>OY283149.1:100481030-101953638 GCA_958299815.1 Sarcophaga carnaria | reverse complement strand
TGACAAATAGGAAAACAAAACAAAATTAAAAAAAAAAATATTAAAAAAAAATTGATTCCTTGAATCAACAAGTATCCTTAGAAATACAAAAAAAAATATTGATGTCCTCTGAATATGGCAAAGGAGGAAGAGCGTAAAAAAACAGTAAAAAAAATGTCATAATGTTGGCATTGCTTGTTTACTTGTGATTTATTTGATGGGGAATCATAATGTTTTAATTTGAAATACAAAATTTATTTTTAACATCATTTCTGATCACATTTTCTGTTGAACTTCGCTGTAAAATTTCATGTAAAATGTCGGAAAATAAAAAAAATATTTAAAAAGAAAATCAGTTTTTAACGATTAAGAAATGAAATAATAATAATTTGCAACGAATTTCAACATAAACAAGTGTTTTAGTGACCTGAAAGCGTAACTTTCAAATGCCCTTTTTACCCACTCATATCACTCATATTAAAATGTTCGATAATGTAGTGATTAAACGTACAATCCCTGCAATCTACCTGGAGCCTGTGTTAGGCCAACGAACTTTACGACGTACAAAACATTGGGTGCTCCGATGGCTTTGGTTAGTAGTGTTCTAAACTTCAATTGCCGAGACCGTGGGATCGATTCCCACCAGAGATTTTGGGAGATTGTGATTATTTGTGTGATACATACATACTTACAATAGAAAAAGAAAGTGAGAAAAAATATGACGAAGATACACATATGTATGTATACGCTGGTCATTAAAAAAAATGTCGCACACTGCCCCCTCTTTTATTTCTCCTATAAACTGTCTTTCCAACACAGTACACTGCATGAATAGGGGCCATCGCCTGAGTGTTGATCTTGCAAAAAACATATGCAAAGAAAGTCCTGCAATTAATATCAACAACAGTTAAGTGTGTATGATAAAGAATTTAATTACCACTAAGTTTCTATATAGAGTAGAGTAGAGTAGTAGTGGGCAGACAGAGTTTCGTGCTAATGCCAATTTGATTATTAACACTAATCGCCACATTCATTAGCTCAGTTGAAAGTCTAAATTTTGTGTTGAAGCTTTCGTAAGTAATTTTTAGTTGCCAGAAATCAAAACCTGTATGGTAATTAGAGTCATATAATTTACTTAATCTCCGATATGGTTAGTAAGTCTCCAAAAAATAACATCTGTTCAAGCAATATCTGTGATTCTTGCTGGATCTTGGTATTATCTATGTCCGACCGTGTTCGTTTGTTAGCCTTATGCGAGAATATGTCTAACGGTTGGTTATCATACGACCGTAATGCTCGGAATTGGCGTTAACGGTTCTTCCTGGTTCTATTTCCAAAAAATACGATTTAACGACATATCTAGACTGTAGTGCACATCAAACAATCACCTTTTCTGGATGCAAAGGCTTTTTAATAATAACTTCTGGGTTTTCCGAGCCTCAGGTCAAACATCTCAAACAAAACGAAATATGAAAATATATTTCTTCAGTGACTTCCTCTCAAAACACTGAGAGTAAATAAAAATTTCCACGAAAAGTTTCTCCAGAATCTGTCGTTCGGAGTCGCTTTTAACCTGTAGGTCCCGCCACTCATGTACAAAGTTAACACACACAATATAAGTAGTGTGAGAAGCTAGGTCGCAATCCTGACTGAAGCGTTGTAATGACCAATTATGTATGTATGTATATATGTGCTTGTAGGATAATTTTGCATGTTGGCTTATCCTTCGGATGAAAAAACAACTTTATCGCTGAAGAATATTTTGTTCGAGAAGTCAGCATTGCAAGCCTGTGGCTATACAAGTTCAATCGGCTTTAATCACCACTTTTCTAGTCTGTTTTAACCACTTTTTTTTGTTGAATGGCATTTTATATGAAAGATATTTTGCAGCTGACAGTTTTTTTCAGACAGCTTTTTCAGACAGTCCTACACAAAAACGAATAAAATTTTATTCCTGTTTTCAATACAATTTCAAAGTAGGGAGCATTTTCTGAGAATATGCAGGCCTTAAAAATTCGCTAAACCTGTAAACTCGCTCTTTATATGTATCTTGTTTGATGAACGTGACACTCCACGCCGATTATTATACGATGAATACTTCATACTTCTTTAGAACCACTGCCAAATCTTGTTCACAATAAGTGACCGACCTATACTTACACGCACAGTTATTAGCGCAAACCTTCATAGGTTTTTGAAATATTTCTTTCATTTTTTTTTTCGTTTTTCCTTCCATTCTTTTGGAAACAATAAAACGAAGAAACTCCTTTTTTCTAATTTTTTTTATTATGAATTTTCTTAAGCGTTGAGAAGAAAAAAAAATTCATGAACTCAAATGAAAAATTGGGTCAATGAATTTCTTTTCTTGGCTAATTAAATGCCTTCAGGTCATTTCAAATTGTTCTTTTCTCTTTTAATTTCATTGTCTCTTTTTCTTTTGTTATTCGTATTTTCGTTTTTTGTTTTTTTTTTTATGATTTCTTCCTTCTCTTTGTATTTCCATTAGCATTGTTTGTCTGCAGTCGGTCGTCCGACAACAGTTAGGAAATTGCTGGTAATTAATTTCATCAAATGGATGATCATCTGCCAAAATGGAAGGGTGGATGGTGGATGGTGGATGGTAGTTGGGCATTTAGTAGCCGGAAATATTGTAATTGTAACGGAAAGATAAGTTTTCATATTTTTCTTTCCTTATTGAGATTAAAAGTTATACACTTTCTCTTAATTTTCCTTTACGCCCATTATTTAGATTTTTCTTTAATTTGTTTTTGTATTTTAAAATGAAAAAGTTCTTGTCATAATTTTATGGTCTTACAGGAGAAAAAGATCATGTTCAGAAATTATTGTAAATTTTTTTGATGACGTATTTAATCCGAATCATGTACTATGCCAGAAATTTTAATGAGGAATGCCAATGCAATCCGAAATATTAATTTTATTAATTTCAAAAGATTTTCGGTTCATAGTGAAATAGGTTCAGTGCTAAGAAAGGTGGTTGGAGTAAGAAAGGTTTTCAAATTAATATTCTCTGGACAATTTGACTTAATTTCCATCCATTTCCATAAAAACGCTTTCAGTTTGACCCTTCAAGTTATGTTTTGTACTAGAGTCCTTTCACATGATTCTCCTGGAGAACTATCTCTTCTCTTAATCTTTAGTTTAAAGGATAGTTTCAAATGGTGATCTAAAATGATAGTAGGTAGGATGTCGGCTTATTAGACGTGTGGCCGTGATTCTAACCCTAGGTCAGACATCTGAAACAATACGAAATATGAAAAAATATTGCTTCGGTGAATGCCTCTCAGCAGATTTCGGGCAAAAACTCTGAAAGTTAATAAAAATATATAAAATTAACACACACAACATAAATGGTGTGGGAAACTAGGTTGTAATCCTGACTGAAGGGTCGTAATGACCTATTATGTATGTATGTAAACAATGGGCCTAGCATTGCTAGATTTCGTTGCATAGTTAATTGCTTTATGTTCTGGCTTGCTCCAGAGTTGGGAATCTAATACAACTTCTTCCAAATGATTTTCGTGAAGAACTTTCTCTTCAAATAATATATAGTTTTATGGACAGTATCATGTGATCAAACGCTATGGGATTACTCACGTAGGTAGACATGAACTTTGACGTAACCGCATAAAAAGCCTTAACCAGTTGACGTTATCAAAATATAAAATTATGGTCTCTACAAACTTTTCATGTAATAAAGCCAAAATTCTTATTGTATTGCGGTTCTACATAGGCTCCAGTTCATTATCTTTAATAACAGACCAAAAAAAAAGTTGGATATTATGCGGCCGTATTCTATCATAGTCGCCGTAGTCTAGTAGATAGTGTGTTGGCTTATCAGAAGCGATTCCGTGATTCAAACCCCAGCTCAGACAAAAGTTTGCACGTTTGAAGTCGACATCAAACTGTAAGTCCCTTTAGGTCAGTTGTGGATAAAATTAACGGACACAACACGACTGTTGTAGGTTAGGTTAGAGGACGTGTACTTGTCAATTAAGACAAGTAGAGTACCCGGAGGTCGAATTGACTTATTGTACAACGTCCTAGTTACTCACACCACTTATGTTGTGTGCGTTAGTTTTATACATGAGTGGTGGGGCCTACAGTTTAAAGTCGACTCCGAACGACAGATTTTTGATAAACTTTTCATGGCAATTTTATTTACTCTCAGAGTTTTTGCCAGAAATCCGCAGAGAGGAAGACGCCGAACAAATTTTTTGTATTTTGTCTTGATGTCTGGCCTGGGGCTCGAACCCTGGCTTTACGTCTAATAAGCCAACAAATACTGTTGACTGTACGACTGTTGTATATCTACTACACTTTCTGTAACAGCGTACGTTATGGTGACTCAAATGTTGTCATACCTTGCCAATCCCTTATGACGATAATAATCACTCCGTAATGTTTGGAAAGTGGACCCATTTAAATGACCACTTTTGCAGTTATGTTTTGTAATTTTTACGCGTGAATAAACGTTCTGAAACGTTCCATATTCGTAAATGACATATATTTAGAAGTGCTGACCACCGAATGAATAACTCGAGATATCCTGTTGAATAGTACGGTGAAATCTTCATATTTGCTAAATATTTCAATTTTATTTTAAATTCTGTATTAAATCCGCCACAAATCTTAAATCTTTAATTAAAGTTTTTTTTTTGTTTTGTTTTTAGAATTTTTTTTTTCATTCTTGAAATCTTTAAAAATCACAGTAAAATTTGCATGAATTACAATGAAAAGAAATGAGCGAAGAAGAAAAAAGAGGAAAAATAATTTCAATTTAAATTTGTTTTTACTTTTTTTTGTCTTCCAACTTTTCCTTTTTCATTTTGATTTCTGTTTGATTTACATGAACATTCTTTCAGTTTCATTTGCATTTACATTCACATTCACAACAAACACAAACATAGTCACACAGTCCAATTGTACTGTGTATAGTATTCCAACAATTACATGGAACTCAAAACATGCTACACTCAAGTCGTACGAATGGACATGAAAAATTCATTTGAGATTTTGTAGCAACTCCCTCTAGTCTGGGTTTGCCAAAACCATTCCAATATCGTTCTTCATCTATTCGCCTGTCTGTCCGTCCTGTGTTCTGTTCTATTCTATCAAACTAGAGAATCTTCTCTTCTTCTTCTTCTGCTTTTGCTTCTGTAATGAAATGTTTCAAATTCTATTTTTTTTTCATTTTGTTTCATTGTTTTGTTACGATTATTTGCGGTGTCGAGCATAAACACAATAATGGCTGGCTTTTGCTACTCTACTGCTCTCTGTACAACAGGCAGGCATTTGTAAAATTTTTTTTGCACTGAATTTCAAGTTATTAAAGCAGAGATGACGACGACCTCATTATTGGTTCATTATTTACGACGCTGTATTGCAGTTGAGAATGGCTTCAAATTAAAAACACAATTTCGCATATTTATGACCGTGTTTCTGAAAGTACGTGCTAATGTGCATAATGGCGAAAGCCATTTTCATATTTTACTTACTGTAAAACAACGAGACAGAGAGAAAACAGTTTTTTTCTATTCATTTTAGAATCACCTGATCGAATTGATTTTTTTTACCAATCAGAAACCCATGTATTCTGTGTAATAAAAAAAAAGGAAATCAAAATTTGGAAAACTATAATTTTAGGTGTTGCAATATAAAAAATCAATGCCTACTTTCAGGGGTGTCGGCTTAGTTATGTATTAATGAAAAGAACTCAATAGAAATTTAGTTTCCGGAAAGGAAAATTTAGATTGAATGTATCGATTAAATAAAAAAATCATATTAGAAGCTTAAATGTCACAAATTAAGACATACTTTAAGGAAAATATTAAAAAAAAAATTTGTAATAAAATCAAAAATTTAAAAAAATATAATTACAAGCGCTTTAATACAAAGAAGCAAAGCCTGCTTTTAGGGATGTAAATAAGGCTTATATACATACACAATTGATCATTACAACCTTTCAGTAAGGATTCTAGGTTCTCATACCACTTAAGTTGTGTGTGTTAATTTTATAAATGAGTGGCGGGACTTACAGTTTAAAGTCGACTCTGAGCGACAGATTTTTTGAGAAAGTTTTCATGGCAATTATATTTACTCTCAGAGTAAGTCGCGGAAGAAATATTTTTTCATATCTTGTTTTGTTAGAGATGCCTGACCTGTGGTTTGAAACGTGGCCTCACGTCTAATAAGCCAACACATTAACTGCTAGACTGCGGCGACTAAAGCTAAACTTTAGATACAACTTCAAAGAAATTTGATCTCCTAAGTACGTCACTTATCGCATCACGGTAGATTAGTTATTTATTGTGAATTTTGTTTAATACTATCGACCCATTGTACTCCTAAACTTTCTCAAAAGCAAACACGTGATATAATTCAGATAAAAATTTTTTCAATTCGCTCGGCAATTATACATCGTCTTCGTCTTTTGGCCACAAATAGCAAAACTTGCATTCTTGCATTAAACGAATATTCTAGAGCTCTTTTTTCATTATTTATTTGCTTTCTTCAGAGAATAAATCGGCTCCCCCATCTTTCTATCATTCTTATTTTATAGTTTCATTAATCAAGTTTTTCCAGACACGAAGATGAGAAATTCAATGTAACATGTTCTAGAATGATTACTTAATTAGTCATTACAACCCTTAGTCAGGATTACAACTTAGCTTCTAAGCAAATGCAAGAGAAAAAGAGCCCGTCGTTGCCACTGAGTTTAAAAAAACTTGTTTAACTTGTTATCGACATTGCTCCGGCAATGCCACATTTTTGAAAAAGTTAACTTTATATTATCTGTAGGTTGTAATAACGAAAATAAGTTTAAAGTGACTTTAAAGTTCACTTTAGCTAAAGTTACCTTTAACTCAACCCATCTTTAACGGCAAGTTGTAATAATGGCCCTAAAAGTTATACCTTCTATCCGATGATGATTTAAAGTACAGACTGTTTAAAAGAAGCTTGAAGTAATGTCTGTGTCGCTACAATTTTTCCGTAATGCCGCTGACGTTCTCTTCAACCTGCTAGTTGTGTCTGTTACTGAGCCCCGCTCTTCATTATTATACTACCTAGATAGCAAAAATTATCTCAGTATTCAACTGGTTGGCCTATGTGGCGTAACGTTTTCGTACGTAGCTTTGTTTCTTGTCTAGAATATGGTTTTATTTTATATTTTTACTCAAGTTCTACTTAACATGTGTGGATATGTTATGCAAGAGTACTTAAACATCATCCGTATAATTCAAATCATTGATTTGGAGTAAGAGACTCCATGCAATGATTCTCCATATAAACAAACTTATGAACGAAGTCTAAAGCCTCAGCATATATGGCTCTACTTCTGTTCGTTAGTTTAAAAAAGGTCTTGTTATAGTAGTGGTAGAATGAGCCTTGTTGAGGTTACATTTTCTTCAGTAGCAGCCTGTCATTTTGGTAAATTCATGTGGCTGGGTAGCGATAACCGTCCAACTCAATAAATATTATGTAATGGAAGTATTATTTTTTAAAACAGTAATTAGCCGACCTTTATATTGCATTATAGGGTGTACTTGAGTATTACTTTTTATTCGAAATCCTTATTAAACTTACCTAAAAGATTCAATTATGTCTTTTAAACAAAGCTTGTTTCTATTTTTCTTTTATCCTTTTCTACCATTGATTCTTTGTATAATCCTCTATAATTAAATATCAATTACTCATGTTTACATTGATTATGTAAATTATTTATTCTTATTTATAATGAAGCATACTTACAGGTGAATTATGTATGTTTAAAACAACAGCAAACCCATTAGAAACATATGTTAAGGCGCACAATTTCACTTTAAGAGCGTAATACAACACATACACATACAAAATGATAATGTTTACGAAGACGGGACTGTGTGTTCATGTACATATTTCTCTGTCTTCCTCGTGCTCTCTTCTGTATTCTTTAAATGTGTATTTAATGTGTTGCTTTCTTGCGTTTGTTTTTTCCATTTCTCCCTCAGCCATTATTTAACCATAAAACTCTTTTTTAGAATTTTTATTAGAAAATCCTTGTAATTCCTTCATATCAAAACATTGTTTCTTTCCCCACCCCGTTTTTCGTCTACAAAACTTTCGTTTTTTCTTTCTACTCTCTCTCCGTGTGTGTGTAAAGCAATATTATGCAAATGTTTTATAAGCGAATAGACAAAAGAGTCTACTTTTAGGCTTATAAGCTTTACAGCCTGCTACCATTATACCACTACACACACTTCTCATACAATATTTTTCAGTTTTTCTTTTTCTCTCTCTCTCTTTTTCTCTGCAAACTGTTATAGAAGATGTTTACATACATATATACGTAACATAACATAACGTAACTCGTAACTGTTATGCAATAATTCATTGCTTTTTCTATGATTTTGTTTAACGTAGTTTCAGATTTTTATGTTCTGCTTTTAATTCCGTGTTGTAAAATGTGGACTATTTTACCGCATACAGGTTTATAGACTTTGTAGGTACGGTAGTAGCTATGTACATATGTACATAACTATAATTGTGAATATTTCATTTTCTTTAAAACTTTACTGGTTCAATGTGAATTCAAATAATTCAACTGCAACTGCCTTATATCCAATCAGTCTAACGTTATTATAATGGAAGTCGAAATGTTTTAAACTGTGGTAGTTATTCGAGTAATTAATGTTCAATGTAATCGATAAAAAAAAGGTTTTATTTGGCTACTCTCAACTCAGAACGAGTGTAAAGCAATATACAGTAATCCTTCGATTTACGTCGCCTCGATTAACGTTGTTTCGTCGTTACGTCGTCAAATTTTTTGATCCCTCTAACTTCAATTTGCGTCGTCATTCGAATTTTTTTTGGAACCAACTGCGACGTAAATCGAGGGATTACTGGAACTTTTTTGAGTTCCTTGTTAAAAACATTATATTTTATCGTATGAGAAATATGAAATTCGATTTACGTCGTTTCGATTTACGTCGCCTTTTTTTAAAACCAACTGCGAAGTAAATCGAGGGATTACTGTAATGCGGCCTTACGATCTAATAGGACATCCCTATAATTTCTCCTTCACTATTATTGGCCTGACAAATTTCAGGATGTTGCTTGGTGTCAACAATATGAACTTTCTGCCTAGCACTTGACATGCACTCAAGTGTTTCTTTCTGGGATGCATTAATGCCCCACAGGTTCCAAGAATGTGTTCCGATGATGCATTCTCATCATCGCAGAATCTACATGTTATCTTCGAGACAATAATTTTATTATGAACAACTGTACCCTGAGACTACAGTGTCTGTCAAAAGGCCGATTACCAACCTCAGGTTATTTCTGATTCATGACGCAGATCAATTCCTGTTGCAGTTTCCCATCATAATTTTTAATTCCATCACATTCAATTGGTTTGAGATCAGTCTGTGCCTCTCTGCTCCCTTTCCGCAGATGGGTTCTGGCATTGAAGCTCCACTCCTCGCAAGCTCGTCTGCATGCTCATCGTCGGGAATTTTCTCTTGAACTGGAAACCAGCATAGGGTAACCTTATTTTCTTTATCTAGCCAATTCAGCTTCTTCAGACAGTTCCGTACTGTTTACGTTTTAACCTCTTATGAGTTGAGTGCTCGAATGAAGTCCTGACTGTTAGACAGTGTGGCAACGTCCCGTCTTTAAAACCCCCTATTTTTATTTATTTTTTATTTTTATTTCAAGTCTATGGAAAATCCTTACAGACTATTACATTTTATCCAAATTGTGTTGAGAATTTCTTTCGATGGTATAAACTTTTGTTTGGATTTGCCGCAATTTTCGTCATGGGCACGAAATATTTTATTCTGGGACTAGAAACTTTTCCTCCTGTTTCAAGATTCATTCTTGACCCATCTATATACCACGAATTAGAACCTCTTTTGAGAGAGTATACAGTTTCAAGATGATTCCATTTATTTTTGTTACTAAGTTTCGTTGTGAAGCGTTTCCCAAACTCATAGAATCTATTGGTTCTGTTCAGAGAACAATTAAAGAAGTAGCTCTCAATTCAAACGATCCTAGGGCACCGAAATGCCTGAATAAATTTCATATAAGACTTGCCTCCCATCAACCTAACCATAGACTCTAAAGCTTTGGACTTGAGTATAATGTGCAGCGGTTTTAACTCGAACAGAGTTTCCAGCGCCGCTGTTGGATATGTTCTTATTGCCCCTGTTAAGCCAACACACGCTAGGCTCAATATCTTGGTCGACTCCATGTGAACTGTTTTTTAATCAGTTTTATTTGCCCAAACAATTGTTCTTTCGGCCATTAGTGCATAATTCATAAGTTGCGTTCCCATTCCATTTCTCTGCAAGGCTTCTGCATTGCATT
Organism: Sarcophaga carnaria; assembly: GCA_958299815.1. Taxonomy (NCBI): domain Eukaryota; kingdom Metazoa; phylum Arthropoda; class Insecta; order Diptera; family Sarcophagidae; genus Sarcophaga; species Sarcophaga carnaria. The sequence goes on along the minus strand of OY283149.1, from coordinate 101,943,294 downwards.
ATGGCCTATGTAGCCTTTCCTGAGATGCTCTCTATATGAGTCCCTCATGTCAATTAATTTATAGTATTATTCGAAGATATTTAAACTCCGTTGTCTGAGATATTATTCTACCACCAAGTGAGGAACAGGAATTTCAAATTGGGATGCATTATGGACATGTTAATGGAGAGTTTCTTTGATGCCATAAAGACAAGACAAGAGACCCCTTGTGTTGTAGAATTTAAATTTTAATTGCAGATTTGCTAAGAAACTTTTGAGAGATAATTCGTGAATTATTCGAATTATATTGTATTATTCCTACACACCCTGTATTTTACTATGTTATTCCTTAAAATACAATGTATTACTTCCTCAATATGTTCACTTTTCAACTAAAAATACGAGTATATCGTGCATATTATTGCCTGTATTTTATAGTTCGTTCTTGTACTGACTGTAGGCCAACAACAGCGAAGAAAGTAAAATTTCTAAAACGTGACTTGTTATTTAAAACACGTGGTGCGGTGCTATTTATTGCTTTTGCACTTCTCTCTCTCTCATGTTTTTTTATTGTGTAACCTTTTTTTTTACGTTTCAACGTATTGTGACTTTCCGGCTAAACTCTGACAGTCATTAAACGAGAGAATCAAAAAAAAAACTGAAGCCAATAGGAAATACATGGAATGGAAAACAAAAATAAGAAACCTACCTGAACTAGAGCCTTATAAAACCAACATGCGAGTACTGTTGCTACCATAATGAAAGACCACTTCAGCATGAGCTGTTAAAAAATGATTTATAAACAGGCTGGCATTTTAAAAATTCTATTTTCAATTTCAATTTAAATTATTGAATTATAAAAAGAGATTATTTATTATTACCGGTATAAACTTACTACGTGTAGTACTTGACAAAATTCCTTTCAAGTACACAGCCTTTAAAAGCCACTTTTTAGCAATTTTACTACTCAGTGTTCCACTTTTTTCTGAACGACTTCTTTACAAACTACTTTCCTTAAGCAATTTATTAAGTCAAGTTCTTTTTTTCCTTTCGTTCCATTCATGTACTCTAATTAGTTTGAATGTTAGACAAATTGTTTTAAAACTAAAGAACGTAAGAGAATTGGCAATTAAACACTTTCACATTCACTTCCATTGCATACTTGTAGGAGAATTAACAAATAACACAAATGTTGTATACTTCAGGGTCGTCTGTATTATAAACGCTTTAGAATAGGGTTACACAAACTTAAAAATGTAATTGTGTTGGTGAGTGAAAAAAATTAAGTGAATTCTTTTAAGTTAGGTATTCCCATGAAGGAAAAGGTCCAACTTAGGCCAGTGGGTCTAAATCCATTGTGATACCAGGCATCAAATATTCCCTAGAGGAAACTAATTGGAGTCCAAAATAAATCTTGCTATTGCAGAAATTTTTATATTTGAGATCTCGGCCAAGGATGCCAGAATGTGTGCGGTCAAAAACCTCTTCAAGAACAAGACATGCATCCATGAGACGAACAGTCTAAACTTTGTGTTTTTTAGCATGTCGTCTAGAAAACGATTGGATTAGACGAGTTGTTGTTCTACAAGGCATACCGCGGCTGTCGCTAATTCCCAGCCAATTTACCACTCTACTGCGCATTAATCGGGAGTCTGCAGGAACTTTTTGTAAAAAAGTTCAAAAGACTTGTACGGACAATTGCATGAGCTGCTATCCGTTGGCTCATATAAATCGCGTTCAATCCTTCCTGAATCTTGTGCACAAGGAAGGCAATTCTTCAATGAAAATCGTTATAAGCCTATTTCCTTCTCTGTAGATATGCAGATAAGCAAAGTTATTGTATTCTAAGGCACCCAAAATCTACGCATGATAAACGAAGAAACGCTACGTTTGCTGTTCACGCTGTAGACGTCATCGGGCTCAGAATATTTCATTCAGAGACCAAAAAACTTCTGCTCCTTTTCCAAGATCCGTTCTTTAGCGTATACCACAAAAGAGTCCCTCTTTGAAAAGAATATGCAGCTTCCAGATTACCCCATTCACAGTTATTCTCATTCTAAAGCCTTTCCCGAAATCATAGAGTCTACGGGTTCTGTCAAGGCAACAGTTACGGAGAGGGCTGTTAGCCAATCGATTTTAAAGGTTTCGACGAAATCCTCCACAGAATTTTATTCAAAACAGTTTTTTTACAACTGGAACTGAGTCAATTTATAGCAGTAAACCGATACAAACAACGGCTAAGACAATATGGACGTTTAGGAACGTTTGCTTGGGTGTTTGGCCTGCTGGGCAAGGGATTAATGAAAGGAAGCAGTCATACCAACTACAAGCGGTTAATATTAGAAGAATTGCTTTCCATTAGGAAAACTTCTGGTCGCACATATCAATGGCGTCTCTTCTGATCGAGAGGTTCTTTTGCGATGACTTTTTACACCGGATTTAATACCAAACGTTTGTTAACTGTTTTTTATTGTCACTTAATTTTATTGGCGAAAAGTTTGTCTCTGAAGAAGCACTAAAGGATGGATGGATTGGTGTTTTTTATGAAAGAGACGTACTTCAACCAGAAGCTTTAGGCGTCATGGGAGGTAATATTAAATCTACGTGTGTATTCTATTTTGTACACATAACTTGACGACGAAATTAATGTATTCCAATTAAAATCTCTACGCCAAGTGTCATATTTCGCCTACTGATTACAAATTCAATATGAGACCTATGAATGACCAACAGAATCTTCCAATTCCAAGCGAATATAAACGTAAACGCGCTTCAAATATAAATGCACGAGTGAATGAATAAATGAATACATGAATACATGCATGAATAAATGAATGATGACAACTGTCTGGTCTAGTTGAGTGAGTGATTGATCTTAAAATGGTGAAAATAAATCATTTTTAAATGATGATGTTTGTGCTGTTTTGTGGACGGATGAAATATGTATTCGAATCTAGACATAGAATGCAATGAAAAACAACAACAAAAACAATATTAATTAACAATTTTGCCTAGACATGGAAAAAAAATGGAAATAGTTTCTATAGATTTAAATGCATTCACATTCAATGCATACGAACAGACACACACAGTCACTCGTACACACACGTACAAATTAATTACATTTCCGTTCCAATTATTTATTGTGTTGTGTTGTGTGCCCATTCAGTTTAAGATTTTAATTGAAATTATTTTAATTGGAAAATTAGAAAAACCATTTCATTTGATAATTTATAGATTGAGTGAAACCTGAAACGTATGGATAAATAACTCTTGTAAATTATCTCAGGAAATTAAGTGTTTATCACAGGCAGCAGCCATAGTTTACATACATATATTTCAATCACCATTAGCTAAGGGGAATAGTAATTTCTGTATTCTTTAATTTCTATTATTTTTCTTTAAAAGCATTGCTTAGTTGATAGCTTAGATTTAAAGAAATAATTTTGTATTCAAAACTAATAAATTTTTTTCATTTTATCTTTACAGGTATGTAAAGCCAATGATGTTTGTTGTGTACAAAAGGTATTTAAAATTTTTATAAAACTTTTAAAAACTTGCGAACATGTTCTTTTGAATGACTTAATTTACTCGACTACACAATCCAGTTGTATCCCTTACGTGTGATGGGGTCTTCCCTGCCTTCTGCTACTCTGCGTATTCACGAAATAGCTATCCGATTTGTGTTATTACCTGCTCTGTATATTCATAACCTAGCCATTCATTCATTCATTTCACCTCAAAATTTCGATTCTTAAAGGAGGTCAATTGGTGGCTATTCGGTATTGAGTATTGCATCTGGCCGAACGATTAACAGAATCCGTTTCTCGAACTTCAATTTGTGCTCCTAGCTAAGTATATGTGACGCCTTCAATACAAACGCTGGACACAATCGTTGCGGTCGATAATAAAGCCAAGATAGTAGAATTTGTCATCATCTTTTTGCATGGCACCATTCATGTGCCGAGATTGATTGTCATCATACTGTTGGTACGTACGTCTGAACTTATGTGACAGAAGATAAATATCTTCGACATTGGCACGGACCCCTAATCTCATATATAGACCGCGTGCGTTACCTATCACACCACATCCAAAACTATGTTAAACAGTGAGGATGACGTAACACAACTCTATTATATTCCAGTTTATATTTTTCTCCCCATTGCTGCTGGATCTTCGTGATCGAATGTTTTCAGATTGTGTCAATTGATCAAAGCAGGGTTTCCCTGGCCAGAGATCTAATCTAAACCACCACCTTATTCCCCACATTCAGAAGTTTGGTACCTGTCCAGTTGTCGCACTCTGACAAGTTTTTTGATATTTTTTTTTATTAAGTACGACACCACTCATACATTTCGTTTTCTAAAAGTCTACCTCCAGCTGGTCATTTAATAAACTCCCAATATAAAAACTAATGTGTGTGAAGTGAGCTGCAAAAGTTATATTCTTTTTTTCACAGCGACTGTTGAGTTAAAATAGTGAAAAAATTTCAAAAACTGAAGTAAGAAAGAAAGCATGAAGTCATTTGAGTCATGCATTTCCATTGGATGTAAACACTATTCAAATTTGAGAGATAATTGTCCGTGTTTTACATAAAACCGCCTTATTAACCATTAAGAGAATGTTTGCTTAAGACAAGATATAAATTTCTAAAACCATACCCACAGGTCTCGGCGAACAGCCAACAAAACCTTGCGTAGATACATGGTTTTTATTCTCTAAAAAAAATTCCATCATACGCTTTAACCTACATACCCTCGTTTTGCCCCCATTTACACACTGTAAATTGTATAATATAATCAATTGTTGTCTGAGTGCATTTATAAATAGAAAATAATAATTAATTGCATTTCAAAATGCCATTTTAATTATTCAAATGCAATATTGAAGTTGTTTTTCCTTTTTAATTGTATTTTGTGTAATTTATGATTATTATTATTGTGAGTGCTCTTAAAACTATACATCTGTATTTATTATGTTATGACACGCCTAATGGTATGCAATGAATTTTAGTTTACGACACAACAATTATCTCATACACATACTTCCACTGCAATAGACAGACTGTAAAAGCATTAATTTTCTAGCTGTTGAATGTTGTTTAGCAGGTTTGGGGTTTTAGTTTGTAGTTTTTGTTGTTGTTAATGTGCTCGTTTATTTAATTTGTATGAAAATTCTAAAAACATTTAGAATGCAGCATATTTTAGGGCATATTGTTAAAAGTAAAACAAAAGGAAATTATTTAAATGGTGCTGTAAACACAACACCAAATGCATTACTAACACCTTCATTTAAAATTGTTGTTGTAGTTTTTTTTTTATTGTTTTACAACAATACTTATAAATAATCTACTCAGAGAAACAGAAAGAGAGAAGAGAGAGCGAAACAGAGATGTGTGTGTTTAAAGCATACAATCAGGCAGGCAGCAGGCAGGCAGCCACAAAATAATATATTTTTCTTGTTGTTTTGTTGTTGTAAAAGTGTTCACACGAAATATTTATTGTTGTTGTTGTTGTTTTTGTTTCTCGTTCTCCATATTCCATGTGGCATTTACAAAAGAATGTGGCTTGAAGCATTTAGTATGGCATGGCTTGGCATGCCATGGCATGTTTTGTTGACAACAGCTCTGGCAATACCAACAGCACTATTGTGGACAACTACAATGACAACAGCAATGTTGTTTGTCAACAATAACAGCAGCAACTACAACAACAGCATACCATATTAAATGCATTCTTTTTTATTTTTATTTCTTTTTTCCTCATTTAAATATTTCATTGCTGTTGGTGGATTTTTATCTCTTTTTTTCGAAATTTCTTTTTAAAAAGGATTTAAAAGGATTTCGCTTTTTTTTTGTACCTAATTTCACCGTAGTTTAAGGACTTATTTTAAATACCCTCGATTTAATATTTCCACTTTAATCATGTTCATCTCTCTGATACATTTGTTTTCGGTGACGCAAAAAAAGTAATTTCGAGACCAAAAAAAAACTTTAAATTGTCGTCAATGGTGCTCTAAAAGATTCGAATTATAAGTTTATGACTTCGCGTATCAAATATGCGAAGTCTCGCATAAAAGTTAGGGCAGCTAAATAAAAAAAAAAACATTGAAAGAAGCTCAGCTTATCGCACAATCATTCCAAGCATGTTGTTATATTAACCACAAGGATATCTCCTATTAGAGGTTATGGGATTTCAGACAGCAACTGCATTGTCTTTGTTTTATTGTATTGTATTATTATTATTCTCAATCCAAATGGGATTGTCCTATAATGTCTCTTCCAACCCAGTTGCCCTGATAAACTTCAGAACGACAACTGCCTGCTTCAAAGTTGATAAGTATCCAAGTGTTTTTTCTGAAATGCATTAACGCGGCACAAATTCCAAGTACATGTAATGTTTCATTCGTTTTTCCATTCACAGAATGTAACTTTTGGCCACGAAGCGATTCCTATTCTGACCAAATTTTCTCGAAGGCCTGTTACTATTTTGAGACGATTTCTAGATAGTCTAATAAAAGAACCAAATCTCTTTCCATTATAATAACCCAGCAAAAGCTTAAATTAAAGTCACCGTAATCTAGTAGTTAGAGTGTTGGCTTATTAGACGCGAGGCCACGGTTCAAACCCCAGGTCAGACATCTCCATCTCTCAGCAGATTTCTAGCAAGAAACTCTGAAAGTAATGAAATTGCCATGAAGAAGTTTCTCAAAAATCTGTCGATCCGTGTCGATTTTAAACTGTATTTGTATAAAATTAACACACCCAACATACATAGGTGGTGTGAGCAGCTAGGACGTAATCGTGGCTGTAGGGTTGTAATGACCAATTATGTAGGTAAGTTTAGTTTGTCTCAAGCCCGTTTGGGTTGAAAGAGATATCTTCACTTGCGCCGTATATATGTACCTTTCCAAATTCCTCTACATAGAGAGGGTTTGGTCCCATTAGTGGGCCAGATTCAGCTCGGATGGTCCCATATCGATCTGGAATCTTTATGCATCAGTATATGCACTTAAGAATTTTGTGTTCACCATAGCCACTATGACTCTGGTTTCCACTACCATATGCAGCCAGCAGTTATGCTATGGCATGCCTGTCTCGGTATCTTATCACACTCCACCTGAACTATTCTCATCCATCAGTGCATCATTCTTAGAATATACCCGCTAAATGTCCCTACAAGCCTTTGTAATATCATTATGGCATGCCTTATGGAGGAGCCTTATGAAATATTTATTTACCTTGGTAACCGGAGAAGTAAGCATGTTGTGGTTGAATAAACGAGATTGTAGAATCTTCATCTTCAGATTAAGCTTATCCAGATTGAACCGTTCGAAATTGAAATATATTTTGAATCCGAATAGGGAAGGGAGTCTCTTAGAACCTTAACAGGATTTCTGACCGAGTGTTGTGCTCTCAGAGCAAGTTAGGGGGATAATGCCTGATCATTAGGCCGTAATTTTTCGATCGTGAAAAAATCATAACACTCGTGCGCTTTGCCTAAAATTAAACGTCTGTTAGAGTAAGTGTGACGAATAATCCAAATTTGTCAATTCCACGATGTTTACAGCAATTGAGCCTATATTACGGCTCATTATGTGGTCTTATGCATTTGAATTTATACCTCCATCTATATCAAGTTCAATTCAGTCAAAAATTAAATTCAGCCGACCTCTCAAAACGTCGGAGATATGCGAATTAAATCCTAGAGCAATGGTCTTACAATGCTGGTACTTCGCAAAAAAAATTCTTCAGCTACGAAGCTCATTTATTTGGAGGTGTCATTAGATCGTCAACTCTGATCGCTATGGCATTTGATAGCCGACTTTGTTTTGGCATAGAATTGAACATTAAGAATTGGACGGTACGTGGTTTCAAAAAGATGGCGCTATGAATCACACAACGTTAACAATTTTGGCTTTAGTACATGAGAAGTTTCCAAAATAATTAATTTCATTAGGCAATCTGACGATCAAAACTTTTGCTAGACTATCTTACAACCTTCGTATATACGCATGGACATATATTGCAAGCCTAGAGTCGCCGAAAAACTGGAGTAGAATTCCATGCCATACATTTTTAATGGCGTTTTTTTTAATATCATTTTAGCATTCATGTTTTTTGCCATGGCACAAAGTATATACACAGGCACTGTTCAGCTCTGAGTTCATTCATTACGTTTCACAGTCAGTCGCTAATCTTTTAAAAGCGTTTTATTATGCGTTTGAAAATTCCCTCAGTATTCATTTGAAATGCAATTTATTTTCCATTATAAATTTGCTGTTCTGTTTGACTTTGGCTTTACAACACCATGTTGGTTTAAAATGTTCTCGTTTTTCTTAGTTTTTTTTTGCAATCGATGTGTGTAGTTGTTTCTCTCTCTCTCTCTCTCTCTCTTACTTTCTTTTCTGTATGTAGTATTTGATGTCGTAATACAATTTTATTTGTTTAAAGTTAATTTATTAGAAACATAGACAGACAGACAGACAGACACATACGCAGTGACTAGAAATGCAAAATGCAAATTGTGTACAGAGTTCATTAAATGGATTTGTTTAATTAAGTAAAAATTGCAATTTAATTTCTGCACACAACACTAATGCAAAATTTAATTATTCTTTTAAATTTTATTTAATTATTGTCGGTAAAATTAAATTGTTTTCGTAATTTGTGTAGAATTTTTAATTTCACATGCAGTTTTTTCTGCATGTACAGTAAAACAATACATTCAGCGCCTAAATGTATGCAATAAAAAAATTATATGCAATATTTATTGCACTCTTAACAATTTCCATGTCTATTATGTAACAAATTTAATAGAAACAAAAAAGAAACAAGAATTCTTTTTATATTATTTCCTCTCTTTTCAACAAAAAAAAAATTATTTCGAGAATATTTAACACAATATTTTTAAAATTATAGTTGAAGTCCTAAAAGTATGCAATGCTTTATATTAATAGACATTTTTTTGATAAATTTAAATAAATGAAATCTACGATTTATTTTGAAGCATTAAAGTGCCACACACAACATTTAAATGAGTGTCGTTAATTTTAATTATTCCAGATCTATATTCTTAGATTCAATTTAATGGCAAAATGTGCTCAGATTTCTGAATGGTTTCAATTCATGAATTTTTTGTTTTTAAGATTTTAATTAAGATACAGATTTTATTCTTCTTTTGAGATTTATTTCATGGCAATAAAGTTAAAAAAATTATATTTAAAGGCGCAACAATGGAATTTAGAAAATCTTTTCTAAGGTACAATACAAAAAAAAATGCAAATTGGGTACAAAGATTCATATTACCAAACTATTTCATTCTGGGAGTAGTAAAACTTATGTGTAAAAAAATGGTCCTCTATGAAAGTATGTATACAGTTTCAGGATTGCTTCATTCACTTTCGTTACTAAGCCTCGTTACAAAGCATTTCCCAAAACTCATAGAGTTTACTGGTTCTTTCCATCGGATTAACCATCCCTTTTAGAGCTGTCGACCAATAGGGTGTTCCAATATCCCCTAAAAAATATATTAAACTTGTCTGCCTTCAAAGCTTTGATCTTCAACTATCAAGTGCAATAAACCTAAATCCAATAGTCTTCAGCGGTGCTGTGAACGGATACTCATTGCCCATGTTATGCCATGAATAGCAAATTGTCAGCAAAATTTTAACAGATAACACAATAAAGTCTTTCATTAAAGGACTTCCAGAAAAAATAAGGTTATTTATTAGAATCTATTCAAAAATTGAACTTTTTTATACTTAAGGACATAAAAAGTAATTTCTCTAAAATAATTAGAAATTGAAATAATTTCAGCATTAACCCATTAGTGCCAGCAGAGGTTGCCTTAGTTTTTATGCTCTGAGAGGAAAATGAGTGTAAAAACAAAACGGTAATCGTTAGAAGTCGCCGTAGTCTAGTAGGTAGTGTGTTGGCTTATTAGACGTAAAGCCAGGGTTCGAGCCCCATGCCAGACATCAAAACAAAATACAAAAAATTATTTTTTCGGCGACTTTCCCTCAGCAGATTTCTGGCAAAAACTCTGAGAGTAAATAATAATTGCCATGAAAAGTTTCTCAAAAATCTGTCGTTCGGAGTCGACTTTAAACTGTAGGTCCCACCACTCATGTATAAAAGTAACACACATAACATAAGTGGTGTGAGAAACTAGGTCGTAATCCAGACTGAAGGGTTGTAATGACCAATTATGTATGTATGTAACCGTTAGAGAAAAAAAGTAATTCGGGCATTAATGGGTTAAGTTTAGTTTTTATAAAGAAAATGTGTGACCAAATTTTTTCGTGCTCACTGCTTATAAATATAGCGTTGACCCTTTAATTTTTTGGTTGTGAAGTACAATTGTTCCGGCTATAGGTGGAATATTATTTTATTAATCTCACAGTATCTCATTTGGTCGGACCAATATTCGTGCACCTTTTCGAGTGTATGGAGTCGTATCTCGGCAATGACATCACAAGTTGGCCTTCAAATGCTCAATTGTCTCTGGTTTGTTGGCATAACACTTTCCTTTAACGACGCCCCACAGAAAATAGTCCAACGGTGTTTCTGCTAATTAAACGGCCATCAAACGTTCGAGGCAATAAATCGATTGTGGCATGAGATGTGTGGCAAGTTGCACCATCCTGTTGAAGCCAAACATTGTTCACAGCACTACCATAAAGCATAAAGCAAATAGAAAAAAATCGGTTATCATGATGCAATAGGTGTTTCCATTAACCGTAATGGTTGCATCGTCCTCATTTTCTAAGGAATATGGGCCAATGATGCCTCCGCCCCACAGGGAGCACCAAACAGTTACTCGTAATAAGTGTATGACCATGTGTGGGTTTTCTAAGCCCCAAATACGACACTTTTGCTGATTAACGAACCCACCAAGATGAAACTAAGCTTCATGGGAAAAAATGTTTTTTTTTCTAGCACAGTCGTGCAGTTTCTTGTTGACCTATCTAGCGAAGCGAAAACGAAGCTAATGGCCCATGCGACTTCAACTTTTGAACCAATTGAACTTTGAATTGCGTCATACCGAGAGATCTTTTTGCAAAATTCGACGTAAACTGTTACGTCGAACGAACAGGCACAGCTTCGTCATTTTCGGGTGTAAGCACTGTGCGAGCACGCTCACATCTTGGCGCATCAACAATGAAACCACTCTCACGAACTTTAGCAATAAACTTGCGTATACCGGGCACTGTTGGTTATTCCCTGCGACCAAATTTTGTATGACATTTTCGTGCAATTTCCGACCAATTATCGTTGTTTTGTCGTTTGAACTTTCGAATAATTCCCACCGTTGCTCAAGCGTACATCAATTCATTACGTTCAGTGGAGATAATATACTGAATTTTGTGACAGAATAGAATGACATGGGTATTGCCAGATTCGAAATAACCGATGGTACAAATTTTAACCGATAAATGGCCAACACGATATACAATCTCTTCCAATTCTTTGCCTTTTGCAAATTGCTATGACGTCATAAATCGCTGAGTAAAATTATACGTACATATTTATGTATACAATTCATTATTATTATTTTTCATTTTTGCCTCCTACCAGGAAATGTGTGTGGTTGAAAACGCATCTGCATAGCTCGTTAATATTTGATTTATAATATATTTTTATTATGTGGATATAATTTTTTTTAAACAAAGAAAAAAAACAAAGAAAATTTTAATTCTCATGTCCATAATGATTATGGTCATTTGCATCATTATTATCAATTAATTGCCTGGAATACAAGCATGTCGTGTATTCAATATGCACTATAATCATGAATTTATAATTGTTTTTACATTTTAAATAACATATAAATTTCAATTAAATTAAAATGAAATGAAACACAAGCAAATATACTGAAATAGACCATCAACAATTATTTTGAAATTTTTATTTACTTTTTTTATTTTATTTTGCAATATTGAAACATTATAATGTTTTTATAACATCCGTCAATCCCCCACCCCAAGCCCTACAACATAACTCTGTTGTTGTGGCAACGGTAGGCAAAAGGGTAGGAGTTGATGGTTGGATGGAGGATAGTAGGTTTGTTGGTTTTTGTAATATTTTGTGACTTTTTGGAAAGTGTTTAAATCGTTTCTGGCCGATTGCCAATATTTGGCTAGTTAAACTATTGCCTCTGCTGCCACCTGAACTCATCCTATCAAAATTGTTGATTTTATTCGGTTCTATTTGGTTATCCAGTTGGCTGGCATGTCGGTTGAGCTTTCTGTAATGCAGCTGTTGTAATTTGTAAATTTTGTTGTTGTTTCTCTCCACTTTTTTATTGTTATTTAACACTGAAATTATTGAAAAATTCCGGTATTAGTTGGTTGGAAATGAAAATATTTTTAATTTTACGACAAATTAATTGCATGTAATTAAAATGTTTTTCATTCGTTCTCCTTGCATCTGTTTTCAATAATGATGTGCTGATTGTTTGTAAAACATATTATAAGGGTTTATTAATATGACATTAATTTGTGTAGCCTACTTTTAGGTTGATAAAAAAAATTAATATTGTAATAATAATAAGGCATATGTTAGGAAAAAGTTCCATTGTTAGCGACTTCAGATTTCGCCAATAACCTAAAATAGAACAAGAGAAGTGTAAAAAGAGAAAGAAAGAAAAAGAGAGAGAAAGATTAACGATAGTTTATTACATATCGAATCTTCTTCAATGAGCTGGCTAGCAGGCTAGTATAGCTGGCTGGCTAGCCATTTTGAATAGTATAGCCTACTAGTATAATTGACTAGCTGGGTAGTATATCTAGCTTAGTTCGTTAACTGGTAGGTATAGCTGGCCAGCTGGTAAGTATAGCTGAATATTTGAATAGTATAGCTGGCTAGTATAGCTAGCTAGTATGTCTGGAAAGTATAGCTAGCTAGCTAGTATTGCTAGCGTAGCTCGCTAGCTGGTTAGTATAGCTGTACTAACTATACCAGCCCGCCAGCTGGCAAGTATAGTTGGGTCACTGGCATATATAGCTAGTATAGCTGGCTAGCTGGTAGTATATCTGGCTAGTGTAGGTTGTACAGTTGGGTAGCTGGCTAGCTGACTAGTTTAGCTGTTATAGTTGGCTGGTGAGTATAGCTGCCTTGCTGGCAAGTTTGGCTGGATAATATAGCTAGTATAATTGGCTAGCTGGTAATAGGAATTCTAACGAGACACTGCACTATTGGCAGTTTCGTTGACAACCTCATTCTGCCCCGCCAAGATTACTGCAGAAGCTACCATGACGTATAAGAAACGGCGCAACACTTTTCATGCGAGTTCCCTGTAGTTCAGGACAAACGTCATCGGTTTTTGTGTCAGAACGTTTGAAGACCTGGGCATGGTGGCGAATGGACTACTAAGAGAACTGGCAGGTTTCATCCGGAACTCGATGTGGTTCAACACCATCCCTAACGGATGGTAATAAGAAGGCTTGCCTCACACTAGAGAACACAATGGGTATTGTAGCCATCGAGCAAACTTACCTGTGAAAGACAAGCTACGCGCTCAGCTAATCTAACCTAAAGTTAGGTTGTTACCAAGTTTGGCAACATAAAAACAAGCTTGAATTTCATCATTCAAAACCAAAGAGAATACAATCAGAACCACATGGGCCACACTTGGCAGAGAAGGAGACAAAATTGTAAAATTGTTTAACATTTTTCGATATACACATACGCACATATATAATCGTATAACAATTTTACATTTTTGCGAATATCTCGGAAACTATAAGAGCTAATGACAATCGGTTTTCACCATGCGACTGGAAAAAACATCAGCTATCTTAGACAGAAAATTGTTTTTAAAAATATTTAATACCGCCTGAAATATAAAGCATTATATATAAAACATCAATATATTTCTTAGTGGGCGTGGCATATGTGGGCGGAAATAAATTTTGCTAAATAGCTGATGTTCTTTTCTATCGTATAGCCAAAACTCAATGTCGTTATCTCTTATAGTTTCCGAGTTATAAGCAAAATTGTAAAATTGTTTTACAAAAAACACTTGCTGCTGAATTCTGTTGGCCTGGTATTAGAAAAAAATTTTGAATGAAAAATTGCAAAAAAATTTTCGACATACACACACACACGCACATATATAATCGTATAACAATTTTACATTTTTGCGAATATCTCGGAAACTATAAGAGATAATGACAATCGGTTCTCACCATGCGACTGGAAAAAACATCAGCTATCTTAGACAGAAAATTGTTTTTAAAAATATTTAATACCGCCTGAAATATAAAGCATTATATATAAAACATCAATATATTTCTTAGTGGGCGTGGCATATGTGGGCGGAAATAAATTTTGCTAAATAGCTGATGTTCTTTTCTATCGTATAGCCAAAACTCAATGTCGTTATCTCTTATAGTTTCCGAGTTATAAGCAAAATTGTAAAATTGTTTTACAAAAAACACTTGCTGCTGAATTCTGGTGGCCTGGTATTAGAAAAAAAATTTGAATAAAAAATTGCAAAAAAATTTTCGACATACACACACACACGCACATATATAATCGTATAACAATTTTACATTTTTGCGAATATCTCGGAAACTATAAGAGCTAATGACAATCGGTTTTCACCATGCGACTGGAAAAAACATCAGCTATCTTAGACAGAAAATTGTTTTTAAAAATATTTAATACCGCCTGAAATATAAAGCATTATATATAAAACATCAATATATTTCTTAGTGGGCGTGGCATATGTGGGCGGAAATAAATTTTGCTAAATAGCTGATGTTCTTTTCTATCGTATAGCCAAAACTCAATGTCGTTATCTCTTATAGTTTCCGAGTTATAAGCAAAATTGTAAAATTGTTTTACAAAAAACACTTGCTGCTGAATTCTGTTGGCCTGGTATTAGAAAAAAAATTTTGAATGAAAAATTGCAAAAAAATTTTCGACATACACACACACACGCACATATATAATCGTATAACAATTTTACATTTTTGCGAATATCTCGGAAACTATAAGAGATAATGACAATCGGTTTTCACCATGCGACTGGAAAAAACATCAGCTATCTTAGACAGAAAATTGTTTTTAAAAATATTTAATACCGCCTGAAATATAAAGCATTATATATAAAACATCAATATATTTCTTAGTGGGCGTGGCATATGTGGGCGGAAATAAATTTTGCTAAATAGCTGATGTTCTTTTCTATCGTATAGCCAAAACTCAATGTCGTTATCTCTTATAGTTTCCCAGTTATAAGCAAAATTGTAAAATTGTTTTACAAAAAACACTTGCTGCTGAATTCTGTTGGCCTGGTATTAGAAAAAAATTTTGAATGAAAAATTGCAAAAAAATTTTCGACATACACACACACACACGCACATATATAATCGTATAACAATTTTACATTTTTGCGAATATCTCGGAAACTATAAGAGATAATGACAATCGGTTTTCACCATGCGACTGGAAAAAACATCAGCTATCTTAGACAGAAAATTGTTTTTAAAAATATTTAATACCGCCTGAAATATAAAGCATTATATATAAAACATCAATATATTTCTTAGTGGGCGTGGCATATGTGGGCGGAAATAAATTTTGCTAAATAGCTGATGTTCTTTTCTATCGTATAGCCAAAACTCAATGTCGTTATCTCTTATAGTTTCCGAGTTGTAAGCAAAATTGTAAAATTGTTTAACATTTTTCGATATACACATACGCACATATATAATCGTATAACAATTTTACATTTTTGCGAATATCTCGGAAACTATAAGAGCTAATGACAATCGGTTTTCACCATGCGACTGGAAAAATCATCAGCTATCTTACACAGAAAAATTTTTTTAAAAATATTTAATATCGCCTGAAATATAAAGCATTATATATAAAACATCAATATATTTCTTAGTGGGCGTGGCATATGTGGGCGGAAATAAATTTTGCTAAATAGCTGATGTTCTTTTCTATCGTATAGCCAAAACTCAATGTCGTTATCTCTTATAGTTTCCGAGTTATAAGCAAAATTGTAAAATTGTTTTACAAAAAACACTTGCTGCTGAATTCTGTTGGCCTGGTATTAGAAAAAAATTTTGAATGAAAAATTGCAAAAAAATTTTCGACATACACACACACACGCACATATATAATCGTATAACAATTTTACATTTTTGCGAATATCTCGGAAACTATAAGAGCTAATGACAATCGGTTTTCACCATGCGACTGGAAAAAACATCAGCTATCTTAGACAGAAAATTGTTTTTAAAAATATTTAATACCGCCTGAAATATAAAGCATTATATATAAAACATCAATATATTTCTTAGTGGGCGTGGCATATGTGGGCGGAAATAAATTTTGCTAAATAGTTGATGTTCTTTTCTATCGTATAGCCAAAACTCAATGTCGTTATCTCTTATAGTTTCCGAGTTATAAGCAAAATTGTAAAATTGTTTAACATTTTTCGATATACACACACGCACATATATAATCGTATAACAATTTTACATTTTTGCGAATATCTCGGAAACTATAAGAGCTACTGACAATCGGTTTTCACCATGCGACTGGAAAAAACATCAGCTATCTTAGACAGAAAATTGTTTTTAAAAATATTTAATACCGCCTGAAATATAAAGCATTATATATAAAACATCAATATATTTCTTAGTGGGCGTGGCATATGTGGGCGGAAATAAATTTTGCCAAATAGCTGATGTTCTTTTCTATCGTATAGCCAAAACTCAATGTCGTTATCTCTTATAGTTTCCGAGTTATAAGCAAAATTGTAAAATTGTTTTACAAAAAACACTTGCTGCTGAATTCTGTTGGCCTGGTATTAGAAAAAAATTTTGAATGAAAAATTGCAAAAAAATTTTCGACATACACACACACACGCACATATATAATCGTATAACAATTTTACATTTTTGCGAATATCTCGGAAACTATAAGAGCTAATGACAATCGGTTTTCACCATGCGACTGGAAAAAACATCAGCTATCTTAGACAGAAAATTGTTTTTAAAAATATTTAATACCGCCTGAAATATAAAGCATTATATATAAAACATCAATATATTTCTTAGTGGGCGTGGCATATGTGGGCGGAAATAAATTTTGCTAAATAGCTGATGTTCTTTTCTATCGTATAGCCAAAACTCAATGTCGTTATCTCTTATAGTTTCCGAGTTATAAGCAAAATTGTAAAATTGTTTAACATTTTTCGATATACACATACGCACATATATAATCGTATAACAATTTTACATTTTTGCGAATATCTCGGAAACTATAAGAGCTAATGACAATCGGTTTTCACCATGCGACTGGAAAAATCATCAGCTATCTTACACAGAAAAATTTTTTTAAAAATATTTAATATCGCCTGAAATATAAAGCATTATATATAAAACATCAATATATTTCTTAGTGGGCGTGGCATATGTGGGCGGAAATAAATTTTGCTAAATAGCTGATGTTCTTTTCTATCGTATAGCCAAAACTCAATGTCGTTATCTCTTATAGTTTCCGAGTTATAAGCAAAATTGTAAAATTGTTTTACAAAAAACACTTGCTGCTGAATTCTGTTGGCCTGGTATTAGAAAAAAATTTTGAATGAAAAATTGCAAAAAAATTTTCGACATACACACACACACGCACATATATAATCGTATAACAATTTTACATTTTTGCGAATATCTCGGAAACTATAAGAGCTAATGACAATCGGTTTTCACCATGCGACTGGAAAAAACATCAGCTATCTTAGACAGAAAATTGTTTTTAAAAATATTTAATACCGCCTGAAATATAAAGCATTATATATAAAACATCAATATATTTCTTAGTGGGCGTGGCATATGTGGGCGGAAATAAATTTTGCTAAATAGTTGATGTTCTTTTCTATCGTATAGCCAAAACTCAATGTCGTTATCTCTTATAGTTTCCGAGTTATAAGCAAAATTGTAAAATTGTTTAACATTTTTCGATATACACACACGCACATATATAATCGTATAACAATTTTACATTTTTGCGAATATCTCGGAAACTATAAGAGCTACTGACAATCGGTTTTCACCATGCGACTGGAAAAAACATCAGCTATCTTAGACAGAAAATTGTTTTTAAAAATATTTAATACCGCCTGAAATATAAAGCATTATATATAAAACATCAATATATTTCTTAGTGGGCGTGGCATATGTGGGCGGAAATAAATTTTGCTAAATAGCTGATGTTCTTTTCTATCGTATAGCCAAAACTCAATGTCGTTATATCTTATAGTTTCCGAGTTATAAGCAAAATTGTAAAATTGTTTTACAAAAAACACTTGCTGCTGAATTCTGTTGGCCTGGTATTAGAAAAAAATTTTGAATGAAAAATTGCAAAAAAATTTTCGACATACACACACACACACGCACATATATAATCGTATAACAATTTTACATTTTTGCGAATATCTCGGAAACTATAAGAGATAATGACAATCGGTTTTCACCATGCGACTGGAAAAAACATCAGCTATCTTAGACAGAAAATTGTTTTTAAAAATATTTAATACCGCCTGAAATATAAAGCATTATATATAAAACATCAATATATTTCTTAGTGGGCGTGGCATATGTGGGCGGAAATAAATTTTGCTAAATAGCTGATGTTCTTTTCTATCGTATAGCCAAAACTCAATGTCGTTATCTCTTATAGTTTCCGAGTTATAAGCAAAATTGTAAAATTGTTTAACATTTTTCGATATACACATACGCACATATATAATCGTATAACAATTTTACATTTTTGCGAATATCTCGGAAACTATAAGAGCTAATGACAATCGGTTTTCACCATGCGACTGGAAAAATCATCAGCTATCTTACACAGAAAAATTTTTTTAAAAATATTTAATATCGCCTGAAATATAAAGCATTATATATAAAACATCAATATATTTCTTAGTGGGCGTGGCATATGTGGGCGGAAATAAATTTTGCTAAATAGCTGATGTTCTTTTCTATCGTATAGCCAAAACTCAATGTCGTTATCTCTTATAGTTTCCGAGTTATAAGCAAAATTGTAAAATTGTTTTACAAAAAACACTTGCTGCTGAATTCTGTTGGCCTGGTATTAGAAAAAAATTTTGAATGAAAAATTGCAAAAAAATTTTCGACATACACACACACACGCACATATATAATCGTATAACAATTTTACATTTTTGCGAATATCTCGGAAACTATAAGAGCTAATGACAATCGGTTTTCACCATGCGACTGGAAAAAACATCAGCTATCTTAGACAGAAAATTGTTTTTAAAAATATTTAATACCGCCTGAAATATAAAGCATTATATATAAAACATCAATATATTTCTTAGTGGGCGTGGCATATGTGGGCGGAAATAAATTTTGCTAAATAGCTGATGTTCTTTTCTATCGTATAGCCAAAACTCAATGTCGTTATCTCTTATAGTTTCCGAGTTATAAGCAAAATTGTAAAATTGTTTAACATTTTTCGATATACACACACGCACATATATAATCGTATAACAATTTTACATTTTTGCGAATATCTCGGAAACTATAAGAGCTACTGACAATCGGTTTTCACCATGCGACTGGAAAAAACATCAGCTATCTTAGACAGAAAATTGTTTTTAAAAATATTTAATACCGCCTGAAATATAAAGCATTATATATAAAACATCAATATATTTCTTAGTGGGCGTGGCATATGTGGGCGGAAATAAATTTTGCTAAATAGCTGATGTTCTTTTCTATCGTATAGCCAAAACTCAATGTCGTTATATCTTATAGTTTCCGAGTTATAAGCAAAATTGTAAAATTGTTTTACAAAAAACACTTGCTGCTGAATTCTGTTGGCCTGGTATTAGAAAAAAATTTTGAATGAAAAATTGCAAAAAAATTTTCGACATACACACACACACACGCACATATATAATCGTATAACAATTTTACATTTTTGCGAATATCTCGGAAACTATAAGAGATAATGACAATCGGTTTTCACCATGCGACTGGAAAAAACATCAGCTATCTTAGACAGAAAATTGTTTTTAAAAATATTTAATACCGCCTGAAATATAAAGCATTATATATAAAACATCAATATATTTCTTAGTGGGCGTGGCATATGTGGGCGGAAATAAATTTTGCTAAATAGCTGATGTTCTTTTCTATCGTATAGCCAAAACTCAATGTCGTTATATCTTATAGTTTCCGAGTTATAAGCAAAATTGTAAAATTGTTTTACAAAAAACACTTGCTGCTGAATTCTGTTGGCCTGGTATTAGAAAAAAATTTTGAATGAAAAATTGCAAAAAAATTTTCGACATACACACACACACACGCACATATATAATCGTATAACAATTTTACATTTTTGCGAATATCTCGGAAACTATAAGAGATAATGACAATCGGTTTTCACCATGCGACTGGAAAAAACATCAGCTATCTTAGACAGAAAATTGTTTTTAAAAATTTTTAATATCGCCTGAAATATAAAGCATTATATATAAAACATCAATATATTTCTTAGTGGGCGTGGCATATGTGGGCGGAAATAAATTTTGCTAAATAGCTGATGTTCTTTTCTATCGTATAGCCAAAACTCAATGTCGTTATCTCTTATAGTTTCCGAGTTATAAGCAAAATTGTAAAATTGTTTTACAAAAAACACTTGCTGCTGAATTCTGTTGGCCTGGTATTAGAAAAAAATTTTGAATGAAAAATTGCAAAAAAATTTTCGACATACACACACACACACGCACATATATAATCGTATAACAATTTTACATTTTTGCGAATATCTCGGAAACTATAAGAGATAATGACAATCGGTTTTCACCATGCGACTGGAAAAAACATCAGCTATCTTAGACAGAAAATTGTTTTTAAAAATTTTTAATATCGCCTGAAATATAAAGCATTATATATAAAACATCAATATATTTCTTAGTGGGCGTGGCATATGTGGGCGGAAATAAATTTTGCTAAATAGCTGATGTTCTTTTCTATCGTATAGCCAAAACTCAATGTCGTTATCTCTTATAGTTTCCGAGTTATAAGCAAAATTGTAAAATTGTTTTACAAAAAACACTTGATGCTGAATTCTGTTGGCCTGGTATTAGAAAAAAATTTTGAATGAAAAATTGCAAAAAAATTTTCGACATACACACACACACGCACATATATAATCGTATAACAATTTTACATTTTTGCGAATATCTCGGAAACTATAAGAGCTAATGACAATCGGTTTTCACCATGCGACTGGAAAAAACATCAGCTATCTTAGACAGAAAATTGTTTTTAAAAATATTTAATACCGCCTGAAATATAAAGCATTATATATAAAACATCAATATATTTCTTAGTGGGCGTGGCATATGTGGGCGGAAATAAATTTTGCTAAATAGCTGATGTTCTTTTCTATCGTATAGCCAAAACTCAATGTCGTTATATCTTATAGTTTCCGAGTTATAAGCAAAATTGTAAAATTGTTTAACATTTTTCGATATACACACACGCACATATATAATCGTATAACAATTTTACATTTTTGCGAATATCTCGGAAACTATAAGAGCTACTGACAATCGGTTTTCACCATGCGACTGGAAAAAACATCAGCTATCTTAGACAGAAAATTGTTTTTAAAAATATTTAATACCGCCTGAAATATAAAGCATTATATATAAAACATCAATATATTTCTTAGTGGGCGTGGCATATGTGGGCGGAAATAAATTTTGCTAAATAGCTGATGTTCTTTTCTATCGTATAGCCAAAACTCAATGTCGTTATCTCTTATAGTTTCCGAGTTATAAGCAAAATTGTAAAATTGTTTAACATTTTTCGATATACACACACGCACATATATAATCGTATAACAATTTTACATTTTTGCGAATATCTCGGAAACTATAAGAGCTACTGACAATCGGTTTTCACCATGCGACTGGAAAAAACATCAGCTATCTTAGACAGAAAATTGTTTTTAAAAATATTTAATACCGCCTGAAATATAAAGCATTATATATAAAACATCAATATATTTCTTAGTGGGCGTGGCATATGTGGGCGGAAATAAATTTTGCTAAATAGCTGATGTTCTTTTCTATCGTATAGCCAAAACTCAATGTCGTTATCTCTTATAGTTTCCGAGTTATAAGCAAAATTGTAAAATTGTTTAACATTTTTCGATATACACATACGCACATATATAATCGTATAACAATTTTACATTTTTGCGAATATCTCGGAAACTATAAGAGCTAATGACAATCGGTTTTCACCATGCGACTGGAAAAATCATCAGCTATCTTACACAGAAAAATTTTTTTAAAAATATTTAATATCGCCTGAAATATAAAGCATTATATATAAAACATCAATATATTTCTTAGTGGGCGTGGCATATGTGGGCGGAAATAAATTTATAAAATAGCTGATGTTCTTTTCTATCGTATAGCCAAAACTCAATGTCGTTATCTCTTATAGTTTCCGAGTTATAAGCAAAATTGTAAAATTGTTTTACAAAAAACACTTGCTGCTGAATTCTGTTGGCCTGGTATTAGAAAAAAATTTTGAATGAAAAATTGCAAAAAAATTTTCGACATACACACACACACGCACATATATAATCGTATAACAATTTTACATTTTTGCGAATATCTCGGAAACTATAAGAGCTAATGACAATCGGTTTTCACCATGCGACTGGAAAAAACATCAGCTATCTTAGACAGAAAATTGTTTTTAAAAATATTTAATACCGCCTGAAATATAAAGCATTATATATAAAACATTATATATAAAACATCAATATATTTCTTAGTGGGCGTGGCATATGTGGGCGGAAATAAATTTTGCTAAATAGCTGATGTTCTTTTCTATCGTATAGCCAAAACTCAATGTCGTTATCTCTTATAGTTTCCGAGTTATAAGCAAAATTGTAAAATTGTTTTACAAAAAACACTTGCTGCTGAATTCTGTTGGCCTGGTATTAGAAAAAAATTTTGAATGAAAAATTGCAAAAAAATTTTCGACATACACACACACACGCACATATATAATCGTATAACAATTTTACATTTTTGCGAATATCTCGGAAACTATAAGAGCTACTGACAATCGGTTTTCACCATGCGACTGGAAAAAACATCAGCTATCTTAGACAGAAAATTGTTTTTAAAAATATTTAATACCGCCTGAAATATAAAGCATTATATATAAAACATCAATATATTTCTTAGTGGGCGTGGCATATGTGGGCGGAAATAAATTTATAAAATAGCTGATGTTCTTTTCTATCGTATAGCCAAAACTCAATGTCGTTATCTCTTATAGTTTCCGAGTTATAAGCAAAATTGTAAAATTGTTTTACAAAAAACACTTGCTGCTGAATTCTGTTGGCCTGGTATTAGAAAAAAAATTTGAATGAAAAATTGCAAAAAAATTTTCGACATACACACACACACGCACATATATAATCGTATAACAATTTTACATTTTTGCGAATATCTCGGAAACTATAAGAGCTAATGACAATCGGTTTTCACCATGCGACTGGAAAAAACATCAGCTATCTTAGACAGAAAATTGTTTTTAAAAATATTTAATACCGCCTGAAATATAAAGCATTATATATAAAACATCAATATATTTCTTAGTGGGCGTGGCATATGTGGGCGGAAATAAATTTTGCTAAATAGCTGATGTTCTTTTCTATCGTATAGCCAAAACTCAATGTCGTTATATCTTATAGTTTCCGAGTTATAAGCAAAATTGTAAAATTGTTTAACATTTTTCGATATACACACACGCACATATATAATCGTATAACAATTTTACATTTTTGCGAATATCTCGGAAACTATAAGAGCTACTGACAATCGGTTTTCACCATGCGACTGGAAAAAACATCAGCTATCTTAGACAGAAAATTGTTTTTAAAAATATTTAATACCGCCTGAAATATAAAGCATTATATATAAAACATCAATATATTTCTTAGTGGGCGTGGCATATGTGGGCGGAAATAAATTTTGCTAAATAGCTGATGTTCTTTTCTATCGTATAGCCAAAACTCAATGTCGTTATCTCTTATAGTTTCCGAGTTATAAGCAAAATTGTAAAATTGTTTAACATTTTTCGATATACACATACGCACATATATAATCGTATAACAATTTTACATTTTTGCGAATATCTCGGAAACTATAAGAGCTAATGACAATCGGTTTTCACCATGCGACTGGAAAAATCATCAGCTATCTTACACAGAAAAATTTTTTTAAAAATATTTAATATCGCCTGAAATATAAAGCATTATATATAAAACATCAATATATTTCTTAGTGGGCGTGGCATATGTGGGCGGAAATAAATTTATAAAATAGCTGATGTTCTTTTCTATCGTATAGCCAAAACTCAATGTCGTTATCTCTTATAGTTTCCGAGTTATAAGCAAAATTGTAAAATTGTTTTACAAAAAACACTTGCTGCTGAATTCTGTTGGCCTGGTATTAGAAAAAAATTTTGAATGAAAAATTGCAAAAAAATTTTCGACATACACACACACACGCACATATATAATCGTATAACAATTTTACATTTTTGCGAATATCTCGGAAACTATAAGAGCTAATGACAATCGGTTTTCACCATGCGACTGGAAAAAACATCAGCTATCTTAGACAGAAAATTGTTTTTAAAAATATTTAATACCGCCTGAAATATAAAGCATTATATATAAAACATCAATATATTTCTTAGTGGGCGTGGCATATGTGGGCGGAAATAAATTTTGCTAAATAGCTGATGTTCTTTTCTATCGTATAGCCAAAACTCAATGTCGTTATCTCTTATAGTTTCCGAGTTATAAGCAAAATTGTAAAATTGTTTAACATTTTTCGATATACACACACGCACATATATAATCGTATAACAATTTTACATTTTTGCGAATATCTCGGAAACTATAAGAGCTACTGACAATCGGTTTTCACCATGCGACTGGAAAAAACATCAGCTATCTTAGACAGAAAATTGTTTTTAAAAATATTTAATACCGCCTGAAATATAAAGCATTATATATAAAACATCAATATATTTCTTAGTGGGCGTGGCATATGTGGGCGGAAATAAATTTATAAAATAGCTGATGTTCTTTTCTATCGTATAGCCAAAACTCAATGTCGTTATCTCTTATAGTTTCCGAGTTATAAGCAAAATTGTAAAATTGTTTTACAAAAAACACTTGCTGCTGAATTCTGTTGGCCTGGTATTAGAAAAAAAATTTGAATGAAAAATTGCAAAAAAATTTTCGACATACACACACACACGCACATATATAATCGTATAACAATTTTACATTTTTGCGAATATCTCGGAAACTATAAGAGCTAATGACAATCGGTTTTCACCATGCGACTGGAAAAAACATCAGCTATCTTAGACAGAAAATTGTTTTTAAAAATATTTAATACCGCCTGAAATATAAAGCATTATATATAAAACATCAATATATTTCTTAGTGGGCGTGGCATATGTGGGCGGAAATAAATTTTGCTAAATAGCTGATGTTCTTTTCTATCGTATAGCCAAAACTCAATGTCGTTATATCTTATAGTTTCCGAGTTATAAGCAAAATTGTAAAATTGTTTAACATTTTTCGATATACACACACGCACATATATAATCGTATAACAATTTTACATTTTTGCGAATATCTCGGAAACTATAAGAGCTACTGACAATCGGTTTTCACCATGCGACTGGAAAAAACATCAGCTATCTTAGACAGAAAATTGTTTTTAAAAATATTTAATACCGCCTGAAATATAAAGCATTATATATAAAACATCAATATATTTCTTAGTGGGCGTGGCATATGTGGGCGGAAATAAATTTTGCTAAATAGCTGATGTTCTTTTCTATCGTATAGCCAAAACTCAATGTCGTTATCTCTTATAGTTTCCGAGTTATAAGCAAAATTGTAAAATTGTTTAACATTTTTCGATATACACATACGCACATATATAATCGTATAACAATTTTACATTTTTGCGAATATCTCGGAAACTATAAGAGCTAATGACAATCGGTTTTCACCATGCGACTGGAAAAAACATCAGCTATCTTAGACAGAAAATTGTTTTTAAAAATATTTAATACCGCCTGAAATATAAAGCATTATATATAAAACATCAATATATTTCTTAGTGGGCGTGGCATATGTGGGCGGAAATAAATTTTGCTAAATAGCTGATGTTCTTTTCTATCGTATAGCCAAAACTCAATGTCGTTATCTCTTATAGTTTCCGAGTTATAAGCAAAATTGTAAAATTGTTTTACAAAAAACACTTGCTGCTGAATTCTGTTGGCCTGGTATTAGAAAAAAAATTTTAATGAAAAATTGCAAAAAAAATTTCGACATACACACACACACGCACATATATAATCGTATAACAATTTTACATTTTTGCGAATATCTCGGAAACTATAAGAGCTAATGACAATCGGTTTTCACCATGCGACTGGAAAAAACATCAGCTATCTTAGACAGAAAATTGTTTTTAAAAATATTTAATACCGCCTGAAATATAAAGCATTATATATAAAACATCAATATATTTCTTAGTGGGCGTGGCATATGTGGGCGGAAATAAATTTTGCTAAATAGCTGATGTTCTTTTCTATCGTATAGCCAAAACTCAATGTCGTTATCTCTTATAGTTTCCGAGTTATAAGCAAAATTGTAAAATTGTTTAACATTTTTCGATATACACACACGCACATATATAATCGTATAACAATTTTACATTTTTGCGAATATCTCGGAAACTATAAGAGCTAATGACAATCGGTTTTCACCATGCGACTGGAAAAAACATCAGCTATCTTAGACAGAAAATTGTTTTTAAAAATATTTAATACCGCCTGAAATATAAAGCATTATATATAAAACATCAATATATTTCTTAGTGGGCGTGGCATATGTGGGCGGAAATAAATTTTGCTAAATAGCTGATGTTCTTTTCTATCGTATAGCCAAAACTCAATGTCGTTATCTCTTATAGTTTCCGAGTTATAAGCAAAATTGTAAAATTGTTTTACAAAAAACACTTGCTGCTGAATTCTGTTGGCCTGGTATTAGAAAAAAAATTTTAATGAAAAATTGCAAAAATTTTTTCGACATACACACACACACACGCACATATATAATCGTATAACAATTTTACATTTTTGCGAATATCTCGGAAACTATAAGAGCTAATGACAATCGGTTTTCACCATGCGACTGGAAAAAACATCAGCTATCTTAGACAGAAAAATTTTTTTTAAAAATTTTTAATATCGCCTGAAATATAAAGCATTATATATAAAACATCAATATATTTCTTGGTGGGCGTGGCATATGTGGGCGGAAATAAATTTTGCTAAATAGCTGATGTTCTTTTCTATCGTATAGCCAAAACTCAATGTCGTTATATCTTATAGTTTCCGAGTTATAAGCAAAATTGTAAAATTGTTTAACATTTTTCGATATACACACACGCACATATATAATCGTATAACAATTTTACATTTTTGCGAATATCTCGGAAACTATAAGAGCTACTGACAATCGGTTTTCACCATGCGACTGGAAAAAACATCAGCTATCTTAGACAGAAAATTGTTTTTAAAAATATTTAAGATCGCCTGAAATATAAAGCATTATATATAAAACATCAATATATTTCTTGGTGGGCGTGGCATATGTGGGCGGAAATAAATTTTGCTAAATAGCTGATGTTCTTTTCTATCGTATAGCCAAAACTTAATGTCGTTATCTCTTATAGTTTCCGAGTTATAAGCAAAATTGTAAAATTGTTTTACAAAAAACACTTGCTGCTGAATTCTGTTGGCCTTGGTATTAGAAAAAAATTTTGAATGAAAAATTGCAAAAAAAAATTTCGACATACACACACACACGCACATATATAATCGTATAACAATTTTACATTTTTGCGAATATCTCGGAAACTATAAGAGCTAATGACAATCGGTTTTCACCATGCGACTGGAAAAAACATCAGCTATCTTAGACAGAAAATTGTTTTTAAAAATATTTAATACCGCCTGAAATATAAAGCATTATATATAAAACATCAATATATTTCTTAGTGGGCGTGGCATATGTGGGCGGAAATAAATTTTGCTAAATAGCTGATGTTCTTTTCTATCGTATAGCCAAAACTCAATGTCGTTATATCTTATAGTTTCCGAGTTATAAGCAAAATTGTAAAATTGTTTTACAAAAAACACTTGCTGCTGAATTCTGTTGGCCTGGTATTAGAAAAAAATTTTGAATGAAAAATTGCAAAAAAAAATTTCGACATACACACACACACGCACATATATAATCGTATAACAATTTTACATTTTTGCGAATATCTCGGAAACTATAAGAGCTAATGACAATCGGTTTTCACCATGCGACTGGAAAAAACATCAGCTATCTTAGACAGAAAATTGTTTTTAAAAATATTTAATACCGCCTGAAATATAAAGCATTATATATAAAACATCAATATATTTCTTAGTGGGCGTGGCATATGTGGGCGGAAATAAATTTTGCTAAATAGCTGATGTTCTTTTCTATCGTATAGCCAAAACTCAATGTCGTTATCTCTTATAGTTTCCGAGTTATAAGCAAAATTGTAAAATTGTTTAACATTTTTCGATATACACATACGCACATATATAATCGTATAACAATTTTACATTTTTGCGAATATCTCGGAAACTATAAGAGCTAATGAAAATCGGTTTTCACCATGCGACTGGAAAAAACATCAGCTATCTTAGACAAAAAATTTTTTTAAAAATATTTAATATCGCCTGAAATATAAAGCATTATATATAAAACATCAATATATTTCTTAGTGGGCGTGGCATATGTGGGCGGAAATAAATTTTGCTAAATAGCTGATGTTCTTTTCTATCGTATAGCCAAAACTCAATGTCGTTATCTCTTATAGTTTCCGAGTTATAAGCAAAATTGTAAAATTGTTTTACAAAAAACACTTGCTGCTGAATTCTGTTGGCCTGGTATTAGAAAAAAATTTTTAATGAAAAATTGCAAAAAAATTTTCGACATACACACACACACGCACATATATAATCGTATAACAATTTTACATTTTTGCGAATATCTCGGAAACTATAAGAGCTAATGACAATCGGTTTTCACCATGCGACTGGATATATATTTATTATATTTAATTATATTTAATATATTTCTTAGTGGGCATGGCATATGTGGGCGGAAATAAATTTTGCTAAATAGCTGATGTTCTTTTCTATCGTATAGCCAAAACTCAATGTCGTTATCTCTTATAGTTTCCGAGTTATAAGCAAAATTGTAAAATTGTTTTACAAAAAACACTTGCTGCTGAATTCTGTTGGCCTGGTATTAGAAAAAAAATTTTAATGAAAAATTGCAAAAAAAAAATTCGACATACACACACACACGCACATATATAATCGTATAACAATTTTACATTTTTGCGAATATCTCGGAAACTATAAGAGCTACTGACAATCGGTTTTCACCATGCGACTGGAAAAAACATCAGCTATCTTAGACAGAAAATTGTTTTTAAAAATATCTAATACCGCCTGAAATATAAAGCATTATATATAAAACATCAATATATTTCTTAGTGGGCGTGGCATATGTGGGCGGAAATAAATTTTGCTAAATAGCTGATGTTCTTTTCTATCATATAGCCAAAACTCAATGTCGTTATCTCTTATAGTTTCCGAGTTATAAGCAAAATTGTAAAATTGTTTTACAAAAAACACTTGCTGCTGAATTCTGTTGGCCTGGTATTAGAAAAAAATTTTGAATGAAAAATTGCAAAAAAAAATTTCGACATACACACACACACGCACATATATAATCGTATAACAATTTTACATTTTTGCGAATATCTCGGAAACTATAAGAGCTAATGACAATCGGTTTTCACCATGCGACTGGAAAAAACATCAGCTATCTTAGACAGAAAATTGTTTTTAAAAATATTTAAAACCGCCTGAAATATAAAGCATTATATATAAAACATCAATATATTTCTTAGTGGGCGTGGCATATGTGGGCGGAAATAAATTTTGCTAAATAGCTGATGTTCTTTTCTATCGTATAGCCAAAACTCAATGTCGTTATCTCTTATAGTTTCCCAGTTATAAGCAAAATTGTAAAATTGTTTTACAAAAAACACTTGCTGCTGAATTCTGTTGGCCTGGTATTAGAAAAAAAATTTTAATGAAAAATTGCAAAAAAATTTTCGACATACACACACACACGCACATATATAATCGTATAGCAATTTTACATTTTTGCGAATATCTCGGAAACTATAAGAGCTAATGACAATCGGTTTTCACCATGCGACTGGAAAAAACATCAGCTATCTTAGACAGAAAATTGTTTTTAAAAATATTTAATACCGCCTGAAATATAAAGCATTATATATAAAACATCAATATATTTCTTAGTGGGCGTGGCATATGTGGGCGGAAATAAATTTTGCTAAATAGCTGATGTTCTTTTCTATCGTATAGCCAAAACTCAATGTCGTTATCTCTTATAGTTTCCGAGTTATAAGCAAAATTGTAAAATTGTTTAACATTTTTCGATATACACATACGCACATATATAATCGTATAACAATTTTACATTTTTGCGAATATCTCGGAAACTATAAGAGCTAATGACAATCGGTTTTCACCATGCGACTGGAAAAAACATCAGCTATCTTAGACAGAAAATTGTTTTTAAAAATATTTAATACCGCCTGAAATATAAAGCATTATATATAAAACATCAATATATTTCTTAGTGGGCGTGGCATATGTGGGCGGAAATAAATTTTGCTAAATAGCTGATGTTCTTTTCTATCATATAGCCAAAACTCAATGTCGTTATCTCTTATAGTTTCCGAGTTATAAGCAAAATTGTAAAATTGTTTTACAAAAAACACTTGCTGCTGAATTCTGTTGGCCTGGTATTAGAAAAAAATTTTGAATGAAAAATTGCAAAAAAAAATTTCGACATACACACACACACGCACATATATAATCGTATAACAATTTTACATTTTTGCGAATATCTCGGAAAATATAAGAGCTAATGACAATCGGTTTTCACCATGCGACTGGAAAAAACATCAGCTATCTTAGACAGAAAATTGTTTTTAAAAATATTTAATACCGCCTGAAATATAAAGCATTATATATAAAACATCAATATATTTCTTAGTGGGCGTGGCATATGTGGGCGGAAATAAATTTTGCTAAATAGCTGATGTTCTTTTCTATCGTATAGCCAAAACTCAATGTCGTTATCTCTTATAGTTTCCGAGTTATAAGCAAAATTGTAAAATTGTTTTACAAAAAACACTTGCTGCTGAATTCTGTTGGCCTGGTATTAGAAAAAAATTTTTAATGAAAAATTGCAAAAAAATTTTCGACATACACACACACACGCACATATATAATCGTATAACAATTTTACATTTTTGCGAATATCTCGGAAACTATAAGAGCTAATGACAATCGGTTTTCACCATGCGACTGGAAAAAACATCAGCTATCTTAGACAGAAAATTGTTTTTAAAAATATTTAATACCGCCTGAAATATAAAGCATTATATATAAAACATCAATATATTTCTTAGTGGGCGTGGCATATGTGGGCGGAAATAAATTTTGCTAAATAGCTGATGTTCTTTTCTATCGTATAGCCAAAACTCAATGTCGTTATATCTTATAGTTTCCGAGTTATAAGCAAAATTGTAAAATTGTTTTACAAAAAACACTTGCTGCTGAATTCTGTTGGCCTGGTATTAGAAAAAAATTTTGAATGAAAAATTGCAAAAAAAAATTTCGACATACACACACACACGCACATATATAATCGTATAACAATTTTACATTTTTGCGAATATCTCGGAAACTATAAGAGCTAATGACAATCGGTTTTCACCATGCGACTGGAAAAAACATCAGCTATCTTAGACAGAAAATTGTTTTTAAAAATATTTAATACCGCCTGAAATATAAAGCATTATATATAAAACATCAATATATTTCTTAGTGGGCGTGGCATATGTGGGCGGAAATAAATTTTGCTAAATAGCTGATGTTCTTTTCTATCGTATAGCCAAAACTCAATGTCGTTATCTCTTATAGTTTCCGAGTTATAAGCAAAATTGTAAAATTGTTTAACATTTTTCGATATACACATACGCACATATATAATCGTATAACAATTTTACATTTTTGCGAATATCTCGGAAACTATAAGAGCTAATGAAAATCGGTTTTCACCATGCGACTGGAAAAAACATCAGCTATCTTAAACAAAAAATTTTTTTAAAAATATTTAATATCGCCTGAAATATAAAGCATTATATATAAAACATCAATATATTTCTTAGTGGGCGTGGCATATGTGGGCGGAAATAAATTTTGCTAAATAGCTGATGTTCTTTTCTATCGTATAGCCAAAACTCAATGTCGTTATCTCTTATAGTTTCCGAGTTATAAGCAAAATTGTAAAATTGTTTTACAAAAAACACTTGCTGCTGAATTCTGTTGGCCTGGTATTAGAAAAAAATTTTTAATGAAAAATTGCAAAAAAATTTTCGACATACACACACACACGCACATATATAATCGTATAACAATTTTACATTTTTGCGAATATCTCGGAAACTATAAGAGCTAATGACAATCGGTTTTCACCATGCGACTGGATATATATTTATTATATTTAATTATATTTAATATATTTCTTAGTGGGCGTGGCATATGTGGGCGGAAATAAATTTTGCTAAATAGCTGATGTTCTTTTCTATCGTATAGCCAAAACTCAATGTCGTTATCTCTTATAGTTTCCGAGTTATAAGCAAAATTGTAAAATTGTTTTACAAAAAACACTTGCTGCTGAATTCTGTTGGCCTGGTATTAGAAAAAAAATTTTAATGAAAAATTGCAAAAAAAAAATTCGACATACACACACACACGCACATATATAATCGTATAACAATTTTACATTTTTGCGAATATCTCGGAAACTATAAGAGCTACTGACAATCGGTTTTCACCATGCGACTGGAAAAAACATCAGCTATCTTAGACAGAAAATTGTTTTTAAAAATATCTAATACCGCCTGAAATATAAAGCATTATATATAAAACATCAATATATTTCTTAGTGGGCGTGGCATATGTGGGCGGAAATAAATTTTGCTAAATAGCTGATGTTCTTTTCTATCGTATAGCCAAAACTCAATGTCGTTATATCTTATAGTTTCCGAGTTATAAGCAAAATTGTAAAATTGTTTTACAAAAAACACTTGCTGCTGAATTCTGTTGGCCTGGTATTAGAAAAAAATTTTGAATGAAAAATTGCAAAAAAAAATTTCGACATACACACACACACGCACATATATAATCGTATAACAATTTTACATTTTTGCGAATATCTCGGAAACTATAAGAGCTAATGACAATCGGTTTTCACCATGCGACTGGAAAAAACATCAGCTATCTTAGACAGAAAATTGTTTTTAAAAATATTTAATAC
The DNA here is from genome assembly GCA_958299815.1 of Sarcophaga carnaria. Classification (NCBI taxonomy): domain Eukaryota; kingdom Metazoa; phylum Arthropoda; class Insecta; order Diptera; family Sarcophagidae; genus Sarcophaga; species Sarcophaga carnaria. Next base: position 101,909,648 of record OY283149.1, on the reverse strand, counting down.
CGCCTGAAATATAAAGCATTATATATAAAACATCAATATATTTCTTAGTGGGCGTGGCATATGTGGGCGGAAATAAATTTTGCTAAATAGCTGATGTTCTTTTCTATCGTATAGCCAAAACTCAATGTCGTTATCTCTTATAGTTTCCGAGTTATAAGCAAAATTGTAAAATTGTTTAACATTTTTCGATATACACATACGCACATATATAATCGTATAACAATTTTACATTTTTGCGAATATCTCGGAAACTATAAGAGCTAATGAAAATCGGTTTTCACCATGCGACTGGAAAAAACATCAGCTATCTTAGACAAAAAATTTTTTTAAAAATATTTAATATCGCCTGAAATATAAAGCATTATATATAAAACATCAATATATTTCTTAGTGGGCGTGGCATATGTGGGCGGAAATAAATTTTGCTAAATAGCTGATGTTCTTTTCTATCGTATAGCCAAAACTCAATGTCGTTATCTCTTATAGTTTCCGAGTTATAAGCAAAATTGTAAAATTGTTTTACAAAAAACACTTGCTGCTGAATTCTGTTGGCCTGGTATTAGAAAAAAATTTTTAATGAAAAATTGCAAAAAAATTTTCGACATACACACACACACGCACATATATAATCGTATAACAATTTTACATTTTTGCGAATATCTCGGAAACTATAAGAGCTAATGACAATCGGTTTTCACCATGCGACTGGATATATATTTATTATATTTAATTATATTTAATATATTTCTTAGTGGGCGTGGCATATGTGGGCGGAAATAAATTTTGCTAAATAGCTGATGTTCTTTTCTATCGTATAGCCAAAACTCAATGTCGTTATCTCTTATAGTTTCCGAGTTATAAGCAAAATTGTAAAATTGTTTTACAAAAAACACTTGCTGCTGAATTCTGTTGGCCTGGTATTAGAAAAAAAATTTTAATGAAAAATTGCAAAAAAAAAATTCGACATACACACACACACGCACATATATAATCGTATAACAATTTTACATTTTTGCGAATATCTCGGAAACTATAAGAGCTACTGACAATCGGTTTTCACCATGCGACTGGAAAAAACATCAGCTATCTTAGACAGAAAATTGTTTTTAAAAATATCTAATACCGCCTGAAATATAAAGCATTATATATAAAACATCAATATATTTCTTAGTGGGCGTGGCATATGTGGGCGGAAATAAATTTTGCTAAATAGCTGATGTTCTTTTCTATCATATAGCCAAAACTCAATGTCGTTATCTCTTATAGTTTCCGAGTTATAAGCAAAATTGTAAAATTGTTTTACAAAAAACACTTGCTGCTGAATTCTGTTGGCCTGGTATTAGAAAAAAATTTTGAATGAAAAATTGCAAAAAAAAATTTCGACATACACACACACACGCACATATATAATCGTATAACAATTTTACATTTTTGCGAATATCTCGGAAACTATAAGAGCTAATGACAATCGGTTTTCACCATGCGACTGGAAAAAACATCAGCTATCTTAGACAGAAAATTGTTTTTAAAAATATTTAAAACCGCCTGAAATATAAAGCATTATATATAAAACATCAATATATTTCTTAGTGGGCGTGGCATATGTGGGCGGAAATAAATTTTGCTAAATAGCTGATGTTCTTTTCTATCGTATAGCCAAAACTCAATGTCGTTATCTCTTATAGTTTCCCAGTTATAAGCAAAATTGTAAAATTGTTTTACAAAAAACACTTGCTGCTGAATTCTGTTGGCCTGGTATTAGAAAAAAAATTTTAATGAAAAATTGCAAAAAAATTTTCGACATACACACACACACGCACATATATAATCGTATAGCAATTTTACATTTTTGCGAATATCTCGGAAACTATAAGAGCTAATGACAATCGGTTTTCACCATGCGACTGGAAAAAACATCAGCTATCTTAGACAGAAAATTGTTTTTAAAAATATTTAATACCGCCTGAAATATAAAGCATTATATATAAAACATCAATATATTTCTTAGTGGGCGTGGCATATGTGGGCGGAAATAAATTTTGCTAAATAGCTGATGTTCTTTTCTATCGTATAGCCAAAACTCAATGTCGTTATCTCTTATAGTTTCCGAGTTATAAGCAAAATTGTAAAATTGTTTAACATTTTTCGATATACACATACGCACATATATAATCGTATAACAATTTTACATTTTTGCGAATATCTCGGAAACTATAAGAGCTAATGACAATCGGTTTTCACCATGCGACTGGAAAAAACATCAGCTATCTTAGACAGAAAATTGTTTTTAAAAATATTTAATACCGCCTGAAATATAAAGCATTATATATAAAACATCAATATATTTCTTAGTGGGCGTGGCATATGTGGGCGGAAATAAATTTTGCTAAATAGCTGATGTTCTTTTCTATCATATAGCCAAAACTCAATGTCGTTATCTCTTATAGTTTCCGAGTTATAAGCAAAATTGTAAAATTGTTTTACAAAAAACACTTGCTGCTGAATTCTGTTGGCCTGGTATTAGAAAAAAATTTTGAATGAAAAATTGCAAAAAAAAATTTCGACATACACACACACACGCACATATATAATCGTATAACAATTTTACATTTTTGCGAATATCTCGGAAAATATAAGAGCTAATGACAATCGGTTTTCACCATGCGACTGGAAAAAACATCAGCTATCTTAGACAGAAAATTGTTTTTAAAAATATTTAATACCGCCTGAAATATAAAGCATTATATATAAAACATCAATATATTTCTTAGTGGGCGTGGCATATGTGGGCGGAAATAAATTTTGCTAAATAGCTGATGTTCTTTTCTATCGTATAGCCAAAACTCAATGTCGTTATCTCTTATAGTTTCCGAGTTATAAGCAAAATTGTAAAATTGTTTTACAAAAAACACTTGCTGCTGAATTCTGTTGGCCTGGTATTAGAAAAAAATTTTTAATGAAAAATTGCAAAAAAATTTTCGACATACACACACACACGCACATATATAATCGTATAACAATTTTACATTTTTGCGAATATCTCGGAAACTATAAGAGCTAATGACAATCGGTTTTCACCATGCGACTGGAAAAAACATCAGCTATCTTAGACAGAAAATTGTTTTTAAAAATATTTAATACCGCCTGAAATATAAAGCATTATATATAAAACATCAATATATTTCTTAGTGGGCGTGGCATATGTGGGCGGAAATAAATTTTGCTAAATAGCTGATGTTCTTTTCTATCGTATAGCCAAAACTCAATGTCGTTATCTCTTATAGTTTCCGAGTTATAAGCAAAATTGTAAAATTGTTTTACAAAAAACACTTGCTGCTGAATTCTGTTGGCCTGGTATTAGAAAAAAATTTTGAATGAAAAATTGCAAAAAAAAATTTCGACATACACACACACACGCACATATATAATCGTATAACAATTTTACATTTTTGCGAATATCTCGGAAACTATAAGAGCTAATGACAATCGGTTTTCACCATGCGACTGGAAAAAACATCAGCTATCTTAGACAGAAAATTGTTTTTAAAAATATTTAATACCGCCTGAAATATAAAGCATTATATATAAAACATCAATATATTTCTTAGTGGGCGTGGCATATGTGGGCGGAAATAAATTTTGCTAAATAGCTGATGTTCTTTTCTATCGTATAGCCAAAACTCAATGTCGTTATCTCTTATAGTTTCCGAGTTATAAGCAAAATTGTAAAATTGTTTAACATTTTTCGATATACACATACGCACATATATAATCGTATAACAATTTTACATTTTTGCGAATATCTCGGAAACTATAAGAGCTAATGAAAATCGGTTTTCACCATGCGACTGGAAAAAACATCAGCTATCTTAGACAAAAAATTTTTTTAAAAATATTTAATATCGCCTGAAATATAAAGCATTATATATAAAACATCAATATATTTCTTAGTGGGCGTGGCATATGTGGGCGGAAATAAATTTTGCTAAATAGCTGATGTTCTTTTCTATCGTATAGCCAAAACTCAATGTCGTTATCTCTTATAGTTTCCGAGTTATAAGCAAAATTGTAAAATTGTTTTACAAAAAACACTTGCTGCTGAATTCTGTTGGCCTGGTATTAGAAAAAAATTTTTAATGAAAAATTGCAAAAAAATTTTCGACATACACACACACACGCACATATATAATCGTATAACAATTTTACATTTTTGCGAATATCTCGGAAACTATAAGAGCTAATGACAATCGGTTTTCACCATGCGACTGGATATATATTTATTATATTTAATTATATTTAATATATTTCTTAGTGGGCGTGGCATATGTGGGCGGAAATAAATTTTGCTAAATAGCTGATGTTCTTTTCTATCGTATAGCCAAAACTCAATGTCGTTATCTCTTATAGTTTCCGAGTTATAAGCAAAATTGTAAAATTGTTTTACAAAAAACACTTGCTGCTGAATTCTGTTGGCCTGGTATTAGAAAAAAAATTTTAATGAAAAATTGCAAAAAAAAAATTCGACATACACACACACACGCACATATATAATCGTATAACAATTTTACATTTTTGCGAATATCTCGGAAACTATAAGAGCTACTGACAATCGGTTTTCACCATGCGACTGGAAAAAACATCAGCTATCTTAGACAGAAAATTGTTTTTAAAAATATCTAATACCGCCTGAAATATAAAGCATTATATATAAAACATCAATATATTTCTTAGTGGGCGTGGCATATGTGGGCGGAAATAAATTTTGCTAAATAGCTGATGTTCTTTTCTATCGTATAGCCAAAACTCAATGTCGTTATATCTTATAGTTTCCGAGTTATAAGCAAAATTGTAAAATTGTTTTACAAAAAACACTTGCTGCTGAATTCTGTTGGCCTGGTATTAGAAAAAAATTTTGAATGAAAAATTGCAAAAAAAAATTTCGACATACACACACACACGCACATATATAATCGTATAACAATTTTACATTTTTGCGAATATCTCGGAAACTATAAGAGCTAATGACAATCGGTTTTCACCATGCGACTGGAAAAAACATCAGCTATCTTAGACAGAAAATTGTTTTTAAAAATATTTAATACCGCCTGAAATATAAAGCATTATATATAAAACATCAATATATTTCTTAGTGGGCGTGGCATATGTGGGCGGAAATAAATTTTGCTAAATAGCTGATGTTCTTTTCTATCGTATAGCCAAAACTCAATGTCGTTATCTCTTATAGTTTCCGAGTTATAAGCAAAATTGTAAAATTGTTTAACATTTTTCGATATACACATACGCACATATATAATCGTATAACAATTTTACATTTTTGCGAATATCTCGGAAACTATAAGAGCTAATGAAAATCGGTTTTCACCATGCGACTGGAAAAAACATCAGCTATCTTAGACAAAAAATTTTTTTAAAAATATTTAATATCGCCTGAAATATAAAGCATTATATATAAAACATCAATATATTTCTTAGTGGGCGTGGCATATGTGGGCGGAAATAAATTTTGCTAAATAGCTGATGTTCTTTTCTATCGTATAGCCAAAACTCAATGTCGTTATCTCTTATAGTTTCCGAGTTATAAGCAAAATTGTAAAATTGTTTTACAAAAAACACTTGCTGCTGAATTCTGTTGGCCTGGTATTAGAAAAAAATTTTTAATGAAAAATTGCAAAAAAAATTTCGACATACACACACACACGCACATATATAATCGTATAACAATTTTACATTTTTGCGAATATCTCGGAAACTATAAGAGCTAATGACAATCGGTTTTCACCATGCGACTGGATATATATTTATTATATTTAATTATATTTAATATATTTCTTAGTGGGCGTGGCATATGTGGGCGGAAATAAATTTTGCTAAATAGCTGATGTTCTTTTCTATCGTATAGCCAAAACTCAATGTCGTTATCTCTTATAGTTTCCGAGTTATAAGCAAAATTGTAAAATTGTTTTACAAAAAACACTTGCTGCTGAATTCTGTTGGCCTGGTATTAGAAAAAAAATTTTAATGAAAAATTGCAAAAAAAAAATTCGACATACACACACACACGCACATATATAATCGTATAACAATTTTACATTTTTGCGAATATCTCGGAAACTATAAGAGCTACTGACAATCGGTTTTCACCATGCGACTGGAAAAAACATCAGCTATCTTAGACAGAAAATTGTTTTTAAAAATATCTAATACCGCCTGAAATATAAAGCATTATATATAAAACATCAATATATTTCTTAGTGGGCGTGGCATATGTGGGCGGAAATAAATTTTGCTAAATAGCTGATGTTCTTTTCTATCATATAGCCAAAACTCAATGTCGTTATCTCTTATAGTTTCCGAGTTATAAGCAAAATTGTAAAATTGTTTTACAAAAAACACTTGCTGCTGAATTCTGTTGGCCTGGTATTAGAAAAAAATTTTTAATGAAAAATTGCAAAAAAATTTTCGACATACACACACACACGCACATATATAATCGTATAACAATTTTACATTTTTGCGAATATCTCGGAAACTATAAGAGCTAATGACAATCGGTTTTCACCATGCGACTGGATATATATTTATTATATTTAATTATATTTAATATATTTCTTAGTGGGCGTGGCATATGTGGGCGGAAATAAATTTTGCTAAATAGCTGATGTTCTTTTCTATCGTATAGCCAAAACTCAATGTCGTTATCTCTTATAGTTTCCGAGTTATAAGCAAAATTGTAAAATTGTTTTACAAAAAACACTTGCTGCTGAATTCTGTTGGCCTGGTATTAGAAAAAAAATTTTAATGAAAAATTGCAAAAAAAAAATTCGACATACACACACACACGCACATATATAATCGTATAACAATTTTACATTTTTGCGAATATCTCGGAAACTATAAGAGCTACTGACAATCGGTTTTCACCATGCGACTGGAAAAAACATCAGCTATCTTAGACAGAAAATTGTTTTTAAAAATATCTAATACCGCCTGAAATATAAAGCATTATATATAAAACATCAATATATTTCTTAGTGGGCGTGGCATATGTGGGCGGAAATAAATTTTGCTAAATAGCTGATGTTCTTTTCTATCGTATAGCCAAAACTCAATGTCGTTATATCTTATAGTTTCCGAGTTATAAGCAAAATTGTAAAATTGTTTTACAAAAAACACTTGCTGCTGAATTCTGTTGGCCTGGTATTAGAAAAAAATTTTGAATGAAAAATTGCAAAAAAAAATTTCGACATACACACACACACGCACATATATAATCGTATAACAATTTTACATTTTTGCGAATATCTCGGAAACTATAAGAGCTAATGACAATCGGTTTTCACCATGCGACTGGAAAAAACATCAGCTATCTTAGACAGAAAATTGTTTTTAAAAATATTTAATACCGCCTGAAATATAAAGCATTATATATAAAACATCAATATATTTCTTAGTGGGCGTGGCATATGTGGGCGGAAATAAATTTTGCTAAATAGCTGATGTTCTTTTCTATCGTATAGCCAAAACTCAATGTCGTTATCTCTTATAGTTTCCGAGTTATAAGCAAAATTGTAAAATTGTTTAACATTTTTCGATATACACATACGCACATATATAATCGTATAACAATTTTACATTTTTGCGAATATCTCGGAAACTATAAGAGCTAATGAAAATCGGTTTTCACCATGCGACTGGAAAAAACATCAGCTATCTTAGACAAAAAATTTTTTTAAAAATATTTAATATCGCCTGAAATATAAAGCATTATATATAAAACATCAATATATTTCTTAGTGGGCGTGGCATATGTGGGCGGAAATAAATTTTGCTAAATAGCTGATGTTCTTTTCTATCGTATAGCCAAAACTCAATGTCGTTATCTCTTATAGTTTCCGAGTTATAAGCAAAATTGTAAAATTGTTTTACAAAAAACACTTGCTGCTGAATTCTGTTGGCCTGGTATTAGAAAAAAATTTTTAATGAAAAATTGCAAAAAAAATTTCGACATACACACACACACGCACATATATAATCGTATAACAATTTTACATTTTTGCGAATATCTCGGAAACTATAAGAGCTAATGACAATCGGTTTTCACCATGCGACTGGATATATATTTATTATATTTAATTATATTTAATATATTTCTTAGTGGGCGTGGCATATGTGGGCGGAAATAAATTTTGCTAAATAGCTGATGTTCTTTTCTATCGTATAGCCAAAACTCAATGTCGTTATCTCTTATAGTTTCCGAGTTATAAGCAAAATTGTAAAATTGTTTTACAAAAAACACTTGCTGCTGAATTCTGTTGGCCTGGTATTAGAAAAAAAATTTTAATGAAAAATTGCAAAAAAAAAATTCGACATACACACACACACGCACATATATAATCGTATAACAATTTTACATTTTTGCGAATATCTCGGAAACTATAAGAGCTACTGACAATCGGTTTTCACCATGCGACTGGAAAAAACATCAGCTATCTTAGACAGAAAATTGTTTTTAAAAATATCTAATACCGCCTGAAATATAAAGCATTATATATAAAACATCAATATATTTCTTAGTGGGCGTGGCATATGTGGGCGGAAATAAATTTTGCTAAATAGCTGATGTTCTTTTCTATCATATAGCCAAAACTCAATGTCGTTATCTCTTATAGTTTCCGAGTTATAAGCAAAATTGTAAAATTGTTTTACAAAAAACACTTGCTGCTGAATTCTGTTGGCCTGGTATTAGAAAAAAATTTTGAATGAAAAATTGCAAAAAAAAATTTCGACATACACACACACACGCACATATATAATCGTATAACAATTTTACATTTTTGCGAATATCTCGGAAACTATAAGAGCTAATGACAATCGGTTTTCACCATGCGACTGGAAAAAACATCAGCTATCTTAGACAGAAAATTGTTTTTAAAAATATTTAAAACCGCCTGAAATATAAAGCATTATATATAAAACATCAATATATTTCTTAGTGGGCGTGGCATATGTGGGCGGAAATAAATTTTGCTAAATAGCTGATGTTCTTTTCTATCGTATAGCCAAAACTCAATGTCGTTATCTCTTATAGTTTCCCAGTTATAAGCAAAATTGTAAAATTGTTTTACAAAAAACACTTGCTGCTGAATTCTGTTGGCCTGGTATTAGAAAAAAAATTTTAATGAAAAATTGCAAAAAAATTTTCGACATACACACACACACGCACATATATAATCGTATAGCAATTTTACATTTTTGCGAATATCTCGGAAACTATAAGAGCTAATGACAATCGGTTTTCACCATGCGACTGGAAAAAACATCAGCTATCTTAGACAGAAAATTGTTTTTAAAAATATTTAATACCGCCTGAAATATAAAGCATTATATATAAAACATCAATATATTTCTTAGTGGGCGTGGCATATGTGGGCGGAAATAAATTTTGCTAAATAGCTGATGTTCTTTTCTATCGTATAGCCAAAACTCAATGTCGTTATCTCTTATAGTTTCCGAGTTATAAGCAAAATTGTAAAATTGTTTAACATTTTTCGATATACACATACGCACATATATAATCGTATAACAATTTTACATTTTTGCGAATATCTCGGAAACTATAAGAGCTAATGACAATCGGTTTTCACCATGCGACTGGAAAAAACATCAGCTATCTTAGACAGAAAATTGTTTTTAAAAATATTTAATACCGCCTGAAATATAAAGCATTATATATAAAACATCAATATATTTCTTAGTGGGCGTGGCATATGTGGGCGGAAATAAACTTTGCTAAATAGCTGATGTTCTTTTCTATCATATAGCCAAAACTCAATGTCGTTATCTCTTATAGTTTCCGAGTTATAAGCAAAATTGTAAAATTGTTTTACAAAAAACACTTGCTGCTGAATTCTGTTGGCCTGGTATTAGAAAAAAATTTTGAATGAAAAATTGCAAAAAAAAATTTCGACATACACACACACACGCACATATATAATCGTATAACAATTTTACATTTTTGCGAATATCTCGGAAAATATAAGAGCTAATGACAATCGGTTTTCACCATGCGACTGGAAAAAACATCAGCTATCTTAGACAGAAAATTGTTTTTAAAAATATTTAATACCGCCTGAAATATAAAGCATTATATATAAAACATCAATATATTTCTTAGTGGGCGTGGCATATGTGGGCGGAAATAAATTTTGCTAAATAGCTGATGTTCTTTTCTATCGTATAGCCAAAACTCAATGTCGTTATCTCTTATAGTTTCCGAGTTATAAGCAAAATTGTAAAATTGTTTTACAAAAAACACTTGCTGCTGAATTCTGTTGGCCTGGTATTAGAAAAAAATTTTTAATGAAAAATTGCAAAAAAATTTTCGACATACACACACACACGCACATATATAATCGTATAACAATTTTACATTTTTGCGAATATCTCGGAAACTATAAGAGCTAATGACAATCGGTTTTCACCATGCGACTGGAAAAAACATCAGCTATCTTAGACAGAAAATTGTTTTTAAAAATATTTAATACCGCCTGAAATATAAAGCATTATATATAAAACATCAATATATTTCTTAGTGGGCGTGGCATATGTGGGCGGAAATAAATTTTGCTAAATAGCTGATGTTCTTTTCTATCGTATAGCCAAAACTCAATGTCGTTATCTCTTATAGTTTCCGAGTTATAAGCAAAATTGTAAAATTGTTTTACAAAAAACACTTGCTGCTGAATTCTGTTGGCCTGGTATTAGAAAAAAATTTTGAATGAAAAATTGCAAAAAAAATTTCGACATACACACACACACGTACATATATAATCGTATAACAATTTTACATTTTTGCGAATATCTCGGAAACTATAAGAGCTAATGACAATCGGTTTTCACCATGCGACTGGAAAAAACATCAGCTATCTTAGACAGAAAATTGTTTTTAAAAATATTTAATACCGCCTGAAATATAAAGCATTATATATAAAACATCAATATATTTCTTAGTGGGCGTGGCATATGTGGGCGGAAATAAATTTTGCTAAATAGCTGATGTTCTTTTCTATCGTATAGCCAAAACTCAATGTCGTTATCTCTTATAGTTTCCGAGTTATAAGCAAAATTGTAAAATTGTTTTACAAAAAACACTTGCTGCTGAATTCTGTTGGCCTGGTATTAGAAAAAAATTTTTAATGAAAAATTGCAAAAAAATTTTCGACATACACACACACACGCACATATATAATCGTATAACAATTTTACATTTTTGCGAATATCTCGGAAACTATAAGAGCTAATGACAATCGGTTTTCACCATGCGACTGGAAAAAACATCAGCTATCTTAGACAGAAAATTGTTTTTAAAAATATTTAATACCGCCTGAAATATAAAGCATTATATATAAAACATCAATATATTTCTTAGTGGGCGTGGCATATGTGGGCGGAAATAAATTTTGCTAAATAGCTGATGTTCTTTTCTATCGTATAGCCAAAACTCAATGTCGTTATCTCTTATAGTTTCCGAGTTATAAGCAAAATTGTAAAATTGTTTAACATTTTTCGATATACACACACGCACATATATAATCGTATAACAATTTTACATTTTTGCGAATATCTCGGAAACTATAAGAGCTACTGACAATCGGTTTTCACCATGCGACTGGAAAAAACATCAGCTATCTTAGACAGAAAATTGTTTTTAAAAATATTTAATACCGCCTGAAATATAAAGCATTATATATAAAACATCAATATATTTCTTAGTGGGCGTGGCATATGTGGGCGGAAATAAATTTTGCTAAATAGCTGATGTTCTTTTCTATCATATAGCCAAAACTCAATGTCGTTATCTCTTATAGTTTCCGAGTTATAAGCAAAATTGTAAAATTGTTTTACAAAAAACACTTGCTGCTGAATTCTGTTGGCCTGGTATTAGAAAAAAATTTTGAATGAAAAATTGCAAAAAAAAATTTCGACATACACACACACACGCACATATATAATCGTATAACAATTTTACATTTTTGCGAATATCTCGGAAAATATAAGAGCTAATGACAATCGGTTTTCACCATGCGACTGGAAAAAACATCAGCTATCTTAGACAGAAAATTGTTTTTAAAAATATTTAATACCGCCTGAAATATAAAGCATTATATATAAAACATCAATATATTTCTTAGTGGGCGTGGCATATGTGGGCGGAAATAAATTTTGCTAAATAGCTGATGTTCTTTTCTATCGTATAGCCAAAACTCAATGTCGTTATCTCTTATAGTTTCCGAGTTATAAGCAAAATTGTAAAATTGTTTTACAAAAAACACTTGCTGCTGAATTCTGTTGGCCTGGTATTAGAAAAAAAATTTTAATGAAAAATTGCAAAAATTTTTTCGACATACACACACACACACGCACATATATAATCGTATAACAATTTTACATTTTTGCGAATATCTCGGAAACTATAAGAGCTAATGACAATCGGTTTTCACCATGCGACTGGAAAAAACATCAGCTATCTTAGACAGAAAAATTTTTTTTAAAAATTTTTAATATCGCCTGAAATATAAAGCATTATATATAAAACATCAATATATTTCTTGGTGGGCGTGGCATATGTGGGCGGAAATAAATTTTGCTAAATAGCTGATGTTCTTTTCTATCGTATAGCCAAAACTCAATGTCGTTATATCTTATAGTTTCCGAGTTATAAGCAAAATTGTAAAATTGTTTAACATTTTTCGATATACACACACGCACATATATAATCGTATAACAATTTTACATTTTTGCGAATATCTCGGAAACTATAAGAGCTACTGACAATCGGTTTTCACCATGCGACTGGAAAAAACATCAGCTATCTTAGACAGAAAATTGTTTTTAAAAATATTTAAGATCGCCTGAAATATAAAGCATTATATATAAAACATCAATATATTTCTTGGTGGGCGTGGCATATGTGGGCGGAAATAAATTTTGCTAAATAGCTGATGTTCTTTTCTATCGTATAGCCAAAACTTAATGTCGTTATCTCTTATAGTTTCCGAGTTATAAGCAAAATTGTAAAATTGTTTTACAAAAAACACTTGCTGCTGAATTCTGTTGGCCTTGGTATTAGAAAAAAATTTTGAATGAAAAATTGCAAAAAAAAATTTCGACATACACACACACACGCACATATATAATCGTATAACAATTTTACATTTTTGCGAATATCTCGGAAACTATAAGAGCTAATGACAATCGGTTTTCACCATGCGACTGGAAAAAACATCAGCTATCTTAGACAGAAAATTGTTTTTAAAAATATTTAATACCGCCTGAAATATAAAGCATTATATATAAAACATCAATATATTTCTTAGTGGGCGTGGCATATGTGGGCGGAAATAAATTTTGCTAAATAGCTGATGTTCTTTTCTATCGTATAGCCAAAACTCAATGTCGTTATATCTTATAGTTTCCGAGTTATAAGCAAAATTGTAAAATTGTTTTACAAAAAACACTTGCTGCTGAATTCTGTTGGCCTGGTATTAGAAAAAAATTTTGAATGAAAAATTGCAAAAAAAAATTTCGACATACACACACACACGCACATATATAATCGTATAACAATTTTACATTTTTGCGAATATCTCGGAAACTATAAGAGCTAATGACAATCGGTTTTCACCATGCGACTGGAAAAAACATCAGCTATCTTAGACAGAAAATTGTTTTTAAAAATATTTAATACCGCCTGAAATATAAAGCATTATATATAAAACATCAATATATTTCTTAGTGGGCGTGGCATATGTGGGCGGAAATAAATTTTGCTAAATAGCTGATGTTCTTTTCTATCGTATAGCCAAAACTCAATGTCGTTATCTCTTATAGTTTCCGAGTTATAAGCAAAATTGTAAAATTGTTTAACATTTTTCGATATACACATACGCACATATATAATCGTATAACAATTTTACATTTTTGCGAATATCTCGGAAACTATAAGAGCTAATGAAAATCGGTTTTCACCATGCGACTGGAAAAAACATCAGCTATCTTAGACAAAAAATTTTTTTAAAAATATTTAATATCGCCTGAAATATAAAGCATTATATATAAAACATCAATATATTTCTTAGTGGGCGTGGCATATGTGGGCGGAAATAAATTTTGCTAAATAGCTGATGTTCTTTTCTATCGTATAGCCAAAACTCAATGTCGTTATCTCTTATAGTTTCCGAGTTATAAGCAAAATTGTAAAATTGTTTTACAAAAAACACTTGCTGCTGAATTCTGTTGGCCTGGTATTAGAAAAAAATTTTTAATGAAAAATTGCAAAAAAATTTTCGACATACACACACACACGCACATATATAATCGTATAACAATTTTACATTTTTGCGAATATCTCGGAAACTATAAGAGCTAATGACAATCGGTTTTCACCATGCGACTGGATATATATTTATTATATTTAATTATATTTAATATATTTCTTAGTGGGCGTGGCATATGTGGGCGGAAATAAATTTTGCTAAATAGCTGATGTTCTTTTCTATCGTATAGCCAAAACTCAATGTCGTTATCTCTTATAGTTTCCGAGTTATAAGCAAAATTGTAAAATTGTTTTACAAAAAACACTTGCTGCTGAATTCTGTTGGCCTGGTATTAGAAAAAAAATTTTAATGAAAAATTGCAAAAAAAAAATTCGACATACACACACACACGCACATATATAATCGTATAACAATTTTACATTTTTGCGAATATCTCGGAAACTATAAGAGCTACTGACAATCGGTTTTCACCATGCGACTGGAAAAAACATCAGCTATCTTAGACAGAAAATTGTTTTTAAAAATATCTAATACCGCCTGAAATATAAAGCATTATATATAAAACATCAATATATTTCTTAGTGGGCGTGGCATATGTGGGCGGAAATAAATTTTGCTAAATAGCTGATGTTCTTTTCTATCATATAGCCAAAACTCAATGTCGTTATCTCTTATAGTTTCCGAGTTATAAGCAAAATTGTAAAATTGTTTTACAAAAAACACTTGCTGCTGAATTCTGTTGGCCTGGTATTAGAAAAAAATTTTGAATGAAAAATTGCAAAAAAAAATTTCGACATACACACACACACGCACATATATAATCGTATAACAATTTTACATTTTTGCGAATATCTCGGAAACTATAAGAGCTAATGACAATCGGTTTTCACCATGCGACTGGAAAAAACATCAGCTATCTTAGACAGAAAATTGTTTTTAAAAATATTTAAAACCGCCTGAAATATAAAGCATTATATATAAAACATCAATATATTTCTTAGTGGGCGTGGCATATGTGGGCGGAAATAAATTTTGCTAAATAGCTGATGTTCTTTTCTATCGTATAGCCAAAACTCAATGTCGTTATCTCTTATAGTTTCCCAGTTATAAGCAAAATTGTAAAATTGTTTTACAAAAAACACTTGCTGCTGAATTCTGTTGGCCTGGTATTAGAAAAAAAATTTTAATGAAAAATTGCAAAAAAATTTTCGACATACACACACACACGCACATATATAATCGTATAGCAATTTTACATTTTTGCGAATATCTCGGAAACTATAAGAGCTAATGACAATCGGTTTTCACCATGCGACTGGAAAAAACATCAGCTATCTTAGACAGAAAATTGTTTTTAAAAATATTTAATACCGCCTGAAATATAAAGCATTATATATAAAACATCAATATATTTCTTAGTGGGCGTGGCATATGTGGGCGGAAATAAATTTTGCTAAATAGCTGATGTTCTTTTCTATCGTATAGCCAAAACTCAATGTCGTTATCTCTTATAGTTTCCGAGTTATAAGCAAAATTGTAAAATTGTTTAACATTTTTCGATATACACATACGCACATATATAATCGTATAACAATTTTACATTTTTGCGAATATCTCGGAAACTATAAGAGCTAATGACAATCGGTTTTCACCATGCGACTGGAAAAAACATCAGCTATCTTAGACAGAAAATTGTTTTTAAAAATATTTAATACCGCCTGAAATATAAAGCATTATATATAAAACATCAATATATTTCTTAGTGGGCGTGGCATATGTGGGCGGAAATAAATTTTGCTAAATAGCTGATGTTCTTTTCTATCATATAGCCAAAACTCAATGTCGTTATCTCTTATAGTTTCCGAGTTATAAGCAAAATTGTAAAATTGTTTTACAAAAAACACTTGCTGCTGAATTCTGTTGGCCTGGTATTAGAAAAAAATTTTGAATGAAAAATTGCAAAAAAAAATTTCGACATACACACACACACGCACATATATAATCGTATAACAATTTTACATTTTTGCGAATATCTCGGAAAATATAAGAGCTAATGACAATCGGTTTTCACCATGCGACTGGAAAAAACATCAGCTATCTTAGACAGAAAATTGTTTTTAAAAATATTTAATACCGCCTGAAATATAAAGCATTATATATAAAACATCAATATATTTCTTAGTGGGCGTGGCATATGTGGGCGGAAATAAATTTTGCTAAATAGCTGATGTTCTTTTCTATCGTATAGCCAAAACTCAATGTCGTTATCTCTTATAGTTTCCGAGTTATAAGCAAAATTGTAAAATTGTTTTACAAAAAACACTTGCTGCTGAATTCTGTTGGCCTGGTATTAGAAAAAAATTTTTAATGAAAAATTGCAAAAAAATTTTCGACATACACACACACACGCACATATATAATCGTATAACAATTTTACATTTTTGCGAATATCTCGGAAACTATAAGAGCTAATGACAATCGGTTTTCACCATGCGACTGGAAAAAACATCAGCTATCTTAGACAGAAAATTGTTTTTAAAAATATTTAATACCGCCTGAAATATAAAGCATTATATATAAAACATCAATATATTTCTTAGTGGGCGTGGCATATGTGGGCGGAAATAAATTTTGCTAAATAGCTGATGTTCTTTTCTATCGTATAGCCAAAACTCAATGTCGTTATCTCTTATAGTTTCCGAGTTATAAGCAAAATTGTAAAATTGTTTTACAAAAAACACTTGCTGCTGAATTCTGTTGGCCTGGTATTAGAAAAAAATTTTGAATGAAAAATTGCAAAAAAAAATTTCGACATACACACACACACGTACATATATAATCGTATAACAATTTTACATTTTTGCGAATATCTCGGAAACTATAAGAGCTAATGACAATCGGTTTTCACCATGCGACTGGAAAAAACATCAGCTATCTTAGACAGAAAATTGTTTTTAAAAATATTTAATACCGCCTGAAATATAAAGCATTATATATAAAACATCAATATATTTCTTAGTGGGCGTGGCATATGTGGGCGGAAATAAATTTTGCTAAATAGCTGATGTTCTTTTCTATCGTATAGCCAAAACTCAATGTCGTTATCTCTTATAGTTTCCGAGTTATAAGCAAAATTGTAAAATTGTTTTACAAAAAACACTTGCTGCTGAATTCTGTTGGCCTGGTATTAGAAAAAAATTTTTAATGAAAAATTGCAAAAAAATTTTCGACATACACACACACACGCACATATATAATCGTATAACAATTTTACATTTTTGCGAATATCTCGGAAACTATAAGAGCTAATGACAATCGGTTTTCACCATGCGACTGGAAAAAACATCAGCTATCTTAGACAGAAAATTGTTTTTAAAAATATTTAATACCGCCTGAAATATAAAGCATTATATATAAAACATCAATATATTTCTTAGTGGGCGTGGCATATGTGGGCGGAAATAAATTTTGCTAAATAGCTGATGTTCTTTTCTATCGTATAGCCAAAACTCAATGTCGTTATCTCTTATAGTTTCCGAGTTATAAGCAAAATTGTAAAATTGTTTAACATTTTTCGATATACACACACGCACATATATAATCGTATAACAATTTTACATTTTTGCGAATATCTCGGAAACTATAAGAGCTACTGACAATCGGTTTTCACCATGCGACTGGAAAAAACATCAGCTATCTTAGACAGAAAATTGTTTTTAAAAATATTTAATACCGCCTGAAATATAAAGCATTATATATAAAACATCAATATATTTCTTAGTGGGCGTGGCATATGTGGGCGGAAATAAATTTTGCTAAATAGCTGATGTTCTTTTCTATCATATAGCCAAAACTCAATGTCGTTATCTCTTATAGTTTCCGAGTTATAAGCAAAATTGTAAAATTGTTTTACAAAAAACACTTGCTGCTGAATTCTGTTGGCCTGGTATTAGAAAAAAATTTTTAATGAAAAATTGCAAAAAAATTTTCGACATACACACACACACGCACATATATAATCGTATAACAATTTTACATTTTTGCGAATATCTCGGAAACTATAAGAGCTAATGACAATCGGTTTTCACCATGCGACTGGAAAAAACATCAGCTATCTTAGACAGAAAATTGTTTTTAAAAATATTTAATACCGCCTGAAATATAAAGCATTATATATAAAACATCAATATATTTCTTAGTGGGCGTGGCATATGTGGGCGGAAATAAATTTTGCTAAATAGCTGATGTTCTTTTCTATCGTATAGCCAAAACTCAATGTCGTTATCTCTTATAGTTTCCGAGTTATAAGCAAAATTGTAAAATTGTTTAACATTTTTCGATATACACACACGCACATATATAATCGTATAACAATTTTACATTTTTGCGAATATCTCGGAAACTATAAGAGCTACTGACAATCGGTTTTCACCATGCGACTGGAAAAAACATCAGCTATCTTAGACAGAAAATTGTTTTTAAAAATATTTAATACCGCCTGAAATATAAAGCATTATATATAAAACATCAATATATTTCTTAGTGGGCGTGGCATATGTGGGCGGAAATAAATTTTGCTAAATAGCTGATGTTCTTTTCTATCATATAGCCAAAACTCAATGTCGTTATCTCTTATAGTTTCCGAGTTATAAGCAAAATTGTAAAATTGTTTTACAAAAAACACTTGCTGCTGAATTCTGTTGGCCTGGTATTAGAAAAAAATTTTGAATGAAAAATTGCAAAAAAAAATTTCGACATACACACACACACGCACATATATAATCGTATAACAATTTTACATTTTTGCGAATATCTGGGAAAATATAAGAGCTAATGACAATCGGTTTTCACCATGCGACTGGAAAAAACATCAGCTATCTTAGACAGAAAATTGTTTTTAAAAATATTTAATACCGCCTGAAATATAAAGCATTATATATAAAACATCAATATATTTCTTAGTGGGCGTGGCATATGTGGGCGGAAATAAATTTTGCTAAATAGCTGATGTTCTTTTCTATCGTATAGCCAAAACTCAATGTCGTTATCTCTTATAGTTTCCGAGTTATAAGCAAAATTGTAAAATTGTTTTACAAAAAACACTTGCTGCTGAATTCTGTTGGCCTGGTATTAGAAAAAAATTTTGAATGAAAAATTGCAAAAAAAATTTCGACATACACACACACACGCACATATATAATCGTATAACAATTTTACATTTTTGCGAATATCTCGGAAACTATAAGAGCTAATGACAATCGGTTTTCACCATGCGACTGGAAAAAACATCAGCTATCTTAGACAGAAAATTGTTTTTAAAAATATTTAATACCGCCTGAAATATAAAGCATTATATATAAAACATCAATATATTTCTTAGTGGGCGTGGCATATGTGGGCGGAAATAAATTTTGCTAAATAGCTGATGTTCTTTTCTATCATATAGCCAAAACTCAATGTCGTTATCTCTTATAGTTTCCGAGTTATAAGCAAAATTGTAAAATTGTTTTACAAAAAACACTTGCTGCTGAATTCTGTTGGCCTGGTATTAGAAAAAAATTTTGAATGAACAATTGCAAAAATTTTTTCGACATACACACACACACACGCACATATATAATCGTATAACAATTTTACATTTTTGCGAATATCTCGGAAACTATAAGAGCTAATGACAATCGGTTTTCACCATGCGACTGGAAAAAACATCAGCTATCTTAGACAGAAAATTGTTTTTAAAAATATTTAATACCGCCTGAAATATAAAGCATTATATATAAAACATCAATATATTTCTTAGTGGGCGTGGCATATGTGGGCGGAAATAAATTTTGCTAAATAGCTGATGTTCTTTTCTATCGTATAGCCAAAACTCAATGTCGTTATCTCTTATAGTTTCCGAGTTATAAGCAAAATTGTAAAATTGTTTAACACTTTTCGATATACACACACGCACATATATAATCGTATAACAATTTTACATTTTTGCGAATATCTCGGAAACTATAAGAGCTAATGACAATCGGTTTTCACCATGCGACTGGAAAAAACATCAGCTATCTTAGACAGAAAAATTTTTTTAAAAAATTTTTAATATCGCCTGAAATATAAAGCATTATATATAAAACATCAATATATTTCTTAGTGGGCGTGGCATATGTGGGCGGAAATAAATTTTGCTAAATAGCTGATGTTCTTTTCTATCGTATAGCCAAAACTCAATGTCGTTATCTCTTATAGTTTCCGAGTTATAAGCAAAATTGTAAAATTGTTTTACAAAAAACACTTGCTGCTGAATTCTGTTGGCCTGGTATTAGAAAAAAAATTTGAATGAAAAATTGCAAAAAAATTTTCGACATACACACACACACGCACATATATAATCGTATAACAATTTTACATTTTTGCGAATATCTCGGAAACTATAAGAGCTAATGACAATCGGTTTTCACCATGCGACTGGAAAAATCATCAGCTATCTTAGACAGAAAAATTTTTTTAAAAATATTTAATATCGCCTGAAATATAAAGCATTATATATAAAACATCAATATATTTCTTAGTGGGCGTGGCATATGTGGGCGGAAATAAATTTTGCTAAATAGCTGATGTTCTTTTCTATCGTATAGCCAAAACTCAATGTCGTTATCTCTTATAGTTTCCGAGTTATAAGCAAAATTGTAAAATTGTTTTACAAAAAACACTTGCTGCTGAATTCTGTTGGCCTGGTATTAGAAAAAAAATTTGAATGAAAAATTGCAAAAAAATTTTCGACATACACACACACACGCACATATATAATCGTATAACAATTTTACATTTTTGCGAATATCTCGGAAACTATAAGAGCTAATGACAATCGGTTTTCACCATGCGACTGGAAAAAACATCAGCTATCTTAGACAGAAAATTGTTTTTAAAAATATTTAATACCGCCTGAAATATAAAGCATTATATATAAAACATCAATATATTTCTTAGTGGGCGTGGCATATGTGGGCGGAAATAAATTTTGCTAAATAGCTGATGTTCTTTTCTATCGTATAGCCAAAACTCAATGTCGTTATCTCTTATAGTTTCCGAGTTATAAGCAAAATTGTAAAATTGTTTTACAAAAAACACTTGCTGCTGAATTCTGTTGGCCTGGTATTAGAAAAAAATTTTGAATGAACAATTGCAAAAATTTTTTCGACATACACACACACACACGCACATATATAATCGTATAACAATTTTACATTTTTGCGAATATCTCGGAAACTATAAGAGCTAATGACAATCGGTTTTCACCATGCGACTGGAAAAAACATCAGCTATCTTAGACAGAAAATTGTTTTTAAAAATATTTAATACCGCCTGAAATATAAAGCATTATATATAAAACATCAATATATTTCTTAGTGGGCGTGGCATATGTGGGCGGAAATAAATTTTGCTAAATAGCTGATGTTCTTTTCTATCGTATAGCCAAAACTCAATGTCGTTATCTCTTATAGTTTCCGAGTTATAAGCAAAATTGTAAAATTGTTTTACAAAAAACACTTGCTGCTGAATTCTGTTGGCCTGGTATTAGAAAAAAAATTTGAATGAAAAATTGCAAAAAAATTTTCGACATACACACACACACGCACATATATAATCGTATAACAATTTTACATTTTTGCGAATATCTCGGAAACTATAAGAGCTAATGACAATCGGTTTTCACCATGCGACTGGAAAAAACATCAGCTATCTTAGACAGAAAATTGTTTTTAAAAATATTTAATACCGCCTGAAATATAAAGCATTATATATAAAACATCAATATATTTCTTAGTGGGCGTGGCATATGTGGGCGGAAATAAATTTTGCTAAATAGCTGATGTTCTTTTCTATCGTATAGCCAAAACTCAATGTCGTTATCTCTTATAGTTTCCGAGTTATAAGCAAAATTGTAAAATTGTTTTACAAAAAACACTTGCTGCTGAATTCTGTTGGCCTGGTATTAGAAAAAAATTTTGAATGAACAATTGCAAAAATTTTTTCGACATACACACACACACACGCACATATATAATCGTATAACAATTTTACATTTTTGCGAATATCTCGGAAACTATAAGAGCTAATGACAATCGGTTTTCACCATGCGACTGGAAAAAACATCAGCTATCTTAGACAGAAAATTGTTTTTAAAAATATTTAATACCGCCTGAAATATAAAGCATTCTATATAAAACATCAATATATTTCTTAGTGGGCGTGGCATATGTGGGCGGAAATAAATTTTGCTAAATAGCTGATGTTCTTTTCTATCGTATAGCCAAAACTCAATGTCGTTATCTCTTATAGTTTCCGAGTTATAAGCAAAATTGTAAAATTGTTTTACAAAAAACACTTGCTGCTGAATTCTGTTGGCCTGGTATTAGAAAAAAATTTTGAATGAACAATTGCAAAAATTTTTTCGACATACACACACACACACGCACATATATAATCGTATAACAATTTTACATTTTTGCGAATATCTCGGAAACTATAAGAGCTAATGACAATCGGTTTTCACCATGCGACTGGAAAAAACATCAGCTATCTTAGACAGAAAATTGTTTTTAAAAATATTTAATACCGCCTGAAATATAAAGCATTATATATAAAACATCAATATATTTCTTAGTGGGCGTGGCATATGTGGGCGGAAATAAATTTTGCTAAATAGCTGATGTTCTTTTCTATCGTATAGCCAAAACTCAATGTCGTTATCTCTTATAGTTTCCGAGTTATAAGCAAAATTGTAAAATTGTTTTACAAAAAACACTTGCTGCTGAATTCTGTTGGCCTGGTATTAGAAAAAAAATTTGAATGAAAAATTGCAAAAAAAATTTCGACATACACACACACACGCACATATATAATCGTATAACAATTTTACATTTTTGCGAATATCTCGGAAACTATAAGAGCTAATGACAATCGGTTTTCACCATGCGACTGGAAAAATCATCAGCTATCTTAGACAGAAAAATTTTTTTAAAAATATTTAATATCGCCTGAAATATAAAGCATTATATATAAAACATCAATATATTTCTTAGTGGGCGTGGCATATGTGGGCGGAAATAAATTTTGCTAAATAGCTGATGTTCTTTTCTATCGTATAGCCAAAACTCAATGTCGTTATCTCTTATAGTTTCCGAGTTATAAGCAAAATTGTAAAATTGTTTTACAAAAAACACTTGCTGCTGAATTCTGTTGGCCTGGTATTAGAAAAAAAATTTGAATGAAAAATTGCAAAAAAATTTTCGACATACACACACACACGCACATATATAATCGTATAACAATTTTACATTTTTGCGAATATCTCGGAAACTATAAGAGCTAATGACAATCGGTTTTCACCATGCGACTGGAAAAATCATCAGCTATCTTAGACAGAAAAATTTTTTTAAAAATATTTAATATCGCCTGAAATATAAAGCATTATATATAAAACATCAATATATTTCTTAGTGGGCGTGGCATATGTGGGCGGAAATAAATTTTGCTAAATAGCTGATGTTCTTTTCTATCGTATAGCCAAAACTCAATGTCGTTATCTCTTATAGTTTCCGAGTTATAAGCAAAATTGTAAAATTGTTTTACAAAAAACACTTGCTGCTGAATTCTGTTGGCCTGGTATTAGAAAAAAAATTTGAATGAAAAATTGCAAAAAAATTTTCGACATACACACACACACGCACATATATAATCGTATAACAATTTTACATTTTTGCGAATATCTCGGAAACTATAAGAGCTAATGACAATCGGTTTTCACCATGCGACTGGAAAAAACATCAGCTATCTTAGACAGAAAATTGTTTTTAAAAATATTTAATACCGCCTGAAATATAAAGCATTATATATAAAACATCAATATATTTCTTAGTGGGCGTGGCATATGTGGGCGGAAATAAATTTTGCTAAATAGCTGATGTTCTTTTCTATCGTATAGCCAAAACTCAATGTCGTTATCTCTTATAGTTTCCGAGTTATAAGCAAAATTGTAAAATTGTTTTACAAAAAACACTTGCTGCTGAATTCTGTTGGCCTGGTATTAGAAAAAAATTTTGAATGAACAATTGCAAAAATTTTTTCGACATACACACACACACACGCACATATATAATCGTATAACAATTTTACATTTTTGCGAATATCTCGGAAACTATAAGAGCTAATGACAATCGGTTTTCACCATGCGACTGGAAAAAACATCAGCTATCTTAGACAGAAAATTGTTTTTAAAAATATTTAATACCGCCTGAAATATAAAGCATTATATATAAAACATCAATATATTTCTTAGTGGGCGTGGCATATGTGGGCGGAAATAAATTTTGCTAAATAGCTGATGTTCTTTTCTATCGTATAGCCAAAACTCAATGTCGTTATCTCTTATAGTTTCCGAGTTATAAGCAAAATTGTAAAATTGTTTTACAAAAAACACTTGCTGCTGAATTCTGTTGGCCTGGTATTAGAAAAAAAATTTGAATGAAAAATTGCAAAAAAATTTTCGACATACACACACACACGCACATATATAATCGTATAATAATTTTACATTTTTGCGAATATCTCGGAAACTATAAGAGCTAATGACAATCGGTTTTCACCATGCGACTGGAAAAAACATCAGCTATCTTAGACAGAAAATTGTTTTTAAAAATATTTAATACCGCCTGAAATATAAAGCATTATATATAAAACATCAATATATTTCTTAGTGGGCGTGGCATATGTGGGCGGAAATAAATTTTGCTAAATAGCTGATGTTCTTTTCTATCGTATAGCCAAAACTCAATGTCGTTATCTCTTATAGTTTCCGAGTTATAAGCAAAATTGTAAAATTGTTTTACAAAAAACACTTGCTGCTGAATTCTGTTGGCCTGGTATTAGAAAAAAATTTTGAATGAACAATTGCAAAAATTTTTTCGACATACACACACACACACGCACATATATAATCGTATAACAATTTTACATTTTTGCGAATATCTCGGAAACTATAAGAGCTAATGACAATCGGTTTTCACCATGCGACTGGAAAAAACATCAGCTATCTTAGACAGAAAATTGTTTTTAAAAATATTTAATACCGCCTGAAATATAAAGCATTATATATAAAACATCAATATATTTCTTAGTGGGCGTGGCATATGTGGGCGGAAATAAATTTTGCTAAATAGCTGATGTTCTTTTCTATCGTATAGCCAAAACTCAATGTCGTTATCTCTTATAGTTTCCGAGTTATAAGCAAAATTGTAAAATTGTTTTACAAAAAACACTTGCTGCTGAATTCTGTTGGCCTGGTATTAGAAAAAAATTTTGAATGAACAATTGCAAAAATTTTTTCGACATACACACACACACACGCACATATATAATCGTATAACAATTTTACATTTTTGCGAATATCTCGGAAACTATAAGAGCTAATGACAATCGGTTTTCACCATGCGACTGGAAAAAACATCAGCTATCTTAGACAGAAAATTGTTTTTAAAAATATTTAATACCGCCTGAAATATAAAGCATTATATATAAAACATCAATATATTTCTTAGTGGGCGTGGCATATGTGGGCGGAAATAAATTTTGCTAAATAGCTGATGTTCTTTTCTATCGTATAGCCAAAACTCAATGTCGTTATCTCTTATAGTTTCCGAGTTATAAGCAAAATTGTAAAATTGTTTTACAAAAAACACTTGCTGCTGAATTCTGTTGGCCTGGTATTAGAAAAAAAATTTGAATGAAAAATTGCAAAAAAAATTTCGACATACACACACACACGCACATATATAATCGTATAACAATTTTACATTTTTGCGAATATCTCGGAAACTATAAGAGCTAATGACAATCGGTTTTCACCATGCGACTGGAAAAATCATCAGCTATCTTAGACAGAAAAATTTTTTTAAAAATATTTAATATCGCCTGAAATATAAAGCATTATATATAAAACATCAATATATTTCTTAGTGGGCGTGGCATATGTGGGCGGAAATAAATTTTGCTAAATAGCTGATGTTCTTTTCTATCGTATAGCCAAAACTCAATGTCGTTATCTCTTATAGTTTCCGAGTTATAAGCAAAATTGTAAAATTGTTTTACAAAAAACACTTGCTGCTGAATTCTGTTGGCCTGGTATTAGAAAAAAATTTTGAATGAAAAATTGCAAAAAAAATTTCGACATACACACACACACGCACATATATAATCGTATAACAATTTTACATTTTTGCGAATATCTCGGAAACTATAAGAGCTAATGACAATCGGTTTTCACCATGCGACTGGAAAAAACATCAGCTATCTTAGACAGAAAATTGTTTTTAAAAATATTTAATACCGCCTGAAATATAAAGCATTATATATAAAACATCAATATATTTCTTAGTGGGCGTGGCATATGTGGGCGGAAATAAATTTTGCTAAATAGCTGATGTTCTTTTCTATCATATAGCCAAAACTCAATGTCGTTATCTCTTATAGTTTCCGAGTTATAAGCAAAATTGTAAAATTGTTTTACAAAAAACACTTGCTGCTGAATTCTGTTGGCCTGGTATTAGAAAAAAATTTTGAATGAACAATTGCAAAAATTTTTTCGACATACACACACACACACGCACATATATAATCGTATAACAATTTTACATTTTTGCGAATATCTCGGAAACTATAAGAGCTAATGACAATCGGTTTTCACCATGCGACTGGAAAAAACATCAGCTATCTTAGACAGAAAATTGTTTTTAAAAATATTTAATACCGCCTGAAATATAAAGCATTATATATAAAACATCAATATATTTCTTAGTGGGCGTGGCATATGTGGGCGGAAATAAATTTTGCTAAATAGCTGATGTTCTTTTCTATCGTATAGCCAAAACTCAATGTCGTTATCTCTTATAGTTTCCGAGTTATAAGCAAAATTGTAAAATTGTTTAACACTTTTCGATATACACACACGCACATATATAATCGTATAACAATTTTACATTTTTGCGAATATCTCGGAAACTATAAGAGCTAATGACAATCGGTTTTCACCATGCGACTGGAAAAAACATCAGCTATCTTAGACAGAAAAATTTTTTTAAAAAATTTTTAATATCGCCTGAAATATAAAGCATTATATATAAAACATCAATATATTTCTTAGTGGGCGTGGCATATGTGGGCGGAAATAAATTTTGCTAAATAGCTGATGTTCTTTTCTATCGTATAGCCAAAACTCAATGTCGTTATCTCTTATAGTTTCCGAGTTATAAGCAAAATTGTAAAATTGTTTTACAAAAAACACTTGCTGCTGAATTCTGTTGGCCTGGTATTAGAAAAAAATTTTGAATGAAAAATTGCAAAAAAAATTTCGACATACACACACACACGCACATATATAATCGTATAACAATTTTACATTTTTGCGAATATCTCGGAAACTATAAGAGCTAATGACAATCGGTTTTCACCATGCGACTGGAAAAAACATCAGCTATCTTAGACAGAAAATTGTTTTTAAAAATATTTAATACCGCCTGAAATATAAAGCATTATATATAAAACATCAATATATTTCTTAGTGGGCGTGGCATATGTGGGCGGAAATAAATTTTGCTAAATAGCTGATGTTCTTTTCTATCATATAGCCAAAACTCAATGTCGTTATCTCTTATAGTTTCCGAGTTATAAGCAAAATTGTAAAATTGTTTTACAAAAAACACTTGCTGCTGAATTCTGTTGGCCTGGTATTAGAAAAAAATTTTGAATGAACAATTGCAAAAATTTTTTCGACATACACACACACACACGCACATATATAATCGTATAACAATTTTACATTTTTGCGAATATCTCGGAAACTATAAGAGCTAATGACAATCGGTTTTCACCATGCGACTGGAAAAAACATCAGCTATCTTAGACAGAAAATTGTTTTTAAAAATATTTAATACCGCCTGAAATATAAAGCATTATATATAAAACATCAATATATTTCTTAGTGGGCGTGGCATATGTGGGCGGAAATAAATTTTGCTAAATAGCTGATGTTCTTTTCTATCGTATAGCCAAAACTCAATGTCGTTATCTCTTATAGTTTCCGAGTTATAAGCAAAATTGTAAAATTGTTTAACACTTTTCGATATACACACACGCACATATATAATCGTATAACAATTTTACATTTTTGCGAATATCTCGGAAACTATAAGAGCTAATGACAATCGGTTTTCACCATGCGACTGGAAAAAACATCAGCTATCTTAGACAGAAAAATTTTTTTAAAAAATTTTTAATATCGCCTGAAATATAAAGCATTATATATAAAACATCAATATATTTCTTAGTGGGCGTGGCATATGTGGGCGGAAATAAATTTTGCTAAATAGCTGATGTTCTTTTCTATCGTATAGCCAAAACTCAATGTCGTTATCTCTTATAGTTTCCGAGTTATAAGCAAAATTGTAAAATTGTTTTACAAAAAACACTTGCTGCTGAATTCTGTTGGCCTGGTATTAGAAAAAAATTTTGAATGAAAAATTGCAAAAAAAATTTCGACATACACACACACACGCACATATATAATCGTATAACAATTTTACATTTTTGCGAATATCTCGGAAACTATAAGAGCTAATGACAATCGGTTTTCACCATGCGACTGGAAAAAACATCAGCTATCTTAGACAGAAAATTGTTTTTAAAAATATTTAATACCGCCTGAAATATAAAGCATTATATATAAAACATCAATATATTTCTTAGTGGGCGTGGCATATGTGGGCGGAAATAAATTTTGCTAAATAGCTGATGTTCTTTTCTATCATATAGCCAAAACTCAATGTCGTTATCTCTTATAGTTTCCGAGTTATAAGCAAAATTGTAAAATTGTTTTACAAAAAACACTTGCTGCTGAATTCTGTTGGCCTGGTATTAGAAAAAAATTTTGAATGAACAATTGCAAAAATTTTTTCGACATACACACACACACACGCACATATATAATCGTATAACAATTTTACATTTTTGCGAATATCTCGGAAACTATAAGAGCTAATGACAATCGGTTTTCACCATGCGACTGGAAAAAACATCAGCTATCTTAGACAGAAAATTGTTTTTAAAAATATTTAATACCGCCTGAAATATAAAGCATTATATATAAAACATCAATATATTTCTTAGTGGGCGTGGCATATGTGGGCGGAAATAAATTTTGCTAAATAGCTGATGGTCTTTTCTATCGTATAGCCAAAACTCAATGTCGTTATCTCTTATAGTTTCCGAGTTATAAGCAAAATTGTAAAATTGTTTAACACTTTTCGATATACACACACGCACATATATAATCGTATAACAATTTTACATTTTTGCGAATATCTCGGAAACTATAAGAGCTAATGACAATCGGTTTTCACCATGCGACTGGAAAAAACATCAGCTATCTTAGACAGAAAAATTTTTTTAAAAAATTTTTAATATCGCCTGAAATATAAAGCATTATATATAAAACATCAATATATTTCTTAGTGGGCGTGGCATATGTGGGCGGAAATAAATTTTGCTAAATAGCTGATGTTCTTTTCTATCGTATAGCCAAAACTCAATGTCGTTATCTCTTATAGTTTCCGAGTTATAAGCAAAATTGTAAAATTGTTTTACAAAAAACACTTGCTGCTGAATTCTGTTGGCCTGGTATTAGAAAAAAATTTTGAATGAACAATTGCAAAAATTTTTTCGACATACACACACACACACGCACATATATAATCGTATAACAATTTTACATTTTTGCGAATATCTCGGAAACTATAAGAGCTAATGACAATCGGTTTTCACCATGCGACTGGAAAAAACATCAGCTATCTTAGACAGAAAATTGTTTTTAAAAATATTTAATACCGCCTGAAATATAAAGCATTATATATAAAACATCAATATATTTCTTAGTGGGCGTGGCATATGTGGGCGGAAATAAATTTTGCTAAATAGCTGATGTTCTTTTCTATCGTATAGCCAAAACTCAATGTCGTTATCTCTTATAGTTTCCGAGTTATAAGCAAAATTGTAAAATTGTTTAACACTTTTCGATATACACACACGCACATATATAATCGTATAACAATTTTACATTTTTGCGAATATCTCGGAAACTATAAGAGCTAATGACAATCGGTTTTCACCATGCGACTGGAAAAAACATCAGCTATCTTAGACAGAAAAATTTTTTTAAAAAATTTTTAATATCGCCTGAAATATAAAGCATTATATATAAAACATCAATATATTTCTTAGTGGGCGTGGCATATGTGGGCGGAAATAAATTTTGCTAAATAGCTGATGTTCTTTTCTATCGTATAGCCAAAACTCAATGTCGTTATCTCTTATAGTTTCCGAGTTATAAGCAAAATTGTAAAATTGTTTTACAAAAAACACTTGCTGCTGAATTCTGTTGGCCTGGTATTAGAAAAAAATTTTGAATGAACAATTGCAAAAATTTTTTCGACATACACACACACACACGCACATATATAATCGTATAACAATTTTACATTTTTGCGAATATCTCGGAAACTATAAGAGCTAATGACAATCGGTTTTCACCATGCGGCTGGAAAAAACATCAGCTATCTTAGACAGAAAATTGTTTTTAAAAATATTTAATACCGCCTGAAATATAAAGCATTATATATAAAACATCAATATATTTCTTAGTGGGCGTGGCATATGTGGGCGGAAATAAATTTTGCTAAATAGCTGATGTTCTTTTCTATCGTATAGCCAAAACTCAATGTCGTTATCTCTTATAGTTTCCGAGTTATAAGCAAAATTGTAAAATTGTTTTACAAAAAACACTTGCTGCTGAATTCTGTTGGCCTGGTATTAGAAAAAAATTTTGAATGAACAATTGCAAAAATTTTTTCGACATACACACACACACACGCACATATATAATCGTATAACAATTTTACATTTTTGCGAATATCTCGGAAACTATAAGAGCTAATGACAATCGGTTTTCACCATGCGACTGGAAAAAACATCAGCTATCTTAGACAGAAAAATTTTTTTAAAAAATTTTTAATATCGCCTGAAATATAAAGCATTATATATAAAACATCAATATATTTCTTAGTGGGCGTGGCATATGTGGGCGGAAATAAATTTTGCTAAATAGCTGATGTTCTTTTCTATCGTATAGCCAAAACTCAATGTCGTTATCTCTTATAGTTTCCGAGTTATAAGCAAAATTGTAAAATTGTTTTACAAAAAACACTTGCTGCTGAATTCTGTTGGCCTGGTATTAGAAAAAAATTTTGAATGAACAATTGCAAAAATTTTTTCGACATACACACACACACGCACATATATAATCGTATAACAATTTTACATTTTTGCGAATATCTCGGAAACTATAAGAGCTAATGACAATCGGTTTTCACCATGCGGCTGGAAAAAACATCAGCTATCTTAGACAGAAAATTGTTTTTAAAAATATTTAATACCGCCTGAAATATAAAGCATTATATATAAAACATCAATATATTTCTTAGTGGGCGTGGCATATGTGGGCGGAAATAAATTTTGCTAAATAGCTGATGTTCTTTTCTATCGTATAGCCAAAACTCAATGTCGTTATCTCTTATAGTTTCCGAGTTATAAGCAAAATTGTAAAATTGTTTTACAAAAAACACTTGCTGCTGAATTCTGTTGGCCTGGTATTAGAAAAAAATTTTGAATGAACAATTGCAAAAATTTTTTCGACATACACACACACACACGCACATATATAATCGTATAACAATTTTACATTTTTGCGAATATCTCGGAAACTATAAGAGCTAATGACAATCGGTTTTCACCATGCGACTGGAAAAAACATCAGCTATCTTAGACAGAAAATTGTTTTTAAAAATATTTAATACCGCCTGAAATATAAAGCATTATATATAAAACATCAATATATTTCTTAGTGGGCGTGGCATATGTGGGCGGAAATAAATTTTGCTAAATAGCTGATGTTCTTTTCTATCGTATAGCCAAAACTCAATGTCGTTATCTCTTATAGTTTCCGAGTTATAAGCAAAATTGTAAAATTGTTTTACAAAAAACACTTGCTGCTGAATTCTGTTGGCCTGGTATTAGAAAAAAATTTTGAATGAAAAATTGCAAAAATTTTTTCGACATACACACACACACACGCACATATATAATCGTATAACAATTTTACATTTTTGCGAATATCTCGGAAACTATAAGAGCTAATGACAATCGGTTTTCACCATGCGACTGGAAAAAACATCAGCTATCTTAGACAGAAAATTGTTTTTAAAAATATTTAATACCGCCTGAAATATAAAGCATTATATATAAAACATCAATATATTTCTTAGTGGGCGTGGCATATGTGGGCGGAAATAAATTTTGCTAAATAGCTGATGTTCTTTTCTATCGTATAGCCAAAACTCAATGTCGTTATCTCTTATAGTTTCCGAGTTATAAGCAAAATTGTAAAATTGTTTAACACTTTTCGATATACACACACGCACATATATAATCGTATAACAATTTTACATTTTTGCGAATATCTCGGAAACTATAAGAGCTACTGACAATCGGTTTTCACCATGCGACTGGAAAAAACATCAGCTATCTTAGACAGAAAATTGTTTTTAAAAATATTTAATACCGCCTGA
This sequence comes from Sarcophaga carnaria, assembly GCA_958299815.1. Classification (NCBI taxonomy): domain Eukaryota; kingdom Metazoa; phylum Arthropoda; class Insecta; order Diptera; family Sarcophagidae; genus Sarcophaga; species Sarcophaga carnaria. The sequence goes on along the minus strand of OY283149.1, from coordinate 101,876,566 downwards.
AATATAAAGCATTATATATAAAACATCAATATATTTCTTAGTGGGCGTGGCATATGTGGGCGGAAATAAATTTTGCTAAATAGCTGATGTTCTTTTCTATCGTATAGCCAAAACTCAATGTCGTTATCTCTTATAGTTTCCGAGTTATAAGCAAAATTGTAAAATTGTTTTACAAAAAACACTTGCTGCTGAATTCTGTTGGCCTGGTATTAGAAAAAAATTTTTAATGAAAAATTGCAAAAAAAATTTTCGACATACACACACACACGCACATATATAATCGTATAACAATTTTACATTTTTGCGAATATCTCGGAAACTATAAGAGCTAATGACAATCGGTTTTCACCATGCGACTGGAAAAAACATCAGCTATCTTAGACAGAAAATTGTTTTTAAAAATATTTAATACCGCCTGAAATATAAAGCATTATATATAAAACATCAATATATTTCTTAGTGGGCGTGGCATATGTGGGCGGAAATAAATTTTGCTAAATAGCTGATGTTCTTTTCTATCGTATAGCCAAAACTCAATGTCGTTATCTCTTATAGTTTCCGAGTTATAAGCAAAATTGTAAAATTGTTTAACATTTTTCGATATACACACACGCACATATATAATCGTATAACAATTTTACATTTTTGCGAATATCTCGGAAACTATAAGAGCTACTGACAATCGGTTTTCACCATGCGACTGGAAAAAACATCAGCTATCTTAGACAGAAAATTGTTTTTAAAAATATTTAATACCGCCTGAAATATAAAGCATTATATATAAAACATCAATATATTTCTTAGTGGGCGTGGCATATGTGGGCGGAAATAAATTTTGCTAAATAGCTGATGTTCTTTTCTATCGTATAGCCAAAACTCAATGTCGTTATCTCTTATAGTTTCCGAGTTATAAGCAAAATTGTAAAATTGTTTTACAAAAAACACTTGCTGCTGAATTCTGTTGGCCTGGTATTAGAAAAAAATTTTTAATGAAAAATTGCAAAAAAATTTTCGACATACACACACACACGCACATATATAATCGTATAACAATTTTACATTTTTGCGAATATCTCGGAAACTATAAGAGCTAATGACAATCGGTTTTCACCATGCGACTGGAAAAAACATCAGCTATCTTAGACAGAAAATTGTTTTTAAAAATATTTAATACCGCCTGAAATATAAAGCATTATATATAAAACATCAATATATTTCTTAGTGGGCGTGGCATATGTGGGCGGAAATAAATTTTGCTAAATAGCTGATGTTCTTTTCTATCGTATAGCCAAAACTCAATGTCGTTATCTCTTATAGTTTCCGAGTTATAAGCAAAATTGTAAAATTGTTTAACATTTTTCGATATACACACACGCACATATATAATCGTATAACAATTTTACATTTTTGCGAATATCTCGGAAACTATAAGAGCTACTGACAATCGGTTTTCACCATGCGACTGGAAAAAACATCAGCTATCTTAGACAGAAAATTGTTTTTAAAAATATTTAATACCGCCTGAAATATAAAGCATTATATATAAAACATCAATATATTTCTTAGTGGGCGTGGCATATGTGGGCGGAAATAAATTTTGCTAAATAGCTGATGTTCTTTTCTATCGTATAGCCAAAACTCAATGTCGTTATCTCTTATAGTTTCCGAGTTATAAGCAAAATTGTAAAATTGTTTTACAAAAAACACTTGCTGCTGAATTCTGTTGGCCTGGTATTAGAAAAAAATTTTTAATGAAAAATTGCAAAAAAATTTTCGACATACACACACACACGCACATATATAATCGTATAACAATTTTACATTTTTGCGAATATCTCGGAAACTATAAGAGCTAATGACAATCGGTTTTCACCATGCGACTGGAAAAAACATCAGCTATCTTAGACAGAAAATTGTTTTTAAAAATATTTAATACCGCCTGAAATATAAAGCATTATATATAAAACATCAATATATTTCTTAGTGGGCGTGGCATATGTGGGCGGAAATAAATTTTGCTAAATAGCTGATGTTCTTTTCTATCGTATGGCCAAAACTCAATGTCGTTATCTCTTATAGTTTCCGAGTTATAAGCAAAATTGTAAAATTGTTTAACATTTTTTGATTTACACACACGCACATATATAATCGTATAACAATTTTACATTTTTGCGAATATCTCGGAAACTATAAGAGCTATTGACAATCGGTTTTCACCATGCGACTGGAAAAAACATCAGCTATCTTAGACAGAAAATTGTTTTTAAAAATATTTAATACCGCCTGAAATATAAAGCATTATATATAAAACATCAATATATTTCTTAGTGGGCGTGGCATATGTGGGCGGAAATAAATTTTGCTAAATAGCTGATGTTCTTTTCTATCGTATAGCCAAAACTCAATGTCGTTATCTCTTATAGTTTCCGAGTTATAAGCAAAATTGTAAAATTGTTTTACAAAAAACACTTGCTGCTGAATTCTGTTGGCCTGGTATTAGAAAAAAAATTTTAATGAAAAATTGCAAAAAAAAATTTTCGACATACACACACACACGCACATATATAATCGTATAACAATTTTACATTTTTGCGAATATCTCGGAAACTATAAGAGCTAATGACAATCGGTTTTCACCATGCGACTGGAAAAAACATCAGCTATCTTAGACAGAAAATTGTTTTTAAAAATATTTAATACCGCCTGAAATATAAAGCATTATATATAAAACATCAATATATTTCTTAGTGGGCGTGGTATATGTGGGCGGAAATAAATTTTGCTAAATAGCTGATGTTCTTTTCTATCGTATAGCCAAAACTCAATGTCGTTATCTCTTATAGTTTCCGAGTTATAAGCAAAATTGTAAAATTGTTTAACACTTTTCGATATACACACACGCACATATATAATCGTATAACAATTTTACATTTTTGCGAATATCTCGGAAACTATAAGAGCTACTGACAATCGGTTTTCACCATGCGACTGGAAAAAACATCAGCTATCTTAGACAGAAAATTGTTTTTAAAAATATTTAATACCGCCTGAAATATAAAGCATTATATATAAAACATCAATATATTTCTTAGTGGGCGTGGCATATGTGGGCGGAAATAAATTTTGCTAAATAGCTGATGTTCTTTTCTATCGTATAGCCAAAACTCAATGTCGTTATCTCTTATAGTTTCCGAGTTATAAGCAAAATTGTAAAATTGTTTTACAAGAAACACTTGCTGCTGAATTCTGTTAGCCTGGTATTAGAAAAAAAATTTTTAATGAAAAATTGCAAAAAAATTTTCGACATACACACACACACGCACATATATAATCGTATAACAATTTTACATTTTTGCGAATATCTCGGAAACTATAAGAGCTAATGACAATCGGTTTTCACCATGCGACTGGAAAAAACATCAGCTATCTTAGACAGAAAATTGTTTTTAAAAATATTTAATACCGCCTGAAATATAAAGCATTATATATAAAACATCAATATATTTCTTAGTGGGCGTGGCATATGTGGGCGGAAATAAATTTTGCTAAATAGCTGATGTTCTTTTCTATCGTATAGCCAAAACTCAATGTCGTTATCTCTTATAGTTTCCGAGTTATAAGCAAAATTGTAAAATTGTTTAACATTTTTCGATATACACACACGCACATATATAATCGTATAACAATTTTACATTTTTGCGAATATCTCGGAAACTATAAGAGCTACTGACAATCGGTTTTCACCATGCGACTGGAAAAAACATCAGCTATCTTAGACAGAAAATTGTTTTTAAAAATATTTAATACCGCCTGAAATATAAAGCATTATATATAAAACATCAATATATTTCTTAGTGGGCGTGGCATATGTGGGCGGAAATAAATTTTGCTAAATAGCTGATGTTCTTTTCTATCATATAGCCAAAACTCAATGTCGTTATCTCTTATAGTTTCCGAGTTATAAGCAAAATTGTAAAATTGTTTTACAAAAAACACTTGCTGCTGAATTCTGTTGGCCTGGTATTAGAAAAAAATTTTGAATGAAAAATTGCAAAAAAAAATTTCGACATACACACACACACGCACATATATAATCGTATAACAATTTTACATTTTTGCGAATATCTCGGAAAATATAAGAGCTAATGACAATCGGTTTTCACCATGCGACTGGAAAAAACATCAGCTATCTTAGACAGAAAATTGTTTTTAAAAATATTTAATACCGCCTGAAATATAAAGCATTATATATAAAACATCAATATATTTCTTAGTGGGCGTGGCATATGTGGGCGGAAATAAATTTTGCTAAATAGCTGATGTTCTTTTCTATCATATAGCCAAAACTCAATGTCGTTATCTCTTATAGTTTCCGAGTTATAAGCAAAATTGTAAAATTGTTTTACAAAAAACACTTGCTGCTGAATTCTGTTGGCCTGGTATTAGAAAAAAATTTTTAATGAAAAATTGCAAAAAAAATTTCGACATACACACACACACACACACGCACATATATAATCGTATAACAATTTTACATTTTTGCGAATATCTCGGAAACTATAAGAGCTAATGACAATCGGTTTTCACCATGCGACTGGAAAAAACATCAGCTATCTTAGACAGAAAATTGTTTTTAAAAATATTTAATACCGCCTGAAATATAAAGCATTATATATAAAACATCAATATATTTCTTAGTGGGCGTGGCATATGTGGGCGGAAATAAATTTTGCTAAATAGCTGATGTTCTTTTCTATCGTATGGCCAAAACTCAATGTCGTTATCTCTTATAGTTTCCGAGTTATAAGCAAAATTGTAAAATTGTTTAACATTTTTCGATTTACACACACGCACATATATAATCGTATAACAATTTTACATTTTTGCGAATATCTCGGAAACTATAAGAGCTACTGACAATCGGTTTTCACCATGCGACTGGAAAAAACATCAGCTATCTTAGACAGAAAATTGTTTTTAAAAATATTTAATACCGCCTGAAATATAAAGCATTATATATAAAACATCAATATATTTCTTAGTGGGCGTGGCATATGTGGGCGGAAATAAATTTTGCTAAATAGCTGATGTTCTTTTCTATCGTATAGCCAAAACTCAATGTCGTTATCTCTTATAGTTTCCGAGTTATAAGCAAAATTGTAAAATTGTTTTACAAAAAACACTTGCTGCTGAATTCTGTTGGCCTGGTATTAGAAAAAAAATTTTAATGAAAAATTGCAAAAAAAAATTTTCGACATACACACACACACACGCACATATATAATCGTATAACAATTTTACATTTTTGCGAATATCTCGGAAACTATAAGAGCTAATGACAATCGGTTTTCACCATGTGACTGGAAAAAACATCAGCTATCTTAGACAGAAAATTGTTTTTTTAAATATTTAATACCGCCTGAAATATAAAGCATTATATATAAAACATCAATATATTTCTTAGTGGGCGTGGCATATGTGGGCGGAAATAAATTTTGCTAAATAGCTGATGTTCTTTTCTATCGTATAGCCAAAACTCAATGTCGTTATCTCTTATAGTTTCCGAGTTATAAGCAAAATTGTAAAATTGTTTAACACTTTTCGATATACACACACGCACATATATAATCGTATAACAATTTTACATTTTTGCGAATATCTCGGAAACTATAAGAGCTACTGACAATCGGTTTTCACCATGCGACTGGAAAAAACATCAGCTATCTTAGACAGAAAATTGTTTTTAAAAATATTTAATACCGCCTGAAATATAAAGCATTATATATAAAACATCAATATATTTCTTAGTGGGCGTGGCATATGTGGGCGGAAATAAATTTTGCTAAATAGCTGATGTTCTTTTCTATCGTATAGCCAAAACTCAATGTCGTTATCTCTTATAGTTTCCGAGTTATAAGCAAAATTGTAAAATTGTTTTACAAAAAACACTTGCTGCTGAATTCTGTTGGCCTGGTATTAGAAAAAAATTTTTAATGAAAAATTGCAAAAAAATTTTCGACATACACACACACACGCACATATATAATCGTATAACAATTTTACATTTTTGCGAATATCTCGGAAACTATAAGAGCTAATGACAATCGGTTTTCACCATGCGACTGGAAAAAACATCAGCTATCTTAGACAGAAAATTGTTTTTAAAAATATTTAATACCGCCTGAAATATAAAGCATTATATATAAAACATCAATATATTTCTTAGTGGGCGTGGCATATGTGGGCGGAAATAAATTTTGCTAAATAGCTGATGTTCTTTTCTATCGTATAGCCAAAACTCAATGTCGTTATCTCTTATAGTTTCCGAGTTATAAGCAAAATTGTAAAATTGTTTAACATTTTTCGATATACACACACGCACATATATAATCGTATAACAATTTTACATTTTTGCGAATATCTCGGAAACTATAAGAGCTACTGACAATCGGTTTTCACCATGCGACTGGAAAAAACATCAGCTATCTTAGACAGAAAATTGTTTTTAAAAATATTTAATACCGCCTGAAATATAAAGCATTATATATAAAACATCAATATATTTCTTAGTGGGCGTGGCATATGTGGGCGGAAATAAATTTTGCTAAATAGCTGATGTTCTTTTCTATCGTATAGCCAAAACTCAATGTCGTTATCTCTTATAGTTTCCGAGTTATAAGCAAAATTGTAAAATTGTTTTACAAAAAACACTTGCTGCTGAATTCTGTTGGCCTGGTATTAGAAAAAAATTTTTAATGAAAAATTGCAAAAAAATTTTCGACATACACACACACACGCACATATATAATCGTATAACAATTTTACATTTTTGCGAATATCTCGGAAACTATAAGAGCTAATGACAATCGGTTTTCACCATGCGACTGGAAAAAACATCAGCTATCTTAGACAGAAAATTGTTTTTAAAAATATTTAATACCGCCTGAAATATAAAGCATTATATATAAAACATCAATATATTTCTTAGTGGGCGTGGCATATGTGGGCGGAAATAAATTTTGCTAAATAGCTGATGTTCTTTTCTATCGTATGGCCAAAACTCAATGTCGTTATCTCTTATAGTTTCCGAGTTATAAGCAAAATTGTAAAATTGTTTAACATTTTTCGATTTACACACACGCACATATATAATCGTATAACAATTTTACATTTTTGCGAATATCTCGGAAACTATAAGAGCTATTGACAATCGGTTTTCACCATGCGACTGGAAAAAACATCAGCTATCTTAGACAGAAAATTGTTTTTAAAAATATTTAATACCGCCTGAAATATAAAGCATTATATATAAAACATCAATATATTTCTTAGTGGGCGTGGCATATGTGGGCGGAAATAAATTTTGCTAAATAGCTGATGTTCTTTTCTATCGTATAGCCAAAACTCAATGTCGTTATCTCTTATAGTTTCCGAGTTATAAGCAAAATTGTAAAATTGTTTTACAAAAAACACTTGCTGCTGAATTCTGTTGGCCTGGTATTAGAAAAAAAATTTTAATGAAAAATTGCAAAAAAAAATTTTCGACATACACACACACACGCACATATATAATCGTATAACAATTTTACATTTTTGCGAATATCTCGGAAACTATAAGAGCTAATGACAATCGGTTTTCACCATGCGACTGGAAAAAACATCAGCTATCTTAGACAGAAAATTGTTTTTAAAAATATTTAATACCGCCTGAAATATAAAGCATTATATATAAAACATCAATATATTTCTTAGTGGGCGTGGTATATGTGGGCGGAAATAAATTTTGCTAAATAGCTGATGTTCTTTTCTATCGTATAGCCAAAACTCAATGTCGTTATCTCTTATAGTTTCCGAGTTATAAGCAAAATTGTAAAATTGTTTAACACTTTTCGATATACACACACGCACATATATAATCGTATAACAATTTTACATTTTTGCGAATATCTCGGAAACTATAAGAGCTACTGACAATCGGTTTTCACCATGCGACTGGAAAAAACATCAGCTATCTTAGACAGAAAATTGTTTTTAAAAATATTTAATACCGCCTGAAATATAATGCATTATATATAAAACATCAATATATTTCTTAGTGGGCGTGGCATATGTGGGCGGAAATAAATTTTGCTAAATAGCTGATGTTCTTTTCTATCGTATAGCCAAAACTCAATGTCGTTATCTCTTATAGTTTCCGAGTTATAAGCAAAATTGTAAAATTGTTTTACAAAAAACACTTGCTGCTGAATTCTGTTAGCCTGGTATTAGAAAAAAAATTTTTAATGAAAAATTGCAAAAAAATTTTCGACATACACACACACACGCACATATATAATCGTATAACAATTTTACATTTTTGCGAATATCTCGGAAACTATAAGAGCTAATGACAATCGGTTTTCACCATGCGACTGGAAAAAACATCAGCTATCTTAGACAGAAAATTGTTTTTAAAAATATTTAATACCGCCTGAAATATAAAGCATTATATATAAAACATCAATATATTTCTTAGTGGGCGTGGCATATGTGGGCGGAAATAAATTTTGCTAAATAGCTGATGTTCTTTTCTATCGTATAGCCAAAACTCAATGTCGTTATCTCTTATAGTTTCCGAGTTATAAGCAAAATTGTAAAATTGTTTAACATTTTTCGATATACACACACGCACATATATAATCGTATAACAATTTTACATTTTTGCGAATATCTCGGAAACTATAAGAGCTACTGACAATCGGTTTTCACCATGCGACTGGAAAAAACATCAGCTATCTTAGACAGAAAATTGTTTTTAAAAATATTTAATACCGCCTGAAATATAAAGCATTATATATAAAACATCAATATATTTCTTAGTGGGCGTGGCATATGTGGGCGGAAATAAATTTTGCTAAATAGCTGATGTTCTTTTCTATCATATAGCCAAAACTCAATGTCGTTATCTCTTATAGTTTCCGAGTTATAAGCAAAATTGTAAAATTGTTTTACAAAAAACACTTGCTGCTGAATTCTGTTGGCCTGGTATTAGAAAAAAATTTTGAATGAAAAATTGCAAAAAAAAATTTCGACATACACACACACACGCACATATATAATCGTATAACAATTTTACATTTTTGCGAATATCTCGGAAAATATAAGAGCTAATGACAATCGGTTTTCACCATGCGACTGGAAAAAACATCAGCTATCTTAGACAGAAAATTGTTTTTAAAAATATTTAATACCGCCTGAAATATAAAGCATTATATATAAAACATCAATATATTTCTTAGTGGGCGTGGCATATGTGGGCGGAAATAAATTTTGCTAAATAGCTGATGTTCTTTTCTATCGTATGGCCAAAACTCAATGTCGTTATCTCTTATAGTTTCCGAGTTATAAGAAAAATTGTAAAATTGTTTAACATTTTTCGATTTACACACACGCACATATATAATCGTATAACAATTTTACATTTTTGCGAATATCTCGGAAACTATAAGAGCTACTGACAATCGGTTTTCACCATGCGACTGGAAAAAACATCAGCTATCTTAGACAGAAAATTGTTTTTAAAAATATTTAATACCGCCTGAAATATAAAGCATTATATATAAAACATCAATATATTTCTTAGTGGGCGTGGCATATGTGGGCGGAAATAAATTTTGCTAAATAGCTGATGTTCTTTTCTATCGTATAGCCAAAACTCAATGTCGTTATCTCTTATAGTTTCCGAGTTATAAGCAAAATTGTAAAATTGTTTTACAAAAAACACTTGCTGCTGAATTCTGTTGGCCTGGTATTAGAAAAAAAATTTTAATGAAAAATTGCAAAAAAAAATTTTCGACATACACACACACACACGCACATATATAATCGTATAACAATTTTACATTTTTGCGAATATCTCGGAAACTATAAGAGCTAATGACAATCGGTTTTCACCATGTGACTGGAAAAAACATCAGCTATCTTAGACAGAAAATTGTTTTTTTAAATATTTAATACCGCCTGAAATATAAAGCATTATATATAAAACATCAATATATTTCTTAGTGGGCGTGGCATATGTGGGCGGAAATAAATTTTGCTAAATAGCTGATGTTCTTTTCTATCGTATAGCCAAAACTCAATGTCGTTATCTCTTATAGTTTCCGAGTTATAAGCAAAATTGTAAAATTGTTTAACACTTTTCGATATACACACACGCACATATATAATCGTATAACAATTTTACATTTTTGCGAATATCTCGGAAACTATAAGAGCTACTGACAATCGGTTTTCACCATGCGACTGGAAAAAACATCAGCTATCTTAGACAGAAAATTGTTTTTAAAAATATTTAATACCGCCTGAAATATAAAGCATTATATATAAAACATCAATATATTTCTTAGTGGGCGTGGCATATGTGGGCGGAAATAAATTTTGCTAAATAGCTGATGTTCTTTTCTATCGTATAGCCAAAACTCAATGTCGTTATCTCTTATAGTTTCCGAGTTATAAGCAAAATTGTAAAATTGTTTTACAAAAAACACTTGCTGCTGAATTCTGTTGGCCTGGTATTAGAAAAAAATTTTTAATGAAAAATTGCAAAAAAATTTTCGACATACACACACACACGCACATATATAATCGTATAACAATTTTACATTTTTGCGAATATCTCGGAAACTATAAGAGCTAATGACAATCGGTTTTCACCATGCGACTGGAAAAAACATCAGCTATCTTAGACAGAAAATTGTTTTTAAAAATATTTAATACCGCCTGAAATATAAAGCATTATATATAAAACATCAATATATTTCTTAGTGGGCGTGGCATATGTGGGCGGAAATAAATTTTGCTAAATAGCTGATGTTCTTTTCTATCGTATAGCCAAAACTCAATGTCGTTATCTCTTATAGTTTCCGAGTTATAAGCAAAATTGTAAAATTGTTTAACATTTTTCGATATACACACACGCACATATATAATCGTATAACAATTTTACATTTTTGCGAATATCTCGGAAACTATAAGAGCTACTGACAATCGGTTTTCACCATGCGACTGGAAAAAACATCAGCTATCTTAGACAGAAAATTGTTTTTAAAAATATTTAATACCGCCTGAAATATAAAGCATTATATATAAAACATCAATATATTTCTTAGTGGGCGTGGCATATGTGGGCGGAAATAAATTTTGCTAAATAGCTGATGTTCTTTTCTATCGTATAGCCAAAACTCAATGTCGTTATCTCTTATAGTTTCCGAGTTATAAGCAAAATTGTAAAATTGTTTTACAAAAAACACTTGCTGCTGAATTCTGTTGGCCTGGTATTAGAAAAAAATTTTTAATGAAAAATTGCAAAAAAATTTTCGACATACACACACACACGCACATATATAATCGTATAACAATTTTACATTTTTGCGAATATCTCGGAAACTATAAGAGCTAATGACAATCGGTTTTCACCATGCGACTGGAAAAAACATCAGCTATCTTAGACAGAAAATTGTTTTTAAAAATATTTAATACCGCCTGAAATATAAAGCATTATATATAAAACATCAATATATTTCTTAGTGGGCGTGGCATATGTGGGCGGAAATAAATTTTGCTAAATAGCTGATGTTCTTTTCTATCGTATGGCCAAAACTCAATGTCGTTATCTCTTATAGTTTCCGAGTTATAAGCAAAATTGTAAAATTGTTTAACATTTTTCGATTTACACACACGCACATATATAATCGTATAACAATTTTACATTTTTGCGAATATCTCGGAAACTATAAGAGCTATTGACAATCGGTTTTCACCATGCGACTGGAAAAAACATCAGCTATCTTAGACAGAAAATTGTTTTTAAAAATATTTAATACCGCCTGAAATATAAAGCATTATATATAAAACATCAATATATTTCTTAGTGGGCGTGGCATATGTGGGCGGAAATAAATTTTGCTAAATAGCTGATGTTCTTTTCTATCGTATAGCCAAAACTCAATGTCGTTATCTCTTATAGTTTCCGAGTTATAAGCAAAATTGTAAAATTGTTTTACAAAAAACACTTGCTGCTGAATTCTGTTGGCCTGGTATTAGAAAAAAAATTTTAATGAAAAATTGCAAAAAAAAATTTTCGACATACACACACACACGCACATATATAATCGTATAACAATTTTACATTTTTGCGAATATCTCGGAAACTATAAGAGCTAATGACAATCGGTTTTCACCATGCGACTGGAAAAAACATCAGCTATCTTAGACAGAAAATTGTTTTTAAAAATATTTAATACCGCCTGAAATATAAAGCATTATATATAAAACATCAATATATTTCTTAGTGGGCGTGGTATATGTGGGCGGAAATAAATTTTGCTAAATAGCTGATGTTCTTTTCTATCGTATAGCCAAAACTCAATGTCGTTATCTCTTATAGTTTCCGAGTTATAAGCAAAATTGTAAAATTGTTTAACACTTTTCGATATACACACACGCACATATATAATCGTATAACAATTTTACATTTTTGCGAATATCTCGGAAACTATAAGAGCTACTGACAATCGGTTTTCACCATGCGACTGGAAAAAACATCAGCTATCTTAGACAGAAAATTGTTTTTAAAAATATTTAATACCGCCTGAAATATAATGCATTATATATAAAACATCAATATATTTCTTAGTGGGCGTGGCATATGTGGGCGGAAATAAATTTTGCTAAATAGCTGATGTTCTTTTCTATCGTATAGCCAAAACTCAATGTCGTTATCTCTTATAGTTTCCGAGTTATAAGCAAAATTGTAAAATTGTTTTACAAAAAACACTTGCTGCTGAATTCTGTTAGCCTGGTATTAGAAAAAAAATTTTTAATGAAAAATTGCAAAAAAATTTTCGACATACACACACACACGCACATATATAATCGTATAACAATTTTACATTTTTGCGAATATCTCGGAAACTATAAGAGCTAATGACAATCGGTTTTCACCATGCGACTGGAAAAAACATCAGCTATCTTAGACAGAAAATTGTTTTTAAAAATATTTAATACCGCCTGAAATATAAAGCATTATATATAAAACATCAATATATTTCTTAGTGGGCGTGGCATATGTGGGCGGAAATAAATTTTGCTAAATAGCTGATGTTCTTTTCTATCGTATAGCCAAAACTCAATGTCGTTATCTCTTATAGTTTCCGAGTTATAAGCAAAATTGTAAAATTGTTTAACATTTTTCGATATACACACACGCACATATATAATCGTATAACAATTTTACATTTTTGCGAATATCTCGGAAACTATAAGAGCTACTGACAATCGGTTTTCACCATGCGACTGGAAAAAACATCAGCTATCTTAGACAGAAAATTGTTTTTAAAAATATTTAATACCGCCTGAAATATAAAGCATTATATATAAAACATCAATATATTTCTTAGTGGGCGTGGCATATGTGGGCGGAAATAAATTTTGCTAAATAGCTGATGTTCTTTTCTATCATATAGCCAAAACTCAATGTCGTTATCTCTTATAGTTTCCGAGTTATAAGCAAAATTGTAAAATTGTTTTACAAAAAACACTTGCTGCTGAATTCTGTTGGCCTGGTATTAGAAAAAAATTTTGAATGAAAAATTGCAAAAAAAAATTTCGACATACACACACACACGCACATATATAATCGTATAACAATTTTACATTTTTGCGAATATCTCGGAAAATATAAGAGCTAATGACAATCGGTTTTCACCATGCGACTGGAAAAAACATCAGCTATCTTAGACAGAAAATTGTTTTTAAAAATATTTAATACCGCCTGAAATATAAAGCATTATATATAAAACATCAATATATTTCTTAGTGGGCGTGGCATATGTGGGCGGAAATAAATTTTGCTAAATAGCTGATGTTCTTTTCTATCATATAGCCAAAACTCAATGTCGTTATCTCTTATAGTTTCCGAGTTATAAGCAAAATTGTAAAATTGTTTTACAAAAAACACTTGCTGCTGAATTCTGTTGGCCTGGTATTAGAAAAAAATTTTTAATGAAAAATTGCAAAAAAAATTTCGACATACACACACACACACACACGCACATATATAATCGTATAACAATTTTACATTTTTGCGAATATCTCGGAAACTATAAGAGCTAATGACAATCGGTTTTCACCATGCGACTGGAAAAAACATCAGCTATCTTAGACAGAAAATTGTTTTTAAAAATATTTAATACCGCCTGAAATATAAAGCATTATATATAAAACATCAATATATTTCTTAGTGGGCGTGGCATATGTGGGCGGAAATAAATTTTGCTAAATAGCTGATGTTCTTTTCTATCGTATGGCCAAAACTCAATGTCGTTATCTCTTATAGTTTCCGAGTTATAAGCAAAATTGTAAAATTGTTTAACATTTTTCGATTTACACACACGCACATATATAATCGTATAACAATTTTACATTTTTGCGAATATCTCGGAAACTATAAGAGCTACTGACAATCGGTTTTCACCATGCGACTGGAAAAAACATCAGCTATCTTAGACAGAAAATTGTTTTTAAAAATATTTAATACCGCCTGAAATATAAAGCATTATATATAAAACATCAATATATTTCTTAGTGGGCGTGGCATATGTGGGCGGAAATAAATTTTGCTAAATAGCTGATGTTCTTTTCTATCGTATAGCCAAAACTCAATGTCGTTATCTCTTATAGTTTCCGAGTTATAAGCAAAATTGTAAAATTGTTTTACAAAAAACACTTGCTGCTGAATTCTGTTGGCCTGGTATTAGAAAAAAAATTTTAATGAAAAATTGCAAAAAAAAATTTTCGACATACACACACACACGCACATATATAATCGTATAACAATTTTACATTTTTGCGAATATCTCGGAAACTATAAGAGCTAATGACAATCGGTTTTCACCATGCGACTGGAAAAAACATCAGCTATCTTAGACAGAAAATTGTTTTTAAAAATATTTAATACCGCCTGAAATATAAAGCATTATATATAAAACATCAATATATTTCTTAGTGGGCGTGGTATATGTGGGCGGAAATAAATTTTGCTAAATAGCTGATGTTCTTTTCTATCGTATAGCCAAAACTCAATGTCGTTATCTCTTATAGTTTCCGAGTTATAAGCAAAATTGTAAAATTGTTTAACATTTTTCGATATACACACACGCACATATATAATCGTATAACAATTTTACATTTTTGCGAATATCTCGGAAACTATAAGAGCTACTGACAATCGGTTTTCACCATGCGACTGGAAAAAACATCAGCTATCTTAGACAGAAAATTGTTTTTAAAAATATTTAATACCGCCTGAAATATAAAGCATTATATATAAAACATCAATATATTTCTTAGTGGGCGTGGCATATGTGGGCGGAAATAAATTTTGCTAAATAGCTGATGTTCTTTTCTATCGTATAGCCAAAACTCAATGTCGTTATCTCTTATAGTTTCCGAGTTATAAGCAAAATTGTAAAATTGTTTTACAAAAAACACTTGCTGCTGAATTCTGTTGGCCTGGTATTAGAAAAAAATTTTGAATGAAAAATTGCAAAAAATTTTTCGACATACACACACACGCACATATATAATCGTATAAGAAAAAATATAACAATTTTACATTTTTGCGAATATCTCGGAAACTATAAGAGCTAATGACAATCGGTTTTCACCATGCGACTGGAAAAAACATCAGCTATCTTAGACAGAAAATTGTTTTTAAAAATATTTAATACCGCCTGAAATATAAAGCATTATATATAAAACATCAATATATTTCTTAGTGGGCGTGGCATATGTGGGCGGAAATAAATTTTGCTAAATAGCTGATGTTCTTTTCTATCATATAGCCAAAACTCAATGTCGTTATCTCTTATAGGTTCCGAGTTATAAGCAAAATTGTAAAATTGTTTTACAAAAAACACTTGCTGCTGAATTCTGTTGGCCTGGTATTAGAAAAAAATTTTGAATGAAAAATTGCAAAAATTTTTTCGACATACACACACACACGCACATATATAATCGTATAACAATTTTACATTTTTGCGAATATCTCGGAAACTATAAGAGCTAATGACAATCGGTTTTCACCATGTGACTGGAAAAAACATCAGCTATCTTAGACAGAAAATTGTTTTTTTTAATATTTAATACCGCCTGAAATATAAAGCATTATATATAAAACATCAATATATTTCTTAGTGGGCGTGGCATATGTGGGCGGAAATAAATTTTGCTAAATAGCTGATGTTCTTTTCTATCGTATAGCCAAAACTCAATGTCGTTATCTCTTATAGTTTCCGAGTTATAAGCAAAATTGTAAAATTGTTTAACATTTTTCGATATACACACACGCACATATATAATCGTATAACAATTTTACATTTTTGCGAATATCTCGGAAACTATAAGAGCTACTGACAATCGGTTTTCACCATGCGACTGGAAAAAACATCAGCTATCTTAGACAGAAAATTGTTTTTAAAAATATTTAATACCGCCTGAAATATAAAGCATTATATATAAAACATCAATATATTTCTTAGTGGGCGTGGCATATGTGGGCGGAAATAAATTTTGCTAAATAGCTGATGTTCTTTTCTATCGTATAGCCAAAACTCAATGTCGTTATCTCTTATAGTTTCCGAGTTATAAGCAAAATTGTAAAATTGTTTTACAAAAAACACTTGCTGCTGAATTCTGTTGGCCTGGTATTAGAAAAAATTTTTTAATGAAAAATTGCAAAAAAATTTTCGACATACACACACACACGCACATATATAATCGTATAACAATTTTACATTTTTGCGAATATCTCGGAAACTATAAGAGCTAATGACAATCGGTTTTCACCATGCGACTGGAAAAAACATCAGCTATCTTAGACAGAAAATTGTTTTTAAAAATATTTAATACCGCCTGAAATATAAAGCATTATATATAAAACATCAATATATTTCTTAGTGGGCGTGGCATATGTGGGCGGAAATAAATTTTGCTAAATAGCTGATGTTCTTTTCTATCGTATAGCCAAAACTCAATGTCGTTATCTCTTATAGTTTCCGAGTTATAAGCAAAATTGTAAAATTGTTTAACATTTTTCGATTTACACACACGCACATATATAATCGTATAACAATTTTACATTTTTGCGAATATTTTGGAAACTATAAGAGCTACTGACAATCGGTTTTCACCATGCGACTGGAAAAAACATCAGCTATCTTAGACAGAAAATTGTTTTTAAAAATATTTAATACCGCCTGAAATATAAAGCATTATATATAAAACATCAATATATTTCTTAGTGGGCGTGGCATATGTGGGCGGAAATAAATTTTGCTAAATAGCTGATGTTCTTTTCTATCGTATAGCCAAAACTCAATGTCGTTATCTCTTATAGTTTCCGAGTTATAAGCAAAATTGTAAAATTGTTTTACAAAAAACACTTGCTGCTGAATTCTGTTGGCCTGGTATTAGAAAAAAAATTTTAATGAAAAATTGCAAAAAAAATTTTCGACATACACACACACACGCACATATATAATCGTATAACAATTTTACATTTTTGCGAATATCTCGGAAACTATAAGAGCTAATGACAATCGGTTTTCACCATGCGACTGGAAAAAACATCAGCTAGCTTAGACAGAAAATTGTTTTTAAAAATATTTAATACCGCCTGAAATATAAGGCATTATATATAAAACATCAATATATTTCTTAGTGGGCGTGGTATATGTGGGCGGAAATAAATTTTGCTAAATAGCTGATGTTCTTTTCTATCATATAGCCAAAACTCAATGTCGTTATCTCTTATAGTTTCCGAGTTATAAGCAAAATTGTAAAATTGTTTAACATTTTTCGATATACACACACGCACATATATAATCGTATAACAATTTTACATTTTTGCGAATATCTCGGAAACTATAAGAGCTAATGACAATCGGTTTTCACCATGCGACTGGAAAAAACATCAGCTATCTTAGACAGAAAATTGTTTTTAAAAATATTTAATACCGCCTGAAATATAAAGCATTATATATAAAACATCAATATATTTCTTAGTGGACGTGGCATATGTGGGCGGAAATAAATTTTGCTAAATAGCTGATGTTCTTTTCTATCGTATAGCCAAAACTCAATGTCGTTATCTCTTATAGTTTCCGAGTTATAAGCAAAATTGTAAAATTGTTTTACAAAAAACACTTGCTGCTGAATTCTGTTGGCCTGGTATTAGAAAAAAAATTTGAATGAAAAATTGCTAAAAAATTTTCGACATACACACACACACGCACATATATAATCGTATAACAATTTTACATTTTTGCGAATATCTCGGAAACTATAAGAGCTAATGACAATCGGTTTTCACCATGCGACTGGAAAAAACATCAGCTATCTTAGACAGAAAAATTTTTTTAAAAATATTTAATACCGCCTGAAATATAAAGCATTATATATAAAACATCAATATATTTCTTAGTGGGCGTGGCATATGTGGGCGGAAATAAATTTTGCGTACTAGTACAGCTGGCTGGTTGGCTAGTACAGCTGGCTGGTTGGCTAGTACAGCTTGCTGGCTGGCTGGCTAGTACAGCTGGCTGGCTGGCTGGCTAGTACAGCTGGCTGGCTGGCTGTCTAGTACAGCTTGCTGGCTGGCTGGCTAGTACAGCTTGCTGGCTGGTTGGCTAGTACAGCTGGCTGGTTGGCTAGTACAGCTTGCTGGCTGGCTGGCTAGTACAGCTGGCTGGTTGGCTAGTACAGCTTGCTGGCTGGCTGGCTAGTACAGCTGGCTGTTTGGCTAGTACAGCTGGCTGGTTGGCTAGTACAGCTTGCTGGCTGGCTGGCTAGTACAGCTTGCTGGCTGGCTAGTACAGCTGGCTGGTTGGCTAGTACAGCTGGCTGGTTGGCTAGTACAGCTTGCTGGCTGGCTGGCTAGTACAGCTTGCTGGCTGGCTGGCTGGCTAGTACAGCTTGCTGGCTGGCTAGTACAGCTGGCTGGTTGGCTAGTACAGCTGGCTGGTTGGCTAGTACAGCTTGCTGGCTGGCTGGCTAGTACAGCTTGCTGGCTGGCTGGCTAGTACAGCTTGCTGGCTGGCTGGCTGGCTAGTACAGCTGGCTGGTTGGCTAGTACAGCTGGCTGGTTGGCTAGTACAGCTGGCTGGCTGGCTAGTACAGTTGGCTGGTTGGCTAGTACAGCTTGCTGGCTGGCTGGCTAGTACAGCTTGCTGGCTGGCTGGCTGGCTAGTACAGCTTGCTGGCTGGCTGGCTGGCTAGTACAGCTGGCTGGTTGGCTAGTACAACTGGCTGGTTGGCTAGTACAGCTGGCTGG
Organism: Sarcophaga carnaria; assembly: GCA_958299815.1. Taxonomy (NCBI): domain Eukaryota; kingdom Metazoa; phylum Arthropoda; class Insecta; order Diptera; family Sarcophagidae; genus Sarcophaga; species Sarcophaga carnaria. The sequence goes on along the minus strand of OY283149.1, from coordinate 101,857,194 downwards.
TTGGCTAGTACAGCTGGCTGGATGGCTAGTACACACACGCACATATATAATCGTATAAGAAAAAATATAACAATTTTACATTTTTGCGAATATCTCGGAAACTATAAGAGCTAATGACAATCGGTTTTCACCATGCGACTGGAAAAAACATCAGCTATCTTAGACAGAAAATTGTTTTTAAAAATATTTAATACCGCCTGAAATATAAAGCATTATATATAAAACATCAATATATTTCTTAGTGGGCGTGGCATATGTGGGCGGAAATAAATTTTGCTAAATAGCTGATGTTCTTTTCTATCATATAGCCAAAACTCAATGTCGTTATCTCTTATAGGTTCCGAGTTATAAGCAAAATTGTAAAATTGTTTTACAAAAAACACTTGCTGCTGAATTCTGTTGGCCTGGTATTAGAAAAAAATTTTGAATGAAAAATTGCAAAAATTTTTTCGACATACACACACACACGCACATATATAATCGTATAACAATTTTACATTTTTGCGAATATCTCGGAAACTATAAGAGCTAATGACAATCGGTTTTCACCATGTGACTGGAAAAAACATCAGCTATCTTAGACAGAAAATTGTTTTTTTTAATATTTAATACCGCCTGAAATATAAAGCATTATATATAAAACATCAATATATTTCTTAGTGGGCGTGGCATATGTGGGCGGAAATAAATTTTGCTAAATAGCTGATGTTCTTTTCTATCGTATAGCCAAAACTCAATGTCGTTATCTCTTATAGTTTCCGAGTTATAAGCAAAATTGTAAAATTGTTTAACATTTTTCGATATACACACACGCACATATATAATCGTATAACAATTTTACATTTTTGCGAATATCTCGGAAACTATAAGAGCTACTGACAATCGGTTTTCACCATGCGACTGGAAAAAACATCAGCTATCTTAGACAGAAAATTGTTTTTAAAAATATTTAATACCGCCTGAAATATAAAGCATTATATATAAAACATCAATATATTTCTTAGTGGGCGTGGCATATGTGGGCGGAAATAAATTTTGCTAAATAGCTGATGTTCTTTTCTATCATATAGCCAAAACTCAATGTCGTTATCTCTTATAGTTTCCGAGTTATAAGCAAAATTGTAAAATTGTTTTACAAAAAACACTTGCTGCTGAATTCTGTTGGCCTGGTATTAGAAAAAAATTTTGAATGAAAAATTGCAAAAAAAAATTTCGACATACACACACACACGCACATATATAATCGTATAACAATTTTACATTTTTGCGAATATCTCGGAAAATATAAGAGCTAATGACAATCGGTTTTCACCATGCGACTGGAAAAAACATCAGCTATCTTAGACAGAAAATTGTTTTTAAAAATATTTAATACCGCCTGAAATATAAAGCATTATATATAAAACATCAATATATTTCTTAGTGGGCGTGGCATATGTGGGCGGAAATAAATTTTGCTAAATAGCTGATGTTCTTTTCTATCGTATAGCCAAAACTCAATGTCGTTATCTCTTATAGTTTCCGAGTTATAAGCAAAATTGTAAAATTGTTTTACAAAAAACACTTGCTGCTGAATTCTGTTGGCCTGGTATTAGAAAAAATTTTTTAATGAAAAATTGCAAAAAAATTTTCGACATACACACACACACGCACATATATAATCGTATAACAATTTTACATTTTTGCGAATATCTCGGAAACTATAAGAGCTAATGACAATCGGTTTTCACCATGCGACTGGAAAAAACATCAGCTATCTTAGACAGAAAATTGTTTTTAAAAATATTTAATACCGCCTGAAATATAAAGCATTATATATAAAACATCAATATATTTCTTAGTGGGCGTGGCATATGTGGGCGGAAATAAATTTTGCTAAATAGCTGATGTTCTTTTCTATCGTATAGCCAAAACTCAATGTCGTTATCTCTTATAGTTTCCGAGTTATAAGCAAAATTGTAAAATTGTTTAACATTTTTCGATTTACACACACGCACATATATAATCGTATAACAATTTTACATTTTTGCGAATATCTCGGAAACTATAAGAGCTACTGACAATCGGTTTTCACCATGCGACTGGAAAAAACATCAGCTATCTTAGACAGAAAATTGTTTTTAAAAATATTTAATACCGCCTGAAATATAAAGCATTATATATAAAACATCAATATATTTCTTAGTGGGCGTGGCATATGTGGGCGGAAATAAATTTTGCTAAATAGCTGATGTTCTTTTCTATCGTATAGCCAAAACTCAATGTCGTTATCTCTTATAGTTTCCGAGTTATAAGCAAAATTGTAAAATTGTTTTACAAAAAACACTTGCTGCTGAATTCTGTTGGCCTGGTATTAGAAAAAAAATTTTAATGAAAAATTGCAAAAAAAATTTTCGACATACACACACACACGCACATATATAATCGTATAACAATTTTACATTTTTGCGAATATCTCGGAAACTATAAGAGCTAATGACAATCGGTTTTCACCATGCGACTGGAAAAAACATCAGCTAGCTTAGACAGAAAATTGTTTTTAAAAATATTTAATACCGCCTGAAATATAAGGCATTATATATAAAACATCAATATATTTCTTAGTGGGCGTGGTATATGTGGGCGGAAATAAATTTTGCTAAATAGCTGATGTTCTTTTCTATCATATAGCCAAAACTCAATGTCGTTATCTCTTATAGTTTCCGAGTTATAAGCAAAATTGTAAAATTGTTTAACATTTTTCGATATACACACACGCACATATATAATCGTATAACAATTTTACATTTTTGCGAATATCTCGGAAACTATAAGAGCTAATGACAATCGGTTTTCACCATGCGACTGGAAAAAACATCAGCTATCTTAGACAGAAAATTGTTTTTAAAAATATTTAATACCGCCTGAAATATAAAGCATTATATATAAAACATCAATATATTTCTTAGTGGACGTGGCATATGTGGGCGGAAATAAATTTTGCTAAATAGCTGATGTTCTTTTCTATCGTATAGCCAAAACTCAATGTCGTTATCTCTTATAGTTTCCGAGTTATAAGCAAAATTGTAAAATTGTTTAACATTTTTCGATATACACACACGCACATATATAATCGTATAACAATTTTACATTTTTGCGAATATCTCGGAAACTATAAGAGCTAATGACAATCGGTTTTCACCATGCGACTGGAAAAAACATCAGCTATCTTAGACAGAAAATTGTTTTTAAAAATATTTAATACCGCCTGAAATATAAAGCATTATATATAAAACATCAATATATTTCTTAGTGGACGTGGCATATGTGGGCGGAAATAAATTTTGCTAAATAGCTGATGTTCTTTTCTATCGTATAGCCAAAACTCAATGTCGTTATCTCTTATAGTTTCCGAGTTATAAGCAAAATTGTAAAATTGTTTTACAAAAAACACTTGCTGCTGAATTCTGTTGGCCTGGTATTAGAAAAAAAATTTGAATGAAAAATTGCTAAAAAATTTTCGACATACACACACACACGCACATATATAATCGTATAACAATTTTACATTTTTGCGAATATCTCGGAAACTATAAGAGCTAATGACAATCGGTTTTCACCATGCGACTGGAAAAAACATCAGCTATCTTAGACAGAAAAATTTTTTTAAAAATATTTAATACCGCCTGAAATATAAAGCATTATATATAAAACATCAATATATTTCTTAGTGGGCGTGGCATATGTGGGCGGAAATAAATTTTGCGTACTAGTACAGCTGGCTGGTTGGCTAGTACAGCTGGCTGGTTGGCTAGTACAGCTTGCTGGCTGGCTGGCTAGTACAGCTGGCTGGCTGGCTGGCTAGTACAGCTGGCTGGCTAGCTGTCTAGTACAGCTTGCTGGCTGGCTGGCTAGTACAGCTTGCTGGCTGGTTGGCTAGTACAGCTGGCTGGTTGGCTAGTACAGCTTGCTGGCTGGCTGGCTAGTACAGCTGGCTGGTTGGCTAGTACAGCTTGCTGGCTGGCTGGCTAGTACAGCTGGCTGTTTGGCTAGTACAGCTGGCTGGTTGGCTAGTACAGCTTGCTGGCTGGCTGGCTAGTACAGCTTGCTGGCTGGCTAGTACAGCTGGCTGGTTGGCTAGTACAGCTGGCTGGTTGGCTAGTACAGCTTGCTGGCTGGCTGGCTAGTACAGCTTGCTGGCTGGCTGGCTGGCTAGTACAGCTTGCTGGCTGGCTAGTACAGCTGGCTGGTTGGCTAGTACAGCTGGCTGGTTGGCTAGTACAGCTTGCTGGCTGGCTGGCTAGTACAGCTTGCTGGCTGGCTGGCTAGTACAGCTTGCTGGCTGGCTGGCTGGCTAGTACAGCTGGCTGGTTGGCTAGTACAGCTGGCTGGTTGGCTAGTACAGCTGGCTGGCTGGCTAGTACAGTTGGCTGGTTGGCTAGTACAGCTTGCTGGCTGGCTGGCTAGTACAGCTTGCTGGCTGGCTGGCTGGCTAGTACAGCTTGCTGGCTGGCTGGCTGGCTAGTACAGCTGGCTGGTTGGCTAGTACAACTGGCTGGTTGGCTAGTACAGCTGGCTGGTTGGCTAGTACAGCTGGCTGGATGGCTAGTACAGCTGGCTGGTTGGCTAGTACAGCTTGCTGGCTGGCTGGCTAGTACAGCTTGCTGGCTGGCTGGCTGGCTAGTACAGCTGGCTGGTTGGCTAGTACAGCTTGCTGGCTGGTTGGCTAGTACAGCTTGCTGGCTGGTTGGCTAGTACAGCTTGCTGGCTGGCTGGCTAGTACAGCTTGCTGGCTGGCTGGCTAGTAAAGCTTGCTGGCTGGCTGGCTAGTACAGCTTGCTGGCTGGCTGGCTGGCTAGTACAGCTGGCTGGCTGGCTGGCTGGCTAGTACAGCTGGCTGGCTGGCTAGTACAGCTGGCTGGTTGGCTAGTACAACTGGCTGGTTGGCTAGTACAGCTGGCTGGTTGGCTAGTACAGCTGGCTGGATGGCTAGTACAGCTGGCTGGTTGGCTAGTACAGCTTGCTGGCTGGCTGGCTAGTACAGCTTGCTGGCTGGCTGGCTAGTACAGCTTGCTGGCTGGCTGGCTGGCTAGTACAGCTGGCTGGTTGGCTAGTACAGCTTGCTGGCTGGTTGGCTAGTACAGCTTGCTGGCTGGTTGGCTAGTACAGCTTGCTGGCTGGCTGGCTAGTACAGCTTGCTGGCTGGCTGGCTAGTAAAGCTTGCTGGCTGGCTGGCTAGTACAGCTTGCTGGCTGGCTGGCTAGTACAGCTTGCTGGCTGGCTGGCTAGTAAAGCTTGCTGGCTGGCTGGCTAGTAAAGCTTGCTGGCTGGCTGGCTAGTACAGCTTGCTGGCTGGCTGGCTAGTAAAGCTTGCTGGCTGGCTGGCTAGTACAGCTTGCTGGCTGGCTGGCTGGCTAGTACAGCTTGCTGGCTGGCTGGCTAGTACAGCTTGCTGGCTGGCTGGCTAGTACAGCTTGCTGGCTGGTTGGCTAGTACAGCTGGCTGGTTGGCTAGTACAGCTTGCTGGCTGGTTGGCTAGTACAGCTTGCTGGCTGGCTGGCTAGTACAGCTGGCTGGTTGGCTAGTACAGCTTGCTGGCTGGCTGGCTAGTACAGCTGGCTGTTTGGCTAGTACAGCTGGCTGGTTGGCTAGTACAGCTTGCTGGCTGGCTGGCTAGTACAGCTTGCTGGCTGGCTAGTACAGCTGGCTGGTTGGCTAGTACAGCTGGCTGGTTGGCTAGTACAGCTGGCTGGTTGGCTAGTACAGCTTGCTGGTTGGCTAGTACAGCTTGCTGGTTGGCTAGTACAGCTGGCTGGTTGGCTAGTACAGCTGGCTGGTTGGCTAGTACAGCTTGCTGGCTGGCTGGCTGGCTAGTACAGCTTGCTGGCTGGCTAGTACAGCTGGCTGGTTGGCTAGTACAGCTGGCTGGTTGGCTAGTACAGCTTGCTGGCTGGCTGGCTAGTACAGCTTGCTGGCTGGCTAGTACAGCTGGCTGGTTGGCTAGTACAGCTGGCTGGTTGGCTAGTACAGTTGGCTGGTTGGCTAGTACAGCTTGCTGGCTGGCTGGCTAGTACAGCTTGCTGGCTGGCTGGCTGGCTAGTACAGCTGGCTGGTTGGCTAGTACAACTGGCTGGTTGGCTAGTACAGCTGGCTGGTTGGCTAGTACAGCTGGCTGGATGGCTAGTACAGCTGGCTGGTTGGCTAGTACAGCTTGCTGGCTGGCTGGCTAGTACAGCTTGCTGGCTGGCTGGCTGGCTAGTACAGCTGGCTGGTTGGCTAGTACAGCTGGCTGGTTGGCTAGTACAGCTTGCTGGCTGGTTGGCTAGTACAGCTTGCTGGCTGGTTGGCTAGTACAGCTTGCTGGCTGGCTGGCTAGTACAGCTTGCTGGCTGGCTGGCTAGTAAAGCTTGCTGGCTGGCTGGCTAGTAAAGCTTGCTGGCTGGCTGGCTAGTAAAGCTTGCTGGCTGGCTGGCTAGTACAGCTTGCTGGCTGGCTGGCTAGTAAAGCTTGCTGGCTGGCTGGCTGGCTAGTACAGCTTGCTGGCTGGCTGGCTAGTAAAGCTTGCTGGCTGGCTGGCTAGTACAGCTTGCTGGCTGGCTGGCTAGTACAGCTTGCTGGCTGGCTGGCTAGTACAGCTTGCTGGCTGGCTGGCTGGCTGGCTGGCTAGTACAGCTTGCTGGCTGGCTGGCTAGTACAGCTTGCTGGCTGGCTGGCTAGTACTTGCTTTACTAGCCGGCTGGTTCATCACCAATTAGCGATAACATAGGTTATTACTAATAATAAAATCAAAGAGGCAGTCACCATGTTTATTAGTACCGGAGCTGCCGCACATCATATGGTGGGAGTTGCCGTCAGTTCCGATAATGACCGAAATCCCACGTTATGGCGCATCTACTACCAGATGAACGAAGGGTTATTGGAGGGGAGAGACCCATAGTCATGCGCGAAGTATAACGGTGTGGTACAGAAGGCCTTTGTGTTTACCTCTATGAGAGAAGACAAGCATTAATATTAGTTTTGGCCATTACACAAGCCCTAGCTACCTGTATCATGGACAAACACAACGCGGTATGCATTGCCGCCGTTGAGTCCACAAAGCCTGCCATCGACAAACCAGGGTTCCTAGACTAGAACGATCTTTCGAGCATTACGTGTACTTATCGCTATATCTAGGGAGGAGAAAAGCATTAATATTAGTTTTGATCATTACACAAGCCTTAGGTCTACCTGTTTTATGGACAAACGCAATACGGTATGCATTGCCGTTGTGTCCACAAATCCTGCCATCGACAACCCAGGGTTCCTGGACCAGAACGATCTTTCGCTAATTACGTGGTCGTTTCTGCAGCGATGAACTCGGTGGTTGCATCTTCAAATAAAATTTAAACATGAAGAACTTGGAGAAACCAGAAGTGGTTGTGGAAAAACCATTACATCTGCATAAGATTCCACTTTTGTGGTGGTATTTTACAGTCAATCATACAAAAAAAAATTGAAAATATTAAGAATTTATTTTCTTTTTCTGTATTCCGTTTTTTTTTTTTTTTTTTTTTTTTTTTTTTTTTTTTTTTTTTTGTTGATTAATTATTTGTCCTTTTCTTTGCTAATCTCTTTCTTTCTCTTATTTGTATTCATAATATTTTATAACATTATTACACGTCTTTAATGACACTTTATAATAATAGCTGTTGTTGTTGTTATTGTTCTTGTTGGTATTAACCATTCATTGTTGTATTGTTTGTACTTATAAAAGATTGTATTCTTTTTTCTTTTATATTTTCCCTGGGTGTATACACTTTATTTATCTATTATTTATGATTATGATTATTATTATTGTTGTTGCTGTTGTAGTTGTTGTTGTTGTTTCTTCTTCTATTATTGCTATTATTAATATTCATTTGTACTTGAATTGTCAACATTCATTTATTTTGTTGCAACAATTTTCATAGTCTGGCTTTTTGTCTCATATTTACAGTGGTGACCAGAAATATAGCAACTGACATGAATGAATTGTAATTATTGTTCATACAATTACATGGTACTTTTGAAATTGCGAACTACTGTTGATCACATGCCATGAGAAAACATCTTTTCTTTGGCTTATTTGGCTACACTTGCGACTTAAGAAAACTCCACAAGAAAAAGTCTAACGGGGGTCAAATCTCACGATCTTGGAGGCCAATTCACATCACGCTCACGTGAGATGACAATGTCCACAAATCGCTCCTGAAGTATATCCAATGTAGCATGAGCTGGGTGGCAAATTGCGCCGTTCTGTTAAAACCACACTTACAATTGCATGGTACTTTTGAAATTGGTACTACAGTTGGTCACATGCAATGAGAAAACATCTTTGGGCCTCATGAAATGGGTCACTGAAATTTAAATAAATTAAAGTGTGCGTGAGAAGATGTCATGGAAATTGTTTATTCGTTTGACCTCAAGGCAGTATGGAATATAACATCGTTTAGATATCCGCCACGGCTTCTCTGAGTGGAGCGCATCTAAAATACCCAATTTTCCATTCATTTTTTCAGCATAATTCAGGATTGGTGTTATTTTAGCTTGGAGAAGCATAAGAAAACTCCAGAATAACAACTCTAACTGGGTAAAATCGCACGATCTTGGTGGCCAGTTCACTTCACCCTCACATGAGAGGAGAATATGCAATGTAGCATGAATTATGTGGTACGTAGCGCCGTTGTGTTGAAAACACATGTGATTGGTGTCCGTCCAGATCGTCCAATTCTGATCAGAAGAATTAATGAGTACTTTTGTTTCGCGTAATATGCGAGCGAGAAGCCTCAATAGAGTTTAAAAGCATCGTCCTCTAGATAGGAGTTATGCTCCATTTTCTGCCATAGGTAGTGTAAATATTTAACAGGCCCGAGAGAGTGAATGACTTCTTAAGAAACCAATGTACTTGAATGCTTTTTTATAATGGGATCCCTGAAATTCGACACAAAAAACTATGTTCCTGAATTCTTGAAAATTGTGCTTAAATATATGCTATATTTTTTAACACCACTGTTGATTCAGCTGCAGAAGCTAATCGCTAACGTTTGCAATTTCCATCTATTAATAGTGATAAGTAAAATATTTAAGGATCTCATTAACGACTCTGTGCTTTTTAATAATAAAAATTGTAATTAAAAAAATTTTAATAATTATGGGATTCCTGTCTTCTATCAGTTAATTAAAATCTACGAATGAGGGGTAGAAGCGCGTAATTTCTCTGAGGTTAAGATCTAGATAAAGGGAAATTAAAATATATTTATAGGCAATTACACAGTAAAAATACATAGTTTACAAATGTTTAAATACAGAATTGGGAGTTCATTAAAAAGTCAATTTATTAATGTCTACTCAAATGTATTCCTTAACTAAAATTTTATAGCATATATAATAGCGTAAAAATGTTAATTCGGTACAAAAATAAGTTTTCTTTTAGTCGCCAGGTTCAACAAACAGTGGGTGGTCCAACATACCTGGTTGCCAACTTTCAAAATTGCTGTGTCCTGCAGAACCAGGAAATTACTCGGCTTCGACAAGAGAACGGTTCGCACTCTATTATACTATACTATATATTGGCAGTTTCGCTCGGTGTGCCCCACCAGGATTACAACAGAAGCTGCCATGATGTAGAAGAAACGGAATCGGTGCAACACCTTTTAGCCGAGTACCTTGCACTTCAGACTAGACGTCGCCGGTTTTTGAGTGAGAAAACGTTTAAAGATCTATTTATGGTTGCGAACGTGACACTAAGGGAACTCGCCGATATCATCCGAAATTCGGGGTGGTTCAAACCTATCACTAACGGATCATGACAAGAGGGCTTACCTCAGACTAAGTAAAACAATAGCCCATATGGGCCATCGAGTGAACTTGCCTGTGAACAGCAAGCTACCCACTAACCTAACCTAAACTAAAATAAGTTTTGGGATGTTTTGGGACTTTTAACGTATTCATATACTGAACTTAAATCAAGCAGTGCCAAAGTCTTCTTTCGACTGAGCTTGAGATAACGATAGGATATTTGCTGAAAATTACATAGCTTTGGACTTGTCTGAGGGAGTATTTAGGTCCAAGTTCAATACTATCCTCATAAAATCAATTTTTATTCTAGCCATTATCTTGAAATCTGTTGGGATGTTTCTTTTAGGAGAAGAAGCGAGTGTAAGTTCTGTCTAACGACAGTAGGCTGTGCAACTCTGCTGATTCATTACAGCACTCCACCCTGTGAAGTGTTTGTTTCACAATTTTAATATATGGAGACCCCATGGCCAAAAGGAATTTTCGAACTTCGACAGTTGATAGCGGCAATCTTGTTGAAGACACAATTCCCAATGACTCATGGGACACCGGCGTTTGTTCGCTAAAAGGACTCTTCAGCAGCACAACTGACAGTACTTTTCATCGAAAAACCAACTTCAGTGATGAGGTCAATTTCTCGATGAATGGACAGTACCAATCCACATTTTATTAAGTCACCGTTTTGTATGGATTTGGGGCTGGAGTCACCATTGGCCAATATTTATTTGGTAACGGCTTTGGCCATGTCATCATTATCAATGGTGAGCACTATAAATCGAGAACAGGAAGACGCCACCTGAGAAACAGCTTGTGCAACATTTGATACTCTGCACGAGCGATTTGGGGGCATGGTCGTCTCACGTGGAAGAGATGTGAACTGGCCACCAAGATCATTCAATATGACTCCTTTAGACTTTTTCTTGTGGAGTTTCCTTAAGTAGCAAGCAGGCATGTGCTGTTAAGCCACAAACTACTGCCGTCCTCAAAGGCATTTTATTGGCCAGTCACGGAAAAATAAACACTTCGCATAAGCTCTACCTAGAGAAGCTGTAGCGGATATTTGAACGATGTTATATGCCAGTCTAATAAGAAGCACTGTATTCGTAGGTTCCATACTTTAAAATGAAATTCAAATATGAAACATAGGCAATTTAAGAAAGTTTTATTTATTGGTCATTAAAATTTGTTTCAAAAAGAGCTCTTAAATTATTATCATTAATTCTCAACACGGGAATACTTCAAAGTATTATTCTGTTTTGTTGTTGTTTTTAATGCAGTATTTTATCTGTATTCATAAAGTTTGTTGTTTTATTTAAAGAATTTAAGTTGACTCCCCAGAGTATGTATGTACGTTATGACAACTTATTTAAAATAATTAACATATCTTTAGGGAGCAGCAGTCATTTTATAGCTGAAAATAATAGCTATAAAATAATATTTGAATAATTTCACAATTAAAATTGAAAATGTCCAAGAGAAAAACCTTAAAAACCGCAAAAGGAAGAAAAGAGAAAATAAAACAAAATTAAATAAATAACTGGGCTATGGTCAGTGGCTCAAAGCCAATTCTATGCCAATAAATTGATGACAGTGGTCTGACTAGAGAACCAAAAAGCAGAAAAAACAAAGAAAACAAATATGAATAGAAATAAATTGAAATGGAATTATTGCTGTAGTAAATGGTCACAGTCCACCACTGGCTACAAAAGACATTGTCATTGGAAACGTTTGCTAGTTGCTGCGACTATAATAAGTCATCATACATACAGTCATGATAATGACAATGGTGGTCATGAGTGTCAAATGCATAAAAGACAGTAACAACAAACAGCAGACGAGACAGAATATTTACGCCAATTGCCATTGCTATTGCTGTTGACCTTTGTAATCAACTACTGCAGTTACCGAAACGAAAGAGTCGATTGAACAAAAGAAGAAACAAAAAAATGAGAAAAACAAAAATTTCAAATAAAAAGAAAAAATGGGTTAAAGTCACAGAAAACCCACCGTTAGCGAAATCCAATACCTTGTAAAAACGTTAAACAATGGCAAAAATTGACCAGACTAACAACAATAGTTTCATGTTTTTCTCTTTCTCCCAATCTGTTCTCATGGTAATGGCCAAGTCTAAGGGATTAAAATCAACGAGTAGGTATTAGCGGATGGGTTTTTTTTATTGTACAAATAAAAAATAAAAATAATCGGTGTTTAAATTAAATTTTAAAGAATACTTTTAGGGGTTTGTATTGTTGGTGCATATCTACAGGGGATTTTTATTTAATTGCTGTAAATTGAATTGGAATTACAATTAAAATAAATATTTTGAAACGATTAACTCTTGAAAACAAAATCTCAAAGGTTATGATGGACTTAAGGGCCGTTAAAGAAATAAAAAAATTAAATTTAGTAAAAGAAAATGGATGGTAAAATTAATGGAATTTTTTAAACAGAAGATTGATAGTGAATATACAGAAGAGTAAAATAGAAGTACTACGGTTGTTATGGTTAATAAAGTGATCATCATTATCGCACACAATCTTCTGGGACGTCGTTAGGACAGTAACGCTGTTGAAATGGACTACAACGTATGCTTATGCATGAATGTTTGAGTCCAAATTGGTTAACCGTTGTAAATTTATATGATAATAGCAAGGCTTAAGCCCAGACTCCAAAAATTTCATCTTGTTTGACCAATTGTTTTTTGCAAAAAATGTTAGTTGTTTTGAATAAGGTCAAGCAACTTTCAGAACACATGTTTTATTAACATACATACATATGTACACAATTGGTCATTACAAACCTTCAGTCAGCACTACGGCCTACCTTGTCGCACCATTTATGTTGTGTGTTCTAATTTTATGCATGAGCGGCGGAACTTACAGTGTAAAATCGGCTCCGAGATTTCTGAGGAACTCTTCCATGACAATTTTATTTACTCCCAGCGTTTTTGCTAGAAATTGCTGAGAGGAAGTCGCCGATGAAATATTTTTTCATATTTCGTTTTGTTCGAAATATTTGACCTAGTGTTTGAACCGTGGCCTCACGTCTAATAAGCAACACACTACCTACTAGACTTGAAATCTCTGCATAAAAGTCTATTTGAATATAAAAGCGGCCGGCGGTGAGTGCTGGGCATGATCATCGTTTGTTCTGTAAAACTTTTATATGAAAAAATCGATTTGGATTATATGGACAATGGGCGGTAGACAATGTAAGATGGGTTGGTTAATTTTGGTGAAAATTCATATTTCTTTCTTAATGTAATCAGTGCTCCTTGCCATCTTTCAATGGTATAGCATCACTGCTGGTATTTTTGCAACACTGAGGGGACCTCAAACCCGAATAATCCTGGTACATACCCCGTAAAAGTCAATAAAATTTTCATTACGAATTTTAGAGGTAATCTATCTCACCCTTGCTCCTCTTCAGAGATATAACATAACTATGAACATCATGGGACGCCAAACAGCGCCTCTTCAGTCATTAAGATCATCCTCACAACAACACCCAGTACATGTTTACAGGGAACATTGGAAAAAATTAAATTTTGAGGCAAAGAAAAGAAAATAAAAATAACAAGAAAATGAGTAGATGCTCTGCGACAACCCTTTGTTCTTTAAAGGCTTAAGTAATATACGAATGAAATTGGTCGCAGTATTCCGAAAAAGAATTAATTTTTTTTTGTGTAAAAATGTATGCTTAAAAACACCCCCAAACGACCAAATATGGCGGACATCATAGAGACGCTGATGGAGGCTACCAAACCAGAAACTGTCCACAAAATGATTTTGGCCGATCGTCTGCTATACATAGGTACGCGACTGAAGATTTTGAGACGAGTAAGCTGTATGTAAGATGAGGGCTGCTTTTACTCACAGTAAAACAATAACAGCTTTACCAATATGTTTTAACAAAGCCCAGTTTTTTGCGTCAATTCGCAAGAATAGATGAGACAAGGTTCTAACACTTCATATCTGAAACAAAGGATACAGAAGAAAAATAGCTTCGTGTTTAAATAAAGTGTTTAGTAATGTTCCATCGCAATAAAACCGCCTTTTGGCATCGACTCGTAACTATAAATGAGACAACGGAGAAATCAAAGCGGCAAACTTTGTAGGGCGGAATGTCCCCAAAGTAGGCGAACAGAATTTTACTGTTTTATGTTAACTTTTTGCAGCGTTTAAGCAATTAAAGTAACGAAATTTGACGAAAAGAAAAGCGTTGTTTTATTAGGGCAAAATACTGCCTACACTACACTAGAATTAAAGTTCGAATTACTTTATCATGCACCTTATTTGTAGTACAAGATATGCAAACAATGAAGCGGCAGGTAGAGCTAGATGTTGATGGCTATTTAAGCTAATTAGGACAACTTCAACAACAGACTATCAAAGCTTTCGAATATTTCTCCTTATCGAAGGATATTATATTGAAAAATAAAACAAATTCCGTAAATTTCTTCTTGCCTATAAAAGGTTGGCTTATTTTGGCGCTGACACCCAACATATGGTATTCTATAGAAGTTAGTTTACGCTTTCCAATCAATTTTCTTAACGACATATGTGACATGACAAAATGATGGCAAGGCCTCGTTCCGTAAACTAAACCACGGTTATTCCTTCCATTTTCTCGAACGTAGCTTATTATTATTATTCTTTAAATAATTCATTGAATTCCTAACTCCATTGTAGTATTTCAAAATGTAACTGCAGCATAAAACTGTCGTTATTTTCTGTGTCCATGTAATAGATGTCAATGGGTAACTCCCTTCTCTGACTTTAATCCATTAACATGTTAAACAAATTGCCATTACCATTATGACTTTCAATGTTTCACATCGCAATACATTACGTACAAACTGTAATGCATACAAATTTTGTTATTATACTGGGTGCCACACATTTTTAATTCAAGATCAAAAATAATTCTATTTATTGTAATATAATTGGAAATGATTTTGTAATTATTACGAGCAGAGTGACCCAGAACCCTATGAGGGCTGTAGTATAGCAGAAAAGGCTCTCAGGAGAAAATCAAACCCACAATCTACATACTAAGGAACTAACACACTGTACACTTAAAGTTTGAAGTGAAACAAATATTGTTTTTGTTGTCGTAAATACAAAATTCAAAACTACCCCAGGATAAAACCTGCAAAGGAAGAGATGACTCGTATTTAAATTTGATGTTTCATGCATTATTGTCTGGTTTATGTGTTCAATTGCTCCTTCCTTCTAGAGCCAACAATGCTCGCGGCCAAACTTAGCAATATGTACAGTTAAGTTAGTCTCATAGACGACTTTAAAAATAAGTCTCTATAAATATTGCGTAGCACTACGTTAACCCCGTTCGATGTAAGGGAACACATGCTGACGCCTAATTGCTTGAGGTTTTGATGTATGTTAATTTTTTTTGACGTTTCCGGCCACAACTACAACATTCTCTATGAAAGGGGGAATACCGCCTCTTTTATACTCTTGAAATTTCTGCAGAGTTCAATTAACCGATCTAAAATATATCAATTAAGCGAATGCACCGTATCTCACCCTGTGCAAGAATGAATGTTTTCCATTCCTTATAGATTAGTAGTTAGTAAGTTAGCTTGGTAGTGATTCAAACCGCAACACTGATTTTGGAACAAAACGAAATATCGAAAAGTATCTCTTTCGGCGACTTAGTCTCAGCAGTCTTCTGGTAAAAACTCTTGAAAGTAAATAAAATTGACATGAAAAGTTTTATTCTGTCGTTCAGAGTCGACATTAAACTGTAGGTCCCGCCACTCATTAACTCAACATTAACTTAACACACACACAACATACATAGGTGACCAATTAAGTAAGTAACTGCTCCTATTATTTTTATTACTTCATTGTTTTGTTTCACTACAGCGGACCAGTGGTAGGTCCTAGAGTAATAACGACACCATCGCTCACGGAAATGCAACAAGCCAGCATTAGGTGTTATAGCTCACTCAATCTTATTTTTCTTATTTCTTATTTTTTCGCAAGACGAGGCGCTGCCTTTCCTTTCTTTGATGTGCTCTAAGCGATTAGGGAGCTACCTTGATGAATTAATTGGTGAATGATTAAAGTCACCTAATTTTACAAAAATAACGAAAAATTTTCCTTCTTCAGAAAATGTAACTTGATTGGTCGGTTTTGTAGTAAGGGACCATGACCTATAACCTATAAAGCCATTTTCACTTTATTACACTGTTTCTGCGTCACCCGTTATTATTCGTATCATTGCAGACATGGTTGGGCCACATGTGTGTTTAACATTAACTCGACAATTTTTTTCTTTCAATTTTTTATGCGTATTTTCGTAACGAAATTGTTTCGTTTCCTATTCTTTTATTTTCTCGTTCCTACAATTCATGACTGCGTAACAATATTATTTACATAATGGAGAGTACTTGGAGTAAGTTTTTATTTTGCATACATATGTGTACATTGTCTACATTGTACATATCCATATGTACGTATAGTACGTATGTAAAGTAGGTATGGAATCAATGTGTTTGTGAAGGTATGGATGTGTGTAAGCCTAGGTATCTGTAGATTGAATGAATAATAAAATGAATATTCATCTCGGATTAAAAGTTTTCGTTAGTTAGGAGGGTTGTGCAAAATATACGTCCAGTTGGTTGCGAAATAATTTCATAAATTTCGAAAGACCTTAAATCAATAGGATTACAATGTCAGGATCGTATACAGAGAAGTAATACAGTTAGGAGGAGTTTGTATCACAAAATCTGTGATTAAGGAGTACTATTTTGCATATATGTATCAACGACGAATATGTCTCAAACAGAACATGTTATTGGATCAAGAAAAAGTCTTCATAAACATTGACAATCTTTGGTGTGATGTTTGATAGCGGACTCAATAGGGTGCTGAATGCTAATGGCGATGAACGAGGCGAGACTATAATAGGGTTTGGTGCCCTGGACCCCTAAGGGGTCGTGGGTTCGATTCCCACCAGAGACTCTGATCAATAACACTACACCGAGCATATGGTGAAAGTTACTCTCAGCTTGTATATAATTAAATATAATTTGTATTGTATTGTAATTAATAAACAAATAAATAAATATACTAGGGTTAAAGAACTAGTGGAAGATTTGATACACAGGCCATATTATTTGTAACATGATACCGCTATTGCCCCATTTTTTGTCGACCAATGAGAAGGATAACTGCTCACTGATAGATTTAAATCCATTCACATATGTAAAGCCGGTTTTTTTTTTTTTGTTCGAACATCCCCGGCCTCACACTAACCCACCCTCACCCGACCGCGGAGGGCTCGTCCCAATTACGTAGGGACCCACTACAGTCCGGACTGTAGCGGGTAAGGGAAAAGTAATGGCAACGAGAACATAAAACGGCTACAGAACTTAATCCCAAGCTGAATAAAGTTACAATAACCATGAACTACCTATGACAAGAACGATAATACATTTTTATATAATAATTTACAAATTAATGCCAGCATATAAGCTACGTTTTATATTACAAACACTACTATTAAAATCAATAAAATCATAATATAAGTTAAAATCGTTACATAATCTACGAAAAGGAAAATTACATCCATAGTTCGTTCTATAAAAATCTAAAGAAAGAGGACGATAGTGCCGTGAAAATCTTGCTGGAATACTGAAATTCAGGTTACAAAGCAAAAATTCAGAATCGATATCACCTTTAACCAGATTAAAAACAAAACAAACCCCTAAAACAGTCCTTCTACGTTCCAAAGTTGGAAGTTTTATCAAACCTAATCTATCCTCATATGACGGAAACCCATTGGCATAATCCCATCCTAAGCCACGTAAACAGAATAATAAAAAACTGCTTCTGCACAGACTCTATTGAATCACTATGACAACGATAGTATGGATTCCAAATAATAGACGCATACTCCAAAATAGGTCTAACAAGTGAAATTTATAGCAGTCTCGTTATATAAGGATCAATGAATTCCCTAACCCATCTTTTCACAAAACCAAGAACAGCCCGAGCCTTGCCTATCATCATACTAATATGATCATAAAAGAATCTGAATATTACAACATATCATACATATCACATTTTTAAAAATCCCTAATGCTCTGGAAATTTCAGTAGGACAAGTCAGGAAAAATATTTCAGATGCAAATGGTGTGGCTAAAAGTTAATGTACAGTAACACTTTAGATACAATATAGAAAGGAAAAACTGCCGGTACTTTTGAAAATGAGAAGATAATGCTGAATACGCGTGAAAGAAGTAAGCAATATTTTTTTGTATAAAAATACAGCAGTCATTAGAACAATAAAGGTGTAAACAAAGAGATGACTGTAGCTGGAAATTCACGTGGAGTATAGCGCGATTTGCAGGAGTATATTTTAAAGTAAGCCATTGGGCTCAGGAGAAGATGTCGTTCCACGTTTTGTTTTTGATTTCACTTTCAGCTTTTTTTTGTCTTGACATCTGATCTGTCGAGCTCTCGCCTCTGTGTTTTTTCAGGGCTTCCTCTTTAACGACCACCAACTTATTGCAGTTCGTTATAAAACCTGAAACGGTTTTTTTTCACCCTATTATCCACTTCCTCGTAGGAATTGTAGGGCTGATCATCAAATGCGTGTCCCATCAATGAAAACAAATAGTAGTCTGGTGAATACTGTCCTGTACCGGTTTTGCTTTATGTGCAGATGCATTTCCATGTTTCAAAATTACTGCATTTATGATCCATTCTGATCGTTTTTCGATCAATGTATGGTTTAAATTTGTTGTTGGCAACGATCTGTATAAACGATTTCACCAGGCTCGTGGTACAACATGCCTTTCTGGTCCTACCAGACACAGCATTGTCTTTCTACCGAATCGAAATCCGGTTTTGCAGCTGAAGTTGATGGTTGTCTTAGATAAGCCCAGAATTTTTCCGTTTAGGATTCTGAAAATAAATGCATTCTTCATTGACAGCAAGTAACAATTCGATGCAACATTGATTTTCCATCGCGTCTTAGAAGCAAATCGGTTTTCGGTTTCCATCTGTCTGTCTTTCAATTTATGTGGCGCACATTTTTCAGACTTTTGATTCTGATGCTTCCGATCGAAATACTATAAGATATTCACGCTCTATGACCATTTAAGAAGAGCATACTGAATTTGTTTTAATACCGGCCCAAGTACTTTTGAAACAAATCTCGTGTTTGCTACAGTCATCATATCTTTTTTTTGTGCATTCCTTTGTATACTATTTTGTGTTTTAATGCGTATTTATTTACGTGACTGCGTAATTAAAATAGCTTGTAATGGATTGCGGCAGGCAGCATCTTCTTTCCTTCATACAACTAACGCAACGCACAACAATTTGCCGTCATCTGTCACCAGAACACTTTATCTTAATCTACCAATTCTCCCCAACCAGCCAACCAGCCAACCAACCAAATGTCAAGGGTGTCTGGCGTTATTAAGCAACAGCACACATTGTCGCATGGCACTATGATGGTGTACCATAGAATAGTAGAGTACTATACCCATCCGTATAAATAGCCTGAGATTCTTGGTGTTTAAAGGCAATTAATTTTTATTAATTTCCCAAGAAGTAAGGCAAACACTCGAACAAATTATTTATTCATGGGAATGGGTACAGAGAAGAAGCGCTCTTCTAGTGGCCATTCTCAACGTATTCAATAAATAATTATTTGCGACACTTGGTTAAATAATGTGTAATTTGTTATAGATTAACTTGTAACAATAATTTAATGGAGAAAATAGACTGACAGTGGAAAGTAATTTAAAAACAAAAAACTGGGTTACTAACTGACCAAATGACCCTTACATATTATTGTGTTTCTCTTTTTAAGTTATTTTATATTCTCGTTTCTCTTTTTAATTCTTTTGACATTTTTCTATCTTCCAGATGATGCAGCATGCTTGGCAAAATTATAAACTTTATGCCTGGGGTAAAAATGAACTGAGACCTTTGACACAACGAGCCCATAGCAGCAGTATATTTGGTTCAATGGATTTGGGAGCCACCATTATAGATGGCCTGGATACACTCTATATAATGGGTTTGGAGAAAGAATATAAAGAGGGCCGTGATTGGATAGAGCGAAAATTCACTTTGGACAATGTCAGTGCCGATTTGTCAGTATTCGAAACGAATATACGTTTTATCGGTGGCCTGCTAACAATGTATGCGTTTACTGGCGATAATCTCTATAAGGAGAGAGCCCAACATGTAGCCGACAAGCTATTGCCTGCCTTCCAGACGCCCACGGGCATACCATATGGTTTGGTAAATCCAAAAACCGGTTTAAGTAAAAATTATGGTTGGGCTTCCGGTGCTAGTTCGATTCTATCAGAATTTGGTACTCTACATTTAGAATTTAGTTATTTAAGTGATATAACCGGTAATCCCCTGTATAAAGAGAGAGTACAAACCATTAGACAGATATTGAAAGAAATCGAAAAGCCCAAAGGTTTATATCCAAACTTTTTAAATCCTAAAACCGGCAAATGGGGTCAATGTAAGTATTCCCGCTTTTTTTTATTATCCTTGGATTTTAAAATTAAATATTTTGTATTTTGTTTTCTTCTCAAAGTACACATGTCTCTGGGTGCGTTGGGCGATAGTTTCTATGAGTATTTACTTAAGGCCTGGCTTCAATCCGGTCAAACCGATGAAGAGGCCCGCCAAATGTTCGATGACGCTATGGTTGCTATTATTGATAAAATGGTACGCACTAGTCCGAATGGTTTAACTTATGTTTCCGATTTGAAATTTGATCGTTTGGAACATAAAATGGATCATTTAGCTTGTTTTTCGGGTAAGTAGCAATAACTTTATGATTTCGATTTTATTGTTAACAAATAATTCCTTTATAGGTGGCCTATTTGCTTTGGGTGCCAATACCAGACAAAATGAGCACACTGAAAAATTCATGAACATCGGCAAAGGCATTACAAACACTTGCCATGAGAGTTATATTAGATCAACGACTCGTCTAGGACCAGAAGCATTCCGGTAAGTTGAACAAGAGTTAAACTAAATATAGAAGCATAGATCTTTTCAATTTCAAATTTATTCACTTGGACTTATATTTTATAACCAGAGCTAGCCCGATTCAAGAAACAGTGTAACGCGAGGACTTGTGAAACGATTTAACAAAAATTTGCCTTTATCAGTTTAAAATCTACCATGAAATTTTTCACTCATCCCATCTTCTTAGACTTTTAAGAGAGTTTTTATTTTAAACTTATTTGTGTACCCCCTCTCCCACAAAGACTTTTTGATGCACCAAATCCTTAGGATTCGCAAGTACAAATTGTTTAATGTCTCGACAAAATCTCCTTAAACTTTTTCCTAATGTATCGAGTAAAGGAACCTGCTACCAAAATGAATTGTTTTAAGTTTTCAGATGGCATAACATCAAGTATTGAATTTAAGGTGCCTCCTCGCACTGATGGTCACAAAGAATAATTAAATAAGAAGCAAGGATTTAAAAGGTTTCAGTTAAGCCCGGTAATAAGGAATGCGAATTCCTGAACCCACATTCTAGAAGTTCTAAAGTCAAATATATCTTCAAGAACGTCTATATATTATCGAGATACATATTTATGTTTGAGAACGTGTGCAGTCATATTGGCAAATAAAACATCCAGATGAAAGTTATAAACAGAAGCCAATAGAGGGATCACCTACTTCGGATGAAGCCACACCCCACTGTCGGCATAAAATCCCAAGCTCAGGAGAGCCTGAACCTCTCCCGATGAAGTGCAGAAAGTTTAACCACAGAAAACTCCATTTCACAGGATACTCAACTTTCAAATGGAGCCAGAAGGTTACTCCATCGTCGTTAAATGTTCACATGAAAATACTCTACAGAAATCAATATGACATTACAATGTACCGTAAGGGACCAAGTTAGGTCCTAGTTCTTATCCCGATCTAAACTCCTAATGCCTCTGATACCTTCCCCTAAAGCCCACTGGTGTAGAATTAGAACCAACAGCCGCACTATGATTTGAGTTATAACCCAGCAATTTGACTATGCAATGGAATTCAACAGTACTTAAAAAACAGGTCTAAAGATACTTATAGAGTCGTTACAGGTCTCGACTTACACCAATGCAATGCTATTCCCTGAATTTTGACTGTCAACACAAATGACTTAAAAATCCGCATTGAAAATCTGGCTCAATGAGGGGCTCAAGAGCTCTGAAAACAATAAGTATTTCCGCTGCAGTTATCATTCAGTCTATTATGAAACTTCAGTAGTGTCCCTACCGAAATTTGACCCATCCGTTGAAGAAACGAAGTACTAACTCGATTTTGAGAGTTCCGCAGCTGTTATACATACCGAGACCTCACGAGACCTAATAAGCTAACACACTACCTACTAGACCGCAGCTCTTATAAATAAAACTAAACAGATATACACTGCCTCGGGAACCTTATAATGGGATGTTCGAACCTACATGGTCTCAAAAATTGGTTTTTTCACTTCTAAGTTCGGGTATTAAACTGATTGACAGGATTTGTGTAATGATCCATTTGTTATGTTTCTGTAATTCAGGTATAACTTTTCTTTAAGGGAGTTAAGAGAAATCTAAATCCAACATATTTCTAGACTTTCTCCATTTAACCATTTTAGACTTTAAATGAATTTCAAAACTTACTTAAGTCAACTTTTTTCATGCAATTTTAGTTTCAGTGAAGCAGCTGAGGCACGTGCCTTGAAATCGAATGAGAAATACTACATTTTAAGACCTGAAACTGTGGAAAGTTACTTTGTACTTTGGCGTTTAACGCACGATCAAAAGTATCGTGATTGGGGTTGGGATGCTGTTCAAGCACTTGAACAACATTGTCGCACACCACATGGCTATTCGGGCATTAAGAATGTCTATCAAGAAGTGCCGCAAAAAGATGATGTACAACAAAGTTTCTTTTTAGCTGAAACTCTAAAGGTAAGCTAATGAATGAATTTATTGAAGTATTTTGAGAGTGTAATATTGTATGTGATGTGTGTGCTCTTTTTTAGTATTTGTATTTGTTATTCTCGGACGATTCACTGATACCCTTGGATGAGTGGGTATTTAATACGGAAGCCCATCCCTTACCGATTAAGGGTGCAAATATCTATTATCGCCAGGCGACGTCAACATCTGCATCAGCCACTAATGCCTCCTAAGATTAAACGGCCAAATTGTTTATATTATGCATTAATAATAATTGTAACTCAGCTAATAGTTTGTTACTATGTACGTATCTTAAGTTTTTCCATGTGACATCACCCTTAATTGGTGTGTTAATTGTTAATTATTATTTGCGTTTAAATTTTGACAATTGATTTACATGTTGTATTAGCAACGGCAAAGGACGACGACATGTAGACAAGATTTTTTGTATTTTTCTTTTAATTTTTTTTTTTTTTTTAATTTAAATTTTAAATTCCAAATGAAATTTATTTGTATATGATGATGAATCTCTTATTTAAATTAATTGATTCTATTGAAAAATAGATTATTAAAATAATAATAATGATGATAATGATAATAATAATGATAATTCGCACATTGTAGCAACAATAAATATTTTAATTAAACAATCTCATCACCTCCGTAGAACTGTGTTAAACGTTTTTTTTTATAATTTTTTAAATTTTTTTTGTTTTTCTATTATAATATAAATATTAAATATATATTTTTCTTGTTCTTGATATGTGTATATTGTACGTAATATTTTGTATAATATTTTCTAATAATCGGAATTTTAATTATAAAATTATTTTTGTAGCATAATTCTTATTTTCTTTTTTAATGCAATTTATAGGTTTTGTTTGTCAATACGTATTTTCTTTTTTCCTTTTTTTCCTTCTTATAATTTAGTAAATATGATGCCTTTATTAATAAGCTTTTAAATACTACTTGCATTGAAACTGTGTTTTCCTAATTTTTGTTTTTAAGCAACTAAGGCAATCTAATATTTTTATTTTTTACGTTTGTATGTATTTAAATTTGTATAATATTTAGTATAAATTTATATATTTTGTATATACTATAGATACGTTAATGTCCATGTCTATATTAATTTCCGTTATAAGGTTAATCATTTCTCAACTTTAAATTAAAAAAAAAAAACGGAAAAAAGGTTTTAAATCTTTAGCTGTTTGGTCTAGATGTAAAAATTTAAGCCATATGACTTTGTTTTTTTTTCTATTTTTTAATAAATTATTATTAAATTGAATATAATATTTACGATAACAAAACAAAAAATATTTTGAATTTTGAATTTCCTAAACGAAATTCAATTAGAGGAAGGATGATCGATCTTTGAACATGACATTATAATTTAAATAATATTTACAGGCAACTGATTACCATTAAAATTAAACCCCTTAGAAAAGGTTTTAATTTAGATAATTTTAATAAAATTTGAATTGTAATACTTATTGTTGTTTCTTTTCATTTTCAATTAATTTGTAATTAATTTTCTTTTTCAGAATTATCTTTATCGTTTTTTTTTTCTTTATCAGTCAGTCTTATTATGTTCGAGTAATTTGAATAGAATATAACGGAATTAAAAAATGTTTCGAAATTTTCGTTTATAATTCGTTAAGCGTAATAGGGCTGAATATAGTAACTACATAACCTGAGTTTTAATTTCAAAAGCACAAGTCTATTTTAACTAATTGTTGTTTATATTAAAATTTAATATTTATAAAAAGAAAAAAAATATAAAATTTATTTTAGAATTTACTATATTTTAAAGCCTTAAACAACAAACAATTTAAAACAAAACAAAATGACAACAACAAAAAGTTGTATTAATAAAGAAAAATTTAAAGCGTTATTAAAAACAAGAAAAAGGTTTTCTTCAACGCCAAATATTAGTAATTAAACAATAACACATTATTAATTGTGTTTAAAATTAATTTAAAAAATAAATGAAAATAATAAAAAAAGCTTTATATACTAAAAATGTAAAGTACATATATAGTTTATAAAAGTAATTAAAAACAAAACAATTAAATAAAAAAAATTTGTATATGATTATTAAAAAATATTAAAATAAAAAGATTAATTAAAAAAAATTCATTTAAATATCTAAAATAAAAAAGGCACACAGGTTAGCTAAACATAAAGAAAAAAAATTTAATTAAATTAAAATGAAAATAAAAATATTTGTCAGTACATAGATAGAAAGCCAAAAAAGCAAAAGCAAAAAAGAAAATATTCAATGAATATTAGATTTGATATTAAATATAAAAATGAATTTTGTTTATAAAGAAATGCTTTAAATTTCTTTAGAAGTTTTTTTTGCAAAAAAAAAATAATATAAAAAATAATTGTTTAAAAAAAGAAGATAGATATTGTATAAACATAACAAAACAAACATATGATATTTTGTATATAAACAACAACAACAGAACACATTAAAAGTAGTCTTCTTTTTACTAAATTATAGTGTAAAATGTATAAAAACAAACAACAACTAAATAAAGCCAACATAATAACAACAATATCCCCCCCAAAAAAAGAAAATATTTATAAAAAATTTCTTACTTATAAGTAAAAAAAAATAATAAAAAGAAATAAAACAATATTCTAAAATTAACACGAATACATTTTGTTTCTACTGTTTAAACTTAACAACTTAAACAAAATTCTCCTCTATATTGTCCAAAAACTGTTTGGTGTCTGAAATCCTTAAAAATTACAAAAAAATATCAAAAATTTTTATGTAGAATACAACACATCTAAAAAAAGATAATAAAACTTAATCAAAAACTCAATCTCTTACTCCTCTTTATCTTCTTCAACACTAGAAATATCAAAATTTTATTCACACACACACACCTATCTCTCTAACCTCCTCTTTCTAGAATGGTTTTGTTTTAACAGTATTTATTAAAAAATAAATAAATCAATAAATAAGGAATAATAACATTTTAAAGAAACCCGTTAAAGGTTTTTATGAAAACGAAAAAGAAAAAAAAACAAAACCGAGTAAAAGAATAATCAAATAATAATACAATATTTATCATGATATTAAAAAGAAGCAAAAAAAAGAAGTATAATTACTACATACATATATTATTATTTTATTTTTTTAATTATTATTATTAAGATATAAAAATAACATTTTAATAATTAGTTTAAATTTATTATAAACAAAATATTTAAATAAAATTTTAATATAAATAAATTATATTTAAAAAAAATCACATCTGAAGTACAGTTTATCGAACAAGAAAACATTAAATTTTGTTCTCAATAAATCAGATAAAAATATTCAGTTTGCACTGCATCTTCAATGAAATGCTTGCAATTAAAACATACACTGACTCAAACAATTGCCCGTACACTAAAGTATTGAAAATATAATTTAAAGTAGTTCGGAAAATATATATATCCAATGAAAATGTGTTGTTGATTTTTAAAAAGTGCAACAGGCATATTATACAAATACAAACACATAATGGTTAAAACAGAAATAAATTTTATTGAACTAACAAAACTTTAAAAATACTTCAGAAACCAAACTCAAAAAATTATCCGCACAGAATAATATTTATACCTTAAAACTAATTAATGTGGTTTTGACAACGGGTGTGATATCCTTTGGCTTTAATAACCTCTAACTAGTAATAACCTTTAACTAGTAATTTCTTGACCAATATTCTGCCATTCCTCGGTAATAACGTTTTTGAGCATTTCCTTGCCAGTGATTGTATGCAGACGGATTTTTTTCTGCAAAACTCCCCATAGATGTTCTATGGGGTTAAGCTCTGGACTCTGAGGAGGATGAGAAAGCACTTCTTTTACGTTTTTACTTGACCATTCATTTACAATTTTGGCCTTGTTTTGGGTCATTATCGTGAACGAGTCGAAAATCCCCTAGCATTCTTAATTTCGTTGCACTAGCTTCCAAATTTTCTTTTAAAATATTCAAATAATGGTGTTTGTCCATTGTAGTTTCAGCAAAAACGAGATTTTAGACACCTCCTGCTGGCATGGCCAAACCATCACATTACCACTGTATTAAAAACACTATTTTATTTAACACGTTCATCGCCACGATATCAGAAAAATTTTCACATGGGCCACGGTAACTTTATTACATAATTTAGTTAAAATTGTTTCAAGGAAACTTAATGTATCACAGAAAAAATTTTTTTTTGCCAAAATTCCCGGAAAAAATACTATTTTTTATATCACACATATTTGACTGACATGGCCCTATATTAAAACTTTTTTATTTATTTATTTATTTAAAATGCGTGTTTTACAAAAATAAATTTGTAAAATACAATTCCAAAATAGTGTGGACTACAAATCAGACAAAGATGTGTGACATGGCTCATGTAGAACTTCTTAGCGTCAGACACATATGACTGACATGGCGATGAACGTGTTAATATATGATTAACTTTTATTTATTTATTGTTTTATTATTTATTTTAGGGAACAGCCGCACTAGCGGTTACAATTATGCTTGTGTTCTTAAAAACTAATTGTATAATAACTAACTATACACTACGCTTATGCATATTATAGGAAAATGCTTAGACAGCATAATACACGAATTGTTTATGCCTAAGCATATAATGCAGTGTGGACAATATCATACCAAGAATGTGTTGATATTGGATTACATACAAAGGGTATCGCAATCCAGACAGGTCAAACACACTACACCACCACCATGTTTTAAAGTTGGCTTTAGATTTTTCAACTCAAGAGCTGTATTTTCTCTACGCCACACAAATCTCCTGCTGTCTGATCCAAAAATATTAAATTAACTTTCGTCCGTAAATATCACAGTATTCCAAAAGTCTTCTGATTTATTAAGATTTATTTTCGGATCAGACAGCAGGAGATTTGTGTGGCGTAGAGAAAATACAGCTCATGAGTTGAAAAATCTAAAATTAGAACAAAACGTTAAGTTAGTTTATGTTAAAAAGACAACTACAATACTCCAAACTCAAACTGGCCCATTGTATTCGTCCTAAAATAGAATAGAAAAGTTATACAACAAGAGTGTGAGGAGAATAGTAGTAGAGGACAGAAATAGGACTCGAAATAAATAGGACACCAAGAAAAACTACCGCTTTACTGTCCTAGCACCTCTCAACCAGCTTAATACCATTATAAATCTCAGGAGAGCTCTATTGTCGACTTATATTAGGGAATTGAAACCTCAGCCTTTTAAAAGCTGGGCAGTTACAGAGGTGTTCGCTATACCTCGTTGTTGCAGCATACCCTGCAAGAGTCCAGCTGGGATCTACCAGATCCTTGTTATCGATCTAACCTCACTGTGGCCTGTAAGAAACTCAGTAACCAGTCTCTCGCCAGATTTATCCAAATATATCAGCAAATCTGCCTTTAGTATCTACATATTCCTATCAACTAAAAGCCATAGACTCCTGTACAATAACAACCCGATCTATCACCCACGTGGTTCTGCTCCTTCTCTCCAAACCCATCTAGATTAAATTAGAGACTTATGACCAACTCTATCTCAGAAAGAGTATACGATTTGATCCAAAGGTTTTTATATGATCAAAGGATATATATATATATATCCTTACAATCACTAACCATTCATAATTTACAGCAGACCGACTCAACGACCATTACGGCAGTCTGACTGTCAACAAAAATCACATAAAATTCTGAATATGAAGTAGCCATACAAGGTACGGTCTCAAGGATATCTAAGTCATTATTTAACCTAAAATGAAGCTGAAGTCGGAGATCTTTATAGAAAACTCCAGCGCTTGTGCCTGCAACCAAGTTCGACCCATCCATGGAGATGGTTATACCTTTCTACCCTTGAAGTAATCTACAATACCCTATTCAGTATGATAATCCTCAATTTCAGCAGGAACATTACCTCAGGCAGTATATAGGCGGTGATTTTATCTAGTCCTCCTCTTTTGGGTAGACGACATTCAGAACACGAGAATGTCTTCTCGGGCGCTGTATCCAGCAGCACGATTCTCTCAGGCGTATGGTATTACGCTGTGCTCTTTACTTAACATATAAATCAGGCAGATTCTCCACTCCGGTGATAATCAAGCAAGCAATCCCCATTTATTTTGAACAAAAAGTAGATACATTTGGAATAGAAATTAATCATGCTTATTAGTCTAAGGAATGCGAAAGATAAAAATTTATCAAGAGTTTCAAGGATCAGGGCACATTTTCTCAAAATTATGATCCACTTAGAAACCCTATTAGTTGTTTGGCTCAAATAATCTTGGAGTTCCAGAAAATTGAGAATTTTAAAATTTCTCTGGAGGAGGTTCAAGGACCATTTCTCAAAATTGTAAGAAAGGAAATACATGAACGTATGCTCCAATAAATCTTTAACGTTGTATACGTAGTAATTGTAGTCCAAGTGGACTATTACGAATTCCTATTATCGTTTAAAAAATAAAACATTTCCTCTAGCAACTTTAGTAATTTTATAGAATATTTTTTCTTTATACCATATGTACGTATGTATTTCCATTTATACACGTAAATATATCAAAAAAATTTTGGTACTCCACTGCGTCATTTATCAACTGAACTTGTGTTTGTAAACAAGATCTATTCAACAAGGTGAGTTCATTTTCCTATGTAAGCAACAGCTGATGATTAACTGAATGTCAAAATGGTAGTTTGGAAAACACAAACAAAATTGAATAGTTTTGTTTATACGCCTTTTGCACTTTCAAAGTACTTTGAAAAGTCTTGAATTTGTAGGAGGGAAAAGAAAAACGTAAGGAGATAAGTTCATACTTTGATGTACAGTAGGACCTTGATTATCCGTGATGGTCGGGACCGGAAGCATTCCGGATAATCGATTTTCCCGGTTAATTGAGTACCAATTTTGGCTAGTTTTTTAATAGATATTTTTATTAGTTAATAAATATAAAAATATTTATATAAAAACTAAATAATTTTGTCAGAAAACAGTGAACAGTAGATAAGGATTTCATGTTATGTAATTACTAAAAATAATCGTGTAATGTTGTTTGTCTCTTCTTTTTCAATTTTGTATTTTCGTTTACAGGTTTTTCTTGGATACGGTAAACTTGGATTTTATCTTGTTCTGTAATTCCAGAATATCCAGGGCTCTCCAAGAAATCTAGCAATATACTGGATGCATTAATTGCTTCTTTTAAAGTTATTTTTGGAACCATTATATCATCAGATTCTTTCAACTTATTTTCTTGCTCAGGTTCATTAGAGGAATTTATCATGCGTATAATTTCTTCATCGGATAAAACAGCAAATGGAGAATCATTTTCATCAGTTGTAAAATCGTCTGTAATATTTATTATTTGACTTACGTTATCTGACTGAAGTGTCTCCAATAATTCCGTGCCTGTAATAAAAAATATGTAATAAATTTTCAAACAAATAGATTTTATTAAATTTCGGACACACTTTCATTTTCTGGGCAGAACAAGTTATTCCACACATTTCTCAAAACTGCAGAAGTAACATCGTTCCAAGCGTTATCAATTGACCACAGTGCTTTTTGATGTTGAATGTCTTCTTAAATTCTTCTCTATTGCTTGTCGTGACTAGTTTTTGTACTATAGTTTTTAGGTAGTGGCATTTAAAGCTCCATATTGCACCCTGATCCATCGGTTGGATCAAAGACGTGCAATTCGGTGGAAAAAATTTTACAATAACATTTTCAGCATTGAAATCCTTTGCGTCTGGATGTGCTGGGCAATTATCCAATAGCAGAAGTATTTTACTATCATCTTTTAGACCGATTTTCTTAAAATGCCCTCTCAATTCTGGTACAAAATTATTCTCAAACCATTCTAAAAATATTTGTTGTGTTACCCAAGCTTTTGTATTGGCCTTATAAATTACGGGAAGATCATGGACATTTTTTAATGCTCTTGGACGAGCACTTTTTCCAATGACTAACACTTTGCACTTGCGTGTACCGGCAGCATTAGCACAAAGTAATGTGGTTAGTCTCTCCTTTGAAACCTTATGACCATCGATGAAATTTTCATTACGGCAAGCCAAACAGCTTTTAGGTAAACACTTTCAAAAAAGGCCTGTCTCATCTGCGTTGAAAATTTGTTCATTTAATATGTATTCATTTAATTTTTCCACGAACATTGTGGCAGCAATATGATCTGATGAAGATTTTTCTCCTTCAGCATGAAGTTTATGTATTCCATGTCGCTTTTTAAAATTTTGTAACCAACCGTAAGAATATACACTCTCTGAATTTGTGTCTAATTTTGAGTGGAATATTTTAGCCTTTTCCTTCACCATTAATCCAGAAATTGGAGTTCCTTTAATTCATTCTTGTCGGAACCATTCATAAACTGCGAAATCAACTTTTGCTTCTCCAACAGACTTTAAAGCTTTTCGGATTCGAAAACCAATTACAGAATCACTTTTTGAACAAAATTTTAAAATTTTTTTTTTATTTTTTAAAATGTCATAAACTGTTTGTATCCCCACTCCGTATGTTTGTGAGAGAATTTTAACACTCACATTCTTTTTTAAATGATCATATTAAGTTTGTCTTCAATATTTAAGACTTTTTCTTTTTTCCACTGATAAAGATGAGATTGTAGAAATAAACACAAACAAACCGCACTTCTCAAATTTCTAAATTAAACAATACAGGTCACAGGCATACAGATACGAAAGTTTGACAGATGAAAAACCTTCATAACATAAAAGCATAGGTAAATTTAGAGGGAGAAAAAAAATGTTATAATGGTTTGCGAATCAAATGTGTTAGAAGCAACAGATATACACAGTGAAAACTGGAGGTTAAAGTACAAAAACTAAATGTAAATAAACATTTATTTTGTGTTAAAAAAGGGAGAATTTTGAATATTTTTTAATTTCTTCAATGAAAAGTTTAAAGATTCTTAAATATTTAAATATTAATCGAAATGTGTGTGATTTTCGGTCACAATGAATATAGTTTCTTGTGCAAGAGATAATTAAGAAGCTAAATATAACAAGATCAAAATAAGACGTACTGCTCATAAAAAATGTTTCTTGCTGAAAGTTGCCAATATTTTTTAATTTCTTGAAAGGAAAAGTAAAAAATTGTTATTATTATTAGTTGTTTTTATTATTTATTACTAGTTTTAGACAAAAATTACATTTTTTTATTAACTCTCGCCAATATAAAAAAACCCAATCCGAAAACTAAAAAAACATAAATAAACAAAACAGAGTTACAATCAGAGAGGGACAGAAATACTTTTTGGTAATATTTGCTGTCCCTTTCATGTTTGACCTATGCGCTGTCAAATCGCGTTTCGTTACTGTTTATATTGTGATACAGGTTTACATGTATGCTTCTCACTCATCGTATACTAAAGAGGGAATTCCCCTTTTTCGCTTGTTTGTCCAAAATAATAGAAAATTTTTTTTGCTTATAATCACGGATAATAGAGGTAATCACGGTTAAACGATGCAGAAAAATTTAAGTCGATCCAAAATAAAATTAAGTCAATGCAAAAAAATTTCTTTTTCCATCCCGGATAATTGATGTTGCCGGATAATCGAATCACGGATAATCAATCAAGGTCCTACTGTACTCGCAAAGTTGCTTTGTTGTAGCGTGTTCATGATGTCAGTATTGCCGACGCATGTTTGAAACAATTCTTTTGTTATAAAAATGCAATCTATCAATAACGTACATATACAGTGGCTCCATCGGAAGGATGGCCTGCATGTCGAGTGCTGGGGTGGGCAATTTGCATTTTATTGATGGTAAAATGGACAAATTTGGCTACCTCAACATTTTTAAGGAAAATGTAAAGCAAAATGCCGAGAAATTACGCATTGCGAATGATTTTGTTTTTTACCAGGACAATGATCCTAAGCATACTTCGAGGGTGGAAAAGCTTTGGTTGATCCATAATTGCCCCAAAATTATAGAAACCCCTGCACAGAGCCCAGATCTCAACGTAATTGAATATCTTTGGGAAGAATTAGCTAGAAGAGTATACCAACAACAATTTAACATTTTGAATCAGCTTAATGCGGCTTTACTGGAAGCGTGGAACTCCATAGAACCTGTGGTATGCTACAATTGTGTAAAATCAATTCCAAAACATTTACAGGCCGTTCTTGAGAACAAAGGATATACCACAAAGTATTAATTGTTCTATTTCGTCATTTCTAGCAATGGTGCTCTTCTTTGTCCGATTATGCGTTGAGCGCAAAAAATTGAGTTAATTTTCTTTTTCTTTATAAAATTACCGTTATCATTAAAAATGTTGTTATTTTTTTTATTAATCTGAAAGTCTATAATGTAGAGTGTAAATAAAAGCAAAAAAAAAATATTTAATATTTTCTTTTTAAGTTTTATACATATCAGACTAGTGCTTGTCCGATTATGCGATGGAGCCACTGTATATGTACATACGCACACATTGTTGCTAGCACATCTGTTTGGTAAATTCAAGCAACGATCAATTTGCTTACGTTTGCAATTTAACGGCCAATGTTATTGACACTGTTGGTGTTGGATAAATTCTGAGTAATTTCAGGGATAAGAATCAATTAATAAACTACAGCCAAACTGTGCGTTTCTTGGGCACTTGTGTGCGCTTCTGGCGCACTTGGTATTAAAAACTACTTAAAAATTGTTTTCCTATTTTACATTGTTCTTCGTTCGTCGTTGTACATATACACAGCAACAAAATACCGATTTTGTCAAAGTAAACTTTAAACATATAAAATCGAAACAAAGTTTAAAAGAATACATAAAATAGTTTGACTAAATACTTTGCAAAGTACTTTGAACGTGCAAAAGGCGTCTTTCTACAGCGTTGCAGTATTTTGACACATTGTTAAAACGTCAAAACAAGCTACACAATAAACAATCAAAGAACAACATGCCAAACTTTCCAAATTTGTTTCAATGCGTACACGTTTAATTGCTTGTGTGTGTGCGATGGCTGCTGTTGATTTCTAAACAGGGAGTTTCCCTTTTAATGCAACAATAAACATTATAGAGTTGATCTTTTAACAAAAGCCTTCAGTGTTGAGCAAATTATTGTAGAGGACAGTTGTAAATTGTTAAGAATAGTGAAAGAAAATGGCGGAAAAATATGGAAATCCTTGCGCCACTTATAGTATCCCATTAAACAACAGTGAGATTGATGTATTCCGCACAGGTTGTGATCACCTCTATCATTTTCTTCAGATCAGCGGCAAGTAAGTGTGAGATGGCAAAAGCAAATGTCCACTCAATTCACAATTTCATTGTGTTTTTATTAGATCGGCAGATTACAAACCAATGATGCTTAAAATGCATTTGGAATTTGATGGCTCACACTTAACTGGAGAAGCCGAGGAAAAAAATATTGGAGATAGCAACGCTAATTACGCCGTGAGAGAATATGTACAACAGCTCGAGGCAAAGATTAATACGTTAGAAGGTGTTTTAAGACAAGTAAAGGATGATGCAAATAAACTAATGGATGGTTTAGGGAAGCTTGAGAAAGACAACGCCATTGATAAGGCTCCAGATGTTGGCAATAACAACACGGCTCAAGACAACTGCTACAAACAAGTGTACGATGAAAACAAGTTAAGTGGCGAACATGATGCAGAAATCGAAAGTACTAGTAAAGAACACCATACAAGACGAGAGGAAAAACTAGAATTTCTCGATGCAGGACTTACATGTGTTCATATACTGAATTTTAAATGTTCTGATTCAAGTTTTTTTATGGCTTTTTTAAACGTTCACAAGTTAGCGCGTGTTCCTGACGATTCTATCATTAGTATACGCGTACTGGTAAAAAGTGACAATTATCTTGATTACCATGTTTACTTTCGTGATGAGGATATTAAAAAAGAATTTTTAAAGTTAGTTCAATAGTTTTCATTAAGAAAAAAAAAGATACAACACCTGACCTATTATCTAAGCTTCAGATAGAAAAGTTGTTCTCCGAGCATAAAGCGAAAAATAAATTAAAGTAATACACAGAGTTGTGTTCTAAGGAAAATATCCAGCACAAGAAAAGACTTATTTTTATAAATACAATCCAAAGACAAGACTTTGTTGAAGAATATTAAATTACAACGATTTAGCATTATTGACATTCAGAATTTTCAATCTACTGATTTAAGTTTGTAGATCGCTGTTGTTAATGTGATTGGGACAGCGAAAAAAATAGTATTTACGAATATTAGGAACTGTGAGGCCTCTGTTCAATTCCCAGGTCAGATATCTGCAACCAAACGGAATACGAAAAAATATTTCTTCAGTGACTACCTCTCAGTAGATCTCTGGCAAAAACTCTGAGAGTAAATAAAATTGCCATGAAAATGTTTCTCAAAAATCTGTCGTGTGGAATCTATTTCAAATTGTAGGTCCCGGCACGCATGATGTATAAAATTAACACACACAACATAATTGGCGTGAGGAACTTGGTCGTAATCCTGACTCAAGGGTTGTAATGGCCAACCATGTATGTATTCTGTTAAGCTTAATAGTGAGCGCAATTTATAAAAACAAAATCTTCAGAAATTTCAAATATAGGCAGACATTAAAAAGTTCTTGTAATGTAAATAACTTTAATATGGCTAAAACTAGTACTAATGTTATTGGAGGAACTAAACTAATGGGTTTGTCATTAGCCACAGATTTAGGATCATGTCTATTTTCTTTAAGGGTTGACTTTTTTTTAGCAAACATAAAGACGAAGATAAATGAGAATAGATGGAAAATATAAGACGTCGCTCTATAAGAATTTTTAAACGTTGAAAATGAAGAGAACTTTGTTGCAATTAATTATAATAAATTATGGCCGAATGTATTAACTCGTACTAGTTTTATTTGGATTAACGATACAACTGCGTTTGTCGTTCACTCGTGATCTTTCCATCGATTTGTCAAAATTCACTTACAAAACGTGTTGATTTTTGTACCGATCATATGAAAGATGAATTTTTATAGAAAAGTTACATTTTTAGAGACCATAATCTTGTATGTGGTCTTATTTAAACAATGCCCTTATGAATGTGTCCCTTGTTTAGTTAACAAAAGCCTTATGTTCTGTTTTTTTTTTTTTTTTTAATAAATTAAGATTATTCTCTAATAAACCTTGCTTTACTACTGATTTCTTGATTTGAGCAGATTTTTTTAATAAATCCTCCTTTTAATGGTCAATTATGGATTTACTATTCACTGTTTATATACGGAACATTAAGTTGTTGGTTGAGGAACCATTGCATTTAATTCTTGTCTAATGCGATACTTAAATTTCATTTTAAGTATTGGATGCGCCCTTACACCGCCAACAGCGAATTGGATGTCCTGTTAGTACGGCCCGCCATTATCAATTTTAATTTTTGTCTTCAGATCTCGATCTGAGATTTGGCCAATTGCCCACAGCTTCTTGAATTTCTGGTTGTTTGTAAAAGTTGAGTTAGAAATTGTCGCACCACTGATAAAGAATTACTGAACTGTTTACTTTTATATTTATTTTACTTATACTTTGGCTCTGAGCTTTTGAAATAATTAATGGGCTTGCTGCTTATGTAATGCAACAGTTGTGAAATTATGGCGCAGGTGCCTCTTGTATGAGTTTATAGCATAATCCACGATTTTAGAGGATCGAAAATTAATGTGAAAAACACTAAATTAGTCCAATATTTTTGAGTTATTTTCATACAAATTGTTGATTATCAGAAAGCGTTCGTCTTACAAGTTGCGAACATGAAAATGGCAGTACTATTAAACGGTGTAATAAGTTTTTATTATCTTGTAAAAACCTTAGTTAGCCTGTTCGATTGATTGGGAGAAATTTGTTTTGCACGAAGTATGTTGACTCTGAAAATAAGGATCCAAATTATATTTGGAATGAGTTAGTATTATCAACACCGCGTAATTACTTGCTTTAACAAAATCTTCAAAAATTCTTAGTTGATATTTTTTTTCGGGGGTTATCAATATAAAGCTTGTTCCCGGAAACATACACAGGAAATGAAACAATAAGAGTCAACACAATTAAGGGATAACCACAGGGTAATATTCTATCAGTACTAATGTGGAGAATGGTTGTAAATGATGGCTAGGTGAGATAATATGACAGAAAATGGACGCCAAATATCGAGAAATAACACTGAATAGTTGCCCTAGTAGTGTAAGTAGTGTATTTAGGTTTGCCAGATTCCGATTCGCAAAAAGCTGGACATTGGGTTTTAAAAAGCTGGACAAAACAAAAAAAGAGCTGGACATAAAAAATACTGAGAAAATGTTAATTTTGGTTTTGTGTAAATAATTTTTATTAAAATATCCATTGTTATCAACACATTAAATAAATTCATTGCTTTCTTTAAAATTTATTTAACTAAACTTAAATTTTTTCGGTTCATTCCGTCACATACATATTTGCATATGCATATGTACAGTGGCGTGCAAAAGTGTTTTCATGTTGGTAAATTTTCTAATAAAACGTCAATAAAATTTTTTCTAGCTAAGATATTATAACGAAAATTCGCACGTTTATTCATTACTGTTGGATTATATTAGAGTGCAAAAAATGTATAAAAATAACAATTACAACTCTGGTTATCGAGCATGATCGCAACATATGTCAACTCGAACACTTTTGCTCATATTGGTTTATGTCACTTTACAAGTGTCAATTTATAATTTATCGTTATTTTTTTTATCGAATTATGGTTTAATATAAACTTTGTTTGTTTTTAAAAAAGTTTAAGTGCAGTTTCCAAAATATTATTGGCATTTTCTTATTAAAGTAAACATTGGTAATTTATTTGTAACTACAAAATGAAAAAATAAGCGTGGAAATTGAAGATCGAATAGTAGTTATGACGGAAAATGGACAGTCATGCAGAGAAATAGCTAAATCTTTAAAAATAGCCCATAGTGCTGTGCATAGTGCTCATAAAAGACGAAATATATCATCCAAATGTACCATAACTGGTCGTCCAAGGTTGTTAACACACGCAGATGCTCGGCATATTGAGCGATTAATGAGAAATAGGGATACTAGAACACCAAAATTAGCTGCCAAGGCAATAAATAAACACGTTAGTGATTGGACTGTTCGTAGATCACTACGAAGAATTGGTCTAGTCGCAGCAGTCAAGAAAAAGAAACCAGCCCTATCAAATAAAAATGTTAAGGCGCGCCTGCAATTTTGTAAAGAATACGAAAACTGGACAGCAGAGGATTAGAAACATGTGATTTGGTCTGATGAAACTAAAATTAACCGTTTCCAATCAGATGGGAAGGAATATTACTGGCGCCGCCCACATGAAAATCTTTAGACATCATGTAAAGCAAACAGTAAAACATGGCGGGGGAAGTTTGATGGTGTGGGGGTGTTTTACTTGGTGCACTGGTTAAGATAGAAGGTATAATGAAGAAGGAAGATTATCTCAATATTCTTCAGACTAATTTGCCAGAATATGTGGACAAAAGTGCATATCCCGAGGAGGAGATACACTTTCAACAAGATGGAGATCCTAAACATACCTCCAAAATTGTTAGAAATTGGTTATCTAACCAAAAATTTAAATTACTTAAATGGCCAGCACAAAGCCCGGATCTCAATCCTATAGAAAATTTGTGGGCTCTTTTAAAAAGAAGACTGGCCGTGTATGAAAGAGCACCAACGAACATGGATGAACTCTGGCAAAGAATACAAGAGGAGTGGAACAAAATCCCAGATGAAATCATACAAAAATTGGTGGAAAGTATGTCAAAGCGCATTAAAAATTTAAAAAGAACAAAGGATTGTGGACAAAGTATTAAAAAGCGCTTAATATTAAGGTTTTTGAATATACGTGCAAAAGTGTTCGAATTCAGTTATTTTTAATTTTATTTATATTCTTGAAGTATGGTATGTAATTTCTTTTAATTTTTTAGCTTAAATATGTAATATAATAAACAAGTAATCAACCCTGAAACATTCATCTTGCGTTCTCATTCATTAAAGATTTTATAGGGGTTAGAGGGCGGAATCTGCCAACATGAATACACTTTTGCTCGCCACTGTATGTAAGAATTAAAATTAAATACAAAAAAATATTTGTAATAAACTAATTACACGGTGCGACAGTGAAAATACACCTGAGTAACTACATAGTCTAAGTTGTTCACTAGGTTAAGTAGAACTCAAAAATACTTTTTTATTTTTCTCGAACCCTTCAAATTTGTTTCATTTGACAAAAACAGTTTTTTTGATCTTTTCACACAAAATTATTGATTACCCAAATATGTTTGAACCTATTTTAAAAATCCCAAGTTTTTTTTAGAAAGGGGATAGATTAGTCTTTAAAACGGTATACATAAACGTGGGGTAAACTTGGAAAATATAATTTTTTTTCGTATTTTTTCAAGTTTAGCTATTCTTAATTGCAAAATTTAATCAAACAATATAAAATAAGTGATGACATTCTGCAAGTACATTATCTTGGGAAGAAATTGACACTTCGTTTGATTTAATCGGACAAAAATTACGGTAGTTATAATTTAAATACTGTAACAGTCGTCTTATATTTTTTATATAAGTCATCTTATCAAATGAACTTTCGACTCAACTAACTGAACAACTTAGACTAGGTAGTTACTCGGGTGTATTTAATTTCTTGTATTTGTCGCATAGAGTTATTAATGAATAAATAATAAATTATAATTAAAAATAATCAAGGCGACTTGTATATTCGTCAATAGCTCTTTTAAATTACTATTACAATTAAATATATTCATAGCATTCTTTAAAAATTTTTTAGGTTAGGTTAGGCTAGAGGACGTGTACTTGTCAATTAGGACAAGTACAGTACCCGGAGGTCGAATTGACCCATTGTACAATGTCCTAGTTTCTCACACCACTAGGTCGACGCCGAACGACAGATTTTTGAGAAACTTTTTTCATTGCAATTTTAT
The DNA here is from genome assembly GCA_958299815.1 of Sarcophaga carnaria. Classification (NCBI taxonomy): domain Eukaryota; kingdom Metazoa; phylum Arthropoda; class Insecta; order Diptera; family Sarcophagidae; genus Sarcophaga; species Sarcophaga carnaria. The sequence goes on along the minus strand of OY283149.1, from coordinate 101,817,472 downwards.
TTACTCTCAGAGTTTTTGCCAGAAATCTGCTGAGAGGAACTCGCCGAAGAAATACTTTTTGTATTTTGTCTTGATGTCTGGCCTGGGAATCGAACCCTGGCTTTTACGTGTAACAAGCCAACACACTACCTACTAGACTACGGCGACTTCAAATTTTTTTTTAACTAAACTTAAATTTTTTCGGTTCAGTCCGAAATATAAATATTTACATATGCATATGTAAGTAAGAATTAAAATTAAATACAAAAACAAACACAAAATCAAAAACTAAACAAAACAATAAAAAATAACAATTCAGTCTAGTTTGATTTTAATCATACTAGTTTGTACTTTGTACTTCATTTATTAATGAATAAATAATAATTTATAATTAAAAATAATCAATACGATTTTTGCCAGTTATATTTTATGTTTGAGCTTACGGACTTGGCCAATTCCAAACCTTTAGAGGTTTGTAAAAAATTTAGCAGGACAAATTAAATTTTAGCTTGAAACTGGACAAGCATCAAAAAAGCTGGACAATCCAGCCAAGTCCAGCCAGGTTGGCAACCCTAAGTGTTATGGTTTATTAGACAGAAGGCGGCGGTTCAAACCCTAGGTCAGACATCTCCACCAAACAAGATATGTAAAAATATTTCTTCGACGACTTGCTCTCAGCAGATTTCTGCCAAAAACTCTGAAAGTAATAAAATTGCCATGAAATGTTTCTCAAAAAAATCTGTCGATCGGAGTCGAATTGAAACTGTAAGTGCCGCCACTCATGTATAAAATTAGCACACACAACATAAGTGGTGTGTGAAACTAAGTCGCAATCCTGGCTGAAGTAACACTGGATAGTAGATTGATATGAAGGACTTAAATAGAGAACATCTTAGCAATGGCCAGACATTTCATAATAGGAATGTAATACAGAAATCATGCACTGGATGTATACCATGATGGTCGGACCAATAGTGACCACCTATGGGGTAAATATCTGGGCAGATAGAACAAATTTAAACACAGCTTAAATAAAATTGGACGAGATACATAATCTAGTGTGTGTTGGTAAAGCAGGGAAAATGAGAACCTTTCTTACAGACTTAACACCTGGGTGCATGTCGTGGTAGGCAGAGAATAGGCATTGTTGACACCGAAGCAGCACACTGAGGTTTGACAATAAGCTTTTAGACGACATTATGGGAATACCTTATAAATTTGGAGAAGAGTATAATACATCGTAAATTTGCAATCCTAATTCAACTCTTCGCGACAATAATTATAATAATTGCCTTGACAACTCTTCTGTAATAATCGTACAACTTGTGCAAATAATACACTTGACACAAACTTCACATTTATTGAGACCTTTTTGGATATTTCAAGTTCGTTTTCGGTATTAAAGGGAATTTTTATACGAAAACTTATTGCTAAACTACTTGATAATATCGTGTATGTATATTGGACTTACTTTATCCAACTAATTCTGGAATTTATATCACAGTCCTATCTGCAAAATTCTAATTTGTTGAACTATTAATTGTCAATTATCGATAGTACTGTGGCAGTCTCGGTGTTAAATTAATATTTTAGTTTTAAGAAAAACTAACTCTAAATGCAATTTACAAGTGAATATGATGCATAAAATCTGTATTAAGAACATTTACGGATTACTTATTGAATTTGTCACAACGAACAGTTGTGTGTGCTGCAGTGAGATTCGATTTTAATAAACAAGCCACTCCTTACTGCGCTCCTATTGCTTTTGTTTGATTACAAATTGATTACAAGTGAGTGAGGGAGAATTGAGATAATTTTTGTTTTTCTGTTGAAATTAAAAGATATCATTCAAAAGTTATTTTTGATTGTGCTTTTTATGTTGATAAATAGAACGTGAAGCATTTTAAACTAAAAGTTAAAAACAATAATAAATTCCAAACATTTTTGTAGTTATTTATTTTTTATTTCGAGAACACAATACATTAAATATTATTCGCTTCCGATAAAGCTATGGAGCCACTGTAGTGGTCTAATGTCTAATTTTATCAGCTTTAAAAAATCTCGCGTATACTTTTAAACTATAATAGTACAGCGAGCGATAAGAATTCATTCACTTTTTAACCCACTTATAGGTAAGAAATCATTTGTTACAATCAAATAATTTTGCTACGAGTCCCATCGTATTGTGATTGTAAAATAAGTCTTCAATTATAATTTTTAGTTCAGTACATAGAAGTTTTCTGATAACAAATATCTGCGTAGTCCGGTTGTAATTTATTACCAAAAAAATTTATTAAAAATCTTGTTTTTTTGATAGTGTATAGTCACGTCTCATATAATATTTGTATCTAACTAGTGTTCTCGCTAAAAACTAAACAACTTCACACATGTAAAGATACACACCTCTATCGCATCTTAGGTTTTTATAGAGTTTTGCAGAAACTTCATTTTTACATTATATTTACATAGCTTTGCTTGCTCTACATCCAGCCTTAATACAGTTATGGCAGTGATAGTCCTATCCTGTTATTGATAATTGATAAATTGACATGAGCCGTTCATCTAGAGAGCATCTCACTAAAGGTCCGACATGACACAATGGATACGCAGGAGGCGATGCCACCCAGAAATTAGGCACTGGATGTAGTGTGACCTATGAGGCCATTATCTGGGCAGTTAGAACAAATCTAAAAACAGCGCAAATGGAGTTGGAAGTGATACAGAGGCTAGCATGTGTTGGCATAACAGGAGCAGTAAGACCCTATTCTACAGCGGTGCTAGAAACTGTTGGTAGTGAAGGCTAAAGCTTTGGAGACTATGGTTAGGTTGATGAGAGACAAGTCTAACATGAAATTCATAAGGAGATATCGTGATCTAATGAATATATTGGCTAACAGTTCCTTCCTTAACTGTACCATGGACAGAATCCGTAGACTAAATGTATACGTGTTACGTACATCGCAACAAAACTGATTGGTAACAATGTAGCCGTATACTCCGTCACAGGACTATTTTGTGTTATAAAGATAGATCAAAAATCGGTCTTGGAACAGGATCAGAAGTTTTTGGTCCCAGAAAGAAATATTCCGCGCCTATGGGGAAACTCGTCGTTATCTTCTAAGCAGAGATCTATGCCATAAAAAGATGTGCTAAATTTGACTTAAATAAAGGAGAAGGTTAGCCTTTACTGAGTCCCTGGTCATGTGGCAATTCTCGGCAATGAGCAAGCAGACGAGCTTCCACGGTGTTGATGGGGCCAAAACTTCTGTAGAGCAAGGGCGGATGTTTGGAAATGTATGCTCAACAAAAGGACAGATAAAAAGAGGCAAACCAAGTGAGCTTGAGCCAATTGAAACTTTTGTTTGGTAACTACGATAAGAGGAAAGACTATACAGGATTAACATTTTGACAGGGCAAAGTAGATTCTCAGTACAAAATGGGGGTTTTCTCGATAGATTCTGTGATGATGAGAATAAATCATCGGAATACATTCTTGAAACCTGTGGAATATTAATACATTCCAAGAAGAAACACTCCCCTGCTAAGCAGGAAACTTATTATTGTTGACAACGAACAGCACCTTGAAATTTGTCAGGGCAATAGGCTTGGTGTCATTATAGAGAGATACTCTACAAAGTATGAGGGAAGTATAATAAATCGTATGGTTGCAGTGCTAAGGCAACTGCGTCTATAGTGCCCCGTACAAAGACCAATTACCGACCACAAGTTATTTCTGGATAGTCTGAAGTGTGACTCAGATCTCTTCAACGCCACAGAAGTAAGGAAGAGAAAACTGTGCTGAAGCATCGTATTCGTACAATGAAAGAAGAGTGTTTGGTAGCGTTTTACCGAAGAAAATGCAAGTTTTTACTACCATAAGTAGCCGTGGATGTGGCATTGACTCCCTACTTTAAACTTGCAATAAAGGAACTGTCACAGTTGTGGGCTAGATCAATGTAATCCTATTCAAAGAAGGCGTGCAAGATATGTAAAATAAGAAAATTTCAGGACTGAAATTAATTTAAAAACGAAAGTTGGGCACTAAGTACATGCATACATTTTGCGATGGCAAAATCAAAAGTCAAGTTCGAATTACTTCACTACGAACCTTAATTGTACCCCTTATAATATTTTTAATTTCCAAAAATGGTTTCATTTGCCCAATGGAGTGATACAACCCGGGATTGACAAGAGAAGTTAGAGAGTACTTACTATAAACAACATATTGAATCGCTAAAACAGTCGGGAATATTCAAGCTATTCAATCAGAAATGATTTGAAATTGGAAAAAAGCATTCAGGTTCCATATAATGAGAAGCATTACTTTAACACGTATTAAATAAAAATTAAATACTTTTCTTGCGAATAAATAAATGTCAATAAATTTTCGAACAAACTTTGTATTCCCCATCTGAGGTGCAGAGGAACTAATCTATTCCGAATTAAATTGAATATTGAATTCATTTTTTTACCCCATTTTTAAAGCAATATCGCTTAAAACTCTTTAGCAGTGTACCTTACAAGTCGTTATGTTGAGACTTTATTATGAATACATATTCATTATGTACTCCCATCAACATTTATTTTCTAATATTTGTTTACCAACCAAGCCTTCTAAAATTTTGTGTGCCAGTTTGGACAAAAAAAACAGCAAGCACGTGTAGAAGACTGTTTTGGTTTGTTGATTTCACATATATTTATTTATTTATTTAAAACAAAACTGGTTCTTAAATTTTAGATGCCTTATATATTTCGAATATGAAAAGAGAAATAAATTTATTGCGACGCAATTTAATTTTAGTTGTGCCAAAACCAAGAGACACGTTGTTTACCAATCGGTAAGAAAGCAGAAAATAAAAACAAATCTTATATAAAAGAATACGAAATAGAAAGACAAAAGTGAAGTTTTGCTGTAAAACAACTTGATGGAAAAGAAAGAATAAATGACTTTAAAATATCAATGAAGCGTACAGTGCTATGATTCTCATAGACTATGTATGTAGCAGACATTGTGTTGAACACTTAATGATTTAAAGGTTTTTTTTTTGTTACTGTCTGTGAAATAATCTTTAATAGTCATGCAATGCACAAAGAGATCCCAGTTTAAAGTAAGAACTCTTTTAACCATAAATCTCTTCTTCTTCTATCTCTTCATTTACCAAATATAAAAATAGAAAATAATCTGAGGAAGTTAGGTTAAGTTAGGTGGTGAAAACACCTTCACCTGGAGACCAGAAAAGCTCAGTGTGATGAGAGGAGAGAAAAATTAAAGCAAAGGATCGACTTATGTTTGAGATGAAACTCTTAATGTCAGAAAACTTGCTAAAAGTCAACTTCCCAAAGCCATTGAAGAAACTCCGTCTAAGAATTTTTTGTCGCCGTCTCTGCAAGCCAGAACAGAGATACTGAATATGCCCTACGTAATACATGTTCTTCATATTACAACAACAACTGCTGAGAAGAGGCTGCCACTATTCCAATTCTAGTCTTCACTTTACACTATCACAGAATCTAACCCTCAACTTTTCGGCAGCATCTTGAGGTTCTAAGTACTCAAAGCAACGCCAAGCCTTCAAGGCAAGATAGCCACCACACCCATGGAAGCTAAATATGGCGAATAACATTGATGTAACGATTTTGGCCGTTGCAATAACAGATATGTGGACCTATGCACTGACTCCTTACTAGCAAGTGTGAAAGAACAAAACAAAGGACTAAGTTACATTCATACCTAATTGGTCATTACAACCCTTCAGTCAGGATTACGACCCATTCTCACACCATTTATGTTGTGTGTGTTAATTTTATCCTACAGTTTAAAGTCGACTCTGAACGACAGATTCTTAAAGAAACTTTTCAGAGTTTTTGGCAGAAATCGGCTGAAAGAAAGCCGCCAAAGAAATGTTTTCTCATATTTCGTGTTGTTGGTGAGCTGTGGCTTGGCAGTGGCCTTACGTCTAATAAGCCAACACACTTCCTTTTAGACTATGGGGACTTCAAGGACAAAGTTAACTTTAGCATAAATAAGTTGCAATTTAGTCATGAATATTTAAGAAAATACTAATAACGCATTGGGATATATGTCCATATTTTAGTAACCCCCCCCCCTCTGACAAAAGGGAGAACACCTCGAAGTAATGCATAAGTAGTTTCTAGGTTGAATACACCCCCAGTTAGAAAAAACGGAAGATTTTCATAATTTCCGGTGAAGACCTTCTTGAAAGCAATAAGCATTAGCTCCAGCTAAAAATACAAACTTGTGGACGTCTAAACATTGTCTTGATGAAATAACACGTCGTTTTGCGCTAAATGTGACCTTCTACTATTTGAAGACTACTTCCTTTTCCAATATATATAATTTTATTGAAAACTGATATTATTTTATTATATATATATATATATATATATATATATATTATAATTAATTTCGATTTCTTTTTTCAAAAGTTCAGGAATCGTTTATTATTTCTTTACATAAAAAAAAATAAAGAAAATACGAAACAAGAATAAATTAATATGTTTATTTTTATTCGTAAACGTAATTAAAATAAATTTATTTTTAATTGAAATGTATGCGATTGTTTGTGGGTATTACACAAAAATACAGGTTCCCCGGCCCCTGTAAACGTCATAGAACTATTCGAAAATGTGTAATAGTGCGTATGTTTGTTTAAGACGCCGATTAATTTTACCCCGCCATCGTCTTTCGAATTGTCTTTAATGCGTAAAGAGTATATTGATAATAAAAAAAAATATATGAGAACAATAAAGCTGGATTCACCCATTGTTTCGGAACAAAATTCTTGTTCCGGAACAAATTCAGTTTTTTGAGAGTTTGTTCCGAAACAATTCACCCACTTCGAACAATTGTTCTGTAAAAACAGAGCTACCATATGAAATATTTTTGTAAACGATGCTTGTTAGTTTTACAATTAGGCAGCACAGTAGCAGATGACTGCAATTCGTTTATTTTCTTGGCTTAATTTTTTAGTTTTGTTAGTAATATTCAACAGTTATTTGTTTTTTATAATTAAACAGACAATATAAACAAACAGTATTAAACAACCGCTCTGTATTTTATTATACAATACATATATACAAATATACATATAATATGATGTGGCAGCTCAGTTCAACTTTACTTCAAAAATTGAAATATCTGGCAGCACAGTACGATTGTTTCAGAACAAAAATTAAAATTAAACCAATTCGAGCTGAAATTGTTCCGAAGCAATCTTGCTCTCTTTCGCTCTCTCTCTCAAAAAGAGAAACGTCAAACTACATATAAAAAAATTGTTTCGGAACAAAATTTTTGTTCCGAAACAATGGGTGAATCCAGCTTAAAGAAAGAAAAAATATTAAAACTTGGCGCTCCGTCTGTAATTGTTGTATGTATGTATGTATGTACATAATATATTATATCCCAGCCAGCATTTTTTGAAAATTTCAATCAAATTCGAGTCTTTTTTGACTCTTCTGCGCGATTGAAAAGTAAGAATATGCGCTCATTTTCTGATCATAAAAGACTCATTCGTCGGGAGAAAAGTGTTACTACGGGCGACTCTTCTCAAAAAATCATTTATGAGTCATTTTCTATATTAATTTCGAGTAATTTTCGATGCGTTTTCGAATAGTTTTGTGATCATTTTTGAATCGCTTTCTGATCATTTATTAGTCGTATTTAACTTCTTTTTCGAGTCGTCTTTCAGTCATTGTTTAATCGCAAGCGAGTCTTTTATGAGTAATTTATTAGTATGTTTAGGAGTCCTTTTATTGTCATTTATCAGTCATGTTTGTATTAATCTGGACTCATTTTTGCGTCATTTATGATTATAATTTGAGTCATTCATTAGTCGTGTTTCAAAATGTGTTTTTAGTCGACCCCAACGACTAATCAAGGTGGCAAAAAATGAAAATGCATTGGCCATCTTTAAAGGCATACAACGAAAAGATTGTTAAAATCCGACTTTAGCCTAGCCCCCAGGCTAATAAGATCTTGGGGATTCATACATACTGACATACATAATTGGCCATTATAACCCCTCAGTCAGGATTACGACCTAGCTTCTCACACCACTAATGCAGTGTTCGTTAATTTTATACGTGAGTGGCTGGACCTACAGACAGTTTTTTGAGAAACTAAACGGAAAGGAAAAAACAAATTCATTTCATAGCCATCTTTTTACATTAATGAAAATTTATATAGAGAGGGTGAAAAAGAAAAAAACATTGTTTAATCATCCATCTGTTTAAAATATGATCATAGATACATACTTATAATCACTTTTCAAACACCTGCATGATGTGTTTTTGATTAATCGTTTTTCAATCTACAGTATAAGTACAATATAATAATAAATAATGTAAATAATAGTCCCATTTTAAACATCTGGATGATTAATTTTCGATTACTATACCATTTTTTATTGTATTTTAAATCGAACTTATTTTACTTATTGGCGCGAATCATTTATGAGTCCTTTTTTAATCGTTTAACCGACTAATAAGTTTTTGATCACCAAAAGTACTCTAAAAAGACTCAGCAAGGTGATTTTTCAAAAAACAATCTTCCAAATGCTAGCTGGGATGGTTAATGAATATTTTAGTATTGCCATAAGTACTTTAATGTTAAAAATGGAATCAAATAAAAGTTTTATTTTTATGCCCTAAATAACCTCAATGTCTACATAACCAGGGTCAGAGTCTAGCAACCTCAAAATCAAAAAAATATGATTAAGGATCGTGGAAACTTAATTATAGAAGTAACTGTTGAGACATCACAGTTAAATCGGATATATTTCATATGATTCATACATACATAATTGGTCATTACATCCCTTCAGTCAGGATTACGACCTAGCTTATGTTGTATGTGTTAATTTTATACATGAGTGGCGGAACGGACCTACAGTTTAAAGTCGATTCTGAACGACAGATTTTTTGAGAAACATTTCATGACAATTGTATTTTACTCTCAGAGTTTTTGCCAGAAATCTGCTGAGAGGAAGTCGCCGAAATTTTTTTTCATATTTCGTTTTGATCGCAATGTCTCACCTGGCGTTTGAACCGTGGCCTCACTTCTAATATGCCAAAACACTATCTACATTACAGTTAAATCGGTTATATTGGCTATGATACGTTTGTTAACTTTGTTCTAAAACCTCTTTATTTAAAACCAAAGAACACTATAATATACGTTTAGGAATAACTCAAATGAGTTATACTGCTTATGAAATAAAAATGAACACCCAATTCGAAAGGAGCCTATTCCGACAAAAACATATCATGTTCGATGAAATATCAAACTTTTGCTTGCAGTTCTCCTTGATGTCTAGTGTTCTGTTTCAACACTGTTTCCTCACAGGCGTAAGTCCAGTAAGGAGTTGTTCTTCTTTTATTTAAGCAGATCAAGTCGAAATTATGGAAAAATAACTCACCAGAGAAAACATATTCACTCCTTGTTGATTGTGACAACGACTCAACGTCCATGATTACCGAATTTGACTAAACTTATTCCGTTAGAGTTTTCTGCATAATTACAAAGTTAGGTTATATTTCTACGCCAAGTCGTTTTTGAGGTTACAAATATTATACTAAGAAGTTAAAATCCCTTCATTTCTCTAGCGTAGTTCTCTGGATTAACCCGGACAGGACGGAGCTGGTCTTCTCTACTAGAAGATATAAGACGATCTGATTTAGGCCGCCATTTTCTTATAGAGTGGCGCTAAGATTTTCCGATAGAACAAAATACTTGGGAGTTATACTTGACTTTAAATTGTCATGAAAATTGAATATTCAGAAGAGGATTATAACTCACAGAAATTCCATGAGTAAAAGCTGGGGCTTAGATCAAGTATGGTACACTAGGTGTACGCCTCGGTTGTTAGATCTGTTTTTACCTCTGTACGTACGGTGTGGTGGAATGCATTGAAGACACGGATCAATAGGAATATTATGTCTAAAGCACAGAGGTGTGTCGCTGTTAACATCATAAGTGCCAGTAGAAACACACCTCAGCTAGTTCTGGATGTCATTGTTCACTTACTTACGATTAAGGAATATATGAAGCTAGAAACCTCTTTAGAATAAATAAATAAGGTCTAGTGAGTTCCTGTAGGGTGGAACATTCGGCACTACTTAAGGAACTACCATCGTGGGGTCAAGTTATTTCGGCAGCCGAAATGACGGATTACATGGCCACAAAATTTCACTTCTGAGATACGCTGAAGGTGACAATACCTGATAGGGAATTCTGGCTAGATTTCGGTAAACTCTTCTATGGCTGGTTTATTTTTACTGACACAAAAGTTACAATTTATGTAGATAATCAGGCAATATCTGATTTGTGAATCTGCCAATAGGCTTCTTATTTGCATTTATTGGGAAAAGATCCATTCCTTCGTAATCGTGCGTGGGGAACGGACTGTAGGATTGCAAGAGCCTTATGGCCAAATCTCAATTATATTGGAACGAAACTGAACCGAAACACGAGTAGGTAGAATATAAGAGCTATTATAAGAGTACTAATGGGGCATAGCCTCTTTAGGCTTAAGATTAACAGATGAAAAAAGGATATCTCTGCTTTCCACAGACTATGTGTAGGAGGAGAAAAAAAACAGTGGATACATTTTTATGTCACAAGTCCTTGTCTGCAGATAGGTCGGCGAAGATAGGCAGGCAGTTCATTTGTTGAGGAACTGGTGGATCTAAAGGACTGCAAACTTTAGGATCTAATAGAGTTCATAAACTGGATTGACTAGCTAAGAGGATATATTTCGATGGACAATTTATCTTTAGGTGGCATAGTGGCTAATTGTTATTTTCGCTTTTCTTTCTCTCTTTTTGATTTCATAATGATGTTGTGCCATGAATCTGAAGCACTTTTTGATGAATACCTTTAGTTTTGTCTTGACTGCATTCGAAACTAATCTGATTTGCATTTCACACAACAGACTAGGCGGCTTATATGCTTGTGACCACATTTATTGAATCGAATACTAAAATTTCTTATGACTAGCATTTCAGCCTCGAGCAACGCTATGCATTAACATAACCGCTCACTGTTCAAATTCATTGATTTCTCACAGCAACCAAATCGAAATGCGAACTTAGTGGACAATGTAGACAATGTGAAACGACACCAATTTCTTTACATGTTCTAATTTTTGAAGTTGGGATATTTTGATTTCTTAACTGAAATAGTTACATGGCAACCCGATATCCCGCCATTGTAATAACCCGGCAGAAAATGGAAACAAAACCAAAATGCGAAAAAAACAAATAAAGTATTAAAGCAAAAGCAAAATAAAAACATTAAACAAGAGAGAATGAATAAAAACAACAGCTGTATAGAGGAAACTTCTACAACACCTCTACAACGATATCTCGCAAAATATTAAGTGTAGCGATAATAAACAAAAACAACCACAATTTTATTTTGTGTTCGTAGACACAAAAGAAAAACATTAGGTTTTTAAAAGAGTGTACCCCAATACACATGCGCTGAATGGGCGCCCTCCTAACGTTTCCACCACACTCTGGCATTGATGGCAATACCAAGGCAAATGTTTATTTGTGTGTGTATGCTTTCGTTCCAACATTATTATTTATGTCCAGACACCCGTTCTTCTTTGCTCAGTATTCAGAGAACATTGAAAGTGACAAGAAGTCAGAGAAATAGAAGTGCAAAAATAAAGAAAAAAACAAAGAAAGAAAAATATTCAAGTTTTTATAAGTGAATTTTGAAAAAAAAAAAAAAGAAAATAGAAATTAATTGGAAAACAAATTTCTTACAATCAGTAAAACATTTACAATTACAACAGCATCATGCCTTTCCCACTACATGAACCCAAAAAAATGCCTTGCGAGCATTGGAATCAATTTCCCGTTAATACGGCCTTAGCCACAATTGCTACCGTCTCAGGATCACCACCACCCACACCAGAACAGATGCCCTATTGCAAAATTTGCCGGGCCCAAGAGAAACAAAAATCCAGCAGCAGTTAAACTAAATGCTTCATTATGGATTGAAAATAAATTGTTGGAATCAAATTCAAAATTGTGGTGTACGATAACGAGCCATTCAATAATCAATTACAACAACAGCTATTCAAATTCAAATTGTAACGTTTGCAAAATGCATTTAATTACTGGCATACGGCCAGTATTTCGCTAATATTTATAGACATCAAAAAGTCAATCATTTCTTTACAAGGATATTTTTACTTAAGGAGTTGGGCATGTAAGAAGAAAATGCAAACAGGATTCTGATTTTAGTCGTTAAGGATTTATATATGTATTGTATAAAAAGAAAACTATATAACTTAGTTTTAAGTTACTCCTATTATTAATAACAATGCTTTTGTATTTTTAATATACATATATCAACATACACACGTAGTATGTATTAACGAAGACTTATACTTTTTAAATTTTTATATTCAAATAAACAAAATAATAATTATTTTGCATATTCAAAAAACAAAAAATTTAATTTATTTGAGTTTGAATTTATTTTTGTTTTATCAGCAACAACAGCAAATCTTGTTTTTAATATACATACATAGTATTTTTACTGAAGGTCAGTCAATATTTTATTTTAGAACCCACCATACGACAAAAAAAGTCGATAAGAACGTTAGAAACGTTTTTAATTAAAGTATTGATATGGACTCATATAAAGCAATCAGTCGAAATTGCGAAAGGAGACCAATAAAAGGCATAATCGTAATAAATAATAAGAAAAATAATACATATTTAGTGATAATTTATAAACGTTGTTCTAAATCATTTGGGACTAATATAAAAGATGATTTGTTATAACAGGTCTTAGTGCTTAAAGATGTACTCTGTGCTTACGTTTATGTTAATCAAAATTAAAAATTAATTTCCAAGACAAATATCGTATAATTTATAACCCAAACTATAAGAATATAGGAGCAAGTTTTATGCAGCAATAAAAAGATTTGTCAGACATTATACAAACTTTTAAATGCAGGATTTTGTGAGTTTATTGTGGAGCAATATAACTTTATTTAGAATTTGATGTACTGCCTATCACATAATTTTGTACATAATTTGTTATTACAACCCTTCAGTCAACACAACAACCTAGTTGCCCACACCATTTATGATATGTGTGTTAATTTTATTAATGGGTGGCGGGACCTACAGTTTAATATCGACTCTGAACGACAGAGAAAAGTTTTTAAGGCCAATTTTATTTACTCTCAGAGTTTTTGCTAGAAGAAGCCGCCGAAAGAGATATTTTTTCATATTTCACTTTGTTGGAGACGTCGGACCTTGGGTTTGAGACGTGGCTTCATGTCTATTAAGCCAACACACTACCTAGTACTGGTACTAGTAGCTACTACTGCCCATCTTTCTTAATTAATTGGTCACTACAACTCTTTAGCCACTTTTTCAACAATTCCGCCAGGCTTACTACCCTATCTTAGTGGACTTATGGCTAAGGTCTACAGCTTTCACCTAATTCATAGCATATTGTCATCTAATTAATTCACCTTTAGGCACATACAAATCTAACCTAATTAGATCTTAATTCAGGTAAATATTTTCAGCTGTTATAACAACCCTTTAGTCAGGCTTACTACACACAGTTACTAAATTATACGTACGGTTAAAAAATTGCCGAAATTTTTTAACTAATCCGTTTTCATTGAAAATCTTTATAGTTTCCTTGATGTTAATACGGTCTTTTGCATTGGTTAAAAAATTTCTGAAATTTAACTGAATTGTGGCCCTGCACAGGCCCACAAAGGTATGCATCCGATTTACAAATTTCACAAATTTCTGAACCAAAGCAAAAGACCGTCTTAAAATCGAAGAAAGATGTCAGACAATTACAAATATTTTCAAAAAAAAAACGGATTGGTTAAAAAATTTCTGAAATGTGGGCCTGCACAGGCCCACAAAAGTGTACATCAGGCCCACAAAAGTTAACAAATTTCAGAAATTTTTTAACCAAGACCGTCTTAAAATCGAGGAGAGTTGTCAGACAATTACAAAAATTTTCAACGAAAACGGATTAGTTAAAAAATTTCTGAAATTTGTTATCCGTATGTATACTTTTTTGGCTATGTGTACCTAGCCTGGTGTTTTATGTCGACTCCAAATGATAGGTTTGAGAAACTTTTAAGAGCAATGTTTTTTTCTCCCATAGTTTTTTCCATAAGACTGTTGAGAGGAAGACAACGAAAGAAATGGTTTTCAATATTTCGTTTCGTTCCACATGCCTGAGTCGGTCATCATCTCCTAGGCAGTTGCAATAGGCTGCTGTCAAGTCGGTTATGGAAATAATATTTGCTGCAATTATAAGTATGAATAATATTAACGAATCATTTAATGTATTCAATAACTTGTTGTTGTTCCGAATTATGTATTGATCCACTGACACTTTGATGTATCCTGGTATTTGTGTAAAGTTAAAGGCGTCAATCATTTGTAAGAACGCGTCTAATCACAATTTTATATTATTTTATTTGAGATAGGCGTCCTTATTTTCTGGTCCCACCAAAAGCAGAAAATTCAACTGTAGCGGTTATTCGGCTTCCCGTGATTGGCCTTTACATATGATTTCTTGAGTTTAAAATTTTATAAATGTATTGTTCAAGGCTAGTAAGTTACTAACTTTGCTATGAGATAAGATTACGTTAAACAGGCGAGTTTCCGGGTGAGTAGTATGTCGGACAATTAGCATGAGGATCTGGCCTGTTACATTAGACCGAGCATAAGGTCTGACTTACTGAGCATGCACTAATTATAGTATAAATTAGTAATTGTATTCTAATTTATACATATACACATAATTGGTCATTACAAACTTTCAGTCAGGATTACGACCTAGCTTCTCACGCCACCCTTGATGTGTGTGTGTTGTGGAACCTACAGTTTAACCCTCGACTCCGTACGACAAATTTTTGAGAAACTCTTCATGCAAACTTTATTTACTCTCAGAGTTTTTGCCAGAAATATGCTGAGAAGAAGCATTTTTCGTTTGGATTCAAATGTCTGATCACGGTTGAACCATGTCTTCACGTCTAATAAGCCAACACACTACCTACTAGACTATGGTGAGTTCAATTAATAAATAACTACTTCAAGTTGGTTTAATATACACACACTGCCACCCCTAGACTAGAATAGATACGATACTCTATCTCAGAGTTCCAGGTAGACCAAACTAAATAAATATAAAACATACAAATCAAGAAAAATAGAATACGAGAAAACCGAAATTGAAAAGTAAAAGGAGAAAAGTGGAGAAAATTTTCGAAAGTGTTCGACAGTTTTAGGCTCTGCTACTTGCGCGAAAAATTGCAGAAAACGAGGATGTCTTGCACCCAGAGCAAAAAAAAACTCTCAAATTCATAAGACTCCCTAACCGTGTTCAAGATCCACTTCGTTTTAGAACAGTTCAGTTTGTGCCATATTAGCAATTTCCCTCTTCGTCTAATATCCTGGGTGACCAGCCTTAAAAAAATCATATGGCTCTTACGGACTGCTTCGCCTTTAATGTTTTTTTATTTTCAGTTTAAGGTCTCTTATATATCAGTTAATCCTGTATATTATAGATACAATACAACAATATATTAAGTTGACTCGTGTTAAAAGTACTATACTTTCAAAATAAGTTTAAAAATCACGCTTGGTTCCGATTGAAATATTCATCGCATTTTAATTTCTTATTTAATTTTTCAAATAAACTATTCTAATTATAAACAGAGTAAACATTTTAGTGGTACAGACGCGCTGAAAAAATAATTGGTTGTTTTGTTTATATATTCAGCAGATGTTCTTCAACAAAAAAAATTTAAAAAAAAAAAACATAAAATTTATTAGCCAATTCAAACGTCTCGATATTCAAATGGACAAAGTCCGTCATGCTCTGCGGAAATTTTCATAACTCCATTTAAGGCCAGAAATGGTCCGTTGTGGTTACATTCAGAAATCTGGGTCAACCCAATCAAAGAGAAAATAAAAATTAGAAACATTAGGAAATTGAAAGAGAGAGAAAAAAGGGAAATGATTTCATAAGCCAGTTTATGCAAGAGATGAAACTCTGAATATCAGAAATCCTAATAGAGCCGAACTCACCAAAACTAAAGAAAAAACCCCAATCAAGAACTCATTCTGTTCTAAAACGAATCAATCTAACATGAAGAGTCTACTCCATCTGAACACCTGATCGATCAGCACGAAAGAATGTTCTAAGGAAGGTCTTATCGAACCACTAGGTTCGTACCTCTCGACTAATCTTCTTTCTCTTGCTAGCTCTTCTGCAAATTACAAAAAATTTTATAAATGTCAGACAGTCAAAATTAAGACTGCTAAATACACTATATTGCACACAAATAGTATATTGGAAAGCATTTGAATTTTTCTAAAAACTATTGCAAGGCCTAACGGTAAATGTAAAAGCAAATTGTTTTTCAAGATCAATACCCAGTCAGTAACGAGATATTAAGAAAAAGAGTTTATTTTTCAAATTTAAAGATTTTTTCAAATAAAATTATGAAAAAATGTTCCTTGACTAGGAAGCGATTACATTTCACAACATAAAAAAATAGATTTTCTCTTTACTTAATCATGTGTTTTATTGCAAAAATAACAATATCAAAGAAATAAACAATTCTAAATATAAATTAAAATAGATTAAGCTTTTAAACAATATACACACGACGTTAAAAACTGTATGGTTTGTTTATCTAATCGGCGGCATACATATGTTTTACGCCAAAAAACAAAAAAAAGTAATTGTTTGAAAATTTTCCAAAATTTTTGCGTGCCAAAGCAAACGTGCCCCTTTTCTCAAATCCCTACACATAATGGCGCATACAATTTGCAAATTAAAGTGTTTACAATATTCACTACACACGTATTAAGAAAACAACAGTACTTATTTGTTTATTTAATAACGATAATATTAAAAATATCTGTGTGTTAATTTATAAATAAAATTTAAAATAAATTAGAAAAAAAATACGATTTGATTTATATGCTCCTTCCTATTAAAATTAAAACATAATATGGGTAATGACTTAAATAATTGATTGAAGGGTATTTTATATATCCCCTCGACGTATAACTAATTTAAATAAATAATACTTTTAACAATAACAACTAAATAGCATATTTATTTTTAGCAATACAAAGTAAACTACAACAAAAATTTAAAAAACATCTCTACTCTTCTTTACATAATTGTATAAGGTGATGATGAAATGTAGCCGTTTGGTTTAATTGATAAAACCAATACGAAAACATAAACATACATGTACGGGGGTGGGGCGCATAGTCACGAGTATTCAAAATTGTGACGATATTTTAAATAAAAACAAAACAATTTAAAACAAAATTTATGTTTTTGAAAACTTATAATCGTCAATAGATTACTATAAATATTTCTGGAAAAGTAAAGCCTTTGCATAGGTAGTATACCAGGGCATTGCAATCGTTTTAAAGTTTTGATAGTTTCGAACATCACTCCAATATGTTTAATTTCTCTCTCTCCGCATGTATGAATTTTAGAATAATTTTTTTTATGTACGACCAACTCTTCAAGGATTGTTATTATCAATGCAGAGCATTATGTTGGAACAAGAAAATATCTTGCGGGAGGGAGAAAGACAACGAGCAATGTTATAGGACATTAGATTTTACTATGTAAGATGGAATCGTGTTATACGAATAGACTAGCTGAAGAACTATTTCTCTCAGCAATACATTGTGTGATTAACTAGCCAATTAATAAGGGATGATCTCTAGAAGATGGATGGGTGCTATAGAAAATGATGCTGTTTTCAGAATCAAGTCCCCTCATTTACAGTGGTACATGTTTGTCACGGTTTTAATAAAGCAATGGACTCCAATACCCATATTGTAATTATCGCACTGACGAAAAAATTATCACAGTCGAAAATTGACACTACAGCCGTAGTGTCTAAATACGACCGTTGTGTTTTGACGGCTATTGCCGCATGTCACATGGTGAACTTCACTTTAACAATTCAATTGTGTTAACAATAATTTTCATGGATTTTAGAATATTTTTTTTTGTGTACCACCAAACTCCAAGATTTGTCTTTACAAACGCAGAGGATTATCTTGCAACAAAAAAAAAGGAGAATGTGAGGGTCATTTGATTTAAATGCGTTAAATTAAAATTGACACACTTTTGCTGGAATAGAGTTCTACGAATAGAGTATCTAAAGAACTATTTCTCTCTGCAATGCATTGTGTGATTCACTAACCAATCAATGACTAAGGGATCTTATCTAGAAGAAAGATGAGTGCTATAGAAAATGATGCTGTTTTCAGAATCAAGTCCCATCATTTCTCTTTGCAACATTCTGTTGCAGTTTAGAAGGAAGAGTGGAACACGTTTGTCCTTGTTTTAATAATTAATGGTAATTAATACACTGACGGAAAAAAATTACGTTCGAAAATGTAAAGGTTGTGTCTAAAAACTACCGTTGTTTTGGCGGCTATTGACATCATGTCGCATAGTGAACTTCACCTTGGCGGCTATAGACGCAAATATCTGTCAACGTTGTGATAATGATTTTCGCCCTGACTTAATTTATGGCCACGGCCACTTCCCATGGAGGTGATAGTTGAGGGACTGGCAGCAAAAAACTTTTTGAGAATATTTGAAGTATGGGTGTGCGTCTGGCTAGGATAGAAAAAGTTGACTGACTGACGGCAAGAAACTTCTTGATATTATTTGGAGTGTGGGTGGGTCTGGTTAGGATGATCTTTTATGGATAACAAGGTCGCAACAATTGCGTCCCATTCCTAATATTCAAATGCAATGGCGACCTATCTATTGTGCATTGCAATCGATCTCATTTGCATTAAAATCTAAATGTGAAAATAAGTTATGCCCCATAATGTGATAATAAAAGGAAGATATGCTACGAAGATGCCTCTAATGATGCACCATGAGAATACCCGCCGTCAAAAAAATTATGTAATTAACGCCCTAAGTTACCGCGTGCAATTAAATAGATTAGAAAAACAAAATGGCGGACAAGTTAGACACGATTCAAACATGTCTTGAATATATCAGTATTCATACCCAAAATCAAGTATAGAATTTTGGATTTAAAGCATATTATAGAAAGTATATGATTTCTTTATAAAATTTATAGTATATGGAAGAATTGAAAATGGTTAAAAGAAACTTACCCCTTTATAAATGATGCAACAAGATTTAATGCCTGATAAACTTCTCAACGAAATAAAGCTCTATGGTGTATATGTATATTTCCAACAGGAAAATAATATTTATTTACAAGTAGCACGATCACACAAGACGCAAATAATTAATAAAATTTTCCATTTTTGTTTTTTACAAACACTTTGAATTAAAACACTTTGCATTAAAACACTTTGAATTAAAAAATGGAGTAAAGCGCTCAAAAGAAAAAAATGAAATAAAATAACTGAACGGAATTTTGACAATTCCAATGACAGAGTTGCCAAATTAGATTAATACATGTGTAACACTGCGTTTACACTAGACACTGTTAAGCCGCTATTTTTAAATAATTCTTTCAAACAATTTCATTATTTTATATCTTTAAACTTCATTGGTATTAATTTTAGGACTACTTCCCTTGGAGGTGGTAGTAATGGAATTGACGGCAAGAAACTTCGTGTGACTATTAAGTGTGTGGATTTGGGAAGTATAGAAGAAATAGTTTTGAGTTGGGAAGTGCTTACACCAGGTGATAGTGAATAGTCAGGTTGCCGTTAAAATATATGTAGACTGGGCTTATTCAAAACACGATATAAATTTATGCCTGTATTTAGGCACTTGGAAGCGATTAGGTCTGGATTCCTAGGCTTTGTGACGTGTTAATTAGGTCTCCCATCTTTTTAAAGGGGGAATTAGAGAATCTTTAGCTTGGGCCAGCTCTTAAGGAGAATCTATTAAGATCTTTTCGCGCTTTTTAACGGGACAATAAAAGACCCACTTTGCCCGAAACTGTCGAGGACTTTCTGTGTCTCTACTCTACTCTGCCAACTTAACTGTTATAGAACGGATTTGATATTGAATTTAAGTAATCAATCTATTAAGATCTTTATCCGGGCAATGTGCTTTGAGGGCAAAGACTAACTTGACATTACTTTAACGGTAAGGTTTGCAGTAATGTGGGAGTGCGTGAAACTGTCGAGCCCTTTCTGTGTCTCTGTGCTGGTCTGCCAGGAGTCCTTCAATGGCCTTAGTATGTTGGCCTCTATTAGGATTTCAGGCACTGAGAGTTTTTTCTCTGACATATCTATCTTTTCCCCTTCTTCTTTCACTGTGCGCAACTTTAACTGTCATACAAACCCATTCTTAAGCTTTTTTGTTTGTCTATTGATCCCCTGTCTCAGATTTCTGTAAGCTATGTAAAAAAGCACAGAAAACAGGAGATCATTTTCCATGGCGATGTCTTTGTGTGTAGGTAAGTAGGCAGAGATGGCTAGGTAGTCGATCTGTTAATGAACTGGTAGATCTGAAAAACTACAGACTTATAAATCTAATAGGGGCTTACATTTAGGGGGAAAAATTTATCTATGAGTGCCATGATGGCTAATTGTTGTTTTACGAGTTTCTTTTTTTACTTTTCTTGTTATTTTTTCTAATTTCTATTTTCTTACTTGAAAGATCACAATGGACCAATAGATATCTTAGTGAAGGCGTGAAAATGTAAACAAAGTGGAGTGCCACTCTTTTAACCTAACTTAATCTAACCTTCTCTCCTGTCTTTTCTCTCCTACCCATTTCCTTTTTTAGTATTCCGCGCAAATTGAAGTCTTCCACAATGAACCTTTTCGGCGATGAGGGATGCTTCTTCACCCATGTCTACGAAATCCCCTCTACACGTACATAGTTTACACACAGGCCCACACATGAATTGTACTTCATTTTGTGTCGGTCATAAGAGGTTAAAATAGTACGGAGATCAGATGAAGGGAAGTAGTTCATGAACTGTCTTAAGAAATCAAGGCACTTGAATACTTTATATTCATATGGTATATGCAAGACTGATTTAACGCATTTTTTCTCTTTAAGATCAATGATTCCTGATATTAATATTCACTTCAAAATCATGTCAATGACACTGATTCATTTATTGCACAAACTGCACAATGAATAATTTTCATTCAATTCTTTGAGTGCACATTTTCATTGTTGGCATAGGAAAATTATTTTTCATGATATATGTACATATTTTTCGGAATAAAATTATCCCTATATACATATTTAAATATATATGTATGTAATTAATATTGTTTTTAGGAAAAAATTTCTTTAATACAAAATCTTTTGTAAAGAAAGAAGCATTTCGTTAAGAGTTTTCATTCTTTCTTTAAAATTTTAATTAAACTTTCTACTTTATCAGGCCTTGGTAAAACTTTCCGCCAAAAAACCAAATTAATAAACAATAATTTTCAATTAATTAGTCACATCTAATTTAAAAGGTCTATTAAGAGTCACACAGCCTTATCACGTACAGAGTAACTTCTAAAAATAATACAATAAATTAATAAATTTTCGAAAAATATAATCAATTCAAGTGGGTATTATTATTATTATTGTTTGTAAAAACAAACAAAATCACGATGTAAATAAATGCAATGCTACAATTAAACAAAACAAAGAGAATAAAAACAGAATTAGTTAAAATGTGTATGTATAATTTATTAAAGCACCACATGTTCATCTAAATATTATTTAATTTAGATTTTAGTTGTAGTGATTTTTTTCAATTCAAATATTTGTAAGTGATAATAATGTTTCGTCAGAAGGTAGAGAGTGCTACGTATTGTACTTTATTATAATTTAAAGATAAAATTGTTTATTTATTTCCTTTTTTTTGTTTTGTTTTGTATATTATCAAACAGAAAAATATATTGTTTGGTAAACTATTTTAAAATTTTGTTACAGATCTGCTACATATAAAACATAAACATAAAAACAAAATCGTTAATTGAGCTTTAATATTTTTCTTGGAGTGATTTACTAGCACAATATTTTTTTGATGCTGGACCGGTTTGATTATAGGATCGATCCAACATTTCTAAGAGTGTACGTTGTCGGGGTTTTGCTGCATTTGTTGGTGAACTGCCATTTGAGGAAGTTTTGTTCGTTTGGAATTGTTTCTCTTTATGATTGATAAGTTTTTTTGGAGACGATTTTTCTCCAAGTGCTTCTCCAGTTACAGTCGATAACAATTCATCCGTTTCACTATCATCAGATATGGATAGATCCACAGTGGCTCTTGTTTTTGAATTGTCACATTCTGGTGAAGAGTTAGCATATATATCCGGACTATCCTCTAGGCTTCGTTTGGCGTTTGAGGGGGGTGACGACGACGACCGCTTTGCACGTGGGTTAATGGACATACTATTCAATTTAGTTGCTTTCAGATCAGCCTTTCTGGCATGACTATTCGCTTGTTTCGTTTCGTTTCTGGCAGTTTGTAACCGCGGGCTGCGCTGGAAGAAAATTATAATGTTTTTGGTTTTTATTTTCGCATATTTAGATGGGGTGCATAGAACAAGTGACGAGGAAGGGTGTGGAATGATGTGATCACTTAAATAAAAGATGTCTATAAAATAATTGATTATTACCAAAGAAAAAATCGTAATAAAACAAAATGAGGGAAGTAATTCCAGGAATAATAGACCATAATTCATAATTTCTAATAAAAACAAACAATTATATTTTATTGTGTTAATTTTAATCAACCAGTGTTTTGGTGTAAAGTAATTTGTATTTGGAAAAGCTATATAAACATACATACATAAATACATAATTGGTCATTACAACCCTTCAGTCAGGATTACGACCTAGTTTCTCACACCACTTATGTTGTGTGTGTTAATTTTATCATGAGTGGTGGTAGCTACAGTTTAAAGTCGACTCCGAACGACAGATTTTTGAGAAACTTTTCATGGCAATTTTATTTACTGAGTTTTTGCCAGAAATCTGCTGAGAGGAAGTCGCCGAAAAAATACTTTTTGTATTTTTGTTTTGATGTCTGGCCTGGTGCTCGAACCCTGGCTTTACGTCTAATAAGCCAACACACTACCTACTAGACTACGGCGACCTGGATTATGAATAATTATTTACCGCGATTTGGCTTTTAGGTGGGCATATAAACTGCAGCATGAACTTAAAATATTCAATTATCGCGTATCATCTATTTCAACTCACTTGAATCTTAACATAATTCAAAAAGAAATGATTGAAAATGCTATCACGCAAACCTTCCAGTATCGAGGGAAAGCGGGTCGTAAGGAAAGTGCTTGACGATGGGGAGAAAAAAGTGTACAAATTTCATCTGATATTAATGAATCGTTGAATTTGAAAATTTATGGTAGGCTTAGTAGGAAAAGATTTAACGAGGCAAACGTTGTTTAGACGTATTACCAGAAAATATTTCAAAACGATTATATGTGAGTTCGCGGATTAAACACCACGTCGAACATCTCGAAAAAAAAAATATTTCTTCGGAGACTTCCGCTCAGTAGTCTTGCAAAAAAAAAAATTTCAAGAGTAAATAAAATTGTTATGAAAAGTTTCTCAAAAAAACCGGTCGTTTGATTTCGACTTTAAACTGCAGTCCTCGCACATTCGTGGCCAAAAATTAACACATGGTTGGTGTGAGAAGCTAGTTTGGAATCCTGACTAAAGGGTTGTAATGACCAATTATGTACATACATATGTATCTTCCAAAAAATTGTTAAAAACATCACCAAATTTTTTGTATGTCTAGTTTTACAGTTTAATGGCACAATTATGATTTCATACATATAATCGTTGTTAATTTTATAAGTTGAAGTGTATTGAAGGTAATAACAGTAAAATGTGAAAAGTTTAAATTAAGTTAAAATTGTAATCAAATGAATAACATTGTAATATAAATAATATTTGGTTACTATTTAAAAGCATTGGTGTATATAGCATTTAATAATAAAGTTATTTAAATAACCAGCAAATCATATTACTAACTACTAAAAAATATTAATAAAACAAAGAAAACCACTAATAATAAGCAAATAAAACCAAAAATGAATTCCACTTTAATTTTTAATTACAAATGTGGTCATCAGTAGCAAAATGTATAAAAAATGTTTATATTTCTAGTTTAAATTACAAATTTTTAATAAAATTCTTCATAAACAATACTTTAAGTCATGATTTTTCTTAAATAAAAAATAAAATACTGAAATATTTAATAAAAACAAAATAGGTTTCCCACAACTACTCAATTTATTCTACAAACACTATTTAAAACATAACCTCTAAACATGCTTAATTTGTTTACCTTTAGTTTTTCCAATTCGCTATATAAAAACTCGTACAATTCCTCAGCAGCTAATTTTCGTGCATGAAATTTCCGTAGCACTGACCACAAGTCCTTGACCAAAATATTATTCTCTATAAAGAACGTATGCATTTTGTGAACTTCATCACGCAACTCCTCATTGCCAAATGTAAAATAAACCAAAGGTCGTGTAGTTACTGTACATGCCATTAGTTGTAATAAAGCCTTAAGAGTAGCCTCACCACCGAAAGCGCCACAACCCCAATTTCCGGAGGCAACACCCGGCGCCATAGTTGTGAGTGTAGTCGAAAAGCCCACATAAGCCTTGTTCAGTTCGCGCAGCATTAATTCTTCGCGGTATTGAAGTGAAGATTCTTGGAAGTGTAAAGCATCAATGGCCACTATATGGCACATGCGTCTCCTCGAGGAATCTCTAGGTGTATGATCTTCATGGTTGCCAGCCCATTGAAATGTGTACGAATACCCACTGTAATTACTAAAACGTTCACAGCCAACCATGAGTAAAGCTTCAGTGGGTTTTAAACATTCGGTAAATAGTCTTGATACTATTAATTCTGGACATATAACAAAACGTATTTCCTCTTGTACACAACCTCCACCAAGAACCCCGCCGCCAAGATATTTATTTGCAAAATCTACTTGTAGGAGACCTAAACCATCATCTTCTATAGTACCATCGGACGTTATGTGCAGTGGCGTTACACCCAAAGGTGCCGACGACTCTGACCAATTTGGTATTTCATTGTGATGCATAAAACGCCGCTCGAAAGTTACACAGCCAGTGGGCACATTGCTACGATCGTCATCTACTGGACACACGCGTCGAAAATAGTGACAAATACATTTTATTTTCTCTAAAACCGCCAAACCAGATGATTGAAACAGTCTATTGAAATTTATATCCGGAAATGTGCTGTATTCCGATTTTTCCTTTAAAGTATTACGTCTTGGATACGTACAAAGAAAAGCATTAGCCAATAGGCAGGAGATTTGTTCCTGTGTCAAACTGAGTGAGTGACATTTGCCTTGCTTTAGCAAAGGTATTGGTGATTGCACTAACTCTGGCAGTCTCAATGCCAAACGTATAATGCGTGGCAGTAAATTCTCAAAAAATATTTTCGATTCATCCTCATCATATTCCTCATCAAAAAGTTTATGCAGTGCTCGAAAGTACCAACAGCTCTCATATCTAGTATTGTACGAAAATATAGCCGCCTGCAGATCATGGGAATTTTTTATGGGCCTCAGTAAAGCTTTCTCAATCATTTCCCAACGATTTTCTATGGTGGAAGTGCCATCTTCTTGTACAACCGGATATTGAGACTTGGATGAACACGGCAGCCTTACATGTAAAGCATCCCATTTCGGATGGCTTTTTAAAGGTTTTGGTGGTTCATTGTCAGCATTACGTATAGGAAAATGATACAAAACTGTATGTGACTCAGAAGGCTTAACAGCGGGTAAATGATCCAGCTCAAAGGGGCTTAAATTCCGATATATTTCTGCCATAGAACAGCCACGCCATTTAACTTCAGGAATTTCTTCTGAAAGTTTGTTGTTTTTTTTTGTTTCGTTATTTTTAAATACAAATTGTATAAAAATTCTTACCTTCTGACACTTCACCGTTTCGTACATCTTCTTCACCATCGCCCGACATTCTACCGCACTTGACTGTGGCCACTGTAACACGTCTGCAACCTAATGCAGATGCTAAAAGAGTTTGATGGAATCTAAGCAGAATTTTTGCTGTTTATTATGTTTATAATCAGAAATATAAATAAATTAAAAACTTTTTATTAATATTTTCACAAATATATAATGTGAGTTTCACTAACTTCTATAAAAAAAACATTTTCTACCGGCTGTTCAACTTAGTGTTGTTTATTTATTTATGTTATGGGTACTCGTTACTTACAATTTAATGTGTTAAATGTGAGAACAAATTTTTATCTGGCAATGCTAAACGCATCTATATCAACAGGGCGCTAAATTAAAAAGTAGTAATGTAGTAATGGACATATTAGGCGTCTTATTAAAAATATGTTTTATTGTTTTTAAATTAAAATTAAACAAATTAATTAATATTAATAAATTGTCAGAATTTTAAGTAAAAAACAAAGTTTGTTTTTAAATTTTTGAAAGTGAAAATAGTACAGAAAACTTATGACCGAGACCAAACGAGGTAAATTATCAAAGAAAAAAAGAGTTTGAGCGTAAACCCCAACTTAAGCGTATGTTCGTGGCAAACGAAAAATAGAAAACAAAAAGAAAAAAATATCAGAAGTCCTTACAGAGCTAACTCTCCGACGATATTAATAAAAATCGGTTTAGAATAATAAATTCTCATTTCTGCACTCGATTTATTCCAGGCTCTTACATTATTACAATTCCTGTGGAGAAAAGAGGTACCTATGTCTCACTAATTGGTCCCTTCTCTTAAAAGGTAATGCCTCGTTAATAACCTAGTAAGATCCTAATATATTTTCGTCCCAGGTTTAACATTACGTTTCTGGGCCATAATATTCTGGGCCCCTTGACTACCACCTTCAAGGAAAGTAGTTCCAAAATCATTTCCAGTCCATTAATAAAGAAAATTGTTTGATATAATTATTTAGGAAAAAGCATTTTGACAACGTTTTTTATTGCCAAATTAGCATTATCTGATGTGCACTATGTGTTACAGATGTATTAATCTAATTTGGCAACTCTATTATTACGGTATCCAAATTCCAATCAGTTATTTTATTTCTGATAAGTGCAGTATTTTTCTAATTTGAAGTGATTTTGTGTGTGAAAAAAAAATTTTTAATTCGAAGTTTTACTATTAATTAAGTGTTGTGTGATCGTGCTACTCCTAAAAAGAATATTGTATTCCTGCAAATCTTTAAAAATATACACAATAAAGTTTAATATACTACATAAGTTTATCATCATCAGTCATCTTGCAGTTCAGGTAAGGTAAGTTTCTTTTAGCAATTTTTAGTTCTTTAATCCATTCCAAATATTTTAAAGAAATTGTATACTTTCTCCAATACGACAAATTTCTATACTCAATTTTGGGTGTGGCCACTGATAGAAAAAAGTCATGTCTGATCAAGCCGTACTTGTCCACCATTTTTTTTATTACAGAACCGTTATAATCGTAAGACGCATAACTTTTTTGCGTATATAAATATATATAATAGATCGGTTACAATGCATATAAAATCAGATCAGAAAAATAATTAAAACGCAATTGTTGAGATCCTGTCTTATAGGAATTTATACAAGTGTACAGGCCATATTGCTATGTACATATATGTGTATGCCTGTATGTATGTACGTATTTAAGCATTATTTCATCAGACGGATTAGATGGATACTGCAATGTCGTTAATAAATTCCTTCACAAATTGTTTTCTGCAGTCGAGGCACTTTAAAACAATTTCCAAAGAGGCATCTTCTTATTTACTTGAAATGTTGGTTCCAGGATCATTGTAATACTATATTTAACCATCCTTAAACATCCAAAGATGAACTGACAAGGGCATGCCTCTAAGTTAATAAACAACTGACTAGAATCCCCAATTCGAACTAGGTATGTAATTCGATTTAATAACGTCTAAGCCAATAAGAAGTTTAACGAACATGTAAAAGGTGCTGGCATCATCCTCCTTTTTGCCATTACAAAGTAAATCATAATACGGAAGACACAATGTTGTCAATACAAGTCAGTGCAGAAGATCATTTATGATCTTTAAGTATTTTACTTGCTTTAGAGTCGATCTTATTCGTAGCGCCTTCATAGAGATCTGTTGTAGTTTATGTACGTCCTTAAAGGAGTCGATCGTATGTACAAATGATTGTGAATAACAAAGCTAAATGGAATACAGAATATAAAGTTGCAGACAGATAGACAGAGACAAAAAAGTTCCAATACTTACAACACATGTCCGCGAATTGATCTGCTATTCTAGGATTTCTACATTAGAAAAAAAAAACTTGATCAATAATGAATCTTAAACAATTGCGAAATAAATTAGAAGAATATGGGAGATGTGCCTTAAAGAGCGAATAACTACTTATGTATCTTTGTTTATTGTGGGAGCTAACCAATGTGCCAACCATTTGAAATTTTTTAGAATTAGTAATCATACCAACCTAACCTAATCATCCCAAACATTTACAATCGCCATCGTTTTGTGGGTGGTGTGCTGTTGAGAACTTTGAGTACAATCCTCATTTCACTTTTTGAAAAAAGGAAAGTTATGTTAGGTAAGAAGTGTGGCACACTATTGATCACAGTTTTACACATTCACCCAGAGACCGATTGGGCCATTGTGACCCTTCAGAAAACAAAATAAAGAATGAAAAAAAGAAAAAGATAAATGCAATTAAAAAAAGAATAGAAAAGGGGTAAAAAATTAAAGTACTGTTATACCTCAAGCAAGTGAATGCCGTTTATTATAAACCGTTTAGATCCATAAGTTTGCAGTGCTTTACATCTACCAGTTTCTTAACAAATCGTATATCTCGCCCTATCTGCCTGATAGAGCACCGTTTGTTCTGCATTTGCCTCTGGCCTACAAACATCAGAGAAAGAAATATGTTTAAAGGGGCCGTCCTATAATATTTCTCACTTTCTACCTAATCGTGTTTGGATTAGTTTCGTGTCTATAGGCTCAAACTTTGTGCATAAGGCTCTTGCAAGCCTACAGTATGTTCTACATCGCCATCCACGATTTATGAGTGTATCGAAGTATTCTTGGAGGATTACAAAGAAGATTCCTTTTCTCTTGTAGCTTCCAAAGCTAATCCTGATCTTTCTAATTCGTTCGCAACTTTGTTGCCAATAGCGTCGCAGCTTAGTTTAAGCCAGCATAGTCCAATTTGATAGCCTGATTTCGCTTAGCAGCCTTTTATACTTCGACACCATATGTGATCTAAGAACATGTCCTCTCATATCTTTCAGCGCTTTCTAACTAGTTCAGTAGACTTATATTAAGTCGGGAACTTGTATGATTTCCTAACATTTATCACTACTGCATCCGTGCCCCCTTTCATTTCAGACCCGTCAAGGAATATAGTCCAACAATCGAAGAGTTTGTCCGAACTTACCTAGAATTCCCTATTAGGTATTAGCACGGTATTCCGACAGAAAAGGAAATATGCAAAATAATATTTCTTTCGATCCTAATTGCCCTCTAAATCACATGAAAAAGTTTTATAAATCTGTTCGTAGGCTTCGATGTAAAACTGGAGGTCTAATGAATAAAATTGACAAACCTAACATGGGTGTCTTGGGAAGCTAGGTCTTAATCCTGACTAAAGACTAATGGTTAATAATGTGTGTAAATAATTATTGCTTAATATCTGTGCTCCTTCAATTTTGTGTGAGAAAGATTAATGCTGCATGTACAAACGAAGCTCTTACATAATAAGAAGATTTTGGCCTTATGTCCTCAAATCCGAAGAAAATAATTGTGATTGTATATCTAAAGAACTGCAATGAACATTCAAAGAACTAGAGGGCACCTACTGAAGGATAGATGCCTTTAACATTTCAGGTTAATCAAACGCAGACAATTTAAGCGACATGTCTGAGGGGAGAAATAAAAAAAAAAGTTTAGAAAGAAAGTTCTTTCAAAAGTAAGAAAATAGAAAATTTATCAAATTTGCTGCACCAATGCATTTCAATATCACAATTAAGGGCTGTGATATCCCCTTCACCAGGATCTGTCCAGACCGATTAGAGTGTCAAAAGTAAAACAAAATAAAAGATAGTGGAGGAAAATTCATTCCATATACCGGACAATTCAGGTCTTAAATCGAAAACCAGGCTTAATTCCCTGTATACATACATACATACACTGGTCATTATAACCCTTCAGGCAGAATTACGACCTAGGTTCTCATACCACTTATGTTGTGTGCTTTAATTTTTTCCATAAGTGGCGAGACCTACAGTTTAAAGTCGACTTCGAACGAAAGATTATTTTGGGAAACATTCTTTGGCAATTTTTATTTAGAATTTATGCCAGAAATCTGCTGGGAGGAAGTCGCTGAAAAAATATATTTCATATTTCGATTTGATTGAGATGCCTGACCTGTTCACTAGTTTCTATAAATATACCCTTTGACTTGCTATTATAAAGTTTAGATTAAACTTCCCAACAAACTAAATTAATTGATGTACACAATAATAATATTGTTATTTTTTTAAGTTTCTTTTTATTTTGTTTTTTTTTTCTTCGTGTGGTATTTGTTTTTATAACATTTAATTAAAATGACAATATTTTTACAACAGTAATCTTTTTTTCTGTTAAAAAGAAAATTCAAAATCTAAATTAAAATGTTACATAAATGTGTTGTTGTTGTTGTATACATACTATTTATTATAATATATTGACTTTGAGGAATTACGGTTACTAGTTTTAATCATATTTCTGTTTTATTCTTCGTCATTCAAAAAGAAACATAAAAAACAATGTGTGATTATTAGTTTACTGGAACGGAACAATTGAACTTTAGTTTTGTTGCTTTCTCTTGTTGTTGCAAAAATTTATTTTTCCTTTTTCTTTTTTATTTTCAAATAATGGCAGGCTTTATATTTCAAAGTTTTTGTAGGTTTTTGTTTTTGTTTTGTTTGTTTGTTCAATAGACTGAAGGACTTTTTTTGCTTTAAATGTTTTTTAAAACAAAAAATTTTAAATTATTTTATAAAAAATTAATTTAAAATATTTTGTGTATAATAATCATAATAATATAATTCAATTTTTAGATTTTAATACGTGCTAATTTTTGTTTTGTTTTTGGTTGTTGGTTGATTTCGAATGAAAATTTAATAAAATATTTGTTTTAGTTTGTTTATCTCAATATTTATAGGTTTTTAATGTTTGTTTTTTTCTTAATAAAAAGACACGAAAGTGAAAGAGGTTGTTTTCCTTTAATAATGTTTTTTTTTTGTTTTTCTTTTTTTGCCATAGTTTTCGCTTATTTATATACGTAAATTATACATGTTCTAGTATTCTTAAATATTAAAAACACACCGAGAAATTTTATTAAAAAAATTATTTTTTATTTTTACTTTTTTCTTGTATTTTATATTATTTGCTATCGAATTTTAAAATTTTGAGATTTTATATCTAAACTTTAATTTTGTATTTGATTTTGTTTCTTACCTTCATAAACACCAAAAGCTTAAATTTAGTTTCAAATTTTTTTGTTTGTTTTTTTTTTTTTTTGTTAAGATAGAGAGGGAGAAAAAAGTTACCTAAATATTTATAATTTTTTCTTGTTTTGAATGTTTCTTTTTACAAATTTTAATAATTAAATTTCCGTTTTTTTTGTATTAATAAATTTTCTCAGCACATTCTCATTAAATAAAGAATAAGTTTTTTGTTTTTTTTTCAATTTCAAAAAATCTTGTTTAATATCATCGACTAGACTTGAAAATAAATTTTTTTTTAAGTTTTTCTTTTTGTATGTTTTTTAATTAAATTAAATAAAGAAATTTTACTTTATCACATTTGCATTACGTCTTTGTTCTTAGCACCTGATAAACAATTTTTAAAGTCTGCTTAACGTACATTATCATTATCGTATAGTAGTTAAGCATACTTTTAAAATTGTTTTCGTTTATTTTGTAAACTTTTAAAAAGTTTATCAAAATTGTCTATCCCTTTACCACGCCTTCTTTTTAAACACTTAACAATACGATTTTCTTTTACTACTTACATTTAAAATTCTTTACTTAATTCTTCATTTGCTTAATTAAAATTTCATGACATGACCTTTCAACTTTTACACTTATTTTCAATTATTTTTTGTTATTCATTCAAACTCAATCTTTATCACAATTCTTTTAAAGAATGCTTTCATTCAATCTTAATCTTACTTGTTTTTTGCTTTTTATTTATAATAAATAGATTTTCTTAACAGTACATTTCATATCTCTACCCATTTACCATTTCGTTTCTACATTCATTTGCCAAAACGTCTCACTCGTTAGTTTTTTTCTTTACATTTGTCGAAGTTTGCGATTTTCGTTCGCGTTGTGAAAAGTAAAATTTTTTACTGACGTAAACTTATTATTGTTTTGCTTAAATTGAATAGAATTGTGGATTAATTTATCGGTAATTATGTACCGTACGGAGGGCGAAACGTAACTCCTGGATGGTATTTTGCGAGAAGGTAGCCAGCGTCAATGATATATCAAAGAATTAGAAATTCCTATCCAAAACCAACTAACGGAGGATTCGGGCTAACGGATGGTCTCAGCAGATGAATCCCTGCATCTGTTGATTGACATCCACTTTCCCGCTGCGTCTATGAAATAGTTAACAGGACAAGGGATGCTCCAGAAATGACAGAAAAAATGGTTGAAGAAGCAATTAAAAGTATCTTACCTTTTAAGGTGTTAGGGCCTTCTACAAAATAAGATGAGCTTCTACAAAGTAATCTTGTTGGAATATACAATGCCTGGCTAACATATGCATAAAATTGCATATCCTAAAATTGTCAGGAGGAGTATTCATACCCAAACCTGGCAAAGGCAGCTATGCTACCCCAAAAGTTTTTGGGTGGATTAGCCTAATCTATCGATACTATGTTGAAGAGTAAAATGTCTGATGAAAGACTGAGATTTAAACAACGCGCCTACATCGAAGGAATATTAGTGAAGACCACTCTACACGAATTTACTCACTACATAATAGAGATGTTCCTAGATGGGGGGACTCTTCGATAATATCGAGCCGATACAATAGTCCAGTCCTTAAACGAGTTTCAGGTGGACCAGACATTCTAATTGATTATTAAAAGTCGAACTAAAAGTCTTTCTTCTTCTGAAACTTTTTGCTTCAAATTATAAATTTTTCTTAAAATCCAATTGTGAATTGCTTCCTATGAGTAGTACTCATTGAAAATTTCAGCTATTTCCATCCTATCCTATTCATTTTAAGCAATACATTTCTTTTTTTTTATTTCAACTAAAAAATAGTTTAAAAATAATATTTTATAATTGTTGTGTAGAGTAAGTAGTATTTTGAAGATAGAAACCAATTCGTTTGTTGACTGTTTGAATTAAAAATTTGTATTGATTCTGTAAAAGTAAAATGTTGGGGTGTGTACATGATTTAAATGTTTCATTATTTATTATTTTCTCGTTTTTAATTAAAAATCAGTCTCTA
Organism: Sarcophaga carnaria; assembly: GCA_958299815.1. Lineage (NCBI taxonomy): Eukaryota > Metazoa > Arthropoda > Insecta > Diptera > Sarcophagidae > Sarcophaga > Sarcophaga carnaria. The sequence goes on along the minus strand of OY283149.1, from coordinate 101,783,955 downwards.
TTGCATGTTTATTTTTTTTTAGTTAAATTGTTGTTTTATATATATTTTTTTTGTTTGTTTATTGTTTATTTACTATTGTGGTATAAAAGTTTTATAATCTTTTTTTATTATTTAGTTTTATTTAGAATTTTTTTGTTTTAAGTACGCTTGGCTTATTATTTTTCTAATGTTTTGAGTTATTTCTTTATCGTTTATTCTTTATTAAAAACTATTGTGTATGTGCCTTAGAAAAAATATCACATTCTTACTTCGTTCGATCGAGAGACTTGTTTTTTTTTAGTTTTTTTTCTATTATTTATAAGTATGTATAATATATATATTTTATATTTACAATATTTTATTCATTTTGTTATTTTTGATTTCTGCTAAAATATATATATTTTGTTGTAATTAATAATTTCATTTACTTTTAAAAATATATCATTAGTTTGAGGTCATTACGAAAATTATTGCTAAAATTGTGGTTTGGTTTCCTAAACTTAAAATATTTTTCAAACCTTAGTTTCTCTTATTATAGTTTAGTTTAGTCAACTATTATTATTTTTATTTAATTTTTTGTTTTCTTGTTTGTTTTTAACTTATTATATAAATATTTAATAAATATTGTAGACATTTATATAAAAATTAGTTTTTGTTTTCTTTTAGAATAGTCAAAAGTGTTTTTTTTTATAGATTTTAAATTTTAATGCTGCTAAAATTATTTTTATTTTTAATGAATAATTTACTTTTTTTTCTTTTATAATAAGTTTAAGAGAAAAAGATAGTGTTAAAAATATTGCTCACAACATCAACAGTAAAATATTTTTTTTGTATTTTTTGTTTTTTTTTAATATTTGTTTTTTATTATAATTTTATATCCAAAAAGACATCTAACACCAAAAAATAGATTTATAAAATTGTATTTTAATTTGTTTTTTTGTTTGTTGTGTTTTTTTTTAATATACTATATAATAAATGTATTTTGTAAGTAATTTACATGAGATAGTTTTCTTTTCTTCTTTGTTAACAATGAATTGTTATTTAAAAAAATAATTCGAAAGAAAAAATAATTAAAAAATAAATACTAATTATAAAAATAAAATGTTATCCGCTATGTATGTACACAGTCAGCTAGTCTAAATTAGTTAACAGATATTTTCATTGATCCAACAATACTGCAACTGTATTCACATGAAAAGACATGTAAAGTTGTCAAGACAGATAAATGTCTTTGAATTTGAATTATTAAAAATTAATTACAAATTAAATTGTATGCAATTCATAAATTCATTTGTATAAGAATAGACATAAAATTGTAAATCATCTTAACCAAACATAGTAAAATCTTTTCAAATAAAAATCCTATCTAACCATGCTACTATTAGCCATGACATATGAGACTCCAATTTTTTCCACAAGTTGTTCGAAGAATAGTAATAAATGTAAACCAATGCGTTTTATTTGTTTTATTTGTAAAATGCCGTCAAACTGAAGGTCACTACGTAGCATGACGTTAATAGCCGTCCAAAACTCAACAGTCTCTTGTAGACGCTATGGCTATAGTGCCCATTTTTGAACTTCACTTTGTCTGTTGTCGATCTATGTGTTTACAAGTTTTTCCTTCCTACAGGCTGAGTCACATAAAAATCTTTGAATTTTGACTTTTTTAAATGATAACAGTTGAAATCAAATTTTTCTGATGTGCATTTTTGCTTCTTTCAGTATTTCTCCGTTAAGGCAATGCAAATAGTTGAGTAACTTTTAAAATTTAACCTATGTACGTTAATCACTTTGGCAGCTATCATCTGCAATGCTTGGGTTTCATTATTTCGTAAATTTTCGTGATGTGTGACGACCAATTCATATACGTCAAGGTACTCATTGTGCCAACCTATGTGTTTTTACTATGCAGTTTAATTGAAAAAGACAAAGTACAACGTATAACAGCTTCTGTGTAAAGGCCTAGTCATATAGAATACATCATACGTTAAATTTCAACTTTTCCAACTGACAGCAGAGTCGAAATGTTTTCTTATGTTCTTTATTTTATTCGGCTCTTTCCTAATTTCTAATTTCTGACTTGAATTAAGTACTTTCGCAGCTGCTTTGTTCTTTAGATTTTTTTTTGTCGTCTTCAAATAAATTCAATATATGTATGTACGTCAAATTACTGATTGTGTTGTTCGTTTGCTGTCAGTTGAAAATATCAAAGAACAACGTGTGACAGATCCTGTGTTACTCGGTTTTAAGAGTAAGCATAAATAAGTTAAAGTTCATTAACATAGGTATGTGACCAGTTTATTTTGTTTGGAAACGATATACTAAATTTATGAACTGCAACTAAAAGCTTTGAAAAGTTTAAAGTCTTTATGGTTAACATGAAGTTATTTAAAAGTAGCTGTAACAATTGTTTTCATAGGTTTACAATTTATAAATCACTATCAGTCAAAACGTATTCTGATGTGTATCGGTCTATATATGGTTTCAAATAGTATATTAAAGTTCTGTCTTAAATCGTTAAGCTAAGACTTGGGCATATCGAATTTGCATTCGGTTGAACCCTTAAAACTCTATACCCATAAATTGTTGGAGATAATATATGTATATATTTGTCAATAGACAATCTAAAAGATTAGTTGCAGTTGGACTTGTTATATATAAAACAATAAAAACATAAATATAAATAGTAAACTATTATTAATAGTAATATTAAATGTAAAATAAAAAAATATTATAAATATTTATTGAAACCTTTCTAAAATTGTCATTTAATAGTTTTGAAAAAGAATATTTTGTTATTTATTAAAGTTTTGTTTTGTTGTTGTTGTTGGTTTTATTAATTTTGTAATTTTCTAAATACGTCTATTTTGTTAAAAAACTTATTTTTTTTCCTTTGTAATAAATAGACACCAAAAACACACACACTTAATAAATTTCATTTTTAATTTCCTTAATAATAATAATAATAATATTGTATAGTTTTACAATTTAATATTATTAATACACATATAATTAAAAATGCATATAATTTGGTTTTCTTTTTGTTGTTGTTGTTTATAATGCAAAAATGTTCGTTGTTAATTTGTTTATATTAAATAGGTTTTTCTTTAATTTAATTTTATTTTATTTGTTAATTATATAGAAAAATATTTTCATTTTTCAAATATATGTGGTATGTACTCATTTTATATTATTTATATTATGAAATAAAATGATACCTACTACTTGAAATAAAAGTCTTTAAATCCCTCCAATTGGTATGAAATTAAACCCAAATTTCTTTATAATGATTTTTAGTTTTTTTGTTTTTTTTTTGTTTTATGAATAAAAAAATATTTTTTTTGTTAATTTCAGCTAATTTTTTTTTGTAAATTTACAAGTATTTTTCTAACAAAAAATTCTACGTTAAGAATTTTTTTTATTCTTCTAAATGTATGTATGTTTAAGAAATTGGACACCAATATTTTTTTAATGAAATATTGCTTCTTTAAATGAAATATTTTTTTTTACTTCCATCCTTGCTCTTGTGTATATTAATATATTTTTATAATATTGTATTTGTACAATAGTTGCAGTTAAGATATAATAATAAAAAGAAAAAAAGAAATAAAAACAAATTAATTTTTTTTTGTTAAAAAATCAAATTTTATTAAAAAAAAAATAATATAAAATAACATTAAACATAATAAAAAATCATATTTTATAAATATTGTTCTACTTTTAATTAAAAAAAAATATAATATTATTTTAATTACTTCACAATTTTCACAGCTTTTTTCTATTGTTCTTATAAGAGTTTTGAATATACATATTTTTTTGTATAGAAAATTGAGAAGTATTGAAATCATACAATTTTGTGATGCTAAACAATAATTGTTTAAGTAAAAGAAACTTAAAAAATATTTTTTACGTTTGTTTTTGTATAAATAAACAAAAGGACAGTTTTGTGTTATCAAAATAAAAATGAAATAAAATTAAATAAAATATAGGCAGTGTTTATTGTGAAAAGTTTAAGAAAAAAAGTCATAATCAATTCTCAAAAATAAATTGTAGTTAAAATAAAATATGCAGGCGAAAAAGAGAGAGATAGATTGAGAGAAAGAAAATGTCTTTTTATAACTCTAAAAGAGTCAAAAGAAAAAAAAAATAATTAAATTAAATTTTAGTAATAAAGTAGACTATAGCTATGTATGTACTATATGTATGTATAAATCTCTTAGAGCTTTACAAAGTTAAAATTTAAACAAGTTATCATGAACACCTCTTCAAGAATATAATTTATAAAAAAGTTTTTGTATAAAGTTTCAGTTAAACTGTGAATTTTTTTATGAAAACAATATAAAATATACTCCCATGCTTTTATTTATTGTAATACTAATTAAAAAACAAAATATTAATCAAGATCTATTCATTCGAAGGCATGAAATATGTATATTTTTTCCATTCATTTTTATTTTAGAAGCAGTAAAAATGAAAAATTAATTCATGCTCAAAAATCTTCTTTTTTATCAGTGAAGGGAGCTCAAAGGACTTTTATTTGTTAATTTAAATTTGTTGAGTTAATAATGTTTGAATTTGATTGAATTATAACAGGTCATGGTAATTAAATTGAATTTAAAATGTTTATCATTTTGATTACTAATACGATTGAAGCCTTTTGTAAGCCTGATTTAAAGCATTGTTCAACAGATTTAACAGGAGATGCATGTAAAAACAAGTAAATTACTTACGCTTGTTAAATTTGCATATTTGCTCAACACTTACGTCTGTAGTCGTCAAAGCAAAGTTCATTATGTGGCACTACGACAATGGACGTCCAAAATGAAAAGATTGTTTTTAGCCATTAGAGGAATAGCGGCACAAATGTGCATTGACCGGCATGCAACTAGAAGCCCATGTGTCTTGTTTTGGAAACAATTTTTTATGTTGAATTTCTTTTTCACCTGTTCCACGAATTGCAGCTTAAGTATGCACGTGGTTGTTAAAAGAATACTGCTGTCATGTCTTATAAACATTACAAAATCAGATGGTGTTAATTTTACAACTTTAGTTGTTCATACTGAATGAAAAGTATTCATCAGGTTTGTTGAACTGTTTTAAAGGCCTACGAAGGTTTGCTTTTAGATCTTTTGATTTCCTAACCGCTGGTAATATCCTTCTAAATGAATAGATCTTTAACGTATAAAATAAATATTTGCCTAAGCTGTGAGTGTAGCTATTAAAATACTTTAATTTATTTATTTTTAGTGTTTGCTTTTATGTATAATTATTATAGATTTCCTATTTTTTTTCAACAACAAATTTAATCAAATTAAAATTAATGTCTATTTATGGGGAAATAATAATTAAATTAAAACAAAACTATTAATTCCTTGCTGTATATTTATTGTTTGTTTGTTTTGCTTTTTCTTTTTCTTTATGTAATTTCTATGCATGTTTTATGTTACGTTTCCTTTTTTATAATGTTTTACAATTTATGAGGTACTTTTATATTTTTGGCACAGTGAAAGTTTTTCTTTTTCATTTTCATTTTAATTATAATTTATTTTACTTTGATTATTTTCGGATTTTTTTTTAATATTATTTTCTTTTTCAGCTCAATTATAACAGTTATGTAATTTTAATTGTTTTGTTTTGTTTTGTTTTATTTAGTTTTTAAGAATTATTCATTGGTATGGCGAAATTAATTTTTAATTTTATTTTGTTTAGTTTTGTTTTGTTTTATACAATTTCATTTTATTTTATTTATTTTTTTGTTTTTACTTAATTATTTTATTTTTATTGAAACTACATTAAGTTTTAATTCGATGTTCTTGGTTCAATATTGTTTGTTATGTTTGAATATTTTAGCTATTTATGGATTTTATTTTATACATTTTATAAATTTTTCAATCATTTTTTTTTTGTTTGATATTTCAAGAAAACAAAAGTGTAATTTTAATTTAATGAATAAATAACACTGTTCAACAAATCGTTTATAGAATTATGAAATTAAAAAATTTTGTCTGTAAGAAAAACTAAAATTTATACACTTAGACTCGGGACTGTTACTTTGTTACCCGCAAACTGTGTTTAGAAATTTTTTAAAAGCAAGAAGACAAGTTTAAATAATTTTTAGTGTTAAATTTGGAAATAGAAATTTTATTTTTGTATTTTCGGAATACGATTCCAATGCCATTCTTTGCAAATCAAATAGAAATTAAGTAGTTTTCGTTATTTTTTTTTAGTTGAGAAGTGTTTTTGACATTTGCCTATTGATTGTTTTGTTTTGTTTTTAAGTTACTTGTGCTATTTTCTGTTTGTTTTGTTATTGTTTAATCACAGTTTTGTATTAAATTGTATTTAAATTAAATATATATTTTGATTTTCCATTTAATATTTGATTGTTTATTGTTGTTTCATTCATTCATTAGTGTTAATATTATTGCAACTAAACTTTGTTTTATTAATTTTATAGTTTTGTTTAAAAATTTATTTGTTTTGTTTTTTGTATATTGCTAAATAAAATTTAACTATTTATTGGCGGTGGCGGCTGCTTAATATATTGTATGTATAGGTATGTATATGTACTATGTATGTATATATAATAAATTGTTATTAGTTTTAGTTAAAATTTGTGTAGTTGTAAATAAAATATTAAATATTTCCATATTTCTTCTTCTTTTTGTTTGTTGTTTAAAACGAAAACAAAAAAAAAAATAATCATTTAAAATATGCTTGTATATGTAGTGTGTATACTATAGGTAGGTAGTATTTTCTTTTAAAAAAATAATATTATATATTGCTCTATTTGTTTTTTGTTTGTTTGTTAGTTTTTAAATATTTTACAATTAAAATAAATTTTTCTATTGCTATGCCTCTTTTTTGCCTCTGTATGTATAATAGATTTGTGTTTAAAATCAATCTTTTAATTTATTTTTGTTTTTTGTTCAATTAGAAATTAGTTAACAATATTAAATATTTTATTTAGTTTGTTATATGTGTATATATTGCATTACTATTCAATTATTATTATTCATTTGAGTATAAAATAAAATTATAAAGAAAATCTATTTATAAATATATGATGTTGTTTGTTTGTGTAAAACAAAAAAAAATATATTTTATCTATAACGCTTCGTTTAAGGCTATTTTGATTTGATTTGTTTCATTACTTTTTGCTTTTTTTAATGAACATAAAATAATAAAAAAACTAAAACAAAAAAAATTTAATCTATTTTATAAACGGCAGATTATATTTTAACTTTAAAATACTTCTTCTTTGAGTGTTTGTAGCAATTGTAGTTATTTAGTTGGTTAGTCATTAAGTAATACTTTTGTTTTCTCTCTTTTTTTCCCTTTAATTGTGTGTATGTTTGTTTGTAGCATATCTGAAACCAAAATAGTTGTATTTTTCTATTACTTTTTATATTGTTGTAGTAAACCTTTCAATATCATAATTCATAGTAAAAACTCTCAACTGTGATGTTTTGTTTTTAATTCTTTTTTTTTTTGTTTTTGTTTTACGAAATACAAAACAATTTTGTAAAGCCCCCAAAAAATTTGTCTGACTTATAAACACTTAACGAAATCCAGCACCAGAACATAATTTAAACAAATTTAGAGTTTTATTTTTGTTTTCATTATAGAAAATTAAATTAAAATAAAAAAAAACCTTTCTAATTTCAATAGTAATTTAGACTTAAACTTTTCTATTTCGCCAAAGAAAAATTTTGGAATGCAAAAAAATTCAATGGACTTTAGTAGGCAGCATCATCAACTGTTTTTGCATTGCAGCTTTAGGTCTGAGATCATTAAAAAAAAAATTATTAGTTTGCATGTGAATGATCTTTAAAGAACTGTTCCTTTTACATTCCAAAATTCAATATTAATTTAAATAAAAAAAATTTTGTTTTTCAGAAACAAATTATCTGTTTTAGTATGTATAAGCAGAAATAAGCTTTAGATATGTTTTAATTTATAATTTTAAATTAAAGTTAAAAAATAAAATGTTTTTTTTTTTCGTTTTTCTAAAATTAAATTCAAATAAAAATAAAATTTTTTAATAAAAATAGACAGTAAAATAATACCCATAATTGGTTCCCACCTCAACTAAAAAGCAAGCCAAATGAAAGTTATTTAATTCTGGTTTTTAAATTTTAAATATGTATGATACACTACACTACACCTATAAACAAATCAAATCTTACAAATCGTACATTAATTATTACAATCATTAAAAAATATCATCTTTAAAAACGAGAAATTAATCTTTCAATCAACTTAAAATATTCATTCTGTTTGTTGTTGTTCTTTTTCTATGTATGTATGTATGTAGTATGTATATTTCTTATTACTTATGTGTATGTAGTATGTTTGTATGTATATAAAAAATCCCAAGATCTTACGTATTATGCTAAATTCCATATGTAGATGACATATTTTTTTGTTAAACAATTGTTGTTGTTGTTGTTGTTGTAAGCATAAGCTTTATTTAAGCTGGCTGTTATCCGCTATTGTATTTAACGGCGAAGGAGTCTTCTCCTTCGCGCCTCATCTCAGCGTGGAGCATTGTGAATGTGTGTAGTCAAGTGTTTCGAAAGATAATCGGCTCGTGCAAAGCACTTACCACATGATTCACAATGATACGGTCTTTCGCCGGTGTGTATGCGCAAGTGGCGTGTAAGATCAGATTTGCCACCAAAAGCGCGTCCACAAAAGAGACACACAAATGGACGTTCACCGGTATGCTTACGTACATGCAATTTTAAATTCTCCTTAGAACGTACACACTTGCCACAAAACGGACAGGCAAAACGTGAGGCTGGCGGTCTAAAGTAAAATAAAAAGTTTTGAATTGAATTTGAATTCAAAGAGATTTTAAAATATATTTGTAAATAAAATACTTACCTTTTGTCTCGTTGCCTCTCTTGAGCATCCACTCTTAGGAAATTGAGTATGGAGGCCTCTTGTGGATTGAGGCCGAGAAATTGTTCGTTGGGCAAACGCTCAGCGTTAATGAGTGATGTTATAGAATTTAGCGAACTTAAAGAACCCATGGAATTAGCGGCGGCAGCAGCAGCTGCTACAGCTGCTTGCTGTGCTGTATGAGGTGTCATTTGTTGCTGGTGTTGTGGAGTGGTTGCTGCAGCAGCAGCGACAGCCATAGCTGTCATATTATGAGCCAAATGCCCAGGCAGTTGAGGTGTTAAATGTGGGTGATGCAAAGTATGTGGGTGATGTGGTGGTGGTGGAACTTGGTGTTGATGATTAGTATGATAGGAGGGATTCGGTTCCACGTGGGTTGTTAAAGAAGTTTGAAGAAGACGAGGCTGTGGAAAATCAAAAACAAAAAAAGAAAATATTGAAATATCATGTATAGAGTCAACCTGCTTCCGCAATTCCATCAATATTTACCCTCTTATTTGTACTATGAATTCCTTCCGAGCCACTTATGTTTGGCTCATTATTATTATTATTGGTCAGTGTGTTTACATGGGCTGCTGTTAGATTTTCTTGGTAACTGTTAGCTCCAGCTGAATCAACGGTAGCATCTTGATTTACTTCTTGTCTTTGTTGCTGTTGGTGTTGTTGTTGTTGCTGTTCCTCGTCATCTTTTTCCTTTTTTATATTAATTCGTAAGTCCTCTACAGTTTCAATATCGGCCATCAATAGATTTGGTTCCTGAGAGCTCGATAACATCTCTTGTTCTTGCAGCTGTTGCTGAAGATGTATCGCAAACGGATTTTTACCCTTCTTACCATGCAAACGTTCTAAGGCATGATTCAATCGATGCTTTTTGAAGGATTTCAAATAGCGAAATTGCATGCCACAAACGTCACATGTAAAAAGTTTATCCGCTGGCAAACGGGACCGATGATTGGTTTCTTTATGTTTGGCATAAGCTGAACGATATCGATAGGATTGACCACATTGTTCACAAATAAAAGGTTTTTCCTCACCTGGTCCCAAAAGGGGATGCTGTAGAGCTGCATGCTGTTCCAGCAACCAAACATTCGGAAACTGAGCGTTGCACACTATACAGCGGGTCTCCTCTTCAATTGGTTCACTAAACAGCGATGAGGTATCCGAGGGACTTTTCAATAGACTGCTGCGGCTTAGCGACAATTGGCCTGGTGTACTCGGCGCTGGTGGTGGAGTAGATGAGGTAGAGGAAGAAGAGCTTTTCTCCTTGCAACTTGAGGTATCCGTTGGAGTTGTTGAATTCAACAAACGCTGGGTATAGGACTTTAAACTTGCCTCCCCCGCCAATGCCGCATTGGAATGACGTCGTTGTAGCAATTGTTCTAAGGAATCTTTATAAAGCATTGATGAGGTAATAGAACTGGTAGTAGCTGCACTTGAATTGCCACTGTCGCGATCTCTTATAGCAGCAGCTTCATCATGATGAGTGGTTGTCAATTCAATAACACCATCATTGTCATCGTCTTTGTGATGGCATGGTGTCAGTGATCTTTCTGAGTTTTTGTGAAAAGATGAAATCGAAGTTGATGTACTATTTAGCAGAGATTGACTTGAACTGGCAGTATGCTGCGGTGAAGGTGTTGTGTTTTGTCTAGTTGACTTTGTTGTTAGCTTTTGTGTTTGTAATTGTTGTTGCAATTGCTGTTGCTGATGAAAAAATGCTGCTGGTGATGGATAGCGTATATTAAAAGCTGGTTGTGGCTGTTGTTTGTACTGTTGTTGCGGTGTTACGGAACGATGTTGCTGTTGTTGTTGCTGGTGTTGTTGTTGTTTATTAACTAAATCAGTGGGACCGACCAAATGAGTGGCCGATGATGCCAATGATGATCTGGTTATTAAATCGGCAGTGTTTAGATGCATGTGATTGGCATGATAATCTTTGGAAAGTAGATCATGTAAAGGACTAAAACGTTGACCAAAATCTTTAGACGTTTGTGGAGGAGTTAACAATCCACGATTTCTGTAATAAAGAAAGTGTATTAGATTCCGCTATAAAGTTAAACTGTTTTTGAGGATTCGAAATATTACCTTAAAGCTTCCTCTGCTAACCAAGTTTGATGATGCAACATTGTTAGTATTCTGGACGGATCAATATCAAACAAACTCAAACCCAATGGCGTAAAAGGGAAAGCAAATGGCGTGGGACATCTTGCTGCCATACCAAAATTACGTAATAGCTTTAATTTTCAATAAAAAAAAATAAAATAAAAATAGATAAATTGAATTATTAGTATTAATCGATGATGACGAACTATTTTGTTTTGTTGCAATCTGTTATAGGATTTTTAAAGGACTAAAGGTTTATATTTTTTTTTTGCTTTTTTTTAATGATTTTTAAGAAAACATACAGCCAATGTATTGTATTTGTTTTTTTTTTATTTTTATTTTTTGTTGTAAAAATATGATGTATAACATGCCATTAATATTACACACAACATTTAATTAATGAAAACAACATTTAAACAATTCTGAAACTACGTACAATACATATATTATCAAAGAAAGAAGACGGCATGGAACTAAAAATTTTTTATTGAAAACCAAAAAAAAAAAACAAAACAATAAAAAAAACAGGAAATTAAGGCTTTGTACTAAGCTAAGTATGGATATGTAGTTTGTAATTATTTTTCTTGGATTTGCTAAAGCTTACCATGATTTTGAATCCTGAGGAAAGACTGTAAGGAGTGTTTTCAAAACATACATATATAATGTACATACATACATTTGCTAAACACAACATAACAAATCAACCAAATCAAGTGATTTTATAAATCACAGTAATCAAAACATTTAAAAAACAAAAGATTGTAAATCTTGTAGAAATTCCAAAATTATTGCCTTAAGATTATTATTTAACGTATTTATGTATGTTGAAAAGTAGATGAAAATTTGAATCTTCATTTAAAATTTTGAATTAATATTTAAAAAGAAGATGCAACAAACAGACAATTTATAACCAATGTATTCATTTGTTATAGATTTTGCAATGAATTTTACAACTAATTTTGGTCGCTTATATATTCTTGGTAAAAACGGCTTTACATGACCAGTTTCAAAGGTAATTTATGGCCTATTTCGATTTTTCTGTTACTTTACAGAAGAATGAAAAAAAGCAAAGAAAATTTCAAACATTTTCATATCTGACTACAATGCTTTCCAATCGCATCGTATTGGAATTTAGTAGTCCTGCGATTCTCCTTTTGAATTAATAATGCAATTTTCATTACCTTCTCTGGTATATATCGAAAAAAAAGACAAATTTAGTTTATAGTGAAATTAAAAACAAATGGCTTCCAGCTCAATGTCAGCAGTGACTGCATTGAATTAAAATTATGTAAAAAGTCAGCAAGTTCACAGCCCCCTTTTTTTTACAATTTTTTGATTTTAATTAGCTTATAATCAGATTTATTTTGGGAAAGTCATATTCATTAATCAAATCTTTTATTGATATTGGAATTTTGTGGTACTGCGATTCACCTTTTTAATTAAGAATGCAATTTTCATTACCTTCTCTTAATGAGCTAGTATATATCGAAAAAAAGACAAATTTAGTTTATAATGAAATAAAAAACAAATGGCCTCTAGTTCAATGCATTTTAGAAAAAGTCAGGAAGTTCTACCGCCCCCCTCTACAATTTTTTGATTTTAATTAGCTTATATTCAGATTTATTTTGGGAGAGTCATATTCATTAATCAAATCTTTAATTGATATACCCCTCTTGGTACTAAGAGTCATGTGTTTACCCACCAGTCTATTTCAATAAGTTAAACAGTCAGAGCATTTGTAAGTTATACTCATTGGTTTCGTTATAACAAACTTCCTTTAATTTTTCATAAGTACATGGGAATAATTGAAAAACGCTAAACGTAGTTTACAAGTTTTTCAATATAAATTTTACTGGAACAACAATTGTGACTCACATTACAGAATTGATTATTTCGAAAAAAAAAAAAAATTTTTTTAAGGATTTTTTTTTTTTTTTGCTTTAAATAAGGACATGAATTTATTCAACACGTTGACGGACATTTGCATCTACAGCCGTTAAAGCGAAGTTCACTAAGTGACATGACAGCAATAGCCGTTAAAAACGTTTTGAGACACTTCGGCTATAGTGTCAATTCAATTCGAACTTCAACTTTTTCTACTGACCGTCAATTTGTTGAAAAATTAGATATTTTGTCTAAAAGTTTTCATGGATTTTTCATATTAAGTTGAACTATTTTACCATAAATTTTTGTTGGTTGACTTTTTCGGGATCTTGCCTCTGTTATCATACACCACCTTAGCATTTTGTTTTTTCAACGAACAGAAGCCAATGTGTTTTTAAATATAGACCCCAGAACGAATACCAAGTAGCAAAATTTTTTTATATCGCTTGAACAAATTAAAAAAATAATTACAATTAAGTTTTAATATTTTTCCTACTAACATTGTTTTCGTACCATACTTTTGACAATTGTTATCAAATAATTTAAATCTTTAAAAAAAAAAATGCTTCTTGATACCTCAAACCCCCCCAAAAAAAATAAGCAAAATCTATTTGAATTTCCTTGTTCTTTTATATTTTAATATTTATTGGTTGTTCAAAATGTTTGTTTTTTGTTGTTTTTTTTTTTAATTTTTCATATATATTTTTTAGTTATTTTTTTTAATTTTTTTTTCTTTGTTTTATAACTATTTTTTTATGCAAAAAATAAAATATGTAGAAAAAAACGTAACACGTTTTCTTTACAATAAAAATCAGTTTCATGTTTTTCTTTTTGTTTAATTCAGTAATTTATCCTTACCCTTCATTCATATTTATTATTATTAATTTTATTTTGTTTTTAGCTTCAATACGGCGCATTTTTTATGATTATTTTCCATATATAATATATATCATTATAGTTTTTGTTTTTCTTTTTATTTAAATATTTTTTTTTAAGTTTTTGTTTTGTTTTGTTTTACTGAGGTTTTTGTCATCTAAATATGTTTAAGTTTTAGCATCTTCTTTTAAATTGCAACCTTGTATTTTTTGTTTTTCCTTTTGTTTTTAATATTATTGCAGGAAATTAATAATTTTTTTTTTCTTCAAAATTTCCATAAATATTTTGAATGTGTGTTTGTTTGTGTGTAATTTTGAATTTAATTTTGGTTTTTATTATACTTCCTTTATTCTTCATAATTTACAGCTATGATATGCATTTTTTGTAAATTTTTTTATTATTATTTATTTATTTATTTATTTATTTAAATAATTTTTTTTGTTTTTATTATTCTTTCTTAATTTTTATCCTCTTTGTGTATGTTCTAAACAAACAGAAAAATTTTTAAAATTTTTTAAATTTTCGTTTTCTTGGCCATCTAAAATATGCTTGTTTTTGTATGTTTCATGTATTCTAGTTTAAAATGAATTTCTTCTTCTTTCTTTCAAAACTTTAGCAATAATTTTGTTATTGTTATTTCCAAACAATACATAGATTATTTCATTGATTTTGCAGCAAAAAAGAATAATTTAATGTATAATACTGTCCAACACCCCTATAATGGGGATTTTTTAGAGTGACAAATGTGTATGTTAGTTCCTATTGTTTGCGACTGGAGCAAGTGCTAATAAATATAAGGTTTAATCAAAGAGAAGTTCGAAGAATTAAGATTTCGAAGAATTAAGATTTCGAAATTAGATCCACTGAATGCAGTATAAACTTTGTGCAATTTCCAGACCGGCAGCACGTATTCCTTTGTTTTTTCTTAAAGGCCCTAACCTTGTTCTGCAATTAGTCATATAAATAAATATAGATTTCGTAATATATTTTTAAAATATTTAAATTCTGAATGAATTCGTAGGCGAAATAGAAATTTTTAATAAATTATTCAAACCTATGACAAATTATCTTAAGGAAGCCGGATGCAAGACTTAATAGGACTAACAGAAGTCATTTTCTCGCATACGCATTTGAAAAAAAATTATATTATTTAATGATTCAGTCAGTTTTTATTTATCATACTCTCAATGCCTTTCGAAATTTTTGAAAAGTTAAATGATAAATAAGGACATAAAATATCTTTCAGATGAATGTGCAACAATAAGGATAAGCCGACTTCGAAGTCTAGTGGATAGTGTGTTTTGACGTATGTATTAAGTGGAGTTTCGAGCACTCAAAGTTCGGTGTTGACACTTTGAATAATAAATTACGAATTGTCATAAAAAAGTTTCCCAAATATAGCGTTCAGGCTTACGATAAACTGTAGGTCCCGCTACTCTTGGATATAATTAACGCACAAAATACGGATTGTGTGTAAATCTTGGCCGTAATACAGTCTAGACTCTAGAGTATTGTGCTGGAAAATAATGTAATGTATGTCAGATGTAGCATAAGGACACAATTGGATCTTAAAAAAGTGATTAACTTTTTCCAACTATCATTCATACTTTTTTGGTTTTCTCTTACCAGACAATAAATTGTTAAAAGATGGTTAGGTTGACGAGGTTCAACGATTGTAAATATAACACCTCTTCAACGGACTTTAAAAGTTGCGATTAGAAGATTTAGAAACCAAAAAATTCTTAAATTAAAGAACTACTAGCATGCATGCCATAGCACAGTTAAGAAACGAATAATACAACATTTCCAATTTCCATTAAGAACGGCGTATAGTTTTGTTTTCTTCTCTTTTAATTTGTATTCTTTTTTTAATTTATTTAGTAAAATAAGTATTTGTTCATAACATATTTAATGTTGTGATGTGCTACTTGAAGGAAGTTGAGAATATGTACTGATGTCTTTAGAATAGAGTACCCACCATGAATAAAATTGAAGTTATATTGTTGCACAGTATTATTGTCTTTTAGTATTTCTTTTTTCGAATATATTGCATAATTATTGTGCCTTATTTATTTGGTTTTTAATAATTTTACGTTGAAAGTGATTATTAAAATTATTTTTAATTTCAATTTTTTTTGTCAACAAATAAGATTTTAACCTTCCGAAATGTTTTAAAAAGCTTCTTCTTGATTTCTGTTTAATTTTTTTTATGGCATATGTAAACTATAGTTTAATTAAAATGGAAATGGAAATGAAAATGAAAAAATAATGGAATATTTAAATAAAATAAAACAGCATGCATTTATTTTTAAATAAAACCTTTATTAATAATTTAAAATAGATTATATTGTTAATGTTGTTGTTTTTGTTCTTGTGTAGAGTTTATATATTGTATTGTTGTATACATTATTAAATAATGGGAACTTAAAATTTCATGTTATAGCATTAAATATGTTATTATTTAAAAATAAAAACCCTATAAAATAATTACTTATAATAGTTATTTAAAAAAAAAATAATAATAAAATTTTAAAATATTAAACATAAATAAGTGATCAATGCAATTATGTTGTTGATGATGATGATGTTGTTATTTTTTATATTTGAATGTGAATTTTTAGCTTCAATATGTCTATCAATTTACTTTATGCTTGTATGCATGTGTATGTGTCTTAATTTTGTTTATTTATAAAAATTATTTTTATTTATTTTTTGTTTTCTTTTTCTTCTTGAACTTGACTTAAAATATTTAATATTATTTTGTTTTTCTTATTTTTCTTTGTTTTTTTTTTAATTTAAAAAACTAATTTTAATGTATGATAATTTTGGTTCTTTTTTTGTTGTTTTAATATAATGTTTTATTCCATATTCATTAATAACTTATGTCTTTTAAATTATTTTTTTTCGCTTATTTTCATTTATTTTTATATTTAAAGTTTCTTAAATATATTAATTATTAAAAATATATTTTATTGTAGGAACATATTGACGTAATTTAACGTATTGCAGCTATTTTTTCTTTTTGTGTTTTATTTTTACAAAAACCAAGGAGATTTTTTAAGTTAAAGTAATTGAAAATAAAAAAAAAATATAATTTACCAAAAAAAAAAATCAATAAACAGAAACTTTAATTATATAATCAAGAACATGAACTTTTCTTAAGATATTTGCTTATTGAGAACAAAACAAATGTATGCGATCATTATCTAATGAACAATTTAATTTTTACACACAAAAATTAACCCACAAATTGTAACATATATTTTTTCTTTTCTTTTTCTCTTTTCAGTTGACAAACCATTTCTGTATTTGATAGAACAGTGAAATTCAATACCAGGCAATATATTATTTAATAACGATTGATGGGGTTGAGTAAGAATTCCGACTTCTACCAGTTGTACATATAATTCCGCTTAAGTAGACGATAAACGTACCCTTGAAGCTTTAGAAGATACAAGATTCTTAAATAAAGTCTTATTAGCCTGCAGTCTCTATAGCATCGTTAAGAAACGGATAGTGAAAATTTTTAAATTTACATAAGAATATCAGAATGTTATTAACATCTCAACATTATTAATATTCATCAAGAAGTGAGTTATTAAAAGCGTAACTGGGCTTGTAAGTCAATGCCACATTCATTGAAACTGATGATTGCTTCGGGTAAGTGAATATTTTTTCTAAATATTTCATCTTAGAGATATGTAATGCCTTTGCTTTTTAGCAAGGTTAACATTAATTGGTTACTAATATTCTAGTGTCATAGGGCTAAATAGAGCTCAAAAATATTTGAACAATATGCGATTGAAACACATAGTTTATTTGAGGTGAATTTAAGTATAGAATACTGAATGGCACCCTAAAAAGCCTATTAGGTAACACGTTAAAACAAGCAGTTACATAAAAACCTTTGTATTCATAACTTAATAGATTTAAAGACCTAAACTTCGTATTTTTATATTTTTTTAGAAGTCTATCTATCTATTTTCTTTGAAAACATCTACGAATTGTAATTATTGAAAATTAAAGAATTTTTTCCTTTTTTTATAATTTTCACATCCAATGGATGGTAACTATTACTGCATTGCATTGTGCTTGAACTAATTATTATTATTACGAGCTAAATAACATACAAGCCTTATGCACAGTGTAGTGTAACAGACCAGAGCCTCTGGTAAAAGTCGGACCCACAATCCTTACGCTAATAGTTTAGCAAGGTTAGGTTAGGTTAGAGGACGTGTACTTGTCAATTAAGACAAGTACTGTACCCGGAGGTCGAATTGACCCATTGTACAACGTTCTAGTTTCTCACACCACTTATGTTGTGTGTGTTAATTTTATACATGAGTGGTGGGACCTACAGTTTAAAGTCGACTCCGAACGACAGATTTTTATTTACTGAGAAACTTTTCATGGCAATTTTTATTTACTCTCAGAGTTTTTGCCAGAAGTCTACTGAGAGGAAGTCGCCGAAAAAATACTTTTTGTATTTTGTATTTGATGCCTGGCCTGGGGCTCGACCTAGTATAGTTTAGCAAACTACCCACTAAATAAATTTGAACCTGAAGAATGCCATATTGAAATATTTGTAGAATATTTTGACACTGATTTTTTTAGTAATCAAAATTCGCTCGTTAATTACAAAAAAAAAATGCTGAATTTTTCAAATTGAAATTTTTTTTTATTGCAATCGAATCAAATTTGAGCTGAAAGCAATAGTAATAACTAAAATATTTATTTCGTTCTCAATAAGTAATTTAGAATATTTTAACATAACAATTATGTTATTCGCGTGACATCATAGAAGAACTTAAAGAAATAAATTCAAGTAAGAGAAATCTTAAAATTTAATTAGTTTTGTCTTTTGAATACATTCCTCTCATAAGTAGTCAATGCTATTGATTGAGAATGTATACGAACATTAAAAATAAAAATAAAACAAAAATCTGTAAAAATCTGTGTGTATGTAAAAAATGAGCCTCATAGGAAACTTAAATTTTCAACCTTTAGGTACTATTTTATATATGTATTCTTAAAAAAAACAAAATAATAATAATTAAAAAAAAAAAACAAAATTATGTATTATGATTTTGCTATAATCGTATAATAATAGTAAATGGTAGTTTAGGTCAATGTATGTATGTATTGTATGTATGAATGTATGTATGTATGTATATATTACAAATTTGTCTAAAAAACACACTGAAACAATATTATTTTATTTATAATTATAAAAAAAGGAACAATATTTGAATAAAACTAATTAATGAAATAAGGGTTTAAGTAAAAAATAATTGTTTTTGTGTATGTAATTATGATTGTAATAATAATTTAACTTAAATCTCGACATATATAGTATATATTTTAAATTAAAATTAAATCAATTTAAATAATAATAGTTAAATAAAATTATGTTAATAATAATAATAATAATGAGTAAGTTTGATATAGTATGTATGTATGTATGCATGTATGTATTGTATAGAAAAAATTTCGGAAAGGTTAAAAAACTACAATTTTCTTATAATTTCTTTTTTTTTAATAATTTCAAATTAAATTATTTTGTTTTCATGTTTGTTGTTGGATTAATTGAACATTTGTTTTTTTTTTATCATAAATGAATATGTGGGTATAGAAATATTTGTTTTTCCATAACGTTTTGTTTGTATTAAAACAAAAAACATTTTATAAATTATTTTGTTTCGTTTTGTTTTTTTTTATATTCTTTTAAGGATATGCAAAAAACTACTTTGTCTGAGTTAAGTTTTATATTTATATTAAATATTATTTATATAAAATTGTTTTTGTTTTAACGTCTTTTTTGTGTTTGTCTTTTCTTGTTTAAAATAAGTTTCACTAGTGCAGCTACAAGAAGCTGGTTTTAGGTTGTTTAGATATTATAAATCAATTTTTTCATATATTCTTCGTAGGTAAGGTCTGTTATAAAAAGCTCTAACTATTCGTTAAAGTTAGTCTAACCTTACTAGACCCAGACCCCCTTTTACCTTAGGTTGGTGCTTAACTCTGTTTTTAAGCTTTTAGACCTATTATAAGATGTGTTTTGTTTGTTGTTTGTATAAGTCAATTCATATAATTTTATTTTTTTTAATAATATTTTTGTTCTCTTTAAAAAACCTTTTCGTTTTTGTTTTTTTTTTTAATAATTTTTTCATTTTACTTTTATCATGGTATGTATATTATGTATGTGATTCATTGTTATATATAAAATATTTTATTATATATATATATATATATATTATATATAAATATATATTTTATATTTTGTTTTTGTTTTTTTTTGCTGTTGTTCTTTTCTCTTTGTTTTTCTTTTAAAAAGGGGAGGAGATTAGGCACTACAGTGTGTGAATTTTTTTTTGTTTAAAATTTTTATTTTCTATTTTTTTTTTTACTTTTTACCAAATGTTGTGTGTTTTTGATATTTTTGTTTTCTGGTTCCTTTATAAAAAGTATATTTTAAAACCCAAATCTTTTTTTCATGTTGAGCAAATTAATAATATGGTTGTTAATTTCATTTAAAAAGCCTTAATTTTACCAATTTTTTCCTTTAATTTAATTCCGTTTATTTAAAAATTGGTTCTATTTGATGTTGGTTTTCGTTTTTCATTTTTTTTTGTTTATATTAAAATATCTATTACTGAGGAGAGTAGCTTAAGTTTCTATAAATAATATATGTATATACAATTGTGTTAAAAACTAAATAATAATTTAAATGCTGTTTATATTTTAATTTTTTTTTAAGTCGTTTATGTATGTACAACAATGTTTTTTTTTATTTTGTTTTTATTCAGTAATTATTTATTATTTGTATATCAATTCTTTTTGTCAATTTATTTGTTTAGTTTGTTTTTTTTTAAGTTTAATAGCTTGGCACTGAAATTATAATTAATTATTTAATTATTTTCTTTAAATAATTTTCTATTTTATTTATTTAGTACTTATTTGTTTTTGTTTCTTTATTTAAATGATTGGTTATGGTAAATTAGCTATTTTTCTTTTAAATTATTTTTGTGAATCAATCTATTTATGTTTTAAGTTTATTGCTTTGAAACCAATGTAGATTCTTATTGTTAATATTTTTTATGTTACTTCTTCTTTTAAAATCCTATTTATGTTTAACGGTCTTCAATTGGTTTATTTCTTTAACATACTTCTTTATTTATACAAGTTTCTGGTAACAATTGTGGAATTTCTTCTTCATAAAAAAATAAATACACAAAAGGAGCGTTGGAATGTGCTAATATTCGAATTTAAGATTATTAAAATCAGGATATTTTGAAACATAAAATCATTTTTCAATTGAATCCCATTCAAGACATGTGTTTATTATTACATGATATCGTTTGAAGAGATGAAGATATACAAGTTTCATTATTTACTCATTTATTTTTCAATATTGGGGAACAATAGCTTTCTGACTTCCTTTCTAAATAGTTGATAAGTTTTTTAAAAAAAGTCTTTTTTGGCGAATATCTTTAAATTTTTTTTGTCATGTACAAATTTCAGTTATGAACCGAAAATAAATATTGAACGTTTTAATAGTACAGTTGTACAGGGCTTTTCTAGATAAATTTGCTGAAAAGCTTGAGAATAACGAGAATCATATACCTTTTGTTTTCCGATGGATACTTATTACTGTTGTATTGAGAATAATTATAATATTCTAATTGTTTTATACTTCAATATTGCTGCACAGTATTCTATAAAACACTCCTTTTTGTGTATGGAAATATTTTGAAAATGTTTATATACGAGAGCAGCCTATAAGTTAGTTTACGTGACGTATTGATGGCGTTGTATTTCTAATAAAATAATTGATCGTTTCCATTAAAAATGTCTCAGCCAGTCAAATCAATATTAAAGATGTTTAGTTTAGTTTTGGTTCTACTATCAGGGTGTAGTAGTATTTTTAATAAAATAATTGATCGTTTTCATTAAAAATGTCTCAGCCAGTCAAATTAATATTAAAGATGTTTAGTTTAGTTTTGGTTCTACTATCAGGGTGTAGTAGCTTCCTTCCTTCAAGAAAAACACTGGCGAACAATGAACTTTTGGTGTTTAAACGTGTGAGGACTAGCTGAAATGGTAGACGTGGTCCACTGACCGAAAATTTGGAATTAAGGGAAAACAGCATCTTGAAGATGTTTCACAAGAGCGTTTGGTGATACTTTATCGCTACAAAATGCGCATATGCGTCGACTTTTAGCCACGATATTTAACTCATTCGATTGTCTTTTTGTTTTCAAACTTGGAAAAAATGCTGCTCTCGTATTACATGATAATTAAAAATATACGGTTTGTTATTTATTTTAATTATAATGAAACGGAAAGGAAAACTTTTTAAAAAAGAAAAAGAATTATAAACTAATACATAAAATAATTAATAACTATTTTCTTTTTCTATTTTATTATTGTAAATTGCATTTTATAACTCTATACGTAAAAATATTTTATTTAAATATGTATTCTCTGTTATGGTAAATTATCAAAAGAAAAACATAATTATCAAGGCATTTTTAAACAGGGTACTTAAGGAAAAATACTTGTTCAATAACGTTGGTTGTATATAAATCGTTTGTTTATTATTGTATTTATTTATTACTATGTATCATCTATTTAAACTATTTAAAAGGAAAACATATACAATAACAACGGCAGCTACGGGTAAA
This sequence comes from Sarcophaga carnaria, assembly GCA_958299815.1. Classification (NCBI taxonomy): domain Eukaryota; kingdom Metazoa; phylum Arthropoda; class Insecta; order Diptera; family Sarcophagidae; genus Sarcophaga; species Sarcophaga carnaria. Next base: position 101,761,522 of record OY283149.1, on the reverse strand, counting down.
GAGATTGTAATTAATTATTTAATGTTTCAATGGATGATAGTGAGAGTATTAGAAACATGGATGGGTGGGGAGAGGGTAGATAGGAGGAGGAGTAGGAACGGGACTAAGGTTTTGGTGTGGTGGTGGAGCATAGGAGGCGAGGGGGGGGGCTATGTATTTAATAAAAACTTATAATTTTTTTATGTAAATAAAAAGATTATCTTTTTTTTATTAAAAAGGCATTTGGAGTTTATTTTGTTGTTGTATTTTTGTTTTGAACTATTTTTTTGTTTGTTATTGTAAGGTTAAAAAATATGTATGCATGTATGTATGTTTGTCAGATATAAAACAAAAACATTCATCACTATTGATTTGATTGTAAATAATTATTTTTCTCTTGGGTTTTCTTTTAATAAATATTTCAACATTTTTTTGTTTGTTCGTTTTATTTTACATTTAAAAATTTATTTATTTTTTTTTGTTTTTTTTTGTTTTTAATTGTTAATAATAATTTGAGTGTGTGTATGTCTCTGTAGTTAATTATTCAATTTTATTTTATTTATTTTTTTTTTTTTTGTTAAATATTGGTACTATTGTTTGTTGTTCTTGTAGTTAATAAATTGGAAGAATCGGTATTCTTTTACCCTGAGCCTTTTTAGTTTCACACATTGTTTGTTTAAATATTTAAATTTATAATTATTGCTTTATTTGTTATATTATTGCTATTGCAAATAAATCCTTATGGTCTTTTTTAAAAAAATATCTTTTTTATTATTAATTGTTGTTGTTTTGTCTGCTTTTTAAAATAAATATTTCATATTTTTAATATATTTTTGTTATTATTTCATAATGGGATTTAAAGTAATTAAATTTGTACGTTGATTTTGTTTTTATTCTGTTTACATTTGTCAATAACATAAGAAAAATCATAATTGTAGTAAAAGTTCGAAAATAATGGTTTACCCGAAATAAGAGCCAAAAATATAATTTCTGGAAATTGTTTTGATTTCTTGGTTGTTTTTCTTTTTTGTTTGCCGAAACTTGCTTTTCTTTTCAATTTATTTTTTTCATTATTGTAATTTTTTATGATTGAATAGAAGATTTTGTTGGTTCAAGAGAGAGATTTTGTTTTTGGTTGGTCGTGATTTGGATTTTGAGCATTGTCTGGATATCTTTGTTTATTTATTTAAGGGAATTTGGTTAAAGTTTTAAAGGCCTGGATAAGGTAACAATATCACTGCAAAATAGCTGTTGCTATTGTAATTGCCAACAATTTTCCTTAGAGTGCAATAAGATATTGTATACATATTCCTACAGCAAGCCTTTAATTGTATTTTTGAGTTGTCGAAATTGGATTTTGAATTTAAGAATAAATTTCTTTATTTATTAGAATTCATTTTAGAGTGCCAAAGCTTATTAAATTTTGTTTTTTTTTTTCATCATTTTTAATTTAATTTTTTCATTTTTAATTTGGAATTTTTATTATTATTTAATTTGGTTACAAAAAAATTAAAATTAATTTTTTGTTTACATAGAATATTAACTGGAATTGGAAGCATCAGAGGGCATAAGCATAAGTAGTTTTTGCAAATACTTTAAAGTAGTTAGTTTTCTAGACAGCAGTGTAAAGTATTTATACTCTTTGCTTCAATTCTAGTCAATATTCTGTTTTATTTTTTGTTATCTTTTCTTTTTTTTTATAAATTTATTATATCTATTAATAATATTTTTTTCTTTATATAACTTAAGATACCTAATCTAGTTTATAGTTTATATTTGTGTATTTAAAAAAATATCATTATGCTTATTGACCTTGTTCAGTTATTATATTATAAAACGTTCTTTATTCATCATTTGCTTTTTATAAATTCGATATAATGTTTGAAGCAGCATTTAAGAAAGTAAACAAATCCATAACAAAATTAAATAATTATCACATTATTTTCAAATAAAGAATGTTTAGTGGTGGTTACTATTGTAAGAAAGGCAATTTTTTAATTGATATTTCCATTAACTTTAAGAAGGGTAATGCCAAGAGGTCGATGATCGGTAAATTTCAATCCCGATAACAAGTCCTTCTTAATTGTAATTATGTATATGATATATTGCAGGAGATTGTAACAAAAATGTTCTCAAAAAATATTCAAAAGTGGTGGGGGGCAGTATTTTAATTGCAATTACAGGCAACTCTGCCAAGTGTTTAAGGTATTTTTAGATTAATATCAAAAGAAAGAAAAGCAAATGATAAACAAATTTTTCAAAATACGTTTAACACTTAAAAGTGCCATTTTATATACGAAAATTAAAAACAAAACTTTTAAAATAAATACTAAAAGCTTCATTCTGTGTTTCCATTTTTCGAATTTACTCTAAAGACTATTTAATATGTATGGTTGTTTTTATAGAGGCACTATAAGCTTTGAATTTTTTATATTTTATTATTATTATTATTAATTTATATTATCATAATTTTTCTTATGGGTTTACTTATCTAAATGGGGATTTTCAAAAATATTTTTTTAACGTTAAGTTTTGTTTTTTTCTTTTCGGTGTAAAATGCTTTTTCTTTAATACAAATTTACAGTTTTATGAAATTTTGTTTCTGTTTCCATTCTTATAGAAATGCAACTGCTTTTGCGGTACGCTAATGATATTTTTTTTATATTTTTGTTACTTTGTTTTGTTAATATTTCAACAAATAAAATCGTGCACTACTTTTTCTATATATTTTTGTATGTATAAGATGTAAATATAAAAAGAGAATTGAAAATAATATTTCTTTTTAAACAAAAACCAACTTATGTATGTAGATGAAATTAATTCACATTTTAATTGTTCTTTTGTTTTGGAAAAACCTTCTTTCGCGCGTATTTACTGAATCTAAATCGTTTAAGTAATTAAATTAATTGGTAAAATATACTTTTTGTTTTTAAATTAAATATGTAAGTTTTTCTTATATGTATGTATGTATGGTTTGTAAGTGTAACTTGCTTTTTAATTATTTTTGTTAATACATAATAATGGTTAGTTAGTGTAATTTGTAAGACATTCTTTTTTTTCAGTATTATTTTTTGTTTTTATTAATAATATTAATATAAATGAGGGTTTTCTTTAATATTGATTTTTTTCGCTTATTTTTGTATATGCAAATGTTACTCAAATTTCTAAAAATAAATTTTCTATTTATTTTTGTTTGTTATACGCCATAATTTATTATTTAACAAAGTTTGCTTTGCCTAAATTTTAGTGTAAATTTATTTTTCTTTTTTAATTTTTTAAATATATATAAAAGAATTTCTTGTGTTAAATTGTTGTCTTGTCATTTCTTAAGAGTATCTAATCTTTTTTTTTAGTTTTAATAATTTATCTTATTTTCCTTGATATATATAATTTAATTATTTATTTTTGTTTTCAACTGTAAAAATTTTTTATTCATAATTTTGGGCCAAAAATTTTTGTAAGTGTATATTTTTCATAAATTTTCTTTTGTCAACTATTTATTGCTCTAAAATGCTATAACTTTTGTTTATTTTTATATTATTTTATTTTCAAAAAATGATTATTTTGTTCAATGCCTAAAATTTTTATTTTTATAAAATTTTTCTAAAAATTTTAATTTAGCGTGTAATTTTACTTTTTTTTGTTTTACTAAAAAATTATTAATTAAATTTTGATGATTTAACAAGGCAACTTATAGTTTAAAACACAAAGAGTTAACAAATAATTATACCTTGAAACTAATACTATAAATTCTTTTAAATATAAAATGTTTTCAAAAAAGCCTGAATTCATAGATTGTATATTTCTTCAAAAAAAGATAAACTTCTCTTGAGTAACTTTAGTATTTCTTAAAAAATAATCATTATTTTTCTTTTAAAAGGAGAAACAAATGGCTTGAAAAATAAAATATTTTCGTTGTAATTTGGGGGTACCAAAAAATAAGGAACTTTCGAATAAAATTAAAATCGATAAAGTAATGAAAAAAAAATGATTAAAATTATAATTTTTAAGGAACTTATAATGAAATGTGGGTGGTGGCGATATTGTTTTATGATATCGTAGTCGAATTAAATAATGTAAAGAATATTTATTAAACATTTTAAAATTTATATAAAATTTCCATTAATTTATTAAATTATTTTTAGACGTTAAAAATTCAATTTTACATTATTTAATTAACTCGTAAGTTGTTGTTATGAATTTTAACACAATGAATTATAAATGATTTGAAATAGAATAATGATTTCAAAAACGAGCACAGTAAGAAAACGAAAAAACCAAAAGTTTGTAATTTGTTTTTTTTTTTTATTTCACAAAAAAATTTTTAAACAATTTTAAACTAACAAAATTTTTTTAGTATTTTTTTTATTTTTTTTTATTAAAATAAAAATTCCTTACAGAATTTCTTTATAACATTACAAATTCATTGTGTGTATAGTAGGGTATTTATTGGTTGTCTAATTGTTTTATGTATAACTTCAATTAAAAATTAAACAAATAAATTTGTTTTGTTTTGTTTTATAATTAATTCATAGAAACTAGAACTTAAAAATAATTAATGATTTTAAGAAACACAAAAATTTACAATAATTGTTTTTTTTTATTTTAATAACTTAACAAAAAGAGTAGAGGAGAAAAAAAAGAATTAAATTTAAATGTAAAAGAAGTAAAAAAATAGAGGCATTAAAAATATTTTGCTTTGCTTTTTAACAGTTTTATTTAAGCATTTTAATTTATACGTTTAAGGAAATAATAATAATTTTTAATTTAACATTATATATTTTTTTTAATTAAACCTTATATATCACGTCTAATCTTTGCAGTGGAATGTTTTTATTATTTTTCCTTAAAACATATATTTAAGACAAGTATGTTATTTATTTATTATACACAAAAACCTAAAATAATTGATTTTGTTTGTTTAATAAAAAAAGAAAAACACAAGATCAAGTTCAATTTGAGATCTTATTTGATGAATAAAAAGAAAAACGAAAAAATTAGATTGTGTGTTGAAAATTTTTTCAGTTTTCATATTATAATAAATTTTGTTGTATTATTTTTATAATTTAATTTTTATACTTATATCCAAAAATGTTTTTTGTTTGTTCTTTAAAGGCCGAAAATCACAATTTTGTTTTTTTTTTATTATTATTATAATTATTTAATTAATTTTAAATTTTTTAGTATTATGATTTGTTTTAATTATTATCAATAATTTAGTAAGATATTTGCCTAAATGGTTTGCAATTGTTTTTGTTTTTGTTTCATTTTCTTTTTTTAATTTGAAAAAATTTTAACATCACAATTTAATACTGAGCCCTAAACTTGATTCATTTTAATATTAATTTGGTTTTTGTTTTTTTAAACAAATAATTTTGTGTTTAAAAAATTGTTTCTAAATGTGTGTTTTTTTGTTTGTTTTTGTTTTTCTTTTCATATTTATTATTCAAGTTAAGACTAAATTTTCTATGTTTTTAACACTATCACAGCCAAATTTTTATAAGCCAAAGGGTTGTATAAGCCAAAAGGTTTCAGTTTTTTTTTATTAATATAATTTGGTTTATATTATTTATTTTTTTTTAAATTTTGTTGAATTTAGAATTTTGAATTTCGAGTCAATTTTGTTTATAAATTAAAACTACACAAATTATGTGACAAAAAATAATTATAATAATTATATAAATTAGGTTTTTGTGTAATTCTGCTGCAAGTAACGCCGCTCCTCTTATTACTTTAACCAAAGAAACTTTGAATTTTTTTTTATTTTTTTATTTTTTAATGAAGAAATTTTGAGATCGAGTTTTATATTTAATAAAATATATTATCAATTTTTTTTTGAATAATTTTGTTAAATATTCTTTTAAAGTTGTTGGGTGGTGGGCTACTTGAGAGAGCTTATGAAAATAGTTTAAAAGCATGACCTAAATAAAACTGTTAATAGCCTAAATAGAATTAAACAAAAATAATTGATTATCTAAAAAATACCAAAGTGCTCACACTTTTTCATTTTTGTTTTATAATTTTATATAGACAACCACTAAAACAAAAACAAAAAAAAAATATACATTTCCATCAACCATTTGCTTATGTAATTCAAAATTGCTACTCATTTGTGCCATGTATCAGGTGAAACGATAAGAGTTCCAGTACGTGTAATTTTTTATGCAGGAAACATTTCAAATTAGCAGAACCTTGTTGGCGTTATGCAATTTTACATCGAGGCTAACAAATTAATTAATAAAAACTTCAAGACTGGAAAATAAATTGAAATTTTTTCTATCGGTTCACGGAATATTGAAAGTTTTCTTATAAAAAATTAGAAGTTATTGATAACAGGGGAGAGTATAATAATTTTAAGGGTTTAATGTACTTGGAAATATTTCTAATTTGACCGTAAAGAAAAAAAACTTCATTAAACATTAATGGAATATTGATTGTTAAAATTCCATGCAGTATGTAGAAACAAACGAAATTTTATAAGCTGTAATGCAGCTTCAAATAGAGTAGTTGCTGTCAAATTGATAACAACAACCGAAGTTATGGCAATATTTATTTTCTTAGCATTTGAATTTGTAAAGTTAAGATAATAATAAGAAAAGAAAAATAATTTAAGCTGTTGATCAATACAGTCACTCTCCAATGTTTTTGCTGTACTTTATAGAACTCATACATTGGACCTAGAAACATTAGCAATATCATTGAATTTTGCAAAAGGTTTGGAAAAATCTTTTTAGATGTTTTAGTGTGGTTTTAAGCCAAAAAACTTTTTAAAAATAATTATCTTTTCTAAAGATATTACATATGTTTGAGTTTTAGAAAATATAAGTAAATTGAAATGATAATTTTTAAAATAAATCCTAAACTTAGTTTTTTTTTTAATATTGTGCTTTTTTTACTTCGGTTATATTAATTTTGTTTTTTTTTTAATGTAATTTTCAAATATTTTCGAATGGTTGTGGTTTTTAATTAAGTATACTTTGTTAAATATGCATAAAGTGTGTTAACTTCTTCTCTTTTTGTCTCACTACATTATTAATTACATATGTATATAATTTATAATAATTAATTTTCTTCTTTCTTTTCTTTGTTTTCTTTTTTGAAATTACAAAATTTTTAAAATAAAATAAGACAGGTTGTTGTTTGAAAGAAAAATATATAGATAAGTATATAATATGTATGTATGCATGAATATGATAAAATAAAAGTAATTTTAAAACTAAATTTAAGTTTAATAATGATTTTTTTCGTTTCTTTTTTTATATGTATGTATTATTATTATTATTAATATAGTATATAATTCTTTAATTATTATTTTAATATGCTTATATATTAATTGTATTTTTTTTATATTATGTTTAGTTTTGTTTTTTATGTGTGTTTATTATTAATTATTTTTTTCCATATAAATATCGTTAAGATCACAGATATTCTATTTTAACTGTTCTTTTTTTTTTTGTTGTTGTTGTTATTATTATAATTTTATTTTTCATATTTTCACATGCAGTTTTCATTTTAGAGTTTAAGTTGTATAAAATTATGTAATTGTTCTTTACTTTGTTTGATATATTATATTGTATAAGTTTTGCTTAATTTTTTTACAAAATTTTTATTTTTTTCAATTTTTCTTCAAAGTGTGCATATTTTGCTTGTTAGAAATAAGGAAAAAAATTTTAGAATTTTTTCTGCCTTTTATCGAAACGAGAATTTTTCTGCTGTTATCTAGATTTATGTTTTTTTTTTTGTTAGTTTCATTTTATTTTTATAACCAAAACAAGAATTTAACGCATTCAAAATTGAAATTTTCAAAATATTGTTTTAAAAAGAAATTAATTCAGTATTTGACTTGGAACTATTAGAGACTGAATAGAGGAAGTACGCAGCGAATACACTCAATTCTGTTTTTATGTGCTATTCCTCATTTAAAAATACACACTATTTTGGGAGAAAGGGAATAAAATTTTAATTAAAGTTATTATTTTAGGACAATCCTAGCTATTCCAAAAAAAATCAACGTAACTAACTCCTTTGTTTTTTTTTTTTTATTATATCCGATAAAAAATATTTTTATTTTATTAGAATTCATTAACCGTCTAGGAAAATAAAGCGTTATATAGAAACGGTTTGTTTTTAAAACTTAATTATTCAAAAAAATTAGAATACAACAAATGTATAAATAAGCTTGTATGTGATATAAATTGTACATGACCAAATTCAATGTTTCAAATGAAAACATATATTTTCGAAATCCTATATTGAAATTTATAACCTATCTCCCATATTCACAAAAATTATTGACGATTTATAAAGTTTTATAAAACATAATTTAAAATTTGTTTCATAAACACTTTACAAATCGAAAACAATTTTCATGAATATGGGAGTATAGTTTTTTTTTTGTCATATAAAGCTAGTTTTTTTTTATCAATTTTCAATAGACTTCAAATAATGATTTACTATTAAAAACGTTGCATGTCGATCACATACTTGATTTTAACAAGTAAACAGATGTAATTAAAAAAATCACAGCATAAAAATGGGACATGAGTGTACCACTACTCTACTCTCCATCAGTTCTCTAATAATTAAACTGTTGTTTTTTTATTCCAAAAAAAGTTATTCAAATTATATTGTATGTTATCTGAAAATGTATTGTATATAGTTTATGTTCTTTTTTCTCTCTTTCTTTTCTTTGTAGCTGTGGTAATCAATTTTATATGTATGTATATTGTTTGTTGTGAGTGTTTCAATTCTTTTTTTTATTTTTTTTTATCTGCAGGTCATAAGGTAAAAATAGTTTCAATTATTTTATCAACTTGTTTAGTTTAGTTGTTGTTTCAATTATTATTGTATGTGTATAAGAAGAATAAAACTGTTGTTGTCGTCGTCTATTGATTGATTTGATTGTATTTAATAAATATTTGTTTGAGTATATAATTAATAAATATCGTTTTGTAGTTTATTTCGTCTATATAAAATCTGTAGGATAGCACCAATTCTATGAATGTGTTGTGGTTTTTTTTTTTAATTTTATTGTTTAGTTTACTAAACAATTCTATTGTAAAAAAATTTAACTATTGTCTTAGGAAAAACATAAACATAAACGTACGTACATATATGTTGTATTATGTTAAATTAATTAAAAAAACAAATTAATTAATTAAAATGAAAACAGTTTAGTACACAAACTATGTTTTAATGTCACAGTTAATTTAATGAATACATAGTTTAGTAGTAGTAATAACAACCAATTCGATTTGTATGTGTATGAAGTAAATGGTTTTGTTTCGTTTATTTTTTTTTTCTAAACGAATTGCTTAAAAAGTATTTGTAAGAATATTAAACAAAGAAACTTTACACAAATTAATAATAATAAAAAAAAAATAAAATGGATCACATGAGATCGTTTACTATTTGAAAGCAATGCGTGTTGTAATTTAAATTATATTTATTAAAAAGAACAAATAAAAAAAGTAAAACAATAACAATGTTTTCATAAGAAAAAAAAGTTATTATTTTCTTTTTCTTTCTTTCTTTGTTTGTTTGTTTATTCAGTTACAATCTGAGTTTAAACGTATAAATTTCCCGTAAGTCTTTCGTATTCTTTTTTTTTATATAAATCGTATAAAAGACTTATTTGTTATATGTTTGTTTGTTTTTTAATGTTACTTTCATTTGTAATAATTAAATTCTTGTTTCTTATTTTTGCAGTTGTTCTTTACTTATCATTTCCTTTCCTTTTCTTTTCTTTTGTTTTTATTTTTGTTTTTGGTAAAAACACATTTTATTTTAGTAATAATATTTCCGTCTTCTTTACCAGCATTACGTAAAAATAATTGGTTTTCTTTTTTATAAGTGTATATAAAAAAAAATGTGATATTGAAAATGGGTTTTAAAGAAAATTTACCATATTGCCATACAATTTAAGATTTATGTATATTTAGTGCAGTATACTAAAAATCGGTGTATACTATATGAAATGTAATACATGCTCACTTAGTTCTCTGCTGCTATCATGATAATGTTTTGCGCTCATATGCTATAATTAGCAGATTAACTCTGTGAATATGGATTGCGATTCAATATTTTTTATCATCTTGTCGGAAATTTATATTAACGTACATATGTACGTTGTATTAGCATTATAATAAATTCTCTAAATATTCCCATTTAATTTAATATTTAATTATTTTCAACATTATTATATATGTACTAGTATGTATGTGGGGGTGGTGATAAAAAATATGAGTGTAATTGATTTTTAGTTTTCCAGTTATCATATGTATTATTATGGTGTATATAATATTTTCTATAACTCATATTAGCGAATTTAATTTCATTCCTGCTGCTGTTTTATATTTTCTTGTTTTTGTTTTTACTCAGAATCTATTCTGAATTCTGAATTCTAGATTCATTTGATAAATAGTCTTTAAATGTTTTGCCCGTTTTTTTTTTTGTTTCTGGTCTTCTTTGAGAAGACTACACTAAAAATATTTCGTTTTTTTGTTTTGTTTTAAATAGTATTGTATGTTTTTGTTTGTGTGTGTATTGTATGAATATATGTATAGTATATACATATACATATATGTATACAACTATTTGTATAAATTATTTCCATTTCATTTTTTTACATGTGTTCCTTATATATCCTGTATACAATACTTATACATATATATACATATAACTCTTATATACATATATATCTTGCATACAAATATGTATAAATAGTAGTTAAGTTCCTTGAATTATTCTTCGTCTTCTTGTTAAAATTCAAAAATCATTTCTCTATGGTATGGTATTTTACATTGATGAACGAACGAACGAACGAACGAACGTTTATGTTTTAATAATAATGTTGCTCGAGATTATTTTCTGGTATATGGTTGTTGTTGCTGTTGTTGTTGTTGCTGCTGCTGTTGCTGTTACTGTTACTATTACCATTATCATTACTACTATTAATAACATTGTAATTATTATAATTATAATTATTATTATTATTGTTGTTGTTGTTATAGTAATAATAATAGTAATAATAGTAGTTTAATAATAAACTAAACTCGTTTCACTATTGCGGCAACTCATCCTTTGTGTCGACCGGACTGGGTGATAAAAACTTTCTTGCATATTTGGGAAAATGTGTTTTCTCGTGCGCCTTCAATATTGTCGATCGTGAAAATGTCTTTCCACACATTTGACATCGAAATGGACGTTCACCTATATTTTGTTTTTATAAAAAAAAATATTCTTTTTAAGTCTTTACGTAAAACCAGAGAAAATGCTAAAAGGGGGGAACAAAGCGATCGAGTTAGGCGAGCTGCTTTTTATCAAAGATTTATTTGTGGAAAATGAATTTAAGTTTGAAGTTTTAAGTTTGAAATCGAAATTGAAATTCGAATACAGTTCTTTTCATAATAAACAAGACAAGTTGAAGTTAAAAGTTAGTTGTTTTAAACTCATTGAGAACAATCCGCTTCAGCAGAAGTAGAATAAACTTTCAATTTCAGATTTAAAACTAGGATAGAAAGCACTGTTTAAAACATTTTCAGAAAATCTGCCTAAAATTCTTTGCACATCGCTTTCTCTTTCTTCCTCCCCCCACTAACTAGCATTGTTAGAAAATAATTTATTTACTTACCTGTATGTACACGACAATGATCTTTCATGTGGTGACGCAATTTAAAAGCTTTACCACAAAATTCACACTTGAAGGGTCTATCACCTGTATGTATCGGCAAATGTGTGATAAGTGAGGTAACATCGGGAAAACTTTTACCACAGAACTTACACAGAACAACACTATTCGGATCATTGGACGAAGCTGAAGAACTGGCTGCTGCTGCAGCAGCTGCCGCAGCAGCAGCGGCTGATGTAGACGAACCGGCGCCACTTAATAACGAAAAACTGCTGCTAGGACAACCACCGTTACCCGAAGCTGAAGAACCACCGCCATCTCTAGCGCCTCGACTGGATGAACTAGAGCCACCACCAACACCACCACCGCTACCATCGAGATCCGCTCCACGTGTTGTACAGCTGGCCAGCGTAGGAAACGGGCAACCACTAGCCGCAGCAATAGCTGCAGCAAAGTCCATATCCATGGCGACGGCTGCTGCGACAGCTGCTGCCTGTTCTTGAGGATCACCGCCTGCACTTGCCATGGCGGCATTCATTTGATACGCTAGCGGTGACATATTAAGATCATGGGCCAATAAGTGCGGATGTAATAGAGGATGTGTGGCGGTTTCACGATATTCCAGAGTTTTGAGAGAGTGCGAAAGTATATGGCGCGTTAATTTATTTTGGTTGGGGAAACCTGCATTACAGTAAACGCAAGCATAGGGTGGTGGTGTTTGAGGTTGTTCATGGAGGTAGCCGGAGGCAGTGTTACCAGTTGTGGCGGTAGATGACCCAACAAGGCCACCAGCACTACCACTACCAGACCCACCGCCGCCCGCATTTGCTATACCGCCTAAGCCGTGAGGCGAATCGGACGTTTCCTGCAACAACACCAAACAAAAATCCAACATCAACTTCTTTTTCTTCATATGCATTTCATTATCTTAAAAATTTTATTTCAAGTTTTATTTCTCTTTTTTCTCTTATTTTTTTTTTCTTTCTTTTTGTATTTTTGTTTTATTTTTTCAAAATTAGAATTTAATAATTTTTGCTTTCCTTCGTTTTCTTTGTCGTTTTTTTTCCTTCTTTTGCTTCAAAAAACGATTCTTTATTTTTCAATAGAAAAATCGTTAAATTTTGTTTAGTTTTTAATTTTCGAAATTGAAATTTCCATTAAAAAATTATATAAAATTTGTTGTTTTCTTGTAATAGAAAAGAGTAAAATAATAGAAAACTAAACTGAGAGGAAATTATAAGTTCTATATTTTTGTTGTTGTTTTTTCTTTTCGTTTAATAAATATATTTCTTTTACTTAAAAACAACAAAAAAAAAACACAATTGGCGAAGAAAAAAAAAATCATAAAAATATAGAAAAATAGTAGAAAAATTGAAAAAAATATATTTTTCGGGTTTTAAATAAAAAAGTACATGTTACGACTGACTTTTTATGTCCATATAGAGACCAATAAATTTAATAACTGCAAAAATATAGAATTTTACTCAATGGTTAAAAAATAAAAAAAAGTCTTTTTGTTTTTTTTTTTACTTAATTTTTTTTAAATGCCAAAAACAAGAGGGGCTGGCTTTTAGCGTTTTTATTCTTTATTTTTCATACTTTTAGGTTGGTTGGTAATGACTTTTCATTTTTTTTTTATTAAATTCCAAAATGTTTTCTATTCAAAACGTTGTTTATTTTTTTGTTTTTATAAAATTAATATTTTAAATTATTTATTATTTTATTTGTTCATTATTTATTTCATTTTTTTTTTTGCAAGAAGTTGAATTTCGATTTTTGTTTGGGCGCCGTTAGAAACGATTTCTGTTTAGTTTTTTTTTTTACTTTTAAGTTTTTCAAAAGTTGTGGTTTGAAACTTTTTTTATTAACAGTCACGCACTTGTGTTGTCAACTTATTGATTACAATTTGACGTTTGTTCGTTAAAATCGCGATTTGTTTTTCAGAGGTTTGCTTTTTTATTAAACTTTATTAAAAAAATTGCTATTGCATTTTGTTTAAATAAAACACAACAAACAAATACAAACAAACAAAATGATGAAAAAGAGCGTTTGATTTTGTTTGTTTTTCTTGTTTTTTTTTTATAAAAAAATAATTTAGAAAAAAAGTATTAAAAAATGTTTTGCTTATTTAATTCAATAGTATTTGCTTTTCATTTTTATTTTTATTTCTCTTTGTTTTTTTTTTCTAATTTTGCCAATTTTGAAGTGTTCCAAATTTATAAATGTTTTTTTTTGTTTATATTTTAAACAAAATATCCCTATTTTTTTCCAAAGGGATACAAATATTTTGTCAACTTAATTTTAAAACAAAATTTCAGAAAAAATAATTCTTTTCTTAAGCCGAATATCAGTATCAAATGAAATTTTATTTTCAATACTAACAGAGTGTTCTTTTAATATTTTGTAGTTGTTTTTCTTTTCTTCATGTTTTTACAAATATTTTCAAGAAGTTTTTCCACTGCGTTTTTGATATGATTTTTGATAAAAATTTACAAAAAAAAAAATTGTTTTTCAATTATTTTATCACTCTTTTTCCTTTTATTGTTTATTCTTAATTCTTTTTAAAAATAACGTTACTTTTATAGTATATGTTGTCGTTATTACTTTTAAAGTTTTTTATTTTATTTTATTTAATAAAATACTATTTTTAAAGAATTATTTAAACAAAATAATAAATTAATTAAAATCAATAACAACTTAACATTAGCTGTAGCCATTTCCAAAAAACGTAGATCAACTTCTTGACAATAATTTTTCTTTTAATTAAATTTTTTTTTTAAACAATAGCGCAGATTAGTTTTTATTTTATTTTCTCTTTTTTTTTGTTTGCATAATTAAAATATTAATTTTAGATTTTCGTAAATTTGTGTTTCTTTTCTGTGTTAATTTAAGTTTTTTGTGTTTGCGTAACGAATTTTTCAATTTTTATTTTTGTGGATATTTTCTTGTTTCTATTTTAGACAATTTGTTCTACTTAAATAACAGCAGATACTTAATTTTAATCCATTTAAAATTAAACGTTCAGTTCAATTTTACAATATTTAATCTATCAATTGAAGAAGCATTGATCAAACATGGCTAAATAGCAATAAAATGCGTTTTTCCTAATGAAGAATATTATTATGAATACGATCTGATAACGTCTAGATTTTGTATCAATTACTTATCAGAATGTAAAAGATAAAATATTAAAATTTTCTTTTTCACTTGTAGGAAGGGTTCGCATTTTCTTTAATTGAGGGGATATTAGTAGTTTATCTACTAGCATTGGACATTTTAATTAACATAACAAGCGACTGAATATAGATTTTTGTTAAATTTCGAAGTTTGTAAGAAAAACATTTTAAATACAAAAATTTGATCTAAACCCCTAAGTGTCTTTTCATTGCAGGAAAATTTAATTTTTTTATAATTGGACCTTCTAAACATTGAACATTTTTAATGTTAATCACTTGCATTAAGTATTTTGAAAATAGAAAAATTATTATTGAATTTCAAGTTTCATTTTCAAAAGCAATTCTCTCGTTTTTGCGATTGAAGACCATTTCTCTGAATACATACAGTAAGGGTTAGGTTAGGTTAGGTTAGGTTAGAGGACATGTACTTGTCAATTAAGACAAGTACAGTACCCGGAGGTCGAATTGACCCAATGTACAACGTCCTAGTTTCTCACACCACTTATGTTGTGTGTGTTAATTTTTTACATGAGTGGTGGGATCTACAGTTTAAAGTCGACTCCGAACGACAGATTTTTATTTATTGAGAAACTTTTCATGGCTATTTTATTTACTCTCAGAGTTTTTGCCAGAAATCTGCTGAGAGAAAGTCGCCGAAGAAATACTTTTTGTCTTTTGTTTTGATGTCTGGCCTGGGGCTCGAACCCTGGCTTTTCGTCTAATAAGCCAACACGCTACCTACTAGGCTACAGCGACATTTCACCGAATAGTAAACAAAATTCTAACGGCTTGGCTTATTATTCAAAAGATTCTAGTTTTTGCTTATGCTGCCAAATCCCAATACTACTTTCATATTGACTGTGTTAAGTTCTTGTAGATCTATAAGATTGTAAAATTGTCTAATTTCTAAGCAAATATTTAAGTTTAGTAAAGTTTACTAAACCTTGCAATAATTAGGACTCGTCTGTTTGAGTTTATAACCAATACCACAAATACAATCACCACCACAAATAGATTTTTGAGAAATTTTTCATGGCAATTCTATTTTATTCTCAGACTATTTGCCAGAAATCTGCTGCGAGGAAGTGGCCGAAGAAATATTTTTGTCATATTTCTTTTTGTTAGAGATGTCTGAATTTGGGGTTTGAACCGTGACCTCATGTCTAATAAGCCACCATGCTACCTACTAGAC
This sequence comes from Sarcophaga carnaria, assembly GCA_958299815.1. Lineage (NCBI taxonomy): Eukaryota > Metazoa > Arthropoda > Insecta > Diptera > Sarcophagidae > Sarcophaga > Sarcophaga carnaria. The sequence continues at coordinate 101,745,546 of OY283149.1, read as the reverse complement.
TAAGACGATTTTTTCGGGGCTTCCTGCACGGATGGACAATTTTGGTGTTATAAAATGGATCCTTACGATTCCATATTGGTACTATTTTGTATTGTACAAAAAAACTTGAGAACAATTCATTTTACGAAAGCAAAGTCGTCTACCATGGTGGAGTTAAATAAGTTTCAGTAAAGGTGCGCAAATAATTTTTTATTTTCTGGCCTCTTTAATTTTTATCTGCCACAATGACGGTAATAAATTAAATTAATTTAATTAATTAAATTAAATCGACCAAGAGCTCTTTTGTTTACTTAGATTATTTAAAAATACGTTCATTCGAAAACTATTTTCAAACTATTTGCGTGAGGGTCTTAGGTTCCATTCCCACCAGAGACTCTGGTCTGTTACGCTACAGCGATTGTAAAGGCTAAGCTACTCAGCTCGTAATAATTACATATAATTTGTAATTTCTATTATGGCATACTGCCGCCTTTAAGTGACGATTAGACTTTGCAAATATTTGCCAAGAAAAAAAAACGTAATCAATACCGAATAAATATCGGATAACTGTTTGTTTGAACCTATATTCACTGTTTGTTTACATCGACTCAATATTTAGAAAAAAGTCTGGTTTAAGTTGTTATGAAGTCGCCGTAGTCTAATAGGTAGTGTGTTGGCTTATTAGACGCAAAAGCCTGGGTTCGAGCCCCAGGCCAGGCATCAAAGACAAAATACAATAAATATTTTTTCGGCGACTTCCTTTCAGTAGATTTCTGGCAAAAACTCTGAGAGTAAATAAAAATTGCCATGAAAAGTTTCTCAATAAATAAAAATCTGTCGTTCGGAGTCGACTTTAAACTGTAGGTCCCACCACTCATGTATAAAATTAAACACACACAACATAAGTGGTGTGAGAAACTAGAACGTTGTACAATGGGTCAATTCGAACTCCGGGTACTGTACTTGTCTTAATTGACAAGTACACGTCTTCTAACCTAACCTAACCGAAGTTGTCTTCTGCACTCTCATTTATTTGCAATCACAAATAAACAAACTTTTATGTTTACAATCGCGGTAGTTTGAACTAGAACCTTGTGTTAAAACTTCAGTTCTGATATCGTGAAAAATAGGACGACCCCTCTTCTAGCAGTGTTCTGTCTAAAGCTCTAAGATTAATTAATCAATCGACGTTGAACTCTAGGTTCCGGCATTCATTAAATAGATTAAAACTCAAAACTTTGACTGTGTGAGATGCTAGACCGCAATATTGTAAATCGACCTTTAAATATTAATTAAAAAAAAAATAATTACTAATGGCGCTACAGACAATTTTCTATCATATCTATTCAAAAACCAAAAAATAGTATTCAATACTAAAGCGTTAAAAAAATACTGTTTTACATAAAAATGCCTGACCTGTATTCCTAAAGCTTAAAATACCATTTCTTTATAGATCATTAAAGTATGTATATTTTTTTATTGTTTCTTCTAAGAAATATCCACAAAAATATTAAAATTTCTTTTTTGTATATTTATTATGCGAATTTGCTAATTGTCTTCATATGAAATTTTGATTTCTTTTTTTTTATTTTAATAAAAACTTCTATGATTTTGCAATATTAAAAAAACAAAAAAAAAATATTAATAAATATTTAAAAAAAAAATCACAAAATTACAACATTTAGTATATTTACGAAAAAAGAAACACATTTAGTTTTAAAAAATATTTTGAAATTTTTTGTTTTTTTTTTAGTTTCCATATATAATTTATATGCATGTATAAATTGTACACCAACACATTGAGAAGTATCATTAAAAAGAGAGACATCGATATGATTTAAACAATGAAAGAAACGAAAAAAAATCAATAAAAAATAGAAAAAAAAATAATAATAATTACGCATATTTAAAATACCGAAATACACAGACACACATATATAAAGAAAATTAGTTTATAAATTTTGATTTTCCAAATAAAAACCATGGATTTGAAAAATAATAATAATTTACATAAATAATTAATAATTTATGTAAAAGCGTTCCACACATATTTAAATTGTTTTTACTTGATTAACTTTTTTTGTTTTTTTTTTGTTTAAATGAATTGAAAAGAAAAAACTCCAACATCAATATATAGAGTATGTACGAGTATGTGTTACAAAAAAAAAATATATATATATATGTACGTATATTGTATAAAAGTATAATAGTGGTAGTGTAATTAGAAAAAAAAACTTTATTTTTTGTTGTAAATTTATTAATAAAAAACACCAAAAGCACTTTATTGACGAGTATTTTGTTGGTAGAAAAAATTATTATTTTTTTTTTTGATTGTAGTTTGTAGCACTGCACAACGTTTGAATATGTTTAAAAACTTTACCCCTCTTGTTTTTTTATGATTTATTTATTTTACTTATTTTTTTTTAAGTAATTAAGTAATTTTTTCTTTTATAAATTTAAAACAAAGTATATAGTAAAGTACAATATGGAATAAGAAAATAAGATTTATTACTTTTTTTTTATAGATAAATAAAAAAATTAAGTGCATGATTTTTTTATTTTTTTTTTCTTTAGTTTTTGGATTTTATTTAGCAAAAGTAAAGAAGAATTTATTTGTAATGAAATAGATTTTTTTTGATAAAATTAGAAAAAAAAAATGGATTTTATGTTTTACTTTTTTGTTTTGGAAAAAAAGCAAAAGAAAATATAAATGAAAATCACAATTTTACTTTTTTTTCTGTATGAGAAACTAAATTTTTTAACGTTTTTAAGCAGATTTTTTTGGATAATTTTTATTTTTAATTTTGGGGGTTAAGCTTATGGTTTTTGAAAGAAAAAAATTTTTTTTTGTATAATTTTGTATGCCAAATGTGGTTAACTAACTTAATGAGATAAATAAGCAAAGTTCAGAGTTTAATTTTAATCACTTTTTGAAGACCTATTAATATATTATATTATTATATTATTAATTAATTTACTATTTTTTTTACAATTTTATTCTATTGTTAAAGGTTTAACATTAGAATCTAAAACTATAATCCATTGATACTACTTTCCCAACTGTGTATAATACCATAAAGATATGATAAATCTCGTAGTTAATGTCTTAATTTACGTGCGTCCTAGTTGTGGGCTCAATAGCAATCAGAGACTGGTCTGTTACACTTTACAGTGATCCTCAAAAATAAAAATCTATGTATAGCTAGAGGAAAAACATAGAGAATATATTTAATAAGCGTTACAATCATTTTAGCCAAATTGATCAACACACATTCAGAATTGAATCAGTAAGGGTTGCCTTCGAATCTGACCTTGGAATTTATACATAGCCCTAAATTTTCAAGATCAAAGTTCAATAAACACGGTTACGTTCAAGCCGACTAACAACTGTTAGTCATTAAGCACATGAGTGTTTGTGAGAATTCTATAAATTTATTTAATTCGTCATTACAACTCTTTAGTCAGGATTACGACCTAACTTCTCACCCCACCCGTGTTGTGTGTGTTATTTTTATTCATAGGTGGCAGGACCTGCAGTTAAAATCAAAATATGAAAAAAATATTTCTTTGGCGACTTCCTCTTAGCAGATTCCCGACAAAAAGTCTGAGAGTAAACGAAAATTGCAAAGAAAAATTTCCCAAAAAATATGTCGTTCGGAGTCGACTTTAAACTGTGGGTCACGTCACTTATGGAAAAAATTAACACACAACGTAAGTGGTATGAGACCCTAGGCTTTGATCCTTAAAAGTAACTCAAAAAATACCTTAAATACGTTAAATTATTGAAAAATTTTTCTTGGTAATTTTATTTATTCTCTAGCCTGTTTATTAGACGTGAGGCCATGATTTAAACACCAGCCCAGACATTTCGAGCAAATCGAAATATAAAAAAATATTTCTTAGGCGACTTCCTCTCTGAGCAGATTCCTGGCAAAAAGTCTGAGAGTAAACGAAAATTGCAATGAAGTTTCTTAAAAAATCTGTCGTTCGAAGTCGACTTTAAACTGTAGGGGTCCCTGCACTTAAAGATAAAGTTAACACTTATAACATGAGTGATGTGAGAAACTAGGCTTTGATCCTTAAAAGTAACTCAAAAAATACCTAAGATGCCATGCCTCCCTCCTTTATATGCAATTTAAAAATGTTTAAACTTTTGAATATTTTTATAATTTAAACAACTCAAATACCTATGTATGTACTACCCTAATTTAAGAATACCCATGTACATATGTATGTACATAATGATGATAACTTGACTCACAAAAATTTGTTGACCATTAGATAAATTAAATTTTTCGCATAATAATCGAAATGATGCAGCAGCATTAGATAAAGTGAAAAGAAACAGAGGTTATTAGCATATTACCACACATTGAATTTTAGGCCAAAACTACAGAATACAATACAATAACCACACAACAACAACAACAACAATGAACACAAAAATCGATAAGCTTGGTACAATACAAAAGTCATTTGTTTACTAACTGACTGACGGACTGACTGAATGGTGGTATGAATAGGAAAAAAAATGTTATGCATACTCGTAGTTTTAGCGTGTATACATACATAGGTACTTGCCACACAGCCATTCATAGTGTATGCAACATTTGACCACCATTTGAAAAAAAAATATGCCCAAAATGAATTTTCAATATTTCTGAGTAGAAGAATTGAATAGAATTTGTAAGTACGAGTGTAGATTGTAGGAAAATCTAATGCAAATTTCAATTTTTTTTGTCTTTCTGCATGATTTGAAGAAATGAAACAACTACTGTTATAGAGAGGGGTTTTTTTGTTGTTGATGTTGTAGCTGTTGTCGCCGGCGTTGACATATCAGTTTGGCCATGCGGGTATTTGGGTCAGTGAGGTCGCTTAATGGAAATTTTGTTACATTAAAATTGTCAACGATATGATGACAATGATTGTGTTGTAGTCATTATAGCGTCGTACACACAGTATAAGCCAATGAAGAATGATTCGCATTTATCGTATATTTATAATGATTGTGATGAAGGACATCATAAATGATGTTTTTTTTATGTTGTTTGGCGCAATGCGTTAAAATTTAATAAAATTTTATTTATATTTCGAATTGTTGTCGATTGAAATTCAATTAAACTCATACATGTTTCATTTGATTGCAGATTGATTTTCTGTAATAAAAAATAGATTTCTTTGAAATGTTTATTACATTTTAAATGTTGTTCACATTGATTTACTTTGGCTTGCACTGACAACGGACAGCGGACAACGGTCGATGATGGACTTGGTCAATAGTATACAGCACAACTATTATGTCAAATGTTTAAATTGAAATTCATATGAAATTGTCTAGTGAAAGACTATAATCAAGATAGAAAATCATGTTGTGTATGCTGTTATTACATGTACCTGGACAAAGAATTGGTAGTACATACTACATACATACGTACTACATTTGCCATGATGACAATAGTGGGGGGTAACAGCAAGAAAAAAAAACAAAATCAAGGGAATAATAACAATAATAAACAAAAACGTATAAAATCTATATGAAAACTGTTGTTGAACATTAACTAACCACTTTATATGTATGTATGTATACAACAACGTTTATAGATGATCATATAGAGCACAAGCTATTACTGCAAAACGTTTAAAAATATGGACCTCCAACAGTATGTGCGTTATGTTACTGGTTGCTTTTTGTCTTTAGGCCATGTTTCAAAAAGGAAAATACCAACTAAGCGAAAAAAAAACAAAACAAAACAAAATCTAAAAAAACTAAACATAATGAAAATTCATTACTTTAACCACTCCCCAAATGTTGGAAGAAAGTTGAATAGTTTGTTGTTGTCCTATCAGTCAGTTAGCCATCCAGTCAGTCAGTTGACTCTGGCTTCTTCCGCTCAAAGACAGGGGCAAGCAAGTAAGAAAGCCAGCATTTATAAACTCCCGCAATTTAACAATAAAAAAGTGCCATAAAAATAAAGTCAGGATTTAAGTCAAAATGCTCAATATGGTCTAATAGCCAACATTTAAAATTGACCACACACATTGCAGAAAGAGAGTTTTGTCGAAAAAGAATAATACAAGTATAGTAATTCAGTTACACTAAACTAAACTATGCGCTATCATTATTACCATTAACAAGAATGAACGCAAAAAGCTAGAAGCGTAGTGTATGGGAGGTACAAATCAATAAAGTTTTTTCAAATAAAGACGATTATTTTCTTGATAAGATAAAGATTCTAATAATATTATAATTAATATATGTATGTATGGGAGAATATTGAATAAGTACGTCCAGAGCTAGCTTGAATTAACCTAGTGGTCAATTGTGATGCCACCCAAAGCGAAGCCTCAGATTTAACTGACAAGCCCTGATTTGCAGGTATTGACAATCAGTAACAGGTTTTTATTTTTTACGTACTTAATTGGTTATTACAATCCTTTAGTAAGGATTACAACCTAGCTTCTCACATCACTCATGTTATAAGTGTTAATTTTATCTTTGTGTGGAGGGGGGCCTACAGTTTAAAGTCGACTCCGAACGACAGATTTTTTTTTGGAAACTTTTCATGGCAATTTTATTTACCTTCAGAGTTTTTGCCAGAAGTCTGTTGAGTGGAAGTCGCCGAGATCGCTTCTAATCAGCCAACACACTACTTACTTGAATACGGCGCCATTTATTAATTTTCACTTAAACTAGATCTCTCGCAAGGTATTTCCAAATACTGTGTTTTTCTTTTTTTCTTTGCCTTTGTTACAGTTTTTTTTTAGACAAGTTTTGACCAACTAGTTGGGTAATTGGCCTACTATTGGGGGTTTTAGAATGATATGACTGTCATCTCAGTTGTTGCAGTTTTGTTAGGCAAGTTTTGGCCAACTAATTGTGTGATTGACCAGCTATTGTGGGTTTTAGAAAGATAGGACTGCTATCTGCCTTTGTCTAGGCACTACACCCTACGAACTAACGTGAAAGCTTAATTAATTTTCACTTAAACTTGATCCCTCGCAAGGTATTTTCAAACGCTGTTCTTTGCCTTTGCTACAGTTTTTTTTAGACAAGTTTTGTCCAACTAGTTGGGCAATTGGCCTACTATTGGGGGTTTTAGAATGATATGACTGTCACCTCAAATCTTGTTGCAGTTTTGTTAGATAAGTTTTGGTCAACTAATTGTGTAATTGGCCAGCTATTGTGGGTTTTAGAAAGATAGGACTGCTATCTGCCTTTGCCTAGGCACTACACCCTAGGAACTAACGTGAAAGCTTTTCGTATAAGCTTTAGTCAATCCGACCATTACATGACCTTACTAAGATGTTCGTTGGTAATGTTGTCCTCTCAAGGGGCATCAGAATGAATAACATTGCTGACATTGCACGACTTTTTAACAATTTATTAAAATTAAATTATTAATATACCGCAAGTAAATGAAATTCTTGTTCTAAATCAATATTTACAACTTAACAAATTTTCAACTGCCCCCTGACTACATGTAAGGCGATAATAATCCACTGCTTACAAGCACCACTGCTTGCCAACAAAAAGAAAAGAAAAAATCCCCTCATTTATATTCGGCTCTGTACCACGTTTGAGTTTAAAAAAATCATCAACTTTATATATTCATCGTTAGGAAATAGTAACCAAAAAATAGTCTACGGCAGCAGTAGAAGATAGAGCAGTGAATGGTAGTGGCTGGCTATCATTTATATGTATGGTTTAAAAGGAGTTTTATGGGACTTTTGCTTTTGCATATCACGTTTTTTGCATTTTTCTCTCTCGATTTTTTTTGCTTTTCATTACCAATGCAATGCGGTTCAACAAACATACAAATCGTTGGCTACAAAAAAGATCAAATGGCTTAAAAGTTTTTTTGTTTTGTTTTTTTGCCTGAACTATTCTAACATCATTTTTCTCGTCTAAACGCATTTAATAGAGTTGACTTTAATTCGTTTTTTTTTCTTGCCATATTGGCCAGGCTAAAAACTAGCTGCTGCTAGTTCCTCACAGATTCTATTTCAATGTGAGTGTACGTGTGTCTGTATTTCAATTGTAACCACACGCCTAAGCAAATTATCCTAGTCATCATCAAGTCAAGTACGTACACATCTACGTACGTTTTGTGAACAATATTTTCTGTTTTTTTTCTCTTTTTTTGACTTGACCATCGTATTCCTCTAAAATTCATTTGACCGCAAAAACTGCAACTTCAGTTTTTATTCCCTTAACCGTTGGATATCGTTTTTCTTCTCGTTTGCTTGCCATCTCTTTTGATTATATGGGTCTATGATTTCATATAAACGGTGGGCAATTTTTTGGGGGTTCTTTTTATTTGGAGTTGTTGGAGAAATTCACTTACAATTTCCATACGCGTTTTAAACTCTTTGCGCTTTAATTGTTTTATGAAGTTTTGCTGAAGTGAAAAATGTTTTCATAAACTTTCTGTTTAAATTTTTATGTGTCGAGTTGGCATATTTGTAGGGCTTGAATTGGTTCTTATTTTTTTCTTTTTGGTATCAATATAAATTTATTGTATCGTTTTCGCAATTTTAATTTTTCCTTTTGCTTTGTTTTAAATCCACTTATCAAGCTATTATTGCAAAGCAGGTTATTGTTCTAATGTAGTAGAAAGGCTATTTACAGGTACTGTAACATCACGTGTTACCGCTCCCAACAGGCGGGTATCCTCTAACACCCAGTTAACATGGAATGTTTTAACGATCTGTATGTATATGCTCATGGAATTGCGTTAATATCCACTAATCCAAGGCATTTGCATGTAGAAAACAAACTGAACTGTCCTGTAAAACACCAATTGCATCTCAATGCCACCACGCTTTTATCTTATTTTTCTTGATGATAAGCCTGTTAAGCAGGGAGTACGTACCTTCACAACAAAATCACACGGGGCAATAGTATAAAAACGGATATCCCAGCTCCACTTCCCACGGAAAAAAAGGTTTTCGCAAACCTTTGAAAATTATGAACGCACCTGCAACTATCCTACGCAACCGAAATCTTAAGAAAGTATACCTGGCTGGTGTCAGTGGCAGCAATAAATAACCTGCCGGCTTTTATCATCGTTTAAAGAGAAATTTACTGACATACGTTGACTCACAAATGACTTCCAACGCAAAATTTTACTGAAAATCGATAAAAAAAACACCAATTGCTCTGGAAGTGAGCCTGCAATATTGGTGCTAGGCTAGTCACACATTCAGCACTTCGGCATATAATATCACAGTAATAGAATCCGCATGGAATTGAAAGCCACAAAACCTAACAACAAATGCGATCACCTAATTTGGTAGTCTACTGGGATGGTAGCTTATATGGCACAGAAAGGTTTATGGGATCGATGCTGGTCTCTTAGACTACATCGAACATAAGATCTGATCTACTACGTATCGCAATAAAAAAATGAGAAGGACAGCAGCATACAAAACGGTAAAGTGTTTGTATTCTACAGCATAACAGAAGCGTATTTTAGCGTAATATCTACAAAACCATAATTAGATCATCTGCTACTACGTATGAACGTAAAATGTAGCCAACAACTGCTTAGAATATTTGAAAGCTAAATTCTATGAAAGCTGTACCGGCCAATAGCGAACACAAAAGGTGACTAAGGCGAAAGTATTACTAGCGAACTCTGCTTATGCCCTTTAAAGCTAAGAACATAGTGAAATTTATGAAAACGACACGACGCATAGGATATGTAGGACAAGTGGCACAAACTAACGACAACTGCAATGGACGAAGAAAATTTAATAATTTAGGAAGCCTCTGCCTCTGGTATTAGATCGTTTAATGTTTATTGTAGTCGCCGCACTCTAGTAGGTAGTGTTTTGGATTATTAACGGTTCAAACTACAGGTCAGAGGCGACTGCCTCGCAGCAGATTTCTGGCAAAAACTCTGAGAGTAAATAAAATTGCCATGAATAAGTTTCTCAAAAATCTGTCGTTCGGAGTCGACTTTAAATTGTAGGTGTACCTGGGATCAAAGGCTTTGTTTGGAGGACGTCTTACATACGTTTCTCCATCAGATTAGGACAAATTAAACTTAGATTCCTCACTCCAGAGAGCTCTGTTCCAGAAAAATCGTTTCTAATTATAAGACCACCACTGTACATACATACATATGTATGGAATGTTTGTTGGACTCGTTTTACGCCCACAACAAATATGTTTTTGAATTGACCGCAAATTAGTTCATTTACTCGATAAGAGAAGGGCATTATACGTTTTCTCTGTAAAATGCCTTTTATAATGTGTATTCCTAATATAATCCCACAATTAACCCAATGAATAAATTTAATCACTTAAAAATGTTTTCTTTTACGCCTTCAACTGCATTTATCACGATAATTTCTTTGTTAAAGTTCATGAACTTTTTTCAAATTGGTTTGATAACCTTTGTTTTATAAATTTGTTTGTATTTGCTAAATGCATTGTCCTTTCGTTTATTGTCCTTTGTGCCATATAATATGTAATAAAACCCCCAGAATATTAGAGTGAATCAACGAATTATTGTAGATTTAACACATGAAAATAAGACGTAAAAGGAAAAATAACAACAAAACAAATACGAATACGAAACTTGAACCACCAAAAATAGAAAAAAAAGAAGTTCAATGGACAAATCCAAATTCATCTATAACAAGTTCAATGAACTTGATGGCGAAAATTCTTAAGGTTATGTTTTACTATTCCAATAAAGAAAAGGAAAAAACAACAACAAAAATCATAAGAAGCCAGCCCAGCCACAGTAAGCCAGAGTATAGACAAAGAAAAGACAGTTGGTTGGTTTTAAGGACGTATATAAAAAACCTAAAGGAAAACAAAACAAACAAACGAAAAAGCATTTGGTCTAGCTTTGGAATGACCGCCTGCGATATCTAGCGCAACGCATTAATACAATTGTCAGTGGAGGTGTTGTAGAGGAGTTAACGAACGATTGATTACAAGTGAGAAAGGAGATCCGAGCACTGTTTGACGCATCAGGAGAATATACGAACGTACCTACGTACATATGATTACCATCTTAATGGGTTCTTAGTATGTGTTCAAATGTTTTATGTGTGTGGTAATGATGAAGGCAGCAAACGGTGATGCTGCCTGATGATATTGATGACAAAATTGAATAAGGATATGTACGACAGTTACATATAGACATTTTCACTTATACATTCGTTACAAAAATATACATACAAATGCACACACACATACATGAATAAATATAAAATAACAAACCTTACAAACAAAATATAACGGAAAACATATATAAAAAAAATAAAAATAAAAAATAAAATAATAATCAAATATCGATCCGATTGCGTCTGGGCCTTTATTTTTATTTTGTTCGTTCCTTTTTTTTTTTTTTGCATTCTTACAAGCATTTCGTATTTTTTCAACGTCTACTAGCTGGTTTTTTTCGTTTCAACATTTTATCCAGCTGCGTTAGCAAGTTGGTTTTGTCACACACACACACACACACACACACATAATATACAGCTTTTCAGTCATCAGCCAGCCAGTCAGTCACTCACTCACTCAGTCAGTCAGTCAGTCATTTCTTGGCGTCTTTTAATTTTCTTGTAATTTATTAACTCTTCCTCCTACTTTCCTTCATCTCTCTTCATCGTTCATCTACAAAAAATCTACGAAATGTTCGAAAAATATAAGAAGAGCACACAGGCATTAAATAATCATTTTCGAAAAAGAAGAAGAAAAAAGTCCTTTCTTTCCTTTCTTTTTTTACTACAACCGTGTAGAGTAATTTTCCTATTAAGGCCGCCTTAGACACACACAAGTTTGTTTTAAATTTATCTTTTCGTCCATTTCCATGTGATTTTTTTTATTTGTTTTTGAATTCCGAAAAGGGAAATGTAATGTTATATAGCAAAAGATGTCGAGACTAAATTGCTACACAGTTTTCCTTCCAGACTTTGGTTTAATTTGGTTTGTTTTAGTTCGTTGACTGGTGTTGGTGTTTGTTCTTGAGTTTGAGAGACCGGGGAGGTTAACGAATGGCCGAGAGACAGTGTTAATGTGGACTTTTGGACATTTTTGATAACTAAAGATGTCTGTCGTCTACTCTTTATTTTCTTCCTTTTTTCTTTCTTTTTCGTTTTTGCGTTTATAGGTCTGTTTATTTTGGCGGCAAATAAAATTTCAAATTTACAGCAATTTGTCTGGGGTATGAGGACGTTTGTAGTTTATCTCTCAATCGTTTTGTATTTTTTTTTATCCTTTTTGTGTCATTTAAAAAAAGGAACTAAATTGTCTGCAATTTGTCACAGAAATTTTGTACAATTTAAACGGTAGGCAATCATAAGCATAAGATTAAACGAAAATTAATAGAATTGCTGTAATCATGTAAACATATTGGTGCAAGTCTGCCAATCAGAGCCTGTGATCTCTTAGACCACCGGGAAAAAATTAATTGTTATTCAGCAATAACTTAAGTGACCACCCCCCAATAACACGAAATTTGGTTAAGCGAAGCGGTCCTTTGGGTCAAGTAACATTCCGGTTTCATTCGGAGCTCGGGGTGGTTCAAACTTACCCACTAATGCGATCATAACACCACAGGAGCTTACCTCTCTCTGAGTAACACCGTGGGTCATATGGCCACCGAGTGAACTTGCCTGTGACCGGCAAGCTAACCTCTAACCTCACCTAACCTAACCTAACACTCAACAACAGAGTAACATCCCGGAAATCACACACATAATCAAGTTTCTCTATACCAATAGAGGAGACAACAGAGAAACATCCCGGAAACAATCACACACATAATCAAGTTTCTCTATACCAATAGAAGAAACAAAGTGCTATTCTGTATCAAAACATTTGAGTCATTTATAATCGATATGGATGTCCGCCAAGAGATATATTTTTCCATCACTGCCCGTCATACATGTATTAGGCGATGTAGTAGCAGCAGTAAACGATTTACTACGGAATAATATTCAATGGACACCCTTCTAAAAACTAAATGATCTTCATTGCGAGCCTGGCGGTACCTGTAAAACAATCAATAAAAATGGATAGAAAAATTATATTCTATGTTTAGGTAGGTACCGTAGACGATGTTCAAGTTCTTGTCGTAGCAAGAAATCAGGCACTTGGCGAAGCACGTGGTGGAGATGGTACTGCTAAGCGGTGAGCAGCAACAGAAATTTTATATTCAGAACCATATCTTGAAAATCGCAAAGGTTTTAAGGGAAATAATGCCCGTCCACCAAATTGCTAGAACGCTCAATATGGCGAAAAAGTGACTGAAAAATAGGACGTAAGCGGAATATTCCCTGCTGGTTTTAGTCAACTCGAAACAAATACATATACACTCAGCGCCAAAAATGTGTAAACACCACTGAAATAATTCATTTTCTTAGGATAGCGAGAAAAGTAAATGAGAATAGTCGTATAAATTTCCAAAAATAAACACGTTTATTTATTAGTTATAAAATGTCAAAACAAAAACAACAATTCATGATAAAGGAACTTTTTTTATACTTAAGAACAAAACTGTTTTATACTTAAGAACAAAAGTGTTGACTCACTTATGGCGCTCACTGTACATATGTAGGAGGAATTTACTTATTTCGCATACAATTGTGAATTGCAACAGCGTTAAAGTTATGCAGAGGTCGTATTGCATTAGCATCATGAAGAGTTTGACGAATATATACTGATGCCAATCCAGACATTTCAGTCCATCCATATTGTATAACATTTTTGAATATAATTTAAAAAAAAAATTACATTTCTACAGTCCATCTGTGATAATTCGATGCATACAGTTTTAAATTTCGTTCATATTCGATTTTTATTAAAAAATCCTAAATTTATTATGATTGTCGAGTGCTACAATATCTTTAAAAATGTATTCTGATTTTTATTTTATTTCTGTTTATTTTTTTTTCATATTGAATGTCGCTTTGCGTTTAGCATTTTATTTTCAGAGCCAAACACAGCCAGACAGAATAAAACAATAATTACAACAAAATATTTGCAAAATAAAAATGAAAAAAAAACGACAACAATTTCCAAATAAACATAGAAAAAGTTTGAATCTTTGAGTTGCATTTATGCAACTGCAACGACAATAGCAACAGCATCGGCAAGAGCAGCAACAGTAGCAGCATCAACAAAAATATGAATTTGCATACCCAAACTCTGTGTACCCAACTCTCACCAGTAGTAGCTGCAACACAGTACACAACAATAGAGGTTGCAAGTTTTGAATCAACAACATCAAAAACGAGACAAAGGAAAACTGAGAAAAAGGAACACCGAACGAACAAACGCACATTGCAGGAGATGCAATTTTTTGGTTAGGCGGGGGTGAAAAACAAACTGCAGGCTCAGGCCTTTTCATTTATTTTATTCTTCTAGTCTTTTTTGGTGTGTATTAAATGCGCCAAATAAATTCACACAGGGGTGAGAGCAAGGGTGAGGGCGAAGTATGACAACAATTCGTAGCAATCAACCTAAAACGCAGCGCAACGAAATTGTGTGTATTCTGCTGTTGCAACAAGAGATTTTTTCTTTGTATTTGTATTTGTAAGTGTATGTGTTTGGCAGTTTTCATTTTTTTATTATTATTTTTTTGTTTTTGTTTTTTTTTTTGTCAATGTCAAGGCAAAAAGAAAATAATTTTTAAAATTTCTTTTTTAATATTTATTTTTATATTTTCGCTGTTGTTATACACACAATCAGTGTATTAGTGCCCGTTTGTGTGTATAGACGACGCAAAGTGAAGTAGCATTTTAGGCGTTGGAGTTTGTTTTTTTTAAAGTTCATTTTTTAAGTGTATGCTGTGCGTTATAAGTATTTACAGTTCTGTCTCTTTTTTTTTGTATGTCTGCGTCTACATGATGATGATGATGATGATGTAGATGAGCCAGACAAACAAAGAGCTTGGACAGACTTTAGGCCAAGTCTAGTGTGTGTGCAACATCAGTTTGTAACACACACCGCGTTAGTCTCATCGGTATTCTTTATTTATATTTATCCTGTTGTTTTCGTTGTTGTTGTTGTTGTCGTCGTTTTTTAAGAACTAATTAAAATAAACGTCAAAGCAAGTGAATGCGCCTAAATGCACACACACAACACACATTTTATAGATTCTCTCTGTTTTTGTATGCGTTTTTATTTTCGTTTTTGTTTTGTTTTTTCGAATATTCAAATAAAAGCTTATTTTCTTTCCTTTTTTGGGTGAAAAATATCGAAATGAGTTGCATTTATTGTAACATACGATATTTCCAGTGAAAAATGCTGTTGCCTGATGCTGTGCTTTAATGCACAAATGATTTGTTGTTCGCCTTTATATTTATTTTTTATTTTTGGCTGGCTGGCTTGCAAGCATTTGAAATTGTTGTTGAATGCATACCACTAACGAACGCATCGTTTGATATATTTTGTATTTTTTTTCCCATAACAGTATTTAATACAGAGAAAGAGATATTTGAATATATACATACATACTATCACTGTGACTTGATACTAACTGATAAAGGCCATAGGGTATGAGTATTTTTAATATACTATTTGGTTTCATTTTCCTTTTTTTTTTGTTGTTATTAATAAACATTTTTCGAGTCCATTATTTCAAAAATTAAAAAACGCAACAATGATATGAGTATCAGCAGTAGGTAGGGCGGCCTCATTATCATTATAATGTCCGTGTAGAGTTGGGAAGCTGAAGAAAATATTTGCTCGAGGATAATTTGTTTTTTAATAATAAATTCTCAAGGGTTTATAATTGGTCTTTTGTTTTAATTTGGTTTCAAGTACCTGAATGGCAATGACAAACGAATGGAATAAACTGAAATATTTCAATGTTAATTACATAAATTGTTTTTAATTTTATAATTTTGTTTCAATTGTTTTCAAGTTGATCGAATTCAAAGAAATATTCCAGTTAAATTGATTGAACATATCTGTGTGTGTCTATAAAAGGCGATATGGCTATATAAACTGCTTAAAGTTATAGTGGTCTCTACCACTCTAACTACGTCATTGATAAAAAAAGGTTATGACAAAACAAAGCTATGCTTGTGGATCAAACACGAATTAGTGGAATAGAATCGGATTGGATATACTGCCTGTAAACTCATGGATCAGTTGCAGTTTGAAGGTTTAAAGATTTCTATTATTCTTTAGATCCACGTTTACTGTATAAGCTTTCTGAAGAAGTATTCAATACTAGAAACCTATGCTTAAAGACTCAGATTACTATAGGAGTTGTGGCACGGAAATATCTGGCCCTACCAATGTTAAAGAGAGGGTTCTTCATGAGCGACAGACTCCTCTTATTAAATTTAGAATTAAGATTTATTTTTCTGATCCCATTTGTGTTGCTTTAATTAATTCGTTCTGTTTTTTATTCTTATTTTTTTTCTTTAGTAAAAAGCAGAAGCATTAATCTATGTGTTATCTTTTTCTCTTTTTCAGATATTACAACAACTTCTCAACTACGATTGAACTGCTCAACATACATACACAAATGTAAGTCAATCTTTCAATTTAATTATTAAACAATATGAAATAATTATTTCTTATCAAGTAATTTCTATAATTTATACACAATTTCATTCAAACGAAACAAAATCTGTTTTGAAATTCATGCATAAAAATTTATTGTCATTTCTTTTACTAAACATTTTATTATTTTCGATGATTATTTTCTCGAGAGTTTAAAACTTTTTGGCAAAATGTGTAAAAACTATTCCCTTAATTCTTAATTTTATGCTTTTTTATACAGTCTAACCTCCTTCAACCTTTTGCATAGCGTAGTGGGGGTATATAAATGTCCCATCAAATCAAAGTTTTAATTTTTCATTTCATTTTCTAGAATTTCTAAAGTACGTGTGTTATTTTTTGAGTGGCAGTAATGTCCCTTTTTCATAAAAGACGAAAATAAAATTAAAAAAATAATAAAAACAAAAAAGATAAAAAAATATAAAACTATGGGGGTAGATATACAATATGAGGCAAAATATATTAAAAAATATACTCCTACAAAACGTATGTAAATATTTACACGAAATATATTTTTGTGATATCCACATTCTCTTAAACAATTAAGAGCAAAATAATAGCAAATATAATATAATATTGCATACTAATTGCATGAAAATCTCTAAAACAATTGCTATATTTTTCCATACAACTGTGTTCATGTACACTTTATATTTATATAAAGTAAAGTAAAGTAAAGCATAGCATAGCATAGTCATCATTGCTATCCTAAAACTCGCTCATACATTAAGCAGGGTTTATTACGAGTCCTTTTTTTGGATACAGGTTTTGGTTAGTCGTGGCGGTGGTGGTGGGTGGTGTATGTTTGTTGTATTGTATAGTATGTATGACGTGTGTGTAGGTATTTAAACTCAACGCGTATGTCACCATATGCAAATATTGAAGTAGGAAAATAAACGAAAAAGTAAAAATACTAATAGAAATTATTTTTTAATATATTTTTTCTCTATTACAGCTGTGTTGAGTGTTGAAGAGAGGAGGCTTGAATATTTTGTTGTTAGGCATTTGATATGTATAGAAAAGGATACTTTTTCTCTTCATTCTTTTTTATGTTTTTGTTGTGTGTGGAGTATTTACTTAAAACAAAAAGAACAAAATTAACAAATATCTGTTAAGCACTTAAAAGGAGGAAGGTTGTACGTACAGTGTGATACAGGATATTAAATTTTTAGAAGTTTAAAAAAATGTATTTTTAGCAAAATTAAATGATTATTCTGAATGGCTTGACACAACATACGATCTCTTTTAAATCGAATATTGATTTTAAATATTAATTTATTAACTTTAGAAAAATTGTAATAAAAAATCAACCATAAAACAGTGAAAACTGGGGGAGTAAGACATTGTGTTTGTCCCAGAAATCAGAAAGGAAGGAAGTGAAATAATTGGTGTAGAGAGAATGCATATAAAGAAGCAGAAAAAACTGAGAAACACATTTCATCAGGAGATCCTGATGCTAAAGTATTTAACCTTTGGACAGTGAAAGAGATGAAGCTCGTATCATCTTCCACTCCTCCTCACATCCACATGCCCTGCAGAAATCCGTCAGAGCTCTATTCTAGATTCTTGTAAGCAATTTGGCATCACACGCTACATAAAGAACCTAATTACCAGTTTCACACTGAACTTGTTGAGCTTCAGTTGTAAGCTGATCTATTCTTTTAGCGCCTTTGTTCCCTTTCTCAACCCATCTTCTAATGAATCTATAGGGGTAGCAGATTGCAGAAATAGGGCCAATAACCCTACCTTCAATTAAGTGAATCCTATCTAGCAAGCGACTGCCTCTGGCAAAAACTCTAAGAGTAAATAAAATTGCTATGAAAAGTTACTCAAAAATCTGTTGTTTGGAGTCGACTTTAAACAATAGGTCCCCTGGTACTCAAGTATAAAATTAGCACACACAACATAAGTGGTGTGAGAAGCTACGTCGTATTCCTGCCTAAAGAGTGGTAATGACTAATTATGTTATTTTTGTAATCTAGCAAGCACGTCAGTCATTCTCAGGAATATCACTGTGCATAGGGACCCAGCAGAGACTTAAGCAATTCGGCTTTTATAGTCACGAATCACTCGCAATTCTCTATCGCCTTCAACGATATTCACGTGAAACGACTTTAGTCATGGTCTCAAAACAACAAAAGATACGGTGATTTGCAACAGAAATCTTTTGTAAATAAGTTTTAAATTTACAGTTCAAACAACCTTTAACATTTTCAAATCCGTTTTCTGGTTATTTTGTTAAATTTTGGCGGCAAACTGCGATGTCATCGTACATTAGCGGTGGAGCACCGTTTTAAATTCATTCATTCAAATCAAACCCTTTATAAGGGTTTAGATTCCATCTTTCTGGAATTTAACTAAATTTGCTATTTGGATTCTGTTACTCTACACCGGGTATATGGTCACTTAGGCACACTTAGAAACACATTTAAAAATTCAACGATTTTGCTGTCTGTGTATTCTGTTTGACTTCCATTTTTCAGCATTTATGGCCACTCTGAAAATTGTTCACATTTTCTTATTTTTGTTGAAAAAAATAAAACAAGAAAAATTATTTTATTGTTATTGTTTTATACTTCTTTTTATGCCCATACGCATCCCCAACTTAATCTCAATATTTTGTATATATTTTATATAAAAATGTATGCATTTTTCCAGTTTTTCCTGGTTTTTACACCCCCTCTGCACTACACTTTACAAATAATTTTATTTTCTTTAGTTTTGTTCTTTTAATTTTTCTGAAAAAAAAACTTTCTTTTTGGCCAAAAAAAAAATAGAAAAAAGAACAGAATTTGTACAAAAACGTCAAGCGTGACGTCGTTTAACATCATCATTTCATTTTAACATCATTATCGTCATCATATCATACATATGCATATAAGATCATTATACACACTGTAGTACACCACACATAGTCTCACTGTTGTATACTATGCTACGGCTAGGGCTAAGCTATGCTGTGTTGTTCCCCTACTTTCATTTTCAATAATTTTGTTTAAAAGTCTACTGCTGCATACATATTCATGACTGTTTTTTGTTCTATTTTCTGTTTTAACCAAAATGTTTCATTTCTTTTCTTTGCTTTTTATCAGCAACATCATCATCGTCATCGTCGTCGTCGTCGTCATCCATCGTTGTCCTTTGTAAAAAATGTTAAAAATAAAAGATACTTTTTCTCTTTTAATAAAAAATTACAAAAAAAGGGAAAAACTAATGATTTTACTTATTTTGATAAAAATTTCATTACAAATACAACAAAAATTTTATAAAGTATGAACACGAACACCATGTCATAGAGATACATGTGTGTGTGTGCATACATATAAAATATCCTGTGTTAACAATAAAATATTTTAAAAGTTTTTCTTTCTCTGGTTTTTTTTCGAGTACGTACAGCCTTTATATAAAAATTTGTTTTTATTTCTTTTATTGTATAATATATACGAAAAGCTTTAACTGTACGTACGAAAAATAAATCCTTAAAAAATTATAGTAAGCGAGCGTACCTTTAGATCGTTAGGGGGAGTTACGTATGTATGTATGTATGTAGACATATATTTGTTGTTGGTTTTCTTGGTTTATTTTCCTTCGTAGTCTTTGGCCGTGTCAGGAGAATTATTTCTAGTTGTTTTGCTTTTGTTTTTTGTTTTTTTTTTTTGCTTTTCTACTTAAAACACCAAAAAAAAAATTCGGGGTTGGGTAATCGAGAATTTTCTATGAATTGCATGCGAATACGTATACAATTTTATTTTATTTTTTATTTTAATTTTTTTTTTAGGGAAATTTCCGTTTTTAATACAATATATTGAAAAGGTACAGTTGTGACAATAAATTTTATTTTTTTAAGAAAATGTACAAATTATTTTTAAAATGCAAAGATTTTAAAAGTAAAACTATTTAGTTGTGTTGCTAAGGCTTGAAATGTAACATTTTAGGCAAAGATAAAATAAAATGATTCGTTTTTATTATAATAATTCCACTCTAAAATACAGTAGATTGTATTATATATATATAGATTATTAGACGTAAAACCAGGGTTCGACACCCAGGCCAGACATCAAAACAAAATACAAAAAGTATTTCTTCGGCGATTTTCTCTCAGCAGATTTCTGGCAAAAACTCTGCGAATAACTAAAATCGCCATGAAAAGTTTCGCCAAAATTTGTCCTTCGGAGTCGACTTTAAACTGTAGGTCCCACCACTCATGCATAAAATTAACACACACAACATAAGTGGTGTGAGAAACTAGGTCGTAATCCTGACCGAAGGGTTGTAATGACCAATTATGTATGTATGTATTTCATCGGTGACTTCCTCTCAGCAGATTTTTGACAAAAACTCTGAGAATGAAATAAAATTGCCATGAAAAGTTTCTCAAAAATCTGTCGTACGGAGTCTACTTTAAACTGTAGCTCCCGCCACTCTTGTATAAAATTAACACACTAAACATAAGTGACGAGAGAAGCGAGGTGGCAAAACTAACGGAGAGTTGGTAATGACCAATTCTGTATGTAGCTATCAAGAGAGTATCTGTACTAAAAACCTTTCTTTTTTTGTTGACAACGCATTTCTCAGTCATTGCAGTTTCTCCAATAGTTATAATGTCTTCTTTCACCAACACCAAAGAGACAGTGATTATTAATCGATCTAAATATTATGTACAGATTGTAGCTTTGATTTCTAAACATAGTGGATGATTTCTTGTGAGCCTAAAGCTGTGCGATTTGAAGCATTATAACCTAAGCGGATACCCGGTTTGATTACGCTTTTTTTTTTTGTATAACGTGATCTATCAGAGAGTATGAGCTTAGCTAGCCTATCGGCACAACTAGACTTTTCATCTAGAATACTTCGCTATTTCATAGATGTTTGGCTTGTAAACATCTTTTAAAAATTTTTTATGCTTGGCAATCTGTAAGAATCTCTTAATATTTGATAATATGTTCACCTTATAGATCACGGTAATTTTGTCTTGCTGAACACTGCAGTAGCTGAAACTGAGTCTTTAGAACAAATTTTAATTTTAAAAAGTTAAGTTAAAGATAGAAAGAAATCTTTGTGTTATACATCGGTAGGATTCTGCTTCCTTTTTAGAAGAAAAGCATGGATTGTATCATTTCAATTACATATACTGGTAGTAATTTGTTGTTTCTTTATATGCAGGTGTATGTATTTACTCATATATGAGTAAAGAAAAAAATCTAGACATACTTTTAGGCATTGCAAATAAAACACATTAGGCACTCTCCTCTTCATATTGTAAAGGCATGAGGAAAATGAACTCTAAACGTTAATAAATAGGCCTTTAAGGCATTTTATTGTCGCCTTTTTTAGGAAACTAGAAATTGATTTGCGTCTGTGAGTGCTTGTAAGTGTTGCTCTCACCCACCCTTTCACGATAATTAGAAAAAAATAAATATCCTTAAAAAATTAAAAAATCAGTTTTGAAATTTAAAAATTTATTTTTATAATTTCATCAATCTTTTAAACTTTCGTTGCATTAGATTAAAAAAAACAACAAAAGATGTTTACTTATATTTAATGCCTAAATTAGTTTAAATTAAAAGAGAATATTTGTTTTTCTCTATGCTACAGATTTGTTTAGTTTACTCTGAACTTTGCTTATATTATTTATTTGCTTAATTTTTTTTTGTTTTTTTTTTTTTTTTTTTTGTTTTTTACAGGATCAAATCGATATAAAATTTATTTTTTTTTTGTAGTTTTAGCCAAATAAAATAAAAATTAACAAAATGTCTATACATTCATGGTTGTATAAACACAGCATGGTTGAAGTGATAGAAAGAAAGAAAAATAGAAATAAAATACAGATAAACTAATACAATGCTATACGTTTATATTTGAATATAAAAACAAAAAAGAAAAACGTACAAATCTAAAACAAAATAAAAGAAATTAGTTTCAATTGGTGGACACATGCAAAAAAAAAAAAATTCAGAAAAACAATAAAAAAAAATAGTTTATAAAACAAAAAATATTTATTTTTTTGTATAGAGAGAAAACTAAAAACAATTTTGTAGCTTTTATTTGTATTTTTTAAGTTTAAGCAAAGGTTTTCTGTATTTGTTTTTTGATTTTTGCACGTTTAAGTGAAAAAGAGATAGAGAGACAAATAGTTACAACGTATGTATATTTGTTTTAAATGTTTTATAAGTTTTAAATAAAAGTGAAAAAAGGAGGATAAAAATCATAGAACAACAAAGATCAACAAGGAACAAAAACCAAAAAAAAAGTAGAAACAATATCAAAGCAGGAAATCTAAAATAAAAAGTGAAATACAACTAAAATTGAGGACACGGAAACATGCGACATTTACTAGATAAAAAACTAAACATAACAACAAAAAAATTTTTAATTCAACAACAGAAACTAACAAAAACGATAGATAGACAGAGAGAGAGAGACAGAGAGAAAGAAATAAATTTATTTTGTTTTTGTTTTATTTGTTTTATACTTGTAGGTATGACAACAATATTGTGCAGAGAATTTCGGTTTTTTTCATTTTATTTTCGGAAATAAAAAAAAATTTGGCAAAATATTCTTGTTTTTTTTTCAGATTTTCTTGTTTAATTTTCTTTTTTTGGTAAAGGTATTGTAGTAGTAGGTAGGGTTGGTTGGTAAAAGCTAAACGAATGCGAATTTATTTCCAAATTAAATTTTAGGTCGAATAATGATGGAGGGGTGGGAACTCAAAAATTTTGGCATAAGATTTGGAAAATAACAAAGAGTCACAATTTTAGAGAAAAAGAGAGAGCGTTAAACTGATCTATATAGTTTATTTTATAAAACCTTGTTTTATTTTAATTTATAATTTATTGCTGCCTTAACAAATTCAAAGGGCATTATTAACAATTTAAGAAAAATTTATTCAAATTTCGAATTCGCAAGCAAGACCAGAAACAATGTTTTCTTAGGCAACTTGTGTAAATGTTTAAAACATAATAGCAGTATATAAACGCTCTTCTCTAAACGCATGTCTCCTTCTTATTTAAGGTGCATATATGGTATTAGAAATATTTTTTGTCTGATTCAGGAGACTGATATTAAACTTGACTGATTGATTGATTGATTGTTTTGATTTTCGAATTAGTTTTGTTTCTTTTCGAATTGTTAAAGTGTTATTATATATATTATTTTTTTTTTTATAATAAATCTAAAACAATATAATAATAACAATAAAATATTAAGAAAAATTTAAAATATAATTGAAAACAAAAAAAAAATTATAATTAATAATTATAAAAAATTCATAGACAAAGAACACGACGAAGAGCAAAAATATTTTGATTTATTGTATAAATATTCAAAATAGTATTGTAATAATATCAAGAATATTTTCAAATTAAATATTTAAAGAAGAAAAATTAAAAACGTTGTAAGAAGAGATAGTTTTTAAAAACAGAAATAAAAAACTTGTTTAGCAAAAATAGTGTATTTTTTTTTTTTAAGTTAACAAAAGTGAACAAAAGTAGTAAATGGCATAATAACTTACCGATTCATGAGAAGTACGGTACTCTAGATCACCGCCTAACACACCGCTGGCCGAAGCCGAACGTGGTTGTAGATGATGGCGGCTATTGCTGTTGTCGTCTTCACTGCAATCGATTTCTTTTTTTAAAGACTAAATCAAGAAAAAAAAAAAAGAAATTTTAAAAGAGCCAAACCATTAGAATATAAAACACAATGCACATTTTTATTTTAAACACCTACCAAAGGCACCGACTGCACTGGTCCTAAGCCGGATGATCCGGGCACGCTATCACTGTGCAAACCCAAGGCCGTTGCCGCTGTTGAAACGGGACTTAGACCACCCGCTAAAGCACTGGCTGAGGTGGAGGCCAGACCGCTTAAACCACCACCCCTACTACTGGGACGATCTAAACCTGAACCTTCTCTGGAACTGCGCGATGCTGGACGTTGTGAGTGTGTATCGAAAGCCAAAGGCATTGTCGTGGCCAAGGGCGTCGATCGTGCTGAATCTGCACCGCCGCCCTCAATCATGCTACCGATCATACCGCCGCTATGACCAGAACTTTCTAAGCCCCTGTGCGATGTAAACTGAGGGCTAACTAAAGCGGCTGCTAAGCTACTGCTGCGTATTTTCATATTTAAACACACATCTTCCGAAATATTATCACCATCATCATCCAGTTCCATTTCCTCGTCTCCATATTCGATATCTTCAACATCTTCTATTTTTTCAACACCACCCGTAGAGTGATGGCCTTCAATTCCCCCCATTGTATCGTCCAGCGCTCTACTCACATCGTGTCTAGCTAGTCTTTCAGGCGAATTGAATGTTCTGACCGAATCCTTTTCGAAATCTTCGCGTTTCTTGATACCTTCCGTACTTCCGCCACTAACACCACCACCCTCACTACTGTTGCTCTGCTTTTGTGTAGTCCCACTAGTCGTATGGGGTGTTGTACTTCTATGTTTCTCATTTGTATTGTTATTATTTACAATTGCATTTTCCTTGGTGTCTTCCTGTTGCTGTTGCTGTTGCTGCTGCTGTTGCTGTTGCTGATGTTCTAAACGTCTTTGATACAGATCTAAGGGTAGTGGTGAGTCTTGCTCATGCTTGGCATGCAAGCGTTTGGGTGGTGAGGGACTGCAGCGTTCACTTGCATGTTCACGTTTCGAACTCACTGAACTGGTGTGATGCTGCTGCAGCTGCTGACTGCTGCTGCTGCACGATGCACTTGTTGTCAAAGAGGTGGCTATGGAGGCAATTGTGCATGATGTTGCATTTGTTGTGGCAGATGTTAAAGAGGCGGCATTTGTTGCTATTGAGGTTGTCGTTAGGCCAGCAGCTGAGGCTGCGGCTAATGCGGCGGCATGTTGCGCTGATGATATTGCAGCTGCTGCTGCGGCTGCAACATCAGCTGCTGAGGTTGCGGCCGATGTTGAGGGTCCGGAGAGTGTTGCATCGACTGGACTGTCACAAGAGTTACTGCGCTTACAGGGCTGTGAATGAGGTCGTAGACGTTCGGGTTCACGTTCTGGTTCTCTTAGAGTCGCATTCTGATTTGTCATTTCTGCTAAACCCTTAACCTAAAATCGATAACAAGAAACAAACGATAAAAACGATAAAGTCACGAGTAAATCAACATCGAGATGAGATGAATTAGAGAATGAATCCATTGCTTGATACTTAATACTGACCTTTAAAGACTCAGCCGTTTTCAGCAGTGCCGATAACTGACAATATTGCACGTTTACTTCGCCTTTATACATGAATTCAACTAATGTTTGCAGTTCGGAAAAACGGACGTCCTTTAGTATCACAATTGGATGTTTTTCGGGGTGGTCCAGAAATAGGCTCCGGAAATATGATGAACAGGCCGAGAGGACCACCTGAAATGATTGCAACAGAAAATGTTTATTTTTTATTATTTTGTTTTTGTTTTTAAATACAATTAAAACAAAAAAAGAAATCATTTCATAGCCAAATTGCCAAGTGTTTAGATAAGTAAATACATATTTAAAGTCTTAAAATTTATGACCATTTGCCTGAGGCTCTCCATGATGATAGAAAGTAATTTGTTGGCTGTTCTACTCTTTTTTTTCTTTATTTTCTACAAAAGTTTTCAAATAAAAAAAATAAAAAATTTGTAACAATTTTTCATTGGCGGTAATTGTCAGGTAAATCAACACTTTGTTGCATACAAGCAATTTATTTAGTGGCATCCATCCCTCCTTAACAAAAGCAAAAATAAAAGATTCCCAAAAAAAAAAAGAAAGAGGCCAGTTGAAGAAAAAAATTTTCTTTTTGAAAAATGAGGAGAGGGGGAAAAAGATCTCAAAACTAAGGAGTGTTTGTGGTGAAATATTTTATGAAATGTTAAGAAAAATTATTAGATTTACGATTTGCTTACAACATACACTCGCTCGTTCGTATATTGTAACACCAATAACTAACCAAATTGCGAAAGCATTTGGACGTCATCGTCGTCATCATCATCATCATCATCAACAACAACATCACTGCCACCATCGCCACGACCAATATACATATGTATGTATGTTGCTGTTACGTCTAGGTAATGTTTTTCTCTTTGTTTCTATTATTGTTGTTGGCTTTCTGGCTTTCCATGCATTTCAAAAAAAGCGGCCGCCTTGGGCTTGCGAGGGCGTCAACAACGTTTCGTAGTTTTTTTCTTTTCCTTCCAAACTGACTAAAATGGAATGCCTTCAATATAAAATTCGTTTCTTTTTTCTTTTGCTTTACGTACATACGTATGGCTGCCAAATCTACAGCAAGTGCTGTGTAGTTCATACTATATGGACGTATGTTTGTGTATATGCAACATGCAGTTCAGGTCTCAACTAACTGCCACATTCATAGCGTATCTGACAATTACAGAGTGATGCAACTTGATATTTAGTAGATCACAAGTGTTGGCGTTGCGTTCGTTCGTTATTCATTGCCATACATTTCAAATTGTTTCCCTATTAGTTTCTATTATCCGTTCATCCATAGAAGTTGTAAGTGGAACCTATAGCAGATCGTCTGTTGCTCATAAATGATTATGTTACACTTATGGCTTCGTAATGTGTGACAAACGTGTGTACAAGGTTGGTGTGTTCGAAAAATTTGGTTTGGTTGCGTCAATCAATCTTTTTGGGGTAGGGTAGGGTTCGATCACTTTTTCACACATATCGAGCGGTATCTTCTCGACATGTTGATCAATGGGATTACCCGCGTAGACACGGGTTTTAAATGTTTGAATGTTAAATCGCATGATCTTGGTGATAAATTGTTGGTGCTCCTTCTGGTAACTACTCATGCAATAAAACCAAAATTAGTTAAGTTCTGTGGCTCGTGACATCGTCTTGTTGAAGCCATATACCGTGAAGTTCACAATCTCCAACAGCAGGCCAATAAAATCGGTTAATATGTATGCACTGTGAATTGAAGGTAACATTTTGGATAATTTTGGAAGAGACCACTACACTGCTCCATGATGCCTTCACATCATAATGCTCACTAAAGTCTTACATTTTTCAGATGAAATAGTTTTTTCACAATCACTTCTGAGTTCTTTAAGCCAAACCAAAATTGGTTCAAACTTAAAAATGAGCTTCATAGCTGAAGAACATTTTGTTGGAAAATTCAGTACAATACAGTACTGCAGCCAGCAGGCATATGCAATCAGCAAATCTACGTCTTCAATTATTGCGTGTGAGTTGGACTTTTTATGGTTGGAGGTGCAAATTCGGATGCAGCGATACCACAATAAGCCATAAGATGGGCCTTAATTGCTGAGAATGCAGTGAAGTCGTTGAAACCCAATTTTCCGACACAGTTTTACTAACAAAAGCCTTACTTTCGACAATGCCTGCATTGAGGTGATGCTCTAGGCTGATCATATCTCTAACGTTTCGAACCTCTACATAATCCTGCCAATATCTTTCGCGCAGTATAACAATTATGACGATTCGTCTCAGTCTAGCAGATAGTGTGTTGGCTTATCA
Source organism: Sarcophaga carnaria (assembly GCA_958299815.1). Lineage (NCBI taxonomy): Eukaryota > Metazoa > Arthropoda > Insecta > Diptera > Sarcophagidae > Sarcophaga > Sarcophaga carnaria. Next base: position 101,717,534 of record OY283149.1, on the reverse strand, counting down.
GATGCGAACCCATGGTTGAAACCCCAGCTCACACATCTCGAACAAAGCGAAAACTGTAAAAAATATTCCTTTCGTCGACTTCCTCTCAACAGTCTCTGAGGATAAATAAAAGTGCCATCAAAAATTTCTCAATAATCTGTCGTTCGGAGGCAACTTTAAACTGTAGGTCCCCTTTCACTTATGGATGGAATTAACATACACAGAATGGGTGGTGTGAAAAGCTAGGTCGTAATTCTTACTAAAATGTTGTAATGAGTAATCTCGCCGTATTCACTAAAAGCAACCTCTTTTGCAATCTCTTTTACACGCACTTTAGTTATTAAATTTCTATTCGAATTCATGATAGTAAACGACAAACCATTCTCTAAATAATTGCATTTCATATCAAAGTTACTTCACAGCTGAAGTAGCAGAACCTTGGTAGACCAGCGGTTTTAAAACCCCTAAATGGATAACAAGTTATGGTCCGAAAGCACAGTAAGCGGAAGATGAAGATGCTATCATATAAAGCAAGAGTTAGTAAAGTAGCTCATCTACTTCTATCCACCCAACACAAATGTAATTTCAGTTTTTCAGCATTTCTTAAATCAATTCACAAAAAATAAAAAGTCCTTTGGGGAATTAAATGAAAATAATTCGTATTTCACTGTTGCAGTTGACCGCCTGTTGTGCGTTTTTATGTGGCATTTTATGGCACATCGATGTCGATTTTTATGTGAGCATTTTCGCCTACCCCCCCTCCACAGACCACTCAACGTTAACTATTTCGCGGGAACAACGCACTATAAAAAGCAAAAAATTAGCACTTCTAATACAATATGCACAATACATTTACACTCGCAAATGTGTGCTATGTTTGGAGGCGGCATAGCTAGTTTATCTAACGTTAGGTATGCAATGCTTAGTGTATGAGCTTCTCTTAAACGCCTGAGGTTATGCAATGATATGCTACATTGCATTTCGGGTTTTTTTTTTTATTTGGTACTTTCATTTGAAATTCGTGTACTTATTCGTGTTTTGTTTAAAACTCACGATTTTTGGGTGAAATGGTGGTTGGTTGGCTTCTTTGGCTTTTTGGATTTGTTATGTTTGGATGGTTGATTTGATTTGGTTAAGTTAACGTTCCCATTCCCGTTCCTGTTCGCATTCGCGTACAATGTGCTGTCTTCCAAAAGCATTTTCATGAATTTTTGATATAGAGGGCGTTTTACTTTTAGCAGTTTGTAGATGATGTTTATGCGTGGAGCGCGTGCACCTTCTTTTTGGTTTTTTTTTATGGCAACCACCAAGTTTAGCAGGCATTTTAAATTGTACTTTATGAATATTTCGTGTGTTTATTTTCATTTATATTTTCTCGATTGCTGCTGCTCTGGTTGTTTATGTTTTTGGTTTGACTGATCAAAGAGAGAATGTGCGCAGGCGCTAACGATTTTTCAGGTTACATTGGCATCGTAAAATTTTATTATTATCGAGGAAAATTGATTTTTATTTTCATAAAACAAGCATAAATATTGTTGTATTGTATGCTGTTTGTTGTTGAACATTGAAAAAATATGGTGTTTTTATAAATTTTCAAAAATTGTTAAAAATATTACTGTTTCTCCCATATGCATGCAAACTTATCACTCTAGCCTCCTAAAAATATTAATTTCAATAAACTTTCAATGACTACTAGATTTTCATTTGCAGAAAAACACAAATCATATGATGGTTTTTGAAATTGTTTTTAACAATCTTTGCATTTTACTATGTCTTCCAGCCTTAAGCAAGCCGTCTTTCACAAAATCCATGTATTGGAATGAGTCTCATGTCAGGTGACACAACCACTCCATGCGAAATCGTAATCACGTTATAAATTCATTTTAGAACTTAAACAGTTTTTCAGTCCGTGTGTTGTCTTCTTTTTTTTGTTTTGTTTTGTTAAAAAAAACACCTCCCGGTTGTACACAATTTGTAGGCAACACTCTTGAACGCAGAAAAAGAATTTGAAAATAAAAACCTTCCCATTCGCTTGTACAATATTATTAGCGAAAATCAAATTTCCTGATTGTTGCTGGTGTTTTTTTGTGTTTTTATTTTTACCATAGAAATCTGACTGTGGCTTTAATTGATCGTGCCGTTTATAACGAGCATATAACGCCCCTTTAGCTAATGAACGCTTGAGGGGCTTAAATTCTATGAATTCTAACGCATTTCGTGTTCATGGGGACCATTTTTCTTAACTCTCTCATACGTTTAACATTACGTTACGTGGTGGCTGGTTAAAAGTGATCATGTTTGGCACTTTATAACGCCATGACTTTTTTTTTTGATAAAAATATGGATATTGAAATCAAATCAGTAACGAACGATCACATGCATGAAAAAGGGGGGGAAAGTGGAATAATAAAATCAATACAAATAAAATTTAGTTTCGTAATTAATTAAAAAGTTTACAAGAGGAAAAAACAAAAAAAAAACACACTCAATTGCAATTAATATTCAATAAATCTCAAGTCACATATACTATGTATAGTATGTTCATAGTATTCAGACTAAAGTCCTCACTTGCAATAGTTTTTTGAAAATTATAATAAAAAAGAAGAAAATCGTCTTAAGTACTATGAAAAGTAATGTAGTTAAGTAATTTTGAACTGCGACCACTCTTGGGAGAGAACCATCATTTTCAATGGTAAACTCAACAGTTTCTGTTCATCTACATAGCTCGTAGGCGTGTAGTAACCTCTATCTTTTGTGTTCAGTGCTAAACAGTTTGTACTCAAGGGCTTCATTCACTACTCTTCTTAGCACCAGATTTTGCATGTACTAGTGTCGGATATAAGAAATGTTGCAGGTAAAGTGACCCATAAGTATCCGCGAAAGTGTCCACAAAGTCCATTTTCTATAAGTGGAAGGAGAAACTTTGGGTGAGTGGTCGAGCCTTATAATTTTTTTCTTCTTTTTTCCATTGTCTTGGCAGCATATGTCATCCATAAAGCATTTAAATTTTATCCAGTTGATTGCTGTTGTTTTTGCATCTTCCCATATAAGATTGCGCATCTTGGACTATCGAAAGTCTCCAGGTGTTCTTTGGCCAATTCTTCTAGAGCCTTAAAGGTTAAGGATAAACCTTTGGCGGGTGGTCGCGACTTATAATTTTCTTTCTTGCCCGTCTTGGGAGCATATGGCTTCCACAAAGCATTTCCATCTTATCCAGTTGACAGCTGTTATTTTTGCGTCTTCCTATGTAAGATTATACAGTCCTAGATTTTGGAGTATGGAATGTCTCCAGGTGTTTTTTTCCCGGCCAAGGCTTCTTGGCCTCGAGCTGCTATTCTTGTTATACAATCCGTATTCTTTCTGATAGTATGGTGTCGATTCATGTCCATTTCCTACATTCTTTTGCGTTACTCTGAGTTTCTCGTTGACAAGGTTGCAGAGATTCATGTTGCCAGAAGACTTATGCTGCCATTCTTTTATTTCTTTACGATTGATGACCTTTCTTCACCTTTCCCTTTAGGAAAAAATATACAACGGGTCCATTGAAAATTCCGTCAGTCGCCATTTTGGTTTTGGACGATCGCCATTTCATTTCTTTTGTGTCTGTTATGTTCTGGAACTCGTCTTAGAATCATTGATTTCTGTGTGGTCAAGCCACTCCAGTAATATGCTGGAGGAGCCAATGTGGCCACTTTCTAATAGGATTCTCTCTCACCTTTTGCTGGAGCAATCAATCGAATTTTATATCCTTGTCTAACCTCCATCAACTTGATCGCCATCTTTTAACACATTGACTGCCGCGGCAATTTTCAGAAAACTGGCCACGCAAGCCAACATTGACTTTTTGTTCTTTTCCCAGAAGCCATTTATCGATACTAGCACTGATATAATACGATTTTATTCGTAGCTACACAAAAATGGCAGGTTTAGTGAGTAATAACTCGTACTCGTAGTCGGCAGTCAAGGTATTAAAAAGACCCCAGGACTATATAGATTTATTTATACCTGAAGCAGATTCTTAGAATTCAAGATTAATAAATTAGTCGCCTTAGTTTAGTAGGTAGTGTGTTGGGTTATTAGCAAGACCCTGTGGTTCAAGCCTGAACTAAGACCTCTTGAATAAAAGGTAATATGAAAAAATATATTTCTTCGGTGCCCTGGTAGTCTAGTGGGTAGTGTGCTAGACTATTAGCGTGAGGGTCGTGGGTTCGATTCCCACCAGAGACTCTGGTCTGTGACACTACACCGAGCATATGGTCAAGTTACTCCGCTCGTATATAATTAGAATATAATTTGTAATTGTATTGTAATTAATAAATAAATAAATAAATATTTCTTTTGGCGATTTCCTCTCGATCTCTGTCTCTCTATCAAAGAGAGTAAATAAAATTGCCATGAAAAGTTTCTCAGAACCGACGTTCGGAAGGAGCCGTAGGTCCTGCTACTCTTGGATGCAATTAGCATACTCAACATGCGAGAAGCTAGGTTGTAATCTTGACTAAAGAATCGTAATGAAGAATTAAATATGTAAGTAAGTAAGTAAGTAAGAAATTAACGAGGCCATTTCCATCTAAATGGCAAAATTGGAGACGACCCGTGTTAACCTACAAAAGTCAAGGCAGGCACACAAAATGAAATGAACTTCCAGTTCATACTTATTATTGCTATTTTATTTATGAACTCCTACTATGTATTCATAAAATTCGCAAGAGTACTGAGAGAGAACCAAGGCGGGCAGACAGAAATAGCGCACTGGTCTGAGTTATTCAGAAACAAAAGTACTTTTGCAGCAAACCTTGTTTTATATCAATTTCATTCAAAATCATTGACTGATTTTAATTAAAAATTAAAGTGAGATTTGTAGAAGATTTACGTCGACTTTCACAGGATTATCATGAGAAGAGAGGACTGTCCTCCTAACACTATTTATGCCTACTTCGTATGCTACTGTAGGATATAAGAAGGCGAAGCAACAAAGGATCAAAGAGATGAAATTTTCTAAGGATTATAGAAAAAAACGGCTTTAAATTTCAAGAATATTTGCCATTTTATGTGAAACTAATTCAAGAAAACAAAAACTATAGAAATTATTGATAATTTTCAATAGAGGTTTAGTCTCTAAATACTTTGCACAGCCATAAACATAATAATCAAAAGCAAATGACTGGGTCTTAAACAAACATTATTATAGAGACAGTACCCTTCATTACAATGATGTTGAAAAGCTTAGCCTTTTTTTTTGTTTTTTGTTTTGGCCAATAAGAAAATTAAATGATAATATTAAGACATAAAAGACTAGCAATTTTGTAACAATTTTCCAAGCCAATATAAATATTTTAACTGTTGCTGGTTGTTTCCTTCATATTTTTCTTAGCCTTTTGCTAAGATAGACACACACAAAGTTTTGTTTTGGCCCAAAGCAATTGGTTATAGAAGAATTGAATTGAATATATTGTAACGAAAATAAAAAATAAAAAATGAAAACATCAAAAAAAACATAAAAAAATTGGTAAAACAAATAAAATTATTATGATGTTGGTTTAAATGTATGTTTTTATAGCCACAATGCGAATGAATGCTACAACACACGGGCAAGACAAGATCAAAAGCTTAAAATCATAATAATTTACATATTTTTGTAGGCAGCTGGGCCCCCTTCCAAAAACCCAAAGAACAAAACAAAAACAAAACCAAGTCATATTTGAGGTAATACTGCTACAACAACAACAACTACTATTACTACTGCTATTAATAGTACTACGTACGTATAGTACGTATGGTGTACTATGACGGTATAGTATTACGTAGTATAGTAGTAGTATTTTTACATCCATTTGTTGGTAGCACTACTTGTATGTTGCTTGCATATAAGTTGGGATTTTTGTTGTTTTTAGCTTTTCTTTTATGGCTAGAATTGGTCTTAATAGAAATGTTAACCTTTTGGCATTTTTGTGGATGCATTTTTTGGTTTTCTTTCTCTCTCTCTCTCTCACTCTCTCTCTCTATTTCCCTATTGTAGTTGTTATTTGTTGCATGCTGCAACATTAAATTCATACTCATATTTCTTTGATTGTATATTTGCTATACACACACACACACACATTGTCGAATTGGTGGATGGATGTATGAATATGTTCCTCAGTTTCTTTTGGCCATTTGACCATAAAACGCCTACTGTCCTTTGTTTTATTCGTGTGTACAATAACAACAACAACAACAACAACAAAAACAATAACTTTGTTTTATAATGTCTGAAGAAGCTTTCGGTTTTCCATGCCATGGTTTATTTTGGTTGGCAGTCACACCCTGTATTTCTTTTAATTTTGTTTTTCTTCTTTTCATTTTTCTTGAAATTATTATTCCACAAGAAGTTGTGGTGTGGCGGCTCTCTGATATCAGGGAGTAGTCGTCGTCGTCGTCTTCGTCGTCAGTTATAGCCATTGTAACATAAAAAAACGAAATTGTTTAGTTTAGTTTCAATCCCTTAAGGCATTTTATTGTAATTGTGGTAATAAGTTTATGGTAATTTTTTTTCTGTTAGTTTTTCTTAACTTTTCACAGTATTTTTCATACTATACATGAGTGCGTATTAATTTTTTCTGTTGTTTAGGTATTGGGTTTCCCTACAAATCCATGTTTATTTATTTAAAAATCTTAAACTTCATTTAAAAATTTGTAAAGCTTTCCAAATTCGGTTCTCGTTGTATATTCATCTCTAAAGTTTTACACAATAAGGTCAAACTATGCCACAAGACCCCATTCTTCTCAGTTTGTTGTATCCTGATGAAATGTCTACAGACTAGTTTTTTTTAAAGCAACGAGTATCAGGAATTTCCTGCTATAAGGGGTCATGCTATGATTTCAACAGGGACTTCTGCACTTTGACAGTTAATAACGACCATTTTGTCAAATAAGTTGTCATTTATTTAGCCTGTTTTGTCACATCACCGTGGAAGCGTATAGTATTCAACAACACTTGCAAATAACAAAATTGTTTCATCGCACTTTGCCCACTTCACAACCGACATAATCATCATACCGCGTAGACTATGTGGTGTGTAAACTAGAATCTACTGGCTCAGTAAACGATTGGCAAACACTTGAATTTTAATGAAAATCAAGGGCTGCCGAAAACATCGCCGGTATACGTGAGGATTTTCATGAGAATCCCATGCAGTCTCTGCAGACCACAAATTGTCGAATTTTTCCTTGTGACTTGTGCCCGCACCCTTCCAAACTCAACTTATCTAGAAATCATTCAACAACGTCTGGTCGCTAAATGGGCTTCGACTCTAATTTTCATCGAAAAACCATCATCATCATCATCAAAATTTCATCTTGGATTTGAATCCACACGAATCCACGATCCAAAAACATTCAATGCATCTCGTAAAAATCACTGTATCCAGTACTGACACAATGCTGAGTGGAAGTGAATGGGCTCTGACTCTAATTTTCATCATCATTATCATCAAAATTTCATCATGGTTTTGAATCCCCATACGATCCAAAAGCATTCAATGCATCTCGTAAAAATCACTGTATCCAGTACTGACACAATGGTGAGTGGAAGTGAATGGGCTCTGACTCTCTGGAAGTGTTACTAATCCACATGAGATTGAAGAGCATCCAGTACATACTTTGGTATGGATTTTGGACTGGCAGAGTCATCAGTTCATATTTCTTTGAGGACTACGTTGGCGAGGCAATAACTGTTATTGACAATGCTGGTCAGCTTTATTAATCCGCTACAATCCACAAGTAACACTGTCTATTATCTCAAGAGATCAATTCTACATGCTGAACTTTTGTTTTATTTGAGAAGAGACATTTAAATCTAACACGAATCCCGCTATGTTTTGAAGCCTTATCCTTAAATAATTCAAAACGATGGAAAACAATCATGGCCTTCATTTATTTCTAACTGTGAGGCCTAAAGCCTCAGTTTAGTTTAGCATTTTATGTGATAGTCATCATTCATCATTACTCTTTTTATATTTAGTCAAATAAAATGTTTATATGGAGGTTTTCTTTACTATAAAATCACGTCATTATTCCTTTGCCTTATACTTGAAGATATGATTTCAACTGCAACTGGTTTTCGTACTATTTTAAGATCTTAAAAACTATAAATTTCAATATATTTTGTTTTTTTCTTTTTTTACTACCGTAAATAGATTCGCCAAAAATAGCAACAATTTGTTTTAATTTAAGATGACAGCGCTTATTTAACTCTTGAGCAGCGTACACATACTACTGACGCACACTGTCTGCTCAACTCATATAACAGTAGTACGTACGTACGTACGCGGACGCATACAATAGAGAAACCAAAAGAAGAAAAAAATAATTGTTTTTCAAACACCTACCGATAATAATTGTTAAACTATTTTCAGTTGTTGCCATTGCTAATAAGCAAACATACATGCATACATACATATGTATGTGTGTATAGCATTTGTCATAAACTTTTAAAGAATGTCGATCGATTTCTTTCTGCTGTAGATTCCTATACATTCTATCGAAATCGCGTTTCAATAGATCAATATTTTCTATTTGTTCCATTTCGTTTCGTTTGTATTCAGTGGTTTCTTTACGTTTTTTTGTTATAGTTTTTGTTTTTGTTTTCTATTGCGTTTAATAAGCGTTTAACGCAAATAGAACTGCCATCAGTAGTTAAGCGATCGACCGACAAGTCAACAAGTGAGTGAATAGTTAACAGAGTGGCATTAATGCCTAAGCACATACGACATATCATATCGTCAGCTGAAATATAAACCGCTTCAATTCAATTTTTCAGTTCATTCTCATAACCATCAGTTGCTTCCGATGTTCAGATTAGTTATTGTATTAAAGCGAGTGGTATGGCAGCCCTTTACACAAAGTGCTTCCACGTGGTAGCAAGAGCATAAGATTGGAAAAAGTCGATGGAGATCACTTTAAGGTTCGCTAAGTAAATAAAACCAATTAAGAATCATCGATACAACTCGACACAACGCAAAAGTGGGTTTAATGATGAGAGCGAACAGAAATGTTAAACGTCCGAAATAATCAGTAAATAGTCAAAATCATTCACTTGAAGTCCCATTCATTCGTAAATGAATAGCCGAAATCCTTGTAAAAAGTGGTGATTCCAATAAGGAAATTTTCGAGCATTACGAGATCCTTATGATCGTAAAAATCAAGCTACTTTGCTAGGAAGTGTGAAGATTTAATAAATAATTAAGGTATTGAAAGCATTAGAGAGGTGATCAGCAGGCCTGTGTACCTTTGTAACGTACACTCTCTCTCCGATATCGTTTCTATTAAAGAGAGTGTGAAGGTTAAATAAAATTTTGTCACTTTCAAGGCGTTTTTTGCAATTGAACTTATCTATCTTATCTGAGCTATAATTATACATATATGTCGCACCTCCATCAATATAAAGACTTAAACACGCAATAATTTAAGCGAACTGACTATTCCTAACACCGTAAAAATGCTGTTTGAGTACTAGAGCAACGGGTTTCCAATGCGGCTTTTTCGCATTAAATTTTCTTCAGCGATGAAAACTATTTCTCATATGGGGTAGTTACGTCAACAAACAAAATTATCGCACATGGCGTGCTAGGAGAAGCCGGAAGTGATTATAGGAAAACCATGTCACTCCGAAATAGGGGCTGTATGGTGTGCATTATGGGCTGGAGCTTGCATTGAGAAATATATTTTGAGAGATGATTCAACTTTTGACTTGCAGTTGAAGGTTATGAATTATAAATTATACTTAGTTTTAGAAAGACGATGCTGCGCACTAACCGGAATTATGGTTATATTGTATGAAAACTATCCCGAAAGAGTAATTTTAGTTTTGGAGATGCTAACAGGAAACTATCTCAAAAGGATCTCAGGGTAGGTTAGGTTAGCGGGTAGCTTGCCGTTCGCAGACAAGTACACTCAGTGGTCATTATGGCCCATTGTGTTACCCAGTGAAAGATAATGCCCCATTGGCATGATCCGTTAGTGATGGGTTTGAACTACCTAGTTAGTGGCACGTTCGGACCAGGCCCAGGTCTTATACGTTTTGTCACCCAAAAACGGATGTCGCCTGTTGAGACAAGATGTTGTATCGCTTTCGTTTCCACCACATCATGACAGCTACTGCAGTAATCCTGGTGGGGTAGTCCGAGCTTGTCAGCGAAATTGCCAATAGCGTTGTCCCGTTAGAATCCCTGTTGGAACGCGAACCCTTCTCTTGTCGAATTCAAGTAGTTTCTTGGTTTTCCCGCTGTACACTTCTCTGGACACAGCAGTTTTGAAATTCGGCAACCAAGTACGTTGGTGGACCACCCACGGTTTGTTGAATTCCATGCTGCTTTTTCTTTCGTCTTCTTCTTAGACACCTCTGATCCCTTACATGTCAGTTCGTCCGCCTTCTCGTTCCCCTCTATGACAAATGGATCAACTGCTGAACCCAACTAGAGGCGGAACTTATAATAAACGTGGTCGTTAATAGTGTGTAAAGAGTAAAGAGGCGTGTTCAAAACATAATAAAAAACTCATGGAGGGTAATGCTATATTTAGGGTTTAAAGCCTGATCTGGATTGTGATCTGAAAGTAATTTTATTGGCCACGTTTGTGTAGAACATAAGAACATTTAACGTCTTAGGCCTTTTTAATTTGTGCTAACCATATAATAGTTCAAGTTTTTTCTATTATTATTATATAATGCAATAGATTACGTTTCTGCATACATATTTATATGTACATATATACATACATACATATGTACATACATGTGTAGTATATATGAACAAAAAAAAAAAAAAAAAAAAAAAGCTCTTACTAATATTGCCATTTTTTTTTGCCTCTTTTGTTGTTGTATTACTGTTGTTAGTTGCGCTTTTAGTTTTGAAAAGAAACGAATGTGTTTCTATGCTTCGTCAAACTTATTTATGGTTCCGCTGTTGAAGAAAAAAATTTTTTTTTCAAGGTCATAATGACGTTTTGATTAAATGAAACAAAATAGAAAAACTGACTACGTACATACGTACATACTTATGTATTGTTGTTTTTTTTTATTTTGTTAAAGCGTATCTGGTTTTACGCTTATTGTATTTCATTTCATTTTATATTCGCTCTTAAACAAAAAAAAAAAAAAAAAAAAAAAAAGCAACAGAAAAATTATTTGTTTAACCATTAAACAACTGAACTATTCCCTCTGCTGGCAACTTGTAATGGAATAGTACAGTCAGAAAGTCTTAAATTAAAGCGTTAAATACTTGTAATAAAAAAAATTCCAAAAAATTGTTCTGCTATTAAGACGAAATGCTAAGAAGCATAGACACCTGTTTGAGTGTTTGTACCACATTTACAGAGGAGGAGGTAGCTGGTCATTATCTAGTAGAGAAGCATAACAGCAGAAGACTGGGTATTCCATACATAAAGACTTTAACAGAAATTGCCATGATGTGGAGGAGAGAATGAATGCATCCCATTGTTAAGTTCTTCTGTCAATATTATCCAAGAATGGGTAAAGATTTCTCTGTAACGGCATTTAAGACCATCTACCGTCATCGTATGTTTGAAATCTATGTTTATATGATGATATGTTATTAACCAATTATCCAAGACTTATGTATGTACATAATAGACAATTAGGAGTTAGGCATCTTTCCGCTATACAAGTGAAGGTACATCAATTATTTTTTTTAGTATGTGGACCCAAGTGGGTATATAATGGTTATAAATTTGGGTCTATCCGTAGCACATTGGTTCAGTTCTAAGGTTATAATAGCTTAGCTAATCATGACCTGCTTTAAGTTTGTCAATTGTTTCGTAGTGGTTTCGAGAACGAGATTAGTTTAAGCATAGTTGATTTAAGTCCTATAAATTGTGCCTTTGTATTATCACAGATATCACACATTGTAATGTGCATATTTCAATAATTTCTGGATGACGTCATTTCTCACATATTCTGTGAAATCTATAAACACATCTATGGATTGTTATTTGTGGTAGTGGTCGTAGGTTAGTGGTTAATATGTTGGATTATCAGACGAGAGGTTCGAAATCAAACGTCCAGATTTGATAATTTAAAAAAAAAAACTGCCTGGAAAAAGCTTTTCTAATCGGAGTCTCACCACTTATGAACAAATGAATGCACACAGCAGGGGTGGCGTTGGAAACTGGGCTAAAACCTCAGCAAGAAGGGGATTGCATTCGTATATAATGTATGTAAGCATCTATAAGTTTTTGCCTAAATCACCTGCAATTTCTACACGTCCAAAAACGTTCCATCTCGGACCACTAATTACCGAGAAATGACAAGAAATGAAGGCCATTGGAGTGTATCCTCAGCATTTGGGCATATACACCTATGAGCCAACATTATATTACGACCGCCCTGAGGTTCTATACAAGAATTCTATGCATATTGAAAGCAATTCGGATATTTCGTGTATTCATTCGAGAATTAGTGAAGTGTGTGTGGAGGTTTATTTGGATGCATCTCAGGGAAGGTACGCCTATATTTGATTCATTTTCGCAAGTGCTGCAACTGCCGCAAGTGTTCTTTTGTTACTTTTTATGCCCACTAGTGTAGAAATTCATCTGAGAATAACTATTTCCGTTTTAAACTCAAATTACAAGGTAATCTTCTGCTATCAATGAGAGCCAAAAACACAAAGTGGCAAAACTTGTTCAAATTTTGACAGAAGTCCACTGACAGTTGCCTCATGTATTTGACTTGATTGATGATTATCTGATAAATAATTCCATTTCCATTGTTATTCTAAATTAATGACTTTATTTTCATAGTATCCGTCATACGTAATTAACAAATTGCTTACAAACTTTCAAGATATTTCAAAATCTTTAAATTTAACACCTGGTTTCAAGTTTTAAAAACCCCAAAGAAAAGGCAAAGAAGAGTTTCTGTTTACAATTCTTAAAAAAAAAAGAAAAACAATTGTAAGCAGCAGACTGCCGGACTTGCTTTTAAAAAAGAGTGCGTGACTGGAGGCGTAGCAATTTCCATTTCAACTCATAAAATCGTCATCAAATTAAATCTGGTGTATATGAGGGGACACTGGCACACAGATTTTGTACTTGGACAGGGTAAAAGAAAATTTAAAATATATTTTTTTTTTGTTTAAAACAGTGGCCATTTATTTTGACTTTTTTTTTTTTTTTTGTTACATTCATTTTAAGGAGACTCAAGGGCATATTTGTTGTGCAATAGTTGGTGGATTTGCTTTTAATAAATAAAAGTTTCCATCCACACAAACTAATTTTTCTTTTGCCATGCTTAACCCGCTGGAACTTCACTGGCTGGCCGGCCGGCCAGTTGGTTTAATAAAACGAAGAAGAAGAACACGAAATAAAAAGTGGAAAATGAAACGAAACGAAATTGCAATTAATTTTTCTGTTACGCATGCGTGCTTTTCTATAGTTTTTCTTAAATCTGCTTTTTTAGCTGCGCAAAAACAAAAAATAAGATTGTAATCCCAGCTCTGTTTTAAATAAAAAAAATCAGAGAAAAAACTCTAGCATGTGGAATTTAATATGTTACGCTATAATCTATGCTGGTTTATTAACGATGTATGTTTTATATTTTATGCGCCTCAACTGGTACTATCTGTCTGTCTGTCTGTCTCTACGTCTGCCTCTTTGTTTGCAACCACTTGATTCGCATATGCATGCAAGTATGTACATATGTATGTTGTTAAGGTGCAAATGCCATACTCATAAAATATAAATCATTTTTATTGGTATTTGCCTTAAAATAGGAGTTGATTTCTATAAAAAAAAAAAACAAAAAAAATTAAAAAATATGAAATGAAACGAATGAAATGGAAGACAAAAAAAAAAACTCTTTAATTAATAGTTATTAATGGCTCAGTTAAATATCTTAATATAACAATAGTTTTTATTATGGCCAGCCAATATATATAAAAGGCGGTTTAAACTTTTGCTACAACTTTTCATAATTATTTGGCAGCTATTTCTGGTTGATACCATAAGCAAGAAACTAATCCAGGCTTTTAATTACAATTTACGGCAATTTTCCACAAGTTATTTGAGGTCAATTAGCGAGGAATTGCAATGTGTTGAAATCCTATTGTAGGAAGCGAATATCAGCTCTTTTACAAGACTTTGAAAGATTTCTGCGACCATAAAAATAAGGCCTTTTATAGGCCCAAGTCTATAAAAGAAATTCTTAATTTTTCCATTGGATGTTTTTTTTTCTTAATTCTTCCCTTCTATGATTTCGGGACCAAGTTCTCAGAAGAAAATGTAATCACTCTTGTGATTACCTAAAACAAAAAAATCTCCGACTCTGTACTAGCACCTAATTGAGAGAGCTTTCAACGAAAATATTTTACGTAAATCATGTCAATAGACATCTCTGCTACACATGCTATTCATCGATTTTCTTAGAATGCTTATGACACACTAGAACAAAACGCAATATGCGAGGATACTCTTGGCAGGTAAAGCAATACTATCCATATCGTATAAGCCCTAACCAAATTCTGATGTTCTGCATAGGAATTTTGTTATCTTGGCTCTGGTGTACGCTGTATTGTGTCTCCCTTGATATTTAACATTATTCTGAATATTCGAATTTGTAACAATACTAGGGCAAATAAAGGCACAGTTGGCGTCTCAGCCAACATTTGGAAACTCCAGAGGAGGTAGTTAACATGAGCTATTTAGCCCACAGCTGTAAAGGTATGACATCCAAAGTAAAATGCCTTCCGAAAGAGGTTAACAAATCTGTTTTAAAAAATAAACGCTGACAAGAAATGTATAATGTACTGCTATACTCTCCGGGTAGGGGATAGTGACCGACCCCTATAAAGGTATTCATAAAGAGTAGTTAGGCCACATTCTGTCTGCTAGCCTATAACCTAACTCTTTCGGGCTACTCTCCCATTGACGTCTTTAAATTTAATTTAATGCTGTTCGTTGAAGTTGAATACTTACCGACTAATAGCACATTTAATTGCGTATTATTGGTGGTATAAGCCGCCCGATGAAGTAATCTACTGCGGGGCAACAGTGGACTTAGCCTAGTGCCTGCCAACAATGCAACACGTCAGCGTGAACGTACTAAACTTTGAAGTCAGCCTAGTACTTGTCAATGATGGAACCACACTAGCGTGAATGTATTAAATATTGAAGTCAGCCTAGTGCGGGCTAATGATGGGACACGCCATTGTGAATGTGTTAAACATTGAATTCAGCCTAGTGCGGGCCAATGATGGAACACGCCTGTGTGAACATATTAAATATCGAAGTCAAGCCTAGTGTTCTTATTTGGTGAGCATAACATGTAACATGGGCCTGAATAGAATAAATTCGTTGGAAGCCTTTAGTTATCAATGAGAATCGCAGGAAGTAAATACAGAAACATATTCGATAATTAATTAAGACAAAAAAGACTTGATGTTATCTTCAAAAGGCGCCGTATTCTAGTAGGTAGTGTGTTGGTTTGTTAGACGTAAGGCCACCGTTCAAAGGCGACTTACTCTCTTGCAATCTTGCGGCAAAAACTCTGAGAGTAAATAAAGCTACCACAATAAGTTTAAAAAAAATCTGTCGTTCGGATCATTTATAAAAAAAATTAACACACATAAGTGGTGTGAGAAGTTAGGGTGTAATCCTGACTAGAAATTATGAAACGAAATGGACAACAATGTTTGCTTTTTTAATAAAATTTAATTTTTTTTTTACAGATTTCTATAGAATTTTTGTTAAATATTTTGGTTTTTGCATTTGTTTTGTTTTCGTTTCTTGTCTGCTACTAAAATGTAATTCCCATCTTTATAATTAAATTATGTATTTTTTTCTTAACAATTCACTTTCAAACTTTGCGAATTTCACCTTGAATTTAAGCGTTAAAAAATTTAATTTCATAAAAACCCATAAAAAAACGCTGAATATTAATGAGAATAAAACAACTTGACGGATTAATGCAATTTATTTTTAAATACTAAATAAGGAAATAAAATAAAATGTTAAAAACGAATTTCTTTTTTTATATCGTAGACTAAAAAAAAAAACACAAAAATCCATTAAAAATTTCAAACAAAAGTTGTTTAACCAAATGAAACAAATGAAAATAATAAAATAACTAATAAATCATACTTAAAATGCATTAATCAATAAAAAAACAAATTACAGTGAAACCTCGATAAATAGGACAATAATAATGTAGGGATTGTTGTGCAGTAAAATTAAATTTCCGGCCTGTTTGAAGGCAACTCCTCTATTATGCAACTCTCACATAAACTTTCGACTGTATTTACAAATAATTAAGGCAGATGAGAATCAACTCTCTGGATTTTCCGGACTATAAAATTCGTTGCTAAATGATTTTTAGGTCATAGTAATTAACCTACATATATACTATAAGGCCTTGCAGAACATTATTCCTCTTTTATTGGCTAAATCTGTTCCGTTGGCAATTGTAACCTCTCAGATATTGCAAATCTAGTAAGCAGTGATCCAGAGAAGGGTTTGGCTTCAGTACTCTTCAAACACACAGCATAATAAGCACAAACTAATAAAATTTTTGGTGCGTCGAATTCGAATACGATTTTGGAATTGCTCCATCATCCCCAGGGCTTTTGAGATATCTTAACATAAAAGTATAAAAAATAGTATTTTCGGTTGTATTCGTGTGGATATTACGACCACTGTTCTTTGTTCAAACCCCAGTTCAGACATCCCGATCAAACAAAATATGCAAAAAAAAATTTTTTCTTTCGAAAACTTCCTCTCAACCGCCTTCTGGCATTTTCTCAAAAAACTGTCGTTCGGAGTCGACTTTAAACTGTAGGCCCAACTAATCTTGGATAAAATAACACACAATATTGGTGGTATGAGAAGTTAGGTTGTAATACTAACTAAAGACCATTTAAATATCACTGCACAGTTCTGGTAAAGTAATGACTGTTGCTACTCTACGAGTATATAAAATTATGAAGAAATGTTTCTCAAAAATCTGTCGCTCGAGATTGACTTTAAACTGTATTTCCCGGCACTCATCAATAAATTTAACACACACAACATGGGTGGTGTGAGAAGATAGGTTGCAAAACCTGACTAAAGGACCGTAAAGCTTAATTAAGTAAATAAGTTCCATTACTCGCACACCATATTTTTGACGAGAATGTTGGCGACAAGCTCTACATATTGGGATCCAATTGACAGGCGTTGTACATATCAGGTTACATACATCATAGAGTTGCTGATGTATGTAATCTGACATATACAATTCTATGATGTATGTAACTTGATATGTAGAACGCCCGTCATTTGGATCCTTTTTACTCACATCCACGTCAAACATATGTAACCTAATATATAGAACTCCTATCATTAGGCATTTTTGTACAAGATACAGATTTCTTGTAGACAGTAAGGTGGTATTTCTAATGGTGAGCTTGCAACAAACCTACATGTTGGCTTAGGTGTATGTCAAATGGTATGTGACCCTTGGTTGGTCTCTTCTCCTGCCTGCCTACCTATGTATATACGAGTTGTCTGAGTTTTTATTCGGAAATTTCCAATTTGGCTGTTAGTTTTTTAGTTCAGTTCATGGCTACTTCTGATTTTTCTTTCAGAAGTATTGCCCCTATATTTTTTTGAATTTTCTTTCGTTTTTTTTTTTTGAATTTCAGTCAATGGTTTGAACAAGTTGTACGAATTCCTTAAAAGAAAGGTTTGCTCTACTAAGGCCAATAATTTAAAATCCTTTTCGCGTGTTAACACTTTCAAATGTCGTCATAAAACCCTCAGTTTGTGAGAGTAAAGTCCTAGATTTCTAATTAAGATTCAACCCAATCTCATTCCGTAGTCTACTAGAACAGGTATTCTGTCTACTAGACAGGTATTCATGACTAGACTTTGTGCAAATTTGTCTCCGATTTCATAAACATTTTTTATACCATCTCCGACTTATTTTGATAATACCTCAGTACACAATGAAAATTAATTCATTCATTAAATAAACATTCAAATTAAATAAAATTTGAAATATAAAACACACTCACACAAACACACAAAAATTAAATTGAAATATTTATTAAAGCAGACATTGGCTGCAAGCGGTAAAAGGTTGAGGGAGGTTACGCATCATGGCTTAGCGAAACGATTGAAATTATTTATTTCACCCTGTGTGTGGTAAATCCATATTATCGGAGAAAATCTCGTTTTAAACTGTCTTACAAATGAATGCCTGAACATTTTTGCTACACTTACGCATACCCATACAAAGTACATACATACATATGTATCTCGCCGCCTGCCGTTTCGTATTAAAAATTTAACGCAAAATGTGCGTCATTTGTCGTTGAAACGAGTGCGAATGTCAAAACACTAATTCGTGTGCCGAAACATGTAGTCTCAGTCTGGCTGTTACGTCAGTTTCTGTTTCTGTTTCGTTCGACAAAATGTTGTGCTAAAAATACGCACTGAAAACATACACAAACGTGAGTAGTGAGTGTTTAAGTGACAACAGCAAATTGTTGTTAAATGTTGTTGTTGTTGTTGTTGTTGTTGTTTTTATTATTTGCCGTTAATATTGGTTGCTCTTACTCTTTTCTCTAGCTGTTGACAACAACGACAATATTCAACAAGTTGTTATCGTTGTTTGTTGTTGTTATAGTTGTTGTTGCTGCTGTTATTATTCATTCATTCATTCATTCGTTAAATGGTTGACAACCATCGTCGTTGCGTTGCGTTGTCGTCGTCGTTGTATTTGTATTAAATTGTTGGCTCGACTGACTGTTCATGAAATGAGTGACGACAACAACAGACTGTAAGTGTCTCGTGTGCGTATTGCCGGCATATTTGCAATATTCCGTTATTGTTGTTGCTGTCAACATTGCTGACAATGTGGTCGGTAATGATGTTAATGGGTGGGCAAATACATAAATACTTACGCATGATGAAAACTGTTCTGCGGAAATGTATATTTGTGTGATAGACAAGGTTGCCAAGTTAATTGTATTATAAAATTTAAAATAACGGTATTAGTTTAGTATTATTGCTGTTGACAAGAGTTATCTTGGAGTATATAATTTGAGGAAATTTTCCACTATTTTTGTAAAAGAAAAGCCGACTAATATCTGTTTACTTGGAGTCCAGTATGAATTCATAGAACTTCCTAATCAATCTTAAATGTGGTCGTCGGGTTGACATAACAAATTTGAACAGACTGAAAGCGTTACGGATGTGGCGAGATCTGTTCATCATCACACTGTACGCATGAATCATAAAATTTTACGCCATTTGATTGTTTTTGAGGGACCAACGATAGAGTTATTGAAATTATTGCCGAAATACCGCCCGAAATATAAGAAAAAGTGGTCGAAAACTACATCAAGAGGATCTAGTGGCTGTCATTTAAATGATATTATATTTCATACATAATGACAAGGCAATATCTAACAGTTTCTCTTCGAACGTTTTACATGCCTAATAAATAAGAAGCGATTATCATATGGCAACTTTCTTTTTAGGACAGCTACGATAGCAATCAGTTTAAAAGTGTGCGTCTAGTTATTTGTGTTCTTACAATACTTATGGAGTACGTAGTGCCGTTAGCAATTTTTTTTTCTCTAAGAGATCATAGCAGAGCAATTATAACAACAACTCTAACAAAAGTTTACGCATTTGTTTTGTTTTTTTATTGTTGTTTAAAGGCCAATACAGCAAAACAAAACAAATAAAATTCATGCGTTAATCATCAATGTTGTGCGTTGTCGTCGTTTTGTAGTTCAGACGACGAAATTGTGTTTTTCATTCTGGGGGCTTGTCTATGTTAGATTATTGTATTTTTCTATTTTGTACTGGTTGTTATTGTTGTTGTTTTTTTTTGTTGAAATACGTATAAAAAATAAATGTTGATTATTTTACCTTGGCCGTGATTATACGCGCTATTGTATAAATAGCTACGCATTGCGTACGTTCACCACAAACCGATACTCGCACATATACATACATACATACATATGTTCCACTGTGCGTCGGTTCGTTGGCTGTTCATGAACTTGAACTTGAATTTGAAAATTATTTTTCTTTTTCTGTCTTTTAGGTGTGAATTTTATAATGTTTTCGAGGTTTTTTCGTTTATTTTCTGTGAGGCAATTCTTGTTTTTGTCAAGTTATTGCTGTTGAATAGTATTTCTTGTAGATATTTTTAGATTTTTTGTTTGTTTTTTTTTCTTTCGTTATCTGTTTTAGTATTACGCATAATTTAAATTTTTTAATTAAATTTTATATTTTGATTAAAACGTTATCATGTGATAAATATTTTTAAATTAAGTTTTTTAATTTGTAGTGTGTTTTATTAGTAGATACAAAATTGTTCGATATATTTATAATACGTATGTACACGTATTGTATTTAATTTAATTTGATTTGGAGCCCTCATATCAGTTACAGCGGCTTCTGCATAAGCTGAAGTCTTGAGCATCAAAAATTTATTAACAGAACGTGTCTATGTTATTTCACGAGAATTCACAGCTTCACGCAACCGGTTGTGATAGGTCAATTACGAGTTATAATTGTATGACATACATAACATACATAATCGGTCATCACAACCCTTCAGTCAGGATTACGACCTAGTTTCTCACAGCACTTACGTTGTGTGTGTTAATCTTATACATGAGTGGCGGGACCGGGACCTACAGTTTAAAGTCCACTCCGAACGAAAATTTTTTTTGAGAAACTTTTCATAGCAATTTTTATTTACTCTCAGAGTTTTTGCCAGAAATCAGAGGAAGTCGCCGAAGAAATACTTTTTGTATTTTATTTTGATGTCTGTTTGAGTTTAGCTAATATCTATAACAACACCGTGACCTTATAGCATCCAAGTAAGTTACACTCATTAAGGCAGCTACCAATTTAATCAAACAAACCATGAATGATCGTCGTAGTCTAGTAGGTAGTGTGATGACTTATTAGACGTAAGTCCATTGTTCAAACCCCGGGTTAGACATCTACAGCAAAACGAAATATGAAAGAAATGTTTCTTCGGCGACTACCTCTCAGCAAATTTCTGGAAAAAAACTTCAAAAATCTGTCGCTGGAAGACGACTTTAAACTGTAGGTTCACGCCACTCATTGATAAAACTAACACACAAAACATGGGTGGTGTGAGAAGCTAGGTTGTTATCCTAACTGTAGGGTTGTAATGACCAATTGTGAGTGTATATAAACCAGAAATGGTACACCAAAATGTCAGTATTATTGTATTTGCTATCGTGTTAACACTTCAGGCTAAATTTAAGGCCACCACAAAGATTTTGTAATCTTAATTTATTGTTCTTTTTTCAATATTTGTTCTTTGATTCTCCTATTTCTTTTTCTTTATTATTTTCTTTTTTGACTTTCAATCCATGTCAACTTTTTTACACGCCACAGCAATATTTGACATTTATATTCTTGATATATAATTCAGGGCATTTGGAATTTAAAGCAAAAAGTTTTAATAGGTTTCAATTATTTACATCCGACCTACAGGCAATCCCCTAACGGGGGCAATTATTATGTTGGCAAGAACAAGTGTTAGGTGCTCATGTGCAACATTTACAATCATCTACAACTGGTGTTTCGGATTTGCAAGTTCAGCATAGTTTTCAAGTATCGATAGAAGTATTCAATTATCTTTATTTTTTAAGATGATACAGGAAATACTTCACTGTATCCGATCTAATCGATTGGATATCGCGTATGTGGGTTGATGCCTTGACATTTTTTTGTAGACTTTACGAGCGCCTTAAAGCGAAGAGAAATATCGTATTAATTATAGGAGGGTATTTAACTCTATTGATTGTTTCCTACTGTTTGAAGCCGCCGTAGTTTAGGAGGTAGTGTGTTGGCTTACTAGACGTGAGGCCACGGTTCAAATCCCAGCTCAGAGATCTCCGACTAAACGAATTATGAAAAAAATATTTCTTCCTGAGAGTAAATAAAATTGCCATGAATAGTTTCTCAAAAATCTGTCGCTCGGAGTCGACTTTAAACTGTAGCACCCACCACTCATTTATAGAAATTAACACACACAACATAAATGGTGTGAGAAACTAGGTCGTAATCCTGGCTGAAGGGTTGTAATAACCAACACATGTATGCATGGCTGTTTCTAGAAACTTTCGCAATTTGGTTTTTGCTCCCTTTTTTTTTTTTATTGTTACTTATTAAAAACTCTGGTTCCTGACAGTAGGATATGCTAACGAATTACTTGTCTATGACTCCGAAAGTGAAAAAGTTTTCTTGTCACTTGCAATGAAAACAGATTCACATCTAAGTTTTAATAATACCTCCCCTCTTTTCCAACTTCCAAACAATGCTTTGCATTGAATAAAGCCCATCTCCTAAGTGTTAGCAAAAGGTATGGTATCCATTCTTTTTTTTCTGCATAAAAATTTTGTAAGTTGCACAAAGCGATTTGGATCATTCATTTGTAGACTTTGGTTGGTATGAATTTAATGCTTTTAAGCCATAATTTTGAAATTTACAATTACAAAGTAAAACAATTTTTTTAGTTGCTCGTTTGCCGAATCAAATAATTCTCAATGCCACAAATAAAATCGTTACAGCACAACAAGTGCAATCGTCCTCAACTTCAATATTAACTTTGTAATGTTGCCCTTTGCGCGATAGAAATTACTTGAGTATTCAAACCAGACCATCATCTACCGATTGATTGTATGCTTGACGATGTTCAGCAGCTTGATATTAAATGATGATTTTGATTATGGCAGGCATGAATTACTGAATTTTGTGCTGGCTTTACGTTTCTTTTCTATGTTTGTTATTCACTTCAATTCGATTGGATTGTTGGCCATATGCAATTAAATAAAATTACAATTAATCTTTTTTTTATATTTTATTTTCTTGCTTCTTTTGAATACAAAGTTGTTTTAATAATAAGGCTCTGGCATAATCGAATGCATGGAAGCTTCTTTAAAAAAAAAAAAAAAAAAAAAAAAAAAAAAAAAAAAAAAATTGAGCATAATAATGCATTGAAAAATAAAAAATAGAAGATTTAAAATTATAAGAAAACAATATGTTATAAAAAATAAAACATAAAGAAAGATAATTATAGATAAATGTTTCTTTTTTTTAATCTATTCCTCTGTATACAATATATTATTAAAGATACAAACAAAAAACCTGTAAAGATTGAATTTAAATGGTGTTGATAAAATGAAACCTTGAGTATATTTATGTGTTAATAATCAGAATTAATATACGATTTTTAACAAGCATTTTAAGCATTAATTATTTATATATTTTTTGTATTTTTTTTTTTACTAAATTTTTATGAAAAAAATTATTTTTTATAAATTTTAAAAAATGTTTTTTCCTCAAGCTCTGTTACTGCTCTCAATGGAGAGCACCAAGTTTTATAAATAATTTTCTATTTTTCTTATTTAAAATATTTTAAATACTTTTTTTCAAGAATTAAGATTTTAAGGTTATAAAATTTAATTTTTTTTATTTTAAAAATTTTGAATCGATCGAATCATCACAGAATACATCAATGTTTGCCGAGCATCGATTGTTTTTGTGTAAAAATGGAAGTAAAAATAAAACAGAATGTATTTATTGTTACATAGAGGTAGTATAGTGTCACGGACAGATTATTTATTGTTTTATCCTAAATTTATACAGGATATTCCTATAATACATGCATATATACACACACTTCAGTCTGGATTACGACCTAGCTTCACACACCACTTATGTTGTGTACGTTAATTTTATACATGAGTGTCGGGTCCACTCCGAACGAGAGACTTTTTGGGAAACTTTTCATGGCAACTTTTATTTACTCTCAGAGTTTTTGCCAGAAATCTGCTGAGAGGTAGTCGCCCATGAAATATTTTTTCATTTCTTCGTTTTAATGTTTGACCTGGGGTTTTAACCTGGCCTTTACGTCTAATAAGCCAATATACTACCTACTCGACTACGGTTGTAATATCTGTCGCAATCTAGTTGTTCGGCGCTCCATGCGTTTCCGGCCTATTACTTGATAAACACTTAAATAGTCCTATTCTCTCTGTCCCGCTACCCATTGTATATTCTAACCTCGAGTCAAGCGCATAAAAGCTGAATGCTCGGACCTCAGCCTGATTGTCAGATACTTTTGTTCCGTAACGTCTTCTGTAATTTCGTATTTACGTTGTGTGGAATACATCATTAAATGGTGTATGCTTTAGCTCCTAGGAAACTCACGACTACATATGTTTTTGACTCTTCTATTTATCACAAATTGGTTCCTCTCTGATTTCTCTAGAAATCAAATCGTATTTTCTCTTTTATTAGTTTCCAAAATCATAGAGTTTATTGGTTCTGTCTAGTCAGCCGTTGTGCTTTAAGTCAGGTCACGATGTCCCCTGATAAATGTCTCATTAGACATGTCTTCCACTATCACAACCATAGTCTCCATATCTCTGATACCTTATGACTCCAGTGCCATTATTACACAGATTCTCATTGCCACGGTTATACTGATGGCCCCGGTTAAATTTTAAAATTGGGCTATTCAGACTAAAATAATGGCTATAAAGGGACAACGCTGTGTGAATTAAATTTCAGAGAATATCTAGTAGAGATATACGCATATTTACTAACTGTAAAGCGGTCATAAGGTCCCACACCTCTAAGCTTCTCAGAGAATGGTTCTGTGTCAAGGGAGGAAATAAAAAAAACAGCAAGGTTGACAACTTGCAAAGGGCTGGGAACACATATTTATCGTATGAATTTATAAGTGTCATTTCCGTTTTATTCGTGATGTCTGAGCTGTGGTTTGAACCACGGACTCGTATCTAATAAGCCAACATACTACTTAAATTATGGCGATTTTATGAAAATTAAATTTTTATTAAAATATTGTAGAAATTTATTGGCAAAAATAATTAAAAGTCTTCAAACTGATTCACTAAAAAACAAAAGCTTTTTTTCAATAATTCTTACTACCTGTGAAATAATTTACAAAAAAAGATTAAAAATCTACCTGCATATTTATCTAAAAGAAATCTAATGTTCTTTCCTAAAGAAAAGAATTGAAAAAATAAAGAAAAAAAAACAACTGAGTCAAATAAGATCTCTGAAAGACCTCTAACAAACAATAGAGTCTAAATAATTTCCGCATATAGAGACATGACAAAATGAACAGAAAAACGAGAGAGAGAAAAAAAAACGAATTAAACAATCCAATAGATGGACAGGCCTGTCCAGGCTAAACAACAAAAACCAGACAGTTACTTATTAAAGAAAAGAATGTAAAAAATGAATGCAAAGAAAAAAAGAGAAAAAACAACAAATCAAATTAAATAAAAAAAAAAATAAAAACAAACTAAGACACCACACTTGAACAACAATTTATAATGGAATAAGTGAAGCATGCACCCTATATATGGCAAGCGCAGTCTTTTCTTTTGTTTGTATTGATATAATAATAATACTGATCGTATATGGCTGTTCACAATTTGCATATTTTTCAACTAAGTATAGAGCAAGGTGGAACCTTAAATCCTTTTTTCTTCAATTTAATTCATCGGAAGCAGACTTTATCCAACATCGTTACTACCCTGTATTAGGAAGAAAAACTTTGAAATTATCTTCTAAAACATTTAATTTTTTTTTAATTATTCCTCCGACTTCGCAATGCCTGTTGGGTATTCGAAATTTACCCTGTAAACCTCTTGATTTAATTTGCGATTAAGTTCCTAACGAACATACTTCCGACGTCCGTCCTTGTCTCCATGAATACTGAAGATTTCTCTGGCAAATTTCAGATCATTTAAAGCTAACTCTTTCGGGACACAGGGATATCCTTGGTGGAAATGGCATTGCAGATGAAATGGCCAGGGTCGGTACGTTGCTTGCAATTTCCTTATGTGTTACAGGGCATAGGTATTTCGATTGTCTCAGTTAATCTGGAAATTATATGCTCGTTTTACAGGAAAACTCAATCTGGTTGATAGTAGGAATGTACGCGCAATATTTCTAGACTCTGATGTTATGTCTGGATAAGGAGAGCACTGACTTCTTCTATCTTTAAAGCGCATGGCCATACATTGCATAGTTGTGGTTCTCTTGGGCCTCTGTCCTTTTAGTAGGCAAGCCGAAAGTCTTTGTATTTCGATTGAGTCGGAGGAGTAGAGATTATTTTATCCGCATGCTTCAGTCTCCTGCTCTAGGCATAAAAAGGCAAACGTTTTTGAACTCTTACTTTTTGACATTCTTGATCGAGCTCTCTTATATAAAGATTGCCGCATATAGCAAGTGTTTCCTGTAGGGAATGTTAAATACCCGTGTTCGATAATAATTGTTGCATCACAATGGGCTAAAATGTTGGCCTAAGTCAAGCATTAAAATCAAAAAGGGTTCAACAGATTTAATTCATGAGTGGTAGTGATATTACAGGATCAGCAAGCTTTTCTAGTTTAAAACTAAAGACATAATGAGCCTCAATAAAATTGGTGTAATAAGTGCCAATAAATTTAATATTTTTTTAGAAGCATGCATATATACATTGACCTAACTTCTCGCACCACTTATGTTGTGAACGGTGGATTTACGTCAATAAACCATCACACTATCTACTAGTCTATGGAGGCTTACAATTCTCCAGTCAGGATTACGACCAAGCTTCTCACACAACTTATGCTTTGTTTGTTAATTTTATACGTAAAATCGAATTCAAACGGCAGATTTTTGAGAAACTTTTCAGAGTTTTTGCCAGAAATCTGCTGAGACGAAGTCGCCGAAGAAGTATTTTTTGTTGGTGGCTGTTGTGCCTAAGGTTTTAACCGTGGCCTCATGTCTAATAAGCCAACACACTACCTGCTAGACTATGTCGACTTGACTAAGTCATACTTATTACAAAGTCTACAATGCTAAGTGGTTGTCAATTTAAAATAAAAATAAAAAGTATAAATAGGCTCTTTAAGTTAAATACATGGCCTTCAGTTTAATTCTAGGGCGTCTGTCTTGTCTATAATTATTGACAAGAATTCAGAGTTTAACCCGCATAAACACTTGTTAAATGCAAGACCACAAACAAATGTTGGCAAAAAAGAAGAAGAAGAAAAAATTCAATAATTCCACAGGACAAAAAACACACAATAACCTGACAGGACAAATGCACACAAGACAGGAGATAAAGGATAAGTAAATAAAGAAAAACTACGTACAGCAAAAAAAAAAAAAACAAAGAGAGGGAAAGAATACCAACTAAAACCATAATGATAAAACTAAATTAATTTTTTTAGTTTTTTGTCCTTTCCAATTTATCCTGAAGCTAAAGCAGGACACACATAACACGCACTTTGGCTTTTATTTTTTTTTAATAAAAGAAGAATAGAATCCAACAAAAAAGTAAAATAAACAATAAAACTGTACAGAAGACAATTTAAGGAGTTAAATTTCAAAACTTTATATCTAAAGACACACACATACACACACATAGGATATAAAGATGCTAAAAATGTTTCTATTGTTGTAGCAGGCAGACAACGCCTTGCAACCATGATATGCGTGCATGTCTTGCGGTCACTCTCTGGCTGTTTGAGGTATTTTTGAGAGACAGCCAGAGGGCAAAAAAAAAAAAACTTTTAAATAATTATTGTCATGGGTTTAGTTTTTGTTTTTTATTAAAAGCAAAACAAAACAAAAAAATTTATAAAAATAATCGTTTGAATAATAATTTGTATGACGTTGTGGTTACACAATTCTTTTTTTCCCTCTTGTTTTTTTCTTTGGTTCCTTAAACAGATCTTATGTTAAACGGAAACAGACGCACTCGTGACCTTTAAAATTTCATTTTCATGCTGCTTTTTATTTAAGGCCTGAGAACGGTTTTCTAAACAATAGCCAGCCAGTGGTTAGTTTAGTTAGTTGTTGATGGCGATTTTTATTTTCCAAAATGTTACAGGAAGAGGTTTGTCAGTCAGTCCATTATGTGTTTGAATGCTCCAAAATCAATTCATATGTATGTTACTTACTACCTGTGGTCAGTTCAGCCAATGCGTTGTTTGAATCTAAAAAATCCTTTTTTTTTTATAAAAGTTTTGTTTCTAAAATAAATTTCTCCCACGCATTTAGAAGAAGTTTGCGAATAAGTTGAGCAAAAAAAGAAAGAAACATGCAAACATCACTTACGCATTATAGATTCAAAGGAAATTTACCTGCAATGAAAAAAATAGAAACAGAATTATTAAAAATTGTTAGAAGGTGGGGTGTGTATTTTTATAATTTCTATGCAAGTTTTTTTCTTTTTCACAGGAAATGTAAATTTCCTGTGCAGAAGATGATGAGAAATTTCTTACAAAAATTTGCCTTTGTGAAGCTTGCAGCAAATAGGCCTTTTATCAAAATCAATCAAAAGTAATAAAAGAAAATCTTGTTCCTTCCAGCATACATATATCATTTTATTAATTATTAATAAGTCATTAAATAGGCCCTCAAGAGAAAAACTTAATGAATTTACTACATTTCTCTGTTATTAAGTTGTCCGTAATCAAAAATTAACATTAAAACGCACTGAATTGCATTAAAAGATAAAGCAACGCTAAGTGCTCTTCTCCAGCATATGTAGACATTTTTAAGATGTCCAATATAACTCGGTAATTAAGCCTCTATGTGAAGAGTTAAATAAATTTCAAAAACAAAAATAAACCTTTAAAGTTTTTATCGTTGATACATACATAATTGGTCATTACAACCCTCCAGTCAGGATTACGACCTAGTTTCTCACACCACTTATGTTGTGTGTGTTAATTTTATACATGAGTGGTGGGACCTACAGTTTAAAATCGACTCCGAACGACAGATTTTTGAGAAACTTTTCATGGCAATTTTATTTGCTCTCAGAGTTTTTGCCAGAAATCTGCTGAGAGGAAGTCGCCGAAGAAATACTTTTTGTATTTTATTTTGATGTCTAGCCTAGGGCTCGAACCCTGGCTTTTCGTCTAATAAGCCAACACACTACCTACTAGACCACGGCGACAATCGTTGATACTGCAAAGGAATTTTAAATTCTTTTTTTAATTACGCCTTTCAGATGAAAGGACTTGACTATCTTCACTGTTTCTGATATAATTCTGGAGATAAGTTCATTGCGTTCGGGATGCAAACTTACATTGCAAGGCTAGTATGTCGCCTAAATAAAATTTTTAGGATCAGAAATTTCCCTTCTGGCATATTTGTTCCACTGCTGTTGGTCAGTATGGCAGTAAATTTTGGAACAAAATTTCAAAGTATAAATGCCACTTCGCTAACATATTGGCTCAAAAACCATTTTTAGAACCAAAAATTTTTTTCTCTCAGTATCTTTAAACTATCGAGATTTTATTTCCACTGTTATTGTAAACAACAACAACAAATCGGTTAATAATCAAACAGAAGTTCTAAGAAACTTGTTCAAATTTAGATCTGGCCTTTGCCAAAATTTTAAGTTAAACCCATAGCACTCTTACACTGTCTTGGTTTTCTAAACATGATTGTCTGTGTTTATGGCATATCTCCTGACGAATGCTGGTTAAAAAATCCGATGTTATTTTCCAGGTTTATAACCTAGCTTTTCACACCATCCATATTGTGCGTCATAACTTTATCCTTGAGTGACGGTACCATCGACTCTGAACGTTTGATTTTTGAGAAACTTTTCAGTCATTTTTATTTTACTGTCAGATTATTTTTCATATTTCGCTTTGTACCAGATGTCATTAGCTGGGGTTTGAACCACAAACTCTTGTCTAACAAGCCAACACACTATTTGTGTTAAATTTTAATACAAAGTAAGAAGTACAAGCTCTCAGTAGAGAGCTATGTTTCTTGTTCATGGAAGCTAAGTTGATAAAGAACGGCCTGTTGGAAGTAATTCATGGGAACAACATCTCCCATTGAGATGCTTGATAGTTGTGGTAGAGAGAAAATTATTTCTTCGGTTGTATTAGAGTTTTCTTTAACATTTTATGATCGCGTACTTCGAGTGCATTCCGAACGAAAAGGAAGCTGTAACGTAGCGTAAGAGAATGAAAGTGTCAGACATAAATTCTTGTATAGAAATTTTTTGCATGCATTTTCTAATCTGAAGGCTCTGCGAGTTTGTCAGTTCAATTGAATAATTTAATCACGATAGAGGCACGTCTGACGGGCAATGTTATGTTGTGACATATAGGGTGTTTGCCCTCTGGAAGCAAACGTCCTATTTTAAAATATAAGCCTTAATAGTAAGTGTTGCAATTGACAGAAATTAGTCCTTAGGAACCCTTGACATTCGATAGTGTGCCCTTAAGTTTTTTCACAGTGCAATAACTGTCTTACACAGGGAAAGCACTATTTAGATACAAATGTCCTCGCTTTGTCCCCACCATAAATAAGGTAACCTAAATTCACATATACAGTGGTGGCCTTATAATTAGAAACGATATTTCTGGAACAGAGTTCTCTGGAGTGACGAATCTAAGTTTGTCCCAATCTGATGGCAAAACGTATGTAAGACGTCCTTCAAACAAAGCCTTTGACCCTAGGTACACAGTGAAAACTGTAAAACAAATTAACAAACATACATGTTGCTAAGTCATTTCTAATCATAAGGCCACCACTGTACATAGGCCTCTAATCACAAAAAACTTTGTATTAAATTTTTTCCCAAATGCCTTTCCTTATATAAGGCGTTTTAAATTAGAAGACAAAAATAGAAAACATTTGCAAAGGTGTATTATTTCATGAATAGGCCTCTAATTACAAAATAAATAAATTTTCATTGTGTTAAAAAACAATGTTTTTTTTGTAATCTTTAAATCAATACACTTCAAAGCCTATCCATTCAGCCCTCACATTCTCTTCGTTCCTTTACAATTCCTGATTATATTCGAATTCGAATTATGATTAAAAAAGAAAAGTAGAAATAAAAAATGAAAAAAAGAAAAAAACACTGAAACCGATCATCAATGATATCAACACGTGCCACAATATTAAAAAATAAAAGCAAAAACACAGAAAAAAACTCCACAATTCGAATGATTCGTATCACAATTAGACTCAGTGTGAAATGCTTTTCAGCCCAGTGCCATAGCAAACATTTCTTTCATGCTTCTTTTTGTTTTGTTGTTGTTTTGTTTTCTCATTTCGATTGCAATTGCAATTGCTGTGGCACGATCAACAGATCAGTTGCTGAGAGTCTAAGCATTAGACGTAATGATCATTTCATTTCATTTGATTTCCATTGAACTGGATTTCTTTCATGCCATTTGTGGCAATCAAAAGAATATAGGCCCAGTTAGTGCTGATGTTTGGCTCTGTATGCATTGTTTTTGTTACAGTTGTTGTTATCCAGTTGTTGTACGATTTTCTTTTATGGCACATATATTGAGTGTTTATGAATTGTTATTGCCTCAATGTTGTCATCGTTTTTTGTGATTTGCAATAATTGCTTTTACATGATATGACCAGGCCAGGCAGGCAGGCAACAGGCACCATGCACACCAGCGAGAAACACATGGGCAAACAGACGGATTTAACAGCCTAAACAGACGGGTGGTTAGTTACCATCGATACAAGACAAGACGGCTACTCACTCTTGGGTTATGTTGTTATTGGTGTTGTTGGTGTTGCGCTCTTTAATATTTATTTTCAACATTTCTTTTCTTCTATGATTTTCGATTTAATTCTCTATCTCTAGCATTTGTATTTGGGTGCTTGTGTTGTTGGCCAGTCCAAAAGCAAGCATTAAAATTTGTTTAAAAATGAAGTTTATATTCTTGAAGTGCCTTGTTAAGTTGATTATAGAATTTATAGAAGTTTTTGACATAACAACCACCACCACCACCATCACCACCATTCATATGAAAATTGATTTTATTTGCGTTAAAATGTATGCGGTCTTATTATTATTACGTCGTATTCAATTCAAATAAAGTGCTCCTCATTCAATCAATATCCAATGATTTTATGTTGTCTTAAGGGAATGCACACAGGAAATTCGAAAAAAGGAAAAAAAGATTTATATGTAGAAGCTTACATTGAAAAGCGCGTGTTAGAAAAATGCTGGAGTAATTTTTTCATAAGAATTTAAATCTTGCATGATAAATAGAAGACGTTCGGTCCATTTCCCTGCTGGTTTTTTTCTGTCGGTGATTGCAATGTAGCCACCATAGTCTAGTATTAAACATGAAGCCTCGATTTAAACCCCAAGTCGGATATCTCCAACAAAACGAAATATGAAAAAAATATTTCATTGGCGTCGTCCGCTCAGCAGATTTCTGGCAAAAACTCTGAGAGTAAATGAAAATTGCCATGAAAAGTTTCTCAAAAATCTATCCGTCGGAGCCGACTTTAAACTGTATGTCCCGCCATTCTTGTATCAAATTAACACACAACATAAGTGGTGTGAGAGGCAACGTCATAATCCTGACTGAAGGATTGTAGTGACAAATTGTGTATGTATGTACATAACAGTAGTAGTTATTTTTTAAAATCTAATGGACTAGATATACCTCTAGTGGCATTCCTTAGGCATCGTTGGAAATTAAGTTAGGTTTACTTTTCTTACTTAACACCGCGAGGATCTTTGAAGGGAGCTCGAATAAGTGAGTTTAGAACAAAATTTTCAGCTAAAAACATTTTGTCCATACATGGGACAACAACATGGGATATTTGATTTGGATAATTTGCCCTCGGCAGATTTCCGGGGAATGAGCAAGGTGTTAACAAGTTGTTGGGTGGCCATGTAATTTTCAAGGACGACTTCCAGTTGAAGGTTAACAGCGGCGCAGTAATATATATTACGGATAGTGATAGAAAGCTAGTCCTCTAGAGAGAGCAGTAACTTTCTCAGTAACTGAGTTTCGAAGCTCTTTTTAGCATTGAAGATAAACCGGCTGAGAGAGGGCACTGCAAAGTTATTAGATCTTTCGAATATATCCCTAGGTTCCTCATTTAGCCTGATCTACCCATGGAGTAGACAAAGACTAGATATGCCATGGCGAAATATTGTAGAATCTTGTAGAAATTATAGCTCAAACTGTGTTGTGAGTCTTGGCATGGAGTCTCTTTTTGGACCTTAATATGACCTCTGATAGCGCATTGTACTTTGTATTAGAAAATTAGTTTTCCGTAGATTAAACCTTCTTAAAAATATTTGATACGTCTTTGATACACATACATAACATACATAATTGGTCATTACAACCCTTCAGTCAGGACTACGACCTAGTTTCTCACGCCACTTATGTTGTGTGTGTTAATTTTATACATGAGTGGTGGGACCTACAGTTTAAAGTCGACTCCGAACGACAGATTTTTGAGAAACTTTTCATGGCAATTTTATTTACTCTCAGAGTTTTTGCCAGAAATCTGCTGAGAGGAAGTCGCCGAAGAAATAATTTTCGTATTTTATTTTGAAGTCTGGCCTGGGGCTCGAACCCTGGCTTTTCGTCTAATAAGCCAACACACTACCTACTAGACCACGGCGACTTCGTCTTTGATAGTTTCTTGAAATTATAATTTTTATGGTCTCTTACCATTGTTATGTTGCTTTTTCTTATAAGACCAACACTTAGGGGATGGCGGCCCCTATTCATGCAGTGCATTGTGTTGTAATTAGAAAAATAGGTTATGGGAAAGAGGACAGAGAGAGTAGTGTTTGTGGACATTAGATTGAATGATTAAAAGTGGCAGGATAGACCTCTGCAGATAGAAAGTTCAGCATGCGGATAGTCCGGCTAAAGAACGAATTCTGGCTGTAATGCAGTGTGCGATCCACTGGCCAATTGAAAGACGATTTTCGGGAATAAGTTCCTTTATCTAGCCAGTGCAAAATCTATAGTGGTAGCAATAGAAGATTGAAACACATGCCACATTTCGACGATGCTCCAATGAATCAATGGAGTTGGATAACGAACCGTCATTAATGGGCACCTTAGCCCTTTCCAATACGCGGTCGAGAAGTCTCAAAATAAACTTTGAGGCACCGGCCCATACATGAAGCTTATATTTCATTGTCAGTCGGATATACATAAGTAGTGTAAGTAGTAAGGAGATCCGATAAGTGAAGTATTTCTTAAGAAATTTAAACCACGGAGGCAATTGAATGATTCTTTCGACACTTGAACTATCATGCCGAGGACATCAAGAGCGTCTGTCTCATTAATATTTACGGCACCCATAACTACAGATGAGGCAATATTATGACTGCGCTTGTGTGTTAATAAACAGCACACCACTATCATTTAAGTTTTTTAACCAGTTTTGGTATTAAAAGCTTTTGCTAACTCCAACCACCATTACTTCACACATTTGGTGAATATCTCGGCTTTGTTGCAATAAAAATATCCCTAATTCCTCATGATCATTGAAAGTCTATTGCTCAGGTTGATGAAATGATCGGTGCTATATTTTTCAACCTGACTGTATGTGTTGTTACTTAACGAATTTATGAATTATTTAATTGACATGCTATGAGTGTAAAGATATTTACACAAAAGATACACAAATTGATAAATTTGTTACCAGAAAAAAAACCTGCAACCAGGCAATATACATGCACACATGCGTGCAACAAAATGTGGCCTATAAAATGTGTGTCTTATACAAGAGGTTTAAAGATAAAAAGACAACAACAACAGCATCAGCATAGCATACAACTTTTTATTCCTACTCAATATTGTATTTTTGGGGTGTTGATATTAAAATATTTGAAGTTTTTTTCCCCCCATTCGATTTGGTCAGTGTATGGATACACTGAGAGAGATAGAGAGAGAGAGTATGCGAGCGAGCGATAGAGATAGAGAGTGAAAAAAATGTTAAACATTATTAAAGTATTTGTGTAAATGCCACTGCGTTGAAATATTGAAAGAAAACATACATACTCTACAAAACAATTCATACCATAATCTTAACAACTAATCAAACATAAGTTTTCGTAAAAAAAAAACCAGGAAAAAAAACGGAGAAAAATTAAATTTTTAAAAAAAATATATACGTGTAGCACAGTGTAACAAGCGATGCCGTTAATAAACACGCCTTACATTGTTTCCTTAATACCGCAATGAATGGCAACGACGAATGATCAACCGAATCATGTAAATTTATCTCAGATGCTGCGCGCCAAAGCTACTTCTGTGGCAGCACAAAAAAAAAACTGAAAATGAAAATCTGAAATATTTTCCAAAAAAAAAAATTTTTTTTTTCCATTTTTAAAGTAAATGAATTCGAATTCATGTGATAGAAGAGCATGTGTGCGTGTGTGTATATTGTGTTGCATGCAACAACTAATAATTTGCCATTTTTAGCCGGTATTTTGATCACTGTCTGTCTGCCTGCCTGCCTGCCTGCCTTTTGCTGCGAGTAGTGGTGGTTGGTTGTTTGGTTTGTTGCCAGTTGATAGGCCGGCCATACCAGGCCGACCAGACCAGACCAGGACAGGGCAGGCGAGTGTGTCGCTTGGTCTATTTGTGGGCCATAAAAATATGAACATGTACATGTACATGTACATGTATATTGTAAATGAAATTGTTTTTATCGCTGCCTGCATGTTTGGAATTTGTACATTTCGAATATTATCGCTTTATATGTCAGTTATTGTCTAAAGTTTATGGAATTTCGAGTTGTACTTATTTTTTTTTTTTTAATAATTTTTCTTCTTTTTCCTTTTAATGTTTTAAATTGTATTTGTTTTGTGCAATTGTTTTTAGGTCTTTATTTTTATAGTTGGTTGTTGTATTGTGTTTTGAAGGGGAAGCGGGAGGGCCTATTCATGATTTACTGGCAGTTAAACTTTTGCGCGGTCAGCAATTTAATTGATTCGTTAAGCCTTTAAAAAAAGCCTTTCTTTAGATGCATCATTAGGTCAGGTCACTTGTCAAAGCAAATGGAGCAAACTAAGCTACTTGGTACTTTTAGAAGAGGCACTTTTAATATTAAGCTCTTCTGTTTCGGGACCACCAGATGGTTTATTGTAAATTTTTCATTTCATCAGTAGCCTTTAGGCTTTGACTGTTCCAAAGGTTACTTTAAAACCAATTCTCCACTGTTATGTATCCTTTTTTATTTGCTTTTGTCTTCCACACAATTTAATATGTCGACATAGTTTAAAGCTTTTCGTATTGTAGACTTTAGGCGGGTACTTTTTGGTACCTTTTTTTAATAAAAATTCTTTATCTTTAATTCAGACAGGGTAAAAATATTCAAGACCCCTGAGGGAAG
This sequence comes from Sarcophaga carnaria, assembly GCA_958299815.1. Lineage (NCBI taxonomy): Eukaryota > Metazoa > Arthropoda > Insecta > Diptera > Sarcophagidae > Sarcophaga > Sarcophaga carnaria. The sequence continues at coordinate 101,681,333 of OY283149.1, read as the reverse complement.
CTCGAGGATATTTTTCAAGCGAATAGATAGAATAGAAGGTAAAACATAGCAATACTATTTGACAATCAGCAGGTTTTTCCATTCGAGAACTCAGTTCTTATGCGGATAGTATTGGGACTTTTCCACATAGTCCCAATACTGAATCGGCTAGGTAGGTTGTCATTTGCCGGGGCCAAGGTAATGTAGGAATTCTTGCCAATGAGTGTTGTTTGGCAGGAAGTTGTTATTGGTGGAACCGAGAGCACAGTATTCTGAAAATTGTCAGAGCGATAGGCTTGAAGAAGACATTATAACGACGTTCTATAAAGATTGGGGGGTAGTACGATAGATCGTATTTTTGTAATACGATAGATCGTACTTAAGTCTCTGAAAGAGAATATTTGTTTTATGATTAAAGTATTAATTGCTTGTAGTACAATGCCAAAGCCATTTGGAATAACTTTCATATGAGGCATGTATGCTGTGTACTATGAACCAAGCTATTGTGAATAGGTCGCATTGGATATTAAATTTTAATGAAACGTATAATTTTTCATGGTTTTTTTTTTTTGAAGTTCTATTAAATGTTACTTAGTTTATGAGCTGAATATAATCGTAATTTATTAATTTCTATACAAAAACTACTGCCATTATTATTGTTTGTGTTTCTATTATTAACAACAATACCACATTAGAAACACTAATTTGTTAGGCGACTTTAATTGTTTTTTAATGCTAAAAAATGAGTTTCACTTCAGTTTTGTTAATATTTCCTCTTAAAGGCAATACGAAACAAAAAAAAACGCATTTTAAGAAAATAAAAAAAAAATTTAACAATTTTTTTAAAACGAATGTATTTCTGTAGCAAAGTACTAAGCAAGCGGTAGAATATAAACTAGTAATACTATATACACAGTGATAGTTTGTATATAATATGGTGTGGTATACTGTATCGTACATACAGTGAGCGTCAAAAGAAACTGTACATTTGAAAAGAAAATATACATTAATAAATTACCGTTATTTTTATTTCAAAATTGTTTCATTCCTGTTTTTAAAATTGAAACAAAAAAAATTTCCAAAAAAAACGAAATATTGTCAAATTTTTTCGGCCACTTTCCTTAAGTGGTAAAAGTTGAGTTTAGTAATTGTTAGAATTTCTTTTGACGCTCACTGTATAAAAATGTATGAGGCAGCGAGTGAGTGCTCTTTTGCCATACTGCTGCATATGTTTAACTAAACAATTTGCAATAAAAAAAATAGGAAAAAAGCAGCAGCATATTAAAGCAGCAAATTGAAATCTTGATAAATTCATACCCCCATACACATGATTTAAACGGCAAGAAAAAAAAATTAAAAATAAAAATTAAAAAGAAAAAGAAACAGAAAAAAAATAATAAAATAGTCGTCGTGTCAAACATGACCTTGAATAAGAAAAAAAAGTGTTTTTTCTTCTAATTTGTTGTTTTATAATTTGTTCCTACATTTTTGTTTTGTTGCTGTTGTATGCATTATAAAATTATACGTATACAAGTCAGTCAGTTAGTCAGTCAGTCAGTTAGTTAGTCAGCGTATATATTGTAGTGTTTAATGCGGTTGTAGTTCTGTTTAATAGCAGCGTAAAATACAAAAAAAACTGCTTAAAAAAATTGAATATGTTTTATACAGAGTTGCGTCTAAACAAAACCAGCCAACAATCAACCAACCAACCGACCCGAGCCAGCCAAGCTATTCTGTTGTTAGCCAACCAACAACAGCGAACAACAAACCACTTGTGCAACAATTACAAAAAATTATACAAAAAAAAAATTAAAAAAAAAACAGAAAAAACAATCTTTATTAACATTTGCAATAATATTGTTAATAAGATTGTCTATCTTTTGTGGTTATTGTTGCTGTTGTTGCTGCTGCTATTTTTCTAAATGACTTCAACTTTTTATTTTTTTTTTGTGTTTTGGCGTTTTAAGATTGACGTACCGTCGTACCCAATGACATACACAGAACAGTAAAATAAATTATTGTATAGACAGACAGACAGACAGACAGACAATAACGCAGACCAAGAGATTTCAATCACCATTTAAAATATTTTTCTAAATACCCTACAGCCATCACAACAATGAGGCATTTTTCATAAAATTGCTTTCGGTTTGCTGTGGCCATACACACCATAAAACAATCCTAAGATTCTAATCCATTCAAGAAATTTTATGAACAAAATTACGTCAATTTTGTTTTAGTTTTTCTTTTTTTTGGGTTAAAAATAGGTGTGGAAATAATTCGCGAAAAAGACTAACTGAAGCTCACAAAGACTAGGCCACAAAGTAGTTCAAATCAAATGGTAACTTCAACTAACTGCAGATCGACAACAAACAATGTACTCTTTCGGTCTGGTGTTAAGCAGTTTGAACATTCACCTGACTGTGTTACTGGCTGTTCGTTTTAGCCTAATCGGCTGTGACTTTACAACATCTGTTTCTAACTCATGTTATAGTAACCCTGACTGAACTGAGCCAATTCGGCGTTTTCGTAAAGGCAATAATTCCTTCAGTTTTGAAGAAAGCATTATTGCCCAGAAAGTTCAGTTTATTTCCTTGCAACAACTGAGCCACCGATTTATTAATGCCGTCTTAGCTGCAGCTCCTACAGATCGATTGCCAGTATATGTAGCTGACATGTTTTCTCTGAGAATGTACTGCAACCATTCGCACCTCCTGCATTCTTTCAAGAAATTCTTAATTTCCGATCGAACTTCACATATAAAACAACCCTACCTACCAATGCAATACCGGATTTAGGGTGTCGCTAGTTTTTTTTCTTCTTATTAACCCTTCTCTAAAAACAAAAAATTGAATTAATTTTCAAAATCAATTGATTGGTAATTAAATAAAACCTCTAATGACTGACTGCCTGTTGCTGCAGAGCTCAAAAAAATAATTTATGCAGAAATAGCGAAAGTAATTAAATCAAGGGTTTAAATTAATGCCGATTAAAAGATTGATGGGCCAGTAATTTGTAATAAAGCAACACCAACTGTTGCACAAGGAAAACATATGCACAGACTTTCAAAACGATGTTTTTGGCCCATATTGTCGTCATTTAAAATTAAATTATAAAGATTGTTATGATTAAAATACCATAAAACCATGTTACCATTAACTTATTTATAAAAAAAAAATGTTATCGATAACTTTTCTGAAGAAAACTTTTTATCGAGAACTATGTAGTGTAAATATTTTATCCAGTTATAAAAAAAATTATCAAAATATGTTATCGATTAATAATTTTTATTTTTTTATCGTTAACTTTTTTAGTTTAGGTTTAGCAAGGTAAGTTTTCGATATCTTTTTTAAAAAACACTAATTACTTATCAATTTAATAAAAATTTATTATTGCTACCATTATTAGAGAACCGTATTGATATCGATAAATTTTATATTATTATTGATAGCTTTTTGTATCGTTACCTTTATCGTTACCTTTTTCTATACAGGACTTTTTATAAATAACTTTGAATAAAAAAGTGATTATTATTAATTTATCAATAAAGTCGATAACTTTATTTCAGAAAATATAGTGATAACTTTTCAATAGAAAATTTTTCATTGATACTTCATTGCAAAAAAAAAACTAATTATTTATAATTTTTCTATACAAAAGTTATCCACGATAAGTTTTTTACAAAATGATCGATAAAAGCTTTCTTTAAAAAAGTTAATGACAATAATTTTTATATCGGAAAGTTATCGATACAAATAATTTATCGGTATTTTAAGAAACATGTTGATAACTTTTCAGTAGAAAAATTGTTATCCTTAACTTTTTAAAGACAACTTTTTGCGATAACGGTATAAAAAGAACTTATTATGGGTAACTTAAATACAAAGACCTAATCATCGATTAATTACAAAAATATATTACTTAACTTAACTCATTTTTACAAAATTTTTACTTATTACAAGAAACTTATTATCGATGACTTTATTACAAAATCTTATTATCGATAACTTTTCATTAGGATATTTATCATCGATTAATTTATTACAAAAATTTGTTATCGACAGCTTTTCTACAGAACATTATTCATTATCGATTTTATTACAAGAAACTTATTATCGATGACTTTATAACAAAATCTTATTATCGATAACTTTTCATTAGAACATTTATCATGGATGATTTTATTATTATCGATAACTTAATTAGAAAAATTATAAGATAGATTTCTATAAACAAATTGCTTACATAAAGAAAATTATAAAACCAATTCTGTCGATAAGTTTTCTGTTATCGATAAGTTTTCTGTTATTAATAACATTTCTATTATGCATAATTTTTTAGATAAAGAAACGTACATAGCTCTTTTAATGAAATACCAGAAGCTTAAACAAATACAATGTAAAATGTACACATATTTGAAATCAACCTCTCCACCAACCTATAAGAACCTTCTTTAGGTCTGTTTAGATTAGCGCTGATAATCGATTTTTATAAATTTTGTTTGAATATGATTTTTAACAGAGTTGTGGAGTCTAAACATTTTTCTTATCAATTACATTTTTGTTGATATTCCCACGAAGTTAGAATAGCCAAAAGCGATATTGTCTAGTAGTAAAACATATTACCTTACATACATACATAATTGGTCATTACAACCCTTCAGTCAGGATTACGACCTAGTTTCTCACACCACTTATGTTGTGTGTGTTAATTTTATACATGAGTGGCGGGACCTACAGTTTAAAGTCGACTCCGAACGACAGATTTTTGAGAAACTTTTCATGGCAATTTTATTTACGCTCAGAGTTTTTGCCAGAAATCTGCTGAGAGGAAGTCGCCGAAGAAATACTTTTTGTATTTTATTTTGATGTCTGGCCTGGGGCTCGAACCCTGGCTTTTCGTCTAATAAGCCAACACACTACCTACTAGACCACGGCGACTTCACATATTACCTTAGGACTGCATATTAAATGCAACATAACATCCCCTATATATCTGCTCTACAGTCAATTAATTCTAATTTTTATTTCGGCCACACACATTAACTGCTAATTTCTGTTAGTGTAACGCTTTAAATTCCATAAAAAGTGTGTTTTTTCCTTTTCTTGTGTACTCTGAATAGTTGAACTAGAAGACAAATTGAAATTGAAAACCCACCTCAAACTGTGTAATTAACAGACAAATACAAATTTCAAACAAGAAAAAGAGAGAGAAAAAAATACGACAACAACAACAACAAATTATTGAAAAAAAATAATCAAAATAATTCGTTACATATTTTTATAGCCTCAAGTAATTTAAGAATTTAATTTTTCAATGAATTTTTTGTTTTTTTTTTTTCATTCTGAAATTAGAAAAAAACGGAACAAAATATTGAATTCACACAACAGAATACAACACAATGCAACACTACACAGCTGAGCAATTTGTTAATGCCAACCAAAAAAAACCAGTAACAACAACAACAACAACAATCACAACAACGTCAACAACAGCAGCAGGTAAGTGATCGAATTATAAAAACATATTTTTTTTCTTGTTTTGTTTGAATTAATAAAAAATAAATTTGAAAATAAATGACAATTTAAATGAACGAACAAATTAATCAAAGTCGGGTTAAAAGTTTATAAAAATAATAGAAAATAAAAAAAAACAAAAAAACATTTTAAAAAGAACCTGGTGGTGTGTAATTGGAAAAATTTTCAAAAGTTTGAAATTTAAAAACTCAAACCAATACCACCACCACCGCAGTTGCAATTGCTTTTTCTTTTCTAAATTATTAATGATTTCCGGTTGTTGATGAAATTACCACAGTCGAGCGATTAAAATCGATTACAATCCTTTACGACTCAGCTTCTCACACCACAATTATTGTGGCCCTTTGCTTGGATATTGCAGATTCAAAGTACACTTCTTAAGAATAGGGTTCACCTCGCGTTCAATATGTACATTCTACGATGAGAAGAATTTTTCATCCGAACACACACTTGGAAACTGTGTGGCATTTCATAGGAAAATAGCTGGAGGCGTATCAGGTAGTTTCTTATTTAAGTAGTCATTACAATCCGTTAATCCGCCTACGGACTACAATCTAGCTTCTCACATCTCCCCTGTTATATTTGTTAATTATATTCATGAGTGGCGGGGGACCTACATTTTATAATCGACTGCGATCGTCAGATTTTTGATAAACTTTTCATGGCAATTTTATTTCACTCTCAGATTTTTTTTTGGCAGAAATCTGCTGAGAGAAAGTCGCTGATTTTAATACAAATACGACGCCATTTATTAATTTTCACATAAAGTTGTGTTATTAGTTCCTTATAGAGCGCAAAGATCTTTCACAAAGCGTTTCCAATATACTGAATAAATATTTTTTCGTATTTCGTTTTGTTGGAGATGTCAGGTCTATGGTTTGGACCCTGGCTTCATGCCTAATAATAATGGCTAAATACAGACTGTAGAGTAGGAAGGTTATGTGAAACCAGCATGATTCCAAATGGATTTCTATCCAACTATACGACCTTTGTATTAAAACTTAATAGTTTGTGTTAAAGTTTCTTGTTGAATATTTGCATTCTTTGTAAGATCTGCATAATTTTTTTTTCGTAATTCATGGATCTGCGTAATTTTTCAATTATTACAACAAATTAAAATGCAATATCAGAAACGCAACAACAGAAAAAAATAGCAGAATAAAAAATGTGTAATATTTTACCAGGTACAATCAATAGACAGACAGACAGACAGACAGACAGACATACAAAGCAGTAGATATTGTTGTGTTAATAGATTGTTGAAATTTACATTTATTTATAGTGCGTTGCGTGAAAATTATAGAAAATTGTCTAGTTGTTGTTGTAGTTGTACTGTAATGCTATAATGGCTCTATAATTATCAATTAACAATCAACAACAGAAATTGCCTACAATTGCTGTACACAACACCACACAACACAAAATAATTCAGCAGGCAATAAAATTGCCTCAAGTCGAGCTTTAATAAATTCTCAACTAAAAGCGTTAAAACAAAAACAACAACCAGCAACAAACCCAACTCAACAGCAGTTACTACTACAACACTACACAACAACACATTATATTGTATAATAGTCACAGAAAAAAAGGAGAAAAAAACCAAACCGAAACCGAAAGAAATCCAATATGAATGAGTATAGAAAACGGAAAAGTTATCAGGTATTCATGGCTGGTTCTCTATAAACTACTGCTCTAATACACGTATGTACATACATACGTACGTATATGTAACCATGCTTTAGAAAAAAAACACTTTTTATTAAGCCACATAAAAACTAAGCGTCCAGGCGGATTACAAGGTACAATACAACAACAACTACAACTACAACAACAACAACACAAATAATAATAGCGACTATAAAATTCATATGGTCTTTTTAGTGTTATCGATGCCTGGGAAAATTTTGCAAAAAAAAACAAAAAAGAACACAACAACATCAAAAAGTTAATTTAAATTGGAAAATTATACAAAACAATTCGTAAAAACCGTTAAATCGCTAAAAACAAAAAATTTTTTTTTTTTTTTAAATACCGAAAAACCACCAAAAGTTTACAAAACAAAAAAAATGATTTTCGACTAAATTTTGTGGGATACCAACTCAACTCAACTCTAAACCCCATAACAGTCCAACAACAATTGTAAACTGAAATGAACTGAACTGAACTGAACTATTTAGAGAAATAAACGCTAAACAATCATTTTCTTTTTTTTATTTTATTATTTTTATTGTTTTATGGTTTTTTGATTTTATTTTTTCAAACAATTTTGCAAAAAAAATTCCTTTTTTTTTCTTAAAAAAAAAAAAAGAAAATGTTCACAGCCTCTACAACAATTTCTATGTTTAATGTAATCATTCCTTTTTTTGTTGTAAATTTTTCTTACTTTTCAATTTCGCATACAACTGCTAAATGTAACGTCACGTTTTCACGCTCTAAACTTAAGTTGAATTGCAATAAAAAAAAGATAAAAGAAACTGTAAAAAACCTTACAAATATTCCAACAATTTCTCGCTACAAAGGCAACGCAAGCAAGCAACTGTTTTAAAATATTGAAAATTAATTTTTTTTATTTAATTTTTTTTTTTTTTTGATACGATTCCTAACGGATTTCTTTGTAAAGGTTAACATAAGATTTTCAATGTGAAATCTCCAATTAAATACATAACAAAAAACAAAATTACATTTTTATTACCGTTTTATGGTCCTAAAAGTATTGCTTTTTGTTAGAAAAGTAAAAAAAAAAACATAAAATTGTTCATATCTTTAAGCTTTGACTACATATTTTATATGTATGTTTATTCAAGAGCGCTCGGTCATTGTTAACCCTCGAATGCGTAAAACTCAAGTCATCGTAGGCTAGTAGATAGTATGTGGGCTTACTAGACAGAGCAAACCTCAGCTCTGAAAAAAAAAGAATTATTTCGATGCTTCTCATGCATCGAATGAACATGGCGGCTAAAAAAGCCAAATGCACTTAATCTTGCGCAAGGGTAGAAGTATACCGCGACCAGACGATTTATTGTACTGACCCCATCCTGTAGGAGTCATCCGCCTCTCACTTCGACATCGTCTGACGTCATCAAAGTAAATATACAGTAGATAACTTGCTGTCTATTATTTTATAGCCACCCAGATATTTCCTTCTGAGATCCATTAAAATACTACACAAGTTGCAAGTATATCTCCTGGCGATTCGTTCTCCTCATCGCTGAATTTAAATATTGGACTTGAGTTGATTGATGCCTATTCTAAAACAAGTCTACATACCGGTGGCTATTCTCAGAATACTTCTGGACTGTCTGATGCAAATTTCTTCGCCTTGTAATTATCCAACAAAAAAAAAAAAAAAAAAAAAAAAAAAAAACTATCTAAGAGAATGCCGTAATCTTTTTAATTTCTCTCCCTGGAAAGGTTCTGGCCTCATCAGTGGCGAATTTCCACGTGATCTTGGTTCCAGCAGAGGGTAATCCTATCGTTAGCTTTTTAAAATTTCCATTCTCATCTCGAGACAACCTCTTAGGGACTGGACTAAGTGGTCTGTCTCTATACTTTCTTAAAGTTTAGCGTGGAATAAACTTGCAATACATAAACGGCATACCACAGAATTATCCCTCTTTTAAAAGAATATGTAGCCATCTAATAGTTATTATTATTAATTCGCTTTGCAAAGCATATACCAAAATCATAGAGCTGCTGGTTTACTACAGGCCTCTTGATGAATCTTGGGTTAGATTTCTCTTCCATTATTTTAAATATAGTCTGCATATCTCTGATCCTCACTAAACTAAATCTAAATCTTCCACAGAACCTCCAGCGCCGATGTAGGACATGTTATACCAACACAATCCCGTCTCTGGTGTTTATCGAACTTGACAGATGCGTTTTGAAGAATGTCGGTGGGTCGATTATATATGGCTTATTGTATTTGTTTAAGTATTTGTATCAAATTTTTAACTTCGATGCATCGATGTTTTATCGATATCCATTAATAATAATGGCCTCATAAGCCAACATACTACCTGCTAGCCTTGAGCGACTACCAGCCATTATTAGGTATTATTATCACTCATTTCTTTTATTGTTTCTGTAGTTTTTCTTCTACCGGGGTAACATTCGTGTTGACAATTTGCCGTCGAGGATCACTCCCCTAAATATTTCCAAATTTTGTTTATTTTTTAGTTGCGAATAATCGAAATTTTGTCTTCTTTTTATCAAAACTATCTAGAATTACTTGCTAAAGAGTTATTTGCAACGATTTCAATTCGTAGTGCTAAGAATTTATCGGTAATAAGTGAGACGTCATCAGTTCATTCGATGAGTTTCGTGCATATAATCGTCGTAGTCTAGTAGGTAGTATGCTGGCTTATTAGACGTGAGGCCACGATTCAAATCTCAGTTCAAACATCGCCAACTAAACGAAATATAAAAAAATATTTCTTCGGCGATTTTCTCTCAACAGATTTCTGGCAAAAGCTCTGAGAGTAAAATAAAAATTGCCATGAAAAGTTTCTCAAAAAGTTTGGTCGTTCGGAATTGACTTTAAACTATAGGTACCGCCACTCATGTATAAAATTAACACACACACCGCATAAGTGGTGTGAGAAGCTAGGTCGGAATTCTGACAGAAGGGTTGTAATGGCCAATTATGTATGTATGTATGGTAACATCATATCCATTAGATTGTAGTCCATTTAAGTTTCATAGCATAGGCACCAATATTGGTCCTTGGGGGGATGCCTCCTGAAGATACACCATATTTCTTGAACATCCACTTCAAGGTCATATAAAAAAATAATTTGTAATGTGGAGTGCCTTCTGCTCTGCTAAATTTATTTATTGCGTAACAACAGAATTTTTCTATACCAAGTTAAAGTAAAACGAAGAGAATGTCTTATGATTTCCATGATTAAATTCAAAAAAGATTTTCAATTGCAAGTAAAAATACAAAAGTATTCTTTGTGGTTATACCCTCCGCTAGTAAAGAATTCGTATTTTCCCACAGCTGCCGCCCTATGGGTGGTGGATTGTTACTCAACGTTAGAAAGTAAAGCTTTTAATACAATTAAAAATGAATATCAAACTGCAATTAATATTACCAGCAGGTATTAGTAATAAGAATGAAATGCCGTTTAAACGTTTATAGAAAAAATAATACGGAATTTTAAAATAATTATGGCATAACGGCAGAGAAAAAAATTAATAAATAAATATCGACATATGGGTTCAACTTAGCAACGATGATGACAAACCACTGTCAAGAGCTTATAAATAATTTATATTTCGAAACTATTGGAAAAACAAATGAAAACAAAAAAATAAAACAACAAATATTATAAGAAACATTTTATTGCAACAACACTGGCTTTAACTCACTAGGGACCGACCGATGCCCTGGCGGCAAACAATAGGGCAACAGGAGAGCAAAAAAAAAAAATGAGAAAAAAAACGTAGAAATGAAATCAATTTATCACATTAGGAAAAAAAGCAAATAAAATGTAATAAAAATGGAAAAAGAAAAAATAAAGCCACGTTAAGGAATATATGGCTGAATAAATAAAATTAATTATTTGGCCAAAAATTTTGGACATGTTATTATGAAATATTTTTGTGGCAAGAACTGCAGCAGCAGCAGCAGCAACGGCAATAACATTAACTATAAGGCAAGGCTATAAGAGAACAAATTATGCCACACACAAGTTGTTGCAAGTCAAATGAAATTGCTTTATAGCCACAAAAGCAAGAAAAAAAAAAGCGGCCAGTAAATGCATTTTTTTTTGGCTTTATGGCCACTCATTCATTGTGTTGCAACATAATTAATCAAAAGGTCATTTAGACAAGCAGATATTTTTTGGTTTCGTAAGAAGGCCTACAAAAAAGCATATTGCATATTGCATTTTGCATATTTTTTACATGCTGCATGCATGCATATTGTTGTTGCATATTTTGTTTCTGTAATGCCATATAAATTCTTAAGTATTGTTTTTATTTCTGTTTTTCTTTCATTTTACATTTCAAGAATGCCTAACTGCCTGCCATATTGTTATGCCACATTCATATTATTACTCACATGTTTAGAGATAATGTGTAACCATATACACACACATACACACATACACATGCTTTTATTTAAATATTCAATGTAATAATTGTGTCAAATTGCCGCTAAAAATTAATTCATTTCCGACAGATTTTTTTCAAGTTTTTTTTCTACTCCATTTGCCTGTAACTACATATACGTACATACGTACATACGTATCTAGGTACAATGTAGACGTATTGAAAATGAAAATGCTTTAAATTCAAAAGCCATTTGGAGGCTTATTTCTAGTGTTGTTGTGGTTGTTGTTGCTTTCTAAGCGCTACAATTGCGTTTGTTTTAATACGTTTTTACGTTTCAGCTGATATTTCTCTATTGTTGTGTCGTAGCACAACAAAGTTATCTGCATATGGCATCAAGAAGTTATTTGTTTTTTTCTTATTTATTTTTTATTTTTATATTTTAATACGAACAAAAATATTATTTTTAAACATTTTTTTCAATCATATTTTTTTTTATTTGCTTAACCGCCAACACTATAGGAATATACTCGTATGCATGATTTGCTAATGCAACAATATATTTTGCTTCGAGTGTTTATTAGCATTACGTTGCATAAAAAAAATAACTGCCCGAGTGGGGGAGGCATAAACAACGAGAGAGGAGTGTAGTGTGCTGGTGTGTATATATAAAAATTATGTATACATTATAGTATTTATGAATGCCATTCGTAAGGGCAGGAGCGTAGCTTAAAATGAATGTGAAGTGAAAAAGGGACTCCTCCACACTATATGAGTTGAAACAACTGTTCTGAAACAGTGCCAACACATAAAATATCTGGAGGCTTTAGTTAGTAGACCGGACCAAAGATTTCCAATTTTATCACACTTTAAATGGAAATTTGTTAAGTGAGCTAGAAGTAACGTTAGAAAACAAGGTATAGAATTGTGCAACGTAATCTTTTTCTACGTTAATTGGTCATTACAACCCTTTAGTCAGGATTACAACTTATCTTCTCACAGCACCCATGTTGAGTGTGTTAATTTTACCCATGAATGGTGTTACCTGCACGTTAAAGTCGGTTCCAGACGACAAATTTAAGAAACTTTTCATGGCAATTTCATTTTACTCTCAGAGGAATCCGTCGAAAGCAACATCCTTGTTTGACATGAGCTGAGGTTTGAACATCGGAGCGCGATTAATGACAAATGTAATCTAGTAATTAATAGCAGTGTAGAAGTAGTGTAGTATTAGTGTAGTAATAGTGTAGTAGTAGTGTAGTAGTAGTGTAGTAGTAGTGTAGTAGTAGTGTAGTAGAAGTGTCGTAGTAGTGTCGTAGTAGTGTAGTAGTAGTGTAGTAGTAGTGTAGTAGTAGTGTAGTAGTAGTGTAGTAGTAGTGTAGTAGTAGTGTAGTAGTAGTGTAGTAGTAGTGTAGTAGTAGTGTAGTAGTAGTGTAGTAGTAGTGTAGTAGTAGTGTAGTAGTAGTAGTGTAGTAGTAGTGCAGTAGAAGTGTAGTAGTAGTGCAGTAGAAGTGTAGTAGTAGTAGTAGTAGTGTAGTAGTAGTGTAGTAGTAGTGTAGTAGTAGTGTAGTAGTAGTGTAGTAGTAGTATAGTAGTAGTGTAGTAGTAGTAGTGGTAGTGTAGTAGTAGTATAGTAGTAGTGTAGTAGTAGTAGTGGTAGTGTAGTAGTAGTAGTAATAGTGTAGTAGTAGTAGTAAAGTAGTAGTAGTAGTGTAGTAGAAATGTAGTAAAGTAGTAGTAGTAGTGTAGTAGAAGTGTAGTAGTAGTAATAGTGTAGTAGTAATAGTGTAGTAGTAGTAGTAGTAGTGTAGTAGAAGTGTAGTAGTAGTAATAGTGTAGTAGTAGTAGTAGTGTAGTAGAAGTGTAGTAGTAGTAATAGTGTAGTAGTAGTAGTAGTAGTGTAGTAGTAGTAGTGTAGTAGAAGTTTAGTAGGTAGTAGTGTAGTAGAGTGTTACCTTTTTAGACTCGAGCCCAGGAAGACAAACCCCAGGGAAGACTTCTCGAACAAAAACGAAATATGAAGACAATATTCAATATTCAATTTTTCCCTCAGCAGTTCTCTGGCAAAAATGCCATTAAAAGTTTTCCAAAAATCTATCTTTTGGAGTCGACTTTAAGTTGGATAAAATTAAATGTGGAAAGCTGGGTTTTAATCCTCACTAAAGGAACAATTAAGTAATTAAGTACGTTATACACATCCAGGTTGTTTCCTCTGTAATGCCGTACAGACTCCAAGTTTGTGTTCGGGTGAATAATTCTTCTCACCGTAGAGTGCATCTTATCGGTGAGCCTGCAGTAGCCGGTTATTATCCTCATACAACATCTATATAGTTAGATGAACTACTCAAACCTTTTCTTATGGTAATAACCTAAAAAAAGTTTAGACTGTCACAAACCTATGTGTTTTGCGATTGAAGAGTCCTCTTCGGCTGTACACATCTCCAAAGATCTTTTCTCCACTCCACAAAAAGGTTCTGACTCTATCACCTTGTAATCTGATTGCCGCACACTCCCTTTATGATCTGTAATTCAAGAGGGTAGACCAATCTCCCCTACAAAGCTGATTCAGCTTAATCAGACAATCGCATACTATTGTCTCGTTCACCTTATACGAGCAAAGTGATGGGATGGGATGGTGGTGGGACTGTCAGGTATTATTCAAGTTAAGTTGAATGGATTCTAAATATTTTACACTATGACCAAACACTCCAACATTTGCCTCACTAGCTTTCCTCAGCCCATTTGGATACCACAGAATGAGTTTCAATCTTACAAGAGTATGTAGCCTAGCCTCCAAATTGTTGTATTCGCAGTCATTACTCAGTCTCGTTGTGAAGCTTTAACCAAAATTATAGAGTTTAAAGGTTCGAAAAGGCGAAAGTTAATAATGGAGCTGCTGTTAGCCACTGGATTTATCAGTTTTAATGTTTACTGATTAATTTCCAGTCAGATTTGTTTTTCATTTCATACAGCCGTTCTCAACCATTCATAGTTCTGATCTTCACTACCATATACAACCGGTGTAAATGTAATAGAGCCTGCAGCACTGAGTACATGTCCTACAAGGTACTCATTGCCCTGTTTATACCCAGACATGACATGGTCTGTATCTCACACAAGGCCGGTCATGTGACACTTTTTATAGCCCAGGTAAAGCCGTGGTCGGTAAAGGAGAAAAACTTGGCCCCCCCTTTTTTTTTGAAGAGATTAAATAAAAACTTCACTACGCCTTTGATTACACAGTCAGTGAGTGAATAGAAAAATAATTCATATCTTCATAAAATTGTTTTTTTTGCGCCAACATTTATTATTTTTTTTTTGGAAAATATTAACCATTGACGTTTTAACCTTATGTGAAGGCATATTTGTAAATAACAATCAATTGGCCTGGCCGACACAAAAATGGAGGAAAAACTGAATTGAAACGCATATATAACGGGCGGTAAATGAAAACAACAATAACAACAACTTTATTACGAAAAAAAAAACAACAAAAACATGAGAGTTAAACTAACGTAAAATACAGCCTAAAAAGTTCAAGTGTTGTGCAGCAGGCAGCGGCTGTTGCAACAGGCAACATTTTCTTTAGCAAAAGCAAAGGCAAGCAAGCACGCGCGCCACTCCCACTCAAGTGGCAGCACCTATTTTTTTCTTTTCTTCTTGGGTTTTGAGGAAAATCTCCATGAAAATAATTCTGAATTATAATGCTGCTGTTGTGTTGTTATTATTATTATTCGTTTTCATGTTGTTATTGTTGTTGTTGTTGTCGTTGTTATATTTATGATTTCAAAGCGATGAAAGATAAAAAAAATCATTTTTTTTTGTTTTTTTGTGTGTAAATTTTAAACGTTCAGTTTTCCTATAGTTTTTGGCTATTTTTGTGTATTAAACAATAACAATATACGACGGGTGAGTGAGTGTACGTATGTACATATGTATGTAATAGCAGTGAACTGTTTTAGCCAACTTGTTAACATAAATTTGCAATTAGTGTTCGAAACCTAAACAATTGTGTGTTTCAATTTCAATGCTTGCCGTCTGTCTGTTTGTCGTTTTTATCGCTTCAAAAATCTTTATAAAACGATACGCCAGAGTTTAGAGTTGAGAGTTTTTTTTATAAGGGTTTAGCTGAAGCGAGGGTGAATTTTGTGAAAAAAAAAACAAGAAACAAGCCAACCAACTTGCTTGTTAAATCTATTATTAAACAATATATTGTTGTTGTTTATACAATCATACTAATTATTTCATATTGTTGTTGTTGTTGTTGCTGCTGTTGTGTTCTAATAAAATCACAAATTTCCGTTTCTTGTTTGCTGCAATCAAACACTAACAACACCCAGCAAATGGCAATAGCAACAAGCATTTATTATTTATAAGTACATACATATGTATGTATGGATGTATTTATTTACAATATAACAACAATAACAACAAATATTTATTATAAGACGCATAAACATTTACTCATTGCCTGCCGCCTCAATTATAATATTCTCAAGCGTATTTGTTTTTTTTTTTATCTCGGAACTCAGCTCAGTTCAGTTCAGCTCAGCTCGTTACACACAGCTGGGATTTTCTTATTTGCCTTAGAATTGCAAACTTTACAGTGTATATAATTAAATAGATAAACAAACTATGATTTTTTTTCTATTTTTTTATTTATTTTTTTTATTTTTTTTATTTCTAATAGTCGTGACACTCGTTAGATTATTGCTTGGTTTCGTTGCCATTAGATTTGATTAAATTTATAATTGCCGCCAAGTAATTATAGTTTATTTAATACGGGAGAGAGAGAGCCAGCCACGTTGTTGCACTAGGAAATTAATTTTAAAATAATGCTGGAAATTTAAAATGTGAGAAAAAAAATTATTAATAAATATGATGATGAAATTTGATATTTTTAAAAGAATTTTCACATACATGATCGATTATAAGACTGAGTTTAGATGAATTGTTTTATCGCCCAACAAGTTTTCAATATAAACTTCAGCTTACATACATACATACATAATTAGTTATTACAACACTTCAGTGAGTTGTTATTACAACTTATGTTGTTGTCAAATCACTTATGTTGTGTGTTAAGTTTATGCACGAGTGGCGGGACCTACAGTTTAAAGCCGACTCGGAACGACAGATTTTTTTGAGAAACTTTTCATGATAAATTTAATTACTCTAAGGGCCATTATTACAACTTGCCGTTAAACCCTGGTTTAGTTAAAGGTACCTTTAACTAAAGTGAACTTTAAAGTTACCTTTAACTTATTTTCATTATCACAACTTACAGATAAAATAAAGTTAACTTTATCAAAAATATGGCTGTGGCGGAGCAATGTGGATAACACTGCTCAAATTAAACAAGTTTTATTTAAACACAGTGGCAACGACGGGCTTCTTTTTTTTCGTTGTATTTGCTCACTTTGTTTATATTTGAAGTTGCCTTATTGAAAATAATGTAATAATATGACAAGTTCAAACATAAACTTAACTTTAAAAGTTACCAGTCGGATGATATTTCCTTTAGTTTAACGCTCACTTCTACCTTATGGTCCACTTATAATAATAAAAAACAATTTATCTGCCCGTTAAAATCCTCCCTTTAGTTAACGGCAAGTTGTACTAATGGCCCTAAGAATTTTTCCCAGAATACTAAGGAGATTTCTCAGATTTCTGGTGAAAACTCTTGAGAGTAAATAAAATTGTCATGAAAAGTTTCTCAAAAATCTATCGTTCGGAGTCGAATTTAAAACTGTGTGGGTCCCGCTACATACGAAAGAAGTTAAAACACACAACATGGGTTTTGTGGTATACAGATCTTGGATACGCATCTTGGAGCAGGAGCAGAAGTTTTTGGTCCCAGAATGAAATATTCCGAGTTCATGAAGATATTCGCAGGGATCTTTGCAGTGGTAGTCTATGCCACCGAAAGATGTACTCAATTGAATTTGGATAGGAGGTACAAAAGACAGGAGATATCAATACTATCTGAAAATCAGGTCAGCATTATTAAAGTCAACAAAGCCTAAGTGTCTACTTCGGTAATATCCCGTTTGGCACACACGGCACCAGTCGCAAAGCTGGTCCCTAATACCACCACATTAGGGATCGACCAAAGTTTGGCATGGACTAAGGCCCATCAAAATGATCACCCCCCCCCCCCCTCCGCAGAGACGGCCCTAAAGAGGCAAAATCGACCGAGCTAAAGGCTCCACGCTAGCCTCCCAGTCCAGACGTCCTGATCCAAACAAGCCTTCCAAGCCTCTCAGTGAGGTGTTAAAGGAAGACCTAACCTGGGCGGCCCAAGACCAGAGCCACCAGAGCGAGAATCCCGACTGGGCCACCTGACCCGGAAGCCATACAGAAGATTCTCTACGTAAGCAATACCCACCTGCCCACTGACAACTGACACTTCCAGTTGTCAGTGGGGTGACTACCGCGAGGCGGTGATCATCCTTAATGAGGAATGATTTTCGCTTATCAATGCCCGCGGGGGCGTGATAAATTATGGCTTTAGCCCAATTGAGGTAAGGGTCTACAAGTCGGATTTCCGCTCTGCCTTACATCCTCTAACAGACCCCGTCCCGGCATATCCTATCCTTTAAGACCCCATGGTTCAGACTAGTATTAATGCTCTTCTCCTCCCAAGGTTTAACAATAAGGACATCGTCACCATGGTCATCGATCTAAACTGGATCACATCGTTATACTTCGCAAATGACTACGGCTCTGTCCCCCGCAAGAAACCTTGGTTTAACTTGTAGCAGGTGCGCGAAAACATGGAATTCCGGTCAGTATCAGAATTGACGCCAACTCCCACCATATAATACGGGACAGCTCCAGTACTAATGAACGTGGTGAGTGCCTCTTTTATTTTGTTATTACTAATAACCTATATTATCGTTAATCGGGTTGATGAACCAACCGGCTAGTAAAGCTAACTAATAGCCGGCTATCTGGATAGTATAGTTGGCTGGTTGTCTATATACCTGGCTGGCTGGCTATATACCTGGCTATATTGCTGGCCGGCTGGCTATATTGCTGGCTATATACATAGCTGGCTGGCTATATTGCTGGCTATATACATAGCTGGCTGGCTATATAGCTGGCTAGCTGGATATATAGCTGGCTGGCTGGCTATATAGCTGGCTAGCTGGATATATAGCTGGCTGGCTGGCTATATAGCTGGCTGGCTGGCTATCGGCTATCTGGATAGTATAGCCGGCTATCTGGATACTATAGTTGGCTGATTGGCAATATAGCTGGCTGGCTGGCTATATTGCTGGCTGGCTGGCTATATTGCTGGCTGGCTGGCTGTGTAGCTAGCTGGCTGGCTGGTTGGTTGGCGATAGAAAAAAACGTCAGCTATTTAGCAAAATTTATTTCCGCCCACATATGCGACGCCTACTAAGAAATATATTGATTTCTTATATATAATCCCTTATATTTCAGGCGGTATTTAATATTTGGGGGCGAATTTATTTACTGTTGGAAAGCTGATGTTTTTTCCAGTCGCTTGGTGAAAACTGATTGTCATTATCTCTTATAGTTTCCGAGATATTCGCAAAAATGTAAAATTGTTATTCGATTGTACATGTGCGTGTGTGTATGTGTTGTTTTGAAATTTTTCAAAAATTCAAAAATTTTTTGAAAATACCAGGCCAACAGAATTCAGCAGCAAGTGTTTTTTGTAAAACAATTTTACAATTTTGCTTATAACTCGGAAACTATAAGAGATAACGACATGGAGTTTTGGCTATACGATAGAAAAGAACATCAGCTATTTAGCAAAATTTATTTCCGCCCACATATGCCACGCCTACTAAGAAATATATTGATTTCTTATATATAATGCCTTATATTTCAGGCGGTATTTAATATTTGGGGGCGAATTTATTTACTGTTGGAAATCTGATGTTTTTTCCAGTCGCATGGTGAAAACGGATTGTCATTATCTCTTATAGTTTCCGAGATATTCGCAAAAATGTAAAATTGTTATACGATTATACATGTGCGTGTGTGTATGTGTTGTTTTGAAATTTTTCAAAAATTCAAAAATTTTTTGAAAATACCAGGCCAACAGAATTCAGCAGCAAGTGTTTTTTGTAAAACAATTTTACAATTTTGCTTATAACTCGGAAACTATAAGAGATAACGACATGGAGTTTTGGCTATACGATAGAAAAGAACATCAGCTATTTAGCAAAATTTATTTCCGCCCATATATGCCACGCCTACTAAGAAATATATTGATTTCTTATATATAATGCCTTATATTTCAGGCGGTATTTAATATTTGGGGGCGAATTTATTTATTGTTGGAAAGCTGATGTTTATTCCAGTCGCATGGTGAAAACTGATTGTCATTATCTCTTATAGTTTCCGAGATATTCGCACAAATGTAAAATTGTTATACGATTATACATGTGCGTGTGTGTATGTGTTGTTTTGTTATTTTTCAAAAATTCAAAAATTTTTTGAAAATACCAGGCCAACAGAATTCAGCAGCAAGTGTTTTTTGTAAAACAATTTTACAATTTTGCTTATAACTCGGAAACTATAAGAGATAACGACATGGAGTTTTGGCTATACGATAGAAAAGAACATCAGCTATTTAACAAAATTTATTTCCGCCCACATATGCCACGCCTACTAAGAAATATATTGATTTCTTATATATAATGCCTTATATTTCGGGTGGTATTTAATATTTGGGGGCGAATTTATTTATTGTTGGAAAGCTGATGTTTTTTCCAGTCGCATGGTGAAAACCGATTATCATTAGCTCTTATAGTTTCCGAGATATTCGCACAAATGTAAAATTGTTATTCGATTGTACATGTGCGTGTGTGTATGTGTTGTTTTGAAATTTTTCAAAAATTCAAAATTTTTTTGCAAATACCAGGCCAACAGAATTCAGCAGCAAGTGTTTTTTGTAAAACAATTTTACAATTTTGCTTATAACTCGGAAACTATAAGAGATAACGACCTGGAGTTTTGGCTATACGGTAGAAAAGAACATCAGCTATTTAACAAAATTTATTTCCGCCCACATATGCCACGCCTACTAAGAAATATATTGATTTCATATATAATGCCTTATATTTCGGGTGGTATTTAATATTTGGGGGCGAATTTATTTATTGTTGGAAAGCTGATGTTTTTTCCAGTCGCATGGTGAAAACCGATTATCATTAGCTCTTATAGTTTCCGAGATATTCGCACAAATGTAAAATTGTTATTCGATTATACATGTGCGTGTCTGTATGTGTTGTTTTGAAATTTTTCAAAAATTCAAAAATTTTTTGAAAATACCAGGCCAACAGAATTCAGCAGCAAGTGTTTTTTTGTAAAACAATTTTACAATTTTGCTTATAACTCGGAAACTATAAGAGATAACGACATGGAGTTTTGGCTATACGATAGAAAAGAACATCAGCTATTTAGCAAAATTTATTTCCGCCCACATATGCCACGCCTACTAAGAAATATATTGATTTCTTATATATAATGCCTTATATTTCAGGCGGTATTTAATATTTGGGGGCGAATTTATTTATTGTTGGAAAGCTGATGTTTTTTCCAGTCGCTTGGTGAAAACTGATTGTCATTATCTCTTATAGTTTCCGAGATATTCGCAAAAATGTAAAATTGTTATTCGATTGTACATGTGCGTGTGTGTATGTGTTGTTTTGAAATTTTTCAAAAATTCAAAATTTTTTTGAAAATACCAGACCAACAGAATTCAGCAGCAAGTGTTTTTTGTAAAACAATTTTACAATTTTGCTTATAACTCGGAAACTATAAGAGATAACGACATGGAGTTTTGGCTATACGATAGAAAAGAACATCAGCTATTTAGCAAAATTTATTCCGCCCACATATGCCACGCCTACTAAGAAATATATTGATTTCTTATATATAATGCCTTATATTTCGGGTGGTATTTAATATTTGGGGACGAATTTATTTATTGTTGGAAAGCTGCTGTTTTTTCCAGTCGCATGGTGAAAACTGATTGTCATTATCTCTTATAGTTTCCGAGATATTCGCAAAAATGTAAAATTGTAATACTTTTGTACATGTGCGTGTGTGTATGTGTTGTTTTGAAATTTTTCAAAAATTCAAAAATTTTTTGCAAATACCAGGCCAACAGAATTCAGCAGCAAGTGTTTTTTGTAAAACAATTTTACAATTTTGCTTATAACTCGGAAACTATAAGAGATAACGACCTGGAGTTTTGGCTATACGGTAGAAAAGAACATCAGCTATTTAACAAAATTTATTTCCGCCCACATATGCCACGCCTACTAAGAAATATATTGATTTCTTATATATAATGCCTTATATTTCGGGTGGTATTTAATATTTGGGGGCGAATTTATTTATTGTTGGAAAGCTGATGTTTTTTCCAGTCGCATGGTGAAAACCGATTATCATTAGCTCTTATAGTTTCCGAGATATTCGCACAAATGTAAAATTGTTATTCGATTATACATGTGCGTGTCTGTATGTGTTGTTTTGAAATTTTTCAAAAATTCAAAAATTTTTTGAAAATACCAGGCCAACAGAATTCAGCAGCAAGTGTTTTTTTGTAAAACAATTTTACAATTTTGCTTATAACTCGGAAACTATAAGAGATAACGACCTGGAGTTTTGGCTATACGATAGAAAAGAACATCAGCTATTTAGCAAAATTTATTTCCGCCCACATATGCCACGCCTACTAAGAAATATATTGATTTCTTATATATAATGCCTTATATTTCGGGTGGTATTTAATATTTGGGGGCGAATTTATTTATTGTTGGAAAGCTGCTGTTTTTTCCAGTCGCATGGTGAAAACCGATTGTCATTAGCTCTTATAGTTTCCGAGATATTCGCACAAATGTAAAATTGTTATTCGATTGTACATGTGCGTGTGTGTATGTGTTGTTTTGAAATTTTTCAAAAATTCAAAAATTTTTTGCAAATACCAGGCCAACAGAATTCAGCAGCAAGTGTTTTTTGTAAAACAATTTTACAATTTTGCTTATAACTCGGAAACTATAAGAGATAACGACATGGAGTTTTGGCTATACGATAGAAAAGAACATCAGCTATTTAGCAAAATTTATTTCCGCCCATATATGCCACGCCTACTAAGAAATATATTGATTTCTTATATATAATGCCTTATATTTCAGGCGGTATTTAGTATTTGGGGGCGAATTTATTTATTGTTGGAAAGCTGATGTTTTTTCCAGTCGCATGGTGAAAACCGATTGTCATTAGCTCTTATAGTTTCCGAGATATTCGCACAAATGTAAAATTGTTATTCGATTGTACATGTGCGTGTGTGTATGTGTTGTTTTGAAATTTTTCAAAAATTCAAAAATTTTTTGAAAATACCAGGCCAACAGAATTCAGCAGCAAGTGTTTTTTGTAAAACAATTTTACAATTTTGCTTATAACTCGGAAACTATAAGAGATAACGACATGGAGTTTTGGCTATACGATAGAAAAGAACATCAGCTATTTAGCAAAATTTATTTCCGCCCACATATGCCACGCCTACTAAGAAATATATTGATTTCTTATATATAATGCCTTATATTTCAGGCGGTATTTAATATTTGGGGGCGAATTTATTTATTGTTGGAAAGCTGATGTTTTTTCCAGTCGCTTGGTGAAAACTGATTGTCATTATCTCTTATAGTTTCCGAGATATTCGCAAAAATGTAAAATTGTTATTCGATTGTACATGTGCGTGTGTGTATGTGTTGTTTTGAAATTTTTCAAAAATTCAAAAATTTTTTGAAAATACCAGGCCAACAGAATTCAGCAGCAAGTGTTTTTTGTAAAACAATTTTACAATTTTGCTTATAACTCGGAAACTATAAGAGATAACGACATGGAGTTTTGGCTATACGATAGAAAAGAACATCAGCTATTTAGCAAAATTTATTTCCGCCCACATATGCCACGCCTACTAAGAAATATATTGATTTCTTATATATAATCCCTTATATTTCAGGCGGTATTTAATATTTGGGGGCGAATTTATTTATTGTTGGAAAGCTGATGTTTTTTCCAGTCGCTTGGTGAAAACTGATTGTCATTATCTCTTATAGTTTCCGAGATATTCGCAAAAATGTAAAATTGTTATTCGATTGTACATGTGCGTGTGTGTATGTGTTGTTTTGAAATTTTTCAAAAATTCAAAAATTTTTTGAAAATACCAGGCCAACAGAATTCAGCAGCAAGCGTTTTTTGTAAAACAATTTTACAATTTTGCTTATAACTCGGAAACTATAAGAGATAACGACATGGAGTTTTGGCTATACGATAGAAAAGAACATCAGCTATTTAGCAAAATTTATTTCCGCCCACATATGCCACGCCTACTAAGAAATATATTGATTTCTTATATATAATGCCTTATATTTCGGGTGGTATTTAATATTTGGGGGCGAATTTATTTATTGTTGGAAAGCTGCTGTTTTTTCCAGTCGCATGGTGAAAACTGATTGTCATTATCTCTTATAGTTTCCGAGATATTCGCAAAAATGTAAAATTGTAATACTTTTGTACATTTGCGTGCAAAATTTATCTCCGCCCACAAATGCCACGCCTACTAAGAAATATGTTGATTTTTTATATATAATGCCTTATATTTCAGGCGGTATTTAATATTTTTAAAATTTTTTTCTGTCTAAGATAGTTGATGTCTGGCTGGCTGGCTATATAGCAGGCTGACTACATAGCTGGCTGGCTGGTTACATAGATGGCTGGCTAGCTACATAGCTGGCTGGCTGGCTAGCAGGCTGGTACAGATAGCTATTATAGGTGGTCGCTCGTAAGTATTGTTGGCTGACTGGCTGGATAGCTGGGAAGCTGGTAAGCTGGTAAGTATAGCTGGGAAGATGGTAAGTATAGCTGGCTGGCTAGCAGGCTGGTACAGATAGCTATTATAGGTGGTCGCTCGTAAGTATTGTTGGCTGACTGGCTGGATAGCTGGGAAGCTGGTAAGTATAGCTGGGAAGATGGTAAGTATAGCTGGGTAACTGACAAGTATAGATAATGTAGCTGGCTAGCAGGCTAGTATAGCTGGCTGGCTGGCTGCCTAGCAGGCTGGTACAGACAACTGGCCTTATATTTCAGGTGGTATTTAATATTTTTAAATTTTTTTATGCTTAAGATAGCTGCTGTTTTTTCCAGTCGCATGGTGAAAACCGATTGTCATTAGCTCTTATAGTTTCCGAGATATTCGCACAAATGTAAAATTGTTATTCGATTGTACATGTGCGTGTGTGTATGTGTTGTTTTGAAATTTTTCAAAAATTCAAAAATTTTTTGCAAATACCAGGCCAACAGAATTCAGCAGCAAGTGTTTTTTGTAAAACAATTTTACAATTTTGCTTATAACTCGGAAACTATAAGAGATAACGACATGGAGTTTTGGCTATACGATAGAAAAGAACATCAGCTATTTAACAAAATTTATTTCCGCCCACATATGCCACGCCTACTAAGAAATATATTGATTTCTTATATATAATGCCTTATATTTCGGGTGGTATTTAATATTTGGGGGCGAATTTATTTATTGTTGGAAAGCTGATGTTTTTTCCAGTCGCATGGTGAAAACCGATTATCATTAGCTCTTATAGTTTCCGAGATATTCGCACAAATGTAAAATTGTTATTCGATTGTACATGTGCGTGTGTGTATGTGTTGTTTTGAAATTTTTCAAAAATTCAAAATTTTTTTGCAAATACCAGGCCAACAGAATTCAGCAGCAAGTGTTTTTTGTAAAACAATTTTACAATTTTGCTTATAACTCGGAAACTATAAGAGATAACGACATGGAGTTTTGGCTATACGATAGAAAAGAACATCAGCTATTTAACAAAATTTATTTCCGCCCACATATGCCACGCCTACTAAGAAATATATTGATTTCTTATATATAATGCCTTATATTTCGGGTGGTATTTAATATTTGGGGGCGAATTTATTTATTGTTGGAAAGCTGATGTTTTTTCCAGTCGTATGGTGAAAACCGATTGTCATTAGCTCTTATAGTTTCCGAGATATTCGCACAAATGTAAAATTGTTATTCGATTGTACATGTGCGTGTGTGTATGTGTTGTTTTGAGATTTTTCAAAAATTCAAAATTTTTTTGAAAATACCAGGCCAACAGAATTCAGCAGCAAGTGTTTTTTGTAAAACAATTTTACAATTTTGCTTATAACTCGGAAACTATAAGAGATAACGACCTGGAGTTTTGGCTATACGGTAGAAAAGAACATCAGCTATTTAACAAAATTTATTTCCGCCCACATATGCCACGCCTACTAAGAAATATATTGATTTCTTATATATAATGCCTTATATTTCGGGTGGTATTTAATATTTGGGGGCGAATTTATTTATTGTTGGAAAGCTGATGTTTTTTCCAGTCGCATGGTGAAAACCGATTATCATTAGCTCTTATAGTTTCCGAGATATTCGCACAAATGTAAAATTGTTATTCGATTGTACATGTGCGTGTGTGTATGTGTTGTTTTGAAATTTTTCAAAAATTCAAAATTTTTTTGCAAATACCAGGCCAACAGAATTCAGCAGCAAGTGTTTTTTGTAAAACAATTTTACAATTTTGCTTATAACTCGGAAACTATAAGAGATAACGACCTGGAGTTTTGGCTATACGGTAGAAAAGAACATCAGCTATTTAACAAAATTTATTTCCGCCCACATATGCCACGCCTACTAAGAAATATATTGATTTCATATATAATGCCTTATATTTCGGGTGGTATTTAATATTTGGGGGCGAATTTATTTATTGTTGGAAAGCTGATGTTTTTTCCAGTCGCATGGTGAAAACCGATTATCATTAGCTCTTATAGTTTCCGAGATATTCGCACAAATGTAAAATTGTTATTCGATTATACATGTGCGTGTCTGTATGTGTTGTTTTGAAATTTTTCAAAAATTCAAAAATTTTTTGAAAATACCAGGCCAACAGAATTCAGCAGCAAGTGTTTTTTGTAAAACAATTTTACAATTTTGCTTATAACTCGGAAACTATAAGAGATAACGACATGGAGTTTTGGCTATACGATAGAAAAGAACATCAGCTATTTAGCAAAATTTATTTCCCCCCACATATGCCACGCCTACTAAGAAATATATTGATTTCTTATATATAATGCTTTATATTTCAGGCGGTATTTAATATTTGGGGGCGAATTTATTTATTGTTGGAAAGCTGCTGTTTTTTCCAGTCGCATGGTGAAAACCGATTGTCATTAGCTCTTATAGTTTCCGAGATATTCGCACAAATGTAAAATTGTTATTCGATTGTACATGTGCGTGTGTGTATGTGTTGTTTTGAAATTTTTCAAAAATTCAAAAATTTTTTGCAAATACCAGGCCAACAGAATTCAGCAGCAAGTGTTTTTTGTAAAACAATTTTACAATTTTGCTTATAACTCGGAAACTATAAGAGATAACGACATGGAGTTTTGGCTATACGATAGAAAAGAACATCAGCTATTTAGCAAAATTTATTTCCGCCCATATATGCCACGCCTACTAAGAAATATATTGATTTCTTATATATAATGCCTTATATTTCGGGTGGTATTTAATATTTGGGGGCGAATTTATTTATTGTTGGAAAGCTGATGTTTTTTCCAGTCGCATGGTGAAAACTGATTGTCATTATCTCTTATAGTTTCCGAGATATTCGCACAAATGTAAAATTGTTATTCGATTGTACATGTGCGTGTGTGTATGTGTTGTTTTGAAATTTTTCAAAAATTCAAAATTTTTTGCAAATACCAGGCCAACAGAATTCAGCAGCAAGTGTTTTTTGTAAAACAATTTTACAATTTTGCTTATAACTCGGAAACTATAAGAGATAACGACATGGAGTTTTGGCTATACGATAGAAAAGAACATCAGCTATTTAGCAAAATTTATTTCCGCCCATATATGCCACGCCTACTAAGAAATATATTGATTTCTTATATATAATGCCTTATATTTCAGGCGGTATTTAGTCTTTGGGGGCGAATTTATTTATTGTTGGAAAGCTGATGTTTTTTCCAGTCGCATGGTGAAAACCGATTGTCATTAGCTCTTATAGTTTCCGAGATATTCGCACAAATGTAAAATTGTTATTCGATTGTACATGTGCGTGTGTGTATGTGTTGTTTTGAAATTTTTCAAAAATTCAAAAATTTTTTGAAAATACCAGGCCAACAGAATTCAGCAGCAAGTGTTTTTTGTAAAACAATTTTACAATTTTGCTTATAACTCGGAAACTATAAGAGATAACGACATGGAGTTTTGGCTATACGATAGAAAAGAACATCAGCTATTTAGCAAAATTTATTTCCGCCCACATATGCCACGCCTACTAAGAAATATATTGATTTCTTATATATAATGCCTTATATTTCGGGTGGTATTTAATATTTGGGGGCGAATTTATTTATTGTTGGAAAGCTGATGTTTTTTCCAGTCGCATGGTGAAAACCGATTATCATTAGCTCTTATAGTTTCCGAGATATTCGCACAAATGTAAAATTGTTATTCGATTGTACATGTGCGTGTGTGTATGTGTTGTTTTGAAATTTTTCAAAAATTCAAAAATTTTTTGAAAATACCAGGCCAACAGAATTCAGCAGCAAGTGTTTTTTGTAAAACAATTTTACAATTTTGCTTATAACTCGGAAACTATAAGAGATAACGACATGGAGTTTTGGCTATACGATAGAAAAGAACATCAGCTATTTAGCAAAATTTATTTCCGCCCACATATGCCACGCCTACTAAGAAATATATTGATTTCTTATATATAATGCCTTATATTTCGGGTGGTATTTAATATTTGGGGGCGAATTTATTTATTGTTGGAAAGCTGATGTTTTTTCCAGTCGCATGGTGAAAACCGATTATCATTAGCTCTTATAGTTTCCGAGATATTCGCACAAATGTAAAATTGTTATTCGATTATACATGTGCGTGTCTGTATGTGTTGTTTTGAAATTTTTCAAAAATTCAAAAATTTTTTGAAAATACCAGGCCAACAGAATTCAGCAGCAAGTGTTTTTTTGTAAAACAATTTTACAATTTTGCTTATAACTCGGAAACTATAAGAGATAACGACATGGAGTTTTGGCTATACGATAGAAAAGAACATCAGCTATTTAGCAAAATTTATTTCCCCCCACATATGCCACGCCTACTAAGAAATATATTGATTTCTTATATATAATGCCTTATATTTCGGGTGGTATTTAATATTTGGGGGCGAATTTATTTATTGTTGGAAAGCTGCTGTTTTTTCCAGTCGCATGGTGAAAACCGATTGTCATTAGCTCTTATAGTTTCCGAGATATTCGCACAAATGTAAAATTGTTATTCGATTGTACATGTGCGTGTGTGTATGTGTTGTTTTGAAATTTTTCAAAAATTCAAAAATTTTTTGCAAATACCAGGCCAACAGAATTCAGCAGCAAGTGTTTTTTGTAAAACAATTTTACAATTTTGCTTATAACTCGGAAACTATAAGAGATAACGACATGGAGTTTTGGCTATACGATAGAAAAGAACATCAGCTATTTAACAAAATTTATTTCCGCCCACATATGCCACGCCTACTAAGAAATATATTGATTTCTTATATATAATGCCTTATATTTCGGGTGGTATTTAATATTTGGGGGCGAATTTATTTATTGTTGGAAAGCTGATGTTTTTTCCAGTCGCATGGTGAAAACTGATTGTCATTATCTCTTATAGTTTCCGAGATATTCGCAAAAATGTAAAATTGTTATTCGATTATACATGTGCGTGTCTGTATGTGTTGTTTTGAAATTTTTCAAAAATTCAAAAATTTTTTGAAAATACCAGGCCAACAGAATTCAGCAGCAAGTGTTTTTTGTAAAACAATTTTACAATTTTGCTTATAACTCGGAAACTATAAGAGATAACGACATGGAGTTTTGGCTATACGATAGAAAAGAACATCAGCTATTTAGCAAAATTTATTTCCGCCCACATATGCCACGCCTACTAAGAAATATATTGATTTCTTATATATAATGCCTTATATTTCAGGCGGTATTTAATATTTGGGGGCGAATTTATTTATTGTTGGAAAGCTGATGTTTTTTCCAGTCGTATGGTGAAAACCGATTGTCATTAGCTCTTATAGTTTCCGAGATATTCGCACAAATGTAAAATTGTTATTCGATTGTACATGTGCGTGTGTGTATGTGTTGTTTTGAGATTTTTCAAAAATTCAAAATTTTTTTGAAAATACCAGGCCAACAGAATTCAGCAGCAAGTGTTTTTTGTAAAACAATTTTACAATTTTGCTTATAACTCGGAAACTATAAGAGATAACGACCTGGAGTTTTGGCTATACGGTAGAAAAGAACATCAGCTATTTAACAAAATTTATTTCCGCCCACATATGCCACGCCTACTAAGAAATATATTGATTTCATATATAATGCCTTATATTTCGGGTGGTATTTAATATTTGGGGGCGAATTTATTTATTGTTGGAAAGCTGATGTTTTTTCCAGTCGCATGGTGAAAACCGATTATCATTAGCTCTTATAGTTTCCGAGATATTCGCAAAAATGTAAAATTGTTATTCGATTATACATGTGCGTGTGTGTATGTGTTGGTTTGAAATTTTTCAAAAATTCAAAAAATTTTTGAAAATACCAGGCCAACAGAATTCAGCAGCAAGTGTTTTTTGTAAAACAATTTTACAATTTTGCTTATAACTCGGAAACTATAAGAGATAACGACATGGAGTTTTGGCTATACGATAGAAAAGAACATCAGCTATTTAGCAAAATTTATTTCCCCCCACATATGCCACGCCTACTAAGAAATATATTGATTTCTTATATATAATGCCTTATATTTCGGGTGGTATTTAATATTTGGGGGCGAATTTATTTATTGTTGGAAAGCTGATGTTTTTTCCAGTCGCATGGTGAAAACCGATTGTCATTAGCTCTTATAGTTTCCGAGATATTCGCACAAATGTAAAATTGTTATTCGATTATACATGTGCGTGTCTGTATGTGTTGTTTTGAAATTTTTCAAAAATTCAAAAATTTTTTGAAAATACCAGGCCAACAGAATTCAGCAGCAAGTGTTTTTTGTAAAACAATTTTACAATTTTGCTTATAACTCGGAAACTATAAGAGATAACGACATGGAGTTTTGGCTATACGATAGAAAAGAACATCAGCTATTTAGCAAAATTTATTTCCCCCCACATATGCCACGCCTACTAAGAAATATATTGATTTCTTATATATAATGCTTTATATTTCAGGCGGTATTTAATATTTGGGGGCGAATTTATTTATTGTTGGAAAGCTGCTGTTTTTTCCAGTCGCATGGTGAAAACCGATTGTCATTAGCTCTTATAGTTTCCGAGATATTCGCACAAATGTAAAATTGTTATTCGATTGTACATGTGCGTGTGTGTATGTGTTGTTTTGAAATTTTTCAAAAATTCAAAAATTTTTTGCAAATACCAGGCCAACAGAATTCAGCAGCAAGTGTTTTTTGTAAAACAATTTTACAATTTTGCTTATAACTCGGAAACTATAAGAGATAACGACATGGAGTTTTGGCTATACGATAGAAAAGAACATCAGCTATTTAGCAAAATTTATTTCCGCCCATATATGCCACGCCTACTAAGAAATATATTGATTTCTTATATATAATGCCTTATATTTCAGGCGGTATTTAGTATTTGGGGGCGAATTTATTTATTGTTGGAAAGCTGATGTTTTTTCCAGTCGCATGGTGAAAACCGATTGTCATTAGCTCTTATAGTTTCCGAGATATTCGCACAAATGTAAAATTGTTATTCGATTGTACATGTGCGTGTGTGTATGTGTTGTTTTGAAATTTTTCAAAAATTCAAAAATTTTTTGAAAATACCAGGCCAACAGAATTCAGCAGCAAGTGTTTTTTGTAAAACAATTTTACAATTTTGCTTATAACTCGGAAACTATAAGAGATAACGACATGGAGTTTTGGCTATACGATAGAAAAGAACATCAGCTATTTAGCAAAATTTATTTCCGCCCACATATGCCACGCCTACTAAGAAATATATTGATTTCTTATATATAATGCCTTATATTTCAGGCGGTATTTAATATTTGGGGGCGAATTTATTTATTGTTGGAAAGCTGATGTTTTTTCCAGTCGCTTGGTGAAAACTGATTGTCATTATCTCTTATAGTTTCCGAGATATTCGCAAAAATGTAAAATTGTTATTCGATTGTACATGTGCGTGTGTGTATGTGTTGTTTTGAAATTTTTCAAAAATTCAAAAATTTTTTGAAAATACCAGGCCAACAGAATTCAGCAGCAAGTGTTTTTTGTAAAACAATTTTACAATTTTGCTTATAACTCGGAAACTATAAGAGATAACGACATGGAGTTTTGGCTATACGATAGAAAAGAACATCAGCTATTTAGCAAAATTTATTTCCGCCCACATATGCCACGCCTACTAAGAAATATATTGATTTCTTATATATAATCCCTTATATTTCAGGCGGTATTTAATATTTGGGGGCGAATTTATTTATTGTTGGAAAGCTGATGTTTTTTCCAGTCGCTTGGTGAAAACTGATTGTCATTATCTCTTATA
Source organism: Sarcophaga carnaria (assembly GCA_958299815.1). NCBI lineage: Eukaryota > Metazoa > Arthropoda > Insecta > Diptera > Sarcophagidae > Sarcophaga > Sarcophaga carnaria. The sequence goes on along the minus strand of OY283149.1, from coordinate 101,649,061 downwards.
GTTTCCGAGATATTCGCAAAAATGTAAAATTGTTATTCGATTGTACATGTGCGTGTGTGTATGTGTTGTTTTGAAATTTTTCAAAAATTCAAAAATTTTTTGAAAATACCAGGCCAACAGAATTCAGCAGCAAGCGTTTTTTGTAAAACAATTTTACAATTTTGCTTATAACTCGGAAACTATAAGAGATAACGACATGGAGTTTTGGCTATACGATAGAAAAGAACATCAGCTATTTAGCAAAATTTATTTCCGCCCACATATGCCACGCCTACTAAGAAATATATTGATTTCTTATATATAATGCCTTATATTTCGGGTGGTATTTAATATTTGGGGACGAATTTATTTATTGTTGGAAAGCTGCTGTTTTTTCCAGTCGCATGGTGAAAACTGATTGTCATTATCTCTTATAGTTTCCGAGATATTCGCAAAAATGTAAAATTGTAATACTTTTGTACATTTGCGTGCAAAATTTATCTCCGCCCACAAATGCCACGCCTACTAAGAAATATGTTGATTTTTTATATATAATGCCTTATATTTCAGGCGGTATTTAATATTTTTAAAATTTTTTTCTGTCTAAGATAGTTGATGTCTGGCTGGCTGGCTATATAGCAGGCTGACTACATAGCTGGCTGGCTGGTTACATAGATGGCTGGCTAGCTACATAGCTGGCTGGCTGGCTAGCAGGCTGGTACAGATAGCTATTATAGGTGGTCGCTCGTAAGTATTGTTGGCTGACTGGCTGGATAGCTGGGAAGCTGGTAAGCTGGTAAGTATAGCTGGGAAGATGGTAAGTATAGCTGGCTGGCTAGCAGGCTGGTACAGATAGCTATTATAGGTGGTCGCTCGTAAGTATTGTTGGCTGACTGGCTGGATAGCTGGGAAGCTGGTAAGTATAGCTGGGAAGATGGTAAGTATAGCTGGGTAACTGACAAGTATAGATAATGTAGCTGGCTAGTATAGCTGGCTGGCTGGCTGCCTAGCAGGCTGGTACAGACAACTGGCCTTATATTTCAGGTGGTATTTAATATTTTTAAATTTTTTTATGCTTAAGATAGCTGCTGTTTTTTCCAGTCGCATGGTGAAAACCGATTGTCATTATCTCTTATAGTTTCCGAGATATTCGCATAAATGTAAAATTGTTATTCGATTGTACATGTGCGTGTGTGTATGTGTTGTTTTGAAATTTTTCAAAAATTCAAAAATTTTTTGCAAATACCAGGCCAACAGAATTCAGCAGCAAGTGTTTTTTGTAAAACAATTTTACAATTTTGCTTATAACTCGGAAACTATAAGAGATAACGACATGGAGTTTTGGCTATACGATAGAAAAGAACATCAGCTATTTAGCAAAATTTATTTCCGCCCACATATGCCACGCCTACTAAGAAATATATTGATTTCTTATATATAATGCCTTATATTTCGGGTGGTATTTAATATTTGGGGGCGAATTTATTTATTGTTGGAAAGCTGATGTTTTTTCCAGTCGCATGGTGAAAACCGATTATCATTAGCTCTTATAGTTTCCGAGATATTCGCACAAATGTAAAATTGTTATTCGATTGTACATGTGCGTGTGTGTATGTGTTGTTTTGAAATTTTTCAAAAATTCAAAATTTTTTTGCAAATACCAGGCCAACAGAATTCAGCAGCAAGTGTTTTTTGTAAAACAATTTTACAATTTTGCTTATAACTCGGAAACTATAAGAGATAACGACCTGGAGTTTTGGCAATACGGTAGAAAAGAACATCAGCTATTTAACAAAATTTATTTCCGCCCACATATGCCACGCCTACTAAGAAATATATTGATTTCATATATAATGCCTTATATTTCGGGTGGTATTTAATATTTGGGGGCGAATTTATTTATTGTTGGAAAGCTGATGTTTTTTCCAGTCGCATGGTGAAAACCGATTATCATTAGCTCTTATAGTTTCCGAGATATTCGCACAAATGTAAAATTGTTATTCGATTATACATGTGCGTGTCTGTATGTGTTGTTTTGAAATTTTTAAAAAATTCAAAAATTTTTTGAAAATACCAGGCCAACAGAATTCAGCAGCAAGTGTTTTTTTGTAAAACAATTTTACAATTTTGCTTATAACTCGGAAACTATAAGAGATAACGACATGGAGTTTTGGCTATACGATAGAAAAGAACATCAGCTATTTAGCAAAATTTATTTCCCCCCACATATGCCACGCCTACTAAGAAATATATTGATTTCTTATATATAATGCCTTATATTTCGGGTGGTATTTAATATTTGGGGGCGAATTTATTTATTGTTGGAAAGCTGCTGTTTTTTCCAGTCGCATGGTGAAAACCGATTGTCATTAGCTCTTATAGTTTCCGAGATATTCGCACAAATGTAAAATTGTTATTCGATTGTACATGTGCGTGTGTGTATGTGTTGTTTTGAAATTTTTCAAAAATTCAAAAATTTTTTGCAAATACCAGGCCAACAGAATTCAGCAGCAAGTGTTTTTTGTAAAACAATTTTACAATTTTGCTTATAACTCGGAAACTATAAGAGATAACGACCTGGAGTTTTGGCTATACGGTAGAAAAGAACATCAGCTATTTAACAAAATTTATTTCCGCCCACATATGCCACGCCTACTAAGAAATATATTGATTTCATATATAATGCCTTATATTTCGGGTGGTATTTAATATTTGGGGGCGAATTTATTTATTGTTGGAAAGCTGATGTTTTTTCCAGTCGCATGGTGAAAACCGATTATCATTAGCTCTTATAGTTTCCGAGATATTCGCACAAATGTAAAATTGTTATTCGATTATACATGTGTGTTTTTCCAGTCGCATGGTGAAAACCGATTGTCATTAGCTCTTATAGTTTCCGAGATATTCGCACAAATGTAAAATTGTTATTCGATTGTACATGTGCGTGTGTGTATGTGTTGTTTTGAAATTTTTCAAAAATTCAAAAATTTTTTGAAAATACCAGGCCAACAGAATTCAGCAGCAAGTGTTTTTTGTAAAACAATTTTACAATTTTGCTTATAACTCGGAAACTATAAGAGATAACGACATGGAGTTTTGGCTATACGATAGAAAAGAACATCAGCTATTTAGCAAAATTTATTTCCGCCCACATATGCCACGCCTACTAAGAAATATATTGATTTCTTATATATAATGCCTTATATTTCAGGCGGTATTTAATATTTGGGGGCGAATTTATTTATTGTTGGAAAGCTGATGTTTTTTCCAGTCGCTTGGTGAAAACTGATTGTCATTATCTCTTATAGTTTCCGAGATATTCGCAAAAATGTAAAATTGTTATTCGATTGTACATGTGCGTGTGTGTATGTGTTGTTTTGAAATTTTTCAAAAATTCAAAAATTTTTTGAAAATACCAGGCCAACAGAATTCAGCAGCAAGTGTTTTTTGTAAAACAATTTTACAATTTTGCTTATAACTCGGAAACTATAAGAGATAACGACATGGAGTTTTGGCTATACGATAGAAAAGAACATCAGCTATTTAGCAAAATTTATTTCCGCCCACATATGCCACGCCTACTAAGAAATATATTGATTTCTTATATATAATCCCTTATATTTCAGGCGGTATTTAATATTTGGGGGCGAATTTATTTATTGTTGGAAAGCTGATGTTTTTTCCAGTCGCTTGGTGAAAACTGATTGTCATTATCTCTTATAGTTTCCGAGATATTCGCAAAAATGTAAAATTGTTATTCGATTGTACATGTGCGTGTGTGTATGTGTTGTTTTAAAATTTTTCAAAAATTCAAAAATTTTTTGAAAATACCAGGCCAACAGAATTCAGCAGCAAGCGTTTTTTGTAAAACAATTTTACAATTTTGCTTATAACTCGGAAACTATAAGAGATAACGACATGGAGTTTTGGCTATACGATAGAAAAGAACATCAGCTATTTAGCAAAATTTATTTCCGCCCACATATGCCACGCCTACTAAGAAATATATTGATTTCTTATATATAATGCCTTATATTTCGGGTGGTATTTAATATTTGGGGACGAATTTATTTATTGTTGGAAAGCTGCTGTTTTTTCCAGTCGCATGGTGAAAACTGATTGTCATTATCTCTTATAGTTTCCGAGATATTCGCAAAAATGTAAAATTGTAATACTTTTGTACATTTGCGTGCAAAATTTATCTCCGCCCACAAATGCCACGCCTACTAAGAAATATGTTGATTTTTTATATATAATGCCTTATATTTCAGGCGGTATTTAATATTTTTAAAATTTTTTTCTGTCTAAGATAGTTGATGTCTGGCTGGCTGGCTATATAGCAGGCTGACTACATAGCTGGCTGGCTGGTTACATAGATGGCTGGCTAGCTACATAGCTGGCTGGCTGGCTAGCAGGCTGGTACAGATAGCTATTATAGGTGGTCGCTCGTAAGTATTGTTGGCTGACTGGCTGGATAGCTGGGAAGCTGGTAAGCTGGTAAGTATAGCTGGGAAGATGGTAAGTATAGCTGGCTGGCTAGCAGGCTGGTACAGATAGCTATTATAGGTGGTCGCTCGTAAGTATTGTTGGCTGACTGGCTGGATAGCTGGGAAGCTGGTAAGTATAGCTGGGAAGATGGTAAGTATAGCTGGGTAACTGACAAGTATAGATAATGTAGCTGGCTAGTATAGCTGGCTGGCTGGCTGCCTAGCAGGCTGGTACAGACAACTGGCCTTATATTTCAGGTGGTATTTAATATTTTAAAATTTTTTTATGCTTAAGATAGCTGCTGTTTTTTCCAGTCGCATGGTGAAAACCGATTGTCATTATCTCTTATAGTTTCCGAGATATTCGCATAAATGTAAAATTGTTATTCGATTGTACATGTGCGTGTGTGTATGTGTTGTTTTGAAATTTTTCAAAAATTCAAAAATTTTTTGCAAATACCAGGCCAACAGAATTCAGCAGCAAGTGTTTTTTGTAAAACAATTTTACAATTTTGCTTATAACTCGGAAACTATAAGAGATAACGACATGGAGTTTTGGCTATACGATAGAAAAGAACATCAGCTATTTAGCAAAATTTATTTCCGCCCACATATGCCACGCCTACTAAGAAATATATTGATTTCTTATATATAATGCCTTATATTTCGGGTGGTATTTAATATTTGGGGGCGAATTTATTTATTGTTGGAAAGCTGATGTTTTTTCCAGTCGCATGGTGAAAACCGATTATCATTAGCTCTTATAGTTTCCGAGATATTCGCACAAATGTAAAATTGTTATTCGATTGTACATGTGCGCGTGTGTATGTGTTGTTTTGAAATTTTTCAAAAATTCAAAATTTTTTTGCAAATACCAGGCCAACAGAATTCAGCAGCAAGTGTTTTTTGTAAAACAATTTTACAATTTTGCTTATAACTCGGAAACTATAAGAGATAACGACCTGGAGTTTTGGCAATACGGTAGAAAAGAACATCAGCTATTTAACAAAATTTATTTCCGCCCACATATGCCACGCCTACTAAGAAATATATTGATTTCATATATAATGCCTTATATTTCGGGTGGTATTTAATATTTGGGGGCGAATTTATTTATTGTTGGAAAGCTGATGTTTTTTCCAGTCGCATGGTGAAAACCGATTATCATTAGCTCTTATAGTTTCCGAGATATTCGCACAAATGTAAAATTGTTATTCGATTATACATGTGCGTGTCTGTATGTGTTGTTTTGAAATTTTTCAAAAATTCAAAAATTTTTTGAAAATACCAGGCCAACAGAATTCAGCAGCAAGTGTTTTTTTGTAAAACAATTTTACAATTTTGCTTATAACTCGGAAACTATAAGAGATAACGACATGGAGTTTTGGCTATACGATAGAAAAGAACATCAGCTATTTAGCAAAATTTATTTCCCCCCACATATGCCACGCCTACTAAGAAATATATTGATTTCTTATATATAATGCCTTATATTTCGGGTGGTATTTAATATTTGGGGGCGAATTTATTTATTGTTGGAAAGCTGCTGTTTTTTCCAGTCGCATGGTGAAAACCGATTGTCATTAGCTCTTATAGTTTCCGAGATATTCGCACAAATGTAAAATTGTTATTCGATTGTACATGTGCGTGTGTGTATGTGTTGTTTTGAAATTTTTCAAAAATTCAAAAATTTTTTGCAAATACCAGGCCAACAGAATTCAGCAGCAAGTGTTTTTTGTAAAACAATTTTACAATTTTGCTTATAACTCGGAAACTATAAGAGATAACGACATGGAGTTTTGGCTATACGATAGAAAAGAACATCAGCTATTTAACAAAATTTATTTCCGCCCACATATGCCACGCCTACTAAGAAATATATTGATTTCTTATATATAATGCCTTATATTTCGGGTGGTATTTAATATTTGGGGGCGAATTTATTTATTGTTGGAAAGCTGATGTTTTTTCCAGTCGCATGGTGAAAACTGATTGTCATTATCTCTTATAGTTTCCGAGATATTCGCAAAAATGTAAAATTGTTATTCGATTATACATGTGCGTGTCTGTATGTGTTGTTTTGAAATTTTTCAAAAATTCAAAAATTTTTTGAAAATACCAGGCCAACAGAATTCAGCAGCAAGTGTTTTTTGTAAAACAATTTTACAATTTTGCTTATAACTCGGAAACTATAAGAGATAACGACATGGAGTTTTGGCTATACGATAGAAAAGAACATCAGCTATTTAGCAAAATTTATTTCCGCCCACATATGCCACGCCTACTAAGAAATATATTGATTTCTTATATATAATGCCTTATATTTCAGGCGGTATTTAATATTTGGGGGCGAATTTATTTATTGTTGGAAAGCTGATGTTTTTTCCAGTCGTATGGTGAAAACCGATTGTCATTAGCTCTTATAGTTTCCGAGATATTCGCACAAATGTAAAATTGTTATTCGATTGTACATGTGCGTGTGTGTATGTGTTGTTTTGAGATTTTTCAAAAATTCAAAATTTTTTTGAAAATACCAGGCCAACAGAATTCAGCAGCAAGTGTTTTTTGTAAAACAATTTTACAATTTTGCTTATAACTCGGAAACTATAAGAGATAACGACCTGGAGTTTTGGCTATACGGTAGAAAAGAACATCAGCTATTTAACAAAATTTATTTCCGCCCACATATGCCACGCCTACTAAGAAATATATTGATTTCTTATATATAATGCCTTATATTTCGGGTGGTATTTAATATTTGGGGGCGAATTTATTTATTGTTGGAAAGCTGATGTTTTTTCCAGTCGCATGGTGAAAACCGATTATCATTAGCTCTTATAGTTTCCGAGATATTCGCACAAATGTAAAATTGTTATTCGATTGTACATGTGCGTGTGTGTATGTGTTGTTTTGAAATTTTTCAAAAATTCAAAATTTTTTTGCAAATACCAGGCCAACAGAATTCAGCAGCAAGTGTTTTTTGTAAAACAATTTTACAATTTTGCTTATAACTCGGAAACTATAAGAGATAACGACCTGGAGTTTTGGCTATACGGTAGAAAAGAACATCAGCTATTTAACAAAATTTATTTCCGCCCACATATGCCACGCCTACTAAGAAATATATTGATTTCATATATAATGCCTTATATTTCGGGTGGTATTTAATATTTGGGGGCGAATTTATTTATTGTTGGAAAGCTGATGTTTTTTCCAGTCGCATGGTGAAAACCGATTGTCATTAGCTCTTATAGTTTCCGAGATATTCGCACAAATGTAAAATTGTTATTCGATTATACATGTGCGTGTCTGTATGTGTTGTTTTGAAATTTTTCAAAAATTCAAAAATTTTTTGAAAATACCAGGCCAACAGAATTCAGCAGCAAGTGTTTTTTGTAAAACAATTTTACAATTTTGCTTATAACTCGGAAACTATAAGAGATAACGACATGGAGTTTTGGCTATACGATAGAAAAGAACATCAGCTATTTAGCAAAATTTATTTCCCCCCACATATGCCACGCCTACTAAGAAATATATTGATTTCTTATATATAATGCTTTATATTTCAGGCGGTATTTAATATTTGGGGGCGAATTTATTTATTGTTGGAAAGCTGATGTTTTTTCCAGTCGCATGGTGAAAACTGATTGTCATTATCTCTTATAGTTTCCGAGATATTCGCAAAAATGTAAAATTGTTATTCGATTATACATGTGCGTGTCTGTATGTGTTGTTTTGAAATTTTTCAAAAATTCAAAAATTTTTTGAAAATACCAGGCCAACAGAATTCAGCAGCAAGTGTTTTTTGTAAAACAATTTTACAATTTTGCTTATAACTCGGAAACTATAAGAGATAACGACATGGAGTTTTGGCTATACGATAGAAAAGAACATCAGCTATTTAGCAAAATTTATTTCCGCCCACATATGCCACGCCTACTAAGAAATATATTGATTTCTTATATATAATGCCTTATATTTCAGGCGGTATTTAATATTTGGGGGCGAATTTATTTATTGTTGGAAAGCTGATGCTTTTTCCAGTCGCATGGTGAAAACTGATTGTCATTATCTCTTATAGTTTCCGAGATATTCGCAAAAATGTAAAATTGTTATTCGACTATACATGTGCGTGTGTGTATGTGTTGGTTTGAAATTTTTCAAAAATTCAAAAATTTTTTGAAAATACCAGGCCAACAGAATACAGCAGCAAGTGTTTTTTGTAAAACAATTTTACAATTTTGCTTATAACTCGGAAACTATAAGAGATAACGACCTGGAGTTTTGGCTATACGATAGAAAAGAACATCAGCTATTTAGCAAAATTTATTTCCGCCCACATATGCCACGCCTACTAAGAAATATATTGATTTCTTATATATAATGCCTTGTATTTCAGGCGGTATTTAATATTTGGGGGCGAATTTATTTATTGTTGGAAAGCTGATATTTTTTCCAGTCGCATGGTGAAAACCGATTGTCATTAGCTCTTATAGTTTCCGAGATATTCGCACAAATGTAAAATTGTTATTCGATTGTACATGTGCGTGTATGCATGTGTTGTTTTGAAATTTTTCAAAAATTCAAAAATTTTTTGAAAATACCAGGCCAACAGAATTCAGCAGCAAGTGTTTTTTGTAAAACAATTTTACAATTTTGCTTATAACTCGGAAACTATAAGAGATAACGACCTGGAGTTTTGGCTATACGATAGAAAAGAACATCAGCTATTTAGCAAAATTTATTTCCGTCCACATATGCCACGCCTACTAAGAAATATATTGATTTCTTATATATAATGACATATATTTTAGGCGGTATTTAATATTTGGGGGCGAATTTATTTATTGTTGGAAAGCTGATGTCTTTTCCAGTCGCATGGTGAAAACGGATTGTCATTATCTCTTATAGTTTCCGAGATATTCGCAAAAATGTAAAATTGTAATACTTTTGTACATTTGCGTGCAAAATTTATCTCCGCCCACAAATGCCACGCCTACTAAGAAATATATTGATTTTTTATATATAATGCCTTATATTTCAGGCGGTATTTAATATTTTTAAAATTTTTTTCTGTCTAAGATAGTTGATGTCTGGCTGGCTGGCTATATAGCAGGCTGACTACAACATAGCTGGCTGGCTGGTTACATAGATGGCTGGCTAGCTACATAGCTGGCTGGCTGGCTAGCAGGCTGGTACAGATAGCTATTATAGGTGGTCGCTCGTAAGTATTGTTGGCTGACTGGCTGGATAGCTGGGAAGCTGGTAAGCTGGTAAGTATAGCTGGGAAGATGGTAAGTATAGCTGGGTAACTGACAAGTATAGATAATGTAGCTGGCTAGCAGGCTAGTATAGCTGGCTGGCTGGCTGCCTAGCAGGCTGGTACAGACAACTGGCCTTATATTTCAGGTGGTATTTAATATTTTTAAATTTTTTTATGCCTAAGATAGCTGATGTTTTTTCCAGTCGCATGGTGAAAACTGATTGTCATTATCTCTTATAGTTTCCGAGATATTCGCAAAAATGTAACATTGTTATTCGACTATACATGTGCGTGTGTGTATGTGTTGGTTTGAAATTTTTCAAAAATTCAAAAATTTTTTGCAAATACCAGGCCAACAGAATACAGCAGCAAGTGTTTTTTGTAAAACAATTTAACAATTTTGCTTATAACTCGGAAACTATAAGAGATAACGACATGGAGTTTTGGCTATACGATAGAAAAGAACATCAGCTATTTAGCAAAATTTATTTCCGCCCACATATGCCACGCCTACTAAGAAATATATTGATTTCTTATATATAATGCCTTATATTTCAGGCGGTATTTAATATTTGGGGGCGAATTTATTTATTGTTGGAAAGCTGATGTTTTTTCCAGTCGCATGGTGAAAACGGATTGTCATTATCTCTTATAGTTTCCGAGATATTCGCAAAAATGTAAAATTGTAATACTTTTGTACATTTGCGTGCAAAATTTATCTCCGCCCACAAATGCCACGCCTACTAAGAAATATGTTGATTTTTTATATATAATGCCTTATATTTCAGGCGGTATTTAATATTTTTAAAATTTTTTTCTGTCTAAGATAGTTGACCTCTGGCTGGCTGGCTATATAGCAGGCTGACTACATAGCTGGCTGGCTGGTTACATAGATGGCTGGCTAGCAACATAGCTGGCTGGCTGGCTAGCAGGCTGGTACAGATAGCTATTATAGGTGGTCGCTCGTAAGTATTGTTGGCTGACTGGCTGGATAGCTGGGAAGCTGGTAAGCTGGTAAGTATAGCTGGGAAGATGGTAAGTATAGCTGGCTGGCTAGCAGGCTGGTACAGATAGCTATTATAGGTGGTCGCTCGTAAGTATTGTTGGCTGACTGGCTGGATAGCTGGGAAGCTGGTAAGCTGGTAAGTATAGCTGGGAAGATGGTAAGTATAGCTGGGTAACTGACAAGTATAGATAATGTAGCTGGCTAGCAGGCTAGCAGGCTAGTATAGCTGGCTGGCTGGCTGCCTAGCAGGCTGGTACAGACAACTGGCCTTATATTTCAGGTGGTATTTAATATTTTTAAATTTTTTTTATGCCTAAGATAGCTGATGTTTTTTCCGGTCGCATGGTGAAAACTGATTGTCATTATCTCTTATAGTTTCCGAGATATTCGCAAAAATGTAAAATTGTTATTCGATTATACATGTGCGTGTGTGTATGTGTTGGTTTGAAATTTTTCAAAATTTCAAAAATTTTTTGAAAATACCAGACCAACAGAATACAGCAGCAAGTGTTTTTTGTAAAACAATTTTACAATTTTGCTTATAACTCGGAAACTATAAGAGATAACGACCTGGAGTTTTGGCTATACGATAGAAAAGAACATCAGCTATTTAGCAAAATTTATTTCCGCCCACATATGCCACGCCTACTAAGAAATATATTGATTTCTTATATATAATGCCTTATATTTCAGGCGGTATTTAATATTTGGGGGCGAATTTATTTATTGTTGGAAAGCTGATATTTTTTCCGGTCGCATGGTGAAAACTGATTGTCATTATCTCTTATAGTTTCCGAGATATTCGCAAAAATGTAAAATTGTTATTCGATTATACATGTGCGTGTGTGTATGTGTTGGTTTGAAATTTTTCAAAAATTCAAAAATTTTTTGAAAATACCAGGCCAACAGAATACAGCAGCAAGTGTTTTTTGTAAAACAATTTTACAATTTTGCTTATAACTCGGAAACTATAAGAGATAACGACATGGAGTTTTGGCTATACGATAGAAAAGAACATCAGCTATTTAGCAAAATTTATTTCCGCCCACATATGCCACGCCTACTAAGAAATATATTGATTTCTTATATATAATGCCTTGTATTTCAGGCGGTATTTAATATTTGGGGGCGAATTTATTTATTGTTGGAAAGCTGATGCTTTTTCCAGTCGCATGGTGAAAACTGATTGTCATTATCTCTTATAGTTTCCGAGATATTCGCAAAAATGTAAAATTGTAATACTTTTGTACATTTGCGTGCAAAATTTATCTCCGCCCACAAATGCCACGCCTACTAAGAAATATGTTGATTTTTTATATATAATGCCTTATATTTCAGGCGGTATTTAATATTTTTAAAAATTTTTTCTGTCTAAGATAGTTGATGTCTGGCTGGCTGGCTATATAGCAGGCTGACTACATAGCTGGCTGGCTGGTTACATAGATGGCTGGCTAGCTACATAGCTGGCTGGCTGCCTAGCAGGCTGGTACAGATAGCTATTATAGGTGGTCGCTCGTAAGTATTGTTGGCTGACTGGCTGGATAGCTGGGAAGCTGGTAAGCTGGTAAGTATAGCTGGGAAGATGGTAAGTATAGCTGGGTAACTGACAAGTATAGATAATGTAGCTGGCTAGCAGGCTAGTATAGCTGGCTGGCTGGCTGCCGAGCAGGCTGGTACAGACAACTGGCCTTATATTTCAGGTGGTATTTAATATTTTTAAATTTTTTTTATGCCTAAGATAGCTGATGTTTTTTCCAGTCGCATGGTGAAAACTGATTGTCATTATCTCTTATAGTTTCCGAGATATTCGCAAAAATGTAAAATTGTTATTATATTATAATTGATTATACATGTGCGTGTGTGTATGTGTTGGTTTGAAATTTTTCAAAAATTCAAAATTTTTTTGAAAATACCAGGCCAACAGAATTCAGCAGCAAGTGTTTTTTGTAAAACAATTTTACAATTTTGCTTATAACTCGGAAACTATAAGAGATAACGACCTGGAGTTTTGGCTATACGATAGAAAAGAACATCAGCTATTTAGCAAAATTTATTTCCGCCCACATATGCCACGCCTACTAAGAAATATATTGATTTCTTATATATAATGCCTTATATTTCAGGCGGTATTTAATATTTGGGGGCTAATTTATTTATTGTTGGAAAGCTGATGTTTTTTCCAGTCGCATGGTGAAAGAAATAATGACAATCAGATTGTGTCTTATAGGTTTCGAGATATTCGCACAAATGTAAAATTGTTATACGATTTTACATGTGCGTGTGTGTGGCTGGCTGGTACAGATAGCTATTACAGCTGGTCGCTCGTAAGTATTGTTGGCTAGCTGGCTGGATAGTAGTATAGCTGGGAAGCTGGTAAGTATAGCTGGGAAGATGGTAAGTATAGCTGGGAAGATGGTATGTATAGCTGGGTAACTGACGAGTATAGATATTGTAGCTAGAAGGCTAGTATAGTTGGCTGGCTGGCTAGCAGGCTAGTATACCTGGCTGGCTAGCAGGCTAGTATACCTGGCTGGCTAGCAGGCTAGTATACCTGGCTGGCTAGCAGGCTAGTATACCTGGCTGGCTGGCTGGCTATATAGATGGCAGGCTGGCTATATAGATGGCAGGCTGGCTATATAGATGGCTGGCTGGCTGCCTATATAGCTTACTGACTGACTGGCTGGCTACATAGCTGGCTGGCTGCCTATATAGCTGGCTGGCTGGCTGCCTATATAGCTTACTGACTGACTGGCTGGCTACATAGCTGGCTGGCTGACTACATAGCTGGCTGGCTGGCTACATAGCTGGATGGCTGGCTAGCAGGCTGGTACATATAGCTATTATAGCTGGCTCGCTCGTAAGTATAGTTGGCTAGCTGGCTGGATAGTAGTATAGCTGGGAAGATGGTAAGTATAGCTGGGAAGATGGTAAGTATAGCTGGGTAACTGACGAGTATAGATAATGTAGCTAGAAGGCTAGTATAGTTGGCTGGCTGGCTGGCTAGCAGGCTAGTATACCTGGCTAGCTGGCTGGCTGGCTATATAGCTGGCTGGCTGGCTATATAGCTTGCTGGCTGGCTATATAGCTGGCTGGTTGACTATATAGCTGGCTGGCTAGCAGTTTAGTATAGCTGGCTGGCTAGGAGGCTAGTATACCTGGCTAGCTGGCTATATAGCTGGCTGGCTGACTATATAGCTGGCTGGCTGGCTGACTATATAGCTGGCTGGCTAACAGGCTAGTATAGCTGGCTGGCTAGCAGGCTAGTATAGCTGGCTGGCTAGCAGGCTAGTATAGCTGGCTGGCTGGCAGGCTAGTATAGCTGGCTGGCTAGCAGGCTAGTATAGCTGGCTGGCTAGCAGGCTAGTATAGCTGGCTGGCTGGCAGGCTAGTATAGCTGGCTGGCTGGCAGGCTAGTATAGCTGGCTGGCTAGCAGGCTAGTATAGCTGGCTGGCTAGCAGGCTAGTATAGCTTGCTAGTAGGTGACGACAAACCTATCGTCCTAGTTAGGGTACAGTGGATTAAGCCAGTAAAATTTGGTTATTGGCACAAATTCAAAGTACTAAAGTAAATTCAAAGTATTAAAGTAAATTGTATTGTGACACATGACAGGGAAGTAGGTACTAGAGCTCACTATGGGTGCTAGTCTCGAATATATGTTAAACGTGGCAAAGGCTAGCAAAAACATGGTGAAATATTTTTTGATATCCTATAGAAAAAAATGTAATAAAAGTACAACCAGAGCATTAGCTTAGATTAGGTGGCGGACTCCCACGAAGGAAGAGATTCCAAATAAAGATAATGAGATCTTAACCGCCTAACAAAGATCATTACGAAAGTTTTTCGGCGCTCCAATAATTACCCTCAAATGTTTAGCCACCCTTTCTCCATGTTCTGTAGAGTTTTAATTGAAAACTGTTTTATTTCCCTAAGCTAAGCCTCCAAAAAAAAATCAAACCGTTTAATACATTTTTTTGAATTTTCCCAAATAATTTGTTGCCTTTAAAAACTGTCACAAAAATTTACGAAAGAAAAACGAAAAAATTGTGTGTCACAATTCGCCGCAATTGGCGCCGCTGACACTTATGCTTAAATGAATATTTAAGAAGGAATATTATTGTTAACATGACTTTTAACACTTGCCACTTTCATTTAAAAATAACACACAAGTACATGCATATTTATACACACAGTAGAACTTGCAATACAATATCATACATCAGGCCTGAGAATACATACCACACCACAGGCTCAAGTTGAAATAAATGGTTGGGCAAAAACCTTAACGACATATCGGCTGCTGCTGTTGCTGTTGCTCATAAACCAAACCAAAATAGGAATATTAGCACAACACATACTATGTAGTTGTTGCTATTGTTGTTATTGTCAATGAAAATGACAACAGTTACTGCAGCAACAACAACAACAAAATAGAAATTAACTTGGTAACTATTATTTAACACTCTCCTCATCATCATACGGATACATACAACCACCCCGCCAAATATAGCAGAAGTGGATAGTGGGCAACAGGCAGCAGGCGGCAATCAACCGCATTATCATAGGCGGCAGGCTATAAATTCAGTATAAATATGAGAGAGAGAGAGAGAAAGACGGAGAGTGAGAGTACCAAATGGGCGCCAATGTCAGTTAAACTGTCAACAAGTTAATGAGTAAATTTGTGGCATTATTATGTACTTCGAGAATAGGACAATAACAACAACAACGATAACGTTAGTGGCTGCAACAAGTTGCCTGAATTTTATTTTTTTATTGCCGTTACACATCGGGACATACATAGCTAGGCAATGATTGTTGGAGTCGTGTTAGGCCTCCTTTTTTTTTGTTCGCATTAAATATTGTTGCCATAATAGAGCTTTTATTGCTATTGTTGTTGTTGGCCACAACAGCAGCAGCAGCAGCAGCCTTTTTAAATTATTATTGTTGTAGGCTGTCTGTTGAAAACATGAGTGGTGTCAAAATAGGGAGCATACACACTCATACACTCACTCACATAAATGTACATACATTAACAAGACAATACAACACATTAACCAGAATATCACTACAATGATACTATGATTATCACACACACACACACACATACAGAAGCATACGTACAGAAAAGGAAAATTTATGACACATTTTTTCCTCAACTTGGTTTCTGTTTTTGTGTGTGTGTGTTTTCAAGCAGGCTAGGAACGGACATGGTTACAATGGGCAATAAATAATTGTGAAAGACACAAAACATAATGCTGGTGACATGGGTGGTGACAACTTAATGGTTGCAATAATTGTGTTAAAAAAAAAAACAGAAAAAAACAGATGCAGGTGATGAAAATGAAATGAAAATTTTCTAGTCTATTTGAGTCTCTCTCGCTTTATTTATTCGAAATTGAAGGTGGAAAAACAAATCAGGTAATAAAACTTAGCAACTACACTGAGTGGCAATGTTCATTTTGCAGCTGCTTATGCAGAAAGGAAGTAAACGATAAAGGAATTTAGTTTCTCGATTTGGAAGAAAAGGTTGCAAGCTTTTGGGCCTCATACGAGTCAATTGTAATTAGTTTTAATTCTTTAGAGGTCTTTAAAACCATTTAATTTAATTATTTTTTAAATAATTATTAGACTTTAAACCCATTATAAAAATGCAGGATTCACTCTACGTTTTCATATCCGTTACACATGTTTTATGTTCTTAATAGCACGACATTGTGCCAAGAGTTCCCGGACGATTTGTTTTCTTTCTTTATATTTAAAAAAAAAGGTGCAGCTGCATCTAAAATGCAGTTGCTTTCGATTGACAAGAATGAATTTGTGCGGTCCATAAGTGATAAATTTTACTCGAAAGATAGAGAGTGCTCATGTGAGCCAATACCGTTCAAAAGTGGAGGATGATAGAACGATCCATAAACATGCTTGTCCAAATCAAGATGAACTGATGAATGAAACCAAACTACAATTTCAAAATATTTGAATGCAACAGGATTCATCGAAAACTACTTGAGTTCAAGTCGAGAGATTTATAATGTTTAAATTGATATGGGACTACGAACACAGCTAGACTTGACAACAGTTAGACTGGAAATTAAAGAAAAATCTACTTCAAACGCAATATGGAAAGCACAGTTACCGTTTGAAAGAATTTTAACCCGAAACGGCTCATTTTTAGGTCCCGAATTGATATATGGTATGCCTTGCCTTCCTGGGACTCTGTGTCAATGCTCAGTACTCGTGTTTACATGTGATATTATTTGATTTCACGAGCCCGGTTTATAGGTGTTCAGCTAAGGTTAGACGTACTTTGTTGTCCTCTTTCTTTGGAAAAAGTCTCGAATTGACATTCGGTATGCCTTGCCTTCCTTAAACTTCTGTGTTAATGCCCAGTACTCGTGTGTGCATGTGAAATTATTCGATTTCACGAGCCCGGTTTGTAAGTGTTCAGCTAAGGTTAGACGTACTTTGTTGTCCTCTTTCTTTGGATTCTGAATGAAATGTTTTAGCGCCCTGCCTCTAATAAACGGCCTAAGCGAAAACCTCATGTGGAGGCATAAGAAAGACGATTCAAAATTTGAAAAGTGTTTGTGGTACTGATATTGCGACACAACCACCAAGTCATTTTCAAAAATTCTCTTTTGGTAACTAGAAACTGGCGTAAAGTGGTTAAAACATTGTAAGTAGTTCAAACAAATTTATTCAGGAAGCATTTCAACCACCTAGAGCTTACAACGAATATCAAAAGAAGCTTGAGTAAAGAGCGGTAAACAATGAGAAAAATTCCACACCATTGCTGCTCAATTCAACATTTTTACAAGAGACAGAACAGCTTCAGGTTTAGATTGTAGAACGTAATTAATTATACTGAAAAAAACGCAACAAAATAATAAGAAGAGCGTGGGGATTGGTGCTTTGTGACAACACTATTTTTCGTGAAAGGATGAAAACAAATAAGAAAAGATGTTTCCCGGTCAAGAAAATGTTTTTTTTTTATTTTTTGTTGGAGTGAATAATTATGAGAAGTATTCATTAATATTTACACCGAAAGTATATTAATTATCACTGATTAGAATGCTTTACATATGTACATATTTGTTATAAATTTTAATTGCCGAAAAACTGTTTTAATGACAACATTTTAAAGCAATTAAATGTAGCCGTAGTCGTTTATTTTATTTTCTTAATTGTAATTACAATCATTGGCTTTTCAATCTATAAATCAATATTTAAATTAACGGCGCCCATAAATCTTGTCGACAATTTAAAATTATTCATACGCACCGGCAGCCACCTTGTAAACAAATGCCAGAAAGATTAAAAAATGACAAACAACACAAACAGAACTATTAAGCCAAGCGATTATCATAAATCAATAATTTTGAAGAAAAAATACGAACAAAAAATGTTACCAGCGTTTAATTAAAATGTTATTAAACATGTTTGAAACGAAAAAAAGAAAAAAAATACCAGAGAAAAAAAATCAATAATCTTTACGGCCTTTAAGCAATAAACAGAAGTAAAACGACAAAATGAAATTGAGACAAGCAAACTCATAAATAAATGCACAAACACACACACAGAATGATAGACAGAATTGCGAAAAAAAAAACGAAACTATAAGCAACATTTATTCGTTTGTTTGCTTGTCTGTTTGTTTGTTTGTTACGAATACGAATACTCTCATATCAGACATGGAAAATCTGTAGAAAAGATAACAAACTCAACACATGTCAAAACTAATTAACAAAAACAGACAGACATCATACATACACAACACAGCACAACGCAACAAACACCAAAAAGGATTAATAATATTGAAAAAGAAAAAACTAACACATACAAACAATAAATATACTCATACACATACATTGAAAAAAGAAAAAGAATTTAACATTTACTCTCCTTATAAGAGTTGGTCAACACGGCATTGCTTGCTTGCCTCTGCAATGTGAAATAAACAAGAATTTTAAATTCTTGTTTATATGTGTATGAGAAAGGAAACAGAGAATCAGCTGTTAAAAGAATGACAACATTTGTGTCGATAAATGAGTCTTTTTTAGAACGAAATTGTTACTCTCAAATCAATTCAGAACTTTAGAATTTCCTTAAGAAGAAATAAAAACCCGAAAAGTACTCACTAAATAACAAAGGCTGGATCACGTTGTTTTGAAATTGAAAAATTAATGCGTATTTCATGCCATGTTTGTGGAGAAGTTGTTATTAGTTTTCAAATTCTCAAAATACCCTCCTCTCTGTACCTATAAAAACTTAGCTTAGTTAGTAACACAAGGTACATATGTGCGTATATAATTGGTCCTTACATGCCACCAGTCAGGATTATGATCTAGTTTCTTACACCACTTATGTTGTGTGTATTAATTTTGTAAATCAGTGGCGGGGGTCCCACAGTGTAAAGTCGGCTCCGAACAGATTTTTTTGAGAAATTTTTATGACAATTTTTTTTACGCCCCGAAGTTTTGCCAGCAGTCTGCTGAGAGGAAATCGACGATGAAATATTTCCTTTCGCCTCACGTCTAATAAGGCAACACACTACCTACTAGACATGATACGGACTTCCAATGAATTTTAAGTGGTTTGTGTCTGTCGAAGAGAGTACAGCAGGCAAACACAATGGCTTAGAAATATGGGACAATGAGTTTTGAACGATAGTTCTGTACCTTTAATCTGTCTACCCACCAGAGATCAGCAATGAATCGTATTTTTTTTCTACAGTAATCCTTCGATTTACGTCGCCTCGATTAACGTTGTTTCGATTAACCTCGTCAAATTTTTTGTTCCCTCTAACTTCGATTTGCGTCGTCATACGATTTACGTCGCCTTTTTTGGAACTAACCGCGACGTAAATCTAGGGATTACTGCAACTTTATGTTCCTGGTTAAAAACATACTACATTGTAGTATGAGCAATATGAAATTCGATTTACGTCGCCTTTTTTTGGAACCAACTGCGATGTAAATCGAGGGATTACTGTACTTATAACGACTCATGAAATTTTGAGTACATATAAGTGAATCAACAATATTGAAATGTAACTACTCTGATGCATTCAATACTCACTACAACGTTGATTTATAAATGCAGTTTGCAATGAGTATGCGTACAACGTTGGCATCAAACTCATATCATTCGAAATATGTTTGATTCATAAGCCTACTCATTTAGATTCATAACCTTGGAAAAATACGTATAATACTTACAAAGGGTTCGAGTGTTTTCATAAAAATTTAAATTTCAAAACATCTAGTTTCCATTTGAATCTCATTTTCATCTTAATAAACATGGAAATAAGAAGACCTGCCAGGAATTCCCAAGACCTATCGATTTTTAATTTTCTTTTAATATGGAAAAGGACATTTAGTTCCAAAGAATTCCGGCGGCTAAGTGGAGATGTAAAACGAATTCTTGGTGCCTCAATTGCAAATCTTTTCTGTCCGTGAAATTCAAATTCAAATTTTAATGCATTCTTTCAAGGCCCAGGATATCATGCGAGTTTAATGAATTTAACTGATCAACATTATAAGATATGTTTATAAAACAACAACAACAACAACTACAAACTAAAAACGAGACAAGTTGTCAAACATCAACCACCTACTGAGTAAACAATTGAAAAAAAAAGAAACAAAACAAATAAAAAATGAAAAACAAAGGCAAAGGAAAAAAATTACAGAATTTAAACAACAACAACAACAACAAAAGTATTGAAAGAAAAACAAAATAAAACTGAAATGAAACGAAACGAAAACTGTCAATTACTGAGCGTTTTTCCTTTTTCAATTTTTTTTTGTCTTGGACAGGTCGTTCAAACTATACAACACACACAAACACGCACACAACTGTTGCACATACACTCACATTCATACATAATACATGGAGGCATATGGAGAAAGAGATCAAGAAGTACGAAACAAAAAGTGGAAATAGAAATAAAAACCGTTATACTTGAATGGCTTGAATGAACAGTTAAAAGGAGAAAGATGTCATTCATTTAGCAATAGTGTGGGTGGATGTTTGTAGGAGTAGCCAAAGAGTTTCGAACACACTAAATTGATTACAAACCAAACCAAACCAAACGCTTGAATTGACAATTAACAACAAGAACAACAACAACTACAGCTTTATATGACCAGTAGCAAAAACTACTATGTGTACTTAAACATCAACAATGTCATCAATATCAATACTAAGGAAACAAAAATATTGATGACAGTATTGATGATGGCAGCAAGAAGGAGAACAAAAAAATTCCAAGAAATTAAACGCAGAGAAAAAATTCAAAGCAACACAGAACATATGCATGCATTTATTAACAACTTAAGGCTATTTCAGTAAAGACAACAACACACCAAAAAAAATATTCCTTTAAATTCGAACTCTCCCTCTCTCTCTCTGCTTTCTCCTTTTTTTCTAAACGATTTTCCTAACGAAATTCTAACACTTTTGTCCCGTGATGATGCTGTTAAAATTCACACAAATTCTAGCAGTAAAGTGTACACGATTTTTTATATCTCAGAGAGAGAGAGATAGAGAGAGAGACAGAGTGGTAGAGTTCATGTGTGGTTATTGTTTACGTATCATTTGTTGTACATGTGCCCCTGTGTGATGTGCCATGATAGCATTAGTTTTGTATGCATATGCCAGAGAGAGAGAGAGAGAGAGAGTGTGTGTGTATGGGAAGCCTTAAACTATTTATTTACATCCTGCTGTAAGAGAGCAAAAAAAAAATACATTTTTTCTCTCTGTTCTCTTGCTCAATATGAATTTTTTCCAAATGCCTTAAAACAATACTAAATCAAGGGTGCACATTCAACTAACACTCTCTCGTCTCTAATACTACACGAATCGAGCCTGAGCCCGAGCGAGTATTTGTGTATGCCATGTTGGTTTAACTTAATTTGTGAGACATTTAGAGAAGTCCAAAAAGGACTTTTTTTCATACTCTATCCACATGCATGTTTATTTGATTTGCTGGGCAGATGACAGAGAGTGAGAGAGAGATAGAGTGTAGGTGTGTGTGTATGTAATAAAAAAATCCTTTTCAATTTTTTCTTGCTTTACTTCACTCACTCACTGTTATTGGTTTTGTGTCTTTAGGCCATGTTTATAAAGTTAGTTAGTCATTTACACCACTACAGGAGTTATAAACGTTGTCAATAAAAACAACAACAACAACAAGAACTAAAAAGCCAGCAACGATTTACAATTTTTTATTCCATATTTTTTTACGCTCTTGTTGCATAAATGTCCATGCAACCAGAAGAATGTTAGAAGAAAACAAAACAAGAAAAAAAAAGAAAATGATTTGATGCCTGATGATGGTTTTTTTCAAGGACTTTTGGTCAGTTTTGAATAATTGTAAGCGTATTACACCAGCATCAAAAGAGAGCAAAAAAAAAAATAAAAAGAATGCAACACAATCATTTCAATGTTTAACAGTTTTGGTCAGATATTTAGCATGTTAGTAACACTTTTTTATATGTATGTATGTGGCATCTGCAAATCAAACAATTTTAATCAGTGTCTTGAATTCTATTGAAATAAATTGGAATGCTTTTATAAATTTTATAAATTTATTTTCTAAAATTTAAAAGCCTTAACTAGGATATTGAAATTGATCCTAATTGATCCTACCATTGGCTGATCTATTGAGCTTTGGTTGCTTTTATGACCTGTTGGCTCCTCTACATACAGTGGTGGCCTTATAATTAGAAACGACTTAGTAACATGTGTGTTTTTTAATTTGTTTTGCAGTTTACCTAGCAGTGTACCTAGGATCAAAGGCTTTGGTTGGAGGACGTCTTACATACGTTTTTCCATCAGATTGGGATAAATTAAACTTAGATTCGTCACTCCAGAGAACTCTGTTCCAGAAACATCGTTTCTAATGTAAGGCCACCACTGTATGTATATTTGTTACACATTTAAGAGTTAGGACACCAGGCATCATATCTTCTACTATCAATTACACCTAACTTATACCCCAATCGATAATTAACCGATAAATAACGAATATGAAACCTTAACAGAATCGCGCAGTATGTATTCAGGGTCAGGATTAGACATGATTAATATTTTTATACATACGTACATACATACATAATTTAGTCCTCTCGGATCCTCTCTGAGAGTGAAATAAAATTGCCATAAAAAGTTTAAAGTTTCACAAAAATCTGTCATTCAGAGCCGGCAACTCATGGATAAAATTACCGCACACAACATGTGTGGTTGTTGTCCTGAATAAAAAGGGGTCGTAATGACCAATTAAGTAAGCATCTTCAATCTAAATTTTGCCAAGATTGACTTAAGCAACAGGGTGAAAATTTGGTGAAAGTTTTGATTAAAAATGCTTCCCCTGAAGAGGTACTATAAATTGGACTCCTGCTGATTTAACCCGAAAATGATTGTTTCCCGTGGGGTTATCATACGACCCTGTGGGGTTTTCTCTTATCTTCTCTAAAACTTACGCCAATAAATCGACTTATTTGGTGTTTTTTAAAGAAAATATTCGTAAAGCCAAATGGTTGTAAAAGAGCCTATAAAAAGGGCAACAAGTTATTTAACAAAAAAAGTGTTTTTGCTTGACATGAAAGTCCATCATTATAACGATGACGATGGCGCTAATGAAGCCTTCAGTGGCTTTCAATTTTCAAAAACAAAATTTTACTAAAGTGTCCTGTCAATGACCGGCAATAAAATAAAATCTATACACGGCTATTGTATATAAAAAAAACGCTGGACATATTCAATAAAGACACATAGAAAAGCATAGAAAATCAAAGTAAATTTTATTAATAAATTATACTCTAATGACTGCCACTGCCACTGCCACTTAAATTCCACTAAATTATCAACATTTATTGGTAAATAATTTATTTCGACAATTTTTCACTTCCTTAAACGAAAATTATGCCTGAAACACATACATACATATACTCACTCGATATAAAGACATTTTCATTAAGGGGCTCACTCACTCGTTTGTAAAGTCACCTTGCATTCATAGATTGTCTTGTTGTTGTTTTTTTTTCGTTTTCTTTTACTTCTGCTTCTACACTGCTGTTCTCACATTAATATCAAATTCCGGTCTAATCATATTTACATATTTAACAACCCATAAAATATGTATACATGTACGTACATATGTGTGCGGAAGGGGCAACATTAAATAAAAAAGAGAGCCGCGCCGCCTCATATTAAACAGCATATAAATAATTCAATTTACTGTGTCTTGGTATCGTAAACAACATATTAACAAACGATATACTATGGTACGAGAGGAGGGGTACGTACTTAATACAGTTACAACAACACAACATATGCAAGTGTATGACTACGTACATACATACATGTATATTGCACACGATGGCAATGGACGGACTTGACGCAGTGTGTTAAAATAGAAACTAAAAATTATAGTTTAAAGATTTTATACACACACATGTGCTTTGCTTTTCCCCTTCCCTTGCAGTTGTTCATTGCCATCGTCATCACCATCGTCATCGCCATCGTCATCGTCGTAGAACAAGTTGCATTTTTTTAAACGCATAATAATTGATCAATTTACTGGTTGACAAGTGTGCTTTGGCGCTGCTCTGTTGCTTTATAAAATGATTTCTCGTGTTTTAAAGTTTTTTCTTCTTCTTGTTGTTGTTATTGTTGTTCTTTAATGTGGAAATAAAAATATTTTATTATGAACAGAACAAGTAAATCAAAACGATAACGTACGGGAAAGGGAAGGAAGGGGAAAACGAATGGCCCAATTGGAATGACAAGAATTAATGGCATCGAATAGAACTATTGATGTGAGTGCCTCTACAAGAATACTTTTCCAAATTGGGAAAAACAGCATGGAATTCAACAAATCGCGAGTGGCGCGTTTCAAAACTGCTGTATCCAGCAGTGTACAGAAGGAAAACCAGGGAACTATTTGACTTCGACAAGAGAACGGTTCGCACTCTTAACAATAATTCCAATGGCACGGTGCACTATTGGCATTTTCGTTACAAGCTCGATCTGCCCCATCAGGATTACTGCAGAAGCTGCCATCATGTAGAGGAAACAGAATCGGTGAAACACCTTTCATGCGAGTGTTCTGCACTTCAGAGTAGCCGTCACCTTCTTTGAATGACAACTTTTGAAGATCTGGAAATGGTGGCAAAAGTGTCACTAAGGGAAATTGCCGGTTTCATCCAAAGCTCGGGGTGGTTCGAACCCACCACTAACGGATCATGAAAAGGGGACTTACCTTACATTGGGTAACACAATGGGCCATATGGGCCACAGAGTGAACTTGCCTGTGAACGGTAAACCACCCGCTAACCTAACCTAATAGAACTATTTAAACTGCTACCCTCAAATAATATTCGTACTAACCAGGGGTACAAAACGCTGATAATCTGTTAACTTGCCTTAACGAGAAGAGATGTTCAAAAATAAAGAAAGTTCACATATAGTAGACCGGTCCGATCCTTTCATTAAAGCCATGGTTACCATACTACATACTTATTTAATTACACAATTTAATAATACAGCAGATATTGGATAATTTACTTTCTTAGCCCTTACAAGAGTAACAAACGTTACTCAAACGCCAGGTGAATTCCGTGATGGCTAGCATTTAAGTAAGTTTTAGAGAAGATAGGAGTCATCCCCACAGGGTCGTAAGATGCCCCCACAGGAAACAATCATTTTCGGGTTAAATCAACAGGAGACCAATATATGCCACTTCTTCAGGGGAAGTATTTTTTAGAGAAACTTTCATCAAATTTTCACCCTGTTGACGGAGTCATAATACAACATTTACAAACTTTAGATTAGAGATGTTTACTTATTTAATTGGTTATTACGATCATTTAGGCAGGCTTACAACCTAGCTTTTCACACCACCCATGTTATGTGCGTTAATTTTATCCATGAATGGCGGAACTGACAATTTAACGCTGGCTCTGAACGACAGATTTGAAACAATTTTCATGGCAATTTTCATTTACTCTCAGATTTTTTGTCAGAAGACTGCCGAAGAAATATTTTTTTCATACTTCGTTTTGTTCGATATGTCCGGGGAGGGGATTGAAGCATGAGCTTATGTCTACGTAACTTAAATGATTGGGTATTCGCCGTACTCTAGTGGATAGTGTGTTGGTTTATTAAACATGAGGCCTCGGTTCAAACCCAGGTCGCACATCTTCAACGAAACTAAATATGAAAAAAATTTTCTTCGGCGACTTTCTCAGTCCTCAGCAGATTTCTAAGAAAAACTCGGTTGGTAAATAAAATTGCCATGAAAAGTTTCTCAAAAATCTATAGTTTGGAGTCGACTTTAAACTTTAGGTCCCCCACCACACATGTATAAAATTAACACACGCAACATAGCACAAGTGGTGTGAGAAACTAAACGAAAGGGTTGTAATGACAAATTAATTGATTGAACGTTTTGCAATAGTTGCCTTGATGAAGAGATAGAGATCGCTCAGTTTCAAAGAAGATTGTTGTCACCTTACTACGTGCATTGTTAGTGCACTCTCGTGACTTACTTATGGAATTTCTCTGCCCTTATTGGTACTTTAAATAAGTAAATTTCCAATCGGTAATACCCATAGACAACATAGTGTATCTGTAGATACAAAGTTGATCTATTTCCTAAAGGCCTTCTTGCATTTCTTATTCTAACAACAGTATAGGTAGGTAGGCAGGCTCTCTTTATACAATAAAGCAATAGAAATACAAAGAAAAAAGCGAAAACAATTTCTGAAATAATCATAGAAAAAATGCATTATTATTGAGACATTTTAACAACATGCATAAATATGTTATGTATTTACATACAAACACACATGTGTACACACATACATATTGATATATGCATGCATTATTTTGTTTATTTTTTTAGCTTGTTTTTTTTATTGTTGCGACATTTAGCAGCACATTAAACGCAACAAAAAGCAGACAAAAGTTTATTGAAAAAAGCAAATTTGAAGAAAAAAATTATATGCACTTTTAAATTGTAAAAATTGTTGTTGGGAATGCAACAGCAGAAACTACAATAGAATGACATTGAGATTCTATTTTTTTTATTGTTATTGTGGTCCGTAGTAGCACTTCACTATTCACTATTAAGCCAAGATAGTAAGTGAAGTAGAGAGGAGTAGAATATTGTAAAACATTTAACAAAATTAACCAGGTAGTTGGAATTGAAGTAAGTATGAAAGTTACAGTGGGACCACCTTAACAGTGATATCAAAATTAACATGTAATTTATAGAAAAAGAGAGACCTATACGATATCTACAGGTAAGATCCGAATTAAGCAAATTGATTACAGTGATTATAATAACAAATTAAAGATCAACACCTACGAATGGCCCCCAGTTTTAATTTGGAATGTAGGCTGAATGAGGAGTAAAAGAGAGAGAGAATACTGTGCGATTTTAAAATCTTTGTTTGGTTAAAGATAATTTTGAACTGAATATTTTTGGGTGAAACCTCCCTAGTTTACTAGGCTTATTAGACATGAGACCTCGATTCAAACCCTAAGTCAGACATCGCCACCAAAACGAAATATGAAGAAATATTTCTTCGGCGACTTCCTCTCAGTAGATACCTGGCAAAAACTCAAAGTAAATAAAATTATCATGAAAAGTTTCTCAGAAAATCTGTCGTTCCGAATCGACTTTAACCTCGTAGTGTGGGAAACTAGTTCACAATCCTGACTGAAGGGTTGTTATGGCCCTGTCTGTGTATATTTTTGGGTTTTCCTTTTCATCGTGTCCCAAGGAAGCGAACTAAAAATGTTTTAAGAAATCAGCTTATTGACTGGTTGGAATGATATGGGTTACAGGTCACGATGTGACCCATATGAAGGGAATCACCTTTTGGAAACATGCTCATCAGATGGTTTGATATTGTTGCCACCTGCCGAGTAGCCAGTTTGTACTGAGCTACGCAGCCAAGACTTCATTTGCAGGGCACTACGTAATAGAGACGTATGTCTCAGCGTATTTGTTATCCACACTACAATTGCTGTTAAATTTGTTTAAATGGAAAAGAACACTTTCTGTGTGAAGTCCAACTCCATGGAAAGCTTACCTATTGGCTCGAGTATAAAAAACACAATTGTATCTCGAATAGTACTACAAACCAGAAATGATATTAAATGGGGCAACTGGCAACCAAATTTAAAAATTTCGCTTGTACTGGGCAACTACAAATTTTTAGTTGCCTTCCGACAATGGAACTGAAGTTCGGTTGCTGTGAACAAAGCGCCAACAGGACATATTGGTATAAGTGGTTTTCTAGAAATAGTCTGCCATGTAAATGTGTAAATAATAGGACTTATCATGATTACTTGTTAGTACTCAAGTTAAGACAAAATTATCATGAGACTAGCTTAGAGGGGTAGATTTTCTGGGTAGACAATATGGTTTAAAACCTTATCTATACTACTCTCAAAACCAAGTACCTTTTCTGCTTAAGAGAAATCAAAGACTTTAAATTGCTCGTTTAATCGTTGAAGAAGCTGCTAATATTTCACATGCCAAAAAAGAATACACAAAACAAAAAGGGGGCCTTGACTATACGTACAAATAAATAATATGCGCCGGGTGACTTTTTTTCGATAAGTTTTAGTAACGACCTTGAATGTCTATATAAACTGCAAAATCGTTTAAGTATTGCTGATAACAAAATTTTTTTTGGTGCATTTGAGAGAAATTTTAAATTCATTGCATTGACCTGCCTGACCGCCAATTAAATCAATTCAGCATTCACCTCCATCGCATGAGATGGAAATGAGAAACATTGGAAAGCAAATTGTCCAAGATCGGTATAGCGGTCCTTTACAAAATTTTCAAATAAAATTTCCTTTAGGGCTTTTTTTTATACGGGCACCAACAATGTTTAATTTTATGGCCTCCAAAGGTATTTTAAACAATTTAGTATAAAAAGAAAGAAAAAAAACCTTAAAAAAAACAACACATCACACTGAGGCGACAGTGCACTTTTACGCTTAATTTAACAAGAATTGCTTATAGAAGCTGTCATAATTTCAATAGGCAACACACACGATTTTGTCAGCGTCATGATAAGCACAACAACTAAACAAAACAGAGAAGCCAAAGTTTTTTTTACGTGAAATGAGTGAAAGAAAAAAAATTAAACAAAATTAACCTTGTCATCATGGCCATTATGACGCCAACTTAAAAGGTGACAACAAAGTGTTACAATGTGACATATTTATTTACACATATTGTTTTGTATATTTTTTTTTCCAAGTAAAATTTAAATTGAAAATATTGTTTGATGAGAATAATGTGAAGACTTACCTTATGGGCTCTGATGGGAGCGCCCTCTGAACAAGCTAATGTGACGTCCACCAGACTCTCGTCCTGTAGTAATTGACTAAACACCCCTAACAGGTTGGATTGATGATTGTTCCACCTCAAGCAGTAGTGCTCACTGCCCATGTCGGTGACAGCTTACGCTGCTGAAAATTGTACAGAAAATAAAAGAAAAACGAAAGAATATTAAAAAAAAAGTCGTAAAATTTTTCATTTTTTTTTTTGGTTTTTTTATTCTCTTTTTTTTTTGTTTAATAAAAAAACACGGTGTAATAAAATCATGAAAAATTCATTTAAAAAAATTTAAATCACGGAAATTGTAATTCAATATGTGTAGCTACTCTCTACCTCCTCTCCACTCTCTCTCTCGCTCACTCTCTATCTCTTCTCAACGACCCTCCTCCTTAGTTTTTTTGTTTTACTCCAGTTTCTTTGGAGTTTATTTTAAAATGAAAAAAGTAAGAAAAACTTAAACAATATGCAGCATACATATATGTATGTATGTACGTACATAAATGCATATGTATTTAGTGCATATAATACCGGTAATATTTTATTAAATATGCATACGTTTAAAAAGCCGTTTTTGCGCACGCGCGTGTTCGATGTCATGTGGTGTTTACACGTTTTTGGTGAATAAAAATACAAAAAAAAACAACAAAAACTACAACAATAAAGAAAAATGAAAAAACTATGGGGAAAAATTATATTCAAACAAAAATCTTTAATGCCGTATAGTTTTTCAAACCGAGTTTTATTTTAATTTGTATTTAAACGTTGTTACTGGACAGACAGACAGGACCGAGATAGGCAGTGCCGTACATACATACTTACATACGATGTACGACGAGTGACCATACAAAAGCCGTAAATATTTTTATTCAAGTCTTTTCTACAAATCCATTTGCATACATATGTACATGCATACCATACATACATACATACATATATGAATTTGAATTTTTATTTTTATTTAAACGCTTGTTACGTTTTGCATTACATTGCAATTTAATTGCATTTAAATGTCTAGTAATTGATATGCAAACATAAAATATATGTATAAGCGTATACGCAAAAAAAAAGCACTCAAATCTAAACACACACACATTGTCAACAAAAGACCAGGCCTTAATTGCGAGAGGCCTTATTAAAAATAATATGTGTGATCAGTGAATAATTGTACTGCCTCTCAACCTATACTTCCCCTAAAAACTTCAATATTTTTATTTTATTTGGTCAGTAGAACCCTTTAGTCCGGACTACAACCTAGTTTCACACAGCACCCATGTTGCGTTTAATAATTTTTATCCATGAGTAGCTGTAAGTCCAATTTAAAGTCAAATCCGAATGATAGATTTTTGAGGCAAGTCGGCGAAACAAATATTTTTTTCACATCTTCGTTTTGTTCGAAATGACCGAGCTGGGGTTTGAATAACGGGTTCGCGTCTAAAAATCCAACATACCTACCCACTAGACTTCCGCGACTTCCAAAGCCTTAAGTCGCTTTCAACTTTTGTGGTTTATTGGCTAAAAACTGTGTCATGTGATATTACAATGTCCTACCGAGTAAAGAGAGCTCTGCAGACACTAAAACAAATGATACACAGATGCTGTATTCCGCTCTAATGACTGGATTATTTGCAGGCGATTAAAGTCGTTTAGTTTTGCAAATTCCTAAGCCATGTTAAACATTTTTGTAAGTTTTTTTGAAATTTGTATCGGGCACTTAAAGCACTACACCCAGGCCTCATTTACAGACCCCCCTTATTGTTTGCCAATTCTATTTCCTCTATCATGGTTCAATCGTTGTTTGAGTTGTAAACCGTAGAGAACAGATCTGATAATTGTACCAGATGTTAGCACTTCATAGTGGAGAATTTCCTTTTAATACTAGGCCATGTATTAGAATGCAATAGGCAAGCAGATGAGTTCGCAAAAGGAGGGTAACTTTCACGTCGATGATGGGGCCAGAACTCTTCTCTGGAATAGAATGGCGGTATGTGTTTGAAAAGGTATGCTCAACGAAAGAGAAGATGACAGCACTTCGTAGTGGATAATTCTCTTCTAATAGCAGGTCATGTATTAGAATGCAAACAGCAAGCATATGAGCTTGCAAAGAGGGGAGCTTAAACAGCGATGATGGTGTCAGAACCCTTTTGTGGAATGGCGGTGGCTGTCCACCGAAAGGGAAGATAAAGATGGCCAAAAGCGGTTCTCAAAACCATTGGGTTGAAGGCAATCAAAACTTTTATTGGGAAATTACAATAAGAGGAGTTCGGAGTCTTATGTATATAGGAGTACCCAGGGATAACCCGAGATTGGTAACCGGTCTTTCGACCGGGCACTGTAGACTCAGAGGGGTTTGTTTCGAGGCCAACATGGGGATTCTGTGACAATGAAAATGAATCACCAGTACATTTGTGTGCATATGAGTTGTTAGACAGGGAAGTTTGAAGAGCAATAGGCTTGGAGTAGACATTACAGGGAGATACCCTATAAAGTTGAAGGGTAGGACAACAGATGATATGGTCGCAGTTCTAAGACACTTCCACCGCTACGTCTAATACAACAACTTAATTCAAAAAGTTTAATGCTTACAGGCCCGGCCCCATTTATGTGACCCTTTCTTTACTGCCCTGCTAAATAGGCGTATTTAGCTTACATGCGCACATAAATTATTCACAAGTTTTGATAACAAGATTTATACGTTGTTTGGACAACACAATGTTTTGTTAAACTGATTAAAAATGTTGTTATAATCACTTACGACTTGTTTTTGTTTTGTTTTGTAGACTTTTGTTGTTGTTGTTGTTGTTTCATCTTGTCATTGGATTTCTTTAATTTACTACCAACAAACAAATTTTAAATTGAAAAATTAATCTTTTGAAAATTGAAAACAAAAACTAAACAAAATTTAATATTAAGGCGGGAAATAATTGGCCATTAGTTACACGATTATTTCAGTATCATGGAGGAGATTTGTACGCGTTGATAACTTCCCAGATTATTTGATTATATCAAGTAATGAGACGGGATTAGATGTCAGACGTTAATTGTGTAAGGCGGTATCTTCAATCCTGTGTGGATATGTTTCAACCCGGTCTTCTTTAAGCTTTATCGCCTGTCATTAAAATGAGATTCGTTTGTGTGATGTCTAATCTCTGTTGGTGTCTCTAATCTCTTTTCAGAAATAGTTCCTGGGTGCCAAATCTGTAGATTATGACGGCTAGGTATTGAGGAATTGTCGTCTAGTTCATGGATTTTCCGCGTTAATTTGCCAACAATGGCAACGAAACAAAAAACTAAAGGACGTGGCTGGTTCAAAATTTTGACAGAAGTCAAATGATGAATGCCTCTTCATGGAAGTAGTGTTAGCCTTATCGTTAAGGAGCGAAAAGTCAAAAAGTTGTTACTTATTGACCCACCTTCGTATGTACATAGTATTAGAAATGAAAATATTTATTGAAAAACGACCAAATATTTCATATGATTTCCGTCATGTCCTAACGTACTAAAAACCGTGCGTGGGTTTTTTATTCGGCTTTAGAAGTCTGATCTTTATATCCTCAAGCTTTACTTTCCCACATCTTGTAAGAAGATTATGGAGCTGCAATGAAAAGTTCCTGTGGCTAAGGAGCTCCTGTTTAACCTCATAAGAAATCAAATTTTCAAATCCTGCATCTTCGTATGTGGGTAATGTGTTGATTTATTAGACGCGAACCGGTGGTTCAAACCCCAGCTCAGATATTTAGAACAACACGAAATATAAAAATATTTCGTTCTTTCGTTGATTTCAACTCAGTAGTCTTCTGAGGCAAAAACTCTGGGAGATGAAAATAAAATTGCCATGAGAATTTTCTTAAAACTGTACAACAGTGTGGTGGTGTAAGATGCTAGGTTGTAATCCTGACTAAAGAGTTGTAATGACCAATTAATTAAGTGTTTGCATATATACCTACTTAGCCCTAAGCTCTCTGTACTTAAAAGTGTTAGGCAGACTTTGTCCTTTAATGTTGTGCCGGGCATTGTCAGCACAAGAAACCCTTGTGGAAAATTTGAATTAGTGTGGGGGGGGGCTCGATATACTAATTATATTTGCCTCATATGTCACAACTATTTCAGCATTTCAAGTGAGCAGCGATATATCCTGGACACTGTTTACAACTTTGATTTCAATACAATGATGAGTTCAAGAGCCTACTCAATGGGCCACCATTTAAATGGCTGACAAACGATTGGAATCCTTGTTATGGAATGTGGAAACAAGAATTCTTAATTCAAGTCAATATTTTTGTAGGGTTGTGAGCTATAACATGCTTGCTTGGAAGAGAAGTTACCAAGATAGTCATAGTTGGTAATTACAACCCTTCAGTCAGGTTTACAAGCTAGTTTCTCACACCACCTATGTTGCGTGTGTCGGGACCTACAGATAAAAGTCGATTCCGAACGACAGATTTTTGAGAAACTTTTCTTGGCAATTTTTGTGCTAAAAATCTGCTGAGAGGAAGTCGCCGAAAAATTATTTATTCATATTTCGTTTTGTTGTAGATGTCCGACCTAGGGTTCGAACCGTGGCATCGCTTCTTATAAACCAACACACTACTATGGCGCCTTCACAACATTCACAATTGTTTTATCGGTTGAAAGGCAGAGACTATGGGTTATACCGTGTGCGTTTCAAAAAAAAAAAAAAAAAAAAAAAACGATCGCCATAACTTTATTGGATTACAATTCTCCCTTGGATTCCCAACTGTTTTGATTGCTGTTTGATCCCTGTTGATGCATGATGGATAAAAATTTCTTCGTATTGAGAAATATGAGGCGGGAACATATCTTCAGAAATGCTTTTTCACAGTCTAGTGAATCAGTCATAATTAACGAAACCAATGACCAGGTTTTAACGATCACAACGAAATCTAGGAAATGACTTTCTTATCATTGAAATTAATGGTTCCTTGGTTCCAGCGATACTTAATGCTTAACAATCACACGAAATACGGTGGGCAGTTCTCTTGGAATAATAATTTTGCAATCATTCTTGCTTTAATGAATTCATTTTTGAATGTGAAGAATGCAAACACAAAAAAAAAGAAGTGCGACAATCAAAAATCAATGTTCAGCCTACCCACTCTTCATTTGTTTAACATGACAAACAAAAAAATGTACGAAACTTGTAAATCACAGCAGAAAAAAGAAGAGAGACGAACGTGTCGGTAATTTTAAGAAGATTTCAATTCAAATTGAATTCAAAACCTAAATTAAAAGCAAATTCGTTACACACACACACAAAAACGAAAAGAATAAGACTTTTAGAGCGCTCTTTTGATACAAAATAACGTAATTAATCAACAACATGGCAATAGAATCGAGGAGGAGGACGAGATGATGTTGATGGCAATTGAGCTGA
Organism: Sarcophaga carnaria; assembly: GCA_958299815.1. NCBI lineage: Eukaryota > Metazoa > Arthropoda > Insecta > Diptera > Sarcophagidae > Sarcophaga > Sarcophaga carnaria. Next base: position 101,614,566 of record OY283149.1, on the reverse strand, counting down.
GCTAAACTAATAAACCCCCCGAGTAAAGCCCAAGACTTTGGATCGTTTTTGTGAAAGAATGCCTGTGTGATCCATTAAAAAAAATTAAAAAAAAAATAAACTGAAAAGAGTGTCTTCTATCAATTGTAGTGTTTGTTGTTGCTGTTAAATTTCACATAAAATTTATAGAGCAACGTTTGCGAAAGAGATTCATTCGTTTTTCATTTCTTTTACCACATTTTATTACTTCGTATTTGTATGAATGGCTTTGAATTGTTCATGTTCGTATTCGAATTGTTTATGTTTTGTTTGTTGTTGTTGTTGTTGCTGTCGCGGTTGCATGTTGACTAAATAAATGTGTTGCATTGCAATTTGATTCATTTTAATTATGCGTGTGTTGTGTTGTAAAAAATAACAAAAGTCGCGGGCCACGAATACGAAACCACACACAAACAAATAAACGAATGAACGTGAATTAAAAACTTGAGCTCGAGAAATGAAAGGCCACCATAAAAATTACAACAACAACAACAAATCGCTTCTAATGCAAAGGATGTTGCAAATAAAAGAGAGGAGATTTAACATCATATTGACTGCTCTTATTAGAGAAGTGAATGTGATGATGAAAAGCTACACTGAGAGAAGATGTCCCGTTCATGCTGTACGTACAGTTGTACTTAAACAAAATGGCTGTGGCTAGAGCTTATGGTACTTAAATGTGAATTTGATTAGCATACAGCAGGGAAATCTTCTGAGGTTATATTCCTGTACATATGGGTGTATTTAGAAAACGTGTTCTCTATTTAAAAATTTATAGGAATCACTTCCTAATTGCGATCATGTTTTTAAATTTCCCGTCTCTTAAATGAAAGAATAACAGCGGTCCTCCTGTTTACAAGCACCTGGTAGTGGTTAGGTTAGGTTTAGGTTAGATCGAAGTGGTAGCTCCGATAACAAAGAGCTCACTTGAGCACGCATAGAGGCCCGTTGTGATGTCACGAGTGAACGCAGTCTCTGTGCTGACCAAGTTCTACCAAAATCAGGGAAGAGAAGGAAGATGGTCAGCGCAGGGGTTGCACACCTGTTAGTGAACTTTTGATTAATTTTGAGCAACCTGCGTCATTTAGCTTGTGGTTGACAGCAATTGAGCAAACCAGAGAGCAATTAAAAAAAAAATTTATCTCGTGTGATTATTAAGTATTAAGCATCGCCGAAACTAAAGCTAATCTTCTTAAATACTAGGGGAACTGTGAACCATTAATTTCAATGATAAAAAAAATAATTTCCTAGAATTCGTTGTGACCGTTAAAGCACAGAAACTGCCGACTGGCATCTCTCACGGCTCAGTGGTTTCTATTATGAAGGAATCACTTGACAGTGAAAAGGCTTTTCCCGAGATGGGTGCCCGCCCAGTGGGCTCATATTAATTACAAACACTCTAAGGATGGTTTGGTGCTGTTATACTACAGGTTTTACGTTATTTAGTGACTGTAAGCGAAATATGCATCCATCATTGCACAACAGGGACCAAACAGCAATCAAAACATGGGGAATCCAAGGTAGAATTGTAAGCCAATAAAGTAATGGGGACCTTTTTTTTTAATGCACACGGTATAATCCACATTGAGTACCTTTAAAAGGATAAAACTATTGTGAATGTTATGAAGACGCCATAGTCTAGTAGGTAGTGTGTTTGCTTATTAGACGCGAGTCCGTGATTCAAACCCCAGCTCAGACATGTGGAACGAAAGAAAAAAGGTTTTTCTTCCGTTAAAAACTGTGAATAATTAAAATTGCCATGTAGAGTTTCTTATATCTGCCGCTCGGATTCGGTGTTAAACTGTAGGCCCCGCCAATCATTGATAAAATAAACACGCAACATGGGTTGTGTGAGAAGCTAGATTGTAATCCAGGCCAAAAGCTTTAATGATCGACTAAGTAAGCATGTTATGCTAATTTATTAGAGCGATTCAAAGAGCATTTGAAAGTAAAAATAATCGCATTTGGCTAAAAAAGAAAGTTCTTCTGCAGCAGGATAATGCAAGAATGCACACACATTTGCAGTTGCCGTACCAATAATCCATTAATTATGCTACGAATTGTACCCTCATTCACATTATTTTATGGATTTAGCTCTGACAGCAGTTTTCTTGTCTCCAAAGCTAGAAAAATTGGATCTGCTACAGGGGATGTGAGCAACCTCGACATGAAGGAAGGGATTAAAACAATTGGAAAGACCATAAAAGAGATTATATTGTAAAATAAAATGATTTTTAATAAAAAAAAAAATTTGTCTTTCAATTAAAACCACTTGGATTTTTATTAACCAGTCCTCGTATTTTTATTCTACTGACACAATTTATAAATACCGATTATGAATGTGACTTACTACGACATCTCGCTGACCGCATGCCACTTCTGACATTGTGTTCACACGATTTTCTACCTCCGTGTGCTTTAAAACGATGTTTAAAAAATTTAAAAAAAAACGACTAAGTGGTATGTTTTATTGCGGAACTCTACTTTAATATGAAAGTCAATAAAATTTCCTTTTCGCTAAGTGTACCACAGGGGAAAAGAAAAAGACATTTCATGTATTAAGATCACCATTTCATGTGTATGTATGTAAAAATAATAACAACAGCAACAGCTAAAACAGATGAGAAATGAAATATCACACACTGAGGCTTCAAATTACCAACGATCATTGGAAATTTACGAGCACTGGCATGAATATTTAAAGCCAAAGCCACAATGACGACGTTGTCTGCAATGTCGATGATGTTGTTTGTTGTCGTTGAGTCTTTTCAACTTTGGTGGACGATTTAAAGGAAAAATCAACACAAGTGCAGCAGTGTGGTTGGTTGGTTGGTTGGTGATGATCTTGTAACCGCCACCAACACCAAGCAAGAACAACATTACATTACAATCAGCACAGCTAAGAAAACAAAACAACAGTTAACCTGGCAAGCAACCAATCTAAGCAGCGTCCAGGAATAGAAACAAAATCAACTGTCATGCTGCATACACGATAAATAAATGAAATGAGTGAGTATAGGGAGAGTAAAGCAGGCTTAACGCAAGCAGTATATCGAATTGTATTTGTAGTATTGTATTGTACTCGTACTTGCGCACTCGTCGTCATCGTTGTCCTAGTCGTCGTTGTAGTCGTCGTCGTCGACAAGAGTGTGTAATAAATGCATTTTTAAGTGCAATTTGCAAAACAAGTGCTGCACCGACGCATGCCACATAATAAATTGCGTTTAATGTTTTAACTTTTCTTCATCATTTTCTTCGTTTTCTTCGGCTGCTTTTTCTTATTTTGTTTTGTTTTTGTTTTTGCTTTTTTTTAGTAGACAACTGATTTAAGTAACATGCACTCTTAAGTTTCACGTACCCATGTTGTATGCTGTTTATACTGTTTGTCCGCTGTTTGTATACGATTTTAAAATTCCCAAGATTCGTTACAACGTTATTCACTGTTTCGTTTTATTTAAATTTGATTTCTTGCTGTTTTACAATTTTGTTTTAAATTTTATGACGATTTTTAATTAGAAATAATAAATTTTGGTTGAGATTTTCTTTTGTCCACAACACAAACTTCAATGCAATATTGCGATGCGTCAACAATAAAATTGAAATATTTCGATATCAGTTGCGAAATGGCACGTAAAACCTAAAGTTAGAGGGTAATTTGAAACTTTAATGCCAACATGTAGAGTAAAAGACATTCCTAAAGGAGTTACTTTATGTTTCTTTTTGTGTGTTTCCGCTCCAATAGCAAAGAATCAATACAATAACCCTACACCGAATGATCTCAATCATATGGTTAGTCAGTTGGGAAACAATAACACGAAAAGGCCTACATTAGGCCTTTAAAATCGTTGACTTAATCTCATAGGATTGCAAACAAATCGAAATTCGAATGCTGCTCTCATCATATTTCTAGCTTCCCACACCATTTATGTTGTGTGTGTTAATTTTATACAGGAGTGGCGGAGGGCCTACAGTTTAAAGCCGACTTCGAACAACAGATTTTATTTTTTGAGAAACCTTTTCATGGCAATTGTATTTAGAGATAGATAAGAGTTTTTTCCAGAAATCTGCTGAGACGAAGTCATCGAAGAAATGTCATTTCATATTTCGCTCAGTTGGTGATATTTGATCTGGGGTTTCAACTTAGGCCTCATGCCTAATAAGCCTACACACAGTACTAAATAGACTATGACGACTTCCAAAAGCTGAATTCCATTAGACTTCGATGAGAGCTGTTCTTATTGCTTCAAAAAATTCAATTCAAAAATTTTCGTGCAGTGTAAGAGAACTTTGCCGCTGTTAACAGGGTCAGAACCTTACTCTGATTTGAGCCAAGCATCAGACTATCCACGAATAACCTGAGGTCGATAGTCGGTCTTTTGACAGGATGCTGTGGATTTAGGTACACTTATTCACAATGGGGATTACTGCGTATCCAACATGTACTAGGTCCTGTAATGATAGAATTGACTCATAAGAACAAATTGTTCGGACCTGTGAGGCATTAATATGTACATCCCAGAAGAAAACAGCTGCAAACATATTCGATGCTGATGCCGGGAAGCATCCAGAAGTTTGTCAGGTCAATAGAGTTGGCAGAGGCATTATAGAGAAGCTAGGCCGTAATCCTGACTGAAGGGTTGTAATAGCCAAGTATATATGTATGTATGTATGTATTATAGAGATACCCTTTAAAGGTGATGGGAATTACAGTTGACCGTATGGTCGTAGTACTACAATAAACATATCATATCTCGGCCCGTGAAAGTTCTGGAACAGTTCGGGCACTGGAACAGTGGTCTTTGTAATCACGTTGTTGGATTTTAATGAGTGTCCCTTTCATGTAAACTCTCTTATCAGAATGTTGTGCTGAGGTAGTCTTTAGTTAGGAGTACAAAAAAGCTCAATATTTATGGCCTTTCATCAGAAGCAACAAAATTTATGTTGTAATCACTGATTGGTGAAAGTTTTTAGTCAAAGTGTGGTTTTGTCTCAAGATAGGCCACAAGTTTCGCAATCAAACATTTGCATGAACTGTTGAAAACCAGTGTTTTAAGTAGATATCTACAAATATCGCCCCGGGTACACGGCCTAATAGGCTTAGCTGATAAACGAACTCTTTACAATCAATTTTACAGCCATTGAATTGAATAAATTTAGTCGATCAGGAATTTAAAGTTTGAAAGATTGCATAGGCACTTCCTATGGCTTATTGGCTTCAGATTTGAATCATGGTTTGGATACGATAAAGGTTTACAGGATTGCAAAGCCATCGTGCGATAACTTCTTGGAAGTATTTGACGTTGTTGAACCGTAATTAGAACGAGTTTCTGCATCATATCGCAACCGTGGATGAAACATGAATTCCGCGACCACTCTCCAGAACCCATACAGTAGTGAAAACAGGACAATTCTCAGAGTGAATTGGTGCCAAATAAGGCCACGGAGGGCGGGAACTATTATTTCAAGATATTGGATTGACTGAATGAGGACTTGCACAGTCATAAGCCAGTTTCTCTGGTAAAAATTAATGATTAGAGTTAGTCTATGGAGTGTTCATATGGCGTTCGACATTGTTCATATTAATCAATGCAAAAACAACCGCTATTCTGTGAGTCAGGTTAAAGGTTAGCTAAGGGTTAAAGAGAGGCTAAAGGTAATCGATAATCACAACTAACAATCTCGTACTCATCAGGGTCGTTATTACTTACAATGCCCTCCATGTCGACAACCTGGAGGGTCAGAAGAAAATGCTTCTTCTTAACAAGTAGAGAATGTAGACATTATTAGATCAAACTAATTGCCGTGTAGACTCTTTTCGAAGTCTGTAAAAGTGGCTGACTGTCTTTAAGTCAATGGACATATACTCCCTAATACTTCAGTCTGATGTGGCGGATACTAAAGTCATCCCTTAGCTTGATATGCATTCCCTTGCGGTAACACTTTAACCTACTAATTCTTCTCACAGAGAGTGCATGGTTAGCGCCCATTTTTTTTTTAAATTCTCCCCTTTTCTACTACAGCACTGTGATTAATTTTTCTTTTTTGCATAGCAAAAGTTAGATTGTTAGGAAAACTAAGGAGTGTCCTGTATTTTCTGCCTTCTTACTCTCTTGCTCTTTAAATCTCTTTCTCTCTCTCTCTATCTATGTACATATCTCTGAGTAGTTATTGTGTACATATATGTGTGTGTATAATTACTTATTTTAACATTTATTTTTAATGAATATTCATAAATTACACAATAATTGTTGATGAATTCTTAACGCATCTTGCTCGTTGTTGATACTGATTGATAGATATGTAGATAGGCAGCAGCCTTATTAGCTAACCGGCTTAATTAAGAAATTATTGTCGTACGTACGCCAATGTTCCTAAACAAGATGTACGCGTGCATCGTACGAATGTATAGTGAAACCAGTACGCCAGGTTTAATCATTCGCTATTAGAGAATTTATTAAATGTCGATTTGATGGCTATGGCAGCCTAAGGGGCAGCGGCGTTGGTTGCAATTTAAATTTGATTTTGTTTCAATCAGGAGGCTAAAAATATCACATCAAGAAAATTGTTTTCTTAATATCTGCCTATTAAAATAGATTTTTTTAAAATCATTTGAGATTTTTATTATTTTGTGTTGTTTTTTACTGTACTTAAGACTGCAATAACAGGCAGTTGTTACACATGTTTTTCCGTTCAAGCACTATAATTAACAAATTATTAGATTTCAGCCGCAGGCTTAATTATACTCTGCTTAGTTTTATAGTTTTACAGAGAAAATGTAAAAAAAACGAAAAAAATTTACAAAGGAAAACACAGCCTTAATAACAGTTATGTTACATGTGCGCAGTTATTTTTTAGTTTAGCAGCCGCAGTTATGGAAATGAGTAGGAAGACCTCACAGGTTAGATTTCTTTTGAGGGAGGGAATCCATTTACAGACTACACGTTAAAATATGAGTAAATTTTATAAATCAAACAAAATAAATTTGATTACAGTTACTGTTGTTATTAATCTAGTTTATAACATAAGAACTGACACATTGCAAAGGTCAAAGGTTATAGATCAAATGAAGACAAATTAATTTAAAAAAAATTCCAAACTAAACTAAGAGTTAAAATACATACTTTTGTTTCAAATATTTCGTTATACAATGGCTTTAAAGTTTATGAAACAATTGTTGCATTACTTGACTGGTTCAAAGGTCTTAAAACAACAAGTTTTTAATGCTTAATGCTGATAGGAAAAAAATCAGTGAAGATTTTAAGTAACAGGCTCTATAATAATGTTTCTTGAAAAATGCCTAAGGCAGTAGCAAAGGTCAGGGTTCAAATTTTAATTCTTAATTTTAATTTTGTGTGGAGTCTGAAATATTTATTCATTAGATAGGCAAACGAAGTATGTTTTCTAGTCAGAGGTCATGGCTATTTCGAAATCGGCACTATACTTGTTGCATGGTGAGTTTTTAACTGAAAATATATTGATTTATTCGGCCAGTATGGCTGCGATTAAGTCCCTAACAAACGTAGTTTAAACTTCTCTCACTGGCCATGAATACACAATAATTGTTGATGAAGTTTTGGATTACTTGGTCGCCATAGGCTAGTAGGTGTTAGCTTATTAGACGTGAGACCAAGATTCAAAGCCGAGGTCAGACATCACTAACATTAAATATGAATCAAATATGAAAAAATATTTCTTTGGCTACTACATCTAGAGAATTTCACTCTGAGAGTGAATAAAACTGCCATGAAAAGTTTCTCAAAAATTTATCGTTCGGAGTATAGGCTTGTTCACTCATGTATAAAATTAACACACACACAGCATAAGTGGTGTGAGAAGCTAGGTCGTCATATTGACGGAAGGCTTGTAGCTCTTATATAAATTCCGGGACCAATGGAAATTTGTAACGAATTGGCCAGGGCCGGTATGGATCTCACAATCTTCAACGTGTTACACGGCATATGTATTCCGATTTCATTTTATGAGAAGGCTTAATCTCGTTGGCAACAAGAGCGTACCTGCAATATTTTCTAGACTCTGTTGGGCATGTACGGATTAGAAGACGACCGACCCTCTTTTATTCTCAAATCGCATGACCATCCGTCGCACAATAGCGATTCTCACGGGCCACTATCTTTTCGGTACATACACATGTACATACTTACATGATTGATCATTATTATGACCAAGTTTCTCACACTACTTATGTTGTGTGCGTGCTAATTTTATACCTGATTGGCGGGACCTACAGTTTAAAGCCGACTTCGAACAACAGATTTTTGAGAAACTTTTCATGACAATTTTATTTACTGTTAGCGCTTTTGCCAGAAGTTTGCTGAGAGAAAGTCGCCGTAGAAATATTTTTTCATATTCCGTTTTGTTGGAGATGTCCAACCTGGGGTTTGAATCGAGGCTACACGTCTAATAAGCCAACGCACTATTTAGTAGATACGGCAACTATTTTTTTCCTGTAGAAAATCCGAAAGTCTTTGTATTCCGGCAAATGACTTCTGCAGGAGGAAGAACAAACCTCTTGTCTCAGTGCTCTGTTGTTATAAAGATACACAGATTTTTGACCTCTCACATTCTCACATCCTGGATTAATATAATATAAGGATTATTGCAATAGCAAGATCTATTCTTTAAACTCGGGTTAGTTTCCTTCTAGCGAATGTTTGATGCTCAGGTTGAATATTGATTGTGAGCCTAAGTCACACCTTTTCCTTCAGGGGTTCCGACACCTGACTTAATCTAACCTAGATGAACTTGTCTAAAATAATTCTTCAAGTCTAATCGACTACTTTTAAGCCTAATCGAATACCATCATTAGGAAAACTTACAAATTTATCGATCAGGATCGATCTTTTGCTTATTACCTCGAAGTAAACAACACACTTTACCCATAATCATGACAATAATGAGCTATCAGTAGCTGATCGAAGGCGTAAACGTGATCGATTCAATTGTACGTTCTTTGGTACTTGTGTATTCATTATGAATTGAAGTGCCTCAAGTACTTGATTTCATTTGACTTATTTGCATTCAACACCTTTGGAATCTGATTCAAAATTATTTATTTACAGCTGAGTAGCTTTAACTATATGTTCGGTGTAGTGTCACAGACCAGTATCACTGGTGGGAATCGAACCCTCGACCCTCACGCTAATAGTCTAGCACACTACCTACTAGACTACCAGGGCACCCTGATTCAAAATTAATTGCAATTCAATACATATATAATTTGGTCTCGTGAAGTCTGTTTTCAGGCCTTTAAACCGCATATATTAGAAGGCGAAACTGCCAGGGAAGTGGGAAGGGAAGATGGGGTGTATACCTTTAATTATTCATAAGAACACTGACAACATCCAGTAGAACCTACAAGGTCCTACAGACAAAATTCGTTGGCTAATCACTCTGTTCCCATGTATCTTAGAATCAAATCTAATGTCCATAATTAATACAACATTTCCTCCTAATTCCAATGCAATGAACTGCTTGAGTAGGTGCCATAATCTGACTGTTGATCGTGTATATAAGTCTCCAAGTGACTTTATGAGTCACTTGAGTACTCTTTTAAGTACTTTTTCTCACGAAGCAGCCTTAGCTTCTCTATCAGTGACAGCGAGATGTAGTCATATACCACAGTAATTTTATGAAAACCTATCCATAATTCTTCCAACAACACAACTCCATAAAATTTCTAAACAGACTAACGAAATGAGCTCCAATTAGCTTTCGTCTTGTCTGATGCCTGAAATAAATTAAAAAAAATTTATAATTCGTTCTCAGAAAGCGAACAAACAAACGACAACAGAAAAGAAATCTTATTTACAATGCCAGTTTCATTAAAAGTGCGTTGGGATCATATTACTGCAGCCATGTGCATGGATATGGATGGACTGAATGGCAAGATTTTTCATTTAAACAGAAGAAGAAGAAGAAGAAAGAAAAAGAATGCATTTTCACTCCATTAATTCACACTTGCACACAATGCCAGACGCAAAAGCAAAAGCAAAAGCAAACGCAGTTAGTTTATGAGTGTGAAATACAAGAAAACAAAAAAACGGCGTTAATTTGAAAAGCAGGCGTGGGATTACTACATCGTTAGAACATTTTTGCCAACTAATTAACGCATGCGTGCGTAAACTTTCTAGTGTTTTGTGAGTGAATAATTGTGCGGCTTATTAAACTTTGCGTTCATTAAGACAGATACTACCGAGTGTAAGGGAAGACGTTTTTTGTTCTGGAGGCCACATTTGGTTTTTAATTTATGTATTACACACAGAAGCAAACAACAACAACAGCAATAATTAAGTTCCAACATAATTAGAAATTTAATACAATACAATACAACTGTTTAAAGAGTACTTAAAGAGTACTTAAATGGTACTCCCATGCCATATAAAAATTTGTACTTTTTTTCTGATTTATAATATGGGAGAGAGTCCCTCAGGGATGGAGGTAGTGAATTAATAATTAATTGTTAGCAATTAATAAGTACTTCCTTTAAAATCATACTTATGTATAGGAGGATGGTCTGAACATTAGTCTTCCGCGTATAATCAATTAAATGGGCCTTTTAATCACTTGTTAGTGGTATACGAACACACAACACCCATCTCTATTGGGTTCCGGGCCACTGTGGCATAGAAGGAAACGAAATGGCGGACGATCTGGCACTTCAAGGATCGGAGATGTCTGAGCAGCAGACGATAGAGGGGATATATGCCCTCCAAGAATACTTTTTCAAATTGGAAAAGCCAACATGGATTTTAACAAACAGTGGGTGATCCAAATTACCTGGATGCCGAATTTCGAAACTGCTATGTCCAGCAGTGTACAGCTGGAGAACCGGTGAGCTACTTGAATTCGAAAAGAGAACAGTTCGCATTCTAACAGGAATTCAAACCAGACACTACGCTATTGGCAGTTTCGCTCACAGGCTAGGTCTGATCTACCAGGATTTCTGCAGAAGCTGCCATGTTGTGGAGTAGACGGAATCGGTACAACACCCCTTACGCGAGTGCCCTGCATTTCAAAACAGACGTCAACGGTGTTTGGGTAACAGAACGTTTGAAGATCTCGGCATGGTAGCGTACGTGCCACTATATGAAATCCGATCCGCAAATTCGAAAGACGTTTAGTACTCGTATGTTCTCCAAACATTCGTTCATTACTTTTATCCAGTGAGTTTAAGAAAACGATGTTATCGTAGTCTATCTAGCGATATCTTCCCAACAGATTTCTGGCAAAAAGTCTGGGAAAAATGAAATTGCCACGAAAACTTACTCAAAAATCTGTCGTTCTTAGTCGACCGTTAAAATGTGGGTACCGTCACTTCCAGATAAGTTTAACAGACGCAAATTGGGTGGTTTGAGAACCTACATTGATATCCTGAGTAAAGAGTTGTAATGACCACTGAAGTAAGTAAGAAAACTGAAACCTTTTAAGACGAAAAAATCTATACGAAAATGGCCTTGAAGTTAGGATAACAATTCTTATGTAATCAGTGAGCCATAAATTAACCACAGATCAGATAAACGCCATGTCTAGTCTTGACAAATTCTTTGAGGAAGATTTGAGTTAAGTATACTATGTCTGACTAAGATGCTTTCAATGCCTTGATGAACATAAAACGGTGGGACACGATGTATCCATATGCTCATCTGCATTATGCAATACCAAATGGATATATGGTACTCAAGTAGATTACAATTGGAATGTCTTAGGAATTATATAAAATCACTTGACTGTTTTTGAGCGCTCAATGTATTAGTTGTACATACACAAGGGAGTCTCCAAAACTAAACAAGAAAGGCTTACTGCCTGAACGCAATGAAGATTCGCCAGTATCGAGATATGCATTTTATGAGGATGCATTTTTTTCCATAGTACTTGAAATAAATGAAATTGTCGATACTGGATAATAACGAAAATGCCAACAGAAAGTCATCGCCGTAGTCTAGTAAGTAGTGTAAAGCCAGGGTTCGAGCCCCAGGCTAGACATCAAAACAAAATACAAAAAAAATATTTCTTCGGCGACTTCCTCTCAGCAGATTTCTGGCACTGAAAAGTAAATAAAAATTGCCATGAAAAGTTTCTCACAAATCTGTCGTTCGGAGTCGACTTTAAACTGTAGGTCCCGCCACTCATGTATAAAATTAACACACACAACATAAGAGGTGCGAGAAATTAGGTCGTAATCCTGACTGAAGGGTTGTAATGACCAATTATGTATGTACGTATGTATGTACATACATATGTATACATATACATACATGCAGTACTGCGAATAGCAAATGTAAAGGACATGATTTTTAAAACTTGTTGAAAACTTTTTAAAAAAAAATTAATTTAAAAACGCAAAACTTGTGCTGGGTTATAATTTTGTTTTTAGCGTGCAGCAGTAAATTATGGCTAAATTCGTATTGCAAACAAGGGCCAGCTGGACCGTTTCATTCATGATTACCAATCTTTCTTCTCTATCTTCTTTTGTTTTTAAATTTAAATTTTAACGTTAAAAAGTAATTTTTCGCATCAACTGTTTTAATTATATAAGGCCCCTCTTTTCATTTCTTTAAAATTTTTTGTAAAATTTTGCTTTACAATCAGAACCACAGTTAATTCTGTGTATCATTTTTCTCCTCCAAGAGGAGGCGGAATAAAACAGCTGAAGAAGATGCAAAACAATGTTGCTGGTGGTGAATAGTTGTAAACTGTTCTGGCGAAAAGCGGTATTAAAAGCAGAGTGGTAGAGAGAGGGGGAGGCTGGTAATAAAATAAGTAACACACTATTTTTATTTTTATCTTTAGCCATCCATTTATATTTTATCGCATCGCTATCAAATATTAAGTATTTTGCTTGTTTTAGATAACGATCATCATATGCTCAGAGAGGTGAGGCAGACAGACAAAACAGTGATTCGTAACATCTGTGTAGAGAACTCGAGTGTGTGTGTTTTTATTTTATTTTCCTTCTTTTTTTGTTATCTATTCAGATCCGCGAGAACTAAGCATTGTAAAAGTGTTTATGTTTTTCTGTTGTTGTTGTTATTTTAGTTTCAGTTTTTCTTAAAGGCCACAACACAACAACAACAGCAGTTTTTAAATATCAGACAGACAGACAGACAGTAATTTTTCTATTTACGAGTCGAGAGTTGTTTATTGGCTGGATTAAATAAGTATTTTGATTGTGATATTCTTTCTTTTTTTTGTTCAGTTTTTGTTTTTGTTTTTGGATTTTATTTTTGTATTCCATTTGTTAGTGTGTGACTGACTTTTAGAAGCTGCTGGCATTAAAAAATTTTTTTTTATTATTAAATATGTTGTAAATTACACTCGAAGAAAATAAAAATTATTAGACTCTTAAGAAATAGCTGCGATATTATGTTATCACCTTTATGACGAGTAAAACTAACTGTCAAATTAATTTAATTTGTTTTTCATATAAAACAGAGTCATATTCATTTATTTATTTATTTATTACAATACAATTAGAAATTATATTCTAATTATATACGAGCTGAGTAACTTTGACCATATGCTCGGAGTAGTGTCACAGACCAAACAAAGTCTTTGGTGGGAATCGAATCCACGACCCTCACGCTAATAGTCTAGCACACTACCCAGTAGACTACCAGGGCACCCACATATTCATTTAAAAACTAGCAAAGACTAGAAATAACAAACCAGGAAAGCTCCCACGATTTAATTCCCATTTTAGGCATGAAAAACCCCATTGTGCGTCGTTTACTGCATGAATATTATGAGTGATTCACTCCTCTATAGACTACCCACGTTTTATCTAAAAAACTGAATAAAATTTTGCATCTACAGCAGGAGCTTAGACCGTCAGCAAAAGGTTTTCATATCCACTAAATATCAACCTGGGGTGACAGTTTGGAATTTTAAAAGAGGGGTTACGCTCTCAAAGTAGCCTGTTACCACAGGAGAGAACGACCAAGCAATTATGCTTGATCGCATGATCATCAGTAGAATGCTGCTAAAACTCCGCTAAGCATGTCTTTACAAGCTAATTATGAAAGTTTTTGATGGCGTATTGATATTGTGACCTTTCGAGCTGTCTTACAGTATTGACTCATTTTTGTCGCCCTAAAGAACTTCAGGTTATTGATGGATGTCAGTAAGTACTGTCTAAAGATACGCGAATTCTAGAAAAAAAGCTAATGACAGTGAAAGAACGAATGACTTCAAAGCCTGAATTGAAGCCACAAAAAGAAAATATCCATTATGAGTTGCGAAATTTTGGTGAAAAGATCAGTTCTTCTCATACATACATAAGTGGTCATTACAACCCTTCAGTTAGGATTACAATCTAGCTTCTCACATCACTTATGTTTCATACATGAGGGGCAGGGGACCTAGAGTTTAATATCGACTCCGAACAACAGATTTTTTTGAGAAACTTTTCATGACAATTTTGTTTACTCTTAGAGTTTTTGCAAGAAATCTGCTGAGAGGAAGTCCCAAAGACTTTTACAACAGGTAAAAACCACAGGTTCTCGTTTAATAAATTATCACTCTACTAACTAGACTAAGATCAGTTCTTCTCCATTGCTCTTCACTCGATTGCTTTAACAAACTTATCAAGAAAGAGAGCTGCAACTAGAATTGGCCAACAGCAAAGGTGTTGTACGGCATAATGGTAGTCCCCGCTCAGCGTATAGGCCAGACCAGCCAAGCTTATGCTAGATTAGGAAGAGTTTCGACCTAGGCTAGCATTTAAGTGCATTGTGATACCACAAACAATAATTCAAACCGAAGATCATAAATTTCCGAGAGGAAACCAACCCTCGAGTTCAAAATAAATCTTAATACTGCAGCAATCGATCAAGGAAGCCGAAAAGTAAGAGATTGAAACCTCCCTCTTATCATGATAAAAAGAGCAGCTAACTGAGATATGAAGTGAAATACAGTCTCTTCATCCTACTCAGACCTACTACAGCTTCTGCAGAAGTCATTTGATGATACACCAAGTCTTTCAGCACACCTTCCTTTTTTCCACCTTCCCTAAGACAAATTCGTCTTACATGTGAGTTTAAAGTTCTTTTTGCTGCCTAAGTTTAAAGGTATCCAAGAGTTTAATGAATTTTTTCCTCGAGTGTAACTTTGAAAAAAAAAAACAAGAAAAAAACAAGAAAAAGAAAACAAGAAGAACATGTAACAACAATAAAACAAATCTTAACTGTTTCTCTATTATTATTACCATTATTTTGTTGTTGTTGTTGTTTTATTATTTTCTTGTTTATTCTCGAATTGCATTCACATAATGGATACGCGCTAGTCTGTCTACACAGAGACAGACAGACGGCCAGTACAGTTGAGGACGGACAATGTGATCTGTAACACATTGAAAAAAAAAAAAAACAGTTTAACAGGGGGCCACAACTAACTATAGACCATAAGTCTTGCTAGCACATAGAAAAATAAAGACACTTAGAGAAGCAAGTGTCTGTTTGAACGATGACTTCTAAACATTGACCCAAGCAGAGTGAATAAATGCGCATGTGCATGCACATTCGTATTCGAGCAACATATGCAAAAAGCCATTCAAACTTAAAGTGGCTACAAATACGTTTTGTTAACGAATAGTCAGCCAACCAGCCAGCCAGCCAGCGTATAGTAAGTAGTCTCATGGAAAATGTAGTGCAAAAATTACAAAAAAATAAAAAAGAGAACGAATTCACAGATTAAAGTTAAGTTAAGTTTAAACGCATGCTGTGCGTATGGCCATAAATCAACATTTTATTTGTTGAAATAAATCTGCACTTTATTGCTTCATTATTATGCGAAATTGTTATTTATGGCAGCAGGAAGTACTAGTAGAGTATACTCGTACTCCTCACACATTGCCATGTAATTCATAACAAAAAAAAAAAGTAACTGCAAATCGTTCGAGCCATAGCTAAAGATCGATCATTATAAATGAACATTTTGCAAGAAAAAAAAAAACCAACCTTAGTTTAGCTTAGCTTAGCTAAGCTGGTGTAATCGCTTTATGATCTTGTCTTGAAACAAATTTTCTTTTTTCAAATCACCTCTCTTTACACTTCTAAGCTTTTTTGCTTCGATAATGGAAAAATCAATCAAGTTTTTTTGAAAAATTGAAAGAAAAAAAATTTCTTTTTCTTAACAATACTTAACGACAACAATGGAATGGAGGGAGGGGGGGGGGGGGCAGAATTTCATTATAATTGTTTGGCATTTTAAGTAATTTCTTCATCTGGCCCTCCCCTTCCTTGCATTTCTTTGCTCATTTGTGTTAAACTTTAAAAGGTTTTTTTTCTTAATTTATAACGAGCAACAGTTGGTTGTTGGCCAAAGTTTTTATGCCGACTCATATGGCCGACGCCAAACCAATCCAAGCCAATACTTTTTAGTGGGCTTTTATATTTTTTCTTTTCTTTTCTTTTCCTTTCTTTTGAAAACTAATCTTTAATTTCATTTCTTTCTTTCTGTTTGCGTTTTTCTGTTTTTATGATTTTGAACCATTAAATAATGCGTAATACAAGTAGTGTACGTACGTAAGTATGTATGTATGTATGACCAGCATATTTTTATAGCCCATACTCTGACTGTCATAAATAAATACGATTTTCTTTCGTTTTCTTTCATTTTTTTGAACCAAAAAAATCACCACTGGCGGCTTAATGGGTTCTTTATTTGTGGGCTTTTTAAAATAGTTTTTCATTTATTAAAAATCGCTTAAAGCCTATTTAATTATAGAAATCAATTGATAGAGGAAAAACTAGTCGAAATTGTTACCTCCAGCTAGAGGAAAATTAGTTTTTCTTGACTCTCCTTAATATGTTGGCGGCGTTTTAATGAGGCACGTGGAGTAGAAAATTAATTACAGTGTGCTAAAATGTACCGTTATATGATGGTAAATGGCAACTCATAAAGGCATGAATTCACTTGTATTCGAATTTTCGTTTAAAACACCACTACAGCAGAAGTATTCATGAGTTCGTCCTCCCCATTTCTTTATAAATGCTACTCTTCCCTAAACGCTTACTAGGCAGGTATGTATATGCACTGAAGTACTGTGTGTCTGAAAAGCACTTGAACTTTGCAATTTACTTTCTAAAGCAAAGGGGTTACTTCTGAAGGTATAGGTTTTGAAGAATTTGTAGAGGAAAGGCAGGAATGTATTTAATTGAGTACAGACCAGAACCAAGACTGCGACTGTGCCACATACCATTCGTAATTATAATGCAGATAGGAAATGTATTCCAAGTAACTTAAAAGATGGTGAAATATGTATCAGGAAGTGAAGAACGAGTGCAGACCCATCATTTAGCTCAAATAAAAAGTCAGTAGCCACCAAGCCAGACAAACTATCGGAAATTTTTCTGCTTACCAAGCAGATTGGTAGTTGGAACCATCTAACTAACTTACTTAATTATTTAATTGGTCACTACAATCCTCTAGCAAGGATTACAACCTAGCTTCTTACACCACCCATGGTGTACAGCTGTGTTCAAAATAATAGGAGTGCTACCATGTAATATTTTTAAAGTTAAAATTTTTTATTCTACCAATTTGCAAAACATGATATATTTTAATGGTAGTTGCAACGATATGTAAGAAATAAAATACAAAAAAGAATCTCGTAATAACTTTAATATTTACGATGAAATTGATGACCGCAGAATTGTGCGATACAGCAAAATGAATCCTTCGGCGTATGCAAAAAAAAAAAATTCAAAAAGATCTGAATCTTGCCGTAAGTGGCGCTACTATTCGTAGGCGTCTGATGGACAACGATGTATTCGCAAGAAGTCCATGAAAGGTGCCATTGCTGACAAAAAAAAAAACAGGTAGCAGCACGCTTAAATTTTGCCCAAGAACATATCAATTGGACGAAAGAAAAATGGAGAATCATACTGTGGAACGACGAAGGCAAAATTGTTTTATTTGGTGGCATTGGGTCTAGACAGTATGTTAAATGTCCGCCCAACACCAAATATAAAGCTCAGTATAGACAAAAGACAGTAGTTAAACATGGTGGTGCAAAACTAATGATATGGGGAAGGTTTTCATATAATGGTTTAGGCCCAATACATCCAATTAGAGGCATATTGGATAGGAAAGTCTATGTTGGCATTTTGAGAGAAGTGATGTTACCATACTCCACGCCTCTAAACTGGATATTCCAACAAGATAATGACCCGAAACACACCAGTAAATTGGCAAATGAGTGGTTTCGGGTTAATGGGGCAAAGGTTATGGGGTGAACAGTTCAGTTTCCTGACCTTAATCCCATAGAACATCAATGGGGAGATGTTAAAAGTATGTTGCAGAGAAAAAAACCTCCATATGCAGAAGAACTATGGATCACAGTGCGCGATGCGTGGCATCAAATTCCTTTAAAGAGATGACAAGATCTTATTGACTCAATGCCTCGTAGACGTGCTGAATTCATTAGAAACAAAGGTTATTCAACCAAATACTAAACTAACTTTACTATTTCAAGATAATATCAAACTTTTGTGCCTTTTGTTTACAAATTATTCGGTTGTTTGCTAACACTCCTATTATTTTGAACAATTAATTTTGAGAGTAAGCTTTATTTACATGAAATATTTTTTGTTTTCGTAGTTTTAATTAAATAATTAAGTGTTAAAAAATTAGAAAATGAATTAGAAATAAATTTTAAGTCAAAAAAATTGATGTTTTCTTTTTTATTTTTCTTAATTTTAAACTTTGTTTTTAAATGAAGGGCACTCCTATTATTTTGAACACAACTGTATGTGTTAATTTTACCTCCATGAGTGACGGGATCAACAGTTTAAAGTCAACTCCGAACTACAGATTTTAAGAATTAGAGGCAATTTTATCCATTGTCACAATTTTTGCCAGAAGTCTGCTGCGTAGTCTTTGCACTCAGAATTGTCTTAGATTTCTGCACAGTCTCTGGCTCACCAATCTTTGTTATACGGAACAAGATACCCAAAAGTATGAAAGGCAAAAAGATAAGATGTGATTCTCATCCTTCTCAGTAGAGAGAACGATGCCAAAGCAAATGTAACACTGAAATGAGGAGGAGGATGGACGATGGACGACAAAACCTATTTCTTGCATAAAAAATAGATTCATAGAGTTTTTGCACAGTCTCTGGCTTCCCAATCTTTGTTATACGGAACTAGATACTCAAGGGTATGAAAGGCAAAAAGATAAGATGTGATCCTCATCCTTCTCAGTAGAGAGAACGATGCCAAAGCAAAAGTAAGCTTTTTAATGAAATGAGGAGGAGGATGGACGATGAAACGTATTTCCTGCATAGAAAATAGATTCATAGAGTTTTTGTACAAGTTTATCAGTTTGTGAATGAGTTCCTTTTAGGTCACACGATTATTTTTTGGTGCATGGTCGAGGTAAGTCGTAACCTGTTGCATTTACTTTGAAGAAGCTAACGATGACAATTACAATTTGCAGAAGCTTAAAGCAGTTATATTATGAGCTCTAGGACCATAATGAGCGCTAGAACCTAATGTTAATTTAACAGAATTCGAACCTAGATAGCTTAAGGCATATCATACCATATTATCAAAGTTTGTATATAAATTATTTGAAGAGGGGAGGAGGGATGACAGTAGCAACTTAATTTTATAAATTTGAAGTTCCTTTCGGTGATTCCCCTTTTAATCACTGGGTTAGTCACTAGCAAGGTAATGTCGCTTTAAACAAAATACACTGGGGACTTATCAAAGGTACCATTCGAATGTGCCAATGTACCTATAATTTAAAAGTTGGAATTTCACAGATAGCTGGTATAATTTTACACAATTAGTCTCTCGTTTGACAATTTTTGACGAATGTTCAAAAACCTTTTTTATCTGGTCACCAAATTCAGGAGTAGTGCGTAATTCGAATTGAGACGGGCATTGCCCGTTAGAGAGGTGAACAAGTGCTCCTACACAAAGTTTACTTATTTGTAAAGATCTAAAATAGATTCATAACGTTCATTTACGTTAAACCAAACAAGACTCTTAGAAATCTTAATAGAAATCAATATTGTACACTGGCGTCCTCGATATACACGCCAGGAGGACTAAGCATATCTCCTAACAACTTCAGCAAAAATTTCATAAAACTATCAGAACTGACACCCCAGGTGAGACATCTCGATCTGCCGCTCAGCAAATTTCTTACAAAAGCTCTGTGAATGAAATAAAATTGCCATGAAAAAGTTTCTCACAAAATCTGTCGTTCAGAGTCGACTTTAAACTGTAGATGCCCCGCCACTCATGTATAAAATTAACACACACAACATAAGTGGTGTGAGAAACTGGGTTGTAATCCAGACTGAAGGGTGGTAATGATGAATTATGTTATGTTATGTTAATACCAGGCGGTAGTTATAGGTGAAAGACGGGAATCCGTACTATTGGTATTGCAAGAAGATTTTTCCTTGGCTGCTTGAATTTTGCAATGCAGGCGGTACTTTCAGCTATGAAATCTTTGATACAAACTCTATAAAAACTTTTCTCAAAATTATTTAATTCAACTTTTCTGTGACAAATACTAAAAAAAATCGATTTTTTTTGTTTTTTTCTGTTTTTGAAAAAAAAAAATCATGTTCGAAAGTCTCATGCGATTTGATTTATTTGCACGCTGACTAATAAACTAAACATGATTTCTATGAAAATTAAATGAACGTTAACACAAATAACAACAACACTAACAACAATATTTGCAACACAATAGCAACAATTATGGCAACAATAATAACAAAAACAACAACAACAACAATAACAACAGCTGGAAACTTTAAATATAGTGGTTACGTCTGTAACGTACATAAGCATTCGTAACCAGAAACATATTGTGGTGGCTGGCATATTCGTTACACTAATTAAAACTGACGAGAACGTGCAACATTAATAACCAACAATACAACGCGTGAATTACGCAGGAAGTGATTGTAAAAAAAATTCAACAACAACAACCAATACCAACCAATAAAAGGTTATTTTGTACAGCAGCAGCAGACACTTACTGATACTTTTGCCAGATTTTTGTGTTTTGTTTTTGTTTTTTTGTTTTTGTACGTTTAATAGACTTGACTTTTACGAGAACAGCAGCAGCAAACAAAAGCAAGCAAGCAGTGTGGCGGCATTAGTATGATCATGATCATGATCATCACTACTGTCATTATCATCATCATTTCATTGTTGTTATTGTTGTTGTTGTTGTAACAGTTATACAGTAATACTCTATACAATTATCATTATTATTATGATTTGAAATTGCTGTTGTTTTTATTGTTGTTGTTGTTAATAAACTACACAAACAATGCAAATGCACATGCCCAACAGTTTTACCTTTCACCACTGCACACACACACACTGTGCAACGGATTTCTGTTTTGTTTTGTTTTGTTTGCTTCTGTTCTTAAATGACGTCTTTTGTCTGGCTCGTATAACAAAAGCTAAATTAATACAGACTTTTAAAAGAGTGTAGACATTAATGTTTTTTTATATAATCTAAGGCTACTCCATAGCAGCCTCAGTAAGCAATACAGAAATATTGACCGCCCTAGTTCTCAAAGTTACCACCACTGGTTACCAACTAACACATGATTTTCGATTTATTTTCTGATAATATTTGTGGGAATTAAAAAAAAAATATTCTAAAAATTACGTCTGATCTGTAAATATACAAAATTACCTTAGTCTCTCTGATGGATTCAGTGTGCAGGCAATTAGTCGTTATTGGGTAGAGTTTACGCCTCCTAACCAACCAATTACGGGAGGTATGGGTGGTAAAAATATAGCCTTGCTAACAGCTTATTTAGGGGTTCATGGCCAGAGAGTCCTTCGACTCGATTTCGGTTTTGAAATCCCCTTATGAGAATTTGTTGATGAAAAATGAGAGCCTTAAGCGGCTTCATAATAAATTTTCTAATTAGGCTTCAAAAATACACACCAAAAAAGCATTCGTGCTCAAGTGAGGTTTTGATATTAAAGCTACCACTCTAATCTACTAACCTACCTATCAAAACCAAAGTACTTGAACTTAGAAATGTATAATAATAAAAATCGTAATAATAGAAATGTATGTATGAAGAAAGACTAGGTTAGAGGCACCTCTCCCTCACCCAAAGAAGTTGGAGGGACACACTTAGGCCACATAGGGCTCTTACCGATGTAGAGAAACCTTTGGAGCACGAATATAATCTTGCCAATGATTCACAATGATTGCGTATTGAATATATGTATGTATCTCATGTGACATCCTCGAACATGATGTCTGGAACCATTTTTAGTTTCAATGACTTCGATATAAGACAACATCATGCTCTGTGTTGCAGACAAAGTACAAAGCCATCGATATATTCTAGCTGAGGTTACAATAATATGTGATTCTATATGTCAGAGAAGCGCAACAATTATAAAGCTTCGCTCATTAGCAAAATTCTTATCTCAAAGCTATCCTATATCAAAGCAGAAGTCAGTGCTAATAAAATTAATGACTTTAAACCTAGTCAAGGTCAACATATCCAAATGATAGTCGACAATAATTCAGTTTGTAGAGGACAATGCCATGAAAATTTAACCGACTGTTAGTTGTTAAGCAAAAATCTGGCTTCTGGATAAAACTGAGGATAGAGTTCACTAACTAATATTACTACATTCCTTAGTTAACTTTTACAAAAACAACCACATTAAACAAGTTCGAAGACGCCTATATGGTATATAGTGGGCTTAAATAATGCAGACAAAGCCAAAGATGTGTGCTCATCATTCCACATATATATGTTCATACATAATTTTTCATTACAACCCTTCAGTCAGGATTACGACCTAATTGTGTGTGTGTTAATTTTATACATGAGTGGTGGGACCTACAGTTTAAAGTCGACTCCGAACGACAGATTTTTGAGAAACTTTTTCATGGCATCCATTTCATTTCATCCAATTCTAAAACTTTGGGATGCTACTCCTCAGTGTTAAGAAAAACAATTCCTTTTTGATATTTACTCAAAATTATCCTCTGGAGTGCATTCATGTCTTACAGGTTCCACGTATGAGTTCCGAAGATTCAGCCTAATCATCAGAGAATCTACACGACGCTCAATTTAATATAGACTGTCACTCCACCCACAAGAACATGTTAAAACGTACTGAATAACAACAAAAATCAACAGAGCAAACAAACAAATCTAAAAGTTGCCAAAAAAAAAAAAAAGAAAAAAATTATGAAGTATAAGCACAGCGAAAGGTAATATTGGTCAGATATACATATTTTTCAGATGACGTTTAGAAAAGGTACGCTTTAGTAAAGGAAAATTTGAAAAGCCACATGCAGAATACATACACGTTCAAAGTTTACTTTGACAAACTCCTGATATTTTCTTGTTGAATGTATGCAAAGAACAGAACTGTGAACAGAGGAACCAATTGTGAATTTAGCCTGGCTAGATTTTCCCTTCTCTCCTACAAACTTAAGGGTTTTTTAAAGTACTTTTCAAAGTACTGTGAATGTGCAAAAGACGTCTAAATAAAACACGTAAAGCTGGACATACCTGCACAGGTTGGAAATTTTAACTCAAATTTATCGTGGATACAATATGGGTACGCATGCGAGGCGCATTGGTCTTGGACACCTTGCTAACGATTTCTGTAGAAGCTGCCGAGATGAGCAAGAAGAGGAGACTGTCCGTCAACTGCTGGGTACATGCCCGGCTCTTTGCTAAAGGAGAAGGAAGTACTTGGGTACTTACTACATGGATGATCTGGAGGAACTGTCAATGATTGACATTGTCAGCCTAAATCGCTTCAACAGGAGCTCCGAGCGGTTTTGAGACTAGGGGATAACGGATAACTGTAGTAGCACAATTATAAAAATATTAAAAAACAAAATAGTTTGGCTTCAAATAAGGCCACAAAATAAATCACAAAACTTATAAAGCAGTTGTCGAAGCGATTAGAAACAATTTCGATAAGATTTTTAATAATCAACTCGTGCGAGTTAACGTTTTCTCTACTCTGGCTATCAAGGTGTCTGGCTGTCAGTGTCTATTGTTATTTGTTGGGACTGTACCTTCTTTGTAGACTCGTTTGTTCTATAAAAGCTTTGATCAAACAAACAGCAATTTATGAATAAATTTCCCAAACTAAACATTGTTTTTTTTTTTTAGTTGTTCTTCATGATTATATAAACTAGTATGTCCCTTATGCCTCCACCCGTGTACCATATTACTTATGAGATTTAAATTCAAATTAAATATGAATTTATTCACAAACAAGATTAGCTTTTAAGCAACAATGTTGCGTGGCGGCTGCAAAGAACGAAAGAAATCTACAAACATTTTGGCACAAGCATTTACCAACTAAGCCAAGAAGAGAGTGAAGGAGAAAAAAAAACGAAAAAAAAGCTGACGATTGATGGATGAATTGTTGTTGTTTCAATCTTTGACGTTGTTCAGACTGTGTGTGGTAGTGTAGTGTTGAGTTTGCGCTATGAACACGTCATAGAATAGTGTTGTGGACATTAAATGCTTTCCATTCAGCAATTGAGCGTTTTAGATTTTTTTCTTCTGTAATAAGCAGCCGTGGTAATTTGTTGCAAGTTTCTGTACAACAATTGCCAAGTGTGGGTTTTTGTTGTTCTGTTGTGTGTGTGTTGTACTGTTCATTTGTATTAAAAATTAATTAATATTTATACGGCTATGATTTCAGTTGATTTTTTTCTACTTCTACTTCTTCTTCTTCTTCTAGTGTTCTATTCATAGTTAATTTCTAAACATTCTTGAGGTATTTTGTATCTGTAACTGTAGCTGTATCTGACGGTAGAGGTTTTAAACAAAACAAAAAAAAAAATTGTAATTATTTGTTGTGTTCCGTTTTAATTATACTTAATAACTTATTAAGTTTTGTAGTTAAAAGAAAAACAATAATTATGGCTGGCATTTATTCATTTTATGGTTTTCAACTATTCGTGGCCATAGAAAATACAGAGCACTTGTATGTTGATTAGATGATATGTTTGACAGAAGCAAAAAAAAAAAGGAAAGCAAAATACAAAAAAAAGGTAATAAAACAGGCTATAAATGCTTTACGTGTGTTTACACTTTGAATAAATTTTACAAGAAAATTAATTTTTTTTTAAATAAATTCACTGTTTCGTACTACCCACGGTGTTTGCCTTAGAATTGTTCAGACTGTTGGCCATGATTTCTGTTCGAAACGAAAGAATTTGAAAGAATCACGCTCTGTTCGAGCACCAGCACTGCCAGAGTAAGAAGGATAAACAGATATTTCAGAAGGAGAATTTCAAGAGATCGCAAAATCCATTCCACAAAGAGGTTGCATTGCCCTTCGTTGTGATATTTCATAAACCTGCGAACATTATTGAATAGTGTAGTGATTGTTGTTGATTGTCTTGGGTTTGGTTCCGCTATACGTAATGACCTCTACGCTATAGGTAGAGCAACGAAATTTAAATTTGTTTTTTAACGTCAAGTTCGAGAAACGTAACTTGACTGATCTGATTTGTTAGTATTACACTTCATCATGTGTACAAGTTGTATAATATTATCTCAGCAGTACCTTAATAATATCTTAACACGATTATCGACATTTGCGTCTAGCAAAGTTCATTATGTGACAAGACGGCAATAGTCGTAAAAAACGAAACGTTCCTTCTACTGTCCGTCAATTTGTTTATATACATAGCCACAGAAGTATACATACGGATAACAAATTTCAGAAATTTGTTTAACTAATCCGTTATCGTTGAAAATCTTTGTAATTGTCTGACATCTTTCTTCGATTATAAGACGGTCTTTTGCTTTGGTTCAGAAATTTGTGAAATTTGTAAATCGGATGCATACCTTTGTGGGCCTGTGCAGGGCCACAATTCAGTTCAATTTCAGAAATTTTTTAACCAATGCAAAAGACCGTCTTAACATCAAGGAAACTAAAACGAAAACGGATTTGTTAAAATATTTCGGCAATTTTTTAACCGTACGTATAATTTAGTAACTGAGTGTATATATACATACATATGTAGATAATTGATCATTACAACCATTCAGTGAGGATTACGAGCTAATTTCTCAAGCCACTTATGTTGTGTGTGTTAATTTTATATGTACGTTAGAATGAATTTTATTTCACTCTCAGTGCTTTTGTCAGAAATCTGCTGAGAGGCGCAGTCGCCGAAGACATATTTTTTCGTATTTCGTTTTGTTGGAGATGTCTGACATGGTGTTTGAATCGTGGCCTCACGTCTAATAAGCCAACACACTACTTGCTAGACTAAGGCGACTTCAAGATGTGTGTTAACATTTACTTCTATCAAAATCATCTGATTTAAGATTTTCTCATACGACATATATTTTACAGCTGACTTAGCAAATGTATACATGACGTGTAAAACAGTTAAGAGTTTTCTTTTGTAAAAGTGAAGTCACTGGACCTCTTACAATAAAGTTATGAACTTTGCAAAACTTTGTGTAATATTTATCAAAATGTCTTTTTGCAAATGCCGTCTGACTTAATGCACAACAGAGTTGCATACATAAGCTACTAGAAAATGTATCATCTGACTAAGGCATCTCATACACGACATGATGTCTTATAAAATTTTCAATTGCAAAATGTGCACATGACATGTAGTACTAAAGGCGTAAAAGGCCCTTTATTGCTCATTGTAATTCTCTGGCACGAATTTTACAAACATTTTATCTTGACTGTACACTTTTTTGTGATGTTTCTTGATTTTTTTTCTTTGATTTTTTTTCTATTGTTCGTCTTTAATTTATTTGAAAAATATGATTCAAATTAATATTAAAGAATGAAAAGAAATGTTAAAAGAAAACCGGTATATATGTATGTATGAATGAATGAATGTATATTTTACATTAACATTGAAACTAAAAATAAAATGCCGCTTGTTTTAAGCCACACTACATGCTAAAATCGTGTGTTTTGTTAAAAGACTGTACCCAAAGAATAAGTTACTGCTTTAAAGCACACTTACGAATAAGCGAATATACATCACAAGTGAGAATAGAAAAGATTTTCAATTATTAGATATTAGCCATCAATGCATAAAACTTGATTATTCTCGAGACCTTAAATGTGATCAAAAATTTCATGTTATTTATGATTTTTGACAAAAACGAATGCTATTTGGCTATGGGTGTTTGTATATACTAAAATTGATTTGACTGAAGAGGCAGTCTGTTTACAAATCGAAGATTTATTTGGGCTTAGACTGGTAGATAATATGAGTATGATGGTGTTGATAATCAAAAACTGTTTTTATAAAGATATTAACTTAGTTTTAAACTTAACTTAATAATTAGTACAGTGTATTAAAAAATTATACTTACAAATTTAAAGACAAATTATTTTTTAAAAGCACAAAATTGCTCGCTTACCTAAAAAGAAAATTGGAAGAAAAAAAGAAGAAAATTAGTTTTAAAATTTTTAATTTAAGAAAATAATTTAAACAAATCTAAAAGTAAAATTAAGAACTTGAAATATATGATATAATCAACTTCTGTAATGGAATTCCCTGTTACTTTTTGATGATTGCGAAATCCTTAACTGTTCTGGCCAACTCCACCAACGATATCCCTATGTCCCTGAATCCATATAAGAGTTACGTTTAAATGATTCAAAATTTCCCTGAGAAATGCTCTGCAACATAGGAAGTCGCCGTTGTATAGTAGATAGTGTGTTGGCTTATTAGAGGGTGAGGCCACGGTTCAAACCTCTGATCAGACATTTCAAACAAAACGGAATACCAAGAAACAATTCTTCGACGGCTTCCTTAGGTAGATTTCTGACCCTAAAAAAAGCTCTGAATGAGTAAATAATATTGCCATGAGAAGTTTCTCAAAAAATTTTTCGTTCGGAGTCGACGTGTATAAAATTAACACACACAACATAAGTGGTATGAGAAGCTAGGTCATGATCCTGACTGCAGGGTTGTAATGATCAATTATTTACGGATATTTTCAATGCAATAAAGTCAAAATCGGCTGTGGCGCGCCGAAAATATTTCGGTTATTCTACGAGCGTAGCGCTCTGAATGATTAATGGCAACGGACCTTCCAGAAGCATTTTCGAAAAAAATACAACAAATACAATACAATGTGTGTCTGTATGTAACTTCAGTGAACTAAACTTTGAATTTGTTTTAATCCCTACGATTTTAAAACGTAATAAAAATTTTGGAATTTTAAAACAATTAAAAAAAAAACTGTCCTGCCACTCATGGATATGTTATTAATATGCACAATATGGGTGGTGTGAGAAGCTAGGTTGTAACAACCAATTAATTATTCCAAAGGGTAAGTAAAAAATAAGGGTTAGAGTCTGTGATTAAATAATATTAGAACTCTAAGCCATCAATATCAATGATAAGAAACTGATACTACGAACACAGAAGATGCAACAAAAGTTCTGGATGCCCAGTTGAAGTCTCTTACCCGAGAATCCACGATGCAGTGCTACACGACTTCACACAGCTCAGCGATTACAATTTTGAATAACGAAGACCTTCAAAATGTTAAGATTTCAGATTTTTGGAAACTCTATTGTTAATCACCAAAGAAGATCTGGGATGGTGGCGAACGTGGAACTAAGGGAACTGGCCGATTTCAGCCGGAGTTTACATACATACCTAATTGGTCATTACAACCCTTTAGTCAGGATTACGACATAGCTTCTCACACTACTTATTGTGTCTGTTAATTTTTATAAATGAGTGGCGGGACCTAAAGTTTAAAGTCGATTCCGAACGAACGAAAAAATCTCGTGTTAACCATTAAATTTCCCTTAAGAAATAATGAAAAAAACCAGCAAGTTTTTGGTGTTTTTTTATTATCATTTGCTCGTGTGGTAGTTTTAACAAACTTTTGCTCCCGTTTTCCAAAAAATAAAAACAAAAAAATGCTCATAAAGGTATTGTATGTCAAGAAACCGGCTTAAACTTGTAAAAAATATTAACAAAGTATTTTCAAAAACTGTAGTGTAATAACCCAGTATAATAATATTTTTATTTTTTTATGATTAAAAAATATATTGTTTCTGGTGATTATTTGGTAACAAAATACTTAAAAAAATTTCTATTTTTCTGTGGTGTTTGCTGTTTTTATTGTTTTTATTGTTTTTGTTTTTGCTCTTTTTTGGTTTAAATAATAATGTACGCTTTACGTACGTTGACATGACATCTATTGTGCACCTAATTGGCATGTCATTTGCTATTTGTTGGCCATAAACAACATAAATCAGTTATTTGACCGCAAATTCAATGCTGTGTGCTGCTTTTATTATTATTATTGTTGCTGTTATTGTTGTTGTTGTTGTCAATAAGGTACTGCCGAAATTTTGTACAAAAAAAAAAAATTCAAAATATTTGACACGAACAATGGAGCACATTTCTTAATAATGTTTTGTATGGAAATATAATGCTTTACCTCCTTTAAGGCTGGTTTTAATCTTTTTTGTTTTTTTTTTCTTTTTGTTTGTTTCTGTTTTCTAGAAAAGATTAAAATCTTGAGTAAAATATTACCCCAAGACCTTTTGAGTGCAAAATAAGTTTTTTTTTCTTCTAAGAGCCATTAAAATGAAACAAATGCGTATGAGTAATGCAAATATGCTCCGGTATTGGATAGTAAAATTTTATCCTGAATAAGTTCCATGGATGTTAGGATACGAAAGGGGGTTGTGGTTATTTCAACAAAAATCAGGCATTGGTCCGTGAACTTTATTGCAAAACTCATATGGAATTTGCAAAATTATTGGTAGTCGCTTTAGCAGCACGTGAATCCAAACAAGGAGACGTTGAAACGCGATTTTACCTACCAAGTCCACATTTACGAAGTACGTCCTCACTTCACCAACGCTATAGTTTTAATGCCATTCCAAAGCACAGACTTAAGAGGTTTTCTCTTGTCATTTAGTTACCCTTGGAACTTTAACCGGAAGCTTTAGCTGGCTGGGGTCGTTGAAAGTAAACTTTATTTCCCCATTTCTTTTATTCAAGAAGTGAATGCAGCCACTTGACTTCAGAACTTCCGTCTACCTACCAGACTACAGTATCAGCAATCGTTACTGGCAATGAAAAACGTAAGCGTTAAAATAACTCGAAGAGCAAGCAATCAGAAAGCCTGAGGTTTATGTAGGTGAGGTAATTCTCTTTGTATTAGGCATCAAAAGATGCCACATATCGATCCAGATGGTTATAGAGAGAGATTGATAAACAATCTAGTTTTAGGATCATATTACACGCCTTAATAGAATGTAGTTCAATAAGCAATGGGTACAATGGGTAGCACAAGCAGTGCGTTGCCTTATTAAACGAGACCCCTTGATTCAAAAAATACGAAAACATTTTTTTCCTCTCTTCTGTCTTCTGGCTAAATCTCTTCTGAAAATGTCATTCGGAGTCGACATTAAACTTTAGGTCCCGTCACCAATGAATAAAATTAAGACACAAAACATTGATGTTTGGAGAAACTAGGTTGTAATCCTGACTAAATGATTGTAATAACATATTAAGTAAGTAGAGAGTTATGTTTGCGATTCCACGCGTCTAGGAAATCGTAGGTTCGCTAATGCCTTGCGCAAAGAAGTTGTGTGGCTGGAAGTAACATCCCCAATAGCCATTCGATTTAGGCCCCATCGCCACAACTACATTAGGTTAAGGTCAACTGGCGGCCGCCTCAATGGGCCCAGCTTACTTGGATCCTATAAGGTCACTTTGTAGCACCGTTATTACCTATTCTGTTGTAGAATTATAACTCCTGGTGTCCATCTTTTCCCAATCATCCTGATAGTCTTATGAATGTATGGCGAGATATGTTTTGTCACAAAATTCTGAGTGTCAAAGAATTATTCTTCATAGGTTTCCAAGCGCCTGACAAAGACAGAGAAGATGTTCTATGGTCTCTTCACTGCAGCTTCAACAGAAACCGTTATAAGGTATTCACGGTCCACAAACGTATACACCCGGAGGCCAGTGTCTCGTTAAACCTGTTGTGAGGTTCCACAGTTAATGCGCATTTTTTTAAGGGAAAGTCAATTAAGGAGAGCCCAGAAATAAATTTGGATATCCACTTTTCCTGTGAAAACTATACTTTGCTGAGAAATTTTTCAATCTGTATTTAAATTAAAAAGAGAAAACATGTTTACATTCAATTGTAATTGTAATTACCTGGGTACATACACATACATACATACATAATTGGTAATTACAACCCTTCAGTCAGGATTACGACCTAGTTTCTCACATTTTATACATGAGTGCTGGGACCTACAGTTTAAAGTCGACTCCGAACTACAGATTTTTAGAGAAACTTTTCATGGCAATTTCATTCACTCTCAGAGCCCTTGCCAGAAATCTGCTGAGAGAAAGTCGTCGAAGAAATACTTTTTGTATTTTGTTTTGATGTCTGGTCTGGGGCTCGAACCCTGGCTTTACGTCTAATAAGCCAACACACTACCTACTAGACTACGACGACTTGTGTACATTGAAAACATTAATCGGAATCGGGAATTACGAGATGAATTTTTTTGCCCAAACTGAACAGATTTTTTTTATAAAATTTCTTCTTAAATTCTTTTTCAGAAAGATGCTAAGCTTTCATTGTTTAACTGGATTTTTATTGAAAATTTAGTTTAAAAGGTAATCACTTCATTCAATTACAGTAATTGGCTATAGAAGCCTAGAAATACACCCGCATTTTTTCGTGTGCACTCCTTATTTATTATTTTCAATTTATTTCTTTTAAAACAAGTGATCGTTGCTTTTTATTTTACACAAGAGTGGTTTTAATTGATTGTAATATTTTCAAATTAATGCCAATGTATTCATATTTCTTAATTCAATTCAGTCCAATATAGAAAAGATAGCGAAATTAATGAAACTAATTCACCCTGAAGGCATTCGTTATTATGCGATATTATTTGGAAAGAAAACCAAATTCAATTACAACAAATAATTCAATTTTTTTCCAATCGAATTTTTCATCTTAGTTTTTTAAAATATTTTCTTTCGAAGAAAAAAAAATGAAAAAAATGTTTTTGGTTTAATGAACGAAAGTCATAAATTTGATGTCACCCACTGGTGTTTTTGTGGTGCTTATGGTGGTGTTTAGCCTGGTCAAAACAAGTAATTACATGAACCGAATGGGTCATATACTTTATGTGTTTAAGTAAGTGTGTCTGTTAATGGGTGTATGTATACTATACATGCATACTTATATACGGCAAACGACCAACAAACAGTTACTAAAACATTTGTCTTTACATTATCCAGTCTTTGCTCAATTACATGGCAAATACTGTACACAGTACTACTCGGCTATTGTAGGCTATAAAAAAACGCTTTCCTCCCAATACTCTGTATTGGCTGGCCACAGCCTATTAAACGAACATGTTCATAATCATAATATTTGACACTAAAATGTCGTTAATAATTAAATTTCCAGGCAAAATAACACGACAGCAACACAGCAACACAGCTACAGCAACATTAATAGCAGCTATTGACTTTGGTGTAGTAGTAGTGAGTGCGGGGAAACTAAAACTATTAAGTTTTGTTATCACAATAAATATAAGGCCGTGTCGTTTATTATGTTGCAGCAACAACTGCCACAGCACAACAGCAGTAGCAGCAACAGCAGCAGAGGGGCACTATTAGTTTAAAATGCCTTGCTTAGCAAGACATGAATGAGTTTTGAATTCCTCGTGATTGTTTTTTTTCTATTTTTTTTGGAAAGGCAGGCAGTGTTTTTAAACAGCCAGTCGGCCGGCAGCTGGTATGAGACTTGAAATCAATATTAAAAGGAGATATACGACCTAAACACACACACACACACACACCAAAAATCTGCATCGGCTAGGATCTCTGTAATGCCAAAATAAGAAAAAAAGACACAACAAAATATCAAACAGTGTGAGCTATCGACGCTTGCTGAGGCTGGGTAAATTGATATGCCACCAGAGTACAAAAAAAAAAAAAAAATAATAAAAAAAAACTACAATAATAATAATAATGACAACAACTATAGCAACAAAACAACAACAACAACAATAAAAATATTATCGAACCACATTTAAAATGCCCAGTTAGATATTTACAAACACCCCCTCCCCCTATACATACATATTAATATGTATGTATGTATGCATGTATGTATATGTATCGATATATTTACAACAACATTAAACTGCTTGTTGTTTTTGTTAAAAGGAATTTCAATAAATATTTTTACATTAAAATAAGCAAAAAAAAATAACCCACTAAATGGATGGATAAAAAGAACCTTAAAAGAATGCAATCATTTCTTCTGAAATGAAAAAAAAACCAAGACACAGCAAATGATTTATTTGAAATACCCAAAGTAAGAAACATTTGCTCTACGACTCATAAGTAATTTTTACAGCAGTTAAGTCCATACTACAGTACACTTGAGAGAAGGGACTGTCTTCCTCTCAAAGATCACCTGAGTACGCATAGCAATAATGCCTCAGAGTTCATTAATAATCAACAAGTTCTAGATTAAACGACACAACAATTAGCCATAGGCCTCATCTTTAAACATTACTTGCTTAAGTTAACTTAAAAACATAAATACATGCGTATGCACTCGTACATACCTGGTCAGTACAACCCTTCAGTCAGGATTACAACCTAGTTTCTTACACCACTTATTTTGAGTGTGTTAGTTTTGGTACATGTGTGGCGAGGCCTACAGTTTAAAGTCGACTCCGAACGATAGATTTTTGAGGAAATCTGGAAATTTTTGCAAGAAATCTGCTGAGAGAAAGTCGCCGAAGAAATATTCAAATTTCGTTTTGTTGAAGCTGTCTGGCCTGGGTTTGGTACCCGTGGGTTCACGTCTAATAAGCCAACACACAACCTACTAGACTACGGCGACAGCAGTTAAGTTAGGAATTAGTTTGAAAAATGACGCGATACCAAGAAATCCACCCGTTACGGTCATTGCCTTATCTTCATTCTTCATTAGCCATTGGCCCAATCCCCGTGTTTGTTTTACTGTTTACCAGTTAAACGAAGTCTGCATGCAGGCCGGACAACTACGCAATGAAATCTGGCAACAAATACAGTGACAGAGATGTACCCACTGAATATGAATTAAATAGTCGACTGATAGGTTTTCTATTCACTTTACACACTTTGAATTTGGGCAGTGAAACAAGAATCTCTTCACAGTCTATAATGTGTTAGTAGTTTGCCTGACGGATATTCTAAAACCTAGCCAATCTGTTGCTTATTTTCAGTGAAGTGGTAGTCATGTACTTTCATTAGCAAGTTTAATGACTGCCTGCCACGTGAGTACATGAAGTAAATGACAGTCTGCACCTCAGAAAGAATAAGAGTGGAGTCAAATGCATCTACACGTGGCGCATAATGGAAGCCTGAGTGAATATTTTAGACAGCCGCGAATAAAACAAGCATGCACAAGAAATTCATGCGGTTTCAAATGGACAGTTAAGAAGATACCCAAAAAATACCCGGGATATCCTGGAAATGACCTGGCATGCACCGGAAACCAAACTATAGCACACCTAAGCCTTCAGTAGACTTGTGTTATGTGTCGAGCTTATTGCTTTGGAACCTACAATTGGGTAAAATCTTCTATAATTCATACACTTTCTTCGGAAGAGGAGTTTTTTGCTCAGAGAAAAAGTACCACAAAATGAACAAAGTTTCTCACCACTACGCTCAATATACCAATACATTTTCACATAGTTTTTTTAGTTCTAGGCAACGAGTGAGAAACTAAAGCAGAGAGACTTTGTGGCGTAGTAATAATGGATTTTTCCCCACGAATTGAAATCGACTTTCAAAGTCCATTCAATGATCTTGGACAGGCATGACAACCCCTTAGCTATGGGAGGTAAATTGATGGTGAACATCATTGATTTTCAAGAAATATTACTTCCCTCATTAGGGATGGTTAGGCTTTAGAAATTTAGGTTTGATTGAAATTTGGCATTGCCTGCGTAGTGCCAGTAATGTTCAAGGAATCGTTCAAATTTTATTGCACTATTTGGCAGACGTGCACTTAAGCTTACCTTTTCCCTCGAATCGAAAAACTTTCAAGGTCCAGTCAAAGATACATTTTAAACTTTGTAAGGTTGGTTTAATTCTTGAGAATACGGAACAATGTTAACCCCCCTACCAATTGATTCGGTTTAGTGAAAAGCTACGATAAGTATTCAACAGAATGGCCGAATTTGATGTGCCATAGAAAAAAAAAAAGGTTGCCATTCTTTTAAGTACTTTACCGTTACCACCAACTACTATAGTTCGTAGTGTTCGTGAAGTTGTTGTTGCTGTGCTGTTGAAGGTGGTTGACGTTGGTTTTTTCCCCTACTTTTTGGTGTGTAAAGAGTTGAGTTCTTATTTGAAATGAAAATATCGTATCACTTGCTCTGTGTGTGTTTGTGAAGTGATATGGTAACACAACGTCTGTTTATTGGTAGTTTTTTGTCTAACCAATTGCAACTGCAACACCACTGCAGCGTGTGTTGTGTGTGCTGCACAACACAACACAACATAATACAACAACATGTCGAGCTATTTATTAATGAGATTGCCAAGTTGATTGCAAAAAATTAAAATTACTATACCGGGCGTTGCCATTTGTTTTTTGCTTCTTTCTTTTTGCCACTGCATTGTTTTGGTGTTGTTGTTGTTGTTATTGTATTATTGAAATGTGATGGCGTGGCAAGTCATGAATATATACGAAATACAATAAAAAAAAAGAAATGAAAAAGAAAACTTAGTCAAGCCATGCTTTTAAAAAGCCATCTCTCCACAGCCAAAAAAAAAAAAAATACTAAGTCAGTCAAGCAGCCAGCAACAAAGCCAGCGGGTGTTAAACATTTATTGAGCTTATTAGAGCTCATTTTTAACTGTGCATGTATGTATTGTATATCAACAACAAGAAAAGTAAACATTTAAAACATGCCATTACAACACTACGTTGCAAGCATTATAGACGCATGTCTTTTAACTTTTTCGTTTTCCCCTCCACATACGGTACGGCACAGTACTTATAGGCGGGTTAGGAGGCCTATTGGTGGATGGTATTCGACCGGCAATAACAAAACTATTTGCTACTAAAACTACTACCACTAGTAGTATTACTACTAGCCAGTGCTACTAATATTTGCTGTTAATCAAGCACAACTCACTCACTCACTCATTCACTCTGTTTTTGGTAAGCAGCAGTAGCAGCAGCCCACCGTTATTTTAAACGACATGCAACAAACAACGTATGTATGATCGAACGCGGGTAACCAGTGTAATGCCAATAATCAAGGCACTTAATGCGTGTCATACACCAACAACAACAGCAACAACAACAACAAAATATAGCAACAATAGATAGCCATATACAGAGTACACCACATATGTATGTATGCATGTGTCAGGCCAGCATTGGTTTTTTAGCCTGGCCTGGCCTGGTCTGGTATGCACTACTGCTCGTATACGAGTCCTAACAATATTACTGGCTTTTATCAGACACACTGAAAATGCATGTTAAAAAGCACCTTTTGTCACCTTAAATTAAGTGTCAAATAACAATCGATAAAATGTTTATATTGTTGCACACACATAGGAAGGCCGAACGAACGCAGTACGACTGTCTATGTCTGTCTCTCTGGAGTTTTTCACAATATTCTGTCCAGCAAAATTAGTCATCAGTGATTAGGCGGCTTGTAGAAGACAGAAAAAAAAATTGTTTGAAAAATTAAAACGAAATCGTAATGAAAGAATCGCCTGCCAGAAAAATACAACCAAAAAAATAATAGAACATGATGTCTGTCTGTCTGTCTGTCAGCTTTACTTTTGTGTTAAAGAACTCTAAAGGGAATTAAGGTTACATTACACATAGTTTTCATACCCGATTCATATAAATTATAAACCAAATCTGACAAATCAAGGCAAAATAAATGGCCAGTGAACCTGGCCAAAGAAACAAACAGAAAAAAGTGCGTTTTAAATCACAAACACACGATCGTGACAAATGTGACAAGGAATTGTAATGGAAACAAAAGCAAATGAAATCATAATTTCAATAGACGAGTTACGAATACCAAAAAAAAGCCGAATATTTTTTTTATAAAATCAGGTCACCACAACACAACATGAGTGAATCACTCCAATAGCGGCTTTCAAAAAGAAGAGAAGAAAAAAGGTTGGTCAAGAAAAGCTACACAGCTTAAGGGAAATATGTTGCTATTAACACACACACCACTTGGGTGGTGCGTGAAGCTAGGTTTTAATCCTGCCGGATGGGTTGTGGTGATCAATTACGTAAGTAAGTAAAGCTGCCATTAAAGTCAGCAGTGCTGGGTATCTCTAGAAGAGATAGCGGAACATTCGACAATTAATAACACTCATATGTGTGCCTGGACATGGGATCATTGAATGTAACAGCAAAGCCCCAACACGCTTGCGAAAGCTGGCACAACAGCAAATTCAATTGAATTTATACATGAGTTTGACACCCAAAATTTTTTTAAAGAATGATGGGATAACGAAGCCACTTGTAGAGAGACAAACAGATTTGGAATGGAAATACTTCAGAAAATATTCTGCAGAAGCTGTAACGACCAGGAAGAAGAGGAGATCATAGAACATCTCCACTGTCGATGGAACAAATCAAGTGGCCTAATATGATCGACTGATAATAGATTAGGTCATTCTGGTATCACCATATGCAAAATATTAGTTTGACGCCTTGGATATTCTATTTGGCCTCGGAATTGATTCCTTTCGTAGATTAGGCATCATTTACCTGTTCTTGTAATTCACGTTGCTGTAATGGACAACGTTTTTCAGCGTCAGTAATGACTTGATGTAGAATATCAGGTTGAGGTGTTCAATAAGCATTTCGAATATGCAAATTGGGCTTCTACTCTTGTGGTACTCAATTTCCTTCCATTACATGAAGTGTGCTGCTTGCAAACATTTTCATATTGTTGCTTGAGTGTTTGCCAATGTTTTCTCAAGTCCTTCATTTGAGTTTGATAACAATCTTGATAAAATAATGTCTTCAGGTCATTATCTTCAAACGTTTTTGGTTGGCTTGGGTGTTTTTTTTTTTGCTTTCTCTAACTTAGACTTAGACGTTCCACAAACTCTGCAGATTAGATTTTTAAAAATTTCCTGTTACGAATTGTGTCCTCAAAGCTGGAGATCTTTAACTGCATGGAGGATAATTTTGATTTCTGTAATCGAAGAGATGTTCATTTGTAGCGACCAGTTATGTTGTCATAACAATTATGTTCGATAAGGGTTTAAATCAGTTCTGGCCTCTAATGAAGTTTGAATTCCATAATGACTTCCATGAATTCAATTTGGTACCTTCAAGTGGAGAGGGTGAGGATCAAAGTGATGTATTCACTCTTAGTTTTAAATAATCTCAGGTATTTCAGGAATGGGTTGGGTACGTTAATAACACGTAATATTTTCGACAATTTAGTAGCCTGCTTAGTAGTTTTTAGGGCAGCTCAAGCAGACAAATTCATATAAGTTCTCAACCAAAGCTACAGCAAAACTCTCACGATCGTCAATCCTGTCGTAGCCATCGATGTATACCATCACACTGCTTTCAATCACTATAATTTTAGCTTGGCATTGTCAATTACAAATTCTAAATCGTTAAACACAATTTCTAATTCGTCAATCATGAATTCTAATTCGCCAATCACAATTTCTACTTCATCAATCATGAATTTGAATTCGTCAATCACAAATTCTAATTCGCCAATAACAATCTCTAATCCATTAATCATGAATTCAAATTCGTCAACCACAAACTCTAATTCGTCAATCATGAATTCTAATTCGTCAATCATGAATTCTAATTCTTCAATCACGAATTTCAATTCGGTTTCCGTTTCAGGAATGTATCAATCAAGTTGCGATTAAACATTTATTTGCTTGCCTGCATGCCTTCATGCAATCGCAAACCTATCGGAGAATTCTTTTCTTGGCTGAAAATCTTAATTACAAATTATTTGCTTTTCACTTTGGTTGTTGTTTTATTATAATAACAACAACAACAAATTAATTTAAACAACAAATTTTTATTAAATATTCTAAAACAAACACAACCCCGCATTCAAAGTGAATGTACTTCGTGGTGTGTTATAAAAAAAATATGTTTTTTTTGCTTGGTTTTGTTTTATTCGAATATTTTGTTTTACAACAACAATTTATTGCTCTATTAAATTCCAATCTCTCTGACAAATACAACCACTACGATTAGTTGCTGTGTGTATGTGTGTTTGTATGTGTTTTTTGTTGTTTAACATTTAAATTTATTAATAAACAAATATTAACATTTTTACCCACCCAACTTATCAATAAACCAACTTAAGAGCGCTATTAGACTGACCTAAAAGCTCCAATAATAACGATTTAGAAAAAACACAACGAACGTTAAAACCCAGCTTAAAAGGGCTTGTTTGCTTAACATTTTCTAATTCCATAGATTTTATTCTAAGAAAAAAACACACCAACAACAACAACAACAGCAACAATAAAATGTAATGTAGTTCAGTGAATAACAACAACAATAATAACAGCAAGAGCATTAGAAACCAAAAATAAAAATTGCTTGGAATATAACCAATACGACGACGGACGGTGTTCATATTTTAAAATGTCAAATGATTGCGTAGAAAAAACATTTTAAATTATGGTCACCATCGTAATGATTACCACTGAGTAAGTGAGTGAGTAAGTGAGGGAATGAGTGAGTGAGTGTATCATTGACATTTTCACACTCCCCCACTTACGACGAATGCAATTTGAAATCAGTAGCTGTATGGCAACAACCCCCACATCATTTCTTAATCCTTTTAACGTAAAATGTCAGCAATTTTAAGATGCAGGCAGGCAGGCAGGCAGGCAGTCAGTGTTAGCAGCAGCAGCAGCAGTAGTAGTAGTTATGTACAGTTCTATACATAATAATAATGTAAGCACAGTGTCATTTAATATGACACGAATGGTGTTGCATTCTGTTATTCTATGAATTTTTATGTTTATTATTGCCTCGGCATACTTCATTGGTTTGGAGAAGTTATGCAGGTTCTAAGCATAGGTTTATAGCAACTTAGGAGAGAAAGACGCGTGACAGGAAATCGAAACACCTCGCTATGTAAACTTTATTACGGATTTAACATAACATCACCACAGAACATCTGTTCTGCCATTATCCGAAAAAACATGCTCAAATGCTCACCGCTTATTTCATTAAATTCTCGGTATTGTTGAGACATACCAACTAGACGCTGTAATTATATGATGGAACATACCGTAAACATCGGTGAAAACCCAAGTAAGCTGGGCCCATTGAGGCAAATTCCAATTCAACTTAACCTAACCTACCATAACATCCCATTTGGGTGATGACAAAAGTATAGAACCACTTCAATCATGGCGTGACAAACCCAAGACTAGCAGACTGGATTTAGTTTTTACTTCCTCTAAAGAATAAAGAATAAAATCTATCAAGGTCATCAAAATAGTTATGTTTGTAGTATGTCGGTCGGTCGGTCGGAGTGGTAGCTCTGTTATCACAAAGCTCACTTGAGCACGCATAGCGGCCCGTTGTGATGCCACGGGTGAACGCAGTCCCTGTACTAACCAAGTTCCACCAAAGAAGAAGTTGGTCAGCGCAAGGGCTGCACAACAAAAGCACGACTACCCCGCACTGGAAAACCAGCCAAAAAGTTTGATGAACGAAGCTATATATCCTTGATATCAATAGATGATAGCTCCGTTAGGCTAACAATGAATGGGGAGCCAAATAACCTATATCTACACCTAGTAAGAGACGGGCACTGGCAAAGAAAGTGAACAAGAGACACTGGTGAAGCGCCCCGAGAGAAGGTGGAGACAGCGGCGACATTCCCTAACGATCCTAGAGCTAATCACGAAACCCGATAGAGATCTTCTCGCCGACTGACTATCAGTAAAGATCGAGACGCGAGTGAAAGGAGCATCGTGTTTGTAGCATGTCTTCGTGCTTGAAATCAAATGACGACCTCAATCAAGTTATGACAGGCATCAATTGACGGGTGGCTGTTGATAGAAACTGTATTGTGGTTTCAGTTAGGTAGGTTGGAGTGGTAGCTTTGATATTAAAAAGCTCACTTGTGCACGCATAACGGTCC
Organism: Sarcophaga carnaria; assembly: GCA_958299815.1. NCBI lineage: Eukaryota > Metazoa > Arthropoda > Insecta > Diptera > Sarcophagidae > Sarcophaga > Sarcophaga carnaria. Next base: position 101,573,338 of record OY283149.1, on the reverse strand, counting down.
GTTGTGATGGTACGGGTAAGCAAAGTCCCCGTGCTGCCATATTCCACCGAACTCATAGAAGAAATTGGTCAACGCGGAAGCTGCACACTGTGGTTTCAGTTGCAAGCCAGGAAATTCTAAATCCACGTATTTATTAACCCGTCCTCGTGTACAAAACTCTCCATCAGAGACAGGGGATATCGCCTGACTGTTAATTTTTACCACTCAATGTATGCCGGATTTTTTTTCACAAAAATCTTTTCAGAACGATAAATTATTAAAAAAAAAACAGTGGCAATAAAGTCTCCGTAGTCTAGTAGTCTAGGTTTAAACCCTAGCTTTGACATCTCCAGTAAAACGAAATATGAGGGAAAATTTCTTTCGGTCTTCTGGTAAAAATTCTGAGAGAAAATAAAAATGTCATGAAAAGTTTCTCAGATTTGTCGTTTCGAATCCGATTTCAAATTGTAGGTCCTGCCACTCATGGATAAAATTAACACACACAACATGGATGGTGTGACAAGCTAGGTAGGTTGTAATCCTGACTAAACAGTTGTAATTGCCAAATAAGAAAGGTAAGCAATGGCAAGCGTAAAATAGAGTTTGCCAAGTCAGTAAGGAAGTAATTCAACGTTTTATATTGCCCAATGGGTTGAGCGTAGGGTATTCATTTAATCACTTTTGTGCGCCAATAACTTTCTTGCTTGGTTTTTTGTTTTTGTTCTTCGATTATAAAAATGTCGAGAAAATACAGTCTCTCTGTTTACGATTGTTGCTGTGTGTGTGTTAGTGTGTAACAATAACCGTTTGCAGCTGCGTTATATTGTTGCTGCTGCTTATAGAGTTGGCCCATTACAGTTATTTTTTGTGATTTAAAAAAAAAAGAAAACAAAATTTTTTTTGGTTGTATTTGCCACCGATTCTTGGATTGTATTTGAGCGCATGCGTGCAATGTGGCAGTTTGTTGTGGCATTTAATGTGTATTTTACTTCATCTGCATTATGTATCACATGTCGGTCTGTCTGTCTGTCTGTCTGCCTGTCTCACTGTTTTGTTTATATGCAACTAAGTGTTGCCACAAAAGCCAAAACAACAAAGAAAACAAAACACAGAATGCTGTGTTACTCTGTTATTGCAATTGTTGATGTTGTTGTTGTTGTTGCTGTGTTGTTGCACGCTATTATTGTTATGATATTGAGAAAATGTGTGAAAGAACTGGTGTTACGCTGATTTACAATATGACACGATAACAGTAAATTTTTGTTGTGGCATAAAAATCATTTTTTTGTGTTTGTTTTTGTTTGCTTTTCTTGTCTTCTCAATGTGTTGCAATCCAACATATATTTTGCAACAACAACAACGTGCAAAAAAAAATTCAGTAGCTTTAATAAAGTTTAACAAGCAAAAAAGGGGTAAGAGAAGGACAAGTTACAACCAAAAAAAAATATATGGGACAAGTTAACAAAATTTTGCAATTAGTAACCACAAGCACCACCACCACCACCGCCACTATTCTCATTCCTGGCGAAAATTAAATGAAAAAAATATTGTCATGAAAAGAACTTTTTGAAGGAGTTTTTTTTTTATTCTTGTCTGTCAGATTTAAGAAACATTTTTAGTGGCAACAATTAAAAGTAAGAAAAATGTGAAGCGTGTGCAGAAGCTGTTACACAAAGCTTATGAAAAATGCTTTAGTATTTTGGTTTAATTACGAGTAATAAAGAACATGTCCATGCAGGCATCCATACTAGAATGCTTCAAGAAAACTTAGGAAAAATCATTGAATTTATTGGAGCAAAAATATTTTCGTTGCACTGTCAATAGTCTTTCGATTACAATTGAATGGAAATTGTTCTTTCCAAAAACTCTATCTACCATTGAGCATTTCAAAAGTATATACAATCAGTTGGGGATAATTTTTAAAGGCCCTCAGGATTTTGTAGAGAGTGCAGTAGTCTATACTGTCAGTGCATCAAAGATTCCTAGCCAAGTGTAGTTGAAGTTTGGCGGGCCATCAAAGATTGCGTCTTCCTTCAATACCAATTTAACAAAGCTTATTCCGAATATGTGAGCTGTATGAGCTCCTCAGCGACATGGACGTTGTACAGCGTATTAATATCCAGCGGCTGCGCTGGCTCGGCCATGTCGTTCGAATGGAGGAGGATGCTCCAGCGAGACGGGTATTTGATGCGGGGATCTGCGGAAGTCAGCGAAGAGGGCGACCTTGCATTCGTTGGAAGGACCAAATCGAGAAAGCCCTGTCGGCGATTGGTGTGACCAACTGGCGTAGGCGCGCAAGAAGCAGAGGCGCCTGGAAAGATGTGTTGCGGCAGGCCGAAATCCGTTAATCGGGTTGTTATGGCCAATTAAGTAAGTAAGTAAGTATCCCGAACATGCGTACTACTGTTAGTTTGTGTGATTCAAGAGAGAAGGTTTTGATCCGACAGACAAACTGCGTTCAGGTTGACTAACAAAGTTTAAGTTTGATGATTTGGAGTCTTGACTCCTTCCATGCAGATTGTGGTTAAACTCAGAAGGAACTTACAAACTTATTGACGCACACACTTAATATGGACAATTTCTTTTAAAAGCAAGAAGTTTGGATATCACAAGACTTCAAGTCGGAAAAGTTGGAAAGACAAATTTGTGTGTGAGAAAAGTTTTTTGAAAACCAATAGAATGGGTCTCTCTCTCTCTTTCTTTCTTTTTTGAATTCTTTTAGGATATAAATAATGCATCCATTATATCATCATCAATCTCCAGAAATCGCATTAAAAACCAGATCAAGTAAGCAGAGCAAGCCTAATGATTAAAGTGAACCTGTTTCGAACACAACTGAAACCAAAGGATTTAGCTGTCACATGAGAAGAAATAAAAAATCTTTGAATGACAATTTTACATCGAATAGTTACAGACAATAAAAAAGGATCCACTACGGTAACCCGAAACATAAGAAATCGTACGGGAAGGACTCCATACAATATCAAAACCGATTATTCTTATCGCCAAACGAATGCTGTATCATTACAGAGTTGCAGGTTCTTAGAGGTGGTTGAGATCAGGTCCTACGATTACAGGAGTCGTGTGTATGAAATGTTTTGGGAACGGCTTTTGATCTAAAAATGCCTAGAATATGCGACCAGCCATTAAGCCATAATATTCTATCATGACCAAGTGTGACCATTTGTAGCAGGTCCAGTTAAAAAAAAATGAGAAAAATATGAAAATACACGTTATTCTAGCACATTTATAAAGCCTTATCAAGTCCGACAGCAATTTGTTTCAATAAAATCAAATCACATTCCTTGCTTTATTTTCTAAGCTGCTCCTCTGAGGAGGAGTAAAGGGCCTCAATAAAATGCGATCCATATGCCGCAAGTGGTTGCCCCTGTTACCAGCTGCCGGTATCAGGTGCGGCTTGAGCGTCCTATTTGAAGCTATTGCAATCTCGATTTAACTGTACAGAGAGGTGAGGTCTGCAAAGAATATGCCCGAACCATTTTTGCCTGCGTTTATGACTCTTGATTTGAATTGAGCATAGCACGCTTGGCTCCTAGAATCGAGTATTGCTGGTAGTGTTTGGGTTCGCTTCAAATATAGGCTGAAAAAGATTTGGATTTGGGCCTGAGGTATAACAAAGCCAACTATCTTCATACAGCCGTTTAGAATTTTCAATTGTGTCGCGAAATGTTCCTCAAAAATCTGTCGTTAGGAGTCGACTTTAAACTGTAGGTCCCGCCACTCATGTATAAAATTAACACACACAACATAAGTGGTGTGAGAAACTAGGTCGTAATCCTGACTGAAGGGTTGTAATGACCAATTATGTATGTATGTAGGTGAGGTCTGCAAAGAATATGCCCGAACCATTTTTCCTTGAATTTATGACTCTTGATTTTAGTTGAGGTTAGGCCACTTGGCGCTTAGAATTGAATATTGCTGGTAGTGTTTGGATTCGCTTCAAACATAGGCTGAGAAAGATTTGGATTTGGGCCTGAGGCCAACTATCTCCATACATCCGTTTAGAATTTTCAATTGTGTCGCGAAATGTTTCTCAAAAATTTGCCTATCGCAGTCGATTTTAAACCGTAGGTCTCGCCACTCAGGTATAAAATTAACACACTTAACACAATTGGTGTGAGAAGCTAGGCCATAATCCCGACTGAAGGATTATAATGAGCAATTATGTATGTAAGTACGCGTGACAAAATGTATTAGAAATAGGCTTGTCTATTACTCTGTTAATGTGACTCTTAACATCTTATCATGAGCCAAAATTCGATCTAATAATCTGTGGAGATTGGATCTGTTGCTGTTGCAACGTAAAGTTGTAAGTCTTTAGCGTGTTAAATCACATGGCCTTGATTCAGATTATATTTATCTTGAGACTACATTGTGGTGCTTAATCCTCCAATTCACTCAACTTTATTGCATTGAATTTGTGCGATAGCAGACATTCATGTGGTGTAGATTTTCGAAACGACCACACCTATACATCATATCTTTGCTTGAAGTTACTTTAGCCACAATACGGTCCGCGTTGCTGTCCCTGTTATGAAGAGCAGAGCTAAGAATGTATACTTGGAATATGATGGCACGCTTGCGCAATGCGACAGTTTGCATTCCTATCCCAGCATATACTACTGGTCAGTATATATAAATCGCTCATATGGCACAACACAGTTTAGAGGTGTCGAATGTCTTCTCATTGCAGACGAATGTCATCAGGTATAATGAAGTTGCTTTAATTGTTGGTGAAGATGAAATATTTAGTTTAGCTAAGAGCCTTAGCATGTTCTATTGATGGTGATGGGCATAATTAAACCGTATTTTTATGATCATTTTTCAAAATTAAACATTTTGAAAAAAATTCTTCTTAACTAAAAACAGTTGAACACTTTAAATGTTGTCTTTGTGAAAAACAGTTCGTATAAAAAAAGTCGGTTTTTGATGCTTTTTTTCGTTGGCTTTTTAAAATATTTTTTTGTTTTGTTTTTTTTTTGTTTTAAGTTTGCGTTTCAGTTTTATTTTTATTACGATCTGATACACGTTACGGTAATTGCCATCAAATGTCGAAAATATTTAAAAACGGTTGTTTTTTTTTTAACAGACAGACAAAGAGAGTGAGAGAGGTAGAGAGTGCCAATGCGAATAAAGAGCAGGCAGGTGTAAAAACTCAGGCAATTTTTTGTTTTTTTTTGATTCTCTAATAAAACAAGCTTCGCTTCAGAAAAAATAAAAAAAAACCAAATGAAACCAACAACAATAGTCAACGATTTTTTGCGTGTCAATTGACGGTAAAATTTCAAATGTTAAATTATTACGTACCATTAAAAAAAAAAACAAAGTGTACAAAAACATATCGTATCGTAACGTAAAGTAACGTATCTTACATATATTAATAGTATGTATGCATTAAAGAAACCATTTGCCTTAACCTCTTTGATTTGTATTTTTGTGGTAAGTGCCACAACTAATAGCAAACGATCAGCCAAAATAAATAAACAAATACAGACACACACATTGAAATGACAATTGATTCTTTAAAAAAATACTCGTCGTACATACTATGTATGTATACAAGAATATTTGCAACATTTAAGAGGCAAAAAACAACAACACAGCAAAAAAATTGAAAAAAAAAACAAACAAACAAACTCTTTGTGTCGATTATTGTACACGATTATGTACGTACGTACGTTAATTAACGTAAAATTTTGCAAAAAAAAACAAACAATTTTTTTTCTGTTAGTTTATCTGTGTAATACATGCAGCAGCAATTGCCATCAATTAAATTGTGTTTTTTTGTTGTTGTTGTTATTTTAGTTGCATTTTTTGTAATTTACGAGTGGCATTTTGGGTGATTCGAAAACATTGACAGCAGCAGCAACTAACGGCAAACAAAGAAATATAGAAGGCATGACCACCCAGAGGTCATGAAATTAAAATTTTCGCGCATTTTATTACGCAACTTTGGGTTTTTCTGTGTATTTTTTTTAACACTCTTGAGGCGGCTCATCTTCTGCACCACACTTTGCAACACTTCACGACTGCTCGACTGACCATACATCGCACGTGAAAACGCAAGTGAAAAAATAAATGACTGCGTCGTGTACATGCGGCATCAGTCTCTGTGGACCATTGTTTAAATGCCGTATTTACACGACTTCAACCGGTGTAATGCACCAAGCGATACCCGTCACGAAAGGGTTAAATATTTAATGTTGAATTTAATTTTCAATTTTATTTTTATTATTGTTTTTCGATTAGTAATTTACAATCATTTTTCTAGAAATTAAAAACAAACAAATTCTATAAGAGCAGAAAGAAGCACAGGTGGTGGTTTGGTTGTACAAAAACAGAAAAATGTATGACAGGGGTAAAGTCATAATATTTCAAAACTAAGCCTAAACAGCAACAAAGAACCTCAGTTCTCATCAACTTAATTTTTAAATAAAATTCTTTACACCGGTACACACAATCTCTTCGAAACGATCGTATATAACCCCAGTCTATAACGATCCTATAATCAGCAGAAGGCCACAATGAGTTGAATGCATACGTTCATCTCTTGGCAACGCCTTCACTAGACTGCACATTTGTATTCAGCCAGGATTATAACCTAGCTTCCCAGACCATCCATGTTGGGAGTGTTAATTTTATCCATGGGTAGCGGTATCTACGGTTTAAACATCGACTGCGAACGACAGATTTTTCAGAAATTTTTCATGGCAACTTTTTTTATTTACTCTCAACGTTTTTGCCAGAAGACTGCTAAAAGGGAATCGTCGAAAGAAATATTTTCTTCATATTTCGTTACGTACGAGATGTATGACCTTGAGTTTGTACCACTGGTTTGCGTCTAATAAACCAACAGACTGCCTACTGGAGTACAGCGACTCTAATGTTAACTAATGTAGGATGATTTTGGGAAACGTATAAAATATTAGTATTTACAAGGTCTTCAAGTAGACTTTGAACATTCCAGAAGATACGACTGAGTGGATGAATTCTGTTTTCACTACGGGCTTTAGAGAACTTACTTTAACCGTCTACAGGAACGACATCTTTTAAAGCAAAGCCACACTGCTCTCACTTAGCCGCAAATAGGGGTCATTATTTTGTCTGCCTTTGTAGTGTGCAGCTAATTTCATATTGGTTTACAAGGGCGCATAAATCAGGCTGAAATTGACCGGTAGCATGGGTTATGTTGGCTTTAAGGACCGCTGTAGTTTATAGCTTATTCTCATGCTCCAGTGACTTAAAGAAATGCCATAAGCAAAAGTCTTAACGACGTCAAATCGCACATTCTCGGTGGCCAATTCACACCACTTCCACATGAGTTAACTATACCGTCAAATCGCTCGTGTTGAATATGTATAGCAAGCAGCGTCGACCTTTTGAAACTAAATGTCATTGGTGTCCAGATCATCCCGGACCATTACCTGTGGCATCAGAAGGGGCCGCTATGTGTGTTTAATAGAGCTTTGGTAGACAAAGCTACCACTTCAACATATCCTAACATAACCAGGTCATTTAATTTAGGCCAAAACAAGTTGGTAATCATCGACCTATTGGGCTCGCCGTTGGCAGTGATGGGGCCTGGTTATCCTCGTTCTCAAAGAAATATTAACAACTGACGACATCAGTCCAAATTCCACAGCAAACAATGACTTTTTTAGGATGCATTGGACGTTCTTGGATCTCATATGGATCCGATACAAGTGATATTGATAACTTGCTGGACAGTTTCGCAGTAAAGGCCTTCGAAGTCTTTGTTTTGCTGCCAGCAGAAGACGGCTGTGCCCTTCATGGTAAAAAAAAAAACAAAAAACAATCAAATACAACTAATGAGCATAAAATGCTCATAATAACCTGCTTAATAATGATTGGCATTGTGATTCATGATCTTTTAAATATTTTATTTGCTTTTTTGTTGTTTTGTTTTTGCAAAATTAACCATAAAATTAGTTCAAGGTTCATATACATAACTGCAGAACTGTGCAAAAAAGAACGAACAGAACAGAAGAACAGAACCGAAAATTATTATCATTGCGCGAGTGTATAATTTGTTGTTGGTTTTTTGTTGTTGTTTTGTTTCACAAACTAATTTTCCACATAATTATCGTTTTTTTTTTTTCAAATACTGACTGCGGTACACAAATACTGACAGTCATTATAACGACCGAAAAACATACACACAATCAGTGGAACCTGCAGCGGATTGATATTGTCGATCTTTTGTTGGCTGGCTGGCTGACTGGATGGTTGTTGGCTTGGCTGCATGATTGCATTTGCGTTGTGTTGTGTTGATATTCTTGGCGTGATTAATTACTTTACAAGGTTATGACAATTTCGAAAGGGGAATTAATGCGCGAAAAAAATTATAATCAAAATCGAAAATGAAAATTCACACACAAACACAAGCACACACACACTGTGCTATTGTGAATTAAAAACAAAAAAAAAAAAAAAATAGTAGGGAGTGCTGCACTAATTATCTTTGCGAGAACCAATTTTATTTTTATTCGTCAGTGTATTTGCATAAAAACTAAATTAAAAGTCAATACTTGAAATTAAAATTTAAATTAAAATTGAAAAACAAACAAAAAGGCAAAAAAATGAAATTCGCAATAAAATTTTTAATGAGTCGAATAATTTGCTAAACTTATGGAAATTATAGAAACCCTATAATTTAGCAAAAAATTTGAATTGAGGAAAAATACAATTTTATGAATTTATGAATACATGAATAACATTTTAAATTAAAAGCGGCGTTACACACGATAATAATCGACTTTGTAATGCTCTGTACAACAGTAATGCAAAGAAAATTGTTTTTAAAAATTTCAAATACATTGTTACAGATTTACTTCCCGGCAGCAAAATATGGCAAGCCTATCGTTTTAAGACTTCCTACGGAGTAGACCAATAACAAAACTAACGTATTGGAATGTTGGCATTTTACTATACATTTTAGTTGAAACTTGCTTGACTCATTGTTTGGTCATTATAAAACTTTAACCTAGCACCTCACACCACCTACATTGATGCTATTTTTACCAAAATAAAAGAATATGTAGATTGCAACGAAGTGTTTCTAAAGTGTACTTTGTGAACTCTGTGTGTGACTTTCAATATTAAAGAAGCACGATTGGTAACAGAAAGCATGATTGAAATTTTGCGCTTAGTGTACCAAAACTAGTGTGCAAGGTGATACCGCAGGTTTCTTTAAAAAAAAACTACTAGTCTCGCAAGATAGCTCCTTGTCTGAGTATAACCAGTTCTGTGCAGAAAACTATAGAGAGCTGTACAGATTGATTGAAATCGATCTATATTTGAAGCAGATCCTTACAGGTAGTGAAGGATGTGTTAAATACTAGAAATATAAAACAAACAACAATTATGGTCATTGACCGGCGAGTTTTCTTCCATAATATGAAAAAATATTTCTTCGGTGGCTACCTCTCAGCAGATCACTGGCAAAAACTCTGATAGTAAATAAAAATTGCCATAAAAGTTTCTCAAAAATCTGTTGTTCGTACTCGACTTTAAACTGTAGGTTCCCCGCTACTCATGTATAAAATTAACGTACACAACATAAGAGGTGTGAGAAGCTAGGTCGTAAGCTTGACTGAAGGGTTGTAACGTATGTATGTTTGATAGGATGCGAAGATCATTATCCATTATTGAGCTGCTACAACCTAACAAAACATTCCATTCTGATCTCTACTGCTTTTTACTTGACAATAAAAAAATTGACACCTAGTATGGACGAACAGAACAGATGTTGGGTTCCATCATGGCTATAAAAATTGTCTGTACATTTTCCTTTACCTTTTTTTCTATGCTGTCTTCAAAGCTCTTCTGATGATAAATAAAAATTTGGCCCACTGAAGAACGTTTTTCTCGCACAATACAAAAATAATCGTGGATAATCATGACAAGCACATTTCCTTTTCTTATTTTTAAAAAAATTGGGCACCTCCCCTATAGTTTCAATACTTTTTTGATCTTTTAAGTTTTCTTCCACCGCAGAAGCTGTTTGGCCTATTGTAACCGCTTTCGATTTGCCAACTCTTGTTGCCTAGAAATAATGCGAAAATGTATTGGGTGCGATGGTGCTCATTATGGCTCATTGTGGCCTACTCTTTCTCAAGAAGAAGCGGTGATGGTGTTATACTCCTAGAGGAATCAAGGGACTTATTCGCTTAGATTTATTTAGTGTAAACAAAGGCTCATAAGTTTTTAAAATTTGGAAACCAAGATGAAAATTATTCACGCCTTCTCCCAGAATCAAATATGGATTGCTCGGGTATGCACGGGTATCACTATAGCGATGCACACACGTAAATGGATTTCAAATATTGAAAAAATTTCTTAAGAAACCCTCAGCTATCTTCCTAACCTTCTATATGTTGAGTCCCTCTCTCTCTCTAATTTGTTTTAATTTCTTTCATTTTTCTTTATGACGAATGTAATCGAAAGTGTTAAAAAGCAATAATTCTAAGGAAAATAGATTCCCCATTCTTCTCGTGTCTATTTTCCATTTTAATGTCAAAATGAAAACCTTTCTAATCAATTATCTTCTCTTCTGCGCATCCATAAATTCTGGCCGTTTTTTTTACTTCACGTTTTCTGCGAAAGCCGTACATATTTGGTTAACAATTCATTTACGCCATGCCATGCCATGTATTTTTGCATAATTGTACGCATGCGCATCATTAATCATTTTTGTTGTAAACAAGCTTTCGGTTTCGCTTTCAGTTTCGGTTTCGGTTGCTGTTGCTGTTGTTCACCCCAACTCTATTGGCTTTGTAGGCTTCTTGAAGAATCACCAGCAGATTATTTATTCTGCCATGAAAAAATAACAACAACAACAGTAACGACAGCAACATCGACATGCGTTTAACATTTGTATTGCGAGTGTGTGTGTTTTCTTTTTATTTTGTTTGTTCGGAAAACGTTGGAAACGATCGAAAATTCAAGCACAAGACACAAGACAAGACCAGGGAAGAGAGGGGAAAAATATTCTGTGCCTCCTAAAGATGTCTTAAAAAATGCTTCTTCTTCTTCTGGTTCATGATGATGATCATGTTAGGAATACTGGTGTTATTGTTGCTGTTTGTTTGGATGGTTGGTTGGTTGGTTGGTCTTAAACCGAAAAAAATGTGATACAATGCGTGTTTTCATGTCCGCCATGCATTTTAAGTAGACGTAATAGACGTTTTTAAAGCCTTTCAACTTTTTTTTTTGGACAACGACAACGGCAACAACATTAACATAAGAAGAAAAAATATGTAGAGAGAGAGAGACACACACATAAATATTTATTGCGTAATTACCTGATGTGTAGGAGTGGAGAATTTTTATTATGACTGTAAGCAGGCACATGAGTTATTGAATGAGATATTCGAACATCGTTCGTTTGTATTTTTTTTTCTCTAAAAATTTTCTTAAAAAAATATTTTATTTTGAATAGAAAAAAAAGCGGATTTTTCTTCAAAAACAAATGAACATAAATTTAATCATTTTAAGTGTTCAATAGCTTGTGGTTTTAGACAAGTTTAATTTGATTATGAAAATTAAATGCTCAACAATTTCCAATTAAAATTTTTCAAAAATGCAATAAAAATTCGTATGTATTTTGTCTTTAAAGTTGTTCAAAAAATTTTTGCAATTCAAAGAAAAATATGTTGTTTCTGTTCTTATATACTGTTTTAAGGTCTAGAGTTATTAACAATCAAAAATTAAATTAAAATTCACCAAACGGAAGGTATAGATTCCACGGACTAATCCTTTCAGGGTGACAGTTAAACAAAAAAAATTTCGTACCAACATAAATCACATGCTTAGGACAGGGACTATAACGACAAGATCAGCTCTATGCTTTATATAAGATCAGAAAAATATGTAAAATGAACAAACCATCCCGGATTCCAAATATCGAAACATTAGCAATGACGAAAAATAAATGAATAAGACTACACACTCTAGCAATCTATCTGAGGTCCATAGATTCATATCGCAGATATGGATACATGGGATGCTATCGCAAAGAACACTTATAAACCAAGTGTTCTTGGTCCATAAATACATGAACTATTCAGGAAACATCGAGAGACACGAATTTTTTCGTATCAAATCGCCGTAGTCTAGTAGGTAGTGTGTTGGCTTATTAGACGCAAAAGCCTGTGTTCGAGCCCCAGACCAGGCATCAAAGACAAAATACAAAAAGTATTTTTTCGGCGACTTCCTCTCAGTAGATTTCTGGCAAAAACTCTGAGAATAAATAAAAATTGCCATGAAAAGTTTCTCAATAAAAAAAAACATAAAATCTGTCGTTCGGAGTCGACTTTAAACTGTAGGGCCCACCACTCATGTATAAAATTAACACACCGAACATAAGTGGTGTGAGAAACTAGGACGTTGTACAATGGGTCAATTCGACCTCCGGGTACTGTACTTGTCTTAATTGACAAGTACACGTCCTCTAACCTAACCTAACCTAACCTAACCTAAATCAATAAATAAAGAATTTGAAACTGAACACCAAGGTTTATGCCTCCTATGGCTATGGGAGTTGCACTAAAAACACTGGATTTTCTAATCACGGACAAAAGGAATAGAAGTCCGATCACTTTCTGTGCAAGGGCCGTGTTTAAGGAAAATTTCTACTGTTATGACCGTGGTGAAGAGAAATCATAGTACTACAACTATACGAACTATTGTACATCCCCTTCAAATTTTATATGGTCTCCCTATGATATCTCCTTCAAGCCTATTGCTGTGACAAATTTTAAAATGCTGCTCCAATGTCAACAACGAGAATATTTGCTTGCCTAGCATTTGATATGCACTCAAGTGTTTCATTCTGGAATGCATTACAGTCCCATAAGTTCCATGTTCATCCTCACACAATCTACATGGTATGTTCGAGACGACCACCAATTCTGAACAAGTTTACCCTGAGTCTACAGTGTCCTGTCAAAAGACCGGTTATTGACCTCAGATTATTTTTTGATAGTCTGCTGCTTCAACCCGATCTTCTTTATTGTAGTTTCTCAACAAAATTTCTTAGTTTGAGAATAGCCTTTGCCTCTCTTTATCTTCCCTTTCGTTGAGCATCCGTTCCTACTCTGCAAAAGGGTTCTAGCCGAGAATACTCACATGACCTGGGATCCAGCAGAGAGTAATATTGTTTGCAGTATCTAGCTGACTGTGCTTCACCAAACAGTGCCATACTATTATCAATTTTAACCTCATAAGAGGCGAGTGCTTGAATGGCAGCCAGATCATCAGATAGTAGTGTAAATGGCTCGGAATATTTCATTGCGGGATCAAGAACATCTGCTCCAACACACGTTTGACTATTTGTCTTGTCCAATTCCATTTGAGAAGTTTTCAGATTTGTTCTATCTGTTCAAACAAGGGTGTCATAGGTGTCTATTGATCTGCCTATCATGGTATACATCATTCAGTACATAATTCCTGATTTACATCACCAGAATTTTGATGACAGCCTTCTGCATATCTCCTCCATCTAATATACCGACATTATCGCAACCACTTATCAAATATTGTTCCATTTAGGATGTCTTGTTCGAGTTTATTCTCGGGTCTACTGTCATCCACTATCGACCAACAATCTCAGGACTTCTTTGAATGATATTACGCAGACAACAATATTTGCAAAGAAATTTTTTGTGGCTCAATTTTAATTTGCAGACGATTACGTTACTACTCTGTTTGCAAATGTTTCAAATTAAAATTTTTAAATTAAGTCATCTCTTCTTAAATGATTAATAAGAAGCCATTAAGAAATTTGATAAGGAGACTCAAATATAATATTTAAAACGATATTAAATAGTCGTTCATAAAACCAGATTCAAAGGCTTGTAATACAAGGAAATTAATTGAAATACATTTTAAATGATGATCACAGAAATGCTTGGCCAATTTGTGCTGGCTACCTGACTGATAGTTAACAGTTTAACCCATTTGGTATAAGGCTCTGGTCTCCCTGTCTCTGTTTTCCCAGAGCTCAGAGCTCTTTAAGCCAAACACTTCCGTTTAATTTAATTTATTTAATAATTCTCAACAGCAAAGCGGCGGGGAGTGGAAAACATCTTTTGCAAATTCCAAGACGCATATGAGACGCTTATGCCTGGGCCTAGTTGGTTAAATTGAATTGAAAATTATGCGTAAGAACTCGTACAGAAAAAAAGAAAAAAAAGAAAAGGTGTAGAGGAGAAAAGCTTTCAATCAGTGAGCGAAAAGAAAGAAAGAAAGAAAAAAATACGATGAAAACGTACAAAAGAAATCCAACTAAATAATGGCACTTAATTTAACATGCCCCATTGATGATGATAGTGTTGTTAGTGTTTGTGGCAGCCAGCAGTGGTGTAGGCCTAGAGAATGTTGTAACAAGTAGCAGTAGCGGCAGCAACAGCTATTTGCAGCCATTTACAACAAAATACCACTTAATGACATTAACATCCGCACAACACTACTCGTTTGCAACAAATCTATGGCAATGTGGCGGTTTAATGAGAGTAGTTGTGTTGTGAATGCTAAATGCTTAGATGGATGGATGGATGGATGGATGGCTAGATGGATGGATAGATGGATGGATGAATGGATATTTTGTTTAATTCTCTAAAGAGGTAATTTAAATAAAATGCGTTACAAACGGGAAGTTAACGCTATTTAACCAAGTTGCTAACCATCGAGCCTATATACATATGTACATACATATATAAACCGCTAATGCCCTCCTCTTATATATGTATGCATTCTATTTTATATTCTCCTTTCTTTTATGCTGTTATTTGTTAAATGTTAAACGCAAAACTAAACACTCGTTGATATTGCATAATGAAGCGCCACTTTAAATACCAAATGTTGCAGACACACACACACAGACAATCTAACGTCGCCTGTTTGCAGTTGCAACATGAAGAAACGATTGGTTTTTATTTCTTTTGCATTTTAAAAGGCAAATTGTTTAAGCAAACGTATACGCATGTATGTAAATTTGTTTAAACTGCAATTGTTGTTGTTACAACAACTACAAAATAAAACTGCAATTTGATCTTCATTTGCTCAGTAAGAACTATTAATTCCTCTTACTCTCTCTCTATCTCTCTTTCTCTCTCTGTGTCTTTCTATTTATAACCCATATCCAGTTACCTGGATTGGCTTTCAAATTCAAGATTCTTGTTTAAAGAGTGCTTAGTGCGAGGCCTCAGCTGAGGTACGCATCGAAGTTTGGCTTTGTAGAGAATGGCACGTGTTTTTGCTTCTTTTGGCCGGGCCTTAAAGCCATATGCAATTAGACGAGATTGTTTTTAAACAACAATTAAGAAAATTATAAAAAAAAAAGAACAAGACAAACAAAAAAGAGAGGCAAAGTCTTTCCTGGCCTATAAAAAAACAAAAAAAAACGTAGTCATTGCTGGCTGCTATTATTGTGATTATTTTATAAAATAATAAAAAATAATAAAAATAAAACAATTAAAAGAGAAGATAAAAAGAAGAAGAAAAGGATTTAAAAATATGTTCGCATAAAAGAAAAGAGAGAAAGAAACTGGTCAGCAAAGGTTAAAGACTTCAACATGAGTTTTACCACAGGCGCTGTAACAGTTTTTAAATTAGAAAAACGTCTCTTGATATGAGGCAGGAAGCAATACGACCGACGACCCTTGATTTTTTGAATTTGATGAGAGTGCTCTTGTCAACAGGCATCGCCTCTCTGTTCATGTTCATGTTTGACAGCCATTGATGGCATGTCGGTCGGAGTGGTAGCTCTGATATCACAAAGCTCACTTGAGCACGCATAGCGCCCCGTTGTGATGCCACGGGTGAACGCAGTCCCTGTACTGACCAAGTTCCACCAAAATCAGGGAAGAGGAAGAAGTTGGTCAGCGCAAGGGCTGCACATCAAGAGCACGACTACCTACTGGAAAACCAGCCAGAAAGTTTGATGAACGAAGCTATATATCCTTGATATCAATAGATGATAGCTCCGTCAAGCTGACAAGAAATGGGGAGCCAAATAACCTATATCTACACCTAGCAAGAGACGGGCACTGGCAAAGAAAGTGAACAACAAACAGTCTCCTTTTCCTCAGCGGATCTGCATCCACGGCAAAAGTCGTTAAGTGGGAGCCTGATTCTATCCGCGTGTCTACCCATAACGCAATGACCTGTAAGCATGGCCACCTTGATTTAAGAAGAAAATTTAAAAATTTTGAATTGCATGCAATAACGCTTAGGTTATCAATTGCTTCCTCATTCGCCCTATGCGATATTAAAACCGATGGAGTATTTCTTGGGTATGAACCTCATGCTTCTTATGGAATAATTTTTAATCGGATATAGGCCGTGTAAATGCTTTCTTTCACTTTATTTTTACGCTTTTGCAGTGGAATTTATTTGTTACAGTCGAGGACTTCAGAAAGGTTTCTGAGAAACCACAGCTATCTGGATGTAGTTCTGAACGCAAAAATAGAGAGAGACAGAGAGCAGTCGTTGAGTAACAGAGAGAGAGTCTCTGAGAGAAATACAGCAATCGCTCTAGAAGTCGTATTAATGTCAAGTGCAACTAAAACTTTTGTAATTGGATGGACAGTATAGGGCTACTGACATATTTTAAACTTCAGTTTCGTGATTGAGTTTTCTCTGACAATTGGGAAATCGTTTCGAACAGTCCATTGAAAATGGCATACAAATAAAACAAATAATTATGAACGAAAAATAGTTTCCAATATAAATTTTTAAAGCATTTTTAAACACGTTTTCTGGAAACTCAACTCTTCGTATCCACAGTTTAAGTCGGACATAACAAAGAGAGTCAAAAATGTTACGCTTTTGTTTCAAACGATATTAATTTGCTTTTGATCGATAAAAGTCCGATCGACTCATGTTTAAGGCTGTAAAGAAACAAAATGTATGGCCTCTCATTAAAAAGATATTGACTGTTATTTTTACTTATAAAAGGCTCTTCTAAAGGCTAAATGCAATAGCTACTTATCCCTAGTCTTTGATTATTTTAAACACTCGTGGGTAATGGCTCTTACCAAAGCTTTTCTGTTGGTATTAAGAAAATGGATTGTAAAAGGAAGTGGTGATAGTCTTGATACACATTAGATGTGAATTTTTTTACATTGTAATCTTTTCTCCTTACTGATTAACGCTTAACGAAAGATTCCTTATTGAAATCTCTACAACCTAGCTTCTCACACCACTTATGTGAGTAGCGGGAGATCTACAGTTTAAAGTCAACACCGAACGACAGATTTTTGAGAAACTTTTTATGGTAATTTTTTTTTTTTATTTACTCTCAGAATTTTTGCCAGAAATCTGCTGAGAGGAAGTTGCCGAAGAAATATTTTTTTCATATTTCGTTTTAGTTGGGGATGCGCGGCATGGGGTTTGAACCGTTGTCTCACGTCTAATAAGCCAACACACTACCTACACATTGCATTGTGTTGGAATTAGGAAAATGGGTTGTGAAAGGGAGTGGTAGTAGTCTTGATATAATCGAGTATTTGTTCCCCATACTAATGTACGATTAACAAATGATTTCTTTCTGAAATTCCTTGTGAAGACATTTTCAAATCGGTTAATAATTTGGAGAATTATTTGGAGAATTATTAGAAACCATATTACGATAGTATTTTATAAACAATCTATGTGCTTCAAAGAAACTTATAGGCACTGTCCCCATTCTTGGAAATATTTTGCTCATATTCGGTCACTTGGGCTTGATTTAATTAGGGGGTCAGATGAAGTAGAGCAGGCCATATATGATTGTCCCTGCTTATTAACTAACGGGCAATATTGGTCAAATTAATCTCGACGCTGACTACATAACTATATTAGGAGAGTGCTTGTAGTAAAGGCCTACCATCTGCTGTCACCAGCAAAAAAGAAAATGATTTCTCATCAGAAAATTCCTTTTGATCTGGAGTTGAAATTTAAATCTAATTTCAACTTTTCTTTTAAAAATAAATCAAATAAAATATATTTATGCCCTGTGAAATTCCAAAAAAAAAAAACAAATCCAAATATTGACAACATAAAGCTCTCACCAAAACACAACAAAAGCGTGATCATGATGTTCCAGTCGTCATCATTCAGTCACATTCAGTTTTGATTCATAAAAAAAATCGTCACCCATAAAACAAAACTTGAAATATACTCGCTTACCTAAAAAGAGAAGAAAAAGAAAAACGAAAGAAAGATTAAAAATAATGAACAAATGATGAGGAAGAGAAGAAGACTTAAAGAAAACAGAAAATAACACACAGATAAACTTCAAATAATTGTTTAAACATATAAAAATTGTTAACGAAACTAAATATGGCAAGAGAAACAAGCTATAATTTTTGTACTTTTTGCTACTACTTGTACTTCTTGTTATTGTTGTTGTAGTTATTGTTGTTGCTAATATTGTAGTTTAACATAAATTAGCATTTAAACATGGCTAATACTTTAAACTGGCAATAGAAACTGAAGAAGATAGAAAACAAAACGTAAAGCAACAGCAATGGCAGCAGCAACGGCATAAAATCTTCCTTTATTTTCTTTCTAATCATTTTAAGTTTTGAATACGTGCAACAATAATAATGAACATCATTATGAACATGGGAAAGGCAGGCAGGCACTCATACAATATAAATATTTACTGTAGATATGTACGAGTATGCTACACTATGTTACGTTCAATTTACATTACACAAGTCATTTCAAGTTTTAAGTGAAGAACTGCTAGTGGTAGTGGCAGTGGCAGTGTTAGTGTTAGTGTTAGTGGTGGTACATACATTGCAATATTAAGATTTATTTGTAATCAGTGTTTATTACCGTATAATTTAAGATAAACTCTCATGTTAGGAATCTTATTTGTTTTTGCATTTTGCCCCTCTTTTTCTTTTTTCTTTTCTTCTTCGCTTGTCTCTACAATGATGATTGCAGATGAGAACAGATGATATGTGTGTGTGCAAGTGAAAGGGAGCAGCAGCAAGCCGTTTAGTAAAAAACAAATGAAATTGTAATTGTGCGTTTGACTGACTGACTGACTTACTACACAGCTGCATTGGCAACGCATTCACCACCATAATAATCTGCTACATGACCGTCCGTCCGTCTCATCTTGCTTTCTCTTGCTATCTTTGCTGGCTGCCAACGATTATCTTTATTATTTTGCTGTTATTTGTGTTTGTTTTTATCTTGCAACATCAACAACAACAACAACATCAACAAAAAAATGGCATTAAATCCTCATCCTCATCCTCATCTGGGCTATGTTTCCATACAATTTAACTCTTCTTCAGCTATTGTTGTTGCAGGCAGTGGTGGCAGGCAAGTGGTGAAAAAACAACAACAAAATTGAGATGATTTACATAAACGCTGTGCTGCCCCTGTTCTTCGTGCTGACCAGAGAGATTAGATTTGTAGAAGCAGAAAAAAACAAAACGTTCTTCAACAAATAAAGAATAAATCAAAAAGGAATCTTAAAGATTTCAGAAATAAATTTCAACGCATGACCAAATGTTTACAATCATAAGAAGCCCCTTAGATATGCAGAAATGCAGCAATGTTTAGTTGTTCTTTTTCTCTTACAAAATTTAATTTAATTGCAGGCAATTTAACACTAAAAATACCAGAGGATACTGTGATACTGGCACTATTCAAATGCTCTTGTCACCTTCAATTTGAATATCCTCAACAGAATCGTCTTCAAAATCTTACCAGACTAAAGTCAGTTTGGTTAACATTTAATCAAGGCCAGGTTGTGAGAATGAGAAGATGGTCTATGATTACTAAATTTGGTTTGGTTTGATAACATAAAAGCATAAAAGGTCGTTTTTTTCAGTATCCCTCTGCTTTAATCAAATGTTTTTGTTCCATCTAAGCATGTGATTGGTCTACTGTAGCACGTCCTAGGATAATGCGGCTGCCATCTATCATTGCCTAGAACCAACGCCCTACAAGTATTGGGTGTAGTGGTAGGAAATCTTGCTGATTGTTGATTACTATCTCTTCTCACACTGCCTGACCTTCCTGTGATGTTATCCTTTTTTCATTTCCAGGTGGTGAGAGGGCTTCTTAGATGGATTGTATTGGAGGGGGAGGAAGCCCTCATTGGGAGTCGAACCTGGACTTTTTTAAGCGTTCAATAAGCCAGTGTTATAATGGCTTCTAGAAGCCAAACAGCACTCCTAACATAATTAACAAGGTTTTGTAAAGTAATGTATACCTCATGCTTAAAAACCTAAAACGATTAATCCTCCAGGAATTTTAATTTTAGTCTGATAGTTATGTAAAAAACGTTGGCGTTTAAGCTTCTTTTTCTAATTAAAATATATTCAAAAGGTATTACTTATCGTAAGGTGTAGTTCCCCAAAAATGGTTCTAATTTGCAGGGTCTTATGCAGTACCAGAGTTCTTTTAGGGGCCTACAGTTCAAACAATTTTCTTACAGTTTACCTCTACTAAAGTCATCATCTAGAGATGACATTCTCCTTCCTTATACGCTAGATTACAAAGCCTGTTATAATTTTTCCTATTTGCATTGCCTTATGATGTTATCCAAATCCCAGAGGGTCTTAATTCTTCTGCTTTTACCCTTAGGATTAATAAAGAATTTGAAAATCCCAATGGAACACCATCATTGCTTGCTCCTCCTAATAACTATTACTCCTCTTATTTCAAGCAAAGTCAGAAGTCTGCAGGCCTACAGAGGTAGGCTATACCTCCGATGTTAATAGAATTCTAGCGCTCTCTCCGGTCTTCGAAGATATGAATTTAACCCGGGTGTATGAGCAACTTTTTCTCCCTTCTATAGCGTACAACCTCATGGCCTGTAAAATGGCGACGCCTACCATACTTATAAAATTGTCGGAAAACCAAGTACACTAGAGAACAATCCAGTCCCTAAAATAGTACCCGCCTTATATTTAATCTTAAATACGGTATTCTTTCCTGAGTGTCAATTCCAATCCCATGTGAAAAGAGCAATTAAACGAATACCCGACTACTTTATGGCTTTGAAATCTGAAAGCTTGGCGAATTAAGAGCAAGTGCCTGAGCATAAGAATTGCGGAAACCATTCAAAGGAAAGACAGATTTTGATTAGCAAGATAACACAAGACGGAGACGGATCCTAACTGCGGAAATTGGGCGTTCTTGTAAAAACTCGAGAGAGATAAAGTTATTAAGGAAGAACAGATAGAACTAGAGAAAGTTTGCAGAGGTTTTTTGCCAAAGCTGAATGCTTATTTTGGGACTCATAAACGATATCTTGCCCATACCCCAAGAAGTAATACTGCAGTGAAGTTCCACGCAGTATGTTGTGGTATGAAAGATGAACATAATTTTAGCCTAAACTGCCAATAACATCAGGGATTTATGTAGAATCAAACCAAGTGAAAGGAAATTCATGAATTCCATATTGGTTTTAGGGACCCTAGATTTTCTTCTTCTTTTTTGCTTCTTTAGAGAGAAAAAGTTTTTTTCTTTGGAAAGCAACTCTTCTCTTTACTTGTTATTTCAGCTAAATTGGCGATTGATCCCCCGCAGAAATTCTTCAGACGATGGCTCCTATTCATGCACTGCATTTTGTTTGATTTAGGTTGAGTGAGTGAGGAAGGGAGATTAAGGTAGTGAGGAAAGAGAGAGTAGTGTTCATGGATGTTAGAAATCTCTTGTTAGCTCTAAATCAGCGAGGAACATAGATAATAAAATTCCATAATTTCTTAAGTGATGCCACTGCCTAGATTGCTCTCATGTACACTGATGATATTATTCTCTTGGCGAACAGGGGTTAGGGGGCTTCCTACATACATATGCATAATTGATCATTACAACACTTCAATCAAGATTACGATTTAGCTTCTCACCCCACTTATGTTGTGCGTATTAATTTTATAGTTGAGTGGGAGGACCTACAGTTTAAAGTTTACTCCGAACGACAGATTTTTTTTAGAAAGTTTTCATGGAAATTTTATTTCACCCTCAGAGTTTTTGCCAGAAATCTGCTGAGGACCGGGGGATTTCTGGATGTGGATTATTTTAACAGGTTTTGAATCCTTTTTTTCAAATTTGGAAACCACGATAAAAAAGTTTTCGTCTTCTGCTGGATTTAAATCTGAATGGCTGGGAATTGTAGTGAAACCCTTTAACTACCACAGCACGTTGTCTACATGTGCTAACAAGCTTCATAACGCTAATATCAAACCTAATCGCTACAATTTGCCTCGCATGTTGCCTCGTATGTGACCAACAACCTTTTGAAATAACTCTTGTCGGATGGAGATATTTATTGCCTGTTTTATTAAGACTAGAATGGTAAACGTTTTATAACCGATTACAAGCTATTCTAACAAACTATGAAATGAAGTCATAAATTTTAATTTCCCATACACATACACACATTTTTTATGCTGTAATAATAAATCACTTAAAATTTTTTTTACTTAATTATCGCACTTAGTCATCCAATCACTAAGTCACTCACATACTCACTGACTGAATGGTCTTTGAGAAACTATTCATATTTATTTAATTAACAAATCATTAATAATAAACCCCCAATGTATGGTATGGTATGGTAAGGTAAGGTATGGATATCTGCTGTCTTATCGTTTTCAATTATTTTAACAAAAATTTAAACACTTTGAAATTTAAGGCCACTCACTCACTCACTCACTCGCTGCTCACTGCTGCTGCTCGTTAGTTGAGCTTGAGCTTGAGCATGAGCATTTGGAAGCACGGCGTCGGCAACAGTAGCGCTCAACAATAAAACAAAAAACCTGGCAACACAATTTAAACGCTTTGTTTATAGTTCTCAATATTTCATTTAATTTTTACATACAAATACTGGTGCTGTTACAGTTGCTGTCGCTGTTGTTCAATTTAAACGCCATCAACAACACAACAAACAAACAAACAAAAACTGCATTGAACTGAACTTGTTACTCTTATTTTTGGTTTTCAACATGTGGCATGTTGCTGTTCTTTTCAAAATATGTTCACATTGTATTGGGGAACCAGCAATAACAAAAAAGCAATAAAAAAAAAACGAAATTAAATAATGAAACATTTATTATAAAAACGTTGTGTGTGTGTGTGTGTGTTACGATTTAAAATTGTAAACTTGTAAAATTTTATTGGCTTGTCTTATTTTTTAATGCAATTAATTAAACATGATTTGTTTTTGTTTTTTTTTTCTTTCGGTCCATGGCTTAGTTATCTACGGCTTAGATATCATTGTTAGATTTGATTTCATTTTTTTTCGTATTCATTGTTGCAATGGCTTTTAAATTGCTTGGCTTTAAAACGTTTTAAAAATGTTTCTTTCCACAGCAATGGAGGAAGTGTTCTGTTACATTTTAAAAGTTGATATGTTTCGGTAAGCTTGGCTTTATCTCAGCTGCTTTAGATTGTTTAATGAGTCAGTAGTTTAATATGGAAATTATTTTTAATTTTTTTAAAAAGTTTTTATTTAAAATGGTTATTTCTTTTTCCTTTTTAAGCAACTTCAAATGGCTGAGAGAATACAGTAAAGTCCCAAAAGCATGAACGTGAATTTTTTCAAAGTGTGCTCATGTTTTCGAAACTAAAATGTGATGAATTTCATGTGGAAATTCTGAAAATTAACGTTTTCGAGAGTTCACTGTATATTGAATAAATTTGTAATGAAATTTACAGTGTTATAAATTGGATACGAGGACAGTTTATAAATTAGCGAAAACAATTAATTAGTGAAACATTTGCCAACACAAATCTTTTAAATAGAACCACTTTTCCGGTCATCAATGATATGAATTTTAACCGGGTGTAAGAGCAACTTTTTCTGCCTTCTATAGCGTATAACCAAATGACCTGTAAAATTGCGAAAAACACCGTAATTGTATAATTCTTAGAAAACCAAGCACACTAGAGAACACTTCAGCACATTAAATATTAGCTGCTTTATACCTTAAATACGGTACTCTTTCCTGAGTCAATTCCAATCCAATGGGGAAAAATGCAATTAAAGGAATACCAAGGAGTAGGTTGTTGACTACACTTTATGGCTTTGAAATCTGGCAGATAACTGAAAGCTTAGCAAATAAATTGCAAACGCCTGAAATAAATACTGGGCATAAGGGTTACGGAAAGCAGCAAGCGAAATCTCCAAAGAAATGACAGACTTGGATTCGCACTAAAACTTTCGAATATTAGCCGCTAGTGTCAAGTGTCATATACACATAGGCACAGAAGTATACATACGGATAACAAATTTCAGAAATTTTTTTAACTAATCTGTTTTCGTTGAAAATCTTTGTAATTGTCTGACATCTTTCTTCGATTTTAAGACGGTCGTTTGCTTTGGTTCACAAATTTGTGAAATTTGTAAATCGGATGCATACCTTTGTGGGCCTGTGCAGGGCCACAATTCAGTTCAATTTCAGAAATTTTTTAACCAATGCAAAAAATCGTCTTAACGTCAAGGAAACTATAAAGATTTTCAGATTTTTAGTTAAAAAATGTCGGCAATTTTTTAACCGTACGTATAATTTAGTAACTGTGTGTATGCAAGTGTATGCGTACGCGGTACACACGCAGAAAAAAATCGTTTACGTTTTAAAATTATTTCAGAACCTGTGTAAACATTTCTGCGAGGGTAGCAATTATTTATTTTCTTTAGGAATGTCCAGGTCTAGTTGGGCAGATGACTAAGAATGCTGTACGTGGGTTTATTCAAATGCTTGGCGCCGTGTCGAGGGCGTAGATCCCCTCGATCTTAGATGTGGGGCCATGATTCAAACCCCAGGTCAGACATCCACAACAAAACGAAAAATAGTTCTTCGACGACTTCCTCTCAGCAGATTTCTGGCAAAAACTCTGATAGTAAATAAAATTGCCATGAAAAGTTAGAGGAGGTTAGGTTAGGTCAGAAGACGTATACTTGTCAATAAAGACAAGTACAGTACCCGGAGGTCGAATTGATCCATTGTACCAAATTG
This sequence comes from Sarcophaga carnaria, assembly GCA_958299815.1. Classification (NCBI taxonomy): domain Eukaryota; kingdom Metazoa; phylum Arthropoda; class Insecta; order Diptera; family Sarcophagidae; genus Sarcophaga; species Sarcophaga carnaria. Next base: position 101,548,343 of record OY283149.1, on the reverse strand, counting down.
CCATGAAAAGCTTCTCAAAAAAATCTGTCGTTCCGAGTCGACTTTAAACAGTAGGTCCTGTCACGCATGTATAAAATTAACACACATAACACAAGTGGTGTGAGAAGCTAGGTCGTAATCCTAACTGAAGGGTTGTAAGGACCAATTATGTATGTATGTAATCAGTTCAGCGTAACTGTAATCCTATTTCCTTCCTTTTTATTTTGGTAGTTTGTCTCTAGTGATCTTTTGATATGGCTTTATGGCTGTTTAGTTCTAATTACAGTTAATTCCGTTATAGTTAATGCTTCAACCAGATTAAAATCAAACCTGAGAACTACAACGACTACAACCGATTTGTTGGAAGAGTGAATTTTTATAATCGTCAGCCACCAGTCAACAACGCATAATTTAATTCGCATTAAATAGTTAATGAAAGAAAAGTGTAATATCATAACCCAGGGTTATTAAACATTCAAAATAGCGGGATAAATCCAAGTGTATTTTTAGAAAACTAGAAGAAAGAAAGAAAAGAAAAAACGCACTGTTGGAAACCAAGAAATTGAATTGAAATCTTGTTTTTCAATTTTCCAAGAATTTTAATTCCTTCAATCATAAGATTTTTTTTGTTCCCATGATCATTAAAATAATTTTTGTGCAATTTTTCAATTTGTACGAAATGAAATATTTTTCACTTCACAACATTTTGACCACACCATAACACACCACCACGCCAGCCATACACCAGTAGTTATGGATTCATTTTTTTTGTTTTTTGTTTTTTTTTTTTATTTCTGGTGGAAAATGTTTCAACAACAGCAACAATAACTAACAAAATAATTTATTATGTTTTAAAAAAATTTTGTTTAACCAGTTTATTTAATAATATTTATTGTGTTGTTGTTGTTGTTGTTGTATGTAGCGTGTGTAAAATAACATAAATTTCTAACACTTGTTCCATCGTCGTTGATGGTTGGCGGTGGTAACAATAGCTGTCGTATGTATGTATGTTCGTACGTAACATGGTTGTTGGCTGTTGGTTTATTATTAAATTTTTTTTCTGAATGTTTTTATATTTTTTTCTTCTTAACTTGGCTTTAAATTTCAGTTTAGAGGACTATTATTATGATTTTTTTAAAAGCATTAGAGACAACACGTTTGTACAACAACTACCGCTTGCTTGGCCTTAACAACAAAAGCCATACAACAATTGGCGAAAGAAGTCCATACAACCGGGGCAGCCAGCTGGCCTTTTTTTCTTTACATGTGTGTGTGTTTTTTACACTCCACACATACATATAAATATGAAAGTTGATAAGGCGCGCTGTTCGCTCGGTCTCAAACAGGGCGTTTCATGCAACCCATGGTTAGAAAAAAAAAATACAACAGAATTTGACGTTATGCTTAATTAAATAACTTTTGTTGTGAGTTGTTGTTGTTACTATATGCTATTGTCAATATCGTGGTTGTTGTTGTTGTTGTGCTAGTGTGAAAAAATGAAAGTATAATTAAAGGTTTTCAATTTGAAATGCGCGAATATCAGGAGAACAGAAGAATGTTAAGTAGTAATCAGAGTAAGAAACCTTGGAAAATAAATACCGTTAGTTGATTTTTCTTTACCGAGGAAACAATGTGGCCTGAAAATTTAACAGGAAATACGAAAATAAGTATGTATTCGAATTGAAAAAGAGTACAAAAGTTATTCAATAAATTCTTTGCAATAACACACTCATCTACAATAGTTAACAGAAACAAGCCTGGTACCAGTATTTTGTAATAGAGAAAGAATCCTCAAAAAATTCAGTGTTTACTTTTAAACGAAGCAGCTTATTGATTGGCTTATTAGACGTGCGGCCATCCCCAGCAAAACGAAATATGAAAAATATTTCTTAGGCGACTTCCTGTCAGCAGATTTCTGGCAGAAACTTTGAGAATAAATCAAATTCCTATGAAAAGTTCCTCAAAAAAAAAAAAAAAACTGTAGTTTAGAGTCAACTTTAAAGTGGAAGTCCCGCCTCTCACACAACATAAGTGATGTGAGAAGCCAGATTTTAATCCTTACTGAAGGGTTGTAATGACCAATTACATAATTGTATGAGGGTTGTGAAATGGCGATTTAGAATAGAAGTAAAACTTTGTTTAATAATGATGTTAATAGGCTAAGTCTCTAAGCAGATATTAGTAGATATTTTCTTAAGTTTCTAAAAGATTGTGCATTGTCAGTGTTACTCACATGCTCAAGGTCTTTGGAAGTTCTGACGTCTGTAGATAGCAGACCATATCTTACAGACATTTGAGAGCTAAGAACTAAGAACTAAGCAATATTTTTTTCATATATGAAAATGTCTTAAGTCAGAGGTTTAACCACAAGAGCAGCAGTTTCCAACAGAAACCCAACACTGGCAAATTGCAAAAAAATCCGATTATAGAATGTTAGATGTCTCCGGTTCCGAAAGAATGCTGCAAAGCTCAGAAATTCACAGAAAACACCAGCCCGTGAAGTACCAGAACCAGTAGCAATTCTTGATCTTTTTCATACTTGCCCCCTTAACAAGTTGACGGATAATTCATCGACAAAGTTGGTTCAGATAATTCCTTTGCTACTCAAATTCTTGAACAATAGCATAGCAAGTCAGTGATGGAAATCATTCCAATTTCTTTAAAAAACTTTTAATTTAATAGCCGGCATGTAATCTGTTTCTGTAATTTGTATCTGATCTTAGAAGAAAAACCATGTAGACTGTTTGGGAAGTTGGCGGGGCATCAAGTCGTTAAGTTATGTACAGAATACTCCTAAGTATTTAGAAGAATACTTGATGACTTGTTTCTTAATAAAGATTTTATCAAAAAGATCTCAATATTCTGAACAGATCGAACTTTGATCAAGAAACAATCCTTACTTACTTAATCGGTCATTGCAACCCTTTAGTCAGGATTAGAACCTATGTCGCTTCTTATACCACCCACGTTGTAAGTGTAAATTTCATCCATAAGTTGCACCAACTACAATTTACAATAAATTTCCTTTCAATTTTATTTACTCTCACAGTTTTGCCAGAAGACGGCTGAGTGAAAGTCAGCGAAAGAAATTTATTTTCAGTTAATTTGAGTTATCTGAGCTGGGCTTTGAACCGCGGACTCACATCTAATAAGCCAACACACTATCTGTGAGACTAGAGGGGAAAAAGATTTGAATCTCAATATTCATAAAAATTCGTAAACTTTGATCGTGAAATTTTATTTTAGTTTTCCTGGTGAAACAACCCTAGTTTTTTATTTGCATGCATCTGTTGCAAGTGATATTTTTAACACTTTTTAGTAGCTGTGAAAAATCTTTGAAATCTCTTTCAAATTTTCCTTAAACCATGCAATCTTATTAAATTTTATAAGACACTCTTGGAAAAACAAAGTGAAATTTGCATATTCCGTAAACGAAAAACAACAAAAATCGTATAATTTTTGTAAACGCAACCCACAGTTTCTCTGGCAGTCTAAAGACATGGAACTCAGTTTTCTTCCACTCAAAAGACCACCACCATCGTGGCAAGTGGGGGAAACAATAAAAAAAAAGATTTTTTGGCTCGAATTTTTTTTTTTTCGTTAAATACTCGTCGTCTTTCGCTGGTGCTGTTTTTGTTGTTGTAGTTGTTGTTGTTGTTGTTGTTGTTATTGTTTTAAGCAAATAAACACTTGTCTTAATTGTATGGCAAGTAGCTTTTACAACAGCTTTAAAAAAAAAGTAATAGACACGTAGTGTTTAAGAAAAGAAAACAAAAAAATTCTGCAGAGTGTTTGTTAGTTTTCATCGTCGTTATAATGTGTGGGATTAAGAAGAAAAAAAACACCACATTCAACCAACCAACATCCAATCATCCAACACTCTTTCTTTTTCTTGTTCTTTATCCCCCAAAAAACTGCTTTTGCCTGGCCTGCTCTCGTATGCATGTTGTAACAAGTATTTCTTGGTATTGTGTTCGTATGCTAAAACAGAAGGAAATACGCAACAAAAATGGAAATACTACCAACACCTTAGTGTTGTTGTTGTTGTTGTTGTTATAGACAAAATCAAATTAAATTTGAATTTGAATTCAAAATTTATGCAAAACCGACGCATGTTTACACACGTCAAAATCTATAAAAAAGAAAAGGAACGTAGAAAAAAAATCATACCAGAAATAATTTTTATTTTATTTCTGCCACATTGACTTACTTTCTAACACGTGCAACACTTTCACAACAGACAGCCATCAAACAGCAACTGTGTGGCCAGCAAAAGAGTATATTTTTGTGTTTTGGAAGAAAGGTGATGACAAATTGTTGAGACAGTTATCCAGTAGAAGAAACAGTAGAAAAAAAAAGAAATTAAAAAAATCAGAGCAATATGGCCACTGGGGGGCAAACGAAAGGAACTGCTGTGTACTTTTGTAATGCAGTGCAATTAAACATGTAAAGAAAAATCAGTTACAATTGCTATTAAAGGCTTCAAATGGTTGAGTCGTATTGGTGTTGATCGCCAAAAGCAGGGCAACAAACAAACACTTGTTGTGGTCTTATGTATATGAATCTATACCAGCAGTTAGGCATGTACAGTTCTTAGGCCCGCTATTCAGGAAAAGTACTCTTCCAAAGAGTTGCGCCTATTTACATACTTAATTGGACACTACAATCCTTCAGCCACAATTACAATCTAGTTTCGCACACCTTCCATGATTTGTGTTAATTTCATAAATGCATTGGGGGGGGGACCTACTGTTTAAAATTGACTCCGATTTTTTGAATTTTTCTCAGTTTTTGCCAGAAATCTGCTGAGAGAAGGAAGTTGGCAAATAAATGTTTTTTCATGTTTTGTTATGTTCTTGAGATGTCTGGGCTGGGTTACGAAACATGACCTTAAGACCAATAAGTCAATACACTACCTACAAGACTAGGAAGACTTCAAAGTAAAAAGTAGATTTGAAACTAAGGAATGTGCACGAGAAAAATTGGACATGCTTGTATTGGACATTAGTGAAAAAGGAAGCCCATCCAAAGATGAATCCAAAATGAAAGAAGGAATGAAATGGAGAGCTGGCAACAAAGTGGTAAAAGATTACATAATAACAAGCCGAATGGAAAGAAATACAGCTTTTGACTGATAGGAAGCCCCTGAAGGAAAATATTTTTTTCATATTTTCATTTTTTCGATATAACTGAGCTCAGGTTTGAACCACGGCCTCAAGACTAACGGTTTCAACTTGTTTTCATAACGATTACAATAATTTCACCATTTAATATTTGTTTTGTAAAGAAAACTGTATGAGCAAATTTTTTCTTGGGCATTCCTTATGTGTAAATCATATTTTAATCTTCAGGTATTTCTTTTTGAAGGTTTGTTACAAATTTTTTAAGGTCATGCTGTCATTTCCATTCATTAGAATATGCGGTACGAGACATTTGTTATTAGTATGGGGAAAAACAAAACAAAACATTTTTCACTAATTTTCAAACATTTTCTTTTTAGTTTGTCTTGAACCAAATGTTTGTTATTTGATAATTATTTAATCATTTAAAATATTATTAACGATTTCCTTATTACGTTTTAATGGCATTTTAACAATTGTGTTGCGAGAGAAACAACACACCTTGTAGTGCCTAAAGGCAATGGAAATTATCTTCGTTGGTATCAAAATAATATCGTATATTTATGTATATAATAATGGTTTAGAAAAACTGAAAAAAACCCGAATGATTTATGATATATTGTAGGGGAAATAATCCCCATACTAGACATTAAACTGTTATTAAACAAATATTTAATATTCGTTTGGAGGTTACCTTCCCATATATTAGAACTTTAGAAAGAAAATTATTTTCAAATGATGTTTTACAATCTGGTTTAATAATCATTTTCTTGCCACATGTGTTACAAAATTAATTTCAATTTACGCAAGTGCAACAAGCAGCAGAGAGAGAGAGGAATATCAAAGAACTTTACACACAAGTTGGTTTTTAATCTGCGAATTATTTTTTTTCCTCTGCTGTATGGCGTTATAAAGAATTTCCTGTTGAGATTTCCTCAGTGTTGGTTTATTTTTTCGTTTTTTTTCTTCATTTAGCTGCACGCGTTTCACTTCAAGTGCTACTGAAGCGGAAAATTACTTTCTTCACTCATTGTTAGATGGTTTAGTTTTTTCCTTATTTAAACTGATTTTGCTGTTATTGTTAATATTTCTGTGGTTTTACTTTATTATTATCATTCCCGCTTTTAACAGTAGAGTGAATCAGCGATTTGCCAACAAATGGAAAATTGAATAGCCATTTAAGCCATCAGCAAAAAAAAAACAAGCTGTAACGCTTACAGGAGCTGCATGTAGGTAGTATGCAGCCCTATTATGCCCTACACTACTATCACTGGGATGACTGAACTTTAGTGAACCTAAAAGTACAGGAGAATGAAACCCAACGATTTAAGGAACAGCACACTGGGGGTCAAGGCTTCATTCATATGAATGTATTCTCTAACAGTGCTCTAATCTCCTAATCCTAATTCATAATTTTTAACTGACCTTCACACAATGTTGTTATGAGGAGTGTTCCCATTATCTCGAATTTCTTCTAAAACAGTGTACAATTGTATAAAATTATTATTTCTAAATAAATGAGAGTCGGGAGCATATTCCGCTGAATTAAACTTCCTTGAACTTAGCCCTGTTGAATGTGGAATTAATGCGTGTCGAGGCTGTTGCACTGTCACAAAAAATACATGCGTGGCTTTTCCTAACTAAAAAACAAATTAGAAATAAAGTACAAACAACCGTTTATAAAACTAAAACGAAAGAAACATCAAAACCCGTGCAAAGGGTCGGGTCGGTTGCATTTGTTTAATAAATCTTTCACCAAAAATCTTTTCGAATTTGTTGTAAACACAAGCGTAATTAAAAAATAAAATTCACTTTAAAAGGAATAAAATATTCTCAATAAACACCAGAACCTGTACAAAGTGTCGGGTCGGTTTCATTTCTTTAGGAAATCTTTACTCTAAAAAGCGCTTAAGTCCCAATAACTTCATTACAATTCCCACAACCGGTCAAGCTGAGATAACATTGAACTGAATTAGGTTGTCCTAAACGATTTAGTGTTCAAGTCTTAGTAGAGTGCAACCAATTGTTGCAAATGGCTATTTTCTTTTCTGTATAATCTGGAATCTATTGCAACATGCTGCAACATCTTTGTTCTAGTATGTTGCCACATTGTTTAACATGGTTGAGGAGAGATTGTGATTTTATTTAATTTTTATTTTTGATAGAAATATGGTACAAGAAAACCATCAAAAAATTGGCACATACAAGTGGGCATGAAATAATTTCAAACTGTAGTTTCACATGATAGCCTAGATAGATGTTCTTAAACATCTTCTAGATGTTCTTAAATATAAATATAGATACGATGTACCAAATGAAATCCTACATGATGAATAATTGCTAAATTTAACTGATTTTTTCCAAGTTACGACTGGGTTGTGCGATATAAATACAATCTAAGAAGGAAAATCTAATTACACCGTCTCAACTATGTTATTACGAGTAGGTGTCGGTTGTCCGTCTTTAATTTGTATTCATCAGTCGACTGCACTAACAAAAGGTATGAAGCGAAATCTCTTATCTACTTGGCCGCCGAATGTTGCCACCATATAAAAGCATGGACTTATGTATCGAATCACAAGTTTTTTCGATCAGTGCTCCTCTCTAATGCAACAATTGTCTCTTTTTTGGGTTTAGCTCATATCTGCCCAGCAATCTTCTTCACTTTTTCTGAAACCAAATGCTTCTTAATTTATCGTTCTAACTGCTTCTTCAACCGCTTCCAGTTCTTCATTTAGAAACTTTTCTGTTGGGCGGGTACTTCCTCTTTTCTTCGAGCATACCCTTTACATTCATTACACTATTCAGAAGTATGATTCGTATAAACTACCATCTAAATAGAAGGCGGCTCTCCGCCAATAATCTCCTTCGAAATCAGTTGCATTATTCACGAATAACAGGCGGACTGTAACTCAATTCAGAAAACAAGAAATGGTCTGATAAATAATGTATATTCTAAAGTTATGTAGGTTCCTGGTCAGGTTTATTTGTGGCATCACAACGGGCCGCTATGCGTCCTCAAGTAAGTTCAGGTATCAAAACTACCGCTTCAACCTACCTACCTACATAGATTCCTAATAAACTGTTTCCAGGCAGTAGTATCAATAATTACTAAACCTATTCGCCATCATGAAATGAACCCAAAAAGGTTTCAAATTTCGCTTGTAAGCAGCAAAGGAACAGATAGACGTTCAATCTACATTGCTGAAATATAAATTTCGTTTGGCTAATTGTAGCTGGTTGTATGTTATTTTAGTCCACATCAGGTTTACTAACTTAATTGAATACAACCTAGCTTTTCACATCACACATGTGGCGGTGCATACAGTTTAACGTCGACTCCGAACGACAGTTTTTTTTTTGAAAAACTTTTCATAGGAATTTTATCTACTCTCAGAGTCTTCTGGTAAGACTGCCGACTGAAAAACCACGAGAGAAATACGTTTTTCAAATTTGAGGTATTTGAGCTGAGCTTTGAACCATGGACTCTCATGTAATAAGCCTAGCGACTATTATTGGAATAAAATTTCCTTTACAAACGTTTACATATTTTACTATTTTACTATATTTTACTTTCCATATTCAATTCTTTTTAAGAGGATGTCCTTTAAGTGAGCAGTAAAATCTTTGATTTAAACAAGACAGTGGGGAATATAGTGGAAAATAAACAATTTTTTATCAATGAAGTCTCGAATTAACAAGAAATCTATGAAGCTACATTTCTAATATTCGAAATAATTCAACACAAAACCGGCTGCTGTACATTTAGAGAGGATTACGTCAACAACGGACATTATACGGAGATCATTTGCACCACCACTTAGGCATGGCTAGGACTTAATATACAAGGTTCCTCATCACTACAACGAATACAACAATCCAGTACAATTATATACATGACGTTGTCCCTAGGCAATCATATGATGCTGAAATACATCAATCCATAACTGTGTATACAGAACCACTAATGAATAAAATTAATACACACAACATGTGTGTTGTGGGAAGATAGGTTGTAATCCTGACTAAAGGGTTGTAATGAAAATTGAATTTTCTTTTACTAAATGCTAGTTTCAAAGCGGTAAATTATTGAAGTTTTAACAGTCCGGAAGTATTTCAAAGTCTTTCTCATACAAAGAGAAAATTAAAACATGACTTAATTTGTAGTTGAATGACACAAAAATGTTTGAAGAAAAAACCGTAAAGTATAATAGAATAGGAACAGAGATAGAAGCAGAATAAAATATTTTTAGAAAGGACATGAAAATAATAAGTAAATGTGGCATGTCTCCTATATGGCACCATTGTACCTACAAGGGTTAAAAATACTAAATTTCAAATGAATTTCAAGTCCGTCAGTCAGTCGGTGTATTATTTCGTTTCTTTTGGATTTTAAATCTCACAAGATCTGATAAGATTTGCTTTGGCGGTTGTCTTCGAAACAAATTGAGTTTAATTGCATTTTAATTATTTAATGTTGTTGTTATTGTTGTTATAAATAAAATAATTAATATTACTCATACGTCCAAATGTCAAGAAATGCATTAAATTTCGGTACTCCTTTCAAACAAAAAAAAAAAAAAAAAAAAAAAAAAAAAAAAATTGAAAAAAGTGCTGAATATTGTTGTTATTATTGTCAAAAGATTTTTATCTGAAATAATTTATAGACAAAAGGCGTGAACAATTTAAGAAAATTTAGTTGTCAATAAAAACAAAAACGAAACAATAAAAAAAATAAATTTTTTTGGTTTACAAATGAAATGCGGCTTAAAAGTGTTTCGAGACTCTGATTTAAGGTGTAGAAACCTACAAATAACAACAAAAATATAAACAAATTTGAATCATTTGAATAAACTTTGGCCTGAAACACAGAAACGAAACCATTTGCATAAGACTTCAGGAAAAATTATAAAAAAAAATGGAAAAATGGAAAAATAAAACGAAAAATTGTTAAAAGCCTGGCTCTGTTAAATCAACACAGCCACAGTTTCAATTTGGGACCTTTGAGACTTTTCATGCATCTCCCTGTACGTATGTATAAAAGGCGGCTTGTCTTGAAAGGAAACCCTGGAGTTTGAATACGAAATTTATTTCAGTTTTTTTTTTTTTTGGAAATAATGTTATTGTTGTTGTTGTATGTTATTAATTCATTTGTATCGATATTTTGTTGTAACATTTGCATTTTCATTGTCTTGTTTGTTGCAATTGCATATTGCAATGCAATGAACGAATGAATGAATGATTTTTCTTAAAGTGTTTGCTTAAAAGCGCAATAAACTTTAAATAAAAATAAATTTAAAAAAAATTCATGTTTTTTTATTTATTTGGGTTTAGAGAGAGACTTTATTTACAAGCCTAGTTTCATAGTTTTATTGCTATTTTTGTGATTTATTATAATTTTTACTGTCAATCTTAATTTTGTTTTTTCTAGTTTTACTACAAATTAAAATAATTTGTATTGCCCTTTAGGGTGGTGGTAAGACATTGGTCAAGTGTGTTAAAAACTAAAATATTTTAAACCCCAACTTTTAAAATAAACAATATTTTAAAAAATTGTTAATAAAATGTACCTTTTTAATCCAAAGTTCATAAAAATGTAGAAAATATGGCCAGAAAACTCACCTAAAAAGAAAACAGAAAAAGAAAAAAAATTAAAATTAAATACAAAATTATTATTAAATATTAAATAAAATTATCGAATTATAAAAAAACGATATTTGAGGCCGTCAGTACAATTATTATTTTTTTTTAACTGTTTTGGAATTTATAAATTGAAAATAAAAAGGACAGAAGATTTCCAAAAGTGTGGCAATAAATGACTTCCAGTTATTTACTGTTGTAAAGATTATTTTAAGCATCGATGCAACGGCCTTGGGAGTATTCAAGAGAAAAGTTTTACGTAAGATCTTTAGTTCAATGTGAGTTGGCGATGATTTCGGTATCCGATCTCTGAGCTGCAAAAGCACCTCAACGACATGGACGTTATGCAGCACATTAATATCCAGCAACTGCGCTGCCTCGGCTATGTCGTTCGATCTTGCCTATGTTGGCAAGACTAAATTGAGGTGGTGTAACCAACTGTCAAAAGCGCGCATGAATCAGAGGTGCCAAGAAGTCACCGACCGAAATCGGATAACGATTTGTTAATACCCAATTAAGCAAGTAAGTAAGTAAGTAAGGAAGTGAAAATGTTACTGCATCCGTGACCACCTCACCAATGGCAATTGTAATGTTGTTATCCAGTGCAAGTATAGTGGATAGCGAGAGAACTCATGTGTCTCCGCAAATAATAGTAAATTAGGGATAAATCCAAACTCACTTCTATACTGTACTACGATACCACGTTACATTTGACACCATCCTGTTTAATTAAATTACATGCCAACCAACTTCAATTCTTCCTTTCTGAGCAAAAAAAGGTCAGAAATTATTGCAAAGTTCATTCCTCAACTGACTGTATCTATTGCTTCAGAGCGCTTTGACAGCTGTCGAACTGCTCTCCGGCTGCACATCATACAAAGTTCGGCGATTCCATGGAACCAAAAATGTTTGGTTTTCGTCCCTAAAGATAAGCACGAATTTTGATTTTGAAATTCTGTGTTAATTATTAAAGTCGCCGTAGACTAGAAGGTAATGTATAGGCTAATTACCTGCGAGCCCGTGCTTCAAACTCCAGTTCAGACGCATTTCGATCAAAACGATACATGAAAAAATATTTCTTTAGTGACTTCCCTTCAGCAGTCATCGGCCAGTAACTACTCTAAGAGTAAAAAAAAATTCTATAAAAAATTCCTCAAATATGTTGTAGGTTCCGTCATTCATGAACAAAAATTATACACATAACATGGGTTGTGTGAAGGGCTAGGTTGTAATCCAGACTAAAGGGTTGCAATGACCAATTAAGTAGGTAAGGTTTTTTAGTCTCTTTATGAAGTCGCCATAGTCTAGTATCATTAGACGTAAAGCCAGGGTTCGAGCCCCAGGCCAGACATCAAGTAAAATACAAAAAAAAAGTATTTCTTCGGCAAAATGTTTTCGATTTTTCTGGCAAAAACTCTGAGAGTAAATAAAATTGCCATGAAAAAGTTTCTCAAAAATCTGTCGTTCGGAGTCGATTTTAAACTGTAGGTCCCACCACTCATGTATAAATTTGACACACCCAACATAAGTGGTGTGAGAAACTAGGACGTTGTACAATGGGTCAATTCGACCTCCGGGTACTGTACTTGTCTTAATTGACAAGTACACGTCCTCTAACCCAACCTAACCTAACCTCATGGTGAAATGACAAAATTTACTAAGTATTTTTGGCACCGCGACAAATGCGTGTGTGTTTCTTGTATTTTTTTTACTTTACCTTACTTGTGACAATAATTCTATGTATTGTACAACTTTGAGTGTAATATCCTTATTTGACTATCATGTGTCGAAGAGTTTTGGTTTTTAAAGGGCTGAGAGGAGTGTACAACAGATAACCTCAAGCTATAGAACGTCGTTGTCGCCAAGACTCTACTCCATGTTTTTATTTATCTTTCGATTCGTGTGTACTTCTTTGTCAGCTTTCTCAACTACCAGACTTTCCCTAGTTGCTAAGGTCGTTAAGCCCTGTTTGATCACACAGGCACTTAAATTTTTTTTTTTTTGACCGAGGTATGATATTCTATACTTCCAGTAAATCTGCTTACCAGAAATTAGGTCTCCATTTGGTTATAGAGCCCGGTATTTTCAGAGTTTCACATACTTTAGTGAGGTCTGAACTGTTGGAGATTAGCATCACTTAAATGACATTCAAAGCATGGCTCTCATTCGAGAATGAAGCAAAAAAATTTAAAGAGACATGCGCTTTGAAGGAATCAAATTAGGGCCGATTAAGATCATCAAGATAGGGAAGTTCTTTCCAATATTCATAGACCAACATTACACTGCATTTTACATAAACACCTAAACCTAAACCTGCATTCCAATACAATTCAATTGATGCTATTAATTCGAATGCCAGACTATAAGCTCGTTTTATTGGCAGTGGATGATAAAGTTTTTCCGTCGACTTACTGATAAATAAACAAATTTCTTACAAAAAAGCACAGAACGTGAATAAATCAGACATTTTGCGGGAATAGAAAACCTTGACGACTACATGCATAATTGGTCATTACAACCCTTCAGTCAGGATTACGACCTAGTTTCTCATACCACTTATGTTGTGTTTGTTAATTTTATACATGAGTGGCGGGACCTACAGTTTAAAGTCGACTCCGAACGACAGATTTTTGAGAAACTTTTCATGGCAATTTTATTTACTCTCAGATTTTTTGCCAGAAATCTGCTGAGAGGAATTCGCCGAAGAAATACTTTTTGTATTTTATTTTGATGTCTGGCCTGGGGCTCGAACCCTAGCCTTTCGTCTAATAAGCCAACACACTACCTACTAGACCTTGACGACTATATAGCATTTAAAATATAGAAATTCTTTTAATATAAAACACATAATAATGGGACTTAAACAAATGCTATATTTAGCATATAATTATCACAAAAACAAATTAAGCATTCAACAGGCACAGTAGTGGCCATAAATATAGCAGTGCTATAACTTTTATTACAAATATCAGCAATACCTGCATAGAGTTTGTTTATAAAAATTTAATCACCACTAAATAAAAGCACAATACAACAACAAAAATACTAAACAACTAAGTTTTCTAATTCATTATAAAATGTGTCTGCCAGTTCAACAAAAAACGAAAAACAGAAAAAAAGCCTCCAATAAAAACAGAACGAGATAAGGCTTCTTTAAAAGTGTTGATAAGCCAGCCGCTAAAAACCTAACAAAATAAGTAAAAAAAAAACAACAACAACAATATCCAACATTTTAGTCTTTTTCCCCACATACATACATACATACATACATACATACATACATATATTTTTAATGGTGGTCTTGGTCTGCTCTGGCCTGATATTAGAAACTAACAACAACAACAACAACAGCGTCAGCAATAACAACAAAATTCAATTGAAACTGATAATATTGAACACACTTTTTATTTTAAACAATAAAACTCTTCGAAACTGTATTCATTTTCGAAAAGTTAGCAACTTTTCAAAGAGATGCCTAATAAAAAATAGGCTTCCGCATTGCTTCAAAGCCAGCCCGGCCATTTCAATAGTGAGTGATCCTTACTTTACCAAACCAAACCGTTTGTTTTTACGCAAACTAAACGTAACGTGTGGGTCATTTAGTTGACTGACACGGCAAGACAAGAGCAGGGGCACAGGAGGGGGGGAGGGGGCAGAAATTGTTGTTGTTGGTGCTGGTGTAATGAAGGAAAATTAAAACATTTTTGTGGTTTTAAGTAAAAATAATGAGTTTAAGATTAAATTTGAACATAATCTCTCTCATTGGCCGCGTAAAATAAAAAAGAAACCGTTTTACGTTTTTTGAAAGAGAAGAAAAAAACAAACAAAGAGGAAGGAAGAGGAAAATTGAAATCACGGGGATTTTTTACTAGGCACTACAGTGTTATTTGGTAAAAAAAAAAGGTCAAAAACAGCACTTTAACCGCAATTGCACATCAATCCTAACTATAAAATATTTAGAAAGCACCCACATTGTTGCCTCCTAATAAGTTTACGAAAGGTCAAAGGTCATAATAAATTTAAAAATCGTTAGTTCTTGATATTTTAAAAAATTAGCTAATTGACCTTTAGCCATAATTCCAACCTAGCTTCGAGCATCACCCAAAGGTGTTGGTGTTAATTTTATACACGGGTAGCAGTGACCTACGGTTTATTGAGGATTTGAGAAACCTTTCACGGCAATTTTATTAACTCCCAGCTTGTTTGCCAGAAGACTGTTGAGAGGAAATCGCCGAAAGAGGTATTTTTTCATTATTTCGTTTATAACCGAGCTGTATGAGCTGGGGTTTCAACCACGGGGCTGTCATCTAATGAGCCAACACACAAAACTACGGCAACTCCAAAGTTCTTAATTGCAGGACAAAAACAAACACCCCACAAAAAAAAAAGGTTACAAAAAGTGCTCTGTATAAATGGGGCCAAATTAGATAAAAGAAATGTATCTCGCGGGCTGAGTATCCATGGTATCAAGAATTCCAAACAGGTTTCCTTACGGTCCGGCATTACTTGGGACCAGAGATATAGGTGAAGAAGCTAATTATATTCTTCAAATAAGCAAAAAAAAATTTTCTATATAAATCGGGAAAAATTGTCGCATTCCAGTCTTTTTGCCGGTGATTTGCACTTTTTTGTGGGTGGCTTACATTTTCTGTGTCGATGACTTCCATTTTTTGGTCGATAACTTGAATTTTTTTGATCGATGATTTGCAGTTTTTTGATCGATGACTTGCATTTTTTTGGCCAATGACTTATATGGCGAATGACTTGAACTTTTTGACCAACGATTTTAATTTTTTTTTGTTCGATAACTTGCATTTTTTTTGGTCGATCACTTGCAGTTTTTTACGACGGTTATTTGCATTTTTGGTCGATGAGTTGTACTTTTTTCGACGATCAGTTGCCATTAATTATGGCTTAACATAACAAAATATGCAATTCAGAAGTACTAAGTAAAGGTCAAAGGCAACAATTTTTTGTAATTAAACAAGTATTACAAAATTACTCCATTAATATTTTCCTCCATTGAGTAATACATGCTACTGATTAGAAATCTTAACAATTATGCCTCCTGGAATGAATGATAAATTAACTTGAATTTCATATTGCAAGTGTTAATAAGATTCCAGGTACCCTCCTGTCACTTTTACCGTGCGACAGTAATTATTGCACTTTTCTTTTGGCTGTTGGCATCATCATTCATTATTGTCCACCATATGTGCCTGTGCATAATTAATGAAGTTGTTTTAATATTTTCAACATTCTGTTTAATGTTGTGTCAGAAATTAACAATTCTTCTACTCGATCACAATAAGAATTTTATCGTTTTTGTTTTTTTCGTTCTCTTTTCCATGGGGGCTTTGTCTGACAAGCAATCAATTTGAAATCATGATCAATCTTAAAGTGCGCAAATTTTCAAGTCAATGACGATGACGATGAGGATGATGACGACTTTGCATTTTTCTATTATGCTCGTGCGGTGTTATCTAAAGGTATGTATCTAAAATTAATATGAAGACAATATAATTAGATTCACCACCACGCACTCTGGTGATAATGCAATAAGAAAATATAAAATATTGCCGGGAATAGGAAAAGTGTGCAACACAACGCAAAAAATACGGGGTGCACATAATGGTAAAATGATTATAAAAAGTGGAGTTCTCTTCTGTTATTGTAGATGACAATCATAGATAAAATGAAAAAGGCATTTATAACATTGAAAATTTTCTTTTCTTTTATACGCGCACTAACTACTCTTTTAACAACAATCATAAAAATAGGCGATATGCAGGGACATGCAGGGACACGCTACGTTAGCTAGCTCATCATCAGGTTACAGTACCAGGCAACAGTGATCAGTTGATCAGGATGACTTAACTACAATGAACCTTGTGGGTCAATACCTACAGTCCGTTCTTTAGATGCCTAATGGTGGAATGAATAAGAAATACTTTGAGGACTACGTTTGTGATAGCATCTGGATCGACTGTCTCAAACAGCGTCGGTAAATTGCGGTTTTTCAGACATAAAATCACATTCGAATGCGTCCGTGATGAATTTTGACTATCAAGCGTGTGTCTCTCATTCCAGGGAATTTAATTGTTCGTAATATTTTCCAATTTTCTACTATCCGGCGGAAGGTTTAGGTTTAAGTCGGAGTGGTAGCTCTGATATCACAAAACTCACTTGAGCACGCATAGCGGCCCGTTGTGATGCCACGAGTGAACGCAGTCTCTGTACTGACCAAGTTTCACCAAAATCAGGGAAGAAGAAGAAGTTGGTCAGCGCAAGGGCTGCACCGGCGGAAGGTAAAAATACAAAATGTTCGAAATAGTGCCCTTGCTCTAGGTGTCCGGTAAAAGGCCTTAAAATATCTGAAGATTATAGACCTACAGTAGGCGGATTTTCACCACTAGAAGGCGGATTACTGAAGCAGTAGCGAGAACAAGTGCAGTAATGTCGCAGTAGTCTGATAGATAAAGTGTGGCTTGTTAGGCCGTAATACAAACCCCAGGCTAAGACATCTCGATCAGAACGATCGAATAAATAAAATTCCCATAAAGATCCTCAAAAATCAGTCGTTCGGAGTCGACTTTACCCTGTAGGTTCCGCCGCCGCTAAAAGGATAAAACTAACCAACATGGGTGGTGTTAGAAGGTTAATTAATCCATTACGTACGTAACAATAACAGGTACAGTGCCTAGCGACTCTTTACGCCTGAAAGTGCAATTCCTAGGAAACAAATGCAGTCCTTACAGAACTCATTACCTGTCCCTCTCACTGATCATAATATGTTCGTAGTCGTTTGAACATAAGAGTGCTGAAAGCATTACCGAAAGAAATCATTTTTTTTATTTTCTGTTTAAAGTGTTCCTTGTAACTCACTGAATGAGCAGTTTTAAACATAATATCCGTGGAGACTATTTCCCAATTCCCACAGCCTATTTTCAAAAATCTTCAAAGTGTGTTGCATGAGAAAGGGCCCTCACTTAAGTGTTTATGTACACAGGACCATAGTTTGTAATTTTTATTTCATATTCGAAATGCCTTTTCTATGAACGGGCGGGCCTGCCAATGTGACTCTGAGGCAATCTCTTGACAACCTTCTGCGATTTTCTGCGCGTGTGCCCAATAATTTAATGCCATTTATACCTACGAATTTTTCTGCATTGAAATTTGCATTGAAATTTGTCATCGGTTCCAATAATTCCAGTCCAAAAAAGACACACAGGAACCAACGAAGATGACTAGCTATTTAGAAAGATTTGAGTATTTTTGGTGTTCGCTGCCACAAAGTAGCCGTGTAGACTAGTAAGCTTATTAAATCAGATTCCGTGGTTCAAATCACAGCAAAGACATCTCAATCAAAACAAAATATGAAAAATATATCTTTCGACAATTTCCTCTCAGCAGATATCTGGCAAAAACTCTGAGAATAAATAAAAAATTGCCATGAAAAGCTTCTCAAAAAATTTGTCGTTCGGAGTCGACTTTAAACTCTAGGTTGCGCCACTCATGTATAAAATTACCACACACATAACATATGTAAGTGGTGTGAGAAATTTGGTTGCTGTCCTTACTACAGGGTTGTAATGACCAAATAATTAAGTGATTAAGTCTTCAGGTTAGAATTGAGGATCCTTCATTTAGTTTTACCCGATAGTTGTACGGAATGCTATGCGACTTTGGACCTTGGTCGGTCCAGTCTTTAACATATATCCTCTTGTGAACCGGCATTCATCCTAATCGTTTGTCCCAGTTATTCTATGAAAGTTGCATTTTCTATCGTTTGGCCTTAGGAAAGCAATGTTCCGCAATATCAGAGTGTTGATAGTGCGTAATAAAAGTATTCATATAACTGACTTTTATATGCAATTTAGGGTGCCTTCCTTGATCGACTACAAAAGAAAAAAAAAACCAAAACGAAAAACAAAAATAGTTTTTCTTATGGCACATTATAAAATGGGCTGCTGCTGAAGCTTTTTGCAACATTATTAAGGCCCCCCTCCCCTCGATCCTTACATGTATATGTCTTAGCATGAGCATGAGTGTTAATGGTAACAAATATAGAAAATTGACAATCAATCGATCTTGGCCAAAATGATTTGTATTGTTATTTAACACGTTCAACTTGGGTTTGCGTTCGCTCATCATAAGTCGAGTAATTTTATAAAAAAAAAAAAATTGTTGCACACAGCTGGCTGGCTGGCTGGCTAGGCTGTGTGACCAAAAGTAATGAGGGAATATTAAAGCCAATAAACTCAAGTAAAAAAAAAAAAGACTTCAAGAGTGTACTTGTATGAAAAGCAACACACCCACTGCTGCTTTAAACGCCCACTTTTCCATAAGAGTTTTGAAATTTATTTATAAATAAAGAGAAGAAGAAATAGCAACAACAACAACAACAAAAAAAACACAGAATCTTGCAACAAAATAATAATTTTTGTTTAATGCGTTTTCATAAATTCTACGTGTTCAATAAGAAAACATATCCTATAATAGATACACTTGGCAATTGTGGTTGTTGCTGTTGTTGTTGTTGTTATAGTAAATGTTGTTACTTAAAATTTTATGCCACACTTTACCTCCTACTTTTGAAATCGAATATAATTTCAATTAAAAAACCAAAAAAAGGGGGGAGAACAGCACAGCACACAGACAAACCAAGCGAATCGTAAGTAAGTCCGCACCAGATCCATACAATGATCTTGAAAATTTATGCGTATCGATTAAAAGGAAAAAAACAAAAACATTTTAAATTGCAATGTCCTCTCTCTCTCGCTGGCCGACCATCTATTTTTACACAAAAACAATCACGAAAAAAATACGAATAAAAGAAAACAGGTGAAGGTGCCACAAACTGCTTCCGCATGCTTGACCATCTATAGACCACAGGCCTGTCTCTCTCTCTCTCTGTCTAATCTATATACCGTACGTATATCATGCTGTAAGTATTTATCAATAATAATTCGATTGCTTACAATAAATTAATCGTACGTTACCACTCATTCCACTACTAAAGAGCCAAAATGCCAAACGTTCACAACAACAACAACAACATAGTCACAGTCGTTTACACTGAAATTTAATGCGTTTTTATGTTGTGGCAGAGTGTGCTGGTTTCACGTATCATAAATATGAGATCGTATATTAGCGCAATATGAGTAGGTTTCATGCATGCTGCATGCATGCATGATGGGCCTTATTGCTCTATATTAATAACGCATCCACCCTCTAATTGCATTTTCTATTTTCTTTCCATCTTTTTTTGTTTGTTCGTTTCTTTTGCTTCATTCTTGCACGTTTTGTGTTGTTGGTTGGCATAGATCTGTTTTTTTTTTTTTTTTTTCTAAAAGCAGCAGCATTTATTGTATTTGCTGTTATCGTCTCTCGTAGTGAGCGGCTTTTTATTACAATGTTTTTGAAAGCTTAAGCCGAAGTAGGAGTGGAGTGGGAGCGAAGGTAGAGAAAGCTTAGGTGGTGTGGTGTGCTGTAGTGTTTAGGAATATTTCATGAGCTGGTTTTAGTTTACTCACGATTTTCAATTTCGATTAGTTGTGGTTGTTGTTAATATTTATTTATAATTTCTTTCTTTCTATCTTTCTTTCTTTACCTACATACTTCCAACAAAAGCTATTAAAAATTAAAGCTGAACTGTGGTCTCAAGAGATCATATTTTTTTCTATGAAATTTTTAAGCTCATTCGCTTAGAGTGACTTAACTTTAAAGTAAATAGGGTGTAGAACTTATTACCCTTATTTATTACCAAACTAACGTCGTATATTATAATAAGCATGTGCTCTATTGCCTATAAAAGCTTGGTCAGCTCTACGTGAATGAAAGTGTCAAGATTTTCGAAGTGCTTTGCAACAGTTGTAAACTATATTCCTTACATCAGGCAACGATTAACGATTAAAAGCTGAGAATAATTTTAAACACTGACACTCTTTCTTTGTACTGCTTTTCCTTACTGTGTTTTGATCCATTCTGCTTTATTTTACTCTTAGCATAAGTGGTGGGAGACCTGCAGTTTAACTTTGACTTCGAACGCCACATTTGAAAACTCTTCATGGGAGTTTCATAGTTTTTGCCACAAGACTGCTGAGAGTAGGCCGTTGAACGAAATTTGTTTTTCATGTTCTACTTCCTAGACTATGACGACTTCGCTCTGCTTAATTCTACTCTCAGTTTTGTGTACAATGCTAAGTTCCACAATATTTAACTGAATTCAATTAATTTCTATTCTGCTCTACTTCGCTGAACTTTTCTGTTTCACTCCAGCCCATTAATAAAAATTAAAACACATACATACATACATAATTGGCCATTACAACCCTTCAGTCAGGATTACGGCCTAGCTTCTCACACCACTCATGTTGTGTGCGTTAATTTTATATGTGAGTGGCGGGACCTACAGTTTAACCTCGACTCCGAACGACAGATTTTTGAGAAACTTTTTCAGGGCAGGTTTATTTACTCTCAGAGTTTTTGTGAGAAATTGCTGAGAGGATGTCGCCGAAGAAATATTTCATATTTCGTTTTGATGTCAGACATGGGATACGAACCCGGGGTTTACGGGCCAACACACTACCTACTAGACCCTGCAATTTCATCTCGGCTTAACTCTAGAGTCTGCTTTAATTTAATTTACTCTGTTCTACTATATTCTACTTCAATCGCTTCTATTTTGGCTAGACAGCATACCCAACAAAGTCCTCAAGTTTGAACATTTTTTTCTATAATTTTTTGAATAATGAAAGGAACAGAAACTGATCTCAAAGCCGACTAAAAGATTATAAAAAAAAACATGATTCGACCAAGCCTATTCCCTTCATACTTGACAGAAGGCCAATTACAGTCGTTCTAGAATTCTTTTAAACGGTAAGCTTTTTGAAAACCAAATTTCCATCAGAAAGGCAATCGGAACCAGAATTAATGTCCGGAAACTCTGTCAGATTATTCACACGCGATATGAAAGGTACTTACAATTGATCATTTCCAACCTCTGGGTGGGGTGGAAAAGCTGTACTGACCATTAAATATGGTTTTAAATCAGTGCAATAGATGCACATCTTGCATCTTTGTAGAGATTAAATAAGTATAGGATTTAGTAATGATGGTACTGAGGCATATCAAAGGTTCTGTGTTCTTATTACGGATGTATTTTATGGACGGTGTTCAGACATCCATCCATGGTTGAGCTGTGCCTATATTCAATGCAAATATAACCGTCCTAACAAAATACAGAAACTGTCTTCATACGCTAAAAAAAATTAGGATTTTTGAGGACATTGTAAACTGTTTAAAGTCCTTTAAATATCTAGACCTTAAGATTAACGAGCAAGACAAGGAATCTTGCAAGCAATTACACTATCCTGAATGATGACGAATGTAGCAGGCCAATAGCTGAGTAAATGATTATTTCTGCCAAGATTAACTAACTCTGTGTGCTTTTCTTTTAAGGAAGATTGATTAAAATTTATAATAATCACCTGCTTAAGGACGTGTAATGGAAATCATGCCACTTTCGGAAGCAGCTAGTTTTACAGCTCTGGTATGATGTCATGTAAACTGTGAAAGAAACCTGGGTATAGATTTCCACCCAACCAGCAAGAAACAATGTTTCCGTTGGTTGTTTGAATTAGTTCCAGATATAGACAGTCTCCGGTAGTTATTGGAATTTTATTTTAGTCAAGATACCTTTGATGAAGATGAAACTGTGGAACATTTTGAAGCATATTGCAAAGATGCCTCTATTGGCGTGTTTCTTATCGAGTCGAAAATATTACAAAGAAGTTCAGAACAAAAATTAAAAAAGCTGAAGAACTCTAGAATTCTACAAGGAACAAATGGCACAGAAACTGATCATAGTCTTCGCATGCCTTGACACAGCCATGCCTACTTTCAAAAAGAGTCTATGTGTGACCACAGTGCTCCATATACAATACATGGATAAATTAATGTACTCGTACAACAATATCGAAGTCATGATATTGCAACAATACTAATGGCATCAATGAATGCGACGACTTTGATGCGTTTTACGACGCTGTAATAAAATATTACAGCAGCAGCAGCAGCAACAGCGCTCAAATGGCAAAATGGAAGAAAACCAAGACAAGACAAGACAAAAAAAGGTGGCTGTTGATGCCGATAGAATGTTAAATGAAAACCAAAAGACGAATGTAATGAAAACGAAAAAAAAAACAACACAACACAGCAAAAGATCAATTAACCGTATTTTATTTTTAAACTTTATTTCATATCAAAAAGGCAAAAAAAAAAAGAAAAGAAAATAAATGGAAATAAATAAGGCGGGTGTGTTGTATTGCAAACCAGATCATTCGCTCTGGATGCGATCCATAAGCTTTCAATTGAAGCAAAGACTCGTGGTGTACAATTTCGCGTAATTTTAAATTGTAATTTGAGAATTGAAAAACCTGCTTCCTTCGGCTGGCTTCTTGGCCACATGATTAATTATTGGCAATTATTATTGTTAATTATTGTTGCAAATTAGCGCGCTCTTTGACTTGCATTCTTTGCATTGGATTTACTCTACTGCATGGCATGGCATGGCATTGCTTGGCATGTCTTTTAAACTCTTGTATTCATTTATGTTATTGAACGACAATCTCTTCCGATGTTTATGGCTCTGTTAAATATCACTGATTAGATACGGGGTATAGGGAAACGCTGTAGAATTTAAACGTTTTCAAACGATCCAATTTAATATAAAATTCGATTTGTAATGCGATAATATTGTGTGTTAAGATTTTATCACATGTTGTTTCTTGTGTTTTATTTTCATGATTTCTTTATTTTTTCAATATTTTCTGTTGGCCTGCGTGATGTGGCGGTGGAGAGGAGGGTAGTGAGAAAGAGAGACCAGCCAGGCAATAACCAGATTATAAAAAACTTTATAAAAATGTTTCTGGTTTAATTATAGAGTGAAACAACAACATCAACAACAAACATACATTAAATCAAATGTAAGTAGTATGTATCTGTATCTGTATATACATGCATTACAAGAACAACAACAAGTTGTTATGAATGGTAATTAATTCACGGTATATAATTTAATTTAAACCGAAAAGAAAAAAACTGTTCCAGCAAAAGGTAACATTTAAGTACACATAGTATACAGTCAAAGAAAAAAGTCTACATACAATAATTTCTATGTTATATTGTTCGTGTTATTCTTCAAGAGTTCTTGATTGTAAATATCTTAAACAACGCTTTAACATCTCTTTCAATTTGATTTGAAATCAGCCGGTGTATGTAGACTTTTTTCTTTGACTGTACATACATGTTGCGGTGGTGCAGAATAATTAATACGTGAGCGTTAAGTACACTAGAGAAAAAAATTTATTTTCTTGTCAACTTGGATACAAAATGTTGTCAAGTTGAATGTGAAATGCTTCAAGTTAGTTGGAAGGGCTAAACAATATGGGCACTAATTATTCCAACCTTAAGTATAGAGTTTGAATCATTATCTGGTGTTTAGTGAATGTCATTCACTAAAGTCTGTGATCAAAACTCCATGTGTTAATTAAAAAGCAAATCAAAATAAAATATTGTCCCCAGGTACATAGGGTATAGCACAGCCTTCAAAACTTGGGGGTCAAATTCAGTTTGTGTACGGCAGTAGATACCAACCAAAAACTAATTTAAATTGGTTTTTATTGTTATTACCAAAAAATTAAAAATATATTCCGAAATCAAAAAGTTTTTCCCCTAAATTCAAATGTTCTAGAACAAAGGTTTATGTCTTAGCTAAACTTGGCACAATCAAATGTATTGCTAAAGGATTTATCTAAAGAGAATTGCAGCGAAATTTTTTGGTACAACAGGATTAATGAGAATCTGTCCTACAGCGTTGCTGGAGGCTCTGTTGGATTTAAGTCATCTGTACTTGGTAGTGAAGACCAAAGCTTTTGGAGTTCTATGGTTAGGTTGTTGGGAAACAAGTCTAACATGAAATTTTTTTAGGGGATTTTGGGGCCTAAAGAACCGATTCACTAACAGTTTCCTGCTTTACAGTCCCTTGGACAGAATCGATGGAATCTATGATTTTGTGAAAAGCTTTAGGACGAGACTTTGTAACAGAAATTATGGAGTATTCTGTCAGCTGCACACTCTTTTAAAAGAGGGAACTCTATGGCAAATGAAAGATGGGCTTCATTCAACTTGAATAGGAGCTACAACAAGCGCCACATAGCAATACTATCTGACAGACAGGTCGCCATTTGATATCTCGCTTCTTATGAGCTTAAATCGAAGATAGCATGGCTCTTTCGGAAAAGCTAGGTATGGAAAATAACGGTACCCTCCGCTGGAATCGAGGTTGTGTGGGAATTCTCGACTATGAGCAAGCAAACGAGTTGGCAAGGAGGCTTCTGTGCAGTGGGAGCGAATGTTAAACAAGGTATACTGAAAGAAAGGTATGATAAACAGAGGTAAAGACTCTTCTCAAACAAAAGGTTTTTATTCCAGCGAAACTTTTGTCGGGAAACTACAAAAAGGGGAAATATGAGTCATGCAACCGACTAACCAGGAATAACCTGAGGTTGATAACCAGTTTTTCGACAGGAAATCGGTTGTTATACAGGGACAGGGGATTATATTTTTTAACAAGAGAACGGAATATCACGTGAATGTCGTGATCTTTACTTCTAACAAGAGAAACACCTGGAAGCATATCAGGTGATGTCCTTATTGACACCGAGCAGCATCATGAAGTTTGTCAGGGTAATAGACTTGGGATGGGGAATAGGGATACTCTATAAAGTTTGAGGGAAATACAAGAGAACGTATGGTCGCTGTACTAAGGTACCTCGTTACGAGAATAATAATAACAAGCCACGAAGTCAATTTCAGGTGGATCTCGATGGAAGGAGAGGCGAAGTATTTTAATCTTCAAATATCGGCTCAAATCCTGAATACATTCGGCAAGGAATCTAGGATAACTAAAGAAGGGTAACAGAATGGTTTAGTCAAGTGAAGAAGGTGGACGAAATATAACCGGTGCAACACTTTTTATGCGATTGGCCTGCACTACAGGACAGATGTCATCGACTTTTGGGTTACAGAACGTTTGAAGATGTGGACAGGCGAACGTGTCACCACTGACGAATCATGACAAGGCGACTTACACTGAGTAACACAACGGGTCATATGGGCTGCCAAGTAAATTTGCCTGTGAACGGCAACCTAACCTAACCTAAAGTGAGGCGGAATATGGAATAAAAAAATTCGAGAAACACATCATCTTGGCTTTGTGAAAGCTAACGTGAGAGAAGAAGAAACCCTTTAGAGATCATAGGAAAACTTCTCTTAATTTAGTCCAGTAAATTGACTAGAAAAACCGAAAAGATTTAATAGAAACTGGTGGTGAGCTTAAGCCAGAATAACTCCACACTCTTAGTCGTGGTCTTCGATCTTAAATTAATAACTTACGGTGGCCTCTTAATATATAGTCACAAGGAAAACCATTAATTCTCATTCGTTTCAAAAAAAAGCTTCAAATCATAAAAATCACTTCCTTCTACTCTTACTAACCCATAATTCGACCACAACAGCTATGAATAATGTGTACAAATGAAACCAATTTATGATTCCAAAAAAAAGGAGAGGAGCAAAGAGAAGAGAAAGAATTCCTATTCAATCCAATTTTAATATTTACATTATTGTCTGACACTTAACTTAACCTGTGATTATTTATTGTATTTCTCTACTTCGGTTTTAGACAGGGAGGTTATTTACGACTCTGGTCCAAAAACGGCTGCTGGTTGACTACTGCCGCTTGGCCACAAAGAGGAAATGTAAACTAGATTTTCTCAAAACAAAAAAAAAAAAACAAAAACAGAGAAAAACGAGCCAGCATTTAGACGCACGCATGTTAAAAGCCATAATTTTCCAACAACAAGAAAATAAAAAAAAATGACTTCTTGCAACATGTCAAAACTACAACAGCAGCAGCAACAACAAATGGAAATAGAGAAAGAGAAACAGAAAACGAAATAAGTTAGAAAACTAAATAGAAACAGAAGAAGAAGAAAAACAAAATCATAAAACAAAATAAAACTTCCGACAAATTAGAAATCTTGGCCGTTGGCTAAAAAATACAAATCAAAATATAGAAAACAACAACAACAACAACAGCAGCAGCAACAACATCAGCTTGGCCTATGATGGCAAAGAGTCGAAACAATAAAACAACTTTGTAAATGCGCATCTAAATTGAGTAGAGCATACTACGGCAACAGGAAGCTGAGCTGTCTGCCTGCCTAGTATACACGCACACCTAAAACGTTGCCTTGCGTCAATATTGGTAGCAGGCAGCAGCAGGTACAAGTTAATGGTAGCCAGCTGTATACAAGCAGTAGCACAAGTTCAAATTGGAACAGCAGCAGCCCAATAATTATAATCAAAGAAAAAAAAAGAAGAAAAGGAGCCATAAAGTTTAACCGTTATATTGATCTAAAAAGCGTAATAATAACCGCTACCCTACCCTATCCTAACTATAGATTTGGAATTTCGAATTTCAAATAAAAATTAAAAAAGCTAAACTAACACGGCCTTTGATGAGGGGCAGCAAGCAGCAGCAAACGACAGCAGCCAGCCAGCAGCAGTAGTAGAAGGTTACTTTCTTAAACTGTTTTCGACATAAAATACCATCAAAAGAAAATGAATCATTTGTGCAACATACACCGACACACACACACACACACACACTCACAGACAAATGCATTCAATATAATACATTAAATGAATGAATGGTTGTAAATTATTATGATTTGTATGATTGCCAGGCAGGCAGTGAGGCAGGCACTGAGGCAAGTTGCAGCAACTGTATAATGACATATTGCTTAAATGATGGTTGAATGAATGGCTGGCCAAACTAGATGAAGAAGAAGCAGCAGCCTTAGATGCAGTAAAATCAACAATTTGAAGTCTATTCTATTTAGTGTACGTACATATGTATGTAATGCCAACAAAAGTTGCAACATCACTTGTGTTGGTATTAAAAAGAAATTGCCGCCGCCACCAATAAAACAAAAAGACTAAAGACTTTATGGCTTGAAATTGGCGTTTGAAAGGCCTTACAATACAAAAAAAAAAAAAAACAAAAAACCATCACATACCGCAGGCTTAAAACACATCGAAATACGAATACCCCAGCGCCGAATACCGCCAATGATTTTATTCTGCGTTACAGCGCAATCTCTCACAAAAGGCAAGAATCTTTGCAACAATAATGCGTCCTCCATTTAAACCAGATGCCACTGCTGTTGCATTTCCTTTTAGTATTTAAACTGCAAGCTACTAGCCATGGCGCTTACAATTTCATCTAATATTTTGGAATGAAACTTTTTTTTTTAGGTAAAAGCCAAGCCATCACCCATTAAATGCCACCAAAACCACTATAATTAAGACACATGTGGCGGAGGGCATATTTAATGTGATACTCACTCTAAACTACAGTAGAACTAATATTAAAGGAAACAAACAGTCTAAACTAGAACAATACTCATGAGTAAAATTAAAAGAAACATAAAATGGATGGTGTGAGAAGCTGAAGGGTTGTAATGGTCAATTAACACGCTGACTGCCGACTACGAGATAACTCGTATATTACGTTCCCTTCTAGGGAGCCAACTACGAGTTATCTCGTACTCACTAAACCTGCCACTTTTGTGTAGCTACGAATAAAATCGTATTATATTAGTGCTAGTATCGATAAATGGCTTCTGGGAAAAGAACAAAAAGTCAATGTTGGCTTGCGTGGCCAGTTTTCTAAAAATTGCCGCGGCAATCAACGTGTTAAGTAACGTAAGTTAAGCATATAGCAGCATGGCAAATGGCAATGATTTTTGCAAACGTTTGCAGAGACGAAAACGAAACAGTGCCTTCACCTACTTGGGCTACTTGCCCAGTTTAACATCACATGATGGGCTTCTGTAATTAAAATCACTGATCTTGTCAAGGACACGAACGTTAGAAACCTCATAAATTTTTTATAAGCTTTAAATGACTCCGGAAGTCATTTGTGGGTGTATTCTTTTGGTCTGAAAGCCACTTCCCATTCACCCATTTTAAAATGCTTTTTAGTAGTGTGTGGACATTTCAGAATGCTTAGATTCAGATTTAATAAATTGTCCTCGATTTGGAAAAAGAAGTGAATTATTGTTGTTTAACCCTGGACGGTTACTGTTCGTCGACTCGACGAAGCTCATTTACTCTTTATCATATAACTCTTTGATGTTTGACCAAATTTCGCTCTTTTTTTCAACAACGTTAGTTGATAATGAAAGCTTGCAGTCAGTAGACGAAACATTTTTCTTTTGTCGATTCAACGAAGAGTAACCTTAATGTACAAAAATGAAGAGTAACCGTCCAGGGTTACAGAAAATACTTTAAAGGGAACAGCACAATAAAAAATTTTCTAGTGATAGATAAATACTCCTGTAGAGATTAGAAGAGTGTTCGCAGCGGCCCCATAGACCCTGAATTCGCCTCTCACAACACGCCTTCTTCTGCAGTAAGCTGTTTAGGTTAGGTCCACTCCAGTACTTCTCCGATATACACTTTAGAACAGTCCTAATAGGAAAATAGGAAATCATTTCTAGGCCTGCTACTCTTCCTTAGATTCCTTTAGGGCAGTGCTCTGTAAGTACCTTAACATTGCGGTGTCTGGACATACAGTTCACGCCACCAATGCAGTTGAGCCAACTGATATAAAGACTGAGGTATATTGAGTTTAACTTAAGCAATCGGAACAGATGTCGCTTATTAGACGTAAGGTTCATGGTTCAAGCCCCAGGTCAGACATCAAAACGAAAATTTAAAAGAATATTTTTTCGGCTACTTCCTCTCAGCAGATTTTTGGCAAAACTTCTGAGAGTAAATAAAATTGCCACGAAAAATTTCTCAAAAAATCTGTCATTCGGATTCGACTTTATACTGTATAAAATTAACACACACAACACCAGAGGTGTGAGAAGCTAGGTCGTAAACCTCCTTACTAAAGGGTTGTAATAACCAATTATGTATGTATGTATCAGAGATCAGCAATGAATCGTTTTGTCGCTACTCATGAGTACTCATTAAATTTTGAGTATGAGTGAGTCAACAGTATTGAAATCCAACTACTCTGATTCATTCGTATTCACTACACCATTGATTTATAAGTACAAGTTGCAATGAGTATGAGTACAACGTTGACATCAAACTCATAACATTCGAACTATGTTTGATTCATACGCGTACTCATTCAGAATCATAAATTTAGAAAAATACTTATAATACTTATAAATCATTCGAGTGATTCGAATCATTCGTCAACATTTACAGCATAGTTTACCATTTCATAGCACAGTTGTGCAAAGAGAACTCACACGCATTCTTGTGTTTTTTCATTTAGTTGTCGATCAGACTGCGACAAGAACACATGTGCGGCGGATGCTTTACCATTTTATTTCAGCATAACACTCAAAAAATATTTTACGTTAAAAATGTTCTGTTATTTCAGTTTTTTTTTATTTTGTCGCATAGTATAATTTTTTTAAATGCTTCGGAATGTTCGCTTTTTTCTTTTAATAAAAAATGGGTTTTTTATTCTTTTTATTTTTATTTATCTAAAAAGCATGGCCTAATTTTTAAGCCAAAGATGGATAGCTTTATGTTCTTTTAATAAAAAAATGGTTTTTTTTTATTTTATTTTTATTTATCTAAAATTATTAAGCCAAAGTTATATAGCTTTACTTATGTATGCTGATGAAATGAAAATAAAAATAGCGTATATTACTAACACTTTCCTATGGCTGTAAATAAATAAATTCTCTCAACTTATTTTCTCTCTCTTACTCACTAACACATAACCAAAAATTTTTTGACGAACCCTGATTTACAGTCTTAGTTGTTATTGCATTTACAAAGAAAGAAGACACATAAACAAAAAAGAAAAAGACAGCAAGCAGAGCAAACACACAACCTTCTTGTGAGTATTGTAGTGTTCGTGCGCGAATCATACTTATTTTGTGATTCGTGTATATGATGAGTCATGGAGAGTCGAAATCAATAACATCGTGCGTATTGTTAAGTACGAGTACCATGAGTATTTCAAACTTTGAATATAAGTAGTATGAGTATGCCATTAAAATAAGTATGAATGCGTATAAGTATCAGAAATTACAAGTATGATTCGAATCTACTCATCGTTTTGATTACTTATTGCTGACCTCTGGTATGTATGTATGTAATCAGAACAACAACAGAAATCCGACCATCCTTAGGTCTTAGAACTCATACAGCAGTTGCAATTGTATGATCAAAAACTTCGGAAATTAAAAGTAAAAACAATAATACAATAACAAATCAACACTAATTTCTAGAAGTTGCCAGATGGCAGCAAGTACATAAATTGTAAATAAAGCGAAAGCTAATATTGACATTTAATTGTTTGGGATTTGTAGTAACATTTAAAGGGAAAACTGGAAAACTGTTGTCATATTGTTTGGTGTTGTTTAAACCAAATTGATAATTCCATCGGCTAGAGTTCTGTGTAAGCACTATTCATTCTTCCCTCAGCCTTTTTCTTTAATAAATTACTCTGTATTATTAAATCATTTTTCCACTGTTTTTTTTACCGAAAATTGGTGCTGGTTAGTACAGAGTGTGTGTATGAAAGAAAAAGAGAGCCTTAATGTTAGTTTTCCCAAAGTTCAACATCTGTCGTTACATTTTATTTATTTAATAATAACGAACAACGAACAACAACAAGTTGAGAAATTATAAATGAAAAATTGCTTTAAACTTTATAATTTATTGTAGATTTTCCACCGCCAATTTAACCATCAATTGTCGAAGTTTAATAAATTTTCTTTGTCTATAAACACCTATTTTTTCTTCCTGTCTTTTTGTATGAATGAATGTTTATACAAAAGTTTTCCGGAATTTTAGAAAAAACAACTTTTATTTGAAGAAAAATTCTTGACGTTTAATTATACCCCGATGAATTGGTCAATACCTTCTTAAGAGTTAAGCCCCTATAAGCTGCATTTGATCACCTATTTCTTGAACTGTGCACCCGACAACTGACTAAGTCCCTCTGCTGCAAGTGTTGTTGTTTTAGTTTAATTTCCATTATCTCGGTTTTGTTATCAAATGGAAAATATTAAAAAAAAATCCCACACTTGGTTTGTTGCAGTTATAATTACAACAAAAGATTATATCGAACATTATTTGCTACAACGAACAGTCATTATCTGCACGTAACGCATTTCTAACCCATTGGGGACCAATAAGAAAAGAAACTACATATTTTTAGAAATAGCATCATGGCATGGCTTCTACTTAGACATGGTAAAATGGTTTGAACAGCAGGATTTCATATTTATGGTTTGGTACGTTTCAAATGTGTAAACACATTGGGCAAATATTTGCTGAAAAAATGTTATTGTGAGGAAGACTCCAATAACATTAAATATTTCGTTCTTCAAATTGAAATATTCTTTAAAGTAAAAGTATTATCTTCTACAGCAAGAAACTTAGGTTAGATGGCAGTCCTTCTTGTTGAACGGAAGGGCCCCCTTTAGGCCAGAGGTTATGCCCACTCCAATACTATAAGCCAAATACAACCTGCGTATTAAAATGCCCCTGTAGAAAATCCATTGATGAAAGATACTATTCCTTATATTCCAAGAGACCTCATATTCCAAGAGACATTATGTTTCAAGAGACCTCATATTACAATAGAACTGTGTTCTGTGAGGCCCTCAATATTACAATGAATGGCTACGCGACTCATTGCGCCAACGAAATTGAGCCTCTTTGTACAACGACCTAAGCGTTAACAGTTTAATTCAGGCAATTGAAACAGCTATGCTCGGCAACATATCAAAATTATAGGCTCTGTACCCACACTGCTGACGATACTTTTGTCTTCGAACTCATACAACACATACCTTTGAATTGTCCAAAACTTTTGTGAGAAATACTCGGTATTCATGGATAAGATCAGATGTAAAAATCTCGGCCGTAAGGAACTTAATTAAAGCCAGAATGTCAGATTCAATCAGAAGATTTCCAGGGAAAATCCGTAAAACCAATAAAACGTTTTAGATAAAGCCATGACCCTCCACAGCTATCGATAAAGATCTGAAGGATGGTAATCCCTAGATCATTGTAGGTACATTTGGTACTAAATTTCGGTACCTTTTTAAAACATTTAACTTCTAAAATATTTTCTTTATTTTAATTAACCCAGAGACCACAGACAGAGAAAAAAGTCCATTGTAGATAATTTGGTACTAAATTTTGGTACTTTTTTTTTTGTGTTGTAACATTTAACTTCGAAAAGGTTTAATTAAATTCTTTTCTTTCGTATATTTTTGCTTTTGTTACCAAAATGCAAATTAAATTTTATTTTAATAAACGTTTAAACAAAACGGCTTAAGGCTCTCAATTCTATTTTTAAGAAGAAGAAGGGAGAAGAAAAAAAGATCAAAACCAAGCAACTACTACTCCACTGCCGGGAAAACATTATTAAAAGATTAAAAAAAAAGAAAAAAGAAAAATTTATGAATTGTAGGTTGTTGCCACTCACAATTTGTTGTTGTTGTTATAAATTTTAGCAATTGTTGTTGTAGTCGCAACAGTTGTTGTTTTAATAAAATGTTGTCCTGTGTGTATGTTATACATGATCGATGTTACAATATAAGAAAAGTACACTTAACAGAAAATCTAAAGAAGATAGAAAACAGGCAGAGATTTAAAGGTATTAAAACATTTGCTGCCAAATTAGACTTACAGTTGAGGTGTATGCTACTAACATATTGGCTTGGCTGAGAAGAAAAGTTTACAAAAAAAAAACACAATTTTATCTTTACCGAAGAAATCTTTACCAGAAGTTTATACAAAATTTAAGTTTGCCGATCTTAAGGTAGATAAGACAAGGTTTAAGCCATTGGCACACGTTTAAGACAACATAATGCAGTAAGTATTCTCAAACTGCATTGCTATGTTCGATTTTTACACAAAACAGGGCGTAAGTTTTCGAATTAACGCCGTCTCAATTCTTCTTTGCGACTGCGTACTGCACTCAATAATTGATTTTCGTTAAATTTGTTGAACTATTTTCACAAGTTTGATTAAAATAGGACTCAATTCTTCGAGACTTGACAGAGTAAATTGCAGAGGACACAGCCTTTTTTTAATCCAGATAGGACCGTTTAAGAACAAAATGGATTCTAAAGAAAATCCATTCAGATCTTGATAGCCTTATTGACGGGACATTGCCTTTTAAGGCAAGGCCTGGAGCAGAGCCTTTTCTTTTGCAATATTTGTAGTAATGAGATAGAGCCACAGTTTTTTCAGCATCTACTGAATCAATGTCATGGCGTACAAGTGGACGACTCAAGACCATTGTGCGGAGTGTTTCAAAATAATTTTTCAGAGAGCCACTGATTTCTAACGATACGAGTTTTATTTCAGGTTTTTCTTTTGGTATAAAATTTGTATTGTCTGTGTTTTGGACCATAAACCTTTTCTGATGGCCGGAAGGAAGTATTTCACCAACTCTCCTAATTTAACTCCAATGTAAATTATTGACTTTTTTATGTTTTGCCGGCAATGCATGGATTCCGCATCTAAAGAATTATTAATTTTTGAACCAAGACGAAATCAAAAAAATTTTGAATACCCTGTTCCAGTGAAAGCATTCTACATCAAACAAGATAAGGTCTGGACTACTGCTCAACCA
Source organism: Sarcophaga carnaria (assembly GCA_958299815.1). NCBI lineage: Eukaryota > Metazoa > Arthropoda > Insecta > Diptera > Sarcophagidae > Sarcophaga > Sarcophaga carnaria. Next base: position 101,513,840 of record OY283149.1, on the reverse strand, counting down.
CTATTTTTGAAATACTTCTGAAGGGGTATTGCAAAATGTAGTCGAGTCTTGCTCAAACGAATAAAAAAATTAACGTTTGTTAGCAGAAATTTAGACATTTTTTTGAAGCAAGAATATGTTTTCTATTAAAACTATTCCCCCATTCAACATCGAGATTAAATGAGAACAAATTCTTCAAATTTATACCCCAAATACCTCTTAAAATATCAAAGACACAAACCCCATATAAAATCACGCCATATGTAATGAATGTTTTTAATTTTTTAAATATACACGCCAAAATTCGTGTAATTTGTTTACAGTAACGTATGGAAGAAATAGAAGACTTTTTTAAATTGATAACAAAAATTTACCTTTGATAAACCAAAGTCCATAAAAATATTTCCAAAAAACTTACCTAAAAATAGAAAGAAAACAAAACAAATTAAAAATCAAATATTAAATAAGGATTCATATTATTTCTTATGACTTAGAAAATAGACAAAAAGAGCGGCCAAGAAAGCAGTTTGTATCATCATTTAATTGGTCATTACAACCCTTTAGTCAGGATGAAAACCTAGCTTCTCGCACCCAACATGTTGTGTGTGTTAATTTTATACATGAGTGGTGTGAGCTACAGATTAATGTCGACTCCAAATGACAAATTTTTAGGAAACTTTTCTTAGTAATTTTATTTTTTTACACTCAAAGTTTTGCCAGAAAACTGCTGAGAGGGAAAGTTACCGAAAGAAAGATTTTTTCAATATTTCGCTTCGTTCGAGATGTTTGAGTTTGGGATTTGAACTACGGAACCACACCCTATCTAATAGACTAGGCGACTCCTAAAATGTTGAGGGTGTCAAAATGCTGTGTTTTAATCTAAACACCTTTTCGATGAGCGCTTATATAATTGCCTAGTTTATGTATTTTTGCCATTTCTTGTATGAAATTCATGTGGTAGCCTGCTTTTTCATATTTTAACATAAGTTAACTAGAAAATCAATTCCAAAGTCATTGCAATTGTCCTTTCAATTAAAGGGGGGGACTTACACAAATTCCTACATTGCCCTAGTAAACGACCGCTATTCATAGGATCACGATCTAAAGTATTGTTAATAAGAATTTTAAAAAAACTCCTATTTAGACCCGCTCATGTGCTGCCATTGACCCTGATACTGCTCTCTTCTACTCACACAATTTAATTTCGTTTAACAACATAAACAATTTGACAACAATTTCCATTCAAGATTGCATTCTTTTAAAGATCTTAACATTTGTTTACAATACGCGTTAGGAGGGAGCGTATAGATGTGGTGTACATGCTGCGGTGCGTGTATGTACGAGTATGCATGTAAGTTTGTGAGACTTTACAAGTGTGTGCCCATAAGCGTAATCAGATCGTTTTTCTTAAGTTTTTGTTTTTTTTGTTTTTAATCTTGTACGCATTATTATTATCATTATTATTACAACAACGCAACAAATTTTTATTTGTGTTGTTTTCTTCTTTTTTTCCCCATGTTTTGCAGTTCATTTGTAGTTCTTTACTTTGTTGGCAACGAGTACAAGCAAGCACCACCACCGTATTGTCTTAGGCTTTTTTTGTTGCTTTTAGCCATGATTTTCATATTTAAATCAATGTTGCAAGATCTCTAGCACAGATGCAGCAGCAGCAGCAGGCACAACAGACAGACAGCAAATGTTATATGGGATGGTCATACTAAACTAAAACATAAAAAAACAGAAAAAAATCACATGAAGGAGGAGGGAGTCAACGACAGCAGGTAGGTAGGTAGGCAGGGAAAGGGGTCCCCGAAAGGGGTTGGTTACCTTTGTTTTTGTTCTTGTTTTTTGTATTTTAATAATATGCTGCAAGCAAAACTGCTTGTAATTTGTATTTTTATCTAATTTAACTTTTGTTTCTTTGTCTTGTCTTAGCGGCGGCAGTGGCAGCAACAACAATGAGCGTCTCCTTGCCACCACAACTACTTTAGACGAGAGTTATAAAAAAGTTACAACAACAAGAACATCAGCAAAAAAAAAGAAGCTAAGTTAAGCTAAGCGATTTGCCATTCGTTACGCTGTAATATTTAAACTCTTATGCTTGTTGGTGTTGTTGCTGTAGCAGTTGGTTTTTTTTCTTCTTCTTTTTTTTGTGTCGTTTTCTGTTGTTGTTTAGATTTAATGTTGCACAATTGCACTTTGTTTTTTTGCTTATTGTGGTGGCAAGTGCAAGTGTCTCTCTTCCTCACTCTCTCTCTCTCTCTCTATGTCTGTGCCTATATCACAGTGTTTTTTGTTTTGTTTTGATAAAGAAAGACAACAACTCTGTTACTGTTATAAGAAAAGTAATGCAAAATGGAAGAAAATGTAGAGAAAAAAGAAGAAAAAAAAATTAAGAGGAATGATATCAAAATCCGGTATAGTTGTGTCAGGAAATCACATCAAATCACTGGTTGATCAGTCATTCCACACAATGCAACACAAGACAACACAACGCAACACAACAAACACAATACACGACCACAATTTAAAAGTCAAGTTAGAAGAGAAAAATATTGCATATTTAGACAGCAAAAAACAGCAACAAAACACAACAAAAACAGAAAAAAAAACTTATTATTTAAACCACCTGCATTTGTGATAAAAGCAAACAAAACAATTAAGGCTGCACAGTAGTTTGAAAGGCCAAAAAATATTTGAAAACCTAAAACCACAAATTCGTGTAATTCGTACATATTACCAGGCTTTCAAAACTTAATTCTTTAATGTGCGTTTTGGACTGGTGGCTGTGGAAAAGTGCAACCGACCGATCACGACATCTTTTTGATTTGTTCACGAGTTCAATAAATTGCGAAAAGAGAGGGATGAAGTACAAAAAATTTATAACTTCAGTGGTGGCGCCTTGCTACCATTAGTCAGATAGAAAGCAACCATCAGGAGATGTAATTTGTAGTAGCATACATACATAATTGGTCATTACAACCCTTCAGTTAGGATGCGAACCTAGCTTCTCAAACCACTTATATTGTGTGTATGTATACATGAGTGACGGGACCTATAGTTTAAAGTCGACTCTGAATGACAGATTCTTGGGAAACTTTTTCATGTTAATTTTATTTACTCTTCAAAGATTTTGGCAGAAATCTGATGAGAGGCAGCCGCCGAAGAAATGTTTTTGTCATATTTTGTTTTGCCTGGAGATGTCTGACCTGGGGGTTTGAATCGTGGCCTCATGTCTAATAATCCAACACACTAGCTACTAGGCTACGGCGACTACTGGTAGTAAACTAAAGCCAACTAAACCCCAGAGAAGGCAAATAAATTTTCATCATGTTTTATTCAAATTTTGAAAATCAGAGGAAACTTTTGACTCCTACCTCTTCAGATAGGAACACTTCATTAACGAACATCAAATGGTGGTTCAGTAGGATCAAAATTTCTGAAAAAACGTGGTCAAGTTTCCTCATCTTCTGCAGATTGCCGAAATGGCGATTGTGCAACTGAATCGAAATTAGTTTTGCACATTTTAAAAGCAATGTCGGAAGAGATTTAAAAATATGAGACAAGTTTCACCTTAAGAAAACTGCCTTAAGTTTTGACCATATTGAAAAATACAAAATGTTTGTTGGGTTATGCGGTTTTTCTTGAAAATCTCGAACAACCAGGCTGCAATCAAGTCTTTACAAACGACCTCTACACGTCCGTGTTTACTTATTAATGCCGGGGAATTCTTCATGAAAATTCTTTTGTACACGTTCCAAGTCTCTTATACACCGATAAGCTTGCCGTCCCTAGAATTACTTCTACTTGAAGTGAAGGTTAACATTCTTGCCATTGGATGTGCCCAACTCTTGTTGTGAGGCGGTAGAGGTCCATGCACATTTCATTTCTTAATATTTTTACCGCAAAGGTGAGATTTATTTTGAAATTGAGATAATCTCTTCTACGGTGTACCCAAATCTTGTCGTGTCTTGATTTCCTGTTATTTTTACCGCAACGGCGTCAAGATGATCTCTTCTCTTCTATGTCTTCACAATAAGCCTAACCTCTAGCCTAAGAGGAATCGTACCCCTCCAGTGGGTATGTGCAAGAGAGGTCAGGTCTAAAAAGAGAAAATAAATCGTCTTTGGGATTACGTAACTGGGAAATTTTAGAACCCGCAACGCACTGTTCTTATCAAAGGATGTTTAAGCCACAAGAAAATAGTGGAGTAGACAACGTTGCCAAGAAGCTTGTAAATCTAAGTCCAAAAAAGGAACAACAACAATAACAGCAATATTAGCAGTACAAAGAGAAATAAAAGCGAAAACGAAAACTTGATGTTTCGCCTTCAAGTTGAATGAATGAATGAATGAATGTTTAAAGGCGTCGGTGCACTTTTGACGATTAGCCACGCATGTCAACGCATATTTTCTAACATCAATTTTCCAGTTAAAAAGACAAGCAAAACAACAAGATCCCCAACCATTAGTGAGTAAATGATAGGAAAGAAAGAAACATTTTTAACAAAAAAAAAAAAAAAAAAGTTGTTCATTTAAAATTAAACTTCTGTTCTACAATACTAGAGTATGCAGCACAATCAAGCCACTAATCCACTACTCTAGCAACTACTGGGGCCACTTGCCACAACAAGAGTAAGAGAATATAGAAGAAAAAACATTCTGTGGAGGAACAACAAGTGTATTTTCATATGAAACTTGCCAACTATAAATGGACATTCATCCATCCATCCATCCATTCAACCAGCCAGCCAGCAAGCCATCTATCCAATTGTCCATTCATTCAATCTCTGTATACGACGAAGACTATATGCAGAGAGGAGGAATTGCATATTTTGCATATGATATGGATTATTAACAAACATACACTCACATTTGCTTAGATTTAAGCCAAGTTAAGATGCCTTATGCCTGGCTGCTTACACATACAACACAAAAATAAGCGTTGCATGCACAACTCTATAGTAGAGCACAGAAATGAAAACATGCCACAGCAAGAGAGATAAAATATTACATGATCATATGAAGTGTCGTTTGATGGACTTGCCACAACAACAGCAACAACAACAACGAGTGTTAAACTGAGTCAACAGGCAGTAGAAATCTCCTTACTAGAGAAGAAGCCTAGCAGAAGTGGTGTTGAAGCTGGCTGGATGGTTGGCTGTCTGTTTGGTGGTGATATTCGGTAGTTGGTGGTGTTGCAACATTTTGCGGTTACAAATCAAAAGCTTCACTGCATATACGTATTTTATCTCCGATTTAGTCTAAATATTTATGCAGCTCAATGATAAGAGAAATCTCAACATTTATTATTATTTTCTTCATTTTATTTCTTTCGTTGAATTATTTTATTCCTCTCTTGATTATAATTAAAATTGACATCAGACATGGGCATGTATGTACAATACAATCTGAATCCATGTGCATATCTGCGTAAGTATCTGTGAGAAGAACATGGCTATGGACATTGAACCATTTGAACATGTTTGATTAGATGTTGTAACATAATTTTAATTAAGCGTAAAAATTGTGTTGCAAAACTAAAAACCAATTCAGATAATGCTTCGTGATAAGACAGCACACAGCTACTGGAATATTTTCGAAATAAAAAGAAAAACGAAATACTGGGTATTATAAACTAAAACTAAGTGAGAAATGTTGTGTGAAGCTTCTACGGCTTTTAGCCTAAATGCTCGCCTAAGTGGAATCTTCAAGGAGGAGGTAGAATAAAATTTGTTGAAATATAGTTTCGTTTAATAAACGTTTTTATTCGTATCCTGCAAATTAAATTCAACATTTTTATTTTCACAAGTCTTTTTGCAAGACAAGTTCTAGAACTATGGTTGTAGAACGTACTAGAAATTTGGTTTAAAAACCAAATCACTAAGAGAATGTGACAATAATCATTTTAAGGCAATCAAAGCAGTTTATAAAACTCTGTTAAAAATCTGTCCCTATCAATTTTTACTCTAACGCTACATTGATTAATTGCTCTCATAGTTAGTAAAGTCAACAACCAATTAGTTTTAAAATATAAGGCGAATGTCGTATGTGCGGTTAAAGTCGATTTTACACTGTAGTTTCTGCTACTCATGTATAAGATTAACACACGCGCAACATAATTGGTGTGAGAGTCTAAGTCGTAATTCTGACTGAAGGGTTATAATGAGCAATTATGTCATATATGTATGTATGAGTGTTTAATAACGTACAGCTTACTTTGGAAATATGCCGTATTCCTGGTTCAAACCCCAGCTCAGACATCACATACAAAATATTTTTTCAAAACAAAAATATTTCTTTCGGGGTGACTTCCTCACATCAATTTTTTGGCAAAACTCTGAGAGTAAATAAAATTTCCAAAAAAGTTTTCAAATCTGTTGTTCGAAGTCGCCATTAAACAGTAGGTCTAAGCACTCATGCATAAAATTAACACGCATACAATATGAACGGGATGAAAAGCTAGGTTGTAATCCTAACTAAAGGGCTGTAATGATCAATTAAGTAAGTTATGAGGCCGTTACTCATTAGTCTTCTGGTAAAGTCTCTGTAAATACTTGCCTGCCATGAAAAACTTTCTCAAATCTGTCATAGAGAGTCAGAGTTAAACCTTGGGATCCGTCATTCATGCATAAGATTAACGCACACAACATGAGTTATGTGAGAAGCTAGTCTGTAGTCCTCAATTGATAGTGATAATGGTCAGAAATGTGTGTATATTATGGTTTTTCAATATTTTTAATGTTTTTTATGCCTTTACGTGCCTCTATAATGGAACACAAGGCGGTCACAAAATATTTCCTCCATCCTTTTATTATTTTTGTACTTTGCTTCAGTCTTCCTATTCAAGTTTTTCATGCTAAGCTGGTGGTTTAACTGCAGTTTTACTGCAGAAGATTCTAGGATGCTAGGGTTGCCATCTGTCGTTGCATAGAACGATTACGCTTTCTAAAAATGTATTTGGTAGTTATATTAGTTGTAGTGATGAGGAATTTTTTTGCATTAAGAGTTCTAATATTTTTTCAAGAAGTTGCTCTACCTGACCTTTTTCATATTCATTGTTGATGTTATCCTCTCTAGAAGTGAAGGGTTAAGGGGCTTCCTTTATATATTAGTTTAGAGAAGACGATTGTTGTGATTTTGAAAACCAATACGAGACTGAACTGTTTGTTTGCAATTTAACCTCTACAATACGTTCCCTAAGGCGTCACAGCAGTAAGTGCCCTACATTTTTAAAAATTCCCAATATCGCATTCAACGATATTAACAAGGAAATGGACAAAGAAGAGTATAAGAAAGGTGCCCAAATTTTTTAAATATTTTTCAAAAGCTGTTTAGAAAACTATTCAAATAAGACCCGCAGTTGACAATAAAACTCCTGACTGTAGTACAAAAATAAAAATACTGAAGGACTTAAAAAATTTATTTTTGTTGTTGTAATTTTTCAACATACAAATGCTGTGGCATATCGAGCTACGTCTGTACCTGTACGTTTGAGTAGCTGTCGGCCTGAACTGTCTATCTTTTGAAAGCGTGACATGTTGTAGCTTCTGGCCGTTACATAAACATGCAGCATGTGTTTTGCTTTTGCTATAAATTTACAACAACAGTTACAAAATAACATTTAAATATGAAATAAATTTGAGATAAAATATCATGCCTCCCGAACACAACACACAGGCAGCAACACCAACATCAACTGCAACATTAAAAGCATCATCATCAACAGCAACCATCAGCATATGGAGAGAGAGAGAGAGCCTTAAAAAATATAACGTGCAACAAATACTAACAACAGCAACAGCAATGTGAAAATGATAGATGTCTTGAGACACCAACTCATATTTTATAGTTTAGCTAAGAAAACTAAAAGATGCTGCCAGTAGCATAAGCTTAGTGGCAGGCAGTCAATGTTGCAGCAAAATAGTTGACACATTCTTATACTAAATTTTGTGTTGTTGTGTTTTTTTTTTTGTTAAAGTTGTGGCAACATATTTCATATCACCGCCACCACAACACTACTGTCTCGCATATGCAACAAGTAGTTTTTCTTAGTTTTTTTTAACAAATTTTTGTTGCACGTTTGTTGTTGTTGTTGTTGTTGTATGATTGTGCTGCTTTAAGGTATTTTACATGAACAAGTGACAGTTTCGTTTAAATCAACTTAATGAGTCTTTCTACACCACTAGGCATCATCATCATCATCATACTACTCGTATTCATCTTTCCTTGGCTTCTTTATGTTGGTCATTTTGCTTTTGAATCTTTCGTTTTGTCATTCTCTTCTTCGGCTGTAACTCAAACTGTCCTTACAAAAACGCAGGCTGCTGCTCTGGCTGGCTGGTTGCTCTGACTGTAAATGAAAAGAGACGCGCATGCGTGAAATGTCACTTTTCATTAAAGTTAACCAATGCAAGTGTATGTAAGTGCCTCGGCAACATTTATGCATATGAGCAGAAGCACATGCCTATGCTGTGTATGAACACAGCTTATAAGCTGCTTACAACAACATGAATAAACAAACAAACCAACAAACAGCCATACTTTGTAAAGTGCAGGCCAAGACCTCTTTTTTTTCTTCTTTTTGTTGATGTATGGCCTGCTTGAAAATGCGTTCTTTTCTTCTGCTTGCCTTTTATGCAAAACGTAGAGTAGAGTATAGTCAGTCGGTCGTCATCTCATCAGTCCGGTAGTCAATGAGCAGTAAAAAACAATAATAGCTACAAACAGCTACAACAGCAACAACAAGCCACAGATGAGAAGACATAAAGAGAAGAACTTAACAAAAAAAAAAAAAAAAAAAAAAAAACCGAGGCACCTGCTTTAAATGCAAGCCATTCTTCGTTCATTGTGAAAATCGAAGAAAACAAAAACCAACAAAAAAAAAAAAAAATGGAGAAAGAAAAGGTTTTTTTTATGGCCATCATTTAAGATCATAAGGTAGGGTTGCTGGCAATGGAGTTGTTGAAGCTGCAGCAAAAGTCAATGAAGATGAGTAGAACGCAACACACCAAATGAAATAAAATGTCGCCGTCAATGTCATCATTCTCATCATCATCATTTTTATTATGTGGCAAAAATCATTAAGAGAACAGGCAATGGACTGACGTTCACTTCGTTAGAGATTACTGCATCCTTTTCAAAAAATACCCTACAATTGTATGCACTCTAGTTACACTAGACCATCAACGTTTGGTTACACAAAATATGCCATGGATTTCATTCTAATTTTATTCTTTTACTAGGTATTTCTAATCGAAGTAAACAAGTGTAAGAAGCTCACAAAACATCCTAACTTTGCCGAATCTAAATGCCCAGTTCCATACTCATAGACCCCCGTAAAGAATAGAATAGCACCCCTTTGCAGTTCGTTCTTTATCCTCCGACTTCCAAGTATTTCCAATTTAAATATAAGTAAAGGGTTATCCATTTTGCGGTCTCAAAAAGGAAATGTAGAATAAAGTACACAAATAATCTGAGACTTCAGTGAAACCTATCAGTAGTCGATCCTGTGATGAAGTTTCTTTCGAACACTTCTTTACTCATTGCGGGCGAAATCTCGTCGATAACATGACAAAATACTTGTTTCCAAGTGCTTCAGCATTAGGGGATAATTCGCGTAAACACGGTCGCTGATGGAGCCCCAAATTATAGTCTAACGCCATCAAATGACCTGTTATTGTTTGCCAATTGCCGATGTTTAAATGTAAAATAACACCCTCCTCTTACAATTAAATGCAAGTTATCGAAATTCCAAATCTATACCCCCTAGCACCCGGAAATGCTCCAGCATTAGCGGATTATATGCGTAAACATCGTGTCTGACGTAACATCAAAACAACAGTCTCATGACCTCATATTAGTGGCCAAATGACAACGTCAGCGTATGATATAAGAGCCTCCTGTTACAATTCAAGTGCAAGTTATCGAAATGCAAAATCTTCGTTGACAGTTCAAAAACATAAGCTATTGTACTACAACCTAGCACCCCGAATTGACTGTTACGGTTTTTCTAGGGCCACTTACAGAACAATACGGTACAATAAAGTCGCCGGCTTGTTAGACGAGAGTCGGTGTTGTCAAAACCCATCTCAGACATCTCAAGCAAAGCAAAATGTGAACAAAAAAAATTTCTTTCGGCGACTTCCCCTCTATGAGGTGTAAATAAAATTAATTAAATCGGAGTTGACGGTAAAACTGTTCATTCCGCCACTCCTGGATAAAACTAACATACCTCACATGGTTGCTATAAGAAGATAGGTTTTAAAACCGAAAGGGAGACTAAGGGGTTGTAATGTAAACCAGGTAAGTACAGCCCAATAACATCCGCGGACAATAATGCATACAAAACAGTCAACGTAATGGCTTACCCACAATCACTTCTTCTCCGTGCTCCATATGTAAAATTTTGTTGTTTGTTGACGCAGTCACCGAGTGAGAAATGAGCTTCAACGCTGAAGTATATTTTAATAGAAAAATCAGCATTTGCTTTAGCAGCCAATCGTTATAGTCTCGGAGTTTGTGGATGGTTAGCAGGCTTCAGTGGATAGAGTGCAGTTCCAAAATACGCCATAATGAGCCTTCAGGCTGCTAAATTACTGAGAACATCAAGAATCGACAAACACGGATTATTTACAAGAAGAAGCGAAAGTGCGTACATTGCCCAAATCTGATCACATGTAGCGCCGCTTATGGTCTCTCCAAATTTCTTTATAATGCCTAGTGTAGGTCAATTGCGAAGGACCATAATCCATCCATAATTCTCAGCACTGTGGTGTGAAATCAGTTTTAACAATTTTTACGCATTCTTCGTTTCGTACCAGATACGTAGTAAAAGACATTGACAGTCTTGCTGATGATTTTGCAGCCACTAAATGAAAAACCCATTGCCTGTCGTTCCTTGAGTTTTCAGCATAAATCATTTCCTTTCCTTCTTATCTTTGTCCGTCTGTGTGTTCAACATAAAATTAGATTAGCCGCTGTAATTAGTTAATTACATGGCTCGGCAAGTCGGTAAAATAGTGTGGCAGCAGGCAGTTGACATGTCCACATTGAAATGACATCTCAAACATTTGCCTTCTCACAACACAGCACAAGAACGCATTCCAACAACCATAACAAGTGTTATTTGTTACACAAACACACACACACTCACATATATACTTGATTGATGGTTTTTTGATGATTTCTATGCCGATAGTGCCTCAAGTCTTACCAGCAATACAGTTCATGTTTATGTTTTCATATTCATGTGTTGTGTTCATCTTCCAAAGACATCATCATCATCACTGATGGTGATCAGTACTACTGCCAACTAATATTTTGTAATTCGGCTATAAAGACGTTTGTTTGTAGCTGTCGTTGGTTGGTTGGTTGGTTGGCCAAAGTAAAAATCATTTTCTAAATGCGTTGTTGATATATTCAAACAGTAGTTTGGTTTTCTTTATCTCTCTACGATTTATAAGATCTTCATCATCAATTTACACACACACACACACACATTGGGTTGTGGTGGTTTTCAAAACCAGGCCTGTGCGTTGTTGTTAAGTCGTCTTGAAAGCATGCATGCTTGTATCGGAGTATCGTTGTTGTTGTTAAACGACAACGAATTTTCAATGCATATGCATACGGTTTAATTGATTTGAAATTTTTAACACGTGATAAATTTTAATATACTTCACTCAACAGTGGCGGCAGTCGCTGCTGCAACAGTAGCCATGCATACATGCAATACAACATGTGGCATACATGCGTTTGTCTTTCAAAATAAAATGTGTAGCCATTAGAGAGAGAGGGAAACAGAGAGCGACCGTAAAGCAGATCGTTTATGAATGATGTACGATTAAATGACACTTTAAAATTAATTGATTTGAAATTATTGAGAAATAATGTTTACAAGACGCGTGCCACCTAACTAACTGCCTGTCTACCTGGCCTGCCTGCATGGCTGCCTTTCATGCGCAGAAGGGAGTTTGGACATGAATCTTGTAAGACTAGAATGTGTTTTTAAATGGCAGTTAAAGATGATTTTAATGGTTTTATAACACTGGAAGCGTTAAAGTGTTTGAATAGCTCATGTGTCAATTAAGGAAATGTGATTGAATTGTGGCCAAAAAAAAAGAACTTAAAGGAATGAAATCTTTTAAAACAGATTTTCAAAAAAATTTCAAGAAAGAGAAAGAAAATAAACAAAACGAAACTAAGGTTTTCAAATGTAAGCATTTTTGAAACATTCCGGCTCGTCATAAACAAGGTTATAAAGAAATTTGCAGAGACTGAAGGCGTTACTTAATGTGATCAGTCAATGCACGCACTGACAAAAATACCGCTTTCGTGTTAGGGTTACCACAGCGTTCTTAGCTATTGAAGGCCCTATCTTATCTTACCGCTCATTATGCTCTGTTTTACATTTGGATATTCATTTCCATCTCACTCCATCTCTCTCTGATTCTCACAATCTCTCTCTCTCAAGGTTAGCTGGCTAACCATCTAACAACACCGTAGATAAACTGATTAGCTGCTGAAGCAATGCCGAGTTTGCAATCCAATTTTCTTCTTGTCTCTTGGCAGTCGCGTTACCTCAATCAGTAAAATTTTCGTATATGAAGCTTGAAGAACCCAGAAGTGATTGTAGAAAAGCAATTACATAAGGAAAAAAAGGACTATTCCGTGCATATTACGGTCTGGAGGTGCCATTGTTTAAATTTTTTTCGAAAATTATTTTGGAAAACTCCTTACTGTCAATTCAAAATGCATGATAATCGACTTTTTCGGCCTGCAATTTAAGATCATAAACTGGACAATATACGATTTCAACCAGACAGTAACACGAGCCACACAAAAGGACGGATTTCAGTTCGATTCCAACATTATCTTTCTTGTGGAGCTAAGCCAAACAGAAGCTAGGTCGTAATCCTAACTAAAGAGTTGTAATGACCAATAATGTATGTATGTACAGCGTGTCTACACATATAATCCTCATTTGAAAGCAAATATTCCTCAAGTTATCGCTGACGAAACTTCCAAAATATACAAAAACATGGTCAATCACTAACTCAATAGAGTCGTCTGTTATTTCGTTGTATTTCGTAAGAAGTGGTTTGTAAATGACCCTAAAAAACCATAAAAGTCAATTCAGGGCGCTATGGCAGTATAAAAGCTGAGTTTTGTTAACCAGAAATTGGAGACTGCCCTGGAAGGAATATGACTGCATTTGGAAAGTAACTCGAGCCACACAACACAACCGGTTTCTAGCTTTATTGCATGACAAGTTTCCAGAAAGGGTACTTTCACGTTTTGACATTGTCAACCGGTCATCAAGATCATACCATATGACGCCGTTAGAGTGCTTTTATGCGATTTTTTGAAAGTCCCTGACTATGTGGTTAATCCCCAAATGCTGGAGTATTTAAAAACCAACTTATCTACGAGATTTCGCCTGAAATGTATAAACAAGTGTTCGAAAGAAACATCCTCCAGAGAAGATCATTTAAAGGCCATTGTATTTGGTACAGTGTATGGCAATGTCCAAGCATTATAAGGAAGTAACAGTTTCAATGAAAACATAGATTCACACGTGTTTTATTTCGATTACTGTCAGGTGATGAAAAATGTTTCCATGGTGAGAATTTCTAGCATGTGTGTTGCCCAATCAAAGCTTCAAGAACTTTCCTTTACATTTGGGAATATGATATATACTTGAAAAGGGTATTCAATTAAGTACGATCATATGATGTAAATTATTTTTAGAATAAGTTGTCAATGCTGCCACATTTCGAAACTTTTTTCTCTTAAAAACACCGAAAAGAAATTATGTCTTCAGGTCGTTGTCATATTGAGAATGTTGTTGTAAAAATAAATAAAAAAAAACAAAACAAATCAATTGTTTATGTTTTGCTGACACGGAAAACCAAACCTTTTAAAAGTAACCCGCCACCAGCACTATTAACCCACATTTGGCATTAGTCCTGCTCTATTAATGCACAGAAATTTTTGTTATCTGTGCCACCATTATTCCGGCTTTAAAGCCAGGGAGTTAGGCATGCTTGCCGCACATTAGCCGAACACAAATTGTGGCACATTTTTTTTGTTTTTTTGTTGGTCATTACAATACAATATTTACTGCTACTACTGCTACTGCATTCTGCTATTGATAACGGTAAATTTGTTGTGATGCATACTTTTAAACGCAACAATTGTTAGTGATACGGGGAGTAATAGAGCAACCGCCAGCATCTAAAACAATAGACGTCGTTGTCGTCGTTTAAGCAAGTCGTATGCCAAAATAGTGCCTCCTGTTATTGGCTGGCTGGCTGGCTGGCTGGCTGGCTCGTTTGTATTGCTAGATGGAAGACAAATAATGCGAGCGAGTCATTCCAAATACATACAAATTACATGATGCACCGCCGATACAACGTGCAACAACATTTGAGACAAAGAAAAAAAAAACATGAATTTGTACGCGTATAAAGGTTAGCAAAGCAACAAACCAAAACAATGGGATCTGGTTTTAGGGGGTGAGGTTTAAAGCAAACCAATGTAAACAATGTGCCAAATTCAAAACGGCAAAATAAATGCGTAATGCGTACAATTTAACCACTTTAGGAGAGAAGTGAAAGCCTCAAGAGCAAATTGACATTGTAGTAAAATGAATCACTGTTTTTTTTAGTTTCAATTGGGGTCAGAGTTCACGGCATTAATTTTTTGATTGTAATTATTCCCACAATTACCTCCTTTCAGAGTCCATTTATGATATAAGATGCTCTCAATATGCTCAGGACCATAGTCCTGTTAAGCTAGTGACTGTCACTCTACGTTTATACGAAAATCTGAAAATGACTGAAAATTGGGGGATACCCCGTAAGCTTAGCATAGGATTATAAATCATATTCTAATACGATCAGAACCTCGAGTGGCTATTCAATTCAATTCTTCCGCTGCCATAGAGACATTGCTTTCTTATAATCTCAGTAGCAACTAGGGTTGAAGCAGGAACTAACCCTCGCTTGTTATCACGTGAAAAAAAAAGGATTTTTTCCCCAAAATTTGAAAACTTTCTTAATGTTTAGTGGAATTGTAGACAACAACTCATATCCGCTACGGGCGGTATATAGTGGTTAAAGGAGTTGCTTATATCGGTTTCTTGTGTGGCAGCTTATCAAGATTCTCACAATCTCACAACAAAGAAGAAGTCACAACGGCGCAGTATGCATCCTCAAGTGAGTTTTGGTAATCAGAGCTACCAAATTCGACCTAACCTTCGACCACAGTAATTCGTGACCAGCAGGTTCCCAAATGTAATACAAATCCAGTTGTTGCCTGAGAAGAACGCGGAAGCGATCATACATACATAATTGGTCATTACAACCCAATAGACTTCTTCAGTCAGGATTACGACCTAGCTTCTCATACCATGTTTTTTTCAGTAGACGACAACAAAGCATTGCTAACAACCAACGAAATCCTCGAGATTGTAATGCTAAAACAGTCGATGTGTAATGGAACAGTAGCTTTCAGGTTGCTCCTGTAGAGAAATACTACAGATTGAATATTCCACATGGTTTTAGTTGATAAAAATCTTACATACACACCAACATCAAGGTTTCCCTCTCATAGTTTCCAAAAGATAGTCACCGTAGTCTAGTAGGTAGTAAGCTTATGAGATGCGATTTTGAGATTCAATATGAAAAAAATCTTACTTTAGGCGACTTCCTCTCAGCAGACTTCTGGCTAAAACTGTGAAGAGTGGTTAGAATTGCCATGAAAATTTTCCCAAACCTGTCGTTCGCAGTCGAGTCTAATGCTAAACCTATTTGAAAATGGATAGGGCGTGCACCACAGGGCGTAGCACCATATTTGACAATAGTTTTCAATACAAGAATTATGAAACAAAGCAAACCGCTACAATGCATGCAACATGTAGAACAATTGAAAACAGTTTTCAGATCAAAGACAATTTCAAACTTAAACAATACTTTGGTTTTAGTTAAGAAGGAAAAAGAAGCAGGATTTTAAAGTCGTATCATTAAAAAAATGAAGAAAAACAATATCGTAGTAGAAATGTAGGTAAATATATGGGTTATTTTACATGAAATGGAATAATGAATAAATAATAAAGTCCTGAAAACATTTTATAAGACTTTTTAAAAGAATTTAATTTCCTTGTCAAGATCTAGAAACCCAAAGGTCATAAGTCAACTAAGGTAAGAATATAAAATTGTTAAAAGAATTTTTTTTTTTATAAGGAAACCTGAATAGGCTTTAGATTCTGGAGGAAAAGGTCAATCAACTATCGGGGAACATATCCAAAATAAAAAACACACACTTTATCACCCTATATAGTCTAAAATAATGGAGGCTTACTTAAACCCTTTAGTCAGTATTACAACCTACATGCACGCACCCCTCCATTGATGTGAGTGTTTATTTTGACACCCATGAATTGCTGGACCTCAGTTTAACGTCGACTCCGAATGATAGAAACTTTGAGAAATTTTTCATGGTAATTTTATTTACTTTCAGAGTTTTTACCAGAAGGCTGCTGAGCCGCGAAAGAAATATTTTTTTTTTCATATTTTGCTCGAGATGTCTGAACTGGGCCTTGAACCACGGATTCTCTCCTAACAAGCCAAAGCAGTATCTACTAGATTACGGCAAATTTATGGAAATGTCAGTGATAGCAGGCACGCTTAGTATCATAATCTAAAAACATTTTATGGGAGAGATTTTTGTATATTTTCGACAGAAAACATTTGTAATTCTATGCCGGAGAATGTAACAATTGTGATAATAATTTTGACTTTAGTCCTGTAATTTTAAGGTAAGCCGGACAATTGGAAAATCGGTTAATATGGGTTCTATAAAATGGTGCGTAAGTCAGGCTAGTTCTTTCCCAGCAAATGTTTTAATTGTTAACGAAGAGGAAGTGATTGTAAGAAAAACCTGAAGCCCTCTAAAATTCCATTGTGATGATGCTCATGTCTTTTAAACTTTGACCTTAAATTTCAATCAAATTTAAATATTTTTTTTTGTTTTCACTGTAAAATGTCTCTTTTGGGACTATTATTAGACTGTTTTTTGTTGTTGCTGTTGACTATAACACTTAAAATATCAAATAAAAGTAAAAATAACCGTTTGGAACCGAATTGAAACCATTTTCAATGTACGACACAACAACAACAAAATACCAAGAAGAGACTTGCATGTTCCAATACTATTTGGGGGGGAAACAGAAAAAAAGTATGGAGACCGAACAAAAAAAAAAGAAGAAACAATTGTTTGGAATTTTTATTATTTGCCGCCGCGACTGCTGCCATACTATAACTATTACTACGACTACTACTGGTTGCATGTAGAAATGTTAATGTTGGTGCTGGTTTGTGTTGCAAGAGATTTGAAATAGTTCAAGTGTTATGCAGCTACCGTAGCAGATGCAAATATTGTGCAGCAGTTCAGTTCAAAAATGTTTCACATTTTTTGCTCTTCGTTGGTTGTGTAAAAAAAGAAAAAAAACAGAGAAAATGTTGTTGTTTTTAAAAGGCTTCATCTCTTATTGGGGCAATAAAAAAACTGAACTGAACTGAACTGCTGGCGAACTGGCTAGCTGGCTGTTTGGTGGTAGTAAATGGTCATTGGCTTGTTAATACCACCAGCATCAGATCAGCTCTTATGATGCCATCATCTGGAAAAGCGGCAGACACCACTGCGTTTATTATATGGCTTTGGACTCGAGTCTCTCACTCTGTTTTTGGTGGCTCTGTTGATAGCCGTTATTGGTTTCTTTCGTATTTTTTGTTGGCATGGTTTGCTGCAAAATAGTGTTAAACATAGAAATGAGGTTTACAACAACAACAACAACAACAACAACAACACCATTGGGAAAATAAAAATAGAAATAATAGCGCGTGAATTACAATGGAGTATCCAATCATGCTAAAACACGAAAATGCATTAACGCCAAATATTGTTGCTCATAAATATTGTTCCAGCAGCCATGTCTAACATTTCTGTGCTCTTTTGTTTTTTTCTTTCTCAAAAACCAAACGCATTTGGCTTAAAGGTCTGGCCAGGCCAGCCAGCCATATCGCAGCAACCATAAGTTAAAAGTTTCAATCGAATGTTGTTACATTTTTCCGGGCAATATTGTTGTGTGAGGGATTTTAAGTTTCCAAAAAACAATTTTTCTTTTCCAAAATTTAACTGCAGATGGTCTTGTTTCTTGTTACCATACTTTCCTGTCTTCCTTAAGTGACTGACAATTTTGTGTTTTTTCTAGTTTCATGCCTTTAAGGCTAACGAGCTGCTGATAGATGACAGTAAAAAGACACAAATTTTCCTGTTTAACTTCCATAAGCATTTCTGTTGTTGATTTTACTAAATGTATTGCTGTGCTATGGAAAGTTCTTTAGTTTTTTATTTTTTCTGTATTTAATGATCCATTTTTGTGCTCCTTCTGCACCCCCCTCATATTCAAAAGAAATAATGCCAGCCATTAAAGCGTCATTTGTTGTGGATTTGAAAGTGATTTTGTTTGGTTTCGTGAATATAAAATTCCCAAACATTTAAATTCAAATATTTTAAGGTGGTGGAATTTAAAGAAAACAGAGGGAAAATATCAATCAAATAATCAAGAATTTAATGCAAAAAGGAATTTTTTAACACAGAACAAGGAAAATAGCTTTCCTTGGTATCCAAACCCTACAGTGCAAGAAATTATTCCAAAGACTGGAGGAGATTGATTATCTTTCTATTGAACTTCATCTTATGTACTTACTTAAAGGGTTGTAATGCCATTGGTCAGGATTATAAACTAGCTTCTCACACCACCCATGTTGTTTATGATAATTTTATTTGTGCGGACCTACATCCCCCGACTCCGGTTGAAGGTACCTACAGTTTAACGTCGAATCCGAACAACAGATTTCAGAAACTTTTCACTGAAATTTTATTTCCTCTAACAGTTTTTGCCAGAAGATTGCTGAGGGGAAGTCGGCTACAGAAATATTTTTTCATACTGCGTTTCAAGCGAAATGTCTGATCTGGGTTTTGAACCACGGACTCTCTTCTAATAAGCCAACATTCTACCTACTTGACTGAAGCGACTTCACTCATCGACTTCATCTCACATTCTTTTAACTTCTATTAGTCATCTTGATTTTTTTTTCTTGCCAAATCAACTAATTTTAAGAGAAGCAAACCCTCTCTACATCTCACAGAAACGTTTATCCATTCGAAGTGGATCCATTCGAAGCAATATGCAGTAGCTTAACACATCCGTACATCCCTTAGAACCCCATGATTACAGGCTACAAAGCGAAAAAGCAAAATCTGTTTGAAATTTTCAGAATTTCTAGATTTTTTTTAAATTTGTTCTCAAATTTGAGCAGTAATAAGCCATTTGAGCTTGTTCATGTTTTTATTGGAAAACGCTTTAATAATATGTTTTGTATTTTGTTTTGATGTCTGGCCTGGGATTTGAACCCTGGCCTACTAGACTACGACGACTACATCAAATACATTTCCACAGAATGAGTTATTTCCCCAAAGTTGGCAACCCTATTATTCTAGAATCAACTAAAGAAGATCAATCTCCTGCTTTACGAAAAAAAACTTGATTAACAAAACCAAAACAAAACAAGGAAATAATTAATAAGATGAGGAATATGCTTTGTGACGAAAGTAAATTTTATTTTATCCCTTAAGGTCAGGATAACTCACTTAATTGGTCATAACAACCCTTTAGTCAGGATTACAACCTAGCATTTCATACCACCCAAATTGTGTGTACCTGGTAATTTACTCCATGAGTGGCGGGACCATGCAGATTAACATCGACTCTCGAGTTTCCCTAAGAAACTGTGTGTAAATTGTCGTTGTTGTTACAACAAGATTATATGTGTGGAAAGGGTACGATAATAAATATTTTTCAAGAAAAAAAATCCTTTAAACTTTTATAGACAAACCTCGTATATAAAGTCAACCAACTTTTAACTGTCCCAGCAAAAAAAAAAGGATAAACTACTGCAGCTGTATAAAATAGTAACCCAATTGAAATGTTATCAAATCAAATATCAATTGATTCAAATTTGGTTGCAATAACAATACATACGTGGTGGGAAAAATAAAAAAAAAAAAACAAAAAACAAACAAACGGATAGGAAGTGTCTGCCTTAAAAGAAAATCCCCAGATTTCAAACACTTTGCGTTGAATAGGAAAAAATATCGTCGACACAAAAAACATGAAAATTTGAAAAAATTCACACAATAAAATTGAAACAAAAAAAGGGCGAAAGGAAAAAATTTCTCACGGTGAAACCTGACTACATGATACCCTACCAAAGCAAAAAAAAATTAAGGAATACACAGTCCCAGATACCTTTTGTATTCTGCAAGGAAATGATTCTGAATCAATCTGTTGATCTGTTTCACTATGAGTGTAAAACACTTCTCTTAAGCTGCTGAAACTATTACTTAAACGTGGTATAAACTTCCTTTAACTCAGTTGACATAGAGTAGGGCACACGGCGAGCCTTCTAAACAATACAAACACCCCTTAAGCTATTAGAAAGAGTCCAACATCAATACGAAAACCATCATCTCCATAACAAAAAAACAAAACACAACCGGAAAAAGAATTGCAAACGAAAAAAAAATATGAAAACGAAATGGGAAAAAAAATTCAAAGAATGATTAAAACTACGAAAGCAGAAAAACAATAGAGACAGATAGGCAGACAGACAGACAGAGAGACAGAGAGACAAACGAATGGACCGCAGATGGACAGATGGATGAATGTTTAGACAATAGGTTGAATACCAATAAAACTGACCAGGACTTATTGTGTAGCAGCAGTAGGAAGGATAGCTTTAAATGCATGGTTAGAGTGACGACTAAACAGATGCAAGATAATGGGGGATGGCGGCGGAGATGAATTGGTCAATATGAATATTCAAGTCTTTATCTTTATGTGAATTCATATGAATTTGATAACGTACACATATGTGTGTGTAGGTTTTTTTTCGTGGTCAAAATATGTGGCACAACAAGTGGACTAAAGGAATTTAGATTTTGTGTAGGAAGTTGGTCAAGTATGGCATATGAAAACAAAAAAAGAAATATAATCGCCAAAGAAATCAACGAAAAAAACAATTCAATTGCAATGAAATGAACTGAATTGAAGTCAACTGAACAAATAAATATTGAGAGAGAGAGAGAGAATAATAGTTAACTATTTGCTTAAAAAGTAAGTGTTAATATGGCACATGCCACGCCCACAATTATCAACAAACTTAATTGTGATCAAGTTTTATGAAATCCTTAAATTCTTATATTCAGCGATTTTAAGACAGCCCAAACAGCTCATAAATTCCTGGATTAGCTTAAAGCGCTTGGCCTCATCGGCAAATCCGCTTGTATAGTGCCATCAGAAGCTACAGAATAATGGATTTACACACTGAATATCTAATGCGGAGTGGTTAATAGCCATAGAACCTCGGCTCCAAGAGTACCTCTAAGGTGGGTGTCTTTACTTTTGGTCGCCCAAGAGCCACTTTTTTGAGCTCTTTATACAGAATCCTGTTACCTTTATTGTTTTTTCTACTTTAGCTACTTTGCTACTTTGCTTTTTCGAAAAGATTTGTCCGCTTTAGCTAAGACTTGAGTGAGTAGCTAAATTGTAGGTTTTAGAATGAATTTGTATTCAGTACCTTAGCACTGCGACTATACGATCTATTGTACTCTTCTTCAACTTTCTTTGGTATACCTATAATGTCTCCTCCAATCATATTGTCCTAACAAACTTTAGGATGTTGTTCGGTGCCAACAAGGAAAAATCCTTGCCTCCTCATATGTGCTCTACTGTTTCCAAGATTGTGTTGCGTTGATTCAATTTTATCGTCACTGAATCTAAGTTGGGCTTAAAGTAACCTCCTGAATAAATGTGCTCTGAATCTATAGTGCTCTGTCAAAAGATCGATTACCAAGTTCAGGATATTACTGGATAGTCTGACGATGCATGACTCAGACCTTCTCTTATTGTAATAGCACAACACAAGTTTTGATTGCATCAGCGAAATAGGTTATTGTTGGTCTACTGTAGCAGATTCTGCAATGACAGGGCTGCCATCTTTTGTCAAAATGTATTGAATAGTTGCTTTGTTGCTATTCTTTTATGTACAAGAGGTGCCGTTGTCTGACAGGATTATATGCCATAGTTTTTTAAGACGGAGGGATTAGCGTATCTTGATTTTTAAAATATAAAAACCTTAATGAAAATTCCGTGGTATTCTCCCGAATTTCGACATGAATTTATAAGGTTTGTAGCCGGGCAATTTAATCACTACACCACGCCAACTGTGTTTTACTTCTTGCCATAAACTTTATTAATTAAGTTTTGCTGTGTTTTGCAAAAAACTGAACCTATTTTGTGAATTCCTTGTCTTCTCGTAAATTTTAAGACCCATAGAACATACACCATAGTTTTGCAATCCACTAAGGAAACTACGAATGCTCCATAATACACCGCAGTTTTCCAATCCACTAAGGAAACCACGAATGCTTCAGTATAACCTAGGAATAGAAAACTGGAGAGATATTTGCATGAAGCTTCACTTTCTCACTCGCAGTGTTGATATCAATTTCTACGAATACTATTTACCTACGAAAATCTCTCTTCTTCGACAACATGCAACGACAACAAACAGGACTTCTTCAGTCTTCTGTAAAGGAAAATAGGAGACACACCGAGTGCAAATATTCTTCTCCTAATTGACGATTTCAAAGTGCAGACAGGACCACCTTCTTACTCATAGAGATGAAAATGGACGTCATATCGAGTGCAGACATTCCAACTAATGATTGCGCTGCGAATATGAGGCCTGCCAGTTGCAATTTTAATTTTCGAAATTTCGAACTCAATTTTGTTGTACCTTTCATTTCGTTCACAAAGAATTTAAAATTATTCCCACAATTTTAAAGAAAATAAATTACAAACTACGAGTATATTATGCCTCTCCTTTTGAAATGCCAAAAAAAACAAGAATTTTTTTTGGCAATAAAAATGGTAACATGCAGTAAAGACTGACCGACAATGCAACTGCAAAATAAAAAAAAAACAACAAAGTGTCGGTATTTAGAAAACTACAGTCTCAGTAGTCGCTGTATTTAAAGAGGACTTTTTGAAATTGTTGGCAGACAGAGACAGCCAGAGAGTAAGTGGAGTATATTTAATGCGGTGGCACAAATAATTTCTATGGAATTTCATGTGTCCAAAATGTTGAACACATGTTGAAACATGCTGTTGCTGTTGCTATTGCGCTACTACCGAAAACCTTTAAAATGGAAATTTTTTCAAAAAACAACAGCAGAAGAAAACAAAATGAAACGAAACGTTGCAGACACATATAAAGACAGTCAACTGACAGGGAAGCAAACAGGCAAACAAACAAACAGACGGCCAAAAAAAAAGAAGACAGACAGACAGACAGACAGAGACACAGTGATAGCCATAATATACCTACTGCAAGTGGTCAAAATATTTAGAACAATAACAATAACAACCTTATAACCAAATTTAGTTTTGTTAGTAGAAATGGACAGGAAGAAAAAAAACAAACCAAACGAAACAGAGGGTTCAACAGCTTTACTAGCAACAACAGCAACAACAGCAACAACAACACATGCAGCAGCAGCAGCTCATACAAACAGACAATTTAGAAGAGGCCTGTGATAAAGTAGTCCCATTCGTAGTGATAGTTGTAGTGGTAGTTTAAGAGCCTTTTGGCCAGCAACACAAAAGAACGTGTTTAAATCGGTAACAAGTTGTTGTATTCCTGTTACTGTTGCTGTTTGTCTTTGTCTTTGTTTTTTTAGGTTTTAACTGTTGTTTAAACATTTCAGAGTGTTGGTGTAGTTGCCACAAGGATGGTTTAAAGATTTAACAAAAACAACAACAACAACAACAACTAATATAGAAAACCATAAAGCCAATGACCAACATATAAACACAGAATGATGCTGCCAGCTTTTACCACCAGCCACAAATGAAGGCACCACCACCACACATGGCCTAGTCATTCATACATGCAATGTTCTTCACTTTTTTTGTTTTTGGATTCTAAGCCCTAAACGTGGTTGTTATTGTTGTTGTGCTTTATATGGATGTATGGTTGCCCTATACTCGAGTAAAATCTCCATAAAATAAACTGAAAAGAATTTCATTGTTATTGTTGTTGTTGTTGTTGTATGTTTTATTATCTCGTATTGCATCTGTATCTGCCTGCCTGTAATAGAGTTTTGAATGAATGTGAACACAAGCGTAACAAGCTCAGGACGACACCGTCTGTTGTTGTCGTTTCAGTTTCAACGGTTCTTTGCGTATGTCTTTCTTTCCTTTTCTTCTTATTGTTGGCCCCCTTTCATATGATTTGAAGGTTAAAGCCAAAAATATCCGTAAAAGGTAAAAGAAATGAAATGAAAAAAACTGAAAAATTGGGTCACCATTGTGTACAGATTCCACAGATTCTGTGGAATTCGCCGCTGTTGTTTGTCAAGCCAAGAACTGTTTGTGTTCTGTGTGTGATGCGCTTTTGATTTTTCTGACAGTTTTCACTTTTATAGGTCATGGTTTTTTTTAAAGGACATGGAGTTGTTGTAATGATTTAGCGTGTTTAAAACTGATTTTAGGTTACATACTTGGGTAGAGAAAGAATTTTTAAAGAATGGGTACCAAAAGCCCTACTCTGCCAAGCATTGAAAAGTGAGCTAAAGAAGCCAAATTTTACTTTAAAATGGCTTGTAATTGGCATGGAAGTAGTTGGGAGTCAAACTACTGCTGCCATCCATCGTAAACTTGAAGCTCAACCTCCAATTCGATTCCCTGCTTCTCCCAAAAAAGGAGAACTTATCGATGGCAGGACTAAAGTTCTTAAGGACATCAAATACGTTGAGAGCGCCTATTAAGAACAAAGGAGTTTCAGAGGCTGAGTTAAAAGGCCTCAAATTGTTGAGGGGTTGGCTGTCGTAGTCAAAAATCTGCGGTCGCCCAGGTTGTACAGCAGTAGCCTGGTAATTTTGCCTCGCTGAACTACCCACCAATTTACCGCTCCCTTTCTTGCAAGGTCTTTTCACCAAAACTTTATTATGCTTAAACAAGCTTTTTAAAGAGATTATGTTATGCCTGTTAGAACAATGAGTGGAAATTTTGATGTTGCAATTGGTGCTTGTCTTGGCTTTAACATCGCTTTTGCTGTTAAAGAAAGTAGTCAGGCAAACAGAATTATACGTGTAACCCACAGCCTGGAAAATGCCCCGCAATATGCTTGCTTAGCTTAAATCCAACGAAACCGAAGCTATAAAATCTATTCTTAATAAAAAAAAAATCGCATACAAGGGCAAGATGGTATGTTGGCAACACTCTAAATATTGTAAAATTTAAACTACAGTGTGTTGAACTATTTTGTGCCCGTCTTTCGACATAAAACTCCCCTTGACGAAATCTAATGCCATCTTGAAACCCATAAAGATCAACATATTGAATATTCCTGCATCAAATCAATTCTTTTGTACAATTACGAGTACAACACCATATATCATAGACGTCATTCGATAACCGCTACCCTACCTTAAAGGATCCTCAGGATATTTTTGCCAAGCATCATAACCGGTAGGCAGCTCTGACTACAAACTGATCAATGACTGTTTCGTATCGAGATTTTTGCGTTAAATGGCGTTAGATTGGTAACAGGCTGTGCAGGCGTTAAGAGTGGCACTGTCCTTGATTGCAATGAAATCCCCTAGAATAACTGCTCACTTGACAAATGACAACTTTACAATGAAGTCCACTAAAGTGGCCAAAGCTCGAGTAAACCAAACTTTCCTCCATCAAAGCGAACAGAATAGGGAGAGTTGGTTGTGGTTTTTTGTTCATTATAAGAACCATGGCTTGAATAGAATTCGTTAAGGCAAACATGTTTAAAACAAAAAACTTACTTAATTGCTCATTATAACCCTTTAGTTAGAATTAGAACCTAGCTTCTCACACCACCCTAGTTGCGAGTGTTGATTTTATCCATGAGTGAAGGGATCTACAATTTAAAGCCGACTCCGAACAACAGATTTTTGAGAAACTTTTCCTGGCAATTTTATTTACTCACAAAGCCATTGGCAGAAACCTCTTGTGAAGAAGTTGTCGAAAGAAGTATTTTTCAAATTTCATTTTGTTGACCTAACCTAACCTAGATTTAGATGTTTGAGTTAGGGTTTGAACCACGGACTTTCGTCTAATAAGCCAATACTTTATCTAATAGACTACAGAGGTAAAAGAAAACACTGTTTGGAATTAGTTGACTGAGGCTGTATACAAAAAAAATTCATTGTACGGAGTCCATGCGGTCGAACACTGTTAAAATTAGTTGACTAAGGCTGGATACGAAAAAAAATTCATTGTATGTCCACCACTCGGCCCCTCATGAATACAACTTTTATCTTCGATTAACGTAAACGAGGATTGAGGTTCACAAAGATTGTTTCATACTTAATAGCGCCAACAGAGAATGATCTCCTGCCCATATGGTATATCAAACTTTTGATTCGCATCTAAACTGCTACCTATAGGAGCGTTTTCAGAAAGCGATAACTCACACGCAGCTATCATTAGAATTCTGTTCCATCTTCAGCTCGTACAAGGCATTGTAAGCATTTCGCCTCATGTAGTTGCGTGAGAAAAAAGTGATTGAAATCCCCAAATTGCAATGATAAAATTAAGTTGGATGAGCTAAGCTTTACAAAAAATCCCAAGTTGATGTTTCCAAGATGAGCTAGATTTGTCTACTTCTTCGCAACGTAATAGGAATCCTTAAATGGCAATTCTTTTCTTTTCAATATAAAATAAAAGGATCGTATTAAAGTTTTTGAGGAACTTTGGGAATCAATGCACATGATGGGTCAAAGCGAACGTGACTTTTTCCACCTCTTAATAGAACAACCCGTTTTGGATTTATCAACAGCAAAATCATGAACTTTTGTAACGTCTACTTGTATACAAAATTGCTTGGCACTTCTAGTCGTTATTGATTTCGGAAATTGTTCGAGTGAACTTTGATTGAAAGTGGCTTTCCTTAGCAGACCGTTTAACATTTTAATTACAAAACAAACTTTGAATACAAGTTCGATACGAGCAAATATAGTAATTCTTTTCGATTTTTATTACATTCTGATCGGTTAATTGATTTTCTTCCATTAAAATATCAATAAAGCGTTGCTTCCCCCCTACAAATAAGGCCTACAGCAGGGGCTACTGCCAATAGTCATCTCTCCACATGAATTTCAATGATGCATTCACGTTCTCCTCCCTTTTGGTTAGGTTTGTGAATGCCAAGGTTATAAATATTGTTTAAACACGACGTACAAAATTGAGCCATTAAGACCATTCTGTGTATAATTATGGAAATCTTAAAGAAACGACCTGAAGAGAAACAATAAGAATAAAAAACACAAAACACAAAACGGGGCACGCGTTTCATATTAACAAGAGCAACTACAATAACACAAACATAGCAAGTGATCAAAAGAAATAACAAAAAAAAAACTAAAGACTTTAACCCCCTGCATCCATAAAATGCAAAAAAAAAAAAATGAAAAAAATATCTTCAGATGCCACAAATCATCCGTGTTGTTGGTTGGTTAATGTTGAAAGTGATCATGATGCAATAATAAAAAAAACAGAAGATAGACCCCAATAATAGCAACAACAACAATAAAAAACGAATAATAATGAAGGCAAAAATGTATGCCACTGGGTTAAATGTCTGATTAAATGAAATGAACTCCATCCACATATAACTCGACCAGGCTGACTGGCTGGCGGGCAAGCAGGCAGGCAGTACATTGACTTGCTACAACTTAATGCAGCTTCCTTAATAAAGAAACTCTTTTAAGAATGAAACCGAACATGAACACACACAAATATTCAGTCAAAGTGTTTGCAATTTTCGTTAAGAAGGACTCCCTAATGTTCATGTTTTTTTCTGCTTTTCTTCTCCTTGTTTTTTCGTTTCATTTCGATTTTGAAATTTTTTAAAATTCTTGTCTGCTGCAGAAAAACATACGAAAGATAAACACACCTGCTGTTAAAACGTTATAAATTTTGTTCAACGTTTTCTTACAATTACAATAACAACAAAGGAATCAGCACGATGAAGACAACAAAAAAAGAAAAACAAAACAAAACAAGTGATCTGTTGAAAGCTTTTGTTGCAGTTGCAAATGTCTTAGCTGCAGCAGCAGTTGTAGTTGTAGTTGTTGTTACCCAGTTCTTACACATGATCTTTGTTGTTGTTGCTGGTTATGGTAAATATTTTTTTTTTATAATTTATGACCTGCTCAACAGATAAGGACTCAACAGCCATTATGCTGATGCTGGTGGTGGTAGGTATTTGGTGAAGGATAAAATTTCAAAAAGGGTTAAAGGCTCAAGCTTTAAAGGATTTTGAATTAATATAAGAGGATTAAAGTAGTAATTAAAAGGTTCCAAAAATTTAAATAAAATTCGCTTAAAACTCTCACATACAATTTAGTAGAACGGAAGGGCTTAAGAGCTGAACATATGACTTTAACAAATTAAATAAACTCTTCAGATACGCAGAAAATAGAAAAAATATCTTCCTTACGCCTTAAGACCCGAAAAAATTGGAAAATAATGTACGAAGTACAGTTTTTGAAAATTTTACACTTCAGAATAAAATTTTTTTCTATATAAATAGATTAATATCAAATGCTATTCTATATAAACAAGTTAATATCGAATGCTATTCTATATAAACAAGTTAATGTCGAATGCTATTCTATATAAACAAGTTAATGTCGAATGCTATTCTATATAAACAAGTTAATGTCGAATGCTATTCTATATAAACAAGTTAATATTGAATGCTATTCTATATAAACAAGTTAATATCGAATGCTATTCTATATAAATAGGTTAATATCGAATGGTATTCTATACAAACAAGTTAATGTCGAATGCTATTCTATATAAACAAGTCAATATCGAATGCTACTCTATATAAACAAGTTAATATCGAATGCTATTCTATATAAACAAGTTAATTTCGAATGCTATTCTATATAAACAAGTTAATATCGAATGCTATTCTATATAAACAAGTTAATATCGAATGCTATTCTATATAAACAAGTTAATATCGAATGCTATTCTATATAAACAAGTTAATATCGAATGCTATTCTATATAAACAAGTTAATATCGAATGCTATTCTATATAAACAAGTTAATATCGAATGTTATTCTATATAAACAAGTTAATATCGAATGATATTCTATATAAACAAGTTAATATCGAATGCTATTCTATGTAAACAAGTTAATATCGAATGCTATTCTATATAAACAAGTTAATATCGAAAGCTATTCTACATATATAAACAAGTTAATGTTGAATGCTGTTCTATATAAACAGGTTTATGTCGAATGCTACTCTGAGTAGATTGTTTTTGTGATATTCTTAATTAGCGTACTTACATAAGAACAGTTTGAATTATCAGATAGTAAACGAAACTTACCTGAAAAGAAAGAAAGAAATTAAATTATTATTAAATTAAGAGACAAATTAGAAGATTATGTTACTAATTCCTTTATATCATAAATTAGTGTATAGTATTCATGAGAATATCGCTCATTTTCTATAACTAAAATCAAAATTTCAGAATTCATCAGTTTCATGGAATAGCATAGGAATCATGGCTATTCACAAACCATTCTCTAGAATTCAACTGCTTTACATACAATTTTTGTTGTTTAGGCTAAATCCCCTATTATTAAGTAGGGACTCTAGGCCTCTCCAGAACTTAAAAATTGCTCTTTTGAAAACTATTTAATCAGAAACGATTTGTGCCTCCCGGTAATTTCAATAGTATGTCATGTGTTTTATGTTCCAAACGAACTTAACAATGTGTTGTTAAATTAACAACAACAACAACCAATGTGTCTTAAAATAATAAACAAAATAAAAACTTTTAATTATTTATTTAAAAACTATTAAAAACAACAATTAAAGGCATAAGTAAGCAGAAATGCTAATAAAAATAAATAAATTTTGTTGCTTGAATATGCAACAACACAAATGCAAATATTTTGCATTTTCGAGAAGATAAAGAAGAAGGAATTTGAAAGCAAAAAAAAAAATAAGAGGAAAAATGAAGATGACCTTGTAAAAAAAAGTAACAACAACAACAGCCAACAACAATAAGAGCAAAAACGTCAAGAAATTTAAATAAATTATTACATTTAAATTGAATATCGTCAGTTAAACTTGAACTTCTTTCAGAGCATTGCAGCAGCAGCAGCAGCATGTTGCATGTTTAAGAGCAGATTCCCTATGTTTTTCACAAGAAGACAAGAGAAAACAAAAAGCCATTCAATAATCGTTTACACTGAGCAGCATAATGATGTTGTTTAACAAGCTTGTCTTGAAGCAAATATTTTCGTTTCTCTTTTCTTCTTTTGTTTAACAAATTACCCAATAAAATATTCTCCCCACTGCCATTCGTTCATTTGTTCATATGCAGATGTCAGTTTTATGTTTTTTATTCATTCATTCATTCATTCATTCATTCATTCAGTGTGAATGGAAATTTAAACCAAAAATTATTTTCAATTAAAGCTCAACTCAACTCTGTGAACAAGATTGTGTAGAAATTTATTGAATTTATGTTTTGTGGTTGGTTATGGCAATTAAAAATATTACAATCAAGAAAAATATGTTTTTGACTACTGTTTTACAACAACAACAAAAAAAATTAAAATAAAAATTTTTTTTAAAATTGTTTTAAAGGTTCGGACTTGTTCAGGTTATTGAAATTGTAATTGCAGTGTTTAACTGGTGTGCCGATTTACAAATTATAGGTCTGGTCTGATCTGGTCTGGTATGTAAAAACTTTATTCATTTCATGCAAAAAAAAAGTAAATATTTTCAATGTATGTGTTGCACGATGCACGATTTTAGAGAAATGAAAACAATTTTGAAAAATTATGAGAATTTTTAACATAATGTTTCGATCTTCTGATGTTATCACAAACTTATAACGCTGCAGCTCGGTATGAGCTTTAGTTTGTTCTATTATTCTTTATTGTCCTCAGTTTACGACGATATAATTCGATGGCCCGTTCCTATTCAATCCAGATTTCATACTGGGCCAAGATTTTTTACGAAGAATTTTTGGTAAAATTTTTCATTTGAAATCATGGACCTCTTGAGTTCAGTCTTGAACCTTTAAATTATGGGCAGTCATTTAATGTGTAAATAAATGTGTTTAAAGATTTTAATGATTATCACACAGTTGAACAAAAAACTTTCTCTCTGCCTTTGCATCTGAGTTCTATGATTACAAATGTCACTAGAAAGCTTAGACAAAAACATCTGTTAGTCATATGCCAACATAACTGCTAACTTACTACTGGCAGTACACAATGGCTCGCCACTCCGTCCTCAAAATAAAGCTTCACGAGAGTGTGAAACGTAGTTCTACTCAAGGACAACAAAGTAGAACACCATGGTGACAACAGAAAATCGAGAGATCTACAACACAACATTCTGAGCTGGAAAATAAAAATAAATAAAAATTGTGGGAATCGGAAGCCCTCTACTAATATTCAGTTTTTTTTCGTTTTGAAACGCCTAATCTGGTTTTTATAATTTTTCACTTAGATTTGTGCAATGACGGTCTTTTCAACTCATTCCAAGAATTGCCCTCTTTAGCAGCTAATTTCTGGCCTTTTCTTTAATCGCCTTGTGGGTTCCATTCTATATAGTTTCATCCTGGAATCTTTAGAGTATATATTCAATCCAACGTTATTTCCGCTGTGAGGTATACATGCAAAGGGGTACTGTTCAGTAATTTCCTAAAATTGTTGATTTCAGATTCAGTTTAACCAGAATGTCATAAACGAATGTGATTATCGCCAGGATGGCAAACCTAACAGTATTGTCAACACGAATGAATACAAGACGTTTACTCACGCAACCATGCGTTGCGGCGCATCAACATGACAATCCTGTTATTTGATTGCATGACCGCATGTGCGTACCAAACCAAAGCCATGCATTTAAACATATCGTCCCTCAGGGTTAGGGGTCGAAGACAATCTAAACTACTGTGGTTCTCTAATGGCATTCGGTTACGAATGCAACACTACAACGACTTTTGAGCTCTTCTCGTGATTTCACTCCTTTTGCTCCCTGAGGAGTCTCAATACAGGCATCGCTGTGTATTTAAAAATCGTTCCCATATTTTGAACTCCACGTGGTTCTGGACTGGAAACACAATCACTGGCGTCTAATAGTACAAGGCTTAACTCAGCTGTTGATTATTCTGTATTTAGTGCGAATGGTTTAATTTCAATACTAACCTTAATTAGCCGAATGCCTAGCTAGCATAATTTTTTGTCTATCCGAGAGAATGGAATAAATTTCAATTGCCCATGTTTGCTATTGCATTGTCTGACCTATAGTTTAGATACATTTACTTCTAGATAACATCTAGCAGCTACATTTGTTGATTTGTCCACCAGACCTCCCATATTATTAAATTCCTAAACGCTAACACAGCCTTAGTATGACCTCAGTACAGGTTTCTGGTTCTCAATGCCTATCACCATTCCACAGCTACAAACTGTTGTATTAGTCAATCAATCAATTCATTGCAGATAGTATTGGTTGTCAATAAAAACCTCAAGCTGACGCTCGTCGATCTGGATAGCCACTTAAATTTAAGACCCTCCTGAGTCCACCATCCCATATAACACGATTGCAATAACCCAGCACTCTCTGTTAAACGAATCTGTTATGTATGGCCACGCAACCAAGGACTTAAACCACTCATCTATTGTACTGGCAGTAGAATTTTGATTCTGGACATCTCTAAAGTCTATAACTCCAATATATAATACAAGCATTTGTTCTGTTACTAACTAAATTAAGGGTAATAAAGCCAGTGAAGATATTTTTTTTTGGTTTGTTTTTTAACTGTAATATCCCCAGCTTGTTATGCCAAATTATATGCGTTTCTCTAACATAACCTCACTTATAAGTATGTATGTATGCGTACATTGCTGTGCCTTATTTAAATCTATCTATTGGAGTAAAAAAATATAAACCACCATGTAAAATCCCATTTAGAGGTTTAATTTCAGAATCCAAAAAAAAAAGAAAAAATCGAAGGAAAAAAAACGCGATCCTTAAAAACAACCTCCGCGCTTTAGTTCTGGTGCTGCAACACAACAACGACAACCCAGTTAAGCAAAGCCAAACAAATGTCAAGAAGATTTTTCTTTAAACAACAATTTCCCTCAAACGACTTAAATAGACTTCAACAAATGGAAGATGTTGGCAAGAAGAAAAAACTAAAAACTAAAGCAAGAGAGCGAAAAAAATGATAAAGCGTAGGTGTTAAGCCTAGTTTAGCTGTATTATAAATAGTTAAACATGGTCAGCTGGCAAAAATGAATGCAAAAAATATACATACACAAAGACACACACAGCTACAACAGTTAGTATAAAGCAGGCTAAACGGTTAAAAAAAATTTTTTTTATGTTTTTTTCTTTCATATTTTCCACCAACACACCAGATCCCTCGCATGCTCCTTAAAGAGTTTTTTTTTTCAAGAGATGCATTTAAGCCAACTAAAGCCAAAGCAGTAGCCATTTAAATAGACAGCCTAGCAGGCAGGCAGGCAGGCAAGCAGGTAGGATGGCAAGCTGGCAAAATAGGCAGTCAGGCGTTTGGTTGAATATTTGCAAGGAAATCTACTTGTAGTCTCTGTTTCTTTGTTCGATTTTTCTTTCTTTTCTTTTTTTGTTCTATAACCTGGCAAATATTTTGCATATTCTTCTTCTTCTACTTCTTCCACTCGTTTTCCGTTAAATATGGCCAAATGGCGTATTTTTTTTTTTGATATTTTGGTTTCAGAGTTTTTTTTGAATTTTATTTTTTGTGCACTTTGTTAACCAAAAAGTAAACTTTTTAATAACAACAACAAAACAAACAAAACAAAAAAAGACGAAAAATAATAATAAAATGGCAACATGGACAGTTAGTCGTTTTACTTAACAAATGCCATACATTTGCTTGATGTTGCAACAACAATAGCAACAACATAAAGAAAAATGTATACAAACATTTGATGCCGTAACAAAACATAAATCTTATAAGCATAAAACCAACAACAAAACTATGAACATAACCAAAAAAAAAAAAAAAAGAATAAACGTTTGCAGAAGATTAAAGGAATGAAAACATTTTTCATAAAAAATTTTTAAACTCGTGCATTTTAGTAGCAACTCGTGTAAACCAGATACAAACCACTGAGAGAAGACATCATGGTTTTTCAAATTCAATACCCTCAAAATAATCTATCCAGCTAGACCCTAAAGAGAAAATAACATCAACAAACATCTTTCGAGAAAAAATAAATACAGCTACATAAGTATATGTATGACACAGAGAACGTTGTTAATAAGCAACAACATTTGGCAACTCTATTATTCTAGAATCTGCTATAGTAGACCAGTTTTACCTGCTTCGTAACTGGTGTCCGGGCCTTTTAAAGAACCTGTTCCTTTATTTCCAGACCAATTAAAACCATAATCGCTCTCCTGTAACTCTGTTTCGATCTTAAGAACTTCGTGGCTCTCCGTTTTATTAGAAATAGCCCTACAGGGGATACAGATTCAAATGATCAGTAAAGTATTCTGTTGTTCCATCGATCGATTATTATTGCGTGTCGTAGGCAGTTTGAAAAAGGCCGTAAAACCCTACTGATTAGCCAAAGCTGAACGTGAGGGGACTACTTGGCATAATCGACATTTCAGAAAATACCATAACTGGGGTATAGATTAAGAATTTGGTTTATCAAACCATTTTGCTTGCAATAAATCAATATTTTGCAATGTTTTCTGTCAATTGTTACATCGTGAATTTCCCACTTCACAACTGAGCCAATAGTCTTTCTAGTGGACTTGATGTATAGAATCGTGAGCTGACTTTGTACGGACATAATGCGTCCCTTTTAGAGTGAGGGATAATTATTCTGTGTTCATAAAAGTAACAACAATTACACTATGCGACAAAATAAAAAATTTAAATACACCCAGCTAATGACATAGCGTAAGTTGTGAGTTTTGTTGAGTAAAACTCAACAATATTTTTTTTTATATTTCTTGAACCCTCCAAACTGGTTTTATTTGACAAAAACTGGACTTTACGCACAAATTTATTGACTACACAAACATTTCTAAACCGATGTCTAAAATTAGAACCTTATTAGAAAGGAGAGGGATGGGCCTTTAAAACGATATACATATACAGTCACACAGATAATTATACGTACCTCCTTAAAAATCATTTTTTTAAAAATGATAATATATGGACAAACTGATTCAACTGATTTTTGCGCCAAATTTTTTGTTTTCCGTCACAACCGAACAAATTATATTTCTTCTCATCACTACATATTTCATTCGCCCAAAAATCAGTTGACTTTTCCATATATTATTGGGCAAATTCGAATCGAATCGTGGCTTTTTTCTCGGCACTCGGCTGCGGAAAGCGTTCTTTCTCAAAACACTTTGAACTGTTTCGGAATGCACAATAACATTGTGATCACTTTCCGAGGTATTTCGTATTTTTACGGCTGTAGTCCTAGGATTTGTATTCACAATACCTTTTATATACCGGGCTACCCTTAGAGAAATTGTATACGAAATATACGTCGTACGTATAATTTTCTGTGATGCCATATTGGTTTTAAGCAAACTGCAGTCACAAATTCATAGATTTTGGGAATCTTTTTTTATTTATTTAAGTAAATGTGTCGCTACAGACGCTAATGTAAAAAAATTTTTTTTTAGAAGTTCATTACTTTAAAAAAAATGATTTTCATAATTATCTGTGTGACTGTATGTATTATTTGACTTAATCTGCTCTGAGATTTGATGAGGTAAAATTGACAAATGTGAATTTTTTTCATTCCAATTTTGTCCGTTCATAATAGCAAACTTTAATTAAAAAATATGAAATAAGTGATGACATTCTGAAAGTGCATTATCTTATGAAGAGATTGATACTTCGTTAAATCAAATCGGACAAAAATTACCGCATTACTGGATTATCAAGTGCCCCTATCACATTGCGCAGTATATGCTAAAAGACTTTACGTTCACTTAATTGATTTCTGCAGGAGCTGAGGATTTGTGTGTGTCAGTGACCGGCTCTTGCTATGATTTTCTTCCACGAATTGGATGCTTCTAACCACAGGACTTAGTGAGACCTTACCCTTTAGATAGGGGCCCTATGCTCTAACCCAACCTAATCTTAGACAATGTTTGTTAGATCGTTTTACCTTAGAATCGTTTTCATACCTTTACAGCACTATTTTCAAAGAGATAATAGGAATACAAAAATAACAACTATAACTCAAGAAAGACAACAAAAAAAAATACGAAAAAAAATATGAAAATGCAAAGAAGAAAAACAAAATTATAGAGATCACATAAAGAAATGGCACCTCAGCATGTGTTTAATGTTTCCTTCTGCTGATATTTTTTTCTTCCATTTTTTTTTTTTTTTTTTTTGGTTCAGAAAAGGAGTTGATTTTCTCAAAATATTGTTGCCTGCCTGTGTGATTGTGTATTTCACAGCACATTTTGGTGGCAGTAGCGACAAGAGCTGCAATGGAGGTGGTGCTGGTGTTGGTTGACTTGTTGCTGTTGTTGTTGTTGTTGTTGTTACTGTTGGATTTTGACACAATCAACAATTGATTTGATCACCTGGCATAACATAACAATGTTATGATATGTTAGAGAGAAGCAGCTTAGCGTTCGTTTTCTCCTCGTGTTCTTTTTTTGCGATTTTTTTTTTCGATTTTCTTTCTTTTGGCCAAATACACTGACTAACTGACGGACTAACTGACTGTATGTATGTATGTATGTATGGTGTTTGTGTTACACTGATTTTCTTCGTTTTCATTTTTTTTCTGTTTCTGTCTTATTCTTCATCATTATCATCATCAGCAGCATACCAAGTGTTTGTTTGGCTTATAAACGTAAATCTGGTTTATTTAACAACAACAACAACATGTTGCAATAGCAGGCAGGCAGCACAGTTGTTCTATTCAAGTTGAAGTGTTTGCTGTTACACTGTTATGCAGATTTGAACAACATTTGCAACACAGACTACATCCATCTCACATACGTATATACGTACATACGCTACACAAATGGAACGCTTGTTACGCTTAAGTTTATGACTAATGATCGAAAAGTATGTTATGATTAGAAATGAATACCAGCAACAACTGCAACAATATTAACGACTAACAGCAAATCTATATTGCTGACAAAGAAAACAATAACAACAACAACAACTGCAACAGCAACTAACTGACAATGAACATCATTAAACGTTGTCAAGATGAAATGTTCCATGCGTCTGTCTGCGTTTCAATAGAAAAAAAAGTCCAATCAAAAAATATTGAATTTTATCTTATAAATTCCTTAGCATTTCTTAGCTTATAAGAGAGTTTATTATTCTAACGGTATAGGATAATTATACCGCTGATAATTTACAGTTTAAATATCGAACTCATGAACTTCAAAATATTTGTTACGCATTTTGAACCAGGCTTACTTCGGTTGTAGTTACAAATTTTCACCGCTACGTCACGGTATCTCATCTATGAACGATGATGAGAAAACTTCCCTTTGCCGTGCTTAACTACAACTTAATAAATTTGAACTTTCTGGGTGTACAGAATTCTGCAGGATTGTCCAGATTGTGGAGTTTTGGAGATACATTTCCTTGATTGACATTTTGTCTAGTGAGAGAAGCTAATAGAAGTTTACAAGAAAATGCTTTGGAGCATGACTCTAACTGGATTGTGTCAAATAATGCAACATTTGAGGTTACTTCTCGGGTGAATACCCTGTTCTGTAGCGTCTTGTGGTGCACAGATTTGTCAAGAACAGATCCTTGAACAGGAGCATGAGTTTTTGGTCACATAATGAAATATTTCGAGCCCATGTGGAAACTGGCGGGTATCATCCAAGCGAAAGTTTTTGCCATTGACAGATATACTTGAATCAACTTGTATTGAGGATACAAAACACAGGGCATACATAACTTTAGTATCTAACAGTCAGGCGGTCATTCGAGCACTTGGCTTTTATGTGACTAAGTGGGACTATCTGGAGAAGCCAGACCAGCAAATCAACTCGCGAACAGAGTATGAGAAAGGGAAAATAAAGAAAGACAAAGACTCCTTTCAGAGAAGAGGGAGAAATAACAACAAAAAAATCCAAAAAAAAAATTATGAAGAATACTATGAAAATACCAGGCCCTGCAGTAGATTTCTTTCTGGAAACGTCCATGATCAATTGGTTGAAACTGTTGGAATAAGACTGGCATATGTATATGGAAACACAAGATAACAAAGGTAGTTAACATCAAACTACTCAGAAGTTTGAAATTATTTGCAAAAGGCTGAGTATTTAGAGCAAAGGAAATGAGAGGCAAAGAACCTACAGAGAAACAGTCATACGAAGGAATACCGGTCGATCAGAATGTCTTCCAATAGAGCTGTGGTCTGTAAGACCCGCAAAAATTCAATTTATGGACGTGGGATTAAGTCCTATTCAATAGAGCCCTTAAGATGGCCAGTCAGTTTAACTAAGGCGATTGGGATACTAATTCTAGACAATATGGCATTACGTGCTCTGGTTAGTTAACCAACAATCGATGGTAGTTCTATGCCCTGTAACCCGTAAAAGAGTTACGTGTGAATGAGGCACAATGTTTTCAATTTATCTTTCGCCAATCTTGAATGCAAAGAAGGAAATTTAGTGGCCCATTTCAAATCTTTTCTCTTGACAAGGCTTATTAGAATTTTATTGGTTTTAAAACTAAACAACACACTGCATTATCATAATGCCTTTATAGGATTTTAAGGATAAACTAGATTTACAAGCAGAAAGTATTGCTTTATGCAGGAGCATTACAGTGGCTGTAGTCTAGTGCTCTAGAACTGAACTCTAGAGTTCAAATCTCGCCTTGACATCTTAAAAAAAGGAGAAATGAAAAAAAATATATTTTGAGAGAGTTCCGAGACTTTTGGATCAAATTATTACACACAACAAGCTGTAATCCCAAATAATGGAATGTAATGGTCAATAATACATGCACTGCACGGCATTACCATTATGTTTGAAGCTAATTGAACTACAAAAAATATTTTCAACACAGCCATCTTAGTATTGCAGCAGCTAATTTTGGTCACTTGTTTGTGACAAAAGCAAAATATTTTTGTTGTTGTTGTTGTTTTAATTTTTAATAAATTGCCAGCAAATTCTCCTTCAATTGCCAAAACAAACAAAAAAGAAAATAATCTTCAATCTTGAAAACGAAATAAAATTCCAAAAATAATACGGTTTTTAAACAAAAACTCTAATAGTGCGGGCTTTGTAAGTCCATTTTTGGTTATGGCAACCGATAGTTATACCAATGGCTGCTGCACTTTGCATGCAGTATAGAGACAGACAGGCAGACAGACAGACAGACACTTTGCTAGAGTATGGAGAGGAGAATATAAAGAAATAATTGTTAAAAGCCAATTAGTTAAACAAAATTTAATCAGATGTTTAAATTTCGACAAGCAACAACAACAATACAACAAGCACTAATTTATAGTCAAATAAATAATAAAAAACAAAAAAGAGCACAAGAAAAAAAATAAAAAAAATTAAATTTACATGTGCCAAGCAAACATTTAAATGTCGGTAAAACAGAAAACTTTTATGACATGACATGACACTTGAGCAATACGTACATATGTATGTATGTGGCAAACAGTGTACGTATGCGCATACATCTGTGCTTTGGACTGCTAAAAAGCATTAGAAAATAAAAATAAAAAAAAACTTAAAAAAATGGCCACTAAACTGGACTGCTTTGGGAACTGTTATTGGCCATAATAAGAAGAAAAAAATCTGAAGAAAAAAACTTCAAAAATTGTCTTAAACAGTCAAGAAAAAAGAAAAAAAAAGGAATTGGTTTTTCAAATTTGTTTGCAACACAACCAAATTTGGAGTCAATTTGTAGTGGCAACTGGAAAAATGAAAAATATTTGCAAACGAACTCATACTTCCTGATCTCTTAACAACACACACCACATGATAATGCCACAAATATATGGCCACTCATAATAATTTATCAAATATTTTTGAAGAAAAACAACAACAAACAACACATTTTTTTTTGGTTTTTCTTTGAGTTTCTGCAAAATTTCAGAAAATTTCTTAAAAGCAATGCCAAACGATTTGTCACCAGGTTTTTTTTATTTTGGCAACAACTTTTAGCTGCAAAAACGAACGACAGTTGTTTTCTTAATGCAGACACACACACACACACAACATTTTTATGGAAATATCTTGTGGAGTGGTTTCCCGTTTTTTTTGTGTGTGTGTTTTTTTATTTAATAATTTCGCGTTGCACACGCGTTAAAAAGTATCAATCAATCATTAATTGTTTTGTGGCACCACTCAGAACATGTGTTCGTTTTCAAAAAATATATCGTCAGCATTAATTTGCCTGAGTGGCCTCGTGTACTGATGGTGCCGGTGTCGCAGCCACAGCCACAGCCGCAGCCAATGCTGCTGTCACCAATATGAGTCGTTTGTTCGTGTTGTGCGCGTCTTTCAGTTGTTTGTAGCCACTCGGGAGTATAACGCAACGCAACGACAGTAAGGCGTTATCATATTTAATGGCACATAATTTGTCCTTTTAGAATTTGCTTTTTTTTCAAATTTCTACTCTTGCAACAACATTTTGTTGCAAGCAAGCACTACAGCAATGGATTTTTAAAAAATTCATGCAAAAAAAATTATCAATTCATGTTTAAAGGTATGTATGCAATCGGTATAATGGTACCTTTTTTTACAAAAAAGTACTTTAAAAGTACTTAAAAATTTAAGCAAGTATTCCATTTACATTACATATTATGTAATATCAAAGTATCGAAAACTACTGAGGAAACCATAAAGTACTATATTGCATTATAAAGTACTAAAGCACTTATTTCTATCAAAAAATTCTAAAACATTGTTTTGTTTTTTTGCATTAGAAAAGTACACAAAATACTTTTTCCGATAAAAAGTACTAAAGCCGTTTTTTTTTCATAACAAAAATTTTTACATTAAAAGTACTAAAACATTAAAGCAATTTTTTAGTACTAAAGCACCAAGTAAAACACCAAGATACCACATTATGTAGATGAGTTTTTAAGTACCAAACCAATTTTGAAGTACGAAAATACTTCTTAATTGGTAAGGTATGCTTTATATGCTAAAGTACTTTAATTAACTGGGGTACTTTTAGTACCAATGTACCATTATATTATATGCGTAAGCTTTAGAAACTAAAGTATTTTAGAAAATAATAAAAAACAACATTTTTTTCTAAAGTACTTTTGTAGACTAAATTACCGTATAAAGCACTTTCTTATGTACATTAAGAAATTATTATAGATTTGGTTCAATTAGGGGCATTTGTGCTCCCTCATAGCTGGCATGTCCATCTTATTATGCTCATAACTGTATCGCCATGTAACGGTGCTAACGTTCATTAACGTATAAAAAAACTCTAGGCACTCACCACCATTTTTCAAAGTGATCGTGAACGATTGAGAGGTTTTAAGTAACGCTTAACTATTCAAAAGTATATGCATGTAATATTTCGATAACACTATGTTATCGGCATGAATGTAATTTTAGCATACTCAAACACAATAAAATACCAAAAATTTAAAAAAAAAAATTTTTTTGACAAAAGAATTCATTATTTTAAGATGCTGCATGTTATATACTACACCTTCTCAAATTCCGCAGAGGCTAAAGCCTTAGCAGCATAACAATTCATTTTCTAATTATAATGTTGAAAGCATTAATTTTTCATTTAAAGAAAAAGAAAACATCGTGAAAGAGGTTGAGGGAGAGAGAGAGTGTGTAAAGGTTCGCATGCGCTTTAAAAGCAAATAAAAGTGCGTGAGTGGATGAAATGGATTTGTGTTACGTTATGCAGCGGCATTCAAAGCACAGCATACATGCATACCATAGAGATGCCAGCCATGCCACAATGTAGCGGAAGATTTTCATTTCAAATGCCTTCGCATAAATATATATGCGGCCATAGAAGAGCATCATATTCTGTGCATGCATATGTTGCTTTAGAAAAATTTATGTTTTTTACTCAGAAGAAAAAGAAGAAGAAGGCGTTTGTATAACATTTATCATGAATGCTTTTCTTTCTCTCTCTCTCTCCTGGTGTATTCATAAAATATTTGCTGGTATGCCAAGCGTTTGTTGCCTTTTCAAAAAAAAAAAAAAAAATGCCACAATAAATATTGAAAAATGCGTTCGTTTTGTCGAATAATTTTTTTATGCTTTTGTATGCAAAAAAAAAAAGAAAAGAAAAAAGAACGGAACAATATTTCAACTACAAGTAAAAGGTGGCTGTGGTGGAGTGATTCTTTTTTTTTAAGAATCAATATTTTAAAAAAAAATTTCTATGTTGCATGCATATCTTGCCTACTACACTGGCGGACAAATGATTGTGGTGGTCATGTAATCTAAGCCAGAACGTTAATTACTTTAATAATGACCAGGTTGGCTCTTTTTTCTAAACAGCTTAAAACTGCATATGCATGCATTTGTATGCGCTGGCATAAAATAATGTAGAGAACTCCTCCTACTTTGGATACTTGACTTAGCCTATCTACGTAAGTTACGATGTCCAATGTGTGGCATATTTATTTCGATCGTATATTGTATCAATGGATGTGGACGGATAGGAAGTTTATAAATGTTCTTTAATAAATAGGAAAACATTTACGAAAATGAAAAAATATTTAATAACTGATCATTTATTTATTGTATTGCAATTAAAAAGATTCATCGTCAATGGCACGTCGTCGTATGCAGAGAAATTGTTGTGATTTTATAGCGCAAACAACAACCAGCAGCCAGCAATTTTCAGATTTGAAAAATGATTGCAATTTCACGAATGAAAAGAAAAAAAAATGGCTTGCAGAAGTGGAATCAAATCCTATAAATGACGTGGAAGATACAGTTTTAAATACCCTTTAATACAATGTGATTCTGTAGCAGCAAATAGCCTTATGTGGCTCTGTACAATCTTGTCAAACATAGGCTTAGTGAGTCAAGAATTCGGACCAGCTGGTTCATTGAAACAGAAACAAGAGTTTCTGTTCAGCCAGCACCTCATCCACATGACAGAATACCATTGTAGAATATGCTCATCCTTTGCAGAAGCTTATTGAAGGCATAATGACTACTAAGAGTCCCCGAAAGTGTTGTCAAAGTATTCTCTCCAGTTTCAGAGAAAAGTTGGCATTATTAGCCTTGAAATTAAAAAAGTTTCTTGGAATGTTCGACATCAATGGTGCAAATGACACACTCTTTCAGAAGGTTCCTCTTGACGCTAAAAGCGAGAGTAAGTCCATCACCCTCAGCCCGATTTGGCTTAGATATTCGCCTTAATATTTCTTTCGTGCCCCTCGTTCCCTAGTTCTCATATCAAAAAAATGTATTCTGAGTGACCAGGTTGCACGATCAGCAGTAGTTCAAAGACATCTTCTATCGCGCGTCCACTGGTCCCTGCTACAAAAAGCCGTTCTCTTCAATGCGAACGATGCGGCCAAGTCACCGTAGCCAATAGATGTTAATACGCTGAACAATCTTATGATTGCTTCGAATGGGGAAATCATCGTCAACTCAGATCCGACGAAGAACTTTCTCTGCA
Organism: Sarcophaga carnaria; assembly: GCA_958299815.1. Taxonomy (NCBI): domain Eukaryota; kingdom Metazoa; phylum Arthropoda; class Insecta; order Diptera; family Sarcophagidae; genus Sarcophaga; species Sarcophaga carnaria. The sequence continues at coordinate 101,469,981 of OY283149.1, read as the reverse complement.
GATAGAAGCATCACTGCGTAATATCGTTTATGCTTCCGCTTCATTGAGAAACACAGTGAAATGAATGTACCACCACTGAGAGCCCTAAGGATATATAGACAGTCATGGGTATTTGTATCATTATGTCGCCTTTAGGACAGCATTTTTACTATTTCCAGTGTTGCGTAAGTATTGTACCTCCGATGCCACCCCAAATCGTACATTGAATGTCCTCCAATTGACATAACAGCCGTCTCTTGCAGCGCCGATATAAGTGGTGGTAAATTCAGAAAAACGTTCATACGATCGACTTCAAAACTTATGAGATTAATGACCTCTACAAAGCGCCGAGATAGCCTTGGTTGCTTACTTTGAATCTCCACTCCGATTCACAGTAACGTGAATTTTTTTCATTCATTTCGGGCGTAAAGAACTCGTGAAATCATCACAGTATAGTAAGTAGTCCTGTCGCTTATTGGACGCGAGTCTGTGGTTCAGAACCCAGGCTTAGATATCACAGACAAAACGAAATATAAAAAAATATTTCTCCTGCGGCTTCCTCTTAGCAAACTTCTGTCAAAAACGCTGAGAATAACTAAAATTGCCACGAAGTGTTTTAAAATTGTAGGTCCCCAGTCACTCTTGGATAAAATTAACACTCACGCATGTGAATGGTGTGAGAAGCTAGGTTGTAATCCTGACTAAAGGGCTGTAATGCTCAATTACATAAGTTAAGTAAGTAGAGACTTGAACGATATTAAAGCAAATCTAGTATCGAACCTTCAACCCCTTAAAACTATTTTTTTTCCTCACAATATTTTGACGTTCTTGGAAGGGGGAAAAGAAAATATTTTTTAATTTCTGTGTTTTTAAGAAATTAATAGAGCATCAAATAAGTACCGTTAGATAATTAGTAACAAAAAAAAAAAACAAAACAAAACACTCCCCTCTTACCAAACTTATGAAACGAAATAGCCCTTGCTTGACTTCATGTAAATTAAAGTTTTCTTCCCCTTCCTCTTCTTCCTCTGCTTATTATTTTAAACGGAAATTAACTGTTCATTTCCAATTAAAAAAAAACAAAAAATGCTAAAAATAGTGCCATTCAAACTGCAATAAAAAAAAGCCCTCGAAATATGAATTTAAACAGCAACAGCAACAACAGCAAGAGTAACATGACAAATAGTTTTGTGTACTCCATCAAGTGAGTAACCCCGCTATCGTACAAAAAAAACAAAAAAAAAGTAACCAGGTCAATGGTAAGCAGCTGATACACGCGAATTGCCAAAAAAAAAGGAAAGAGAAAAAAACAAAACTTTGGCCTAAAAGAGGACAAATTTCTTGAAAAAAGGAATACGAGAAGAAGAGCAGCCTCGAAGAGGGTCGGTCTGCCGGACGGACGGATGCTATAAATTGTAACAAGTGTGTTGCATTCTACCACCACCATCACCTAACTTGAAACAATAAAAATAGGACAACAACAAATACAATAAAAAAAAACAAACAACACTTGTTTTAGGTTTCATTCAATGGAAAGAAAATGTTGCCAAAAACTCAGCGTTTTTTGGCAAAACAAAGAAGAAGGGCTTAAAAAAAAATTATGCAGCTGATGGTTTTATTTACAGTTATAAATGCACGACCACCTCTAAAAATTTAAACATTTTTCGTGAAATTAAATAAAAAAGGAGACCCAATTTGTTTTTGTCTTCCACTGGGCCACACCAAATTTAATTTACACGATAAAAATCTATCGAAAAACAGAAGAAGAAGAAGAACAGTCAGTCATCGTCCGTCCTTTGCAAGAGAAACCACAGTCCACACTGTCCTTTACTGAAGGGGTTATTATAGCGTATTGGCACAACCAGGCATTAACCAGGTCCTTGTTTTGTCTGTGTGTGTGTGTGTGTGTGTGTGTGTCTGAATGCTTAGTTTCAAGTTGTTTGTTTATGTATGTATGTGTTCAAAAATTGGGTCACTTCAGTTGATTTCATTTAAGAAAAATGAAACGTTGGAAAAAAAAGCAGCTGTTACTACGCGTTTAAATTTAAACAATTTTTTTCGTTGTTGTTTTCTTAATGCAAGGAACAGGACACATGCCAAATAGTCCAGTTTCGAAATGAAATTAATGACACTAAAAGGGTCGTTCGTGTACCGGTCCGGTTGTTTGGCTTTAATAATCGATCGTTTAAATAAATTAAAAATTTAAATTCTTTAAGCGCTTCAAAACACATAATTTATGGGCGCGTTGTTAAATAATTTTTTTTTTTAATTTTTCAAAAGCGGTTCTCTCGTTAGCGATCCTTTCGTTTCCCTTTTTCTCTCTCTTTTGCTAGAAATTAAAGCAAAGGTTTTAAAATTAAAAAACCAACTCAACTCATTTGATTTGGATACCAAAAAAGTACCTTTAAAAGTACCAAATATATTTGCCAAGAGCGCTTTAGAATACCTATGAAATATAACACACAGCCAGAGTACTATTTCCAAGTTTTCATAGCACTTTGAGGAATCTTTACAACTCCAAGTCATATTTTGTGATGAGCATTCATTATCTTGACTTACGGATGCCTGATACGCGGGATACGGGAATCCAATGACAAGACAATTAATCTCAACTTAATGAGGCGGAGACAGAGATCCACGCAGAGCATCAACAGTAATGCACTAGGCAGCACACCAATAGTATATGGATGCTGGAAGCAATTTTACGCTGAGAATCAGCAATTAATACTTCGTATCGAATATCAGTCACTCAATTATTCTGACAAATCTGAGAACCTTCAGCATCTACAGTAGATTCCATGTTATAACACTATGAAGCTGCCTTAGTCTAGTAGGTTGTGCGTTGGCATGCCCGTGGTTAAAATCCCAGCTGTGGCATCTCGTTCATAAATGAAATATGAAAAGAAAAAATTTCTTTCGGCAACTTTTTTCTCAGCAGTTTTCCGGCAAAAATCTCTGAGAGTAAACGTTTGAAATGGACTTTGAACTGAAGGTCCCACTACTCATGTATAAAATGTACCCACCAACATGGATGGTGTGAGAAGGTTAGGTTAGGTTAGGTTAGAGGACGTGTACTTGTCAAATTAAGACAAGTACAGTACCCGGAGGTCGAATTGACCCATTGTACAACGTCCTAGTTTCTCACACCACTTATGTTGTGTGTGTTAATTTTATACATGAGTGGTGGGACCTACAGTTTAAAGTCGACTCCGAACGACAGATTTTTATTTATTGAGAAACTTTTCATGGCAATTTTTATTTACTCTCAGAGTTTTTGCCAGAAATCTGCTGAGAGGAAGTCGCCGAAGAAATACTTTTTGTATTTTGTCTTTGATGCCTGGCCTGGGGCTCGAACCCAGGCTTTTGCGTCTAATAAGCCAACACACTACCTACTAGACCACGGCGACTGGTGGGAGAAACTAGATTACTATACTGACTAAAGATCAATTATTGATCAATTAAATAAGAACCACATTATGGCTTCTCAAGTTCAGAATGTTAATGTCCGAGAGCGAAATAGAAAAAGGGTGTGATACACCTCTTGAACGGCTCCAAACAACTTGGTGATATGAATGACTGTCGCATAACAATGCGCTTTACGTAGCCAATGTATCTCTACCAACCAATTAGTTCTTTACTATTTGGAAACGAGAACTTCATGTGCTTGTATCATGCTTGGACTACATGACCTTCTCCGAATTCTTATCTAATTGGTCATAACAACCATTTAACCTCTTACCTTCTCACATCGCCAATCTAGTGTGCGTTAATTTTATCTATGCGTAGCAGTATCTACAGTTGAAAGTCGACTCCTAAGGACAGATTTTCAAAAATCCTTATTATGACAAATTTGCTCTCAGAGCCTATTGCCTTCTCAATATATGGCCTATTAATACCCATTCACGTTTGCGAGTCTCGTGGTTCATTGACCATCAGATAACCATTGAATGAAATTGAGATTTTGCGACCCATGTCTTCCAAAAGATGAAAAAAGTCCACTTCGAATATAAAACTGTAAGGTGTTGCTAGGGCCGCTATGCATATTTTTTTTTAAGAGCGACGTATTTGGAAGGAGTGTTAAGGAGTTTTCACTTGTTCAAGCATCCAGATGCCATATGGCCGTTGGTTTTGTCGTTTGTTTGTTAAACCCGAAAAAAAATCACCTCTAAAGAGCAGTAATCTTATAGCATTTCAAAACTTTCCATTACCGATAATTCAGCAACCCTTCTCCCTCTCATTACGTTTAGGTAGACTAAGCGCAGGCTCAACTTTCGAGTTTAAGTAGCATTGTAAGCATGAGGGTTTAAAGCATTAATTTTAGCTACTGAAGTAGGTTTGTATCTCCGCTAATTGATTTCAATGAAATTGTTCAGAGTTAGCGTCTAGCTTTACTCTTTAAGACAAGCCCCATTCATTTTAAAAAACTATTTAAAGCTTTAAAACCTTTCATACCTATTTCTATAAACATTTTTTTTTTTTATTAAATTCGCATTTAAAAAATATTTTCCCATTAAAATTATCTTTTTCTTCACATAAGCTGGTCATGACTTTTTTTTGTAATACATGTGGCGTATGATTAATATTAATTATGAGTTCATTTACAATTTCCTTAATAACTTTGGTAAATATTAATGAATGAATGAAGAGATTTAAAAGCCAATCTATTTAGCATATAAGCATTGTAATTATTTACAGCTAATGCTAAGCATTAAAAGCTTATGTTAGAGTAGAGAAGCCCTTTAAAAGCTGCATTTTAAATGTCAATTCCGATTTTGAAATTGATTTTTAATGAATTTAATGAATATTTTTTTCATCAACACTTTATGATTGAAATCTTCTTTGAGAAACACAAATCATAAATAAATTATTTAAGATTTCTTAAGAAAACGAACAAAACAAAAAAATATGAGAGGATTTAAATGATTGTTTAAAATATGCAAACATTTACTGGAAAAAAAAATACCCAGAAAAAAATGAAAATTGTTTTGTGAATACTACACACAGATATAAGAAAAACAGAAAAATTAGAGAATTTGAAAAACTATCAATCATGGCATTACATAATAAGCTTTATAAGACATTTAACACACTGCTGCTGCTGCCAGCCAGGGCTGCGATATGTATAGAATAAGCCTTTATATGCAGCGTGTATTGAATTCAATTCGATTCGATTCGTTTCAATTCAATTTGATTTTTGAACATATTCATGTGAATGCCAAAGTAAACGTAACGTAACGTAACGTAACGTATGTATGCACAATAACACAACACAACACAGCATCCAATAATTGATTGACGCATATTTTAAAATTAATGGATGATTTCTAAAGGAAAACATTTTTAAAAATAAAATAAAAAAAAAAACCAAAAAAAAAAATGCATTTCAATGAAAAAGTTTTTAAGCAAAAAAAAAAAGAATTATTTTTGTAGCAAAGACGGAGGCAAGCAAACGCATTTATAATGCAAAAAATATTGGGTGTATAATTTAAAAATGTGTGATTCACGACATATGGTTTGTGTCTTTGCTAAGTTTGTTGGAAACTGATCAATTGCAGCAAATTACTTCGTTCAACTGAAGTACAATGATTGGTCAAGTGTGAGAGATGGCCATTGCCATTCAGCCCCGCTTAGATCCACCAAAAAATTGAATTGAAGGAATTAGATCATGAAGCTTGGTTTTAAAACTAGTCATGCGGACTGAAGTCTACAATCTCTCAAGCGAACATTTTCCAAATCTTTTCAACTCTCAAGATTCATTCAAAAGCGAGGACATTTACCACACGGTTTGAAGCCTCAGTTCATTGAATGAGGAGATTTTGCATATTCTAAACGCTGTTCGAACGTAATTTAATAATGCAGCAAGCCATTGTTAGCGATTACAAATGAATTCAATCTAACAAACACTAGACTTAGTAAGTAAAGATCGACAAAACGTACTAATCCACGGCCCCTAAAACTGCTCTTTATAAAGAGGAAATGATCACCACTAACGCCCAAGCCAAATATCCATGACAATCTTGCGATGCTCATTCCAAAGGGAAAGAAGTCGTAAGCAAAGGCAACTAGCACAGTATGAGAAAGTTCTTAAAGTGGTGTACAAGAAATCGCGTGGAAATGTACATGGCGTCTAAGTAATATTCTATACGAAAGGCAAGAAATGTATGTATGCGAAGGCAACTAGACGCATCAATCGCAAAACTGAATATCCAGACGGTTATGTAAAGCAGCTGAATTCATCCAAAAGTAAAGAAAAAAAAAACAAAAATTGTGTAAAGCACGAGTTGAAGCCAAGAGACATTACAAAACGTGCAATATTCGCAATGAAAACTAAATTTATTACGACAATATCAAAGCGCAGAATATCGCATGTGAATGCCTGTCAAACAGCTGAGTAGGTATTCAACTCCAAATCCAAATATCCATGGAGAGTAGGTGACATATGAAGCAACGACAAAAGCGAATACTCATGACCCCGAGGTAATGCTCTGTATGAAGAGTAAGAAATTGTAGCGGCACAAATAACTTAAAAGCCTCATAAGCTTAAAAGTTTACACATTGCCACGGCCCGCCCACTATCATTTGTTTCGATCGATGCAGAATTGTTTCACTTCCGGAATTGGGTTCATGGCGCGTATAAAATGTGAATCAGCAGGATGAATATCAAATTCGAATACTCATGACCTCAAGGCACTGAGTGCTCCGTCCAAAGATTAAGAAATCGTATGAGAAAGCATACATACATACATACATACATACACACATACATAATTGGCCATTACAACCCTTCAGTCAGGCTTACGGCCTAGCTTCTCACACCACTCATGTTGTGTGCATTAATTTTTATACATGAGTGACAGTTTAAAGTCGACTCTGAACGACAGATTTTCGAGAAACTTTTTCATTGCAATTTTATTTACTCTCATAGTTTTTGCCAGAAATCTGCTGAGAGGAAGTCGCCGAAGAAATATTTTTCGTATTTTATTTTGATGTCTGACCTGGGATACGAACCCGGGGTTTACGTCTAATAAGCCAACACATTGCCTACTAAACTACGGCGACTTAATGAGATAGCAACGACAGAAATTACGTGAAAGTCGAATATACATAATGCCTCATCAGCTTAACAGTTTGCACCTTGCCACGGCCGACTATTAATTGCTTCGATTGATGCAAAACGCTTCCAAGTTCCAAATTGGCTTCAGAAAATGAGTAGCACCTTTGGATCGCTATACATACGTTGTTAGAAAGGAAAAATCATCACTTTTAACGATTAAATCCCATATTTTTTTTTAATTTTCCACCCAATAGTTTAGAAAAATCTTAACAATGCCTGCCATTGAGTGAGGCAAGGAAAACTATTTTTTTTAGGAAAGAAAAAAAGAAGAAAATTTTTTTCGTATAAAAATAGCAACCAAATGTTATAAATTTGGAATTTTTTTTAAGTGAGTGTTAAAGCGAAATTTTATATGAATTCACAGGAAAATAAAATTTCATATGCTTGAACGAAAAAAAAAACCAATTTTTTTTTCTTATTGTTCAGTGAAGAAAAATGTTTTAAATATCAGCAGAGAGGCTGGCTGGCTGGCTGGCTGACGTTGGTTTCTTTCTTTTTCACAGATACTGTCAATTAATATTTTGAATTCTGCTGAGTGCTACTGTTTCTTCGCGGCTATGGCGGTTAAATGCAATCATAATGCGGCACTCGCATATTTTCAAATGCAATTCCATGCCGCCACTGCCACAGCTACTGTTACTGGCTGCCTCCTCTTAGCTTTTGACGACGGGTAGTCAGTCAGCCAGCCGAAAATTTTAAATAAATTTTATCCATGAAATGAAATGAAACGTAAAAAAAACCAACGAAAAATTTCTCGAGTGTAGGCGGCGTGTGAATATTTTTCCATTACGTTTCTCTTGTGAACGACGTTGAGGAACTATTTTTAGTTTCAAATACTTTTTGGTGTGTATGTTTGTTTTTTGTTTTAGTTTTAGTTTTTAGTAATAAAAATAAATCAATTATAAATAATATTTACCGCACCAGTATAATGGAAATAAATTTTCAGTCTTTAGTCATCAAAACAAAACAAAAAAGTGGAAATTTGCTTGTAATCTGTTGACTTACCTGTAAAGAAAAGAAGAAAAATTAAAAAGATTAACTTTAAGGAACAATTTTTTTTTATAAAAAGAAAAACAACTTTCAATATAATTTTTAAAATGTTTGTCATACAATTGCAAATCAATTTGCTCGTCAGAGTTCCCTTTAATTTTAATTAAAACATCGAAAAAAAACCCGAAAAAATTTTAAAAATTTTTTGGCACATTTATAAAGGCTTTCTTGCTTGCTGGCTGGCTGCTGTGTGTGGCTGGCATCATTTCTATTTGTAGGTTTGTAATCGTAACACAAAAACAAAAAAAAGCAAAAACAAAAAAAATTCACAAAAAAAGTACCAGAATAATCTCATATTTTGCATACCACGAACTAGACACCTGCAAAGAATGTTTTACCTCAGCATTCTAAACAGAAATAAGAATATTATAAATGAAGGGAAGGGAAGAGAGGGGAGGCATGAAGATAGGTAGCTTTATACTATACTTGCACACGTAAACGTTTAAGAATTTCGCCCCTTTTTTTTTGGTCTTTATCACACATTTTGTATGCGAATGTTTAGAAGAATATTCGAAACTTTATATTACGATTGCCAAAACAAAAACAGATAAACAAGTAAGCCAAACCGAAGAAATCATCAATTGTCGCCAGACACACACACACACAAAATAAGTATTTTAGTGTCACCAAAAGGGGGATGGATAGTACCTTAGCTTAGCTTATATGACCCATCAATTTAGCTTTCTCTAGACACCACCTTACTCAAGCTTTTCATTGATTTTTTGATTGGTTAGAGATACGTTTTGACTTGACTTTGGCATGGATTCGGCTGATATCTTCAGAAACGATTTCTTGCGAACGAATTTCTTGCGCTTCGTACAGAACATTACCTATCGAGCATTATCCATGCGACATGTATATTCGAGTTTAGCATTGAATCTGCTGGCTGCACATTACATACAGCTTTTTGTGTTGCCTACAGATTTTCTACAGGTTGTAATCTTGACTAAAGGGTTGTCATGACAAATTAAGTGAGTACGTCAGTAGAGATGAGGAAGTAGAGGAGACTGTTCTTCACCTATTAAGTACATTCTCAGCACAATGCCGAAGAAAAGGCATCTTGCTGTCTACCACAAGGATAATCCGAATGAAATGCCAGGCATGGTTATTGGCAAATTGAGTCTACTTCAACAGAAACTCCGAAGAGTTCCGGCAATAGGATAAAATTAGAAACTGTGGTATCACAATGGGGCTTATGTGGTCTAAGTCTGTTTATCTGACTAGACAGCCACCTCTACCTACCTACCTACCTTTCTGCCGAAATTCATTTCAATTTCAATAGCTTTTCCTCAAGTAGGAAATTTTAAATTCGTTGCTACCCGATACGTTCCCTTACTCATGCTGATATTAATTGCACGCTCAGGTACAAAAAATCTACTGAAGGGCGGTATGTTTTTTTTTTTATAAGAAATCGATAGTTTTTCTATAAAATTAAATGTAAATCTCTCTATCACACTCTATTCTAACCACCATTATACATTTAATATATGCGACAATAATTATTTGCCAAGCTTATGTATGTTTGTTGTTGTTCTTCTAAAGCATTTGCCAACAGAGCTGTTGTACAGCAAGTATGATGACGATGATTAGATCGGTCGGTCGTCGGTTGCTTCGTTAGTCGACTATCTGAGACATTTTATGTAATTGTTTAGTGATTGTTGTCGTTGTTGTTGTTATACTTGTTGTTGTTGCTGTTGCATTTTAAAATCCCTTTACATTGTTTCATTTTAATCGCACATGTATGTATTTTGTGAATTTTACACTTGTTGGTCGTTGTTCGACTGCTTGCTTCTGCTGCTGCTGTTGCTGGTGGTGGTAGTGGTGGTGGTAGTTTCAATTAAAAAACGCTCGGTGTGCTCATGTATTTTCATTACATACTTGCATTGCATTGGATTGAATGGCTTTACCATAGGTATTGTAAGCTGTTAGCAATTGTTTTTAGCCAGGTTTTGTGTTTTTTATAAAACTCTGGGGTATTTTAAGACAAAAAAAAAACAACAGCAAAAAAAAAACGAAACGAAACGAAACAAAACATCAACATTTTGTCACCCTTGAACTTTTCGCCGAGAGATGAATTCATGTGAAGATTTTAAAAAGTTTTTTTGTTGTTGTTTTTCTTACTGTTTCTTTCCTCTATTTTTTTTTTTAAGTTATTCATACTTGTCACGATTATTTATCTCCGTTCGTTTTCTGTTTTTTTTTTGTTTTCATACTTTCCGACAATCTCTCAAAAACAGCATCCATAAATATTTAGTTGGAATTAATAATCGAGAATAAAACAACAACAAAGAAAACAATAAAAAACATTAAAAATTAAATGAAAAAAACCGTTTAATTTGAAATTCTAATAAATTTTTACCGGTACTAGAAGAAACAGTCTTTAATTGTTATGACGACATCACGTAAATCCTGGTTTAAAATGAAGTTTTTTTGTTTTTTTTTTTGTATTGTCATGTCAAGTAAATGTTGTCACAAAGAAAAATCATTGAAAATACTAGGAAATATGCGTTTATAAAATCAATAAATTATTATAAAGCAAGTAAAAAAATTAAAAACAAATACTATTGACTTGTCAGAGGCCCATACACACATTGATCTCTGACACTATAAGCTGGGTCTGGCTGGAAATTTACTTGCTATGCATTCCTAAGACTTTATTAGTTATTAAACCCCAGACATTGCAGTGACGACATACGGTTTGTGTCTTTAATAAATTATGTGGCACAGTTAAGACAAGTTCCGGTTCACACGCTTTGCTGACCAGATCTTGAGATTTATTTCGATCGATGCGAAATACTGTTACTGGAATAGGTTTCACTTTCGAACTCGGTATTCGTATTAGCTTGATAAGGTTTTACGAACATTTCTTTAGGCATTGAATCTCAACATTGTCGGCAAGATGGAGGAAGAACGAACGAGTAGAACAGAAAACAAACAAAAAATTGCAAGAACAGAGCGAAAAAAATTAAGAATGGCGAAAGACAATAACAAAACTAAATAGATAAACCATGAAACAAAATTGTTGAAAAGAATTACAATAACAAATCAACAGGAAGGTTCTAGAAGTTGCCAGACCAAAAATAAATTAAATAAAAATGGAGTGAAAGTTAATGTTTCTGATGAATAAGAGTCAAAAGTGTAACACATATTCACTGTAGTATTTATTTTACTTACACTGTAAACTTTAATGTCTCTAGTAAAAGCATCGTGTAATAATTGTTAGTGAATCACATGCCAATAAGATTTTAGATCCAGTAACTTTAGAAAGCCTGAAGTCGCCGTAGTCTAGTAAGTAGTGTGTTGACTTAGTAGACAAGAGACTGTGAAGAGCCTAACGAGTTATGAAAAGAAATCACCGTCACCCTTGCATGAAATTAAAACACAAAAACAGAAATGTTGTGAAAAGCTAGGTTATAATCCTCACTAATGAGGGTTATAATGATCAATTAAGCAAGTAATCTTTAGAAAAATATTGAGTCTGGTTCTTGTGTTATTCGTTTTTTCAACACGTTGACTGCCGACTACGAGATAACTCGTAGATTACGTTCCCTTCTAGGGAGCCAACTACCAGTTATCTCGTACTCACTAAACCTGCCACTTTTGTGTAGCTACGATTAAAATCGTATTATATTAGTGCTAGTATCGACAAATGGCTTCTGGGAAAAGAAGAAAAAGTCAATGTTGGTCTGCGTGGCCACTTTTCTGAAAATTGACGCGGCAGTCAACGCGTTAAATTCCATCGGCCTGTGCTATTAATGACTGTAAACAATGGAAGTTGATGCCTAGTTAACCACAATCCTTAGCCGGAACGTAACATTCCTTTAAAATATTTTCCCAATAGAACGAGGCGGGGCAAACGATTTGTTCAAGTAGCAATCTGTCCACTTTCTGAATGGATTCCAGTTAAACTCCAGATCCAATTGACTCATAGAAAACATGTAATGTAGCATTACTTATCACGCTACTATTGTAAAAAATATGATTGTGGGAGCTTTGGTCAACTCTCTATTTTCACATGTACTACTTAGCAACGTGAGATAGGTCTGTGGACAGATATTCACATTATATGCAGCGGCCTGAATGTACAAAATCTGCTCTGTGGTTTAATTTTTCTAATTTCTTCCATATTTTTATTGAATTTGTTGAAGATTTGTTACGAAATGTTCAGAAATTCTTAAAATATTTCTTGATACACCTGAAATCATATTAAGCAAATATTTCCTGAAGAAAAGGTAAGCAATACGGACACAAAAATTAACCAAACATTAGTTAGTAAATTCAAGAATCTACATTTGTCATTTGAAATACTTTTGAAGTAAATTTTTTACCACAAATATTTGCTTAATGTGACCTGAGCTTAAACTTAAATTTTTTTTCCTTTTTTTTTAGAAATATTTAAACAATTTTTTTACATTTTTATAACAATTTCCATTAGAATTTGACAAAAAAATCTCTACTTTTTGTTTTTATTTGTTAAGGAAAAAGAAATTTATCTTGTAGAGGGTATCATATAACATCCATCCATGCCATCGGCCACAACAATACAAATCAATTTGAATGCCACAACAAAACATTAAAACAAATCTGTCTGCAATTGCAATGAACGAATTAATAATGCCATGAGATGTGAACTGAACTGCTAAAGCCAAGTTAATCATTTTCCCATTCATTGATTAAACAAATCACAATCCTACCTACTGCCATCAACCCCATTCGCCTCCTCCTCACTTCTCACTTTTGTGGGGGGAGTACGTACTCTTATTCAAAATAATTGCAAGGGGGGGGTGCTGAAAACTAAACCAAAGCAACGCAAATGTGTAATGCAGCGTATCACATCACATCACATTGGATTTAGAAAAACGAAGAAAGAAAAAATCTTAAAATAACGACAGCGTACGTATGTATACGTACGTATGTATATAAAATGTATAATAAATTTGCATAAATGCTATACACGAGGAGGTGAGTATTTTGTTGTTGTTGTTTTTTTCAATTTCTTTAAAGGAACGTGTATAATAAAAACTAAAAGATATCAGATACGTTTTAAATGAAAATGTGTGTACGAGTGAGTCTCTCTATTTTTTTTTTCAAATTGAAATATGTATGTATGTATGTATGCATGTATGTGTGTGTGTACATAATATATCATATAATATACCTCCTATATATCTTGAGTTTTTCCTCATCTTTAACGATTTTCATGCACTTGTAAATTATATTCTGAAATTTGTTGTGCTTGTTGTTGTTTTCTTCACGTTTTATTACGATCATTCATCCATTCATCCAGTCAGTCAGTCAGTCAGTCAGTCAGCCACTCAGTCAGTCATTCATTCATTTATTCATTCACACCAAACCAATGCAACCCACACCTTAATTTGAATACCCAGCTTTTGTTAGAGATCGTGAAACAAACGAAAAAAAAAACATTTAAATTCACTCGTACGAGAGTGCACATCATGATACAATTGCTGCTGAGCTCTGAGTAGTAGTAGTAGATCAGATTTTCCTTCCATCCATTTTTTTCCTTGATTTTTTTTTTCGTTTTTCCAACATCTTACAACAAAGTCATTATCACCATACTATGTTTTACAACAACAACAACAAAACAACAACAAATTGTTTAATAGACAAAAAATCAACAAAAACAACAACAACAACAAAAGTATAATTCCCACGGTTTACAATATTCGTCGTTCTCTAAAAAAAACAAACAAGAAAAGAAAATAAAAACGAAAGAAAGAAAATTTTCGCCTTCAAAATTGAAAATTTCGAATTTAATTTCTTTGGGGAATTAAACAGGAACAAAAAAAAAATATTCGCAAAAGCGTAACAAACTACGTAACAGACTACATACGTTTATCAAATACTAGATAGGGAATTAGCCCTACTTAAAACGACCAAATGCTAAAGCTTATCTGGCTGATAAGGTTGGAACCGACCTTAGAGGCAAACCCTACAACGATCATCGACTGGTAAATAGTTTAAAACGCCGTAGTAATTCAATACCTTTTTACGAGAATGCGTTTTAGTCACTGAATTCGGAGGTCATCTAAATCACTTCTAAAACATTCGAAGTGATTTACGGAATGCACCAACAAGGCCTTAAACTTAAGCCCGATCCTGGAAATTATGATATTAAAAATTTTCAGTGCCATCCACATGACAATAGTTCACAGGAGAGCGAACAAAATAGTACACTTACTTGCATACATTATTGACCATTTCAACCATTTAGTCAAGTTTACAACCTAGCTTCTTACACAACCTCCGTTGTGTGTAATAATTTTATTTATAAGGGGCGTGACCCTACAGTGAAAAGTCAAGAAACTCTTTCAGAGCTGACTTTTCACTAGAATACAGCGACCTTTAAATAATAGAAGATGATCAGAGACAAAAACGTGTGTTCGCTAAATGAGCTTTAGAGCAGTTGGCACCAACTGACTCTAAATTTCATCGAAAAGTCATCCGTAGCGATGGGTACGTGCGTGAACAAACAAAATTCTCGAATATGGGATGATGAAAATCCCCAAGAAATCCAATGCAGCCCGAAAGTCACTGTTTGGTGTGAATTTTAGATTGGCGGTGTCATCAACTTATATTTCTTTGAGAATGGCGATCATTTTCAACGATGAGCATTTTAGGTCCATGATTACCAACTTCTGTTGGCCTGAATTGGACATACTGCACACAAATGACAGTGGTTTCAACAGGGCGCTATCGACAACTTATGCCTCATTGCATTTGGCATGTGTTGTTCGTAGTCGACTTTAAACAGTAGGTTCCGGTCCCGTCACTCTTTTGTAAAATTAACACACACACGACATAAGTGGTGTAGGAAGCTAGGTCATAATCCTAACTGAAGGTTAGGGTTGTAATGACTAACTATGTATGTATATATGTTTGTATGTGATTGTAGTTCAACTAAACCTTCCTTTGGATCTCAACGATTAGACATCGTCTTCAGCAAATGGCTTGAAAATGCCATTGTGGTCTCCAATCCGCCTGACTGCTAGTAGACCCACGCAATCATACCAACATCTTTTGTGACGTTGAATAGCTCTCTCTCGTATAGTAATATGGACTTCGATCGACATCGATGAAGGTTTTTCGGATCTTAGAGGAATTCTAGGGTAGGACGAAAATTTAAAATTATTGAACGCTCTTTGATTCAAGCAAAATTCTGTTGCCTCAGAGGATTGTGAACAACTTGTCCATGTCTGACTGTGAGTTAAGCATTCCTTGCAGGATTTTGAGAGACAGAACGTTTAAAAATCTGGGCATGGTGGCGGTTTCATCCAAAGCTCGAGGCGATTCAAATCCATCACTAACGCATAATGACGAGGGGGCTTACCTCACATTGGGTAAACTTGCCTGTAAACGGCAAGCTACCCGCTAACCTAACCTAATCTATCCCGCACAGTGGCAAACACAAAAATTTTCCATTCAAATGCGAAATGGTTAGAGTTTCTGCAGCTGGTTTCTGTAAATAGTTTTGGAAAGTTGATTAAACAACTGTTTTGCTATACAAGAACGCACCTCGCAACAACTCGAAATCAATTCTTTGTAACTGTATAGGGGGTCTTCGTTGCATTAATTTTGTCTACCAGTGTTGCAATCATTTCATTTCATTTCATTCGTATGCAAATCATAAAAAACCATAAAAAGTTTTGGGTTACAACCCAATTTGTTTAACACGTTCGTTCGTTCGTTCGTTAGTTGGAATGGTTGGTTGATGTTGTTGTTGTTGTTGCCACAATAAGCAGCATTTCTTTGGGGAACACACAACCTTTATTTGCAACATCTTTTCATAGCGATTGTGTTGTAAATTCCCAGCTTTGATGTTACCTTTCTAAACAAATTACCGCCGCCAATGGAAGACAAATGCAAGGCAGGCTGGCTGCGTGATTTACTTCGTTTTTTTTTTTGCGCTCATTGTTGGTGGTTAAAACAATAAACTCAGCTTAGCTTAACTGAGCTTAGCGTAGATGTTGTATTTGTGTTTAGAAACGCAAAAGAAAAAGAAATTCACACTTAAAACCAGAGTGACAATATTTCCATCTTTATGGGACATTCATTGCCAGCCAGAGAAATGAATTGGCGTGTGTGAGAGAGTTTTTTTTGTTTTTGTATTTAGAAAGGAAATAAGGATTGAAGCTTTATTCGCTAATTGTTGCAACGTGTGAGTGTACGAGAAGTGCAACAATTAAATTTTATTTTGTGTGCTGCATACAGACGATATTGGGTGTGAGAAAACAAGAGGCGTTGCTTACAAGAAAATCAAATCAAGGTGTGCTAATGAAGTTTGGAAAAGCAAAAAAAAAAAAAGAAATAGAAGAAACGTCGGCATTATTTGTTACCAACTGTAGTATTTAAAACAATTACTGTGTAGAAAGAAAAGCAGCGTTTTTCTGTTTTCTGCCTGTTGGAAACTCAACAAGTCAGCTGTTTTTTCAATTGAATTCTTATCAGAATTGTGGAAAATGTGTGTGAAAAAAGCAAAAAAAAAATATTAATAACCCGAGATATTATTAAATGCACATGCGTTTCTATTTATTTTTTTGCTGTTGCTGATAAGAAAGCACACAGAAAACAGAAACCGAACCATTTTTGAAATGTTTTGTTTTGCCTTATCAAACCGCTGTTAAATTGTAATAAAAAAACAAACATAAAACAACTTGAAATTGATAATGAACTTGAGTATTGAGAAGCAAAAAAATTAAAAAAAAAATTTAAAAAAATATAAAACACTTGTACTCGTAATGTATGAAAGAAGATCTCTTACTGATAACGCAGTTAAATTTTAGGTGTGAATGAGTTAAAAAAACATTAAAAACAATTTTACGCTGAAATCTTAATAACGTAAACGTTAGAAAATAAAAAAAATATTCTAAACTAGCTTTAAAGGTCAAAACGATAATAAACGTAAAGCAGTGTAAAAAGATTTAAAGATTGCGCAATACGCACAAAGATACATTCCATCAGTCAGGATGTGTGTGTTAATTTTTTCCATAAATGGCGAGTCCTACAGTTTAAAGACGACTCCGAAAGATAGATTTTTGAGAAACTTTTTCATGAGAATTTTATTTCACTCTCACAGTGTTTTTTCCAGAAATCTGCTGAGAGGAAGTTGCCGGAAAAAATTTTTTTCGCATTTCGTTTCGTTGAAGATGTCTCAGCTTCCTGGGGGGGGGGGGGGGTTTGAATCGTGCTCTCACGTCTAATAAGCCAACATAATACCTACTAGACTACGGCGAATATGCTCATGAGCAACTTCTCTGTTTATATTCATTAATATTTGCTAAGCTTTGCTTCACAAAGCAAATTCGAAAACGCAAACGAGGCCACTAGTCTTCAAAGACCAAACAGTACGTCTATCTCTCCATGACAGCTTCAAAATCAAGTTATTACGTGATTCTGATGTTGGTGACCCATTCTCCTTAAGCTTTTTCAGAAATAATATTCGGGGTTTCCAAAACTCATTTCGTATCACACCCAACAATGGCACTTTAGGGGAAAATGAAGATGCTTCTAATGCTTCTGTTTCGGCAGTTTAGCTTATTTGCGTATCAATTGAAAAAAGCGTTGAAGTCATCATTTTTTAAAAAACTTTCGCATGTGAGCTCCAAAATCTAGAAACGGTTAATTGCTGCTGAATTTCCAAAAGCCAAGCTTATTCTGGTATTTGCAAAAAAAAATTTTAGTTCTAGAAAATGTAAGTGCCTCTAGCAGTAGCTTAAATCGGATCGTTAATTGATATAGTAAATGAATGTAGAACTTTTTATGGAACAACCATGGACCAAAGCCCAAGATCTTTCGAAACTGTCTGCTCGAATAGGAAGAAGTTAAGTTCTATTTGAGTCGAAGACTACCGTCCGGGATATATAGCAATAATAGAACATAATCGCACATCAGGCTCTCTTTTCTCTTTCAAACTATCTTTTCTGTAGGGGTCATCCACTGAGTGTTCCACAAAAAAAAAAGCCGCACTTCCAAGCCATTCGTTAAGCTTGAAAAAGAATTTTCCCTGACAGCTTAATATCATTCCAAAAAAAAATAATTTGACTTCCAGTGATAAAAATATGGGGGCAGACAACTTGTCTAACTGGAGCTGACGGAAATGTGAATTATAATTGCGTTCAGAATAAATAAAAATAGAATAGCCAGCCACAATATTTCTCAATCTTTATTCTTCAAACTTATTGTGTTAAGGCAGGACGACTTTAAGGTCTGGATGCGCTTAACAGAATCGTAAGTACAGCACGGAACTGCTAACCTGTAGTTAGTATTCTAATTTATCCACAAATTCAAGTTATAAACGCCTAAAGCTTTAATTAAAGAAAATAAAAAAAATTACGCCAATTAATGAAAAAGATCTCAGAAAACGAATTCCCAGTTGCTCATCACCGAGACCCATTGTAGAAAACAAATGAAAATTTTCAAACCAGAATTAACGATTAAGAAAATCCTGTTGTGCGTTTGCTAGAATAGTTGTGGCATCAGGAGACACTCGAAAAGATATAGCAAGTAAAAGTGAAGATAGTAAAATGCTAAGCCGTATGGGTTTAAAACATAGCTTATACTGTGTATTTGGGAGTTTTCATTTCCCAAACTTATTTCGTATATGATTTCTAAAAAACAATAATTGAAAACTCTAAACAGAAAGCTTTACTTACATACATATCATTTTTTACTTTCCCTTTTCTTTTCACTCTCAAGTTCTCTAAACTCTCAAGTAGAGAGTAAAAGATAGCGGAAGATTTTTTTGGTGGCTCTATTTTGTTTGTGTAAAATTCTTTAAAATTCTTCGAATTCTTGTAATGTAACGTTATTTTGTTTTACATTTTTATTTCATGCGTATTTTTTTATTTCATGCGTTCTTTTTTTATTTCAAAAAAATAATTTCGGAATGAATACATATTAAAAAGGATTGTTTTTTAAAAAG
Organism: Sarcophaga carnaria; assembly: GCA_958299815.1. Taxonomy (NCBI): domain Eukaryota; kingdom Metazoa; phylum Arthropoda; class Insecta; order Diptera; family Sarcophagidae; genus Sarcophaga; species Sarcophaga carnaria. Next base: position 101,450,896 of record OY283149.1, on the reverse strand, counting down.
ATTTAATAAATCTACAAATGAAAACATTTTCTATTAAACCAGAAGAAGAAATAAATTTAAATTTGATTTTAAAAAAGGTAATTCAAGTTTTCGTAATAAAAACCTCTTAGACTGGAAGATTATGGTGGAAGAAGAATAGTTTGGATATTGCACCAGACTACCCCAGATGCAGTTTGAGAGTAGAACCAGCCATTGTAGACTCAAAGAGCATTTGTTCAGAGTGGGAATCATTTGATTTCTTTCTTTCTGAGATTCTGTACGTCATTAATAATGCATTTCAGTCATATCAAGGTTTCTGAGTATCGTCAGTACAGCGAAAATGCAGAAGACTAGGGAACCCCTATATGAATTGAGGGCAGTACAATAGATTTCGATCGGTCTTAATATATAAGACGCCATTAATTTTAATTCAGAGCAAATTGTTTAGCTCTGATTTTCAGAAACCTTTTTGAAGATATGCCTACTCATTTGCTGTCTTCTTCTCAAAGTAAATCCAATCCAACTACATTTTTGTGTTATTCTTGCTTTCTGCCAGCAAAACCACCTACACTATCAAATTTTAAATCCCATAATGGAAGCGATAAACTTTGGGCAATAGGAGAGAAATTAAACTTCATCAGGACAACTTTCATATATCTGTAGTAACTTGCTTGAAGCACGGTATACAGGCTTTACTACATGTACTATATCTATATTTGACACAATAGAAGCTTATAGAAATCGAAAGTCCTAGTTCTAAACGAATAATGCGTTGCATAGTAATACAAATTGAAATACCGTCACTTTAACAAGTGAACAATTTACTTCCATGCAAAGAAATAGAATTTATTTTTACTGCTACTACACCTTATATTATATGGGATACACTAATAAATCTACGTCTGCTTTGTACATTTATTTTCTGCGAATAAAAAAATAAATAAAACAACAAAACCCCTTATTTGTCGCATATGTATTTAAAAAAAAAAGAGTATAAAAATATAGTATTTTATATGAATATTTTTTGGCACTGTCTGCCACAAAGTCTACAAAGTTTTCAAAATTATTTTTAATTTTATTATTTTTATTAAAGAAAAAAACAAATTATAGCCACTTACCCAAGTTTGCCGCTGGCAAATCTGGCAACTCCCCAAAGACACCGAAAAAAATAATGTAAAGGCAGGCACAAATTATGACACTTTTTTCAAAATCAAAATGATTTTATAAATCAAAAAGCCAAGGAAGAGATTATTAAACGAATAAAAAATTAAATTAAAAAAAATTTTAAAACTTTTCTTTTAATAGAAAGCACACTTAAACTTTTAATTGCATTTAAAAATTAATATTTTTCTTATTTTTTTTTATTTAAAAATTTTCTAAATTTATTTTCTTTAATTTACACCTTTTGGAGAGGTTTGACGTCAATTAGATTTCAATTTTGAACACTTCCTTTCCTTATTTTTTTAATTAAAATTTAAAGAATTTTTTCTCTTTTACTTTTAAAATAATTTTTTTTTATTTATTTTTAAATTAATTCTTGTTTTTTTTTTAATTTTATTTTTCTTTTTTCAACGATACATCTTTAAATCACATAACAATGACATTCGCACTAAGGCATGGATATTTATGCTGAACAATTTTTATGAGTGTAAGCAGATGACAACAACGACGGCAATATTTTTCATCAACACGCGCATTGCTAACAAACATGGCGTAATCATGTTTGAACACGTCGTTTAATTTTCGTGCAACAACAACAAGAACAATACAGTATAAAAGGACACCGTTATAGGGAATATTTCTACTACAATTTTTCTATTTTCTTGTATTGCACAAGCAAACACGCACACACAATATATACACTATGAATGTAATCCTTTTGATTTAATTTTTTAATAAATTTTATGAAAAACACAACAAGAAAAAAATACCAGCGAATAATTTTTTTATATTTTTTTAAATTTTTTTAGCGCAGTTTCGTAAAAGAAAAGAACAAATTTTGACGGCCCAGCAAGCAACCTTAACGACACAACAAAACGTAACGTTTTTAGAATGGAGACTGACTTAGCAGTTGCATAGGAAACTAATAACTAAGGCCCCACAAATTCATACACCACACTACACAACACACCATCACACTATGTTCTAAAGTAAGAGTAGGCGAAAATGCGACTGCAAAAAAAAAACTCAACAAAAACAAAAAAAATAATAAAAACAGAGAATAAACGATCACACACAGATCTCGCATATAAAAAAATTTAGTTTTAGTACTAGAAGCTCAAACATTTTAGCAACAACGGCAACAACAATAAATAAAAGTGAAATAAAAAAAGCAACGAAAAAAAAACTAGAAATCAAAGAGAATTATTTGAAATTGCAATAACAACAACACTACACACTACACATTGCAAATGATTAATGTTAAATATCACATCGTGATTATTGTTATTGTTGTTAGTGTGTTTCATTTTTTTCTTCATTCAAACAAACCTTTTCACTTTTAATTAGAAAGAAGAAAAAAAAACAACAAATCAAAAACTGCACATTATACTCTCTCTCTCTCTCTCTTATGCTCTTTCTTTTAATTACTTGTGCTCTCTTTTAGTAATTGTATGACTCTTCGATTTGCAATAATCAACACACCATCAATTAAAAAGCGGGTAGTGCCAATAAATTTTTATTTTCTTACGTACATACGAGTATATTAAGAAAGAATTGTCGTTTTTTGAATTTTTTTTTTTGTAAACTTTTGGATTTTTATTTAATTTTTATTGAAATTAATATGGATTTTAAAGTAAGATTTAGCGCGTTAATATTAAATAATACGTGTAACAAGGATAAAATATTGTTTTCGAAGTTTGGCTACTTAAAAGACTTAAAAAATTTGTTGTAATTTCTTCTTTTTGGATAGGCTCAACAGGGTCATTATAATGTTCATATTGGGTGCAGACTCATTTTGATTCGTCTAAAAAAATCTCTTTACTCTGAAACTATTTTAACATGCTTTAAGAAAAATTTGGATTCAATCCAAGGAACTGTCGTGTGTTAGTTATGCATAGTGGTAGTGTCTGTCGATGTGTGTTTACACCAGGTATGTGCAGTTTGAAATTTATTGAGGAAGCAATGATTAATACAGTGTATCTAAACATTCCAAAGCACAATCTCAACCAAAGTGCGCCAAAATTGGAAAGGTACACCCAACGAAAGGGAAGTTAAAGAGGATCTAAAAATTAATTCAAAACTAAGTGGGTTTGAGGTAATCGAAACTATAATAAAGGTAGATCTGAGCCATGTATCATACTATCCAGAAATAACCTAAGGTTGGCAACCGATCTTTCAACAGAGCACTGTTGACTCAGAGTACACTTATTCAGAGTGGGGGTTGCTTCGAGCCCAAAATGTAAATTGTGTGACGATAATTACAATTGCATTGCCGGATCTCAGTGTCAACTCATGTCACAGGCTTATGACATCTAGTAAATATAGTTATTGCCTCATTGACATACATACATACATGCTATTATTTATAAAATATTTTTAATAAATTTACGCTTTACTTTATGGCACATTGGCATTACTTGGGTAAACCCTGACAATGCATTCTCTAAAACAAAAAAAAATTCATCTAATGGCTGCTCTATTTACATTCGCATTCTCGAAAACAAATATAAAAATTCTCTTTTCCGTTAGACGACAGAAGAAAAAAAGAAAAACAGAGTAAAACGAAAAAGCTTCGGTTGCGTTTAGTTTATGCATTCGTGTTTGGTATTGTTTGTTGTGCAAAAAACAAAAAAAATACGAGATCGAACGCATTTGGCTCGTTATGATGTGGTGTTGTTCTCTTTGTTATTGTTGTTGCTTTTAGTGCTTTGCTATTTTTTTAGTTTTTCGTTTTTTTTTGTTGTTTTTGCATTCGTGTGCGATATAGAGAGTATAAACGCGCGTGCCCTTGAAAAATGTGCCCCTTGTTTTAGTTTTTTATATTTTTTTTCATTAGTTTAGTTCCGCTTTCATGTTGTTGCAGTTGTTGCTATACAGAGTATGGTTGACGTTAACCCTATTGTGTTGGCTACACTCAAAGAAAATATTGCTACGAAGAATTTAAATTTTGGCAAAATTTACTTGAAATTTTTTTTTGGTTTCTTATTTTGTTTAATTTTCTGGTTGTTGTTGAAATGAAAAGTAAAAATGTTTTCATTTTTATTTTTATTCACATCGTACATACGCTTGGTTTAGTTTTCTTTTCGCAAATCTTTAGAATTGTTGAAATGCGAATGGCCAGAACTGTTGCCAACTTTTTTTTAAATTTAATTTTCTTCTTTTTTAGGTACTTTTGGCTGCTGTAAGAGTTTGTTTTACGCCAAACTATATACATAGCTGACGAGGATTGCTTGTAAAACAAGTATGATTAATAAGATGACAACAGTTTCGTATTTAAACCCTATGAATAGAGTTTGCAAAAATTTTTTAATGCAAAATTTGTGTTTGTATAACACTTTGATAACACTTGAACTTTAAATACTGAATTAAAGGTGATGAGGTGTAATGATACAAACCCAAAAACTGTACATTCAAACCTCAGCAAGAATTGTCATCATACATACATACATACAAACATAATTGGTCATTACAACCCTTCAGGATTACTACCTAGTTTCTCACACCAGTTATGTTGTGTGTGTTCAGTTTTATACATGAGTGGCGGGACCTACAGTTCGACCCCGAAAGACTGATTTTTGAGAAGCTTTTTCATGGCAATTTTATACATTCTCGGAGTCGACTCGGAAAGACAGATTTTTGTGAACCCATTCATGGCATATTGACTCTCAGAGTTTTTGCCAGAAATCTGCTGGGAGGAAGTCGCCAAAGAAATATTTTTTCGTTCCGTTTTGTTGGAGATGTGGTTCGAACCGTGGCTTCTCACTTAATTAGCCAACATACTACCTACTATACTGCGACGACTTCTCATGGTTCTCAAATTTGTGAAAAATCAACAGGCTTAAATCGTCTTCTTTAAATACGATTTTTTTAATTTCTTTTTCACTACGTGGTGACCCATAAAACATGTTCAAGAAATATAGCTTAAGCACCCTATTTTTTTACCGTTACCTCTCTCTTTCTCGCTTTCTCTCTTATGCCTTCACACCTTCCTTCATTGTTCTATTGTTTGTTCACTCGGAACTGAAATGATTTCCCTGTGTTACTATTGAAAGGCATCAAACATTTTATTTTTTTTGTTTTTATTTTTTTAATTAAAATAATAAAAAAAATTGTTTTTACCTCTGTTTCTTTTAAATTTTCACTTTAACGAAAAACTTGCGAAATTACGCGAAAAATATTGCCAACAACAATTGCAATAACAACAACAATATGTAGAGCAAAAATACTAAATAAATAAAACTACACAGTCACCTACTACTACTACTATACACATTCTCACCACACACCCACAGCCACATGTAAAGAAAAACTACATATAAAGAACAACAACTTTTAACACAAATTTTTCACTGTCAAGGTCGTACGTTGTTCTCAAATAAATAAACGAAAACTGCAAATGCAACAACACCAACAATATGTACGCAAATAAATCTAAAAAGCTTAAGAGACAAAAACGCACTCAAAATAAAAAAAAAGAGATCGCACAAAACAAATTGAGAACACAAAGAAAAAAGCTTTTATTTTATACATACGTTCTCATTTTGGCTCATAGAAATCCATATTTTTGTTCTTGCCTGTATTTATTTGTTTGTCGTTCGAATTCAATTGACAACAATAAATATGAGAAGAACATTGTTAGTGATGGTACATTAAACTACTGATTTATTTGCTGCACTCATTCACTCATTACGAAGATGCAGGGCTCGTTCGTATTCGGAGAACAGAGAGAAGATTTCATTATGTTCTCTTTACATAATCGTACAATATTTTGCTGGAATTTAATAAAACTGTTTTTACGCACAATGTGATGAAAAAAAATATTTTAGTAGACCATATGGAATCTTATTGCACCCTATAGCGTAATGCTATAAACACAATATACGCAACTTAGCAAACACAGCACTTTTGCAACAACAATTTGGACATTTGCAAACTAAAAAATACCCCGACTCGTCAAATGCAATCGATTTCAACCGATCGAAAGTTTGCACCAAAATAAACCCACCAAACAAATTGAAAATTTGAGAGTTTTTCCTATTATTTTACGATTGTTACAAAACGCTTCTTTTTACAGAAACATGAGGTGCATAAAAGACTTAAACATTGATGACAACAAGGCTTTATTTCAAAGCAAAGGGTTAAAGAAAATGCAGCGCTTCTTCGCTGTAATAATCGAAAAATCAAACATGAATAAAAAGTCACCAAATGTAAGGTGAAGATCACAGAAAACACTTGTGGGAACAGAGTTTTACAAAAACATTTTGTTTTACACACTCTCTATGACTCTCTCTCTCTCTCTTTTTCTCTCTCTGTTTACTGCACTCTGTCTCCAACTGCATTTACACCACCCTCACCTCACCAATCGTAATAATTTACTTTTACATGAAGTGTTCTAAATAATAGAACACCAAAACAAAAACAAAAAAAGCTTTAATTTTTATTAGAGCCTCTAAAAAATGTAGAGCAATGCACGGAATATGAGCTGCTATCAGCAGCAGCAGCCTATTTAAATTGATTACCTAAGCAAGTGTGCTGGTATGTACATATGTTCTCATATGTAAGTGAGTAATGAGAACCCTTACTCTAATCTCTTTACCTCCCTCTCCATTTCTCTTTCTCGGACACAACCGATGATCTAAAATGCACTTTCTTGAGCACCAACTATTTATTGTATTTAAACGGCAAAACAGAAAAGCTTTTTTTTAATTTAAAATAGAAAGGAAATAGCAACAACAATCAGAACAACAGAAGAAGAAAAAAAAACTGAATAAATATTTTGTATTCTGCTGCTGCTGTTGCTTTGTTGGTACTTGGGGCTGCTGTGTAGTGTATGGTGTATGGTGTATGGTGTGTGGTGTGTTCGTTCTAGTTTGAGTATGAATTGTAGTTCATGTTTGCTCATGTTCAAGTTCTCGGTCATTGTGAAGTGCAATTCAAATAAATTTTAAGTGCAACGCATACACATTTTGTTTTTGTTTTTTGTTTTTGCTATTCAAACAAACAAACGAATTTTCTGTTTTAAATTGAAAACTACACTGAGAGGAAATTTTTAATACCAAAAAAATGTATGTGGGTGGCTTGGATTTTATTGTTGTTGTATAATAGACGATAAAGACAGAAAAACTGATTTTATTAATATGTGTGTAAGTGTGTGTAAATGTCGTAAAATACGAAATAAGAAGATTAAAAACAAAACAATAGTGTTCCCATAATGCTATGATCATAAAACAAAATTCTGAAACTGCATTCAAACAATGCACATAAACGCTCCTAGAGCATCGTTTTAAGACAAACAATAACAAATCCAAAGTACATTGTCATCATCACCTGCCTGCCTAAATAAAATGATAGAAAAATCTAAAATTAACAACAAATTGTTGTTGGGCCCATGCATAAGCATGTATTCATGGCTGTGGTAAACAAACCAGTGACCCACTAAGGCAGAAGAGCGAATTTTTATCACAGTAACAAGCGATAACCTTAAAATCGTCTGTGTGATGAGCACACACACACATACACACATACGCTGGAAGCAGTAGCGATAAAAAAACACTGTCTCTGCAGAAGATGGCTAAAAGAAGCTTAAAAGAAGCGGGCTGTTCAGTTTGTTTTTTTTTTAATTTTTTTTATCTGCTGCTGTTGACAATACTACTGCATCAGAGGCAGTAGTGAGTGCAGTTGTAGCCGGTAGGAGCCAAACTGACTGCCATAACGAATTGCTTACGACATTTGGTCACGTACACTCTAATGACAAACGACAACGATAAGAAAAGGATGATCAATGTTTTTCTGCATAAACGGCTTTAAGATGAGGCAATTTAAGCTCAGCAATGCAGATGGAGCCGATTTTCACCTCAGGTGACACACGAAAGCCACTTGACAAAGTTGAAAATAGTGAGGGACAGAAAGAGAGAGAGAGAGAGGGAGTCACACTTCTTATTGCTGTGCTTACTTTTTTAAAGTGGTGCAACATACAAGCAACACACTACAAAAAAAATGACTCTTGCACACACACACACACACGCATAATAATATAACGCCAGTATCAGCAGGAGGGTTTTTTCTGTGTTTGAAACTGCAAAAGGCTCGTGTCTTTGGTAATCGTTTTCTTTTTTTTTTTTTTGTTATTGTTTTTTGGCGACCACAAACTGTGTTTTGCATTGCTCCAGTATTTTTGCGTTGGCCGTAAATCATATTCGAAGTTGTCAAAAAATTATGGCATTAAAGCATTAGAAAAAAAAATGAACAGAAAAGGAAATGGCGACGAAACTGGCGAACATACAATGCCATGACAACAGTACAGTTGGCAGTTGGTTATAATGACGGAAAAGAATTTGAAAATGACTTGCACCGCATAGCAGAGTATTTGAGTGTGAGGCACCTTAAAATATATATTCTGGGACTGGGATTGGTGAACCGACAACTGGTGATATGATGCAACTACTCTGGAATGCCCAGACTTTTTGCATTCTTGAGAGCATTATATCACCGAGACATTAAGCGACTGAAATCGTTACAGAAATGGTCAGAGGTTTGCATCGTTGCATCGTGCGCACTAACGACCGTCAGTTCAAAGCGCTATGTCCTTAAAAAACCAAACATTGTTTGGTCTGCGAAAGTGCTCATTTCTCAAGCTACAGTTACCGTACATAGTGCGCGGAGAATCTAGAAGAGTTTTCGGAAAAGTGATTGCATTTGGAAAAAGTGACTGTTGTATGCGCATTAAACGTACATACATACATACATACATACATACATAATTGGCTATTACAACCCTTCAGTCAGGATTACGACCTAGCTTCGCATACCACTCATAATTTTATACGTGAGTGGCGGGACCTACAGTTTAACGTCGACTCCGAATGACAGCTTTTTGAGAAACTTTTTCATGGCAGGTTTATTTACTCTCAGAGTTTTTGACAGAAATCTGCTGAGAGGAAGTTGCCGAAGAAATATTTTTTCGCTTTGATGTCTGATGTCCGGGATACGAACCCGGGCTTTACGTCTAATAAGCCAACACACTACCTACCAGACTACGGCGACTTCAGAGAAGTCATGTTATGGTCAATTCAGACTGTTATGACATGTGAAAAACGAGTTCTGTTGTTGTGTTGTCAACAAAATGGTGCCAAGAGCTATAAAACACATCCAATTTCGGCTTTAGTGTATGCAAAATTTTCAGAAAATATAACCTGATGTTTTAGCGGCTTAAATTGGCCAACAAGATTATGCGATTTAAGACGGTTTGCCTTTCTCTGTAGAACTACGTTAAAGACCATTTCTAATTCTCTGACATAGAAGTATTTGAGAACCAACAGAGCCCGTGGTACTCCCCTTAATGTTCTAAAAAGTGGTTCAAAACTACATCAAAAAATCCACTGCTTTAAGCAAGCCAGAAGTGTTGATTTGATCTGTTGGTATTTCGTGCATTGTAATGTAATAAAAATGATCATGGAAATCAAAGGTTTATGAGTATTTAATTTAAAAATTCCTTATATTGCCAAAGGCAATTGATTGGATCCAGCAAAAGAAGAGATACAACTGCCTATGCCCCGAGGTGGTTACTAGAATTCGTGATTATCGAAATTTATATGATTTGTTTTAAAAACTAGTGGTGCAAAACTGGCTTAAACGGGTGAATTTGGTTGAGAAAAAATATTTATTTTTTTATTATTTAAAATATCTTTAAATACCTGAGTAAATATCTTAGTTGTTATTAATTCCATATGAACATACCTGAAAAATAAAATAAAATACATTTTTTATTATGACGAGTATTTAAAATTATTACAAAAAATAATAACAATAAAAATAAAATTCATTTTCCTTTTAATTCGTTTGAAATAAATTTTGTTTTTTTTTGTAACTAGACTATGGTAACCCTATTAAAAATATCCTACGCACTGACATTTAATATTCAAACCGATTGTTATCTTCACTTTTACATACGTATTGTGGTCAAAACAAACGCTATATTCACCAGTTGTTTCTATTTTCTATCTTGGTTGTCCATAATTTCTTGATTAGTTCATGTCCGCAATGATTTCAAAAAAAAAAATCAAAAATTTTTTTTTAAATGTGCACAGAAAACAAAAAAGAAAAAATATGTGAAATGAATTCATGGCAGCCCATGTAGTAGTGCGCGTGCAGAAAATTCACACACATTTTAACGATTAAAATTAAAATTTTAATAGTTGTTGTAGTTGCTGTTCTTGATGTCGATGTTGTACAATGGGAGAGCACCAATAAACAGTTTTAAAACTCAACAATAAAGTGATGCGAAATGCATTGTATGCAGCCAATCTTCAAAACCCCTCTCTATTAAACAAAAACACACACACACATTAAACATGTTTGCACTTATTTACGGTACCTACAATAAGTGAGTGAGAGAGAGGTAGAGCACAAGAAAACTACCCGCTATTATCATCATCATCGTCGTCACTAACGTCAAATTTTAGTGTTGGCAGGCTGCTGCGTTTAATGTTGCTGTTGTTGTTGGGTAATTGTGATTATAAAACGGATGTAAAATATGTGTATGTGTGTGCCAAGTTTTTTTATTTTTGTTTTAGTGTTTGTATTGCAGCAATGCACTGCCATGCAAATAAAAACAAAAAAAAAAAAACACTCGGATTAAACATAAAATAAAATTTTAATGAGAGCACAAAATTGATGGTAAAGAGCACACTTAAATAAGTATGTGAGTGCGTTTTTTTTTCGGCAGCATCAGTATGCATCAGCAAATGTTAGATTTCCTTTCTTTTTTTTTTGTTTTTTAGATGTCACGTGTAAAATTTATGTGTTTTTTGATTATTTCTCACTTGAAAGTTCAAATCTCATACTGCGCGCACTACTACATATTTTTTTCACACTCAAATTTTTATTGTTGGTGGAAATTGAAGACGACAATCTAACTTTTGCATTCAATTGGGAAGGTTTTTTTCGTGACGCTGCCTGTCTAACTGCATACACATATGTATGTATGCTTTTGTTGTTGTTATTGTTGCCACAAGTTTTCGTAAACATTATTGGTATTGTAGTTGTTATTCATGTGCAGGATTGTGTGTTGTTATTGTTTTTCGTATTTATTTCGCATTTATTTTTAAGCGTATGATTAATGAATTTGTTTACTATTTCGTATATTTGCATACACGTGTAAGTATGTTTGTTGGTATGTAAGTAAGTGCACAGAATATACTCTCTCACTCTTTCAAAGCATGTTAACAAAAATGTATTTTCTATTTCTTCAGTTATTAGTTCAGAAAGTTTCATATTTTTGTAATTTTTTTTAATGTTTTTGCATAATTTTAAATAAAAAAAATAATTAAAATGCAAATTATTCATATGAAAAGGTACTTTTTAATTAATGTACTTTTTGTTCAAAAAGGTACTTTTTATTTGAAAGGGTACTATTTACTTAAAGAGGTATTTAAAAAGGGTACTTTTTTAAAAAGTCACTTTTTATTTAAAAAGGCACTTTTTTTTAAAAAGGCACTTTTTATTTGAAAAGGTACTTTTTAATCAAAAAAGTATTTTTTATTTAAAAGGGTACTTTAAAATTAAACGGGTACTTTTAAGTAAGTTTCAAAAAGAAAAGTTTTATTTAAAAATGTAGGTTTTATTTAGTAAGGTACTTTTTATTTAAAAATATGATTTTTAAAGACATTTTTTATTGAAAAAGGTATTTTTATTTAAAAAGGTACTTTTTAATCAGAAAGTATGTTTTATTTAAAAGGGTACTTTAATATCAAACGGGTACTTTAAGGTAAGTTCTAAAAAGAAAAGTTTTATTTAAAAATGTAGTTTTTATTTAGTAAAGTACTTTTTATTTGAAAAGATGATTTTTAAAGGTATTTTTTTATTAAAAAAGGTAATTTTTATTAAAAAAGGTACTTTTTATTAAAAAAGGTACTTTTTATTTAAAAATGTAGTTTTTAATCAAAGAAGCACACCTTATTGAACAAGGTACTTTTCAGTTAAGTGTACTTTTTATTTAAAAAGGTACTGTTAGTCTAAAAACGTTCTTTTTATGTAAATTGCTACTTTTTATTTAAAAAGTTTTAAAAAAATATTTTTTTTTTTATTTAAAACGACAAATTTTTAGTCAAAAAGGTGGCTTTTAGTCAATAAAGTACTTTTGTTGAAAAAAGTACTATGTACTATTCTTTTGCTCAAGAAGGCACTTTATGGTTAAAAAGGTACTTTTTAGGTAAACAGGTAATTTTTAGTTTAAAAGGCAGTTCATGGTTAAAAAGGTAGTTGCAGTTATAAGATAATTTTCAGTTAAAATTATACTTTTTGGTTTGTCCCAAAAAGTGTACCACTTTATACAAAACATTACTTTTGAGTCAAGAAGTTAGTTTATGATAAAAAAAATATTTTTCAATGATATGGTAATTCGCAGTTGAAATGGAACTTTGTGTTTAAAAAGATAATTTTCCTTCGAAAGGTAAATTATATTTGAAACAGTACGTACATCTTGTTAGAAACGATACTTTTTTGTGGAAAAAGTTTATTCTTCAATGAAAAAGTACTTTTTTTAAATGATCTTTTATTGCAATAAAATATGTAAATAGGCCTCTAATATTGAAAAATTAAATACAATAAAATGATTCCAAATTCTTTTTTTTTACAGCGAAAGGCTTATTTATGCACATGTTTTCCGATTATCCTGCAATGCGCCCTGCTGAGAAGTATTTTTTTAACACAATTGCACGCGTTTGTTATTGGATCGCTTATCGAATTTTGTGTTCTCTTACGCAAAATGAATTCAAACTTGAGAATTAGTTATTGCTGTTGTTGTTGTTGTTATTGTTGTATGACATTAAGCCGGCACAATGAATGCTTTTAGCTGAAAACCTGAGTAATTGAGTGACAATTAAGTTATTTCATCGTTATATCTCATCGCATCTCTTCCCTTTGGAGAGTTGGAATGAAAACGAGCGAAAAAAAACAGACGATTCTATAATACCCCAGAGAGATTAAAGTCTTAAGAGACAAACAGAGAAATACACAAACAAACAAACAGAGGAACAAATAAAAAACACAGCGAGCCAGTCCGGCAGTCAAGCAGTCAGGTTGTGATTGTGGTGTTGTGGTTGTAAAAGAAAAAAAAATCCGTTTTTTTTCTGCTTTGTTTGGTTCGCCTTTAAGATGAAAAGTGTAGAAAATTCTTACAAAAAAAAAAAAAAAAAGAAATGCAATTCGATGTCAGTCGACAACATATGGAAGACCAATAGTTGTAAACACTAACAACAACAACAACAACAACAAGCGTGGTAATGAAATATTGCCACATTCATATCTCAATTATGAATTGTTTGTGAGTTCAGGCGGTGGCAGTGGTGTGGCAGCATTAACGGCCACAGACAAGAACTTCAACATCTTCTTTCATGGGAATCGCATGCATAGGCATGAGGCATACATATTTGAAATCAAAGCATACATGCATGCTGCCTTTTTGTAGCCGAGTGTGTGTTTAATGGTCATTGTTACAAATCTTATTGGCCGGCCAGTGTGCTTATGTTGGTCCATCTTTCTTTATTTCGTTTTCTTTTTTTCTCTCTTTGCTTCTAACTTTTCTACAAACCATTATCTATCATCTGTCTTTTAAGTAATTCGTCATTTTTTCTTTTTCTTTTGTTTCTTTTTTTTTTGTGTTTTTGTCCTCCTCTTTGGTTGCCAATTTACATGGCATTAGAGAATCAGCTCTTTTCGCTTCATTTTCTCTCCTAAAATTGATGTCTACATCAGTAGGCATTTGTGTGGAACAACAACAACAACAACAAGTTCTTCTTCATACACTGGCTACACTTGATATTGGATTTTGATTTACTTCGCTTGTATTTCCTGCAGCTTTATTTTGTGGTTCGAAAAACATTTTCATCCACATGTAAGACACCGTCATTTGATGGAGATTAATTGTTTCAAAGTCCTGCCATAACCCCATCCCATCCCCTCCCCTCCTGCTTCCATCTAGTGCATCTCTACACATGCGGCGAAAAGTTGTTAGAAATCCTAGTTGCCAGCAGAAATTGGAAAATTTCTTAATTTTTCAATTTTTATTGTTTCGGCATGAAGACAGTCAGGCCGGGCAAAGAAAGCTTAAGAGTCACTTAATCATTATCAAGGCATTGTGTTTGAAAAGCCGACCTTTCTTGTTCTTTAACAGCATCATTCGTACATTATTGGCAAGGCGTACTTAAATAAAGACGCAACTCGTCGTCTCATTCGTTTGGAGGATTTGAAAAATTATGAACTTTGACATCGTTTATGTCCAATTATGTCTTGTTGGAATGGAATTGGACGAAAATGAATTGAAAATTTTTATTATTGTGATGCGTTTGCTATTACAGTTGCTAGTGGAGGTAGTGAAAGAAATCAAAACAACAATGTTTTGCCAATTACATACATATATGGTACCAAGGGCTCAATAAATCCCATAACAATAGAGTCTCATATCGAACCGTCGCATTTAGTCAAAATACAGCAATTATGTAGACCATGTTGGACGAACTTTCGATAACTCAACTTTCGATAACTTAAATATTCTAAGGAAAAATCTTCGATAACTGTAATTTCTTTAGTTTTAATTTTCTATGATACATTTTTCGATAACTTTCATTTTCTATACAAAACTAATCGATAACTTCAATTTTACATTGAAAAATTAAAAATAACTTTGATTTTATATCGCAAAACTCATCGGTAACTTTAATTACTTCTAAATATCAATTCTTTAACTTCAGTTTTCCATACAAAATTTTTCGATAACTTTCATTTTCTGTAGAAAAATAATCGATAACTTCAATTTTACATTGAAAAATTAAAAATAACTTTGATTTTATATAGCAAAACTAATCGATAAAATTAATTTTTTAAATCAATTCTTTAACTTAAGTTTTCCATAGAAATTTTTTCGATAACTTTAGTTTTCTAACATCAAATGGTTCGAAAATTTATTTATTTATTTATTTATTCTATAAAATAGTGTTTAAAAAGGGAATTGTGAACTCATGGAGAACTAACAGACCTCAAAATACATGCCTATAACGTAAGGTAGATGGACGACAAGCAGGCATAGCGGCAAGAGCTAAGACTAAATCGATAACTTCGATTTTGTATTGAAAAAGTTAGGCTAATTTATATTTCATATAGAAAAATTATTCGATAACTACTCGATATTTTTTTAAAAATCAATTATTTAACTAAAGTTTTTCGATAACTTACATTTTTTATCGAACACTGTTTGCAAAATGGTATTGTAAACTCATTAATTCACATTCCGATAGCCGGTGGTAGATGGACGACGATCAGAAGTGTTGGGAAAAAAATAATACTAAATCGATAATTTCAGTTTTGTATAGAAAAGTCTCCAATAACTTCGATTATTTGATTGAAAAAGTTAGTACAACTTCGATTTTTAATTGAAAAAGTATTCGATAACTACTCGATTCTTTATTTTAAGTTTTCCGATAACTTAAATTTTCTATCGAACACTTTTTAGAAAATGTGGTTGGGAACAGGCTTAATACACATGTAGATAACGGATGGTAGATGAACGGCAAGCAGAAGTAGTGGGCTAAACGATAACTTTGATATTGTAAAGAAAACTGTTCGATAACTTAACTGTGTAGAAAACTATTCGATAACTGAAATCTTTCATAAAAACTGGAATTTAGCCAACATTTTCCAATCAAAATTTTTTCGATAACTTAAATTTTTCGATAGTTTCTTTGAAGTTTTAATGTCCGATAGAAAAATGGATAGATAGACGAAGAAGTTGTGTGCTCTAGGAGGACAAATGGGCCAGCAATCGGGCATAGAGAACGAATAATAGATCGACAGCAAGCATTTAGCAACATTTTAGTCAGGACTACAACCTAGCATCTCCCACCACCCATGTTGTGTATGTGCGTTAATTTTATCCAAGAGATCTTCGTTAAATCCGAACGACAAATTTGTTTGACAAACTTTTCATTGCAATTTTATTTAACTCTCAGAGTTTTTGTCGGCAGACTGCTATGGTGACAAGAAATTTAGACACGCGATGGTGTACTACAGATATATTGTGTAGAGTAGCTCATGAAGGATGCAAATTTACTCGCGCTCTAGACAATGAAGGCAATGAACCTAGTTTGTGATTTTACTGCCCATATCTTATAATTCCTTCCCCTGATAATGTGAAATCCTGCCTTTTCTTTACTTTTTTTAATTCATCAGAGGTCTTTATTTGCAACGCTTTAATGCAATTCAACTAAAGAAATAGAAAAACAACAACAACACGACCTATGCCAAGATGCAAAATATGTTGCAATAATCAACGACAACAACATTTTAACAACAATAGCTTTTACATGACAAACAACAACCGTAAGACAACAAAAACAGCAACAACAACAATAACAACTAAAACGCATAATTCTTCAGTTAAAAACATTTGTGTATGAATATGGTTGGATAGGTTGCCTCTTAAAACCCTACAATTCCATTAACCATATACTCGTACTCTAGGCTGTCATAACTGCTGCTGCTGCCGCTGCTGCTGCCAATGCTGTGATGCGGCTACAATCTATAGCATGTTCCTGTGGCATGACTCAAAACGTGTATGGTTTTGTTTCGTTCTCTGTGTGTGTGGTGCGTATAAAACATTTCAATTTTCAAAATACAAAACTTACATGCTTTTTGAGTACTTTTACAAGCTTTTTTTTTGGTTTTTTTTCTTTTGGGGGTACCTTGGTAAATTGTGGTACTTTTTAGCAAGAATTGTTGATTTTTGTCTGTTGTTGTTTTGTTAAAGTTGACGTTATTGTCAATATTTGAGTTGTTGCCGTTGTCGTTGTTGTTGTTGTTTTTGTATTGATTCATAAAAAAAAACAAAAAAACCAGAATGAGAAAGAAACATGACTGGTTACAAAACGTCAGTTGAATTATTGTTCAATTACAACTCAATGTTTAAAAATGTTTTCGTTGTTGCACAGCAAAACACAATGCCACCCACACTTTTTATTAAATGTTCATATATATGTGTGTGTGTTGTTGTTGTTGTTGTTGTTATCTGTCTGTCTGTCTGTCTGTTTATAATCAATGTTTTTGGAAAATTTGCTGTTTGTTAAAAGTGTATGTGCCACTCTCTGTGTGTGTGTGTTTTTTTTTTGCCCTGCGGCCATATATTGACGTTTACGTGTCGCAACCTCAATGGGGCACATGTGTCAAGTTTGTCTTTTATAGACAGACATTTAATTATTCAATAATCGTGAGATATTTAATAAGTTTTTCTCAATTTTTTCTCATTTTTTTGTTTTGTTTTGTTTTGGGGTAATTGTTCAATTTCAATTACAAAAAAAAAAAATCAAAAAATTATTTAATTTTGTATTGCCTATGCCACCACAGATAGGTAGGACAAGAGGGGAAGGGGGTCATAGGACAGGAAACCATTTTTTCGTAAAATAAAGTCAAATATTCGGATTTTGGTAAAAATGGTTGCACAATATACCACAGGCTAGTTATGTACAGACGGGATGGCAGAGGTCCTCTACACTCGATCTGCGTAAACATATGCAGGAAACGAAATAATAACGACCTGCTTAGCTAGGGCATGAACATTGGTTGGCAACCTTTCACCACCAGAGTGAAGCATGGTCGTGACTGAAGTACTGATAAAATTATTCGAGTCGGGGATGAATATGCACATGATATAGCCTTGTTGGTTAAAGGAAAATTTGAATAGGCTCTCTGCAACGTCATTTAAAGAAGTATTGGCATTGCAAATTGTTGGTAATTGAGAAATGGAAGAATATTGGACTGTCGAATATCGGGTGAGATAATATCACAAGAAATGGAGGTCAAATATCCAGAAAGTACCCTGTATAGTAAATTAACATGGAGAGATTATATATAAAGGGTGTTTTTTATAGAGGTATAGAACTTTAAGTTGCAATAAAACAACGATGGATTATCCGTTTGACATGAATTTTATTTATCCGAAAGATAATCTTGTGGCATTACATTTTAAATATGATTTCTGGCATATGACCGCCACGGCTGGCCCGAATGTAGTCAAATCTGGACGTCCAATTTTCGATGACTTTTTCCAACATTTGTGGCCGTATATCGGCAATAATACGGCGAATGTTGTCTTCCAAATGGTCAAGCGTTTGTGGCTTTACCGCATAGACCAATGACTTTACATAGCCCTACAGAAAGTAGTCCAGCGGTGTTAAATCACAAGATCTTGGAGGCCAATTCACAGGTCCAAAACGTGAAATTGGGCGGTCACCAAACGTGTCTTTCAATAAATCTATTGTGGCACGAGCTGTGTGACATGTTGCGCCGTCTTGTTGAAACCACATCTCCTGGACATCATGGTTATTCAATTCAGGAATGAAAAAGTTACTAATCATGGCTCTATACCGATCACCATTGACTGTAACGTTCTGGCCACCATCGTTTTTGAAAAAGTACGGACCAATGATTCCACCAGCCCATAAAGCGCACCAAACAGTCAGTTTTTCTGGATGTAACGGTGTTTCCACATACACTTGAGGATTACCTTCACTCCAAATGCGGCAGTTTTGTTTGTTAACGTAGCCATTCAACCAGAAGTGCGCTTCATCGCTAAACAAAATTCGCTTATGAAAATCGGTAACAACGGTAATCTCGTTTTGGGCCCATTCGACGAATCTACGCCTTACTTGATGATCGTTTGGCTTCAAATCTTGCACGAGTTGGATTTTGTAAGCACGCAAACCAAGATCCTTCCGCAAAATCTTCCATAAAGTGGATGGACACAGATCCAATTCCTGTGCTCGATGGCGGATGGACTCATTCGGGTCTTCCTCAATGCTACGCTCCACAGCAGCAATAGCTTCTTCTGTACGCACCGTACAGCGTGATAATCGAATAGGATAGGGCACTGTAGGCTTAGGATACCCTTATTCAGAGGAGTGGGGTTTTTTCAAGCCTAACATGTAGATGCTATGACGATGAGGCTGAATCATTGGAAAACATTGGATTGTGTGATGCATAAATGCATTCCGGGAAGAAATACCTGGTTGCACCCACATTGTAGCCCAAATCTTGAACTGACTAAACTTTTTCGCTTGGTACAGAATGGCTTTGTCACGACTTTTGAAAAGTTTTTGGTCTTAAAAAGAGCAGTTCTCTTGGCTGAGAGCAACCAAATCAAAGCTAACGACCATCAATACTTTGAATAAATTTTAAGCTACCAGCCCAACATATAATGGCGACAGTAGGGGATACAATTTCCCTCATCATTATTAATTTTCATCAAAACCTTGTCAAATTCTCTTTATGGAAACGATAACAATTACGTTAAGAGCACCGGGGGGGAGTGGAAAACATATTGTTTTTAATGAAGTCTTTTTCTAATAAACTTAATAGACAACAACAACAACAAAATATAAAGAAAAAAAAATTAATATGTTTGCCTATAAACAAAAGATTTTTATCGCATAAAAACCAAAAACCTACGCATTTATAAACAGAAAACAGGAACGAATTTCCAATGAAAAACCAAACGATGGAAAACTGCTTAAAAATTTTCTTTTTTTTTTTTTTGTAACGAAATGACAGACGTTTGTCTAAGAGAAAGATACTCTAGAGACAGGCCGCCAGAAAAACCACACACACACACACACACAAGCTGTAAAGCCTTACTTACAGTCAAAGGTGGCCACATTTATGCGTTGTTTGCCGTCAAATAAATGGAAAGAAAGAAGAGAAAAAAAAGACAAGAATTTTATCACGCGTAACTGTCAAAATGTCACTTTCGTTTGAGGTTGCAAGTTGCAACTTGCAACACAGTAAAATATATGAACTTTCAAAACCTTTACTTTTGCTGTGTTCGTTTTATAGATGAGTCTCTTACGGCCGTTATAAGCTCAAAAGTTTCGATGCATGAGGCAAAGAAAACGCATTTTGCCATATTGATGGTGTTGTTGTTGTTGATGGCAGGCTGTTACTGCCTAGCTTCTGTGGGTTTCATGGTTACCCCGATCTCCACTTTACCTTTCATTATCATCTTTATGCTGCTCGAACTTATAAAAAATTTTTTGTGGCAAGTTTCTGTGCTTTGGAATTTGGCGTCATCATTTTTTGTTTGTTTAAGCCTTTGAGGCATGTGCGTGCCGTTTCATTTTTCGTCTTGTTGTTGCAACGTATGTTTTGTCACATCATTATCACTCACACAATACATCTATACATACATATGTACATACATTTGCTACACTAGCACCATATTACGTTACATTTTAGCGTATTTCAACGGTGGCTCAACAATCTTTGCTGTTGTGCCGTTGTGTTGTTGCAACAACAACCTTAAAGCTTAGCTTAAAACAAGCTTAAAATTTTCAAAGTTTTGTTTTTGTTTTTGTGTTATTCTCATCAGCTTTTCAAAGTATTCTTTGGTTTTCCACTTAATGTGTGCGATCAAACAGTTTTTTTTTTGTTTTTTGTCGTGTTTTTTTTTGTGTGTTTTGCTCAACACTTTATATGGTTATGCGATGCGTGTTGCACATACCATTTGACATTATTGACGTGACAACCGTAAGTTGCAATGTTTACTCATGTCTTGACATTGTTTAGACACATAATCATACACACACACACAGCTATTCTCAATAGCCTTCAAATGGTGCCACCACAACACAAAATGATCAATGAACGGATGGATGATGTTGCAGGCATTATCGTTGCGATGATTAATTTTGTCAGATTTTTTCCACACACGCTTGTGTGTGAGAGATTTTTTTGGGTGGCAACAGTAATTGAAAGAGGCGTTGAACATGAGTTTTTTTTTTGTTTTTTCTAAAAATTTTTATTGAAAATTTTTAGCAAAATTTTAAGAAAAAAAAATTTGTTTGAGGAGGCCATAGCAATCCGCTGAATAATGAAATTGTTTTACTCTGTTAAGGAATGCGAAATATTTTGACTACAGGCTAGGGTGCTTAGATCGAGGAAGTCCCCCTTATTGACATATGGATGGAAAAGGCAGCCAAGAGTATGCCTTTAAGGCTAAAACACGACCATAAGCGACTCAACTCAATGATCAAATCAAATTCACAAACCCGGATCTCTACGCAAACATAGTGGAAATACGAGACTTTGGTAAGCAACTATCAAATGGAGGAGTGAAAAATGTTTACGAATGCATGGAAGCTTTAGGTATTAAGATTGCGAACCATGGCTATGAAATAATGCGTCAAACATCGTCACTAACAGGTTTGCTTCAAAACTTAAGAGATGTAATTGAGATCGATGCGGGCGGATTTAAATCGATGAAAGGTTGTGAGCTGGCTAAGATATCCTTGGCAATAGTCAAGCTGCCATGAATGGAGTCTTGATGGCATACATTCGCATGGTAAACAAATTTTAACACGCCATACAGTGGCCTCTTAGGGCTGGAAAGTCTGCAGATGATGATTTGGAATCATTTCATGACTTGTGTTATCGAAAGCGACTCACAGTAAACACTGGCAAGCTGCAGACTGCATCCAAGTTGACACATGCGACATGCAGCAACAATTTCTGAGTTCTCACGTGCAAAATGCTGCTTGAATGCAATAATCACAAGCAATTTATGCAGATATTCGCAAGTGGAAGACAATAAACATGAATTCTTTATTATCAAGTGCCATCAGCACCAAAACCGCATATGAATATCAATAAAGCTTCCAGCTATTATAACCAACGGACCTGAGGGCTAATAATGGGACTCGTGATTGAAATTATTTAAAAAAATTTTAAATTAATTTACAAACGAGTCTGATTGAATTTATTTTGATCCCGAAGCGCCCTGTTCACTTCAGATGTGGCTGAAGTAAATACTGCTTGAAAAATACCTTAAATATGCCACAAAGCATGAGGCCGTAATATTCCATAAAGACAATGCTCGGGCGCTTGTTGTAAAACCAGTTAAAAGGTTTAGTTATCTTTCAATCGTCTTTCGATACCACATCATGATTTTCATGTCTATCATTTGCTTTAAGCAATGCCAAGTGATCTCCCTAGCTTACACTAGAGTTTATAACAGAATACCTAAAATTCGTTTGAGTCCTTGCTAGTCTCAAGAAAACTGGCAGGTCCTTTGGCCGGGAATACAGTGCTGAGGATAACAATTTTTCCTGTCCTGTTAAACTTGCCGCCTTTTTTTGTTTTGCTGTAGATTTACATTTCTTTCGGGGCCCAAAAACTAGTCCATATTGGGGTTGAATAACTAACTCTAAAGATTTTTGTCAAGTTGTTATACATTTGCGTTTGTACTTGATTGGGAAAAAGCCCATGTCATACGAAAAATATCGTGTAAAACTAAAAACCACTAAGTCTGGTGAAGTGCTTGTGGTTTTCACCATCCGTCGCACTTTCAATTCCCGATTAATCGACACTGTATTGTGATTGAAGTCGATGCGGTCTAGTAGGTAGTGTGTTGGCTTAGTAGACGCGAGGCCAAGGTTCAAAGCCCAGATCAGACGTCACGACCAGAACGAAATTTAAATGAAAAACTCTGAGAATAAATAAAATTGCAATGAAAAGTTTCCCAAAAAATTTGGCATTCGCAGTCAACTTTAAACTGTGGGTACCGCCACTCTTGTATAAAATTAACACACAATGTAAGTGCTCTGAGAAGCTAGGTCGTAATCCTGACTGAAGTGTTTGAAGTCGCCGTAGTCTAGTAGGTAGTGTGCTGGCTTCTAAGACGCGTACCCTTGGTTAAAAGCCCATCTCGAACAAAACGAAATTATTTCTTCTGCGACTTCTTTTCAACAGTCTTCTTCTGGGAGAACCTCTGGGAGTAAATCAAATTGGCATTAAAAGTTTCACAAAAAATCTGTCGTTCGTAGTGGACTTTAAACTGTAGTTGCCGCTGCTCAATGATCAAATTTATACACATAATATGGGTGGTGTGGGAAGCCAGGTTGTAATCCTGACCCAATGGGTTGTAATCTTGGCTAAAGTGTTGTAATAACCAATTATGTATATAAGTAAGTACGTAAGTATTGTGATGTTTTCAATTGTTTTGGATGTACTGTAGAGAACTCAAATGGTGTCAAGAATTTTTGGGATATTTGCTGTGCTTTTATGGCCATTTATCCATTTATGTTTCAAGGCTTGAACAATGGTTCTTTTCCTTAAGAAATAATTCGTTATGGTTGTCAAAAACAAACTAAATAATGCAGTTTGATGAGTCAGATACTTATTGATAGCAGTCGTATAAATCTTTTATTACAAAGGCAGTAGGTTTAGGAAATTCCAGACTTAGATATCTCCTCAACTGAGCGTCTAGAACTTTTTGGACCTTCTGTGCTTATAGGGCCATTTGTGAACTTATATTTCAAAGATTCTGCAACGAGAGTCTTTTTCTTAAAAAATTATTTGTCATGATTGTCAAAGACAAACAAAATAATGCAGTCTGATGAGTCCGCTGTCAAACACTTATTGATAGCAGCAGTACTGCTCTTGCCTTTAAAAGGCAGTAGGTTTAGGAAATCCTGGATTTATTAATCGGCCCTTGTACTATTCAAAATCCTTCAATTCAGTACCAACCCAATGAATTTAATCGTCGTAAGACACTTTAATAAAAAAACTTTTCAACATTATTTTATAACTGCTGCTGGTATAATAATTTTTCATTTTCTTTAAACAGAGATTTCCATGAGATTTCTTTTCCTTTTTTTAAGCTGTTTGTGTATGTAAAATTGTTTGCATTGAAGACATTTTTATTAGAAATTAAACGTTTAACCGTAAATCTTGATTTGAAGATTTAATGTTAAATTTTTGAAAATTAACGAACTCTACTCGAGTGTAGCGATCAATGAAAGAAGAGTAAAGAAAATGTGTAAAAAAGCACAAGCACCAGCACCAGCACCTTAACAAATGAGAATTAATGTCTTTCCCCCAAAACAACTGAATGCCAGCCAGAAAGCAATGAAAATGTGTTACAAATTTACGAAAAAAAAGGAGAGAAAAACGAAAACCAGCATGACGAAATTCTACACTTGGCAGTGCTTTACATAAAACGTTTCCCAAAAGAAAAAACGAAAAAAAAAGAAAGGAATCTTAACAGTCACGATTGTAACAACAATCAGCAACAACAGAAAAAAAAATAAAATGTTTGCAACAGAAATCACAAACAACAAGAAAATTATGGCAACGAAAAAAAATCGAAAAAAAATCGAAAAACATTAAAGGAAAGTCATTACATTTTAGCCGCCTCGTAACTGTTTAATAAATTATTGCCACAATTTGCGCAAACGCAAAACGCACAAACATTAGAGACGACAACGAACAACACAAACACAAGCTTAAACCCAAAAACCACAAACAAAATCATCATCATCAAACAGCATCATCAACATGATGATCGAGAGGCAGTAAAATGAAGTTTCAGAAAATAACTGATGATGGCAATTGTAACGTTGAGAATGACGGGGACAAATAGCAGCAAACAGACGACAACGACAGCAACAACGACAACGACAATGGCACTGTACAGTACAGACACAAAAACACTCACCCGTCATCATTACGAATTTCCTCTTTAAGCACTCCAACTCCACCTGAAACAACACATGCATGCATGCATACATGTTCACTGCATGCAGCATCAGACCATACCATACCATACCACACCATACCAGACCCGAACAGCGTAGAAAATTAAGCACTTTAGTTGAGTTCTTTAAGAAGCTGTATAGTCTGCTTCGCTATATAGAAGACACATACATACACCAGCATGACCATGTTGATGATGAGTTGGGAGATGAGATTTTTATTTATTTTTTTTTTGATTTTTTTGGTTTCTTGGTGTAGACCTTTAAATTGGTAAGGCCCTTGCGGTAAAATGTTTAGAACATCAACAGCAACAACAATAACAGCACAAAATAAAATAAATTTGTGTGTTGTTTATGACTCAATAGATTTTTCCGATGGGAAAACAGTTGCCAACAATCAGTAACAACAACATATTGAAACAAAACAAAAACAACAACAACAACAACAAATAAATAACATTTATTAACATCAACGACATTAGCAGTTGTTGCAACAAACATGATGCAAATTTTCTTGGCCAATTTTCTTTAACTTTATTTGTGTTTCTTTTCTTTTCTGTTTTTTTTTTTTTTGTTTTCTTTCAATATCTTCATGCGTTTCCAAAAGACGCTCACTTTTATTGATTTAAGCTGGCAATACCCTACACTTTCACAAGGTGGATCATAACAACAAAACCTCAAAGACTTAAAATTTTTTAAAGACCCCTAAGCTTTCAATAAGTGTCAACGGTCTTCCAGTGCATACTGATATCAAGGGCAACACATCATTTAATAGGTGAACTAGGTTTACTAGATCTCTCTGCAATAGTTTAGATAAACGCACAGAGCTTTTAGGCGTGCCAAACGACAGATCAATTCATCCTCGGAATACAAATAAACTGACTGTGCATTAGTTCTAGACATGCTTAAAGCATTTTGAAATCTAAAAAAGCCCACTAGCGTTCATAGATGCCAAGTTGACTTAGCTGTCTCTACTAGAGAAACTGTGCTCTGGACGGTAACATAGTATTGAAGACATATCACAATCTCTGTTAAAACTGAGTAAAAAATTAAGTTGAAAACCTAGTCTTCTGAAGTGGCCAGTGACCAAAAATCACTCCAAACGTCATGTCCCTGTTGTATCTGAAAATTTTGACGAAAAGCGATAATCTCTTGTGGTCACTGATCAATCAGAACTGCCGCACGATAAATAGATTTCCTCTCCAAAGTTATTTGTGCTTTAATTAAAATTTACCTCAATTTTAATGTACCTTCTACCTTAGATCCTAACATCGAAGGAAGTCTGCATGTGGGAAACGCCCCCTATTGACCTATCCTTCAGGCAAGATTAACAAGGACGAGATTAAGTGATAATCAGCATCTTCTCATCAGACTGGTTATCATGTTAACATCAGCAGATCTGTTTGTCAATAACTAAAGATCCGATTACATCTACCGTAGCCTTAGTAAAGCCTTCGCCGACTCAGAGACCGATACAGGAAATACAAGAATTTATTTTCTCGGCAGCTGAATTGGGGTGACATTGACCACCGTTCCTATTGAGGAATATGCAGTATAACAGGGCTTTGTTCAAGATTCGAAGAACAGGAGACTGTTCTTTACCATGTCCTGTGGAGGAGAAAAGGACACCTTGGTGGCTTTTATTTAGATGATCTAGAGGAACTGTCACACATTAACATTGGCAGTCTAAATCGCTTCATCAGGAGCTCTTATTGGTTCCGGGACTAGGGAATAAAGGAAAACTGTGGTATTACAATAGGCCCTCTGTGTGGCCTAAGTGTGTCCATCCAACTCACTTGGGTGGATTGCCCACTCTATCTTTCTATCAATCTTGTTCAAAATGGAAGACTAAAATGTAGGAATAACTTTGGACCTGAAGAGGATTCTTACACCCGTGTATTTCAATCAATGTTTTCTAATTTTGGCTACTGTGAATAAGAAATTTCCACTTCTTTTCCGTCCATTTTCTTGTATCAATCGGCTATTGTGAGTTAAAGGGCACTTTTGTCTGTTAAAGATTGCCTTCTATGGGAGAATTATGTGAAACGATGCTGGTATTAAAAATGGCCTTCTATGCAAGAAATTCGTCATTGTAGTTGGAGATCAGACTGAATACTCTACCTCTACCTGTCTATCTACCTTGTTCAAGATAGAAGACTGAAAAGCATGAATAACTTTGAAACTGAAAAGGATTCGATTCTTACATTCGTCTTTTTAATTAATGTTTTTTTGTGCTGGAACAGTGAACATGAAATTTCCACCTCTTCCATGTCCATCTTTCTTTATCAATCGGTCAATGAAAGGGAAAGGGTACTGATCCCGGTTAACGATGATCTGCTATGAGTGCCTTATGTCATATGACGCTGGTTAAAGAAGCTGCAAGGAATACAACATCATTGTGATTGCAGATCAGACTGAGTACTACTGGCGCCTGGAATTCAACAACTTCATGATATACCAGCACTCTGAGAGCTATTGGCAATATTCCTGCGGTCTTATTGAAATTTCATTTCCTGGTCGTTTGAGCTACTACAAGTCACAATTGTTCTTGGAGAGAGAGAATCTTCTATTTTTCTTTAAGAGAAACTTTTTTCTACCAACTAATCCAACGACAGCCTTTAAAAAAATGGGTCTACATTTGTAAAATTTTTCAATTTGGTTGAAAACACCATCATTTAGACTCTAATATTGACGCTCTGAATGGCAGCAATCGTTGTAAATTTTGTCGGAAGCTTAGAAACATCACAGAAATGAGTTTCATTTCATTAGCTGGTTTCCGTGGCTGCGTATAACTACCATGAGCATCAGGTATTATAATGATACACCGCTTTAAGCGTTTGCTGTAGACAACACAGGTCAATTTATTTCATCCCTTTCATGTATCTAAGAAGGTTCACTACATGTTCTTCCGGGGATGTCATGTAAGAACCACTTTTCAAAGATCCTACAAAGCAAAGTAAACCTCAGCTATGACAGAAGTTATTAAACTGTACGTCGACATGACCTACGGCCTTATAAATACTTTCAAAAATTTCGAATATTCTGTTGAGGATTAGCTGCAGTACCCACTCGCAAAAACTGCCTTATCATCAACAACATTTCTAAACTTCCTCGTCCCAAGGTGCCTTGGATTCTAAAGCCTTTAAAAGATTATTGCCTGCATGATAATTCGAACATTACCTCCATAATTCCTTTAAATAAATAGCCCCGTCCACAGCAGTTATTAACAATTCGTTTTAGCTTGGCTCAGAATAAGTTTTTTTTTTGATTTTTTGCCAAAACAAATTGCGTGGACTTTATGAAGCACTTCATGTTGATGCAACAAAATTCCTTACAAAAAAAAAAAAAAAAACAAAAAAAAAACACCCCACAAATGATGTTAAGGAAGACCATCATAACGCAACTAAACAACAACAACAACAACTACAACAATCATAATCATAATCATTTTGTTATTGACTAGAGATTAGAAGTGATGGCTGGCTGGGCTGTTAGTTTTTTAAGCGGGTGTTGCAGCATAAGGCCCATATACACTCACTCGCATACATACATATTAAAGTAGAATTGGCTCATCATTATATATGATGACTTTGATGATGATGCAGATGCAATTGCCAATGATGACGATGTTGTTGATGGTGAGATGGTGTTGACGACAACATGGCCACAACATCATATTTTGATAGACGCAACTGTAGTGGTAGAAATACAATGCAGGCAGATTATTGTTAAATCGGGTTCATCCGTTTTTCTTTTCTTGTTTTTCTTATTAAGAAAGAGAGAGGATTTCTACCATCTACCATATTGCACTGGAGTTGTGCAAATAAAATTTCTTTTTTTTTTTTGGTGAATTTTTATTTTAAATGTTTGCCATCTAATCGTGGTTATTTGTTGATCATTTCACTTGGCTTAATGGTGTTTAAAGTCGCATTTAATGCTTTAATAAGACGTTAGGTTTTGAGTTGATAACTTTATTTTGAGGTTTAGAGAAGATCTTTAAGAGAAGAATTTAAAAAAAAAAATTCCAAAATTTTTACTGAAAATTGGAAATTCCATGAAATGAACTACAGGTTGTTGAAGTTGGATTTAGACAAGAGCTAGAAAGGGATAACATTAGTAAATTCTATCTCCACTTGGTCTATATGTGGTCTGTGCTTTTGTGGTACACTTTTATTGTTACAAAATGTGTGGCAGTTCGGCATTTCCCATAAAAAAAAGGGGGCCTTATGGAGTCACCTTTAGGCCTTTCAAATCGGAATATAGAAAGTGCATGAATCGAACTATATTAATGGGATTTTATAGTCCCCTATTACATACATTCCTATCACTTAATTGGTCATTACAACCCATCAATGCGTTAAATTTATATATGATTGGCGGGGGACCTACAGTTTAAAGTCGACTCCAAACGACAGATTCTTTTGAGAAACTTTTTCATGGCAATTTTATTTTTCACTCAGAGTTTTTGCCAGACATCCGCTGAAAGGCAGTTGCCGAAGAAATATTTGTTGGTATTTCGTTTCGTATTGGAGATGTCTGACCTGGCGTTTGAAGCAAGGCCTTACGTCTAATAAGCCCTACTGAAAGTTTAAATTCCTATACGGGTTTTGCTTTTCCCCTGATAAGGTTGAATCTGTTTTACTTGACACATTTTTTTTTGCTCAAAAGCCGTCTTTTAATTCAAAACGAAAAAAACCAAGAAATTTTAAAAAGTTTACTTAAAGCCAACAATCAGTCAAAATGTCAGAATCAAAAACAAAAAACAAATTAAGTCATCAATGATATCGTCATCAGGCAGGCATCAATATCAAACTCATCTCGTCATCGTCGACAAAAAAAAAAGACACTCGTAACTGACCACACACAATAATTTCGCCACAAAAAGTAAGAAGACTATGAAGCACGCCCGCAAAATCAGCAAAAACTGTTTAGCAAAACGGCAAGGCAAGTAAAATAAAAAAACAAAAAACAGGCAAGAAACGAAGAAAAAAAAGGGAATCCAAACAATGTCCATAATTTCATATCATTTGGCATAAATATTGAACTGGCAAGCCAGAGTTTAACATCTCAATTCCGGCACACAAGTTGCCTTATGAGTAACTAAAAGGGCAAAAAAAAAACCAAAAAGAAAAATAAAATTGCCAGTAATTCTTGGCCAACAGTCAAAATGGGAAGCTGACATCAGCAGCAAAAGTACAAAAACAGGCGTTCACTACAAGTAAACCAAGAATAATGTTGAACAACTTAAAACGTTTACTGCCAAAAATGAATTGAAATCAGAAGACCAAATACAGGAAGCAAAAAAAGAGAACAAAAAGAGAAGGCTTAAACACAGAAGATAATTTGGGCCACAGTAAGAAAATTAATGGCTATTAAAGGACAAAAACGATACAAAAAAAAAAACAATGCCACGAAAATAATTACGATTGAAATGAAAAGATGGTAAGAAAGATTGGTTATTCATTGACCACCTGAAAACCATTTTCATTGCGAGATTGTTAAATGGCACGATCGAGTCTTTACTTCCATTGCTGCGCTTCCACTACTACGATTAATTTTAGAAGTCAAGAGATCTAGAATCCTGCCGAAAAAGGCTCCTGGTATAAGTAAATTCAGTAGCAAATATGCTTACTGAACCACCTTAAATAGCTGAAAGGATTTTTCCTTTAACTTTCAATGGTATTTTACAATTTGAATATTACCCTGGGGAGTGAATACGAAAATAGGATCATAAAAGCCTTAAAGTTTATTGCCAACAGTGGTAACAAATGTCATGTCAATATTATATGCTGGCTGATGTCTGCCGTACCATCACTTTTATCCGAGATTGTATAGAAATTGAAAAATACTCTGATCTTCCCCAGCCTTATTTTACTTACTTAATTAGGCATTACAACCCTTTAGTCAATGTAGCAACCAAGCTTCTCACAACACCCATATTGAGTGTGTTAATTTTATTCATGTGCGGTGGGATCCACAGTCGACTCTAGTTTTGGAGAAACTTTTCATGAGAATTTTATTTACTTTCAGAGTTTTTGCCAGTAGACTGCTGAGAGGAAGTCGCCGAAGGATATATTTTTTCTGATATTAAGTTTCGTTTGAGATGTCTGAGCTGAAGTGTGAACACACTGCCTACTAGACTGCGGTAACTTTCACTGTCTCATTGGTCTCAAAGAGAAAAGCCGTTATTTGGAAGAAAGTCTGGAAAATTTTGATTGAAAAGAGGGGAAAATTTTTTTAAAGGCTGTATCTGTAGGACCTTATGCTTGATGCGGTATGACATTCGGAAATAACTGGTGAAAATCCAATCAAAATCCCCAAACTGTCAGACTAAGCTATTATCCACTAGACTACCACTTTTATAGGAAGTATGTCTCAGAGTCGCTGCGGAAATAAATGCACGTGAGCAACTGACTTGAATAGAAACTTGCTTTGTTTCAGTCAAGGTTTTTCCAACTTAACAGACGGTTGGTCTACTACAGCATGTTCTGGAATGTTAGAGTTGCCATTTGCCATTACTTAAAAACATCACATTCTGTAAACAAATGTACGTGAACAACTGACTTGAATAGACAGAAACTACTTGCCGAACAAAATCTTGTATGAAGAACTGTGGCTGAATGCCTAATCGGCGTAATAAATTTTCTTGAGCACTGTCATGCGTTACGAATACCTTAGTCCTGCTCAGCCTTATGTCTTTAAGGTTTCTTTTTAAGACCACTATTGTGGAACGTTATGCTTGATAATATGCTTCGTATTCATTGACGACATCATGATTATTGTGCCTACAGGACTGAAATATAGGGAACTATGTGTGAATGAGGGCATCAGGGTGCTTAATCTCTGTCTGAATTAAATAATCTAATATCGGAAACTGTTAAAGGCAGAAAATGTCCTTCTATGTCTCGAACAGTTAACAGAAATGGAACACAAACGCCTTAGAGTCTATCATTGTAAGAGGTTCGTCACTTTTTGTTCCTCCTACTTCTTCTTCTTTGCTTTGTTTCAGTCTAATTAATCGAAATTTTTTCCAACTAAACAGAATAATAGTCTACTAAAGCAGGTTCACGAGTGATAGGGTTGCCATCTGCCATAACTAAAAGATATCAGTCTCTGTAAACATTTCTTCAGGGTAGTTGTGAGATGCTTTCTTGATTGAGCTAGCGCTGACCAATCTTGAATCCTATGAAGTTTGCTGTTCTCTCTAGAGCGAGATTCCTGGATAAATTTAAGAGGATTGAAGCCGCTTAATTTCTTTCTTTAAATTCAAAATTCTGTTGAATATGTTTTATTATTAATATGAAGTATTGATTCTTTCGACTATTCCTGAAGACTAATGGGCCATAATATCCGTTTTCCACCTGAATATATCGAAAGCAAATGTTTCTATAAGACTCCAAGAGCCACTTTTCATCTGAATATGTAGGAAGCAAATGCTTTAAAAAGGCTCTAAATGTGCCTGTGAAAAGTAGGTTCTATTCTATGGTTAGGCTGGCTATGTGTTCATTGGGTTTTCGGGTCCAATCATCTCCATTGTATTTGAATAATTTACTTTATGATGCGGCCTTGATGTGAAGTTTGCCATGAGGAAATGAGTTCGATAATGTTGATATGCAAAGAGTGTGTGGTAATTTACAGACATACATGCATACAAATTGGTCATTACAACCCTTCAGTCAGGATTACAACCAAGCATCTCAAACCAGCCATGTTGTGTGCGTTAATTTTATACATGAGTGTCGGGAACTACAGTTTTAAAGACGATTCCAAACGACAGATATTTGAGAAAATTTTTCATGGCAAATTTTATTTCACTCTCATAGTTTATGCCAGAAATCTGCTAAGAGGAAGTCGGCGAAGAAATATTCCTTCATATTTCGTTCTGTTGGAGATGTCTGACCTGGGTTTTGAATCGTGGCCTAACGCCTAATAAGCTCTCACACTACCCACTAGACTACGGTGCGGTAATTTCCAGTTTATAATTGCAGTTTATAAAAGATCTTGGCGTTCTTTGCCATAAGAAAAGGTTGAACAATCTTTCTGGTCTCAATATTCGCACAGTTGATTGAAACAAAATAAATAAAAAAAAGGCCTGAAAGGAGTTAAAATCTGAAACAGCAACGTTCTATGGAGAATGCCACATATATCATAGTCAGTTGAAAAAGGAATTGGCGGCTTAAATTTAATCTGTTACGTTAGTCACCCCTGAACGCCCGGACGTTGTAAGCCAACATATCTAAAGGATGCAACAAAAACTCTGCGAAGAACTAACGAGATGCGCTTGAAAGGTCGAAAAGGCGATCGAAAGAAGTAGGCTAACCACCATGGGAAGTGTTACTGTATGTCAGTTGAATAGCAGCAGCGAGTAGCATACGATGAGAAGAACATTTTTTAAAGGCTTCCACATTAAACACGCTTTATGAAGGAAAGTCCATCATTTGAATTTTTAAATCTTCAGTTTTAAATGGGGATTTATTTGCTACTCTCTCAACGGCTGCTTAAATTTTATTGCCTGAATGAAATCTATTTATTCTTTTATGCATTCTGCATATGTATGTGTGTGTGTAAATATGTGTGTTTTTGGAAAATTTTTCGTAAAATGTTTTGGGGTTTGTTAGAGCATTTCAATTGCCAATAAATTTTCGTTAACAATTTCATTTCGTAAACATTTTACCACCACACTCATCTAAGACAATAAGGAAGAAGACAATTCCCAAACTGTATGGAGCAACTAAAAAAAAAAAACTACGAAATGATTACCCACATACGGGAGAGTGAGTGAATATATGTATGCACGGAGGATAAGGCAGAAGGCTAACAGAAAAAAAGGCTTATAAAGTGAAATACATTTACGATGACTGTGGGTATTATATGGTGGAGACGTTGAATGAATATCCAACCAAACAGTAGATTATCTTAATTTAAAGACGGTTTTAAAAATTACACATACACATACACACACACACACAGTGTTTAAAGCTTATACAGTTACCAAGCCAAGACACGCATTTTAAAGACTACCACCACCATCACCACCACCATCACCAAAAGTAAACAATTTGACCATATGGGTTAAGCTTAACTCTCTATGTGTGCCTATGTGTAGTGGTTTTATA
The DNA here is from genome assembly GCA_958299815.1 of Sarcophaga carnaria. Lineage (NCBI taxonomy): Eukaryota > Metazoa > Arthropoda > Insecta > Diptera > Sarcophagidae > Sarcophaga > Sarcophaga carnaria. The sequence goes on along the minus strand of OY283149.1, from coordinate 101,417,070 downwards.
GGTCCCTGGTTGTATTTTTTTGTGTTCTTTTTGTTGTTGCTTTTGATAGCATTATAAATAATTCACATTTGATTAGAGTTGCGAATAAATTTTGTTCTAATTCAGGAAAATCACGACAACGTTTAACAATTTTTTTTCTCTTCTCGTTTGTTTTTTTTTTCTTCTACCGTTTATACTGAACTGAAGTTTTTAAGCCAATTTTTAGACATTCACAGCAGCAGCACGACAACAAAAAAAAGTGAAGAAAAATTTTTTTTTTTACCTTCTGGGTTCAAATCGAAAAAAAACCAAAAATTACGGGAGAGAGAAAAAAGTTTTTTTTTTTTTTCTAAATGATGATGATTGGAGTTCATATAGTTTTTTTAACTATTTTTTTAGTTTAGTTTACTTTGTGGTTTTCTTAACTTTTAAGTCAAGTTTATAGCCAAAAAAGAAGAAGAAGAAGAGAAAAAAAAATATTTTTTTAAACGTTATTGGGTGGTGATATTGGCTGGCTGGCTTTTTTCGTTGCCAGTATGTTCAGTTCAGTTCAGTTTAGTTCAGTTGTTAGTGTATAAATAAGATCACGTTTATGGTAAAACTTATGGTTTATGATTATACCCAACGTACTCAGCAAAAAAAAAGTAACGAAACGAAACTGTCTACGAGTTTATGTAATATTCATTAGATTGTATTTTTCATGTATAGACTGACTAAATAGACGCGAGTATCTTTACAGTTTGACCCTAAAAATATTTTAAGGTCTTCCAAATAATATTTTTTTCTTTCTTCGTTTTTTCTTTTGCTTAAATTTTCTTAAAAACTGCACTCATTTTTAATGAAGAAGAAAAAGTCGAAAAACTGTATAAAGTACTTAATTTGGTTGCATAGGAAACATTATTAATCAAAATACGCTCAACAAAAATGGTCTTTCGATAATGTGAAATTTGAAATTCATTTGCAATTGAAAATTCATCAAAATATTCAAATTTCGTAACAAAGAGGCACAGAAACGATGGCCTCCATCCATAGCATAGCTCATGGTATGGTAATCTTAAACCGCTTTTGCGTAGTAGGTAATGTGTTGGCTTATTGGATGAACATCCATGTTTCAAACCCCAGCTCATACATCTCACACAAAAAAAAAAAAAAAACAAAGAAAAAATATTAATTTCGGCGACTTCCCTCCACTAGCCTTCTGGCGAAAACTAGTAAATAAACTTGTCTTGAAAAGTTTCTTAGAAATCTATTGTTCTAATTAAAACAAAATATGAAAAGAAATAGTTGGTTCGGCTACTTTCTCACATCAATCTTCCGGCAAACCCTCTGAGATTAAATGAAATGAACATGAAAAGTTTCTCAAAAATTCTGTCGTTCGAAATCGACATTAAATAGAATAGTAGGTTTCCACTACACATAGATAAAATTAGCACACATAGCATGGATGGTGTGTGAAGCTAGGTTGTTATCCTCACTCAAAGGTTGTAATAATTATCTGGGGAATAAGAGGACTTAATGTCACCTCTTGTAGTTGCCGTAGTCTAAGAGATAATGTGTTGGCTTATTAGACATGAGGCTACGTAGTCGCCGTAGTCTTGTAGGTAGTATGTTGACTTATTAGACATGAAGCCGCAGTTCAAGCCTCAGGTCAGACATTTCCAACAAAACGAAATATGAAGGCAGCAGAGATCTGGCTAACACTCTGAGAGTAAATAAAAATTGCCATGAAAAAGTTTTTCAAAGATCTGTCGTTCGAATATAAACTGAGGTCCCCCGCCACTCATGTATAAAATTAACATACACAACATAAGTGGTGCGAGAAGCTAAGTTGTAATCCTGACTGAAGGGTTGTAATGCCCGATTATGTATGACGACGCTGTCTAACCTTTCAATGAACTTCGTTAGGATGTAATGTTTGCTGGACGATCAAAGTGCTTCCACCTAGATGGTTTGGAGTGGAAATAAAGCGACTTAATGTCACCTTTGCTAGCACAAACGGTCTACTGTCACCTTGTTAAGAGACTGCTTTTGTTATATTGCTAGCAAACGTAGCCTTCATATTAGGGTTTCGTAAACGTTTATAACCGTAACCGTAAACGCGGTTATTTATGCTCATAACCGTAACCGTAAACGGATGAAAATCGGACGCATACACATATTTAGTAAGCCATGATTTTTTAAATTTTTTATTTGTAAAACTAATGTTCATACAAAAAATATATTTGCTGTCACAAGCAATTTTATTTTTTAGAAGCAAAGAATTCATAAAATGCATATGTGATTTGAAATTAAATCCAATTTTTTGAAAACAATATGCACACATATGTAGTAGGTCATGATCAATCAAAGGATCTTGCAATGCGGATGAAATGGTTGAGAAAATTAAAAATCATCTAACTGAATTCAACATAGATTTTGAGAGTGATATAGTATGTACTATTAATGCTCAAGTATGGAAAAACTTGTCCAGCTGAACTAATTGTATGTTTAAATCACAGTATACACTTAGGTGTTTGTGACTACTTTTATAAAAAACGTGAGTCCACACAAACATCTTATGATGAAAACACGGTGGACAATGAAGAAGATATTTTTGAAGATTCTTGTGTTGACCATGAAATAGAAGATTATATAGAGGATAATATCTCCATTTTTGAGCAACTTAAGTTGGTGAGAAAAATTGTAGTTTTTTTAGATATTCTCCCGTGCGTAATAGCGTACTTCAAAATCATATCAAAAAGGAATTTGAATGAATACGAGTTGCTGTTGGACATCAAAGTTCGATGGAAATCAATTTCGCCAATGTTAGAAAGATTTTTGAAGCTCAAAACATCAATAGCACAAGCTTTAAAACATTTAAATTCATTTCATTTGATGTACAAAGTAAATTGGAGCTGATTGATAACATTTGCATTGCTCTACAGCCAATAAAACTTGCCGTAGATGCATTAAGTCGAAAAGACGCAAATTTATTTAGTGCTGAGGGAGTTTTGTCGTTTTTGAGCAATAAAATGAAAGCTCACAACACAGAAATAAGCCGTGATTTGTTACAGTCAATTCAACAGCGGATTGAGTAATATTGCTAATTTAATAAAAAAAAAATATTCTTCCAATTCCGAGGTTGCTTTTGCAACTCTCTCATTAAAAGACTTTTTCCGAATAGTAACATTCAAGATCCGGACAACGAAAGTCAGGATAAAGTAGCTGTAAGTGATCACCAAGTTGATTTAGTAGAAGAACTGAACTCTTACATAACAAAAGCATCAAATATAAAACACTTGGGAAAACATTCAGATAACACTTTGAGGCAAGAATTCAACATTTTCAAAAGAACACTGAAAAGAACTCCCAATCTTGAAATGCTCCATAATGCTCTAAAAACGGTTAAGAGAAGAACTTTCTCAGTTTCAGGAAATTTTTGCACCAAAATTCGTTCTCGTTTATCTTGTAAGTCACTGAATGCTTTAGTGTTTCTAAAACATTATTATATTAATCATAAATATAAAAACATCAAAAATTATTTTAAGTAATTATGCATGTATTTCAAAGCAATATATGTTAGAAATAAACTATTTCTACTGAAGTTATATATTTTTTTTAAATTTTCCTTCGGTTAACCGATAACCGCGGTTATTTGGAAAATTACTATCCGATAACCGCGGTTACTGAAAATGCGGTTATTACGAAACCCTACTTCATATGGAGCTTAGCTTTCTCATCTTTTAATTTTCGATCAATATGTGAAATATAAGGGGTTTGATACAAAGGCCTGCCGTAATCCAATTTGATTTCTTAAACCCACAAAACTGCTACTGATCGTTCCCTCGGGCTCGGTTTAATGTTCGCAAATGAAAGAGCAGACATCTCCGAAGTAGAACATATGTCAGGTCAGGTTTACAACTTAGCTTCGTATACCACTTAGTGATGTTAATTTTATACATGAATGGCGGGGAACCTACAGTTTAAAGTCGACTATGAACGACAGATTTTTTGAGAAACTTTTTCATGGCAATTTTTATTTACTCTCAGAGTGTTAGCCACTCTACTGAAAGGAAGTCCCCGAAGAAATATTTTTTCATATTTCGTATTGGTGTCTGACCTGGGGGTTGAAACATGGCCAACACGCTACCTACTACACTGCGGCGAAGAAGGTATACAATAAACAAGGTAGAACATAGCTCGACTTTAATATTGATTGGACTTGACCTTTGAAGACTTTTCAAATGAAAATATTGAATTGCGTAACGGTGACCAATTTTTTTACGTTTACTTAGCCATGAAGGTCGTTTAAAGACGGATTAAAGAAGAGGCGTCTTGAAATCTAAAACTTATGTGTCATAAAATAGGGTTTTTTTTTTGTCGAATTGCTCACTTAACTATCCTCTGCTTTAAGTGTAGTTTCGAAAGACTATCAGTGAACAATTTTTGTTCAAATTTATGGCAAAATACGGGGCTGACTGATATTAAAGGCTGCCCCATACACAAAATTAAAGACACAATCTGTTCGAACTTTAATAGGAATCAACTGGCAAACGCCGGTTAAATGACAGGGCAATGGCACGGGCTGGACTCAATCTCATCATCAACTTCACTTACTGCGACCTCCTACCTCGTATTTGGTATGATTAGAACTACTGTTACAAAAATGCAGGGAAAAGTGAATAAACCCCTACTAATACCACAACAATAGAGACCAAAAATAAGAAAAAGACGTATTAAAAATCATTATGAACGCATAGTTTTAGATTAAAGAGAGCGAACACTACTGACAACACAGTTTTTGGTATGCATCACTTGCATGAATTGCGTGAGCGTGCGTTACGATTTCAAATTTTTTTTTCCTTGAATTGCACAACCATAACTTGAAAGCAAAAAACTTTTTAATGCTGAATTGTGCATTCAGAATAGAATAGAAAAAAAACGTAATTCTTTATGCTACTTTTTCCAATGAAAAAATTATTTTCAATTGCAACAAAGAAAAGCAAAAGGATGAAGAGAAGTTCAACGCTCAACGCTATGCAACAATATTGCCTCGAAAGGAAAAATTACATTTCACGCTGGAAATGCGTGCTCTGCGTGCCTACATTTGCTGGCATCAAGTAAAGAACGCTTGCGTACTATTTTCTGTACTTTTTTTTTGCTGCTGCCTTTATAAGAACTTTGGTGGTGTAGGGAGAACAATTTTAAAGTGTAGGTGCTGCCGTTGTTTTGTTGCAGATGCTGATTGCTTTTTTTTCTTTGGATTTTGAAAGATTTTTGTGTCTTCTTTTCATATTTTTTTCTACTATTTTTTCTACTTTTTTTTTATCATTAAAACCGTGCAATTGGCCCCAAAACGTGAGCAGCCATAGTACCAACAACAACAACAACAGCAACATACTCTATGGCTTAGAAAAATTGAAAAAAATAAATTCCAAGAGTTTTAACGTTTTTCTTTTGTGGCTAGAATTACAAGAAAAAAAACCCCAAAGTATTGTGGAGTTGAGCAGTCTTTTGCTTTACACTTGTGCGTTATGATTGTAAACAAAAAAAATGAAAATCATTTTCGCTTTTGGAAAATTATTGAAAAACAAAAAAACAAAACAAGAATTTTTTCTTAAGAAACTTTATTCCGTCATGTCTTACGTTTTTAACCGCAGGTACAACAAACATAAAGTTAAGCTTACTACACCTCAATATGTGACGAAAATCGCTTTATTTTCAGCAATAATGTGAGAAAAATAAAAGAAAATCTCAGAGAAAAGTTTAAAAGTTTTTTTTGGAAAATAAATTTTTTTTTTACCTTAAAAAACTTTATCAAAGTTACACATCGTTTTGGTAATAAACGCCTTTCATTTAGGAACAAACACTCACCTAAAAAGAGAGAAAAGAAAGAAGAAAACATTAATAAATTTTAAGAAAATTAAGAAGAATTTTAAAGCAAATAAAAAACAAAACAAATAAAAAATCTTTTCAAAATAGAATTTTCAGTTCACATATCCTTTACATTATTATCCTTTACATTATCCTTTACTCGAGTTGCTTAAGAACTGAGACTGTTCGATTTACTCAAGAGATTTTTAGAAAAATCGCATTACCCAATAAGAAGGTGCATTAACCTGCAGTGGTCAGCCAGCATAAACCTAAATCTAGGGTTAGAGCTACGAAGATATCGCGTATTTTATTAAGTGCCTCCTAACTTTTAAATTTAAATAAAACAAACACGTTTTTTATTCGTTTCAAAGACCTTATGATGGATGCCATTATGTTTGGAATATAAAATCGTTTAAATATCACATCGGCTTCTTTGGGTAAAACGCATTCGATATGTTAAATTTTCCATGACTCTGGCGCATAAATCAGGTTAAATTTGACCGTTGACAAGGGTTATGTTGGCTTTGAGCAACGCAGTGGTTTGTGGCTTATTGGCCAACATACGCTCCTTAAGAAAGTCTTACAAGAAATTACCCTAACGGGTATCAAATCGCACGAACTCGGTGCCCGATTTATATTACCTCCACGTAGGATGGTCATGCCTTCAAATTGTTCGAGCAGAATAACCAATGATATCCAAGAATAGCACCGTGCTGTTGAACCACATGTCTTTGTCATTAAATTTAGGCCAACAATAGTTAACATCGACCTATAGTGCTCGGACACTGATGGCCCAGCCAACGTTGTTCTCCAAGATATATGAACGGATGACACCGCCACCCAAAATTTCACACCAAACAGAGACTTTTTCAGTATGCATTGGCATTGGACATTATCGCTGAAGTAATTTTTTTTAAAGCGAAGATCGCTGTACGTGGCCCGAATTACAAACAATTTTATTATTTGCACGTGTAGTGGTGATTTAGTAAAACCGACTGATTAACTGACAACTAATTTGACAGATTTAGCTTTAACAAAATGGCCGTTATCCACTGTCAAAGTTCGGAAATCCTTATCTAACAGAGGCACTGGTAGTATGCTCACACTTTTAGATCACAAGTCCTTAGTTGTAGTCATACATACATACATATGTATATACATAATTGGTTCTTGCAACCCTTCAGTCAGGATTATAAATGAATGGTGGGACCTGGGACCTACAGTTTAAAGTCGACTTCAAAAGACAGATTTTTGAGAAATTTTCCATGGCAATTTTATTTTACTCTCAGAGTTTTTGCTAGAAATCTGCTGAGAGGAAGTCGCCGAAGAAATATTTTTTCATAAGTCGTTTCGTTGGAGATGCCTGACCTGGGGTTTTGAACCGTGGCCTCATGTCTAATAAGCCAACACACTGCCTACTAGACTACGAAGACTACACAAAATTAAATTCCTTACAGAAAGAGCTATAGGGAACCACATAGTCGATTTTATAATTCAGGTTGGACCTGGTGGCGTTAACTTCAATGAGTTTTTCTGCCACTGGCTCAGAGCTCTAATGCAACGGAAAGTCGTGAGGAGGGCTTATCCAACACAGCAAATAATGTCTTAGTTGCAATGAAGAACAGAGCTCTTCTGGTTCGAAAAAAATTAGTGCCTGTTTACCCTGTCTATCAGGTTGTAAGGACCAACCATCCACTTAATTTGGGCGGCTTCTAGCTAACAGACTTTGCAAGGTGTAAAACCTTTAAACAATATTTTTCTACTCAGACTGTTTGAAGTCCAAAATAATCCCAGATATTTTATCCTCTTGGCTAAGGGAATTGCAACATCGAGAAGATCGGAAAAGAAGTGAATCTTGTAACGCATCAAATGCATCAGTTCCGATTTGCCAGGTGTATTGCTATTATCAAACAACGGCAACCATTTTGTTGTATGTACAGTCAAATAAAAAGGTTTGCATACATCGGTGTAAGTAGACTTTTTCCCTTTGATTGTTTTTTCAAATTTAAAAAGATTTTAAAGCTTTGTTTACGGCAGTTACGAACGAAGGCAGAAAGAATATAAAAGAATACATACATAATTGGTCATTACAACCCTTCAGTCAGGATTACGACCTAGTTTCTCGCACCACTTATGTTGGGTGTGTTAATTTTATACATGAGTGGTGTGACCTACAAGTTTATAGTCGACTCCGAATGACAGATTTTAGAGAAACTTTCTTCAAGTCTATTGCCTTTATATACAGCCGGGTGTTTCTTCCTGATTTCCGAATCGACAGCGCCCTGTCAGGTTATTCCTGAATAGTCTGATGTCTGACTCTCCTCATATTGTAATTTTCTAACAAAGGTTTTGATTGCCTCCAAGCCAAATTGATTTAAGAACAATCCTTGGCTCTTTTTATTTTCCATTTCGTTGGATATACATATTTACCCTACATCTGCTCTCATTGCGCAGTAGGGTTACAATTCCATCAACGGCGTAAAAGTTTTTCTGCAGAGCAATACATAGTTTGGTTCGCTAAAGTAGGGTCTAGAATGATAGAGTTGCCATCAGCCCCCTAGAAAAATATATTTGGTTTTTGTATTGCCTGCAATGGTGGCGAACTTTACTCATTAAGTTCTATTCTTGCTAAAGAGGTGGCTCTATTCGATATTTCTAAGAGGTTAACCATGTTAGTCAGGACTTGTAAGCCATTCCACTTTCATTAATGCTTAAGTATAGTAGTTTGAGCCTGCTCACATTCAGTACTCTTAAGCTGCTTGGCCTTTACCAAATATTTGCTTAATATGACCGTAACTTTACGCGTAATAGTACACGTAAGCATAGCTTGTGTTCACGAGATTAAAAACTTCATTTACAGCACTAAACGCTGTACGTAATGCGTTTAAAAAGAATGTAATTTTCTAGAACAATAGAGTCTGCTGGACCTACAGTTTAAAGTCGGCTCCGAACGACAGATTTTTGAGAAACTTTTTCATGGCAATTTTAGTTACGCTCAGAGTTTTTGCCAGAAATCTGCTGAGAGGAAGCCGCCGAAGAAATACTTTTTGTATTTTATTTTGATGTCTGGCCTGGGGCTCGAACCCTGGCTTTTCGCCAACACACTACCACTAGATCACGGCAATTTCATAAAAAATACAACCTAGAAATTATTAGAAAAAAAAAGGAAAAAAGTCGACATACAACGCTGTATGTAAACTTTTTACTGTGACTGTATTAAAGCCTTATTGTATCTCCAGAGCACAGTGTGCGTATCAAAATCTAACAGATACGTTACGGCAGAGGGACACAGCAGCAAAGCTGATAAGGATAATAAGGTCGCGGTATAATAATTTTCACAATAATCCTGTACTAGAAAACGTTCTGATTTTAGCATTTCGGAAAGCGAAAAGCTGTGATAACACAATGGACGCTATGTGGCTTAAGTGTGTGCATCCAACTCTTTTAGATGGACGACTGTCACCTCTACCTGCCTACCAACCTAGCATTTTGGAATATCTTTTTCGGCAACCTTTACAATACAGCGTAAAATATTTCAATTTCATTTGAATCTTTTTTGTTTCGTTTGCTTTTTTTTGTAAATTTATTTACTTTAATGGAATAAAATAAACAAAAATGGCGTCAATATTTATTGTTATACATTATGGCTCTGCATTTAACTCCTCTTCTGACATTTTGTCATTGTTGGTGTTGGTGTTGTTGTTGCTGTTCGTATTGCAATTTGGCTGCAATTTTTACAAATAAAAATAACTTTATTTAGGCAACAACAAATACTCCCTCTCGAAAAGGAAAAACTATTTAAACGGCCACCCCTCTTACAAATCGGTAAGAGAAAGCAAAAACAAAATCAAAAAAAAAACGGAAAAAAGTGAAACGAACAGACTTCCTTGCTGTTTGCAATAATGGCTGCTCTGATATGCGTGTTAAAGTGTGAGTAAATCAGCACTATATGTATGTGATGGATGTATAATTGTATAGAGGCTTTTCCTTTTCTCACTCTCTCTCTCTCTCTCTCCCTTATAGTGTAGCAGCAAACACGCAATGACGAGGGTCTGCCTGTCTTCATTGTTGGTTTGAGGGTTTAAAATTGTGTGTGTGTGTGTGTGTGTGTGTGTGTTGTCTTTTCATTAGTAAAAAAAGGCCGCCTAGACAGGGGAGGTTAAACAATACCCGGAATAAATAAAAAACAAGAAAAAAGAATGACAACAGCATTTCCAAAAGAAATACAGGGAAAGAAAGAAAAAAAGGAAGGAGGAACGCAAAGAAACACATTAAAAAATCAACCCTTACCCAAGCAAATGACATTTCGACATACAAATACTTGTATCGTATGTATATGATATGTGTATGTGTGTGGTATTTATATGCGATATTATGTACTTATATTCCATATTTGTTGTTGTTGTTGTTTTTATTATATACGTAGTACTCGTTACATGCTTGTATTAAATGCTTTCTTTTGCCATTACCTTTTGGTCTCAAAAAAAAGGAAAAAAACGAATGATTTCTTCATTTTTAAACAAAGAAGAAATACACCATTTCCAAAAGATATGCTGAAAGTGATAAAAGTGTGCAAATGCAAGAGCCTTAGCCAACTTGGTTAAAGAGCATCATTGTAAAATACCGTGACGACTTAAAAATTACAACAAGCGGTGAGGAATTATTCTGCTTAATGCTGCTTATACAAGATACTGGCAGCCATAATGCAGTGACAATTTCAAAGTATAATAAAAGGCAGTCTGGACATCATACATATATAATTGGTCATTACAACCCTTCAGTCAGGGTTACAACCTAGCTTCGTACACCACTTATGTTGTGTGTGTTAATTTTATACAGGAGTGGAGGAACCTACAGTTTAAAGTCGATTCCGGACGACAGATTTTTGAGTAACTTTTTCATGGCAATTTTATTTACTGCCCAGAGTTTTTGCCAGAAATCTGCTGAGAGGAAGTCGCCTAAGAAATATTTTTCATATTTAGATTTGATCGAAATGTCTGACCTGGGATCTGGGACATCGTCAGCCAAAAAAATTTCCGAACGAACTGCAGAACGATGTAACCCTCCTGAATCTACCATATTCCGCTTCCAAGGAAGGTTTGCCATACCATCGGGCACACTGTTCTAACCAGTAATCATCAACCTGAGGATAAAACATTCCCTAGAGGAAACTAAGACCCGAGTCCAAAACAAATCTTGCTATTGCAGCAATCACAGCAGCAATTACATTTGAGAGCTCGACCAAGGATATCAGATCAAAAAGCCCCGTCTCTTTATCACAAAACTACATGACTGGAACAATTGAGGTGAAGACAATCTCTTTCTCCTTCTCCTCAGACCCATAGCTCCTGCATAAGCTATTTGCAGGAATGCCAAGTCTTTCCGCACGACTAGCAAAAGCACAGTGGCCCTTGAGAATCGCTATTGTGCGATGGATGACCATGCAATTTAAGAATAGAAGCGAAACGGTCCTCTTATTCATGCGTATCCAGCAGAGTCTAGCAATATTGCAGGTATTATCTTACTGCCAACGAGATTAAGCCTCCCTGTAAAACGAGTCCACAATATCCAACTTAACAGAGGCAATTACTATGCCAGTAATGCAATTACCAACGACATTTCCAGGTCTTGAGATTATAGATGCCTTTAAATAATCCGAAACTATCGTGAGAAATCGTCGACGTTTGTTATCGACATAATCGCAGCCTGACTGACGAAGTAAATTAAAAGAGATTTTGAAGGAAAATCTCGTAGCTTACAAACGTAATGCCACTTTTATTTTATAAAAGCCATAATCTCTGCCTGACAGACCAACTACATACATACATACGTACATAATTGGTAATTACAACCCTTCAGTCAGGATTACGACCACTTATGTTGTGTGTATTAATTTTATACACGAGTGTCGGGACCTACAGTTAAAAGTCGATTCCGGACGACAGATTTTTGAGTAACTTTTTCATGGCAATTTTATTTACTGCCCAGAGTTTTTGTCAGAAATATACTGAGAGGAAGTCGCCGAAGAAATAATGTTTCCATATTTCTTTATCGTTTTGTTGGAATTGCCTGACCTGGGGTTTGAATCGAGGCTTCATGTCTAATAAGCCAACATACTACCTACTAGACGACGGTGACAGACCAACTAAGCTTCTAATATACAAGCATCTGTGAAATTGACTTTATTGCAGGGAGGTTACATGCAAAAACTACGGTATTCATCGCAATATACCACAGAGTCACAGAGTCTTATTCTGACCCGACACCGTCAGCAGGATTGATCTCTAGAACTTAACTAATGAGGAACTCATAACGTAACAAATTAAACGTAAAAAATTTAATTTTCAAAATACTTTACTGGCTTTAAACTAAAATACTTCACAGATTTATGTGAGTGGCAAGCTCAACACGTTGTTATTATTTGCCCCAAAGCATCTTCTCTCATCCATATTCCTAGTTTTTTATCTGTTTTGCTACATTTTCTTTAAACATTTCCTACTAGCCAAGTTGTTAAATCGTCTACTGTAGCCAGATACTAAGGTTGTCCCCTCTCATTGCCTCAATATAACGACCTCTCTAAACATGTATTGTTTTGTTGCATTGTTGGATGTAATAAGGGAAGTCAAACTGTAGAGAGAATCTCTCCATGAATGCTGCTCTATCCCACCATCTACTTTGAGGATCTTTATTGAAGTCATCCTCTTTGGAGAGGGTTAGGAAATTTAAAAAATGGATGACTTGAAGCGATTTCATTTTAAAAATTTGAAAATCATGATGAAAATTTCTGGCATTCATTAGGATTCGATCCTTGATACTCAGCAGTTTAATCTTTTTATCAGACTCTCTCAGCAACTCTGAACTTTAGTTTCAGAGAAATATATAGCGTTTCGGCTCTCAACATCTAGTAAGAAACATGACAAAGGAATCCCAAGATTGTTGAACATCTACGAGGAGAAAATTTATACAAATCGCGGCAATGAGGACAAGGATTTTCTAAGACTTGACTACAAAAGTAATTCCTAAATCTTGGTGGAAACGGTGTAATTTCTAGTTCATTTGTATATATGTACGTACGTATGTACACATTCTTGTTCGTATATTTTTTTATGCTCTCCACTAATCGTAAAATAGTTGTTAAAGCAGCCATGACTGCGGAAAAAAACAAGGAAAACAAATATGGAAACAACCCCTACTTTAGGCCTAGAAAAACAATAACAAAAATAACAAATCGTATTAGACACACTTGGTAACTAGTGGTATAAACATATACATTACGCGTACCCCTACACTCCTATTTATATGTAATACTGAGGGATGGTATACTATGGCATGGCATGGCATGGCATGGCATGGTGGTGGTGGCAATTTTGAAAACGTAACACTTTGGTTGCGATTTCTTTTGCTGCTCTAACGTGTGCAAAATGGTTGGATGTGTTAGTCTTTTAGCCCTATTATGTGCGTGTTAGCAGCAATTCTTGTTATTATTATTGTATTATTGTTGTTGTTGTTGTATTGTTGTAGTTTCTTTAATCCTTGCATGTATGTACACATACATACGTACGTTAAAAACATAAAAATTCTTGTACATGTTTTGCATGGAAAAAACGAAAACAAAAACAAAAACTAGAGAATTTCTACCTGAAGGTGTTTTGTTTAGGGGTTGATTTGTTTTTGTTTTCTTGCTGGTTGCCATTAGAATTTCTAGTTTTTCTAGTCGCACTTTTAAATGCTTATAGTTATTGTTATTGTTGTTGTTGTTATTGCTTGCAAAGAATTGCTTTCTTTTAATAGCAATTGTTGGCATTTAACCACCACCAATCCTAAAATAGGGTGCAGTTCGTAGAGTGGAAGCGAGTGGAAGCAAGAAATGTAGTGGCCATTGTAAATATAAATCCGCCATAAGTCAAATGTACTTTTCGCACGTTCATTAAGAGTCCAGCAGACTCTATTGTTCTAGGAAATTACATTCTTTTTAAACGCATTACGTCCAGCGTTTAGTGCTGTAAATGAAGTTTTTAATCTCGTGAACAAAAGCTATGCTTACGTGTACAATTGCGCGTAAAGTTACGCTCATATTAAGCAAATATTTGCTAAAGGCCAAGCAGCTTAAGAGTACTGAATATAAACAGCCTCAAACTACTATACTTAAGCAATAATGAAACTGGAATGGCTTACAAGTCCTGACTAACATGGTTAACCTCTTAGAAATATCGAATAGAGCCACCTCTTTAGCAAGAATAGAACTTAACGCGTAAAGTTGGCCACCATTGTAGGCGATACAAAAACCAAATAAATTTTTCTAGGTGGCTGATGGCAACCCTATCATTCTAGACCCTGCTTTAGCGTACCAACCTATTGCTCGGCAGACAAACTTTTACGCTGTTGATGGGATCATAACCCTCCTGCGCGATGAGAGCAAATGTAGGAATGATATATCCAACGAAATGGAAAATAAAAAGAGCCAAGGATTGTTCTTAAATCAAGTTGATTTGGAAGCAATCAAAACCTTTGTTAGAAAATTACAATATGAGGAGAGTCAGACATCAGACTATTCAGAAATAACCTGAAGTTGATAACCGGTCTTTTGACAGGGCGCTGTCGATTCGGAAATCAGGAACAAACACCCGGCTGTATATCAAGGCAATAGACTTGAAGAAAGTTTCTCTAAAATCTGTCATTCGGAGACGACTATAAACTTGTAGGTCACACCACTCATGTATAAAATTAACACACACACAACATAAGTGGTGCGAGAAGCTAGGTCGTAATCCTGACCGGAGTGTTTTGATGACCAATTATGTATGTATGTATGTAATAGACTTGGAGAAGAGAGGGATACCCTATAAAGTAAGGATCACGAAAAAAAAGAAGAAAGAAAAAAGAATGAATGGCAATAACGAAGACTAGATTTCTTAAACTTGACAGAGTAACAATAACGAATTAACAGTCGATTTCTAGAACTTGACAGATCGAAAGTATATGAAGCACAAACAGACTAAAAGTAAAAAATGAACCGTGTATGCATATATTGTGAAGCACGGTGTAATTAATGCAAATGTGTTTTTAATTGATTTAAATAAAGTAACAACAACAGGTAACAGGCGGCTGAATTAATAAATACCGAACCACTATTATGGCCGGGGAGAACTTTGTATGGCAAATATCGCCGCAGCAGTCTATAATTTATCTTTTTCTTGATTAATGGCATGTCTTATCGAATTTTAAAACTTCTGTTATTATATTCTAATGATAATAGCGTTGTTTATTCTTTTTTCCTTTCAAGCCGTTATTAAAATAATTAAAAATTTTAAATTTTTTTTGCTTTGCTGTTGCGCATGCGCTATGAATGCACAAAAAAAAATACAAAAAAAAAATTTTTAAATAAAAATTGTGTTTAATAAACTATTTTATTTTGCAATTCTGTTTTAATACCACAATTAATGGTGATTTTTTGGTTCCGTCATTTCTTTTGTATTTTTTTCTATGATTTTTTTTTTCTTCAACCACATCAGTTTGAATTTGAAATGCCAGACAGTCATCCGTTTGAAATTTCAATGTCATTTTAAAAGTAAAAAAAAAAAATTTGTTTCGCGTTTTTTTTTCTTCTTTACTTTTGCTTTTCTGCAAATAATTTTTTAAGCTACGGGTAGTTATTGAAGAAATACATTACTTTGGGCACAGTAACCTTGAGCAATGCTACATAATGGTTCATTAAAATTGGAAAAAAAAAGAAAAAATTATTTTTAATTACTCCATAATATCTAAGCTCTCAGGGCCATAAAACAATACATTGTGTACAGTTTTGTTAATGAAAAGCGATAAATTTTTTTTAATTGCATTTCGATAGGGAAACAGTAGGAATTGATGTACATGCTCTCAAGAGCTTAATTTGATTTGAAAATGTTACAGCGCTAGTACTCATCAGGCGAGTTATCGTAGAAACCATTTCCTTACCTATTATACATATTGTGATCACTTATCTAATGACAACTTTGAATCAAATCGTATGTCTACATATGTAGATTCAAATGGACTGACGACTTACTTATCAGTGGGCAAACCTTTATGGGAATACATTTTTATTTTTAGATACGACCAACAGTCAGACCTTGGAAGCGAGGTGAATCACTACCTCTTAAAAAAGATTTGCGACTAACTAGCCCTTGCGCTGACCAACTTCTCACTTTTCCCTGATTTTGGTGGAACTTGGTTAGTACAGGGACTGCGCTCATCGGTGGCATCACAACGGGCCGCTATGCGTGCTCAAGTGAGCTTTGTGATAACAGAGCTACCACTCCGACCTAATCTAACCTAACATAACTAGCACAACAACAACACATGCCAACCCTGTCATTCTAGAACCTGTTATATTAAACCAGCTAATGAGCCGAATAAACTTGCTTAACGAAACAACAAATATCGTAGCCTGAGTCTAGTAAATAGTGTAATGACTTATTAAATGAGAGTCCATGGTTCAAAGCCCAGCTCAGATATCTCAAACGAAACGCAATATGAAAAAATGTTCCTTCCGGCAACTTTTTGTCAGCAGTTTTCTGATAAAAAACTCTCTGAGAGGTGAAATAAAATTGCCACGAAAAGCAATTTCTGCCGTTCAGAGTCGACTTTAAACTATAGATCCCGCCACTTACGGATAAAATTGAACACATACAACATGGCTGGTGTGAGAAGTTAGGTTGTTCTCCTTACTAAAGGGTGTTAGAACCTATTAAGTAAAATAAGTAAGTAAGAAGCCCCATGAACATGAAACATTATGCTAAGCTCAGGCAGTGCCACATCTTGGGACAAATTTAGACTCCATGAACAAAGTAAATCCCCATAGTAAACGCAACACAACAATCCAATACATTTTTGTAAAAAGTTTTGTTTTTAAGCAACGAAACTTGGCAACCCTATCATTTTAGAACATGTCATAGTCTACCGGCAGATTTGACGGGTAACGAAACGAGCCAGTATGGGAACTACATATAAATAGTGGTAGTGATGGTGATATTAAAGTGCTGCGATTTATTTAATAATCAACCAACTACTGCTAAGCCGCGCTTATACAGTTCGAAAGTCAAGGCTACGGTATTTTACGGTTGCGAATAATTACAATCGGCCTGAAATAAAGAAACAAAAGACTGTAGCAGATACTAAACATATGACCGAAGAATAGTACACCAAATGTTAATGCCTTGACCATAGGTTAGGTTAGGTTAGAGGACGTGCACTTGTCAATTAAGACAAGTACAGTAACCGCAGGTCGAATTGACCCATTGTACAACGTCCTTAAAGAGGGAAGAATAATAATGGGATTGGATAGAAAGGAGAGGATGCAGGAAAGGGGAGAATGGGAAGCGGAGGAATTACACAGACCAGACACAACAAAAAGGGAGAGCGTGACTACACTGATCCTCCTCCTCCTCTCAACCAGCCCAAGTCACTAATGAATCTGTGGAGAGCCTTGATGTCGGCTCTCGACACAGAATTCAAACTCTCAAAGAAGGTCCTGCCAAGGGTCCTCAACCTACCAATGCATTGACCAACCAAATTTCTGCTCCTATAGAAGTAGGTTAGCAAAAATGGAGGTGGATCAAGTGACAACATAGCTGGCCAAGAGCTTTAGTGAAATCCAATAAATCGGCGGATTGATACAGAAGCTGTAAGCAGCAAATTACTTGTGGAACAAGGTCAGCCAAAAATATCACTATGGTGTCCCTAGTATAAGATGATGGCTAAGGCCCTATGCCACGCTGGAGGTCAAATACAAAAGAAAAAGTAAAAACTCTTCGCAACATCTGGTGATTAAAACTAAAAAAAAAACGCTTAATTAATTGTGTCTTGATTTTCTATGACTCTTCTTTTATGTTCTTCTACGCCATCAAAGTTTAGTAATTCTGTACGTTCACCATTTCGCTAAGAAACTTAACTTAACTTTTATGGCTCAATACAGTCAAATACCGTATAAATTAAAAAAGTAGAAAAAAGAAATAAAAATAAAAACAACAAATAAAACAGGAAAAGTATACAATAAAACTTAAATGAATGCTTGCCAACAAACAATTTTATGTGAGCGAAGATGTTTTTTTTTTCTTTTTTTTTCTTTATTTCTTTAGACTTTAAATAAAAGTTAAAAAAAAAACAAAAAAAAAACAAAAAAAAAATTAAATACTCAACTACGAAAAGTGGAAAGAGGAATACATTTTAAGTAGAAAGAAAAAATTGAAGCTGCCTCCAAACACAAATCTTTACGAGAATGATCGCATACGTAGTCTGCTGCTTAGGATTACAGGAATAAATTCTTAAGAAAGAAGCCATGAAAATAGATTTTATTATTGAAAATTATATGTTTTTTAATTTCTTTAATAAATTACAACACACAACATTTCATACAACGAGGTAAAGTGTCAAAACACAGTATAAAAGTCAATTTTATCTGGCCCGCCTGCCTGTATTTAAAACGTTTTGAGTGCCAACTAAATTTACATAAAATTTACAAGATTTTCTATTTTAAATCGATCTTTACTTTTAATTTCTCACAAATTTATTTATTTATTTTATTTATTTATCATTTTATTTATTTTAATTTTAATTTTAAATTTAAATTAAAAAAAAATCGTTTTTTCCTCCTAAAAACGTTTTCTTATGGCAAAAATAATGAAAAGAAATTACAATAACTCGTACATAAAAAAAAAATGTTAATACATGTTGTCTATTTCGCTGTTTTTTTTTTTTGTTTCTAATTTATTTAAATTTATTGTATTTATTAAAAACATTTAAACTTGTCTCAAATACGTGAACATGTTTTATGCATAAAAAGATTTACTATCATCACCACTTCATATATACATACACCACGTACACCATTGTACACCATGCCATATATAAGCAGCCAGATAACCCAGTAGGCATAATATATGACATGAAAGTGATACATGATAAGCAACTAGGCTGTAGGAAACCTAGCCTAAGATTACTAAACTGGGCTGCAATAGGCATACATTGTCCAAAGAGAAGACATTGCTGAAGAATATATAGCAGTGAGGGCGAATTTAGAGGAACTAGACAATGCTGACTATATACCTGGCAATCATCAGCAATGAGTATTAAAAAATTTGAGTAGAATCGAATAATACTCATAATTCCAGATACTTATAAGCATTCATACTTCTTTTAATATCATGGAACCTCTATTCAGTAATGAGTATTCAAAACGATGAGTAGATTCGAATCATACTTATAATTTCTGATACTTATACGTATCATACTCATACTTATTTTAATGTCATACTCATACTACTCATAATCAAAGTTTGAAATACTCATGGTACTCCTACTTAACAATATGCATGATGTTATTGATTTCGACTCTCCATGACTCATCGTATACACGAATCACAAAATAAGTATGATTCGCATACGAATACTAAAATACGAACTAGAAAGTTTGTGTGTTTGCTCTGTCTTTCTTGCTTGTGTTTTTTCTTTTGTTGTAAATGCAACAACAACTAAGACTGTAGAGTCTCGAGTGACTCGAATCATTTATAAGTATTTTTTCTAAGCTTATGAACCTAAATGAGTAGGCTTATGAATCAAATATATTTCGAATGGTATGAGTTTGATGTCAACTTTGTACGCATACTCATTGCAACCTGTACTTGTAGTGAGTGATTAAATAAAATGAGTTAAATTTGAATATTGTTGACTCACTTATATTCAAAATTTCATGAGTGCTTATGAGTAGCGAAAAAACTATTCATTGCTAATCTCTGCTATACACTACTAACAGATGTCTTATAACTATGTGAACACGCAAAGAAAGATTAGATAGAGTGGCACAAAGAGTAGCATGATGGGCAGTGTTAAAAATATGTAAATTCAAGCAAACTGAATTGCTGAAAGATTCACAGCTTTTAAAATCCATAATAATGCTATCGAAAGACGAAAACAACTTTTACTACTCTGGTAACAATATAACGAATGTAGCGTGCTTGTTTCTTAATGGATATATTAGGTCTTTCATTGATCGCTTTCTATTTTTAACTTTAAATAAAAGAAAGAGCGTGTGGAACATCAACGAAATTTATTATGCTTTTGAAAGACCTATGTATGCCATTACTTGCATACATAATTGGCCAATTACAACCCTTCAGGCAGGATTACAATCTAGTTTCTCACATCACTTATGTTGTGTGTGTTATTTTTATGCATGAGTGCTGGGACCTAGAGTTTAAAGTCGACTCCGAACGACAGATTTTTTTGAGAAACTTTTCCAAGGCAATTTTATTTACTCCCAGAGTTTTTGCCAGAAATCTTCTGTTAGGAAGACGCTGAAGAAATATTTTTCATATTTTCGTTGAAATGTCGATGTCTGACCTGGGGTTTGAACCATCGCCTTACGTTTAATAACCCAACACACTAACCTAGACTATGGCGACTACTGCAGCTGACAAGTCAATCTAAATTTTACCGAAGGCATGAATTATGTTGGCTTTGAGAACAGCTATGTTTTGTAGGATACTTCCCTTTAAATCATCTGTAATAAGGTGAACCTCGTTCTCGCCAATTCCCTTAAGAGATTGGAGTCATCTTGGCTTTGAGGCTCTAGTTGTTGGCTGTGGTTTATTCGCACACATCTGCGGCTTAAGGAAACCCTACAAGAAAATTTTAAACAGGGTCAACTCGCACGATCTTGATGACCAGTTCACTTCGCCTGCACGTGAGATGACCATGCCCTCAAATTGCTCGTGAACATTATCATATGTGGCATAATTTTTGTGCCACGTAGAGGTATTCTATTGAAATCACATATGCTTGGTGTCCAGATCATCCAATTCAGACCAAAAAAAAAAGAAGTTGGTAATCATCGAACTATGGTGTTCGCTGTTGACATCGAAGACCTGGCCAACGTTGTTTCCAAGGAAATATGTACCCATGATACCGCCAGTCCAAAATTCAAAACAAAAAGTGACTTCTTCAGGATGCATTTCGTGCTTTTTAGACTCATGTTGATTGGTATTGTTCCGAATTCTGCAATTTTGTTTGTTTACATACCCATTCATCCAAAAATGCGTCTCATCATTCAACACGATTTTTCTATAAACATAGCTCAGCTGTTGCTGCAATTTGCCAAGATCGGAGTACTTAAATATCACCATCAGCGTCACCTTGTTTCATTAGCCAAATTTATCCATCTCATCTGCCGTATTAATATAGCAGGTTCTAGAGTGATAGAGTTGCCATTTGCTATTACCTCAAAACAAAGCTTTTTGTGAAAATGTATTATACTGCCTCTACATTCTTTTGTAATTCGATAAATTATGTCGAAATATGATATGTCTTCTGACGTATTCTAACGCTGGATGCTTTGGTTAGTGGTGCTGTGAACACATCAGTTTGGTTTTAGCCTTTTCGAATCAAGCCAAAGTAACACAAGTAACAAGAGCGCTGAGTGCTAATTATACCTCCCAAGAGGGCGAACCTGATAAGTCAACCAATCTAACTTAAATTATGGTACCAGTAATGTTTTTATATTCCAACTTCTGAAGTCTTGAAAGGAAACTTAGGCAGAAAATGATAATTCTGGAACACAAAAAGAGCCCCAACGTGTAATTGTAATACTATTGGCGATAGAAAGATATGCTTTGCCAAATTGCCAACTGGGTTGCAACCTATTATCTTCTCGTATGCCTGTGTTTGTCACAAACTACTCCAGTGGTACTTTTCTTATTTCTATTACGTTACGTTTACTTATGGTACCAACAATGCATATTTATTTTTGTACATTTTATTTAATTCTCTTTTTTTTCGATTTTTCTATTTTTCTTCTCATGTTAAAATATGTTAAACAGCAGTCTGTTTAATTTATGTGTATGGGGGCTATTTCTTCTTTTTGAATATTTGAATACAGAATGCCAGAACGATTAAAGCCAATAGGCCACCACACTATACGCGACTATAACTTAATCGATAACTTTTTTGTTGTTGTTTTTTTTTGTGTTTTGTTTAATAAAATGAATATAAATATTGTTGTACTGTATGAATGTATAGTTTGTTGTTGTTCTTGTTGTTGTAGTTTTTTTTTGTCTTCTCGCAATATTAGTTTTGATTATAAAAATAAATTACAAAATGAATGACTTTTGGTTGGTATCGGCTTGTATCGCTGGCAAAACAACAGAGAGAGAGAGAGAGAGAGAGAGAGAGAGAGAGAGAGAGAGAGAGAGAGAGAGAGAGAGAGAAAGACCGAGATAAAAATATAAAGAATTGCTGTCATAATGATGTTATTGCTGTTGTTATAGGCAAATGGTTAAAATTAACAGTTAAAAGTGTTAAATATTCAAGGTTTTTCAATAGATTTTCAAACACAAATGAACACATATGTACAAACGTTCATAAATAGTCCCCCTGTTTTAAATAATGAAAATACTCGTAAATTATGATACACGCCGTGTTCAAGTGTATTTGAAAGAAAAAAAATTTGAAGTGTTTAGGATTTATGAATATCAAGAGCACTTTGAATATCATCCGGGGATTAGTCTCTAATGAAGCAATAGATTGTGTTGGAACAGCAAAGCTATTTACACTATTATCGTCCACGAACGAACATGCTTTACAAGACGGACCAGTGAATGCATTCGATTTTAGAAAAGAAATCGACCCGTAGTATCGATAAAAACAGAGAAATCTAGGGCTCAGTGCAACGGTAATCAAATGAAATAGAAACATGCGTCGCCACAGTCGAATAAGTGGGTGTGTTGGCTTATTGAACGAGAGTCCATGGTTGAAAATCCTTCTCAACTCAACTTTATCATTCATAGTCGACATAAAAATCTAGATTCTGTTAACATGATTGATGCAGAAAGTAGGTTGTATTCCTGACTATAGGGTTCTAATGACCAATTAAGTAAGTAAGAAGCGTAGCTTACCATTGCTAATAACCACTTCCCCCTTTTATTGTAAGACAGCGAGAAGCTTTAAAATGAATCTCAAGTTATCAAAGCTAATGTAGAGGGGAGAATAGTAGGGTAGCCAATTTAAATGAAATATTTTTTTCACAATCTCAAGGAACTAGAGCACTTGAATGCCTTGTTCGCTGCTTGAAAAATATGCTGGTTTTAGAGAACTTCCGGAATCTTCTTCGATTGTGCTAGGCATGCCACTTGCCTAGTTCAAGTTGGCTATTGTGCGGAAATTCTTTTGACACGCCAACCTATCCTGGGTCAATGAGGAGTCCTGCTCCATAGCTAGACGCACTTGGCCCTTGTTGGATAGTAGGCGTACGAACCAGTTGCTTAGACTTGGTCGTAATATCATCTCGACCACAGTGGCCATGCTTACGGGCCATTGCGTTATGGGCAGAAACGCGGAAAGGATGCGGCTCCGATTCAACGACTTCTGTTGCGGGTGCAGATCCGCTGAGGAAGAAGAGACTGTGATCCACTTCTTCTGTCAGTGTCCGTCACTTGCTAGGTGCAGGAACAGATTATTTGGCTCTCCGTTTCTTGTCAACTTGACGGAGCTATCATCTATTGACATCAAGGATATAGTTTCGTTCATCAAACTTTCTGGCTGGTTTTCCTAGCGTGGGGTAGTCGTGCTTCTGATGAGCAGCCCTTGTGCTGGCCAACTTATTCCTCCTCCCTGGTCTTGGTGGAACTTGGTCGGCACAGGGACTGCGTTCACAACGGGCCGCTATGCGCGCTCAAGTGAGCTTTGTGACATGATCAAAGCTATCACTACGACCTAACCTAACCCAACCTAGAGAACTTCATATACGTGCTCAAAAAATCAAGAGCTTCCGGCTCTTAATTCGGATACAGGGGACCTACAGTTTAACGGCACCTTCGAACGATAGATTTAATAAATTCAGATGTCTGAGCTTTGGTTTGAACTACGAACTCGAATCTAAAAAGCCAACACAATACTTACTATGTACGCTATGATTGAAAACTCGTTTCGACATGGTTGGACCTCTGTTTTAGCCACGTATCGTTACCTATTGAAATAGTAATGAGAATGGTCGAATATCTACTCGCCTCTCAATCTTAAGCTTCCGTAATTCATGCGAGCTCTCATCTACAGAAGAAAGTTTCTATCAACTGTTTGCACTGATTCAGTTACCAAGAGCATTGATAAAATTAAACTATGGTCAAAGGACAATTGACGTTAATATTGCTGTAATCTGTCAAAGTGGAAATGGGGTCAGAAGTTTACTGGATAAGGTTTTTAACTAAGATGAAAAGCATTGAATTGAATTGCTCTAGCGAAGAGCTGGTTTACAGCTTAAAGCGAATTCTAAAGGGTGTTTTTTATAGAGGTATAGAACTTTAAGTTGGCATTACTTTTCAAGATGGCGACCGATTTAACAGCTGTCAAGTGATTTATTCTCAGTTTGGTTTGGCAATTCATCATGAATAGACTCACGCCTGAACAACGCTTGCAAACAGTGCAATTTTATTTCGAAAATAATGGTTCTGTGCGGAAAACGTATCGCGCACTACGTCCATTTTATCGTCGACAAAATCGTCCATCAGAGCAGTTAATTCGATTAACCATGGAACGTTTTCGCACCACGTTTACTCTTATTGATAACTCGCATCCCCAGAGACGCTGTACGGTGCGTACAGAAGAAGCTATTGCTGCTGTAGAGCGTAGCATTGAGGAAGACCCGAATGAGTCCATCCGCCATCGAGCACAGGAATTGGATCTGTGTCCATCCACTTTATGGAAGATTTTGCGGAAGGATCTTGGTTTGCGTGCTTACAAAATCCAACTCGTGCAAGATTTGAAGCCAAACGATCATCAAGTAAGGCGTAGATTCGTCGAATGGGCCCAAAACGAGATTACCGTTGTTCCCGATTTTCATAAGCGAATTTTGTTTAGCGATGAAGCGCACTTTTGGTTGAATGGCTACGTTAACAAACAAAACTGCCGCATTTGGAGTGAAGGTAATCCTCAAGTGTATGTGGAAACACCGTTACATCCAGAAAAACTGACTGTTTGGTGCGCTTTATGGGCTGGTGGAATCATTGGTCCGTACTTTTTCAAAAACGATGGTGGCCAGAACGTTACAGTCAATGGTGATCCGTATAGAGTCATGATTACAAACTTTTTCATTCCTGAATTGAATAACCATGATGTCCAGGAGATGTGGTTTCAACAAGACGGCGCAACATGTCACACAGCTCGTGCCACAATAGATTTATTGAAAGACACGTTTGGTGACCGCGCAATTTCACGTTTTGGACCTGTGAATTGGCCTCCAAGATCTTGTGATTTAACACCGCTAGACTACTTTCTGTGGGGCTATGTAAAGTCATTGGTCTATGCGGTAAAGCCACAAACGCTTGACCATTTGGAAGACAACATTCGCCGTATTATTGCCGATATACGGCCAAAAATGTTGGAAAAAGTCATCGAAAATTGCCAGAAATCATGTTTAAAATGTAATGCCACAAGATTATCTTTCGGATAAATAAAATTCATGTCAATCGAATAATCCATCGTTGTTTTATTGCAACTTAAAGTTCTATACCTCTTTAAAAAAAACACCCTTTATAAGTAGAAACAAAAGGCCATACCCTTAGAAAAAAACCCAAAATAATTCACTCGAATTGCTGGAATAGTACAGGAGAAAAGGCCGTTCTGCTCATACATGAAGAGATAGATGCCAGAGTGAGCAGCAGCGAAATAAGTTGTAGCCAAGAACAACATAACGGTTTACTCTAGAAACTTTGCAGATCCCAAAGTTTCATGTAGCCTCCAGGGAAAATTTTATTCTAAGGCGAGTAAAACAAAACTAAAAAAAAATAAGTAAACAAGACAAAAAAACAAGAACAAAATATACACATCGTACGGTACACAGAATTAAACAGACAAATATACGAGAAGGTAGCAAACTAAAGAACTAAAAATCCAATGATAACAATTCATAGAATGATCGTAAAGTTGCCAGATATTAAATAAAGAGTATAAATAGAGCGAAGAACCATGCTGCCAATGAATGGTGAATTGTCATTGTGATGTGATTGTGGCGTGAGCCTATGTATGTTCAATAAAGAAGAGTTGTATTGAATAGTAAGCGTTAAGGAGATATGAATATAATTAATGGTTCAGTGTTATCAGTTGAAGTGTGCTGTTATTTAATTAAAAAAAAAAAAGAATTTAAGGGAATAAATAATGATCACAAATAAATAATTTATTTTATTTCTATTGCAGTCATCAAGTCCACAATAAATAAAAGTGGTATGATATAAGCAAATATTCTCAATTTCTCGAACAAAAACACAATTTTGTCCGAATGTTTTTTTTCAAAATGACAAGTCAAATGTAAAATACATATGACATAAGATGATCTCAAGATGAACTAAGGAAAGTTGGCTAGGTTTTAAGTATAATATTTAATTAAATATTTAGTTTATTGAGATTAGTTTCTAAAAATTTATTTCATCTTAAGAGAGGATGTTGTTGATTGAGCTTAAAATTTCAATTTCTCAAGAAAAACTTTCTCTAAAAGGACTTAGCCAGACAGTAACAAAATTAGGAGCTCTTTATGCGGGCTATTAAAATCCATCTGTGAAAGCATTTTTATGTTAACAAATAAATCATGAATAAATTAGTGTCAAGACCATCATAATTTTCATCAAATCAGTCATTAATTAAGAATACTTTCCGTGTTAGCCTGTCTATAACAGTCAATTAGAAATTTATGTTTTTTGGAACTAAAAACAAGACAAATTAATAGCAGAGAGCCAAAAATAAATACAAAATTAGAGAAAATTTATTAATTTTGCAAAAAAAAAAAAAGAAAAATACGCCCGTTTGCAAAAATTTTTAAACAGAGAAATTGGGGGAGGGGGGGGGGAAAGGAAAAAGCCCAGCCATTATGATTATTATATGAGGCAGCAGCACACTATCATTATCATATCGTTGCCATCGCTGCTTCGTATTTGACCCAATTTCATCCATATGTTTTCTTTAACGTTTTTTCTTTCTTTTTCTGTTTTTTCTTTCTTTCATTCGTCTTTTTTTTTTGTTTGTTTGGTTTTCGTTCAGCTGATTATTTTAAGCATTTACTATGCAAACAAACATACATACTAGATATTTTCATAGATCGGTATCTAAGGCAGAAAACAACAACAACTACAATAATAACAACAACAACAATAGCAATGAGAAAAGAAATCTATTGAAAAAAAATTTGTTTTTTCCTTCAGGTCTCTCTTTATCTTTCTTTAAATGACACAACACAACATGGAAACAAAAACCACCGAAAAAAAGAAGAAAAGAAAAGAAACTGTAACGCCAAATCAAAAAAATTAGAAAAACACATTAGCAGCGTAAAACTTTAAAACTGCAAAGCTGCACAAAGCGGCACAAGCAGCAGCAGCAATAGTTGTGTTAGCAAGTAGAAGCAGCAGCAGCCAACAATTACGCATTTGTTGGCAAATCATTTTAAACAATTCCGTATTCCCTCACATTCATACACACAGCACACACACCACACCAGGGGCCCGATGCAAATCCATTTAAACGTTGAGCTCAAGCCAAATTACGACCAACAATGAACGAAAAAAAGGAGAGAAAAAATTAAAAAAAAATTGCTAATTTTTTTAATTTATTTTTTATTTATTTATTTAAGTGAAGAATCATTAACAATAAAAAAAAAGCAAAAACAACAACAACATCAAAAAAAAAAACATCAACAAAAAAACAATAAAAAAGAAGAAAAATTAAGTACCACAAGGCGGACAAACATTTGCGCGACTGATCATTTCGTTTCTATTTCACTTGAAACATAAAATTAAACACAAAATACAGCGACAACAACAGCAACAAAATAAATACCACAAAAAACAACAACAACAACAATGTATACAAACAATTTCAATAGATACGTCAACATACCAAAAAAAAATGTGTTTTTGTTGTTAGTGTAACCATAATTTGTGATTTTAACTATGGGCCTGATAAGATCCAGTGCTTGGAAAGAATGAAATCATCAAATTATAAGAAATATTTTTTTCAATAAAAAAAAGAACAAAAGCCCAGAAGATATAACAAAAATTAGCTTGGGGTCCACGAACAATATTTTTTCTGCTTTCCTGAGCATAACTGATGTTAGCGATCATGTTTTCCAACAATATGTTTAGTTCTTGCATCCAATCAAAGAGTAACAGCTATTGTACAGCGCCTAAAGATCGTGTGTATTGTAAAAGCCTTTCACAATAAACTCCTAATGCAAGCACTTCTACAACTGGAGGCACTACAGTGTCATTCGAATACTAAAGCCTCTTAGCTGTGCAGTGCAAGATAATCACAAAAAATGTATTCCGATCTCTCAGCGACAATTTCACAAAGTGGTACGGCACCTTTCCATGCAATGGCCTATTAGTTCCATAAAAGCTTGAATCTGCTTTACTAAGCAAGAGAAACTATCTAAGATTACACTATTCTGCCCTTTACAGTCATGCAAGTTCCTAACTACTTGGTTTGCCTCGGCACAGGTAAATAGAATGGCTCAGGCCAATTAGTAGCAGTTAGTTCTCCTTCGCATTATCCTCAATGTAACATGTCACAACGGTCTAAGCACTCAATTGTCAGATTTAAGCTGATTATCGTTGATTGATGGGCTTTCAAGCCGCTTGACAATCCGAAAATCTATATATAGAAGGAGTTAGTCTTGTTTTCATTCCTGTTCATTCCCTTGCACATTTTCCAACAATATGAATTTCTTTTTGAAAAACAATCGCATCCATTTGTATCATTACATCCATCGATACCCCATAACTGAAAGCCTGGCTTCAGTGTACACAGTCATTGGCAATTACCCGGCAATCGCGGATGGAACTGTTTTTGGTGACAGCATGTGTCATCACTATGGAATGTTTTCATTTTTCTGTTCAAAAATACTTTTTAATTTTAGGGCATCAGAAAGACCTCCCTTCTCGATCATGATTGAAAGCGATCATGTCCATGATTGAAAGACCAGAAACACATTTTTTTGACTACGACAAGAAATGTTCTCTTTGGAAGCTACCAGAATGCCTTTTTTCTCATGATATCCTGTTGATTTTTCAATACATTTAAACCATGCAGTTGGTTTAAATTAGAACACACTTTAGTATAAGTTTTAACAAACGATGTGTCAGATGACTTTTACAGAAGCAATGTTTTAATAGTACCGCACGCTGTAGGAGAAAGTTTGGCAAGTCAAATGTAAAATACATCTCATGTAAGATCACTATTAGGCCGACACCTTTTACAGAAGAAATTTTTTAATAGCAGATGACTTTATCAGAAACAATGTATGAATAATGCCTCATGGTAAATGCACACGCTGTAGGAGAAAGTTTGGTAAGTCAAATGTAAAGCACATGTCGTGTAAGAGCACCATAAGGACGAGAACTTTTACAGAAGAAAAGTTTTAAGAGCAGATGACTTTATCAGAAACAATGTCCGAATGATCCCGCACGGTAAATGCACACGTTGCAGGGGAAAGTTTCACAAGTCAGATGTAAAATACATGTCGTGTAAGGGCAACTTTTATAAAAGCAATGTTTTAATAGCATTGTACGATAAGAAAATATTTTGTGGTGGAAAATTTTTCATGTCAGATGTAAAACACATGTCATATAACAGTATCTTTGTCGGATGACTTGTGCAGAAGCAATGTACGCACTTTACAATTGGAAATTTATCAAGAAAGATGCAAAATATGTCTATGTCATGTAGGACGACAATTAAATAATAAAGAAGTAACGTTTTAATACCTAATTTGCAGGAGAAAGTTTACCAAGTCAGATGTAAAACACATGTCGGATGACTTTTACAGAAGCAATGTTTTAATAGAAGAGAAGCTAGATCGTAATCCTGACTGAAGGGTTGTAATGACCCATTATGTATGTGTGTATATATGTAATGTTTTAATAGCATAAGTAAGACATGAACATATTGTTAAAGAAAAATGTTTGAATTCATATGTAAAATAAGTGTTATTGAACAGAAATTGTGTCAGATGACTTTTGCAGAAGCAATGTATACCCAACATGTACACACTTTATAAAGGAAAAGTTTTCAAAACAAATGTAAAACATTTTGCCATTCAGGAGGCCTTTTAATTAATGTTTGAATAGCGCCACACGATAAATAGAAATTTTAAAACGCTAAACTTTTCAAGTCTGATGTAAAATACATACATAATGTAAACGAAAGCTTCACTTGCAATATTTCATACATCAGCTGTTATCGTTTAAAAACAGAGAACAAATGATTTCATTGATTTACAGCTCTGCTACTTTGATAGCCCGTAGTGGCTGATTCTTTGCTCCCAACTAAATTAGCTTTTAGTAGGTAGCAACTGCCTGCCTGTTATGCTTTGTGAACTTTTTTGCAAAAAAAAAAAAAACCAAACTGAACAACAACAACAACAAAAACATAAGCAAACTACAAATGAAGACCAAAAAAAAAATTGCTATAACTGTACTCTGTGTTGTTTTAATTTAATACAAAAACAACACCACACAGTAGCCAGCGTACAGATGTACGTACATGAGTAGATACGTACCTCTCTACTAACTTTATGTATTCATCTGAATGTTTAAATTTAAAAAGCGTTGAGAAATTACGCAATGCGTTCACATTTAATTTCAAAGTTTCTTTTTTATTTTTTCTTCAACAAATAGAAACGCTAACAATAGCAACAACAACAACAATTATATCAGCAGCAATCTATTCATGACCATAAAACATACAAAGTTGTTGCGAATTTTTTTTTTCTTTTCTTTTGATTTAATTTTTAAACAAAAAAAACGAAAAAAAAAACTGAGAATGATATGAGGGTCTGATAGAAAATTTTTGCAAAAAAGTGAAATCTACTTTTCGCTGGTGGAATGTATTGAAAGTTTTGGCTACTGATGGAACGTCTAATTACTAAGAGCCACATGAGACCACAAGTAGATGTACTACAGCTCTACTTACTATTCACATGATAGTTGAATGTGATAATAGGCAGGATGCCAGAGAAATTACTTGGCCTTTAAAGCGCTATCGGCGAGGGCTGCTGTCATACGGGTTTAACCTCTAAAAGTAAGGAGTATTGTAGTCGTAGGCGAAGAAGGCAACAACAATCGATGCAGTCACTATACGATACACTCGTAATTCAGCAACAATCAATTGAACACTTCCAATATTAGGGCTGCTGTCGTAGAATAATATCAAAAAGGGGAGTTCGTTAGAAGACTTTGCGAAACGACTTAGTAAGGCGACCCTGTCTAAAAAACAAACCCCACCTCCAAACCAAGCAAATATTATTGATACGAGCAAACACCGTAAAACCGCAAAGACAACAGGTCTACTTCCCTGTAGATACAACAAAAGTGAGGTTAAGTCCCAACTTGAGAAGATCTATTACCGCGAACAATACCTTCTTCTGCTTTTTCGGGTATATCTGATGATCGGCATGTTAGCGATCATGTTCTCCAGCAATCTGTGTAGCTCTTGTACTTTTAAAAGGTTACTCGATCCATATTTGTTTGGCAGCTATAGTAAGGGTACATAGAACAGCGACTAAAGGTCTTGTATTGTGACCTTAACATTTTCCTTCGAATGCCCACACTATAATGCCATACAAGTGATAATGCCTCTTAGCTGTGGAGTGCAAGATAATCACAAAGAATGTGTTCTGATCTCTCAGTGGCATTTTTATAAAGTGGTGAATTTAACATGCAATGAGGCGTAAAGTAACACATTAGAAGGCTTAAATAAGCTTTACTTAGCTGAAACCATTTACAACGAAACTACAAAAAAAAAATTCACTAGTTTAGTATCGTTTTGCCTTATAGACTCAACATTTCCTATTGGGTTCTTTAGCCCGGCATAAGACTCACTTCCGTGCTTTTTTTTCATTTACGCGTTCGTTCACTATTTTTAGGCACCAACTACATAGGCACACACACCCATACAAAACTACACAAACGCACAGAAGCTCTCTCTGTCTCTATTGCTCTGTCTCTACCTCTATTTCTATAACATGATGGCGGGGTGAAACACATTTTTTTTTTTCGATGGGAATTAGTTCAGCGACTAAGAACTTTGCTGCTCGAACCCTGCTCTGGTCCATCAACTTAATTATGACTACAAACGGCAAAAAAAAAACAATAACAACAACAACAACAACAGAAGTAATCATAATGGCGTAAGCAAAAAATAAAAAAAAAACAAAAAAACTATCAACTAATTTTGAAGGCAAACACAACCAGCCATAGAGCCGTTTAGAAACTAAAATTCGCACATTTCTGTCCTTGACATACTTTGCGAAAAAAAACTACAAATAAAACAAACACACACACACACTAAACAAATAGCGAAAAAAAATTATGCGAAATTATCGTATACATATGTATGTATTGTGGTGTATGAGTGCGTATATGTATGTGTAGACATGGAATCGGGTGCGTTCAATGGAACATTATTATGTACACATCATATCTACGTACGTACGTACGTACACTTGAAAAAAATGGGCACAAAAAAAAACTGAAAAAGAAAAACCAAAAAAAATAATTAGAAATGAGAGAGAAATCGTATCGTGGCTAATTGGGTCATTAACGAAATAATTAAACGAAAGTGAGGAAATGAATTCAAATCGAAATCGAGTTTCTAAGTGAGTTCATAACACCACAAAGTTTTCAAGGAAAGACAGGGAAATCGAACAAAATGGTGATGATCAATAACAAGAGAGCCATAGTGAGTAGCAATCATCCCATCAAGTTTATTTCTAAACCTTAAAGCTTTTGGGTATTATGAGAACATAGAGAGTGGCTTGTTTCAAGGCACTTTATTACCAAAATGGTACTTTTTTCAAAAAAAGGCATTTTTACAAAAAATTGGTTTTTTCAAAAAGTTCAGTACTTTTACATATTTTTTTTATTTAAAAAGTACTGCAAGTAGTAAAGGTACTTTTTTATAAAAAGTGTATAAAAAGTATATAAAAAAGTACTTAAAGTACTTTTATGAAAAAAAAAAATACTTTTTTAGAAAAAAAAATAAAGTTGTAAACAAAAGTAGTAAGGGTACTTTTTTATACAAAAAATATATGAAAAGTATATAAAAAAGCACCTTTACTATTTAATACTTAATACACTTTTATAAAAAAAAGTACTTTTACTAACTACTTAACGGTACCTTATTCTCAATATGGACTTCTGTTCAACAAATTGTATTCTTAAAAGTACTTTTTTATAAAAAGTATATAAAAAGTACATGAAAAAGTACTTTTAAGAATATAATTTGTTGAACGGAAGTACTATTTAAGTACTTTAAGTAGTAAAAGTACTTTTTTATAAAAACTATATAAAAAGTATGTAAAACAGTACTTTTACTACTTAAAGTACTTAAATAGGACTTCTGTTCAACAAATTGTATTCTTAAAAGTACTTTTTTATAAAAAGTATATATAAAAACTATATAAAAAAGTACTTTTAAGAATATAATTTGTTGAACAGAAGTCCATATTGAGAATAAAGTACCGTTTGAAAAAAGGTACCATTTTCAAAATGCTACCTTTTATGATACTTCTTTAAGAACTCACCTTCTTTTAGTAGATTCTAAAGAAAGTTTTTTCTTTTTTTTTTGTAGTCCCCGTAGTGTATTAAGTAAACTTATTAGACGAGAGCCCACTGTTCAAATCCCAGCTCATATATCTCCATCAAAACAAAATGTAAAATAAAAAAAAAATATTTTCTTCGGCGATTTCTTCTCAGCAGTCTGCAGGCAAAAACTGTGAGAGAAAAAGAAAATTGCAATGAAGTTTCTTCAAAAACTTTCGTTCGGACTTTAAACTACCGTGTGGTAGCGGGAATAGAATACTACCACAGTGATCACCATACTTGTCGTAAGAGACGACTAAGGGTGCTGCTACCAGTTAGGAACTATTTGGGGTTCAACTGGCAGCAGTCTGGTCTTACTTGGCTTCGAAGCTCCGACCCCTAAACAAGAGGGAAGTCATACCCAAATAGTATGGCTTCGAATTGCTACCTACATACAGGTTTACAGCCAGTGTTTGCAGTATGTGGGGGCGTTGGTAGACGTCAGAGATCAGCAATGAATCGCTTATTCGCTACTCATTAGAACTCATAAAATTTTGAGTATAAGTGAGTCAACAGTATTGAAATCCAACTACTCTGATTCATTCGTACTCAGTACAACATTGATTTAAAAGTACAAGTTGCAATGATTATGAGTACAACGTTGACATCAAACTCATAACATTCGAACTATGTTTGATTCATACGCCTACTCATTCAGATTCATAAATTTAGAAAAATACTTATAATACTTATAAATGATTCGAGTGATTCGAATAATTCCTCAAAATTTACAGTCTTAGTAGTTGTTGCATTTACAAAGAAAGAAGAAAGACACATAAACAAAAAAGACAAAGACAGCAAGCAGAGCAAACACACAACCTTCTTGTGAGTATTGTAGTGTTCGTACCCGAATCATACTTATTTTGTGATTCGTGTATACGATGAGTCATGGAGAGTCGAAATTAATAACATCATGCGTATTGTGAAGTACGAGTATACTCATGGTACTCAAACTTTGAGTATGAGTAGTATAAGTATGACATTAAAATAAGTATGAATGCGTATAAGTATCAGAAATTATAAGTATGATTCGAATCTACTCATCGTTTTGAATACTCATTGCTGACCTCTGGTAGACGCATTGTATTTCACTGGTGTTCCAGACGCCGAGGGATATGCCATCATGGCGGTGCTCACGTAAAACTGGAATACAATTTAAACTGGCGCTAATCATGGATATAATTAACACACAAGACATGGATGGTATGAGGTCTTAATTCAGACTAAAGAACTAGTTAAGTAAGTAAATAAGAAAGCAAATATCGAAAGGCTTATATAGCTTTTAAATCTTCGACATAGAATCACAGCCAAAGAACTTATCCTTATCAATCCAAAATTTCCAATATTCAGATATAATACCTGCAGTCTTGTATTTGAAGCTCATGCAGTTCCACTTAGACCTTCCGAAGGCATCTGTAAACCTTGAATATATTGTAGAAAATTCCATGTACTTTCTAAACGATTAGGATTACGAATAAATACCTCTTGATGACCCTAAGCAAATCCATTGAATGTGAAATTCTCAACTGAACAACTGAATCTAAATTGGTTACATACTAAAAAGGCAATTTTACATATATGTACGGTCGGCACACTTACTCAAACCTTGAAAATGTTCAAAACCCCGATATAGCCTTCCAATCTGGAATCCATTCAATCTGTATTTGCACTCAATATAGTAGATAGGCTGGTTAAACAACAAAAATTTCTTTCCATGTACATTTCTACACACATTTATTCTACGCATATCCAACTGATACGAAAACTTTCACACAGACGTTTACACGGCCAAACTAATTGATACGCAACAGCAATAAGGCAAAGAAAAAAAAAATTTTTTTGCAAACAAAAAAAATACAAAAAATTAAAAAAAACATACAATTAGAGGCTCCATATGAAAGCGAAAGAGAAAAATTAGTTCGCATAACAAAACGAAACGAAAAAAAAATCAAATGGTAGCAGCTGAAGAATTAAAAAAAAATTTAATTTTTGTTTAAACAAAACCCCATAAAAACAAAAATTCCAACAAAAATTAATTGAAAAATAAAATTTCACTTTCATAATTAATGCGTTAATTTATTTCATTTGTTTGATCAGTTTTTAAAATTTTATTGTAATTAATGGTTTTGCTTCAAAATCATTTGATTATTTTGTTTTCGCCTGGCAGGAATGTGGAATTGGGCAATTTGAAAATGTTTTTCATACAATTCATGAGAAATGTTAGAAATTTTCTTTTTAGCAATTTCAAAGCAGGAAAAATTAATCATTAATTATGTGTCAGCATACATGTCGCAACATAGAAAAACATTTTTCTTTTTTCCTAATGACATAGTGTGGGTTTGGGGTAAAAGTAAATTCTTAGTGACAAAAAAAAAACATCATCAAACAACTAAAATGTGTTAATTTGACTGTTCAGCCTTCGAAGGCGACATCTTTGATGTTTTCCATAAGAAACAAAGAGATCAGAAGTAACAACGATTTCTTTCAAATGATGGTATGGCAAGACAAAACTGTGACCTGCTTTTTCCCAAGTTTACAAAGTCACTGAATATCATGGTGGAATTGCTGTAGAATTCATCAAAAGCTATTAATGTTTTCTAGTTTTAATTAATTTCTTCTTTAAATGAAATATTTTGCATTTTAGAACTCTTAAGAAAATATTTTTTCTCCTCTCTAACATTTTACATTTCAAAAAAATTTTTTTTTGGAAACTTATTATAAAATAGGACATAATTTTTATCCTTCCTAGGCCACATTTGTCATTTAAATAATAATAAAAAAATATACGCAGAGTTAGGAAGCCCTTTTCATGCAAAGCATTGTGTTGCAGTTAAAAATGTTAAGTTTTTGCGGAAAAAGATTCGGAATTTTCAAACTTTGAAATTTGATAACGTCCATCTTGTTGAAGCAACTTCTGTCAAATTAGTTGCCATTTATTCAGTTTGTTTTTCCAAATCAGCATGGGCGACCATATACAACGATTCGTGTTCGCTGAGCAGCCAATTGAATCGAAAAATCATCTTCAGCCATGAGGCCTATTTCTGGTTGAATGTGTGTGTGCATAGACAACCGTGTCATATTTGGGACGCCATCAATCCACATGAAATCCAAGAACATCTAATGCAAGCCGAAAGAGCGGGCGGTTTCTTCGTTCCACATTTCTTTAACAAAGACGATGCTCAACCCATCGCTGCAAGCACTATAGGTCGATGAGTAAGTTCATAACTGGTGTTTACAACCCCTCAGCCA
Organism: Sarcophaga carnaria; assembly: GCA_958299815.1. Classification (NCBI taxonomy): domain Eukaryota; kingdom Metazoa; phylum Arthropoda; class Insecta; order Diptera; family Sarcophagidae; genus Sarcophaga; species Sarcophaga carnaria. The sequence continues at coordinate 101,380,342 of OY283149.1, read as the reverse complement.
GGATTATAACCTAGCTTCTCACACCACTTATGTTGTACGCGTTAATTTTATACATGAGTGGCGGTACCTACAGTTTTTAAAGTCGACTCCGAACAACAGATGTTTGAGAAACTTTTCCAGGGCAATTTTATTTCATATTTTCGTTTTGTTGGAGATGTCTGACCCGGGGTTTCAATCGTAGTCTCACGTCTAATAAGCCAACACACTACTTATTAGACAACAGCGACTTCTAGATCGCCTATCATTGCCAACTTATTTGAATCTAATTTGGATGATCTGGACACCAACGACATTTGTTTTCAACAGGATTTCAATATGTTCCGCACAGTTCTTGCCATAATATTGAGAGCATGGACATTTAACATGTGGGTCATGTATACTGACCACTGAGATCATGCTTTTTGAACCCGCGTTAGATTTTCTCTTGTGGTATTCTTCTTCTTCACCGCAAACCATAGGCAACAAACACAGCTTCAAAGCGAACATAAACTCGTTCTCTTACGGTAGACGACGAAAACGAGGTTCACTTTATTACACAGACTTTAGAGGAAGTACCCCCAGTAAAATAAAGGGGTTTATTGATGAAAATCTTATATTAAATGCATGGTTTTACTGTGTCTCAAAGAAAACTCCCCTTTTGTAATTGATTGGCTACTGGATAGCCTAGTGCATTACAGGGATAATACGTATGAATGTGAAACCACTTTTTTGCAGAAGTTTGTCGTGTCTCTTAAAACATCAAGAGTCAAATCAAATACAATGTGTGTGGACACTTCTGCCTCTTTTAATACCTTCAGAAACCATCAGAACATTTCGAAGTGTTGGCTGTACATGGTCTTGGTAGGTTTCCTTATTTCTCTTAGAATATCTGATAACGATAATGGAACGAAGGGTAGAGTTTCTTTTTCTGAGAGTAAAATAATGATTTCCTTTATGTCCCCTTCATTAAAATTAAAGGCGGACGATTCTAGAATAAAAAAGAGAATTTTTTTGGAAAGACAAAATCATGGCCTCCACACTCTGATTCTTTGTGGTAAAAGTTTTCTCTGCCTTACTGGCTGATGACTAGATTATGCAGAAGAAAATGTTCTGCGTATGAATCCTGAACCAAAATATCGTTGAAAATTGTTCACAATTTTACCTATAAGTGGAGTTAGTCCGTTTGTGTCTGATATTCAATAAAAGAATTCATTTCAAAATTAATTTCTTTTTTTGTTTGCACCTAAATTTTATCATTTCCAAACGAATTTGTTTTTCCAAATAGTGGTGGTTAACGAATTTTCTTTTTCTAGTCTGCGTTTATTTTGTAGCAAATCTTTCGCTGAAATTCTATTTGGATTATGAAACGTTTTATGGGCCTAAGCGTTTTTCGCCATGCATTTATTTAATCTCTCTCTCTCTCTCTCTATCAAATAGAGCAATAACAACAACAACAATAATAAAAAAAAATAATAATTTTATTTCATTTCTATGCTGCATGTTGTTACGAATGTTTCCACCTATTTTTTCCAGTTTATTTCTCGACGAATATTTTTTATCAGCAGGGTCTTCTTTTGTAAACTATACATACATAGTTGTATTCTCTACATGCATTACTCTCCTGCTCATACCTTTGCCGAACGTACATATAATAACGTATTAGTCAGTCGTCTGTCCATTGCACAGTGAAGAGTAACATAATCACAGTCACAGCGTAGTAACACAGTCACAGTTGCAGTCTATATTCTATGGCAGCATTATTGTGTGTGGAATTCTTTTATTTTTCACACGACTGGGTTCGTGTGTTGATTAGCAATTTTTCTCTTCTCATTTTATTTTTTTTTTGTTTTTTGGTTTAGTTGGTGTTGTTATTTTAATCAAATTGTTGTTGTTGTATAGTGTTGTATTTTTATATAATAAAATATTATGAATACAACAATGCATAGAAAAAACAAATATTGTGTCGACTTAATACTCTATTTTGTTGTAGTTGTTGCATTTTAGTTGCGCTTCGTTTATTTCGGTTCAAAATGCAAAAACAAAAACTGTGGTGGATAAAAAAGTACCCGGTAAAATACAATCAAACAAAACAAAACAAAATCACACAACAACTATATACAACAACAAATACAAAATAATATACAATTGCATTGATTACAAATTTGTTCACTTTTTTACTTTTGTTTTTGGGGAAAAATTGTTTTTTTTTTGTTTTTTTTTTGGATTTTCCTTGTCACTGTGTTGGTGTTGGTGTTAGCATAAATCTAGCAAAAAAAATCCTCAATTTTATTTTGTTGTTAATGGGAAAATTATGCTAAAAATTCAATCATGTTATACCAACTCTTCTCATATTCAGTTTAACGAGGGTCGTCTCGTAATGCAATTAGGCAACTTCATGATCAGTTTGGATAAAGCTAACACTTTAGAAAAATGGTCGTTATTAGACTACCACGGAAACTCTCTATGTAAGCGTGATACAAATTGCTTCAGTTCAGTGTTAAGTCTCCAAAAGAGTAAACAATACATATTAAAGGCACGCCAGATTTTACACTAGGGGAGTCTATTCCTATTCGCAATATTGAAATCGCCCTAGCCTAGCTGGTAGTGTGTTGGCTTATTAGACATGAGGCCACGGTTCAAACCTGAAATCACAATGTAAGTGGTGCAGGACGGTAGGCCGTAAGCGTTGTATTGACCAATTATGTACGTATGTATGTAATATTGAATATTTGTGTTGCTCAATCGTCGGCTAAAGGAAGGAGATCCTTCTCTAAAAAGATCATTTAGTACTTTACTGACAAACACCTTCTCGTGCGATTTTTGTGCGCTCTCCACACAAGAGGTACCAATCACGTAAATTCACGCCAAATTTGTATCGAGTATAGCACAGTTATACTTGCCGTTGTCTAGTAGGTAGTGTTTTGGCTTATAAGACATGAGGCCTCAATCGTCGTCTGAAGGAAAGAGATCATTTGATCATTTCATATCTTAACGCCGAAAACACATCTTCTCAAGAGCTTGTAGTGTGCTCACCACATGTGAGATACCAATCACGTAAATTCACGCCAAATTTGTATCGAGTATAGCACAATTTAGACTTGACAGGTTTAAGGTGTTTCCCATAACATGGGTATTCCAGATTATCTTAGTAATTTTGGGTACTGTTTCGCTGATCTTGGTGTTCGGTTTTCTTAGATTTTTCAAGTAAACTTAATTAATTTTACAACCCTTTTGTCAGGATTACAACCCAGCTTCTCCTCACAGCACCCATGTTGTATGTGCTTTAATTTTATCCATGAGTAACAAGATCTACAGTTTAACATCGCCTTCGATCGACATATTTGAAAAACTTTTTATGGCTTCTCAGAGTTTTTGCCAGAGCGGCAGTCCCTGTAAGAAATATTATTTTAAGCTTTTCTCCTGTAATTCAATAGCCAAGACAGCTAAGTAATGCGTACTGTGCGATACTAAGAATAATGTTAAATCGCTTCGTATTCTAGACTTTGTGTAGAGATATCCAGTGGGGCGCTTATTTTGAAAAAATAGTGCTGGGGGCCTAGCTCACTAACCCCAGCTTAAGAACTCCTATCATGTTTATGTGGACGCAATTCTTTTGTATTTTATTACATGAATACCAACTTCAGCCCCATTCCCATATGCATACAGGATTATTCTTTGACTAGTATTGCCTATCCGGTATCATAGTGAAACTATAGTGTCAGGCTATAAAAGATCTTCTATATCGCACTCATACCGCAATAGATTGGAAGGTTAGCATCGTTGAACTAGCTGGAATAATAAACCGAGCTATACATTGCATATGAACCGGAAATTTTGTAGGTGAAAACCTGTAGTCAATAGAGTTGTGGCGTTTGCTTACAGTTGTACAAAAACAACATCGTAAATACGATACAATAAAATCGAGTTTTTGAATCGATTCATAGTCTAGCGATATGGATCCAGCATTTCACGCCTACAACACAGGACACTAGTACACTACATTGCCAGAAACAAGTTCAAGTAATGAAAGGACAATTTCAGTAGCAAGCAAGACGGGATAGTTCTTGCCCTAAACAGTTCTTCGAAGCTATGTTGCGAATATTGCTGACACAAATCTGGTTCTCTTTACATATACGGAGACATCTACCCGCAGAATATATCACAGGAACTTCATGGCTGTATATCGAGCTAAAATGTATTGCTTATGTTCTCTTTGCTAGATTACCTACTTTTATTTTCACCCTCGTATATGTATGTGTTTTGTCTACATATACATACAGATACTCCCTCAACGCTTGCCTGGACCTGGTCTGTTATGGTGGTTTTAGGTAAACCACGTTTGGCTGTTGGGGATTTATGAATAAAATATATTCTTTCCAAATATTTTTCGTTAAATTTTTTTGTAACTTTTTTCATAAATAAATATAGAAAAAACACGACAAAACAGAAAGAAAGAAAGATGTTGTATGTGGCATTTAAAAACAACAAAAACAAAAAAAAGAACAAAACATAAAAAGATACCGACGACCGACAGATGAATTTAATCTAAAAAACAACAAAAATTATGCGCAACACAAACTTAGCGAATGAAAAGCGCCAGACAGAAAAAGAAAATTTAAAAATTAAAAAAATATGAAATAAAATGAATGAAATTTAATTTTTGTTTTGTGTTTTTTTTTCTTTTAATGCCGTACTAGGCGGGCGAATTAAATATTTTTATCTGGAAAATATTTTCCAAAAAAAAATTTTTTTTTTTAGTGAAAATAAATTATTATTCATGAAAATAAACTATGACTGCGGCGACACGTAAAAATGAAAATAAAATTAAAAAAAATTAAATTAAATTTCAGGTTTAGTCTGAATTTTATATTTTATGGTTGAAATTTTTTAAAAAACTTTTGGCAATACATTTTTGGTACATTTTTTTTTCAAATTATAATAGTGTTTGTTTACATTATGAAAGTTTTTTGCAGAAATTTTTTTGGAGTATATACCAAAAGTTTTGTTTTTTTTTTGAAAATCCTATTAAAAAATATTAAAAATTGCCAATAAAGCTTAAGGCAACTTCAGAACGATAATTTCGCTTAAGACTTTCAGAAAGAAAACTTTCGTAATATAAATTGGGATCTAATAATTAAAAATTAAAACAAAAAATATATTTTTTTTAAATTAAAACCTAGGAAATCATAGTATTTTAAACGCAAAGGAAAGTTACGCAAATTAAGCCACTCCTAAAGTGAGGACTCGAATCTGATCCTCTATACATATACTCTGAATCTCCCCACAGGAAACTCATGACATTGATAAGGGAACATTGCCAAATAGTGGGAATACGTGTAAAAAGAGGAGGCAATTGAATACACTCTTTGTCGTTGTCCACTATATACATAATTGAAGACCTCACTCTCCAACGGCTTCTGTTAAAGCTGTGATGATGCAAAAGAAGAGATGATTTCTTCAGTGACTTTCTCTCAGCAGATTTCTGGCAAAAACACTGAGAGTAAATAAAATTGCCATGAAAAGTTTCTCAAAAATTTGTCGTTCGGAGTCGACATTAAACTGTAGGTCCCACCACTCATGTATAAAAACTGAACGCACACAACATACATACTTAAGTGGTATGAGAAACTAGGTCGTAATCCTGACTGAAGGGTTGTAATGACCAATTATGCATGTATGTAGTATGAGTGAGAAATGATACAAATATACATGGGATAAAATGAAATCAATGATACTAACAAAGGACGTATGATAAATTCCAAATAAACTTTGCTTAAAGAGGCTGGCAATTTAAGCCAAACTAACCTATAAGATTTTATTCTGATGCTTGACAAAGTTTTTTTAATTTCTGATGATTTTTAACATTTATTTGCCAACCAAAAATTTAAATTTTTTCCCATAAAAATATGACCATGTCTATTAAATATTAGGTGGGATAAAAAATTATTTCTATTAATTTTTTCATTTCCTACAACGGCAACATTTGCAAAAATAGAAAAAAAATCATATTTACATACAATTTTATAATTTTTTAATAAAAAAATATTAGGTGAGTGCAAAAGTAATTTTCTATATACATACATAAATACATTATTACATTAAAAAATTGTAGTTAACAGCAGATTGTACACACACAGTTCTTACAACGATTGATTAGACCACCATCTACGAGTCTACTAGGATGACCAGTTTCCTATCATCTAAAAATTAAAATCATCTGTACAAGTTGTTGCATTTCTTTAGAGAGGTGTAGCAGCTTTTTTACACTCTTACTTAACTGGTCACTATAACCTAGATTCTCACGCCAACCATGTTGAGTTTTAGGAAACTTTTCATGGCAATTTTATTTTACTTTTAGAATTTATGCCAAGATTGCTGATAGGAACTCGACGAAAGAAATATTTCTTTCATATTTCATTCTGTTTGAAATGTCTGAGCTAGGGTTTGAACCACGTGCTCGTTAAATAAGCTAACACAAGTCTTCCTAGACTACGTCGGATTTCTAACACTGATGTTGGCTAAAATAAAAAATTCTAAATTTTCTAGTAGGCGTGGCATCTGTCGTGTTAATGGTAAAATGTCTTGAAAATATCACAGTACAGATCTTTAATTTGGCAAATTGCGAAAAAAAAATTAAAATTCTTGATTGCAAGGACGTGACACTTCTCATCCAACAATTAGTCGAGTTAGGATAATATATTTGGCTTTTGAAGTAGGTTAGGTCGGAGTGGTAGCTCCGATATCGAAGAGCTCACTTGAGCACGCATAGCGGCCCGTTGTAGCGCCACAGGTGCCTTTTGAAGTAACTATAACGACAAGGGAGAAGAAGGATACCACGGACATCTTGTGTGTCGTTTTACAGCATAAACGAAAAATCGTTGAGCACCCAGAATTGTCTGGCAGAACTTTTCTAGCCACATTCGGATTTGGAATAAAATCCGCACCTTCAGTAAACTATCAGAATAGTTGGGAAATGAGTTGAGCATGGATACATGATCGAATATTTTGTACAGATGTTATAACGGGCCAAATAAGCTATGTTTGTTAAGGCGCCTGCCCATTTAACCTAGCTTAAGCTGTCTTACAGTGATCTATAGCCACATGGTTTGAATTAAAACTAGAAATGTTGGCATCTGTCAAACGAAAAGGAAGCATGAAGGAATAATTTCTCCAAACTATGAAATTTGGCAGTTAAGGCCAGACTATGCTGAAGTTTTCTCTTTTAATGGGGGGAAGCCAAACTCTCTGCTTCATATATTAGCTAGATTTGCTTTGGAACGTAAAGTATTTTAGTATATCCAACGTAGTATGTATTAAATAGACTGCAGACCTATGAAGATACAGAAAACTATTTTTAAAGAAATCTGTTAAGCAAAAATCAGGGTAGACCCCCCCGTTCAAGAAAAAAAATAAAAAAAATTTATTTCAAATTCGTCTGCCTTAGTTCAATTCTTAATTGATTCTTTAGATTTTAATGCTTAAAAATTAAATTCAAAGAAGAAAAAACAGAACACAGAAATTAAGGAAAACAATGCGTTAGAAAATGTTTTTCAGGTGAAAATACAAACAAAAACAAAATTAAAAACGAAATAAAAAATTTTTTTATATAAAAAGTTTCAAGGAACAACAACAACAACCACAATTTATCATGTCTACAGCAGCATATACAAGTAGTACTCAGCGATAAAAAGAAATAAAAACGCAATGAAACATGCGAGGCAAAGGCGGCATCAGAAGAAAATTGCAAAAAAAAAAAAAAACAAAAACAAAGCCAAAGCGTGGCGGAAGAAAATTTCATTAAAATACGAAGAAAAAATAAGAAAGAAATTAAATTTTAATTTATTTTCAAAATTAAAATAATTCAGGTGACATTTTTATGTTTTGAATGGCTTTTCTGCTTCTTTTTTTTTTGATGTTTTTGGGAAACTTTTCAGCTCGTTTTGGAAGTTGTTGTGTGTTTTCCTATAAATTATTCCCTTTCTTTTCGTTTTTTTTTTCGTTTTCTTTTTGGATATTTTTTGCTTTTCTTTGTATGTTTCAAAACGAAAGAAAACCTTGTAGATGTTTTATTAATGAACGAATGAATGAATGAATGAATGAATTCATCATGAATTTCATTTTAGAAAAGATAATGAAACAAAAAAAAAACAAATGTAAGACATGCATCATCGCCTGAACAAAAAAAAAACAAAAAAATAGAAAAAAATGCAAGAAAATCGTGCACGATTTTTGCTTAACAACACAGAGGACATTGTCTATGTAACAAAAATTTCAAAATTACAGCATAAAACGCTTTAATTGGCTCACTTTTGTCAAATCAATCAACTTCCAGGGAATGGCTCATTGTTTGGCATTGAAACACTCAAAGTTATAGGAGAAAGAGGAGGATCTAGTGTTCATACCCCCAGGAGAAAACCAAGTCACCCTCACATACGCAGATTACTGATGCACCGTCTAAGCTATAAAAGTTTGAGTCGATTTTTTCTCTCCTTCGTAATGACAGCAAAAACAAAATTCCTTTCTTTTAGGCCTGGGTTAGGTAAATGCTACTGCGGGATCCCAACATTATTTTAGTGGGTTAATGTTTCAGTTTTCCTAACAAATCGCAAAAGGTGGCTATTGTACTTCGGCAATGATTGTGCTTCATAAATCGCATTCCAGTTCAACATATTTTATGGTTGACCATCCTCGTGTATCGAGTAATGAGAGAATGGAATGACAGGCAATTTAAATTTTTTGTTGCACCAAACTTTGCTGTGTATATCGGCAAGGAAATCACAAGTGACACTCTAAATGCTTGTCAGTGCCAGTGAAAAATCGAGCTTCAAGTCCTAATTCGTAAAGCGAAATCAATTTATTGGGAATTCTATCAAACGTTCTAAGGAGGTGGTTTAAGGGCCATTATACATATGTATATACACTTGATGTTCAGGACATACACTTGAACACTCATACCAACCTCTGCCTATTTTGTGAAAGTGACCCCAAGAGTTCAGCTCACATTCTTTATGGCTCACCTCAACATACGGTAGCATGACCACCATCATTACAAGATCTTTCAGTCTTCAAACATAGGACTTGGAATTTCGTAATCGTATTTAGCTGAGATGTTAATGTCATTGTGTGTGTGTGAAGATTACTTACAGTAGGATCTTCTTCTCATTAGACTCAAGCCCGTAGTTTAAATCCCAGTCTAAGCCTTATGAGAGAACGAAATATGAAAAAATATTTCTCCGGCAGTCCTTTGGCAAAAATTCTCAGATGCCTGTCGTTCGGTGTCGACGTTAAACTATAGGTTCCGTGGCGCATGGATAATATTACACGCACTACGTGAGTGGCATGAGAAGCTAGGGGTGGTAATGGCCTGTTAACCCCGTATAGCGTTAAGATCATTTGGCTTGAGAATCTTTTCTTAGTCCCATCAGTTCCGGGTTGTAATTTTATGAGAGAAGGGTCGAAAGGGGTTTGTACATCATGTCTTCACTATGACCTATCGGAAGCATGGAAAAACGTGTCAAGACGTCTTAAGACGTGTTTGACATTTTGGAAGAATTCTTTTCAACATGAAACCGTTTAATTCAGACCTTGCAGGCAGACATACATCATTCTCAAATCTTGCGGTCGAAGTCGACGTTAAACTGTAGGTGCCGCTACTCATGTATAAAATTAGCACACACAACATGGGTGATGGGAGAAGCTAGGTTGTAGTCCTATAACTAAAGGATTGTAATGACCAATTAAATAAACAAATGAAGATCATAAAAAGCGTACAACTCAATGAACAAGATTCCTCACTAAAACACAGAGGGTATCGTTTCAATGCAAAAACAGAGTTGGACAAACCGATCAGTCTTGAACGTGTTACTATTTATGTGCTTAGCTGGGCATACTTGATTAAGGAAACTGAAACAAAAACGTAAAACAAATAGTAAGATAAAGGTAGAAATGTTTTGTGACCGTCATACATACATATTGTTACATAAATCGAAACGACCTAATATCGTTTAACAATAAAAACGATAAACAAAAGCTACCAGCTACACCAACACAATACACACGATACAAATACACACTAATGAACGTGTTGATTATCGAAAGCTGCACACACGCATATGACGAACCTGCTTGCGCCTGTTACCAACAACAACATGTATGTGACAAAAAGGGATAGACAACTTAAGCAAAGTACACAAAAAACAATGAATTACCAATAGAGCTCTCGAGAAGGCGAGATCACGAACCTTCCACTTCAAGAATGTTCGTTAGACTGGTTGTGTTGGACTATAAAAGGGCAGCAGGTCCAGCAGCGAGTTAGTTATAATTCAGTCAGCCTTGTGTGAAGACGCGTTGCGGTTTAAACGTACAAGTGGTAATGCTTGCAAAAAGGTTGTAAGCAGAGAAGATCTAACGAACAGTTGTTAGTGTTAACACGGACAGAAGTGTGAAATATAATAGTGTACAAGCAAATTGTTGTTGTATCGTTAAGTTGTATACAGTGGCACACGAAAGTAGTGTAAAGAATAAAGAGAGTTTAACTGAAATTAAACACATTTATTTTTACTTTGTTTGCAATTAACGAACTCGTATTTAAACGTTTTTAAAAAGGTAGGTAATTGGTCCGTTAGGATTACGACCTTGCTGCTCACTCCACTTAAGTTGTGTGTGTTAATTTTATACATGAGTGGCGGAACCCAGAGCTTAAAGTCGACTCCGAACGATGGATTTTTAAGAGGATTTTTTCCATGGCAATTTTATTTACTCTGAGAGAGTTTTTGCCAGAAATCTGCTGAGGGGAAGGAAGTCGCCGAAGATTAATATTTTTTTCAAATTTCGTTTTATTGCAGATGTCTGCCCTTGGGTTTGCAACTTGGCCTAACGTTTAATAAGCCAACACACTGCCTGCTAGACTATGGCGACTTCGACAGCCCTATACTCCCTAAGGGGGAATAATAACTAAAAATTAGTTCATTGAACTAGGTACGGTTTTATCTCGTGATACACCAAGGGCCCAACAAAATGCTTTTGTTGCGGTATTTCTGGTCTCTTGCATTAAAAATGTTTAACACTTACATTTGTAGTTTAGCCAGCCATAGTGCAAATAATATATACCACTTATAGCTGTTATATAGTTATAGATTTTTTTATTCTGCTTTAAAAAGCACGTACGCATTTAAAAAAAATATTTTTTTTGTTTAATTTTCATAACATTTTTTCTTATTTCATAGCAAACGAACTGAAGGAATAAAAAAAATTTTAAAATCTAAAACTAATGAAAAAACACACAAAAAACGCCATAATTGCGTGACATTAGAAAAAAAATTTTTGAAAAAAAATATATTCTCATAAATATTTATAAAATATTGTATTACAATTTAAATTTGCAAAAATGTAACCAGGTACTCTGGAATTTTTATTAATTGTAATTAAATTTATGAAATTTTTTTAAGTTTTCCTTAAAAAAAGTACAATTTTTTGCAATTTATTAACGGACGAAAACATGCAATAGAAAGAGAGAGAGAGAGAGAGAGAGAGAGAGAACAGCAACATTGTATTGCATATGCATATGCTTTTGTTGTTGTTGTTGTTGTTGTTGTTATTATTTTAAGGTGTTTGAATATAATTTAATTACAAAAAAATTAATTAAAAACCAACAACAACAACAACAAAAATCTTTGTTTAAATCAGAAATTAATTTTATTTAGAGAAGCAAAAAAAAAACAGAAACTAATGACTACTCATCTTTTCTTTTTTTAATCATCGCCATCATCATCATTTCTAATGATGATCATCGGGCAAAAACAAAAACAGAAAAAAAAAATTATGAAAAGCAGGGTTTTAAGGCAGGGACGGGCGTACTTTACACACGCATTCAATTTAAGGAAATTGTTGTAAACGATGATGATATTTTTACTAATGAAATCATGATCTTTTAGGCATGATATCAATATTATTTTTATAATAAATACATAACAATTATTAAGGGTATGCACGTTAAACTAATGAACAACTTCTAAATTATTTCCATTGAAATTTAATTGAAAAAAAAATGTTTTTTATTTTTAAAAACCTGTTTTTAAATCTGAGTCTATAGTAACGACGTAAATTTTGGAGAAGCATGGCTTAAAAGAAAAAAAACGAAAATTTCCCCTCCCTTCTTTTTATCAACAAAAAAATTAAAATTTTTTAAAAATTAACAACAAAAAAAAAATGAGTTTATGAGCATTTAGACCTCTTGGAGAAACTTATGAGTATCTTTCAAGCGGAAGTCTAAGTCAACGAAAGATGCGCTCAATTCAACTTGAATTGGGAGTTTAAAAGATTGGGAATCCGATAACAAATCTATCGGTCAGTTAGGCCGCCATTTGAGTATTCGGATCTTATAAGGTTAAATCGAAAATAATATGCGGCTACCTGGGCAATCTAAATAAAGAAAGTATATTTGCTGGGTCCTTGATAATGGCGAAAGTCTCGACAATGAGCAAGCAGGCGAGCTTGTGATTAGGGGAGCTTCCTTGCCATTGATGAGACCAAAACACTTCTGTGGACTGAGAGCGGATATTTAGAACACAGTGCAAAACAAAAGGGAACATAAAAGAGACTCTTCTCAAACTAAATGGGTTTGAGTCAATCCAAGCGTTTGTTTTGGAAACTACAACAAGAAGAGATCTGAGCCTTGCATCAGACTATCCAGAAACAGCCAGAGGACGGTCTTTTGACAATGCATTGTTGACTCAAGATACGTTTACTCAGAATGGGGATTATTTCGAGCTCAACATATTGATTCTGCGATGATGAGAATGAATCCTTGGAACACATTCTTTGAGCCTGTAAGGCATTAATGAACCTCCAAAGGAAACACTTGAGTGATTATCAGGTGTTCGGCAGGGAACTGGCATTGTTGACACCGATCAGCAACCTGAAGTTTGTCAGGAGAATAAGGAGGAGTGATTAAGGGACATCGTATATACTTGGAGGGAAGTAATATTGATCATATGGTTGCAGTACTACGGCATCTCTTCATGACAACAATATTCGTCAAACGGAAAAGTTGCAAATTTTCACAGAGCACTTGTACATAAGGATTCAATCATTATTCTTAAGGACCCAACCAATTGGATAATAAAAAACTTCCCAGATATTTTTTTCTATAAAAATGTATTCGAGTTCTATTCCCAAAAATTTCTTCAAATGAGTTCTACTTTCTCTGTCATTAAACTTTTGCTTACGAAAATAAAATTAAATCAGAAGAAATAATTCTATTCATGTGCTACTGAATACCCAACATAGATTTTATATTTAAAACTTAATTTTTTTATTTATGAGTTAATATTTAAAATTAAAAAAAAGTTTTTTTTTTGGGTACTTGCCGTTTAAATTTTATAAAATTTCCTTTAATTTTAACGACATCAAAGGGTTGCACATTTCATTTACAGGCCAATTGGTTAGAAAAAAAAGAATTTTGATGAGAAAACTTATGTTATTTTTTGTTTTAAATTATGTTTTTCAATTTATTTTTTTTATTATCAATTTTAAGAATAAATTTCGTTTACGAATTTGCGTTTATTTTTTATGGATGTTTTCAATTAGGATTCCAATTTTTTTCAAATTTTTTAAGAATTTTTTATTAAAAATTTTGTTTTTTTTTATAAACTTTTAAGTAAGCAATATTGATTTTTTTGTATTGAATTAAAATTGATTTAAAATTTTAGTACATAATGGTACTTTTCTTTAGATTTTATTTAATTTAAAATTGGCTGAAATTTTATTGCAAAATTTCGAAAGATGAAATTATATTTTTATTTTTTTTTTTTAAATTTTTATTAAGGTTTTTAAGTTTTAAATCTTTCTTAAACACTTTTCTATTTATTTATTTATTTTTTTTTGTAGATTTTTGATACGGTTAATGTAAATTGAAATTATTTAATTTTTTTTTGTTTTTATTAATTTTTGTTTTTAATTTTTGTAAATGAAATTTATTTTAAACTTGGTTTTAAATTTTAAACAATTTTTGTTCACTTCGGCCATAGAATTTCCAAATTTTTTTCATTAATTTTTAAACTTCTTAATTGATATTTTTCCAATTTTGTTTTATATTTTACAGCGCTTTCATAATTTTTGTAGATGTATTTTGCTTAATAGATTTTTGTTCTAATTTATTAGGAATTCAACCGGGAAAAATTTTACGTTTTTTTATTTTGTATGAGCTTTTTAACTGAGTTTTATTGTATTAATTTTTTATACATTTTAGTGTTAAAATTTGCGTTTCTTTTATAAAATGTTTTTATTTTGTAAATAATTTATTTTTTTTTTTCTATTTTTTTAAATTGTTAACAAAAATTTTAGGTTCAAAATTTTCTTTAGTTTTTTTCATTTTTTTTTTCATTTAATTTTAATTTTTTTTTAACATTTTTAACTGAGTTGTAGTAAATCGATTTTTTATTTATTTTTTATTTTATTACATCTTTTAGGTTTTGAATTTTTTTAAAGTCAATTTGTTTACAAGTGCTTTGAATTACTTATGTTTACTTGTTTTTTTTTCGGTTCAAGATTTTGTATTTGTCTGCTTTTATTATTATTCAATAATAATATTTTATAATATTTTTTTTTTATTAATTTTGTTTCTTAGTTTTCTGAACTACTTTATCCTGAAAAAATGAAATTTTTGTAAAGATTTTGTGGATAGATTTTCCAAAAAAAATTTTGATTTGTATATTTTATTTTTATTTTCATTTTTAATTAAAATTAATTCATAAAAATAAAATATACAAGTCAATTGAATTAATTAAAATTAATTCATAAATATAAAATATTAAAAAAAAAATTATAGTCGGGAGTCGACGTTAATCTATAGGTCCTGTCACATGGTTGTAATTTTGATTAAGGAACAGTAAGTTTTTTATTTAGTTAATGCTTTCGGATTTTATAATTTTTTTTTTGCATTCCCATCTTATCTTATCTTAATTAAAAGCTTAGCTAAAAGGTTTATTAATTGTTTTTAGTGTTTAGAATTTGGTGCTCATTTTTAGACAGGAATGGATAGATATTAAACAAATGTGTTTTCTTTATTTTTCTCTAGCTTTGAAAATGTTTAATAATGATAATATTTTACTTAATTAAAACAATTTCTTTTTTAAATATAATTAATTTAATTCAATTTTATTCAAGAATTATGTATCTTCTTCAATCTTTACTGGTTTATTATATTTTTATTGTTTATTATTGATTTTTTAGATTGCTTCGTATATTGTTTTTAGTATGTTATTTTTTTATTTATATATTGTAATATAAGCTCCTTAAATTCTTTTTAAAATTATCCTCGTTTTAATTTTTATTATTCAACAATTGTCCCCTGGTTTTTCAAAGTAAGGACATTTTTCTCTTGAAATTTTTTTTAATAAAAATAAATTTTTGTGATTAATTCGAAATTGTTTCCTATATTAAGTTTTAAACTATATTTATTTCATTATTATTTTTTGTTTTATTTTCTCTACAAAATTCTTGAAAGTGGATTTTTTTTAATTATTTTTTTATTAATTTATTTTTTTTTTTAATTACCAAACTTTATTTCATATTTATCCTAACAGGAAGTCATTGTAATTATAACTTAATTATTTTTTATGAATTTATTTTCAATAATATTCTTGTTCTTGTTAACGACTTGAGTTTTTAATTAATATTATTATGTATTATAATTTTTTCTTTAAGAAATTAAAAGCTTTTATATCATGTTCCAATTTTTTTTCCATTTTAAAAAATATAATTTTTAGTTTTATTTTTGTTTTAAACTTTGTTTTTGAATATTTTTTATTTATTCCTTTTATTTTGATTTTATTGCTTCTTATTGTTTTTATTTAATTTTTAATTTATTTTTTATTTATTTTTTATTTTTAAGTTATGTCAATTGTATTGAATTATATTTTTATGTTGCTTAATATTATGTTTTTGATTTATTTAAATTAATTAATTATTATTTAATGCCTTAAAAATGTAGTAATTATTCATTTATAGCATTTTTTCAGTTTAGAGTTTTCAATATTTTCTTGAATCGTTTTTTTTTTTCAATATTTAATAATAATTATTAGCTTTATTTTATTTATTAAATTTTTTATATTAAGAATTTTATTACTGATTTTATATTTACAATTTTTATTATTTTTATCATATTCTTTTTATGCTTTTATAATAATTTCCTATATTTTTTAAAATTATGTTTAATTTTTATAATTAATATTAATTTTTTTATTTATATATTTTTACTAAGTATTTGAATTTTTAATTGCAGTTTTAAAATAGATTTCTGTTTAAATTTGGGTTTTTAATTTTCTTCTTTTTAATTAATAGTTTATTGTTTAATTTTTATTGGAAAAAATCACTTATTTTTTATGAAATTCTATATAAAATTTTAAAATTTTTTTATAATAATTAATAACTCAATTTTTAATAATTAATTTAATAATTCATTTTAATTATTTAATTTTAATTTTTAATTTTTTTTTTTAATTTTTTTAGTTTTCTTTTTGTTGTAATTTTAATCACTTGCTTCGTTTATAATTAATAATTATTGTAATAATTTCCAATACATAGTTATTAATAAATAATTAAATAATAACATGCAATGAAAATTTATTTTATTTTTTTCATTCTGGCCAATTAGCAAATCAAATTTTTATACGATTTTTATTGAAAAAAGAAAACCAATAAAAATATAAAAAAAAATAAACTGGTATGTAATGCACTAATAATGGAGATTTTCTCTCTTTTTCACCCACTCTCTTGGAATAATAATTAAAAAAAACACCGTCGGTTAATTGTAACACAAAATTTCCCTTTTATTTGAAATTTCCCATCAAAATATACCTTCAATTAAAAATTTTGTTTTTTTCACCACGTTTTCTTGCTTTTTTTTAATGAGAAAAAAGGAAAAGAAAACGTTATCCCTTTGCGTTGGTTGTTGTTGGTGGTATGGTTTGTTATGATACTCTTGATACCAAGGGAGAGGGAGTTTTAATTCGCCGTTATTTTGTGTTGTTTTTTTTTTTCGAACAAAGTATTCCGTAACCACGTTTCCTTTAAAATATATTAGAGTTTAGTTTCCATATATATTTTAAATAACCGCGATCAATTGCTCGCAATAGCGAAATTAAAACTAAAATAAAAATTAAAGAACTTCAGAATATGCTCGGAAACAAACATGGGCAGTAAAAAAAATACGGCAGAAATAAAAAAACTATTCGCAAAAAAGCAGAAAAGAAAAAAAAATGACAATATTTGCAAAAAACACAGAAAAAGTTGTGCAAAAAGTATACGTTTTTTTTTTGCAAAAATATCTCAAACTAGAGAGAGCTGGGGGGCCTAAGCAATACAAAAGGCACAAGAAAAAAAAACCACTCAAACAGAAATGAACGCCTCTTTTCAATTTGCGAAATATTTTTTTTTTTAATTTTTTTCTAAAGAGTAACAACAATAATACGCCATCAAATGCTCTTCAACTTGACTTTGAATAAAAATTTTTTGCAAAAACTAATTTAATGCTGTGTGCGTGTGCAAATTTATCTTAGCGAGTGTGTGTGTTAATGTTAGTGTGCGAATTTTTATTTTAGAATTAGGCTGACTGTGGCTGGCTCTCTAATAGTTCAGCGAAACAGAATTCGCAAATCACTTTTATTGTGTATTAGTAAGTGAGTGTGTGCCTGAGTTTACTCAATTTTGTTGCTGATTTTAGTTTTCTAGGAGAGTTTTTATTTTTTTTTTTTTTTTTACTTCATACTCTTATAATTTTTTGCGTAAAATATTTTTGCACTCTTTTTTTGCAAAAAATATTTTTTTCTCTCTCTCTCTCTGAACTCTAAACAAAAAAGAAAAAAATTTTGCAAAAAGTAAAAACGAGCACAAAAAGTAATGAAAAAAAAATTCGCAACAACAATATTTAATAAACAAATTATGGTTTGTTATTTTCAGAGAAACAACGGAAGAGTGTGAGAGAGAGCGCGAGCGCGATCCCCAAGCAGCAACACGTTGTTTTGTTGTTGATAATTTTGTTGGGGTTGCTTATCTTTTTTTTTTTTGCAAAAAAACCTTCAAACATTTTCTGTTAAAAATCAAAAGTGCGTATAAATGACTGTATTTGCTGTTGTTTTTGTAATTGTTTGTGGTTTTTAAATGTGGTGTTGAACTCGCAAGATAAAGGCTTCAAAACCTCAGTGTTTTTTGCCTAGACAATGTGCAATTGAAGAGAATATACTCAGGGAAATTTTGCAATTTTAATCCCCTCAAGCAGACTCTACAGTGATCGCCATAAGTGAGTCAACACTTTTGTTCTTAAGTATAAAACAGTTTTGTTCTTAAGTATAAAAAAGTTCCTTTATCATGAATTGTTTTTTTTTTTGTTTTAACATTTTATAAGTAATAAATAAAGGTTTTTATTTTTGGAAATTTATTCGAATATTCTCATTTACTTTTCTCGCTATCCTAAGAAAAGGAATTATTTCAGTGGTGTTTACTCACTTTTGGCGCTGAGTGTAAATTGGACAGAATCTGATATGGATTAACAAAAATTGAACACAGTTAATCTTAGCATTGACTCTTAGTATAAACATTAATGCGCCTGTTATCATTCACAAGGCCTCAGCATTATTGCTGCACCATAACCAGTGCAACATTTCAGCGGGTCACCAAGGAAAGTTTTTGAGAACCTCTCTAATGAGCAAAAATTTACATTTCAAACGATTTTCATTGGAAACGTATAATATTATATCCTAAGAGATCATTCGATTATAGGACTGCTGGTCCAAAGTACTCGAGATTCCCAATAGAATCCCTGAGATTTATGCCGATAGCTTAAAGATGCATGACATGGTGGGCTGTGGTACACTTATTAAGGGTTTAAATGTTTTATAAGCAGAGATCATAGCTATTTTGAAAGCCGTGCAATGCTTATTGGGTGGCGGTTTGTCGGACAGCCAGACTGCGATTAAGTCCCTAACGAACGTAGTTTCAGCATGCCTGCTTGTCGAAGAAATTTGGAAATAGCGTTGCTGATAAGCGGACCAGAGCCGTTACAGAGCTCGCAATCAAACGCATGTTACAGGGCATATGTACTCTGACGGCCTAAGTTAATTTGAATATTATCCGCTCGTTTTACAGGGAGGCTCAATTTCGGTGGCAGCAAAAGCGCACGTGCAATATGGCTGGAGTGCACCTACTAATTTCTATCATTAAGTCACATGGTCATCCATCGCACAATAGCAATTCCTACTAGTCACCGTAGGTAGGCATGACGATAGGCTTGGCATTCCGGCAAATGACTTTAGCTGGAGCTGTGGGGGCCTAAGGAGAAGAACGAGACTCTCTTTTACCTCATGCGTGAGTGCCCTGGACTCGAGTTGGCTTCCTCTAGGGCATGTTTGATCTCCCCAAGTTGATTATTGATTGCGATATAATTATGGGCGTAGATGCTTGTGTAAATGGGACCTCTTCCTTTAAGGAGGGTTCTCCACCTTATCTAACCTAATCCAACGCTATATATCCTATGCTTCTATTCTCTTCCACCAATATCCCACCCAGAATCTCTGGGTGGACACCACATATTGGTTTTGTTCAGAATTCTATGCACAAATGAACAGTACCTGCGGCGTTGAAAATATATGTTTCCAGGGAGAGAGAGAGAGATGTTAAAAGGGCTTAATGGGTGATGACTTTCTCTCCTGACATGTGAAAATTTAAAAAATAAACTTAGTAAAGTTTGCTATTTCGCCACCAACAGAGTAACAAACGATGAATGTTCGAAAATTAATATTTATTATCAAAATATGCGTTGAGTCAGAAATAGGTTTCCATCTGAAATACGTAAAATTATCTTTAGTGGGGAAGAAACCGAATTGCAGGATTTTGTGAGAAAAGCAGACGACAACAACTCAAAAGTCTGTAAGGACCACAGCATTATTGGACCATACTTCTGCAAGAACGATTAAAATCTCAAAGTTACAGTCAATGAAACAATGTACCGTGTGATGATTACGACTTGTTTTCGTTACCCAAAATGAAAGAAATGGACTTGTTTGACATGTCAAATGGGAGTCGTTATCATGAAACTTTTGAGGGATTGTTTGTTGTTGAGGAATGCTGAGTGAATTATAGTCACGTTTCGAAGTAGTTTACTTCTAGTGAAAATACGTGAAGAGGAAGGCGCCGAATAAATATTTCTTTCATACTTCGTTGTTGCCCAAAATAATGAAGACGAAAAATTGTTAAAAAAAAATCACTCGTTAGATAGATCAATAATAGTTCAATAATGGTCAATAATAGTTGATAAAAGTTTTCAAAAAGCCCGCATAAACATTTTTTGGTTTCTTGAATAAATTTTTGAAAAAAAAAAATTTTTTTTTTTGTCTTTTAAGCCACTAGCCACAGCCAAGGTTATCAAGAGGTCAAAAGAACAATAACCTTCAAAGAATTTTTTTTTTAATTTTAAATTTGTTGCCAAACAACGATTAGCTTAAGCAAGGTTCAAATAAAACTTTGATTTTATAGAAGAAAAAAAAATTCCGAAATTATAATATTTTAAGGAAATTTAAGACAAAAATATTTAATAAAAAAATGTTCAAATTTAATTAAGCCATACCCAAAGAAATAAGCCAATAACTGCCATTCCATGGCATGACTAATAAACACAGTTTTCTTGACCCCAAATCGAACACGGTTGGTCAAGAAGATTGGCGAATAAAAAGAAATTCGCGCAAAAATACAAAAGAAATCTTTGCAGATATTTTCGATATTTTGAAAAGAAAAAAAGGCCACGACGATAATAAAGAAAAAATAATTAAAAATTTTTTTTTTATATTCTATTTTAATTAACTGGATGTCAAAATTATTAATGATCAAACAACTAAGTTTTCTAGCAAAAAAAAAAAATAAAAAAAAAATTTAAATTTTTCTAGAAAAAGAATTAAAAAATGTTTGCAAAAAGAGCATAAAACAGAAGAAAAACGTGCAAACAACTTAACGCCAGAATAAAAAAAAATTAAAATTGTTTGCAGAATAAAATAAAAAAACATCGCTTTTTAGCATAAAAAGTAAAACACAACATAGAACAGCAGCTGCCTACAGAAGAAAAAGCACAAAAACTAAAACAGAATAGCCCCACTTTAAATAGTTGTTGTTACAGTTGCTGTCGATGACTTCTCCATTTAAAACAAAAAAAAAAAAACAACAAAAATTGTGTTTTATGCGTACGCCTAGAGTTTATTGAACTTGCGTTGAAACATTTTTGGAGGTTCTCATACCGAAGAAAAAAAGTGAAAAAATACTTTCAAAAAGCACACATCAACACACTAACACATATGCTTATACTAACACACACAAACCCCTAAAAACACACATTACGGTGTTACAAATACACTCTCATAATACTACAGCCAAAACAAAAAACTGAGTTACAAATAAAAAAAAAAATTTGCAAAAACCGTAGATTCGCATAGAATCCCCAGTAGAGTAAGATAGAAAAAAAAGCCACTCATTCTCTTACAAACACACGCACTTACTTACACTCTACTCTTGAGGAAAGCCAAAAAGCAAACGCACAAAAAACAATAACAAAACCACGGTAAAAAGACCGGCAAAAATTTAGTGCAAAAAAGTTCAATGAACTGCGTTCACAGTTCTTCTATTTTTTCGTTTTTCAATAACCAAAAACTAACAACAACAATCATGTTCATAAAGAGCATTGACACGCACAAATTCAAACATTTAAGCACACACACACACACACACTCCAAAAAAATTTTGGCAATTCAATTGGAAACTGACTAAATTAAAAACGTCTAATAATAACAAAATACCAACAACAACAACAACAACACAACAACGATAATACAAATAATAAATCTAATCAACAAAACTGTGCGTGCGTATGTGTGTGTGTATTCAAACAATAACAACAATACGTCATAAATAAATGATGATGATACGCATAAAGCAGCGCAAACCAAAGAAAAAAAAAAAAAACCAAAAAATTAACGCACAATCTCACTATGACTCGTACGCATACACACACACATGCGCAATCACGATTATAGTAACAAGATTAGTAATAAATTTATTAAGAGAGCTGCACCAACAACTATTATGAGCAGAATTAAAAAAAAATTTGCAAACACAGTGCGTAAGTTAATGAGATTTTTATGAATATGCGTGTGTGAATGCAGTCACATCAGAATATCAAAAATAAAAAAAATTTTTTTTTGCAAACACAGTGCGTAAGTTAATGAGATTTTTATGAATATGCTTGTGAATAAACCATACAGTGGGGCAAATTTGTTTACGGCACGAAAAAAATGAGGAATTTTGCAATTGAAAAAGGACTTTTTCCGGAAACGATAATTTAGGCTTTCCGCTCTCATATTTTTCGATATTTACCTCCTGAACTAAAGAAATAGAAAGATAACTTGTAGAGGTCCCTTCTCACACCCCTCTTGGTTTCACTTTTGGTAGCCACCTTTACCTCTTCTCACATGTATCCTGTGTACATCAAAAAGTGAAGACAAGTATCTGGGTTCCTAAGGCTATTGCTGGTAAAACATAGATCATGGACATAGACAACTTGCAATGTAATTGGCCAAGATCACTTCTAGCGGTCACTTCTCACACCCCTCTTATGAACACTTTCGACAGCCACCTTTACCTCTTCTCACATGCATCCTGTGTAGTTTTATAAATGAGTGCAGGGACCTACAGTTCAAAGTCATCTCCGAAAGGCAGATTTTTGATTTACCCTCAGAGTTTTTACTAGAAATCTGCTGAGAGGAAGTCGCCGAAGAAATATTTTTTTTTTGTAATATTTCAGGCCTGTGGCTTGAATCGTGGACTCACGTTTAATAGGCCAACTACGGCGATTTCCGACAGCTTGAGCTGTCGGTTGCGTTTACCTCTCTTCCCATCCCAACCACCTCCTTGTAGCATTCGACAAGACTTTAGACGTTTCAACACTGATATTCTGAATATAATTTAAACTGTTGTTGACGGAATATCGGTACTGAAAGGGCAGCGCACAGTGCATGAATCAATGGTAGGAGCAGCTAGAAATTGTCTCAGGTATGGTAGGGTATTTAATGGACGTTCACCTCCAATCTGAGACAGTGAAAGTCCGACTGAGATCCGATTGGCCGAGTATCCTTAATTACTTATCGGGAAAGGATTGTTGCCGGGACCTTGAACCGTAGTCTAGCATGTCAACAAAGCGAACTTGACACGGCTCACCTCTTCAACTGTTAAGCCAAGCCCACAACCAAAAGCTCTTGTGGTTAAGGCCTCTAGATGTGGTGTAAATCCTCGATCTGCCGACTACATGACAATCTTCTCCTGACATATATCACACATCTCCACCTCATTCGATGTATCATCTTAAGCATAGAAATTTAATGAAATTATTTTGGATTCCTTCAACACGGAATTACTTCCGAGCACAGCAGATCTGAACAACCATAAAAATGGTTCCAAAATCTAAAACTTCAGGACAAGATCTGTTCCACTTTTGTTATTGAAGACCTTCTAAATGCTTATGGTAATTAATTACTTTTAATCGGCAGTCTGGTAAGGCTATCAGCTTATTCAGACTGCAGTCATTCGAAAAGGGACGTATACGTTGGGCAGTTCTTCTAAGATCTTCATAGCACTCTTAGCGAGGCACTAAACCCTAAGCATATGATATCAAAGAATGGAAATAGCTTTCAATGACTTCAATGAACAAACACCACTTAAGAACCAAAACCCTATGAGTACCAAAGGCAGTCACATAAGTAGCTCTCGCAACTGTACTGACCAACCTTGAATGCTTGCAAGGAAAATTTTCAAAATTCTTTCATGCCGTTACGGCTATTATTTCCAAGGTTCCTAACTTTTATGAAATGATACTTTTCTCTTTTCTTTTCTAGTTTTTTCCGATAAGTTTTGTGATACTTTTTTTTTAGAATTTATTTCTAATCGCTCAGTGTCTGTGTTATCTGTTATCGGACAAGGTCACATAAGTTTGTTAACCCAATGTTTATCGGTTATAGGCCTATAATGTTTTAATATTTGTTGATTTAAATAAAATCAAACGTAAATTTGATAAAAAAAAAGAACAAAAGAAATGAAAATCGAAATTTGCTGAAATTCAATAGAAGGCAAGTTTTTTTACTCACTGGGACCAGAGAACATAAAATTGGTGTTGTATCGCACTTACCTGTAAAGAGATAAGAAAAAAGAAAGCAACGAATTAATTATGAATTTCAGAAGAAAAATATGTTAGAAAAATGATAGAAAAATAAAGAAAGTGGGGTTAGGATGGAGGTGACTGTCTATCCAAAAAGAACGGCATGAGGCCACGTGGTGATAAACACAGTTCTCCATTATCCCCTGGTCTTAGAGTGTGAAGAGACGACTCAGACTGTCAATGTCCACATCGGACATACGTAGTAGACACCAAGACAACTTTTTCATCTCCGGCTTAGTGCTTAGTGGCCAATAGGTGCAGAACAGTCTCTTTATCTCTCTCTGATCCCTACAAAGCGTTCAAGTGCCAAAGTGTGCAATACCAATGCGGGTCGCATTAGTGCTCATAATGCAATGCTCAGTAATGCTTCTCACAACCATAATGAGCGTGGTTTTTAACTTTCAGCAGACTTTTCGTGTGATTTTCCTCAACGCACTGCCCAAATTTGAAGCCGCCCATTCGTTGTTGACGGAATCCATGACCCCATGTGCAGCCCTTGCGCTGACCAACTTCTTCCTTTTCCCTGATTTTGGTGGAACTTGGTTAGTACAGGGACTGCGTTCACCCGTGGCATCACAACGGGCCGCTATGCGTGCTCAAGTGAGCTTTGTGATAACAGAGCTACCACTCCGACCTAACCTAACCTAACCATGACCCCATTGTCAATTAAAAGTTCTCAGGTCTTTAGAGGAATTCCCAAAGTTGAGAATTCAGACAAGAGTTCGATGATTGCGCCACACCTGGCCAATTTCTAGGCTCTGCAATGTCACTATGTCCCGGTACCCATATGATTTGGACATCATATCGTTACGCTAACTCACCGAATTATCTGTGCCAGCGCTACAAAGTCTTGGAGTTCATTACTTTGGAATGTAATGCTTTGACAGCCGCCTAGCTACGTTGTTTTAGGTTAGGTTAGGTTAGAGGACGTGCACTTGTCAATTAAGACAAGTACAGTACCCGGAGGTCGAATTGACCCATTGTACAACGTCCTAGTTTCTCACACCACATATGTTGTGTGTGTTAATTTTATACATGAGTGGCCTTATGCCTTATGGCTAAGATCAAAGTGTACGTTGTCTTAGTCAGTGCTAAATTTCAAAGTGAATTCCTTTGACAGTCACCGTAGTCTAGTAGGTAGTGTGTTGGCTTATTAGACGTCAAGCCAGGGTTTAAACCCTAGGTCAGACATCAATCCTCTCAGCAGATTTCTGGCAAAAACTCTGAGGGTAAATGAAGAATTGCAATGAAAAGTTTCCCAAAAAAATCTGTCGTTCGGAGTCGACTTTAAAAAATGTAGGTACCGCCACTCATGTATAAAATTAACG
The DNA here is from genome assembly GCA_958299815.1 of Sarcophaga carnaria. Taxonomy (NCBI): domain Eukaryota; kingdom Metazoa; phylum Arthropoda; class Insecta; order Diptera; family Sarcophagidae; genus Sarcophaga; species Sarcophaga carnaria. The sequence continues at coordinate 101,354,788 of OY283149.1, read as the reverse complement.
CCCACAACATAAGTGGTGTGAGAAACTAGGTCGTAATCCTGAATGAAGGGTTGTAATTTCCAATTATGTATGTAAGCGCATTACAAAAATGTGTCTTCTTCTGCTTTTAATTCTGATATTCGTTGTTACTACTCTGGCTTCTCTTCAGTTGTCGAATAATATTGATTCAGAAGTCAGAGGACATAAACTATCCAAGAAGACTCTTGCCTGCTAATCCTCCAGGAGAGTATAATGCTGATAACGAATAAAAGCGGTATAAGAAGACGTGACAACATATGAAAGCGTAAGAGGCAATGAGAAAATTTCCTCTTTATTACATGAAACCGAGCCCTACTATATGTTCTCATTGGAGATATTGTTTCTAGGCAATGACCCATGGCAACCCTGTCATTCTAGAATCTGTTACAGTAGACCAAATAAACGATTAAAACTGACGAACTGGAAAAACTTGTTTAAATAAATTTAAATAAAAACGAAAAATCAAAAAACAACAGAGATAGCAGAGATGTCCTGGGACTGCCCTACTTTGACAGGAAACGAAACATATTTCTACGAAAAAAAATCGTCAATCAAACAAGGGATCCGTAAGGCTGAACACGAACTTTGGTGGTGGCTTAGAATGGAATAGTGACGTTACATTCTTCAAGATCGCATTGCTGTAATGATCAGCTTAAAAGTTGCAATTCTAACAGAATTTTTGCTTAGAGGAATAGCGTTTGTTGATCATTTTTTCGAGAGTAACAGAACACTTCGGAGTCTTTGTAGTCTAAGCCCCTGGTTTAAATCTCAGCTTAGACATCTCAAACAGAACAAAATATGAGAAAAAGATTTCCTTCGCCGACTTGCCTGTTAGTAATCTGCTGGAAAAAAACTCTCAGAGTAAATAAAATTGCCATGAAAGGTTTCTCGAAAGCATCTGTTGTTCGGATTAGACGTTGAACAGTAGATACACAATATCGATGGTATGAGAAGCTAGGTTGTAATCCTGACTAAAGGGTGGTAATGACCAAATAGGAAAGAAAGTAAATGAGAACACTTCTAAACTGATTTGGGCTAAGCTGCTCTTTAGTTTTCTGTTAAGGTGAACATCTTAAATCAGTTCCTATAACTCCTTTAGATGGGATTTATTTTTCTTGTGATGGGGCCATCTGGAATTAACACTTTAACTTCGTAAAGCCATAATTTCGTAATAAATTTCAAGAGTGACTGACTGTATACGTATTTGAAAAGGCAGGCAGACGACTTTGGAAATTTTCCCATGAATTTTGAATATTAAAAACGCCATTAATTGTTTGGTGAACCGAATAGGTGAATAGAGAGAAGGAAATACAAAAAAAAAAACAGGGGCTTAGCATAACAAAAGAGAAAGATTTGCGGAATTTCTAATCAGCGTGTCTGAACAATAATTTTACAAAAAAAAAAAAAAAACTTGAAAATTTTTGCAAACGAAATTTTGCCAAATTTTAAGCAAATTTAAACAACAACAACAAATAAAAATAAAAAATGTTTAATAATCAGATAGAAATAGAGGCGGCCAGTCTGATGGTGTTCTTGTGTTTTAATCGATATTTTATGCTTAAAATCTCTCACATTTTTTTTCTTCTTTTTTTGTTTCCCTATTCATGTGGTTTGTTTTTGTTGCCTTCATATTGCAGTTGTTGTTTTAGATTTTTTATTTTTTGCATTATTAATTAAAAACTAAACATATGTTGTTGCTATTGTAGACAACATTATTTGTTGTTGCTGCTTCTGCTGCAGTATGCTGGTGGTATTAAAAAGTAACAGCAACCACAAGCAATTTTTGTGAAAGTCGCTCGCTAAGCCAAAAAAAATTGATTTGATTTGGCGCCTATAAAACACCAAATACTTCTTTCTCTTTTAGTTCTGATTTAATTTAATTAATTTATTTATAAGTCAACAACAACAACAACAACAACAACAACTACATACAATAATAGCAACTAGTATTTAAGTCAGCAATGCTTTTAAGCAAAAAGAGATCGGATTTCAAAAACTCCACAAACTGCTGATTTCTTTTGTTGGTTTAAAGAAACAAAAAGAAAAAAAAAACAATTAAATTTAGATGACGAATAGTTAGTTAATGACCCTTTTTTTGAAAACAATTTAACACCGTAAAGTGATATTTTATTGCATGAAAGAGTAGAAAGCAATCTAAAGACTGCCATGACTCATAAACACACTAATTTTCGAACAATTGTAATGGCGAGAATATGCTTCTTTCCGAAGGGCAATAAAATAGAGAGACAATCACTTCTGTCTTTCACTTCAAGTGTTACAAGATTTCGTTGCAAGTGTTCACAACTGATAGATTTATTCCTGCATGTTCCATAAATTGGATGAACATCTCTGTGATGTAGCGTTTTGGTGGACTGATAAAAACGGTCGGAGGAAGTCATGGCACCCATTGTGTTTGTCCTAGAAAAGTCAAAGGTTAGGTTAGGTTAGGTTAGAGGACGTGTACTTGTCAATGAAGACAAGTACAGTACCCGGAGGTCGAATTGACGTCCAAAGTAAAAAAAGAAAAAACTGTAAAAAATGGAAACGAAAGAGTAAAAGTAAGTAAACAGAAACAAACAGCGAGGGTTAGCTACGTGAGGATCAACACACAGCTGAGGATCAACACTTAGCTAACTTAATCTCACAATAAACCGCAGGAGAGTTTGAATGCCACCCGCCGCCTCTCAAAGAATTCCTTCTTCTACAGAGAGTCGTATCGCCACAGAGAAGATCATCTATTGCCTCCGAATTCTATTCATCTTCACACACCCTGCAAATACCTCGCGTGATATATTTCACATGCAGGTCAACGACGTAGTCACTAACCCTAGGTTGGGCTTATTGAGGCCCAGCAGCTATTGTTCTATTGTTCTAGTAACATAACTAGCATAACTGGTCGATACAACCCTTCAGACAGGATTGTGTCTTAGCTTATGTTCTGTGTGTGTTAACCCTCTAGTGCCCAAGACCGCCTATAGGCGTCTTAAATTTAATGCTCATTTATTCGCTTTATTTTGCTTTCTTTTTGTATTTTGATTAATTCAGGGAAGTCCAAATTTTATTTTTAGTATATTTTTTTAAACATCCTTTACTTTTAAAAGAAATCAAACTCAGAAATAATTTTTTAATCCAAAAAAAAATGTGGGCACTAGAGGGTTAATTTTGTATACATGAGTGGCTGTACCTACAGTTTAAAGTCGATTCCGAACGACAGAATTTTTTGAGAAACTCTTCATGGCAATTCTATTTACTGCCCAGAGTTTTTGGCAGAAATCTGCTGAGAAGAAGTCGCCAAAGAAATAGTATTTTAGTGCCCCCTCCATTTCCAATAAGTTCATAGAAGATCGGGGGATTACAACCAGCAACGACATTATCTAATGAGTTAGAATACATTTTTGTAAAGGCATCAGCCATTATGTTCGAAGGAAAATCAGTATGCCCCGGAACCCAACAGAGAGCAACCAGATTCGATTCAAAGTTCTTATTTTCGTGAACCACCTGTGAACTTATAGCAGATCGCTTCTATTGCCCTCAGCTCCGCTTGACTGATAACGAATATCACTCACGATTATTATTGAAAAGACAAATATCTTCAGATGGGATGTTACTTTACCTTCTGATAGGTAGAGCACTAAATTCCAATGTAATAAACTCTAAGTGTCGCAGATTTCCTATGTAGGTAGGTAGAGGTGGCTGCCCAAATTGGATGGACACACTTAGGCCGCATTGGGCCCATTGTGTTACCACAGTCATCCGCTGTCCCCTATTCTCGAAACCACTAGGAGCTCCTGACGAAGCGATTCAAGCTGCCAATGTCAATCCCTGGCAGTTCCTCCAGGTCATCCATGTAGTAAGCACCCAAGTACTTCTTCCAGGCATATACTCTCCTCCTCATAGGGATGTCCAGATTCGAGAACTCATCGGAGAGTTCAATGGACGTGCCCCGTCTGGCAAGTTCATCAGCTCTGTAGTTACCCGAAATACCGCTGTACGCCAGTATCCATACGATATGGATATCATATCGTTCCGCTATCTCGTCGAGATATCTGCGACAGCCATACACCGTCATGGAGTTCAACATGTTGGAACTTAGAGATTGGGATATTCCAACCGCTTCCGAAAAAATTCCACTGCCAACAGCTCCGTTCACCTTCGAACCGTCAGTGTAGATTTGTACGAAGTCCCTTACCGGGTGGGTCACACCACCCTTCCAGACCTTGTTGGCCGGGACTAATGTCCTGAATCTCCTCGTGAAGTCGTAGCGCGGTATCATGTAGTCACTGTTTTCGACAGCTCCAACTTCCCTCAGGATCTTTGCGTGGCCGATATCCGAGTCATGCCACTGTCCAGTCCCCCAGAGACGTTTACTTATTTTAGCAGCCACTCCCCTACAGAAAAGGTAAAGCGGAAAGAGGCCCAAAATTATCTCCAGTGCCGACGTAGGTGTAGTGCGCGGGGCACCACTTGAGAACTCTTATAGTAAACAATGCAGTCGTGGATGCTAACAACACCGGATGGGCGATTTCGAATTCGGGCATATGAGCTAGAAAAGCGTAGTCTAAAGCTACACAGAGCGCTTACGGAAATCTGCTTTAATTCCAAAAGACCATTTCTCATTATGGATCATTGCGCACTCATACGAATAGTATTGGTCTTGGACTTTTGGCAAACTCTTTCTGGAGAAGCTGTAGAGATGAGGAAGATCAAAGACTGTTTTTTATTCACATTTATTTATTATGGATACACTTATACCCACCACTATAGAGGAAAAGAAAGATGCATCTTGGCGTCTCCTACATAAACGATCTAAACGAACTGCCAGGCACTCAAAGTTGCTTCATTAGAAGCTCCGAAGGGTTCAAGGACTAGAGGAAATAGGGAAATGTGATATCACAATAGGCCTCATGCGGCTTAAGTGTGCATAACCAACTACTTTATGGGTAGCCAGCCGATTCTAATTACCTACGTACGTAACTACTTAGAACTTCCACATCTTGCCTATAATGAAGGTCTATTCCACGATTTTCTTAAATGAGCATAGCCTGCATTCTGTCCCCCACTTTTTGTTTTGCAAGGCCCTATTCGAAAAGAGAAAAATACAGTCTAGGTGACCGACCATTCAGGCATTACTCTTCTCGCAATAAAACTAAATGCACAATTACTTTGTCATATTACTCCTCCAAATACTTCTCTATTCTATCTATCTTAGCATACCAAGGACAGGGATGACATGATTATGTTCAGGCACTCGGAAGAAGTCGCCGTAGTCTAATATGTAGTGTGTTGGCTTATTGGACGTAAAGCCCGAGTTCGTACTACAGGTCAGGCATCAAAACGAAATTAAAAAAAAAAAAAACATTTCTTCGGCGACTTCCTCTCTGCAGATTTCTGGTAAAAACTCTCGAGAGTAAAATAAACCTGCCATGAAAAAGTTTCTCAAAAATCTGTCGTTCGGAGTCGACGTTAAACTGTAGGTCCCGCCACTCACGTATAAAATTAACGCACACAACACGAGTGGTGTGAGAAGCTAGGCCGTAATCCTGACTGAAGGGTTGTAATGGCCAATTATGTATGTATGTATGTACTCGGTGGAAGTGATCATGGAATTGTTCTAAGCTTCACAACAAGGTGAACAGTGCAAATATTTCTAAATAGTATACTACTGTAGTGTTTTTCAGGTCGAAGTAATGGTCATTAGCACCGCTGCGAAATTAACTTTGAGCAAAAGAGCGGCAACCATTAGTACGGCTATCTTCATACATAGGCCTTTTCGATAGACTTTAAACTCTAAGTGATTAGGAATTGTCTGCCGCCTGCTCCAGATCCTTTGAAATGGATCTGTAGTCAAAAGTCATGAAGTAATAAAAAAAAGGTGAACATATTGCATGAAATATTGCTAGACTCTGCTGGCGACATATGGACAATCGTGATACTTATAGGCTACTGTCCTTTTGTTATACATACGGAAAGGCTTGGCATTCCGATAAATGACTTCTGCAGGAGCTGTGGGTCTGAGGAAAAGGAAGAGAATGCATATCACCTCATGTGTCAGTGCTTTGTTGTCGTCAGGAAAATACGGTGGGGTTTGTTCTCCTACTTGTTGACATCCTCTTGACTGAGCTCTCTTATATAAAGACTGTTGCAGTAGCAAGATTTATTTTGGACTTGTGTTGGTTTCCTCCATTGAATGTTTAATCCTCGGGTTGAATATGGATTCCCCTTTAAAGGGGTCCGCCACCTTACCTTAACTAATCTAACGTCGCAGCGTTACCTCATTTCGCCCTGTGTTGCACAATTACAATTTTTATTATAATTTTTCTTTTTTTTTTTTAATAATATTGTGCTATTATTAAATGATATTTTCTCTCTCTCTCTTTTTTTCAAATAAAAAATAAAAAAAAATTCACCGTGATTTTATCTTCGCACCCTTTTTTATGGACGACTATGTGAGTTTTGCGTGTTTAATTCACTATTTTTTGTTTTTGTTTTGTTTTTGTTGTTTTTTTCTTTTTCTATTAAATTGCTGCTATTGTTGTTGTTCTTTTCGTTGTTTTTTTTTTGCCATTTTTAGTTTCTAATAAAATTGTCCATATACGAGGCATAAATAAACCAACAACAATAACAAGAACACAGAAACAAATAATCATACGTTTTGGTTTTAAAATAAACAAATGAATGGTTGTACGTATGTATGTATGTACGTACGTATTTACTGCCGATCTACCCGCCCCACTTTCCCAGGTTGCAACAACCAATATTGTACAATGTACATACATATGTATGTACGTATGCCAGCTCATGTGGCAAATGAAGTGTGCGAGTGTGTGTTTTTCTAAATGATAGTACGACGACAATATTGCGTTACGCCTTTGACTTTTTATTGCAATTTGTGGCACAATTAACTGCCAACAAAAATAAATAAATAAATAACCAACACACACACACACTTATATTCACAAATACATATATATTTTTCTATTATGGTATACAGTGCAAGGGAAAAGTAACAAGCCAGTTTGAGGTCATATAATCGGAAAGTTTCATCAGCTTTCTTAATAGCATGGAAAGGAATTTTTATTTATGAAAAAGAAAAATTATTTTACTAAAGGCCTATTTACTGAATTAGAAGACAATAAAGTAGGTGGGTAGATAAAGGAGGCTGTCCATTGAAGGAATTTGAAGTAGGTAGTGTGTTTGATTATTAGCCGTGGGGCCACGGTTTGAACCCCTAGTCAGAAACGAAAAATATAAAAAAAAATATTTCTTCTGTGACTTCCTCTCAGCAGATTTGTGGCAAAAACTCTGAGAGTGAAATAAAATTGCCATGAAAAAGTTTCTTGAAAATCTGTCATTTGGAATCGACATTAAAAACTGTAGGTCCCGCCACTCATGTATACAAAATTAACGCACACAACAACATACATAAGTGGTATGAGAAGCTAGGTCGTAATCCTGACTGGAGTGTTATAATGACTAATTATGTATGTATGCTTGTATGAATGGACACACTTAGAATCAACCACTCGAAGTTTCTGTTGAAGTCGTTCAAACTTCTAGTGCCAAAGCATAACAGGTTCTCCAGATCACTTATATATTGGGGGCACCAAAACGAGGTGCCTTTTTCTCTTTCGACATAGTGCAGGGCATGTATCCAGTAGGTGAAAACCACTCTCCCATTCTTCCTCATTTTTGCTGAAATCATTTACAAGGTGTCCAAGACCAATGCGCCTGTATGCTTCTGCACCGTATGGCACCACTCCATCCGTGTCCGAAGCCGCCCATCTGTTGTTGACGGAATCGATGATTCTCTAGTCCTAGAAGCTATCGAAATTTCTGTTGTTGCGACTCAGACTTCTAACGTTAAAGCATAACAGGTAATCCAGGTCATCTATACAGTGGGTAGCAAACCAAAGAGTCTTTTTCTCTTTAGACATAGTATAGGGCATGGGCCCAATAGGTGAAGAGCAGTCTCATCTACTTCCTCATCTCTACAGAAATCACTGGCAAGGTGCCCAAGACCAATGCGCCTTGCATGTATGCATATAATGCAGTGACTCCTCATGGCTCCGACAACCATAGTGAACGTGTTTCTATGAAGTTTCAGCAGACTTATCGTGCGCATTCCATGCTGTCTTCTCCAGATTCTCTGCACCACTCTTTTCGTATCCGATGCCGCCCATCTGTTGTTGACAGAACCGATGATTGCATTGTCAATTATAAGCTCGTAGGTCCTCAGAGGATTTCCCAAAGTCGAGAATTCATCGGAGAGTTCAATGAAAAAATATTCATTGGTAAAGCACCATTACAGGACAAAAGACCACTCCTGATCACATAATTTCTTAAAGTTCTACCACAATCGATGTGTCACAGACGTTAAGATTGAATTCAGACAAGAAAGTGTTGGATTTCTCTTCAACACTGTTTTTTTATTTTAAAAGGCTGCGTACTCCAGCGGATTTTATATACAGGAAGATGAATAATTTTCGATCAAAACAGAAGACTAGAAGAGCGCAACCATATCGAAGAGATTTGTCTCCTGGTACGCTGATATTCTGACATGCAAGGAAATCTGAACGCTATGCAGCTACCGGAATCAAAGGTAGACCATAAAAGTAACATCTGATGGTCATTCTGTTACCATATTCTTCTTCTTCTTAATTGATCACTACAACCTTTTAGTCAGGATTAGAACCTAAGTTCGCACACCACCTATGTTGTGTGCGTTATATTCATACATGAGTGGCGGGACCTACAAGTTAAAGTCCACTCCGAACGATAGATGTTTTTGAGAAACTTTTCATGGCAATTTTATTTACTCATCAGAGTTCTTAGCCCGAAGACTGCTGGTAGGAAGTTGCCAGAGGAATATTTTTTCAATTTTTCGTTTTGTTCGAGGTGTCAGGGCTGAGATTAGAGCCACGGGCTGTCGTCTAATAATAATCCAACTAGACTACGGCGATTTCAAATGCCTTCCCATTCGTATTGCCCTTTACATTAAGGTCCGGTTCCACCGCTGTTGAATAACACTATCGTTGCTATACTTTTGCCTACAACTGTATAGCATTTATTGTCATTTACTAACTGACAATGTAATGTAATGTTATTTATGCATGTGCATGCTTTTTTTTCTCTTTATTGTTATTATTATTATTATTGTTGTTGATGCAGTTGTTGTTGTTGTTGTAGTTGTAGTTGTAATAACGTAAAAAAAAGTTAACCTTGTTGTGTTTATTTATTATTTCCCACACTAACGCCCCCTACTTAATTTGCGTGCCACAAATATATCAACGGCAACAGCAACGGCAACGGCAACGAACGTAGAACAAAAGCTTGTGCACACACCTTATGGAAGAGTAGGAGGAGGTTGGTCACACACACTCTCTCCACATTGTAGTAGTTGAGTACACTAACAATAGGGGTGGCATAGAGCGTTACCAAGGTGGAGTATATGTAGTGTTAGGGAGGCGCTAAAAACAGTTTGAACGCCCTAAATACATACTTATGCTTACATGGAGTGAGACATAATGGCGAAAGTAAAAAAGGGGGTTGGTTGTACATACCAAATAACTTTAATTTTGTAAAAACTTAAGAATTTCGGATAGAGACGCTAAAGCGATAAGAAAATTTTAATTGACTTATGAAAGGTCTTCGCAGCAGCTTGATAGCAATGCAAGGCATCACATACAAGTCTGAAATATATTCAGCCGTCTCAAAAGAATAAAGGGTCCGCCAAATAACTTTTTTTTTTTGAGAATGCTTTAAAAAAAACTACTGAATATTTGCTGAAATTTCTTTTTTTTATTTGAAAGTACAATCCTTCCGGTTAATAATGGAAAATAATTTCATTCAAATGGCTGCCTCGGCTGGCCATGCAGTAGCCTGCACGATCGGTCCAATTTTTAAACACATTATCGATTGTGTGCAGCTGTATTTCACCAATGGCTTCACGAATATTGTCCTTTAAAACGTCAATTGTCTCTGGCTTGTCGGTGTAAAACTTATCTTTGACGGCACCCCACAAATAATAGTCCAACGGTGTCAAATCGCAGCTCCGAGGTGGCCAAACGACATCAGCTCTGCGGCTGATAATGCGATCTTTAAAAACAGGGCGCAAAACATCGAGTGTAGTTTCGGCTGTGTGGCACGTAGCGCCGTTCTGTTGAAACCAAATGTTGCCAATATCCTCCTCTTCAATTTTTGTGAACAAAAATTCGTTCAACATGGCCCGATAACGATCGCCATTGACTGTAACGACCACTCATTGCTCATTTTCGAAGAAAAATGGCCCAATTATGATTCTGGACCAAAATCCGCACCAAACAGTGACTCGTTTTGGGTGCGCCGGCTTTTCAATGCATGCGTGCGGGTTTTCTGTGACCCAAATGCGACAATTTTTCTTGTTTACATACCCGCCAAGATCAAAATGAGTTTCTTCTGAAAAGATGATTTTTTTTTGCCAAAATCGGCATTTTCTGGTGTAGGCTACTGCATGGCCAGCCGAGGCAGCCATTTGACATCTCTAAGAAAACGAAATATAAAAAAATATTTCTAGGGCGACTTCCCCCCTCTACAGATTTCTGGTAAAAACTCTCGAGAGTAAAATAAAAGTGCCATGAAAAATTTCTCAAAAATCTTTCTTTCGGAGTCGACTTTAATATGTAGGTTCCGCCACTCATGTATAAAATGAACACACACACACATCATAAGTTATTTGAGAAGCTAGGTCGTAATCCTAACTAAATGGTTGTAATATGACCAATTCGGTATGTTTGTATGGGATTAAGCCTTGATGATACACATACAATATTTTATTAACTATTATTGCTTTGTCTCTTGTTGTCGTGAAGAGATACCATAGTACTGCAACTATAGGATCCCTCAAACTTTTTATAGAGTTTCCCAATAATGTTTCCTCCAAACCTATTGCCCTCATAAACCTCAGGATGCCGTTCGGTGTCAACAATGTCAATTCACTGCCCAGCACCTGATGTGCTCCCAGGTGTGTCCTTCTGGGACTCGTTAATGCCTCACAGGTTCTAAGAATACGCTCCGATGATTCATTCCCATCATCACAGAATCTACATGGTGGACTCTCACGTTCTGTGAGTCGACAGTGCCCTGTCAAACGACCGGTTAATGCTGCCTCACAGGTTCTAAGAATACGCTCCGATGATTCATTCTCATCATCACAGAATCTACAAGTTGGACTCGAGACAACCACACATTCTGAATAAGTGTACTTTGAGCCAACAGTGCCCTGTCAAAAGGCCGGTTACCGGTTAACCTTACATAATTTTCTAGTTGCCCTTTACATGACACAGATTTTCTCTTACGATCATCTAGCTTCCCCACCCTAATTGTGTGTTTTAATTTTATCCACCAGAGGTGGGCGGTTATTTTACTTAAACCGAGGTTTTTATATGATCTCACCGTCTGACACTGGGGTGATGCTAAGAGGGAGACTTCCCACACTGAATGAGGCATTCAGTTACATAAGCATAAGATCTTAGTCGTTAGGGTTTAGATTTGTGTTGTAATAAATTAAGTAATTAAATAAATAATTAGGGTGCCCTGGTAGTCTAGTGGGTAGTGTGCTAGACTATTAGCGTGAGGGTCGTGGGTTCGATTCCCACCAGAGATTCTGGTCATATGGTTAAAGTTACTCAGTTCGTGTATAATTAGAATATAATTTTTAATTGTATTGTAATTAATAAATAAATATATAAATAAATATTTTACAGTCACCAAAAAAAGTCTACATACACCACTAATTTTTTTGTGTATTTTCAATAATTTTTATTCGATTTTATCTTCAAACATTATTTATTGTAACTGGCTTAAACAGAGCTATAACACCTTTGTCAATTTGAAAAAAATCACCGAGATGTAGACTTTTTTCGTTGACTGTATGTCAGTGCGATCACTCAGAATTTTGCCTGAAGAATGCTGCGAGAGGTTCGCCAAAAAAAATATTAATTTCGTATTTGTTTTTTTAATTTTCTTTTTATAAGATGGCTTTGAACTAGGAGTCCTCTTCAAACAAAACACAAAAACTACCCACTAGAAAATAGCGATCCTATATACCAGGGACATATTGTGATGGTGGAAACTTCTAGCGAGTTGTAATGGAGCGGCAGTAATGGCCTAAAGACTGAATTTCTATTGGTCGTAAGAGTGGTCACAGAGGATATGTAATGAAAATGAAAAAGAAGTCTACTCTTGAAACTGATATATTATTTAGGACACTTCCCCTTTAGTATTGTTTTAAGACCAGGAGTTCGCTTCTATCTTTAAATTACAAAATTTCGTATTTTCTGGTAAGCGAGGAAAGAGTAAGGGAAGTTATTTTTTGTTGAATTGGTCACAGCAGTTTGAAGTTGGTTTTTAAAAATTAAATCTTTTAATTTAATTTTCCAACAATTTTTCTAAAATTTTTATTACAGAAATTGCAATATTTTTTGCAATATTTCATGTCACAATGTTTTTTTTCTTTTATTTTTATCAGATTTATTTGAAGGTTTCGTTTGGACTATTATGTGAAGAGCGTTTTATGTTTACTTATCGCTGCTAAAATTGAAAAAAAAAAATTTAAAAAAAAAATATTAAAAAACGTTCGTAATTATTATGAAGGACGATTTAATGTGGTCTATGCGTGTTGTTTTTTTTTTAACTTCAAACGCTTAATCGCACCTTTATACAATTGGATGTTAGGCATGGGTTTTTGAAAAAAAAAAGCGAAAAAAAAAACAAAATTCATGTCATATTTCCGTTTCGCTTTTGGAACAGTGGCTCTCACTCACTTGCCTATGCAATCGCTCGCCCGCTCAGCCCGCTCGCTTGCTGGTGTATTTGCTGGCGGTTTAATTGAAAAATTTCCATTGCATGTACGGCGAGAAATGTCTAACAAGGTTAATTTATCAACAATTTTTTAATTGCTATTGTTGTTAATTTCGTTTGGTTACCCCCCCCCCCCTTTTTTGTTTCTATTTTTGTTGTAATTGTTGTTGTCATTTGGTTCTAAGCAATTCACATTATGACTTTGGTGGGGGGGAGGGGGTAGGGTTTAAAATTGTTATTAATTGTGTCGTAAAACAAAAAAAAAAATTTTTTGCATACAAACTCACGACACGCACAACGCTTAGGGGCAGTAAAATAGGGGAGCAGTTATAAATCCACTAAATCACTCTTTATATACATACATATGTGGGCAATATATATATATATGTTCCTCTTACTCCTCTAGGGAGCATAGGGCCGCATATGTATGAAGCAATTTCCCATATTATTAGTTATCCACATCTCTCCAATCATGTGGACATGTGTAGCCTATGTCCACTACCACCACATTGTATAGGGTGGGCCATCTATCGGTTTGAATTTGAAACATCAGTTATTTCGAATCTAACAATACTGATGTCATTCTATTTTGTCAAAAAAATTCAGCAGATTATCTCTTCACTGTACCTAATTTATCGATTTACGATTGAGCAACAACGTTGGGATTTGTTGGAATAGATGGGCCAACGATAAACTGCACGATGATGACGATTTTACCAAAAAAAATCATATTTTCGAATGAAGCTCATTTTCATCTTGGTAGGTGTGTTAATAAGCAAAATTGCCGTATTTTTTGCTGAGAGAACCAAAATGCACCCATCATTGGCGGAGGCATCATTGGCGGAGGCATCATTGGCGGAGGCATCATTGGCGGAGGCATCATTGCCTCATATTTCTTTGAAAATGAGGACAGCGCCTTTGCGCCTATGTCATGGTGCGAAAACCGATTTTTTTTTACCCACTCTTCATGGTAATGATGTGAACAATGTTTGATTTCAACATGATGTTGCAACTTTCCACACATCTCATGCCACAATCAATTTATTGCCTCAAACGCTGGATGGCAGTTTAATTAGCCGAAATGATGATGCCAATTGGCCGCCAAGAAGCTGCAAAGTGACACCGTTGGACTATTTTCTGTGGGGGCGCCGTAAAAGAAAATTGTTATGCCGACAAACCAGCGACAATTGAGCATTTGAAGGCCAGCATTCGTGATACCATTGCCGAGATGCGACTCCATATACTCGAAAAAGTGCCACCACCACCAAGAATAAGGCGTACTTAGGCATACAGCCTAACAGACCACATCTACACTTGGCGAAAGCAACAAGATATACAAGGTTCGAGGGCAGGCTTGATTGCAATGAAGCACCTGTAGGCGTGAAATATTATTGTAGACATTTTGATGAGGCCCTAGTTATATTTAGGGCAACAGTCGTCCAGGCAGACCACGTAGAACTTTGAAGCAATATGTTCTAAGTGACTCAAAACTAAAGAACTGCTCGTATGCAATTCTTTGCATAATAAATGCAAATAAATGCACAGAGAAAAAAAATTGTCATTGATTTTGGTGCACCGTACACTTTCGAAGTAGATTTCACGATCACTCGACACTAATTGATCAGTCACTGCGGTGTTTATCTGCTCCTTGAGATAAGTATGTGCCAATAAGGTCACATGTTCGATAGGTCGTGGAGCTACCGATTTGTCAAAAATACCGTTACTGTAACTGCAGATGTTTGAGAGGATCCTTGAATATTAATCGTACACCATGTGCCATGCAATTGGGCATCAATTTGAAGCATTTGCAAAGAATTTCGATAAAAGCCACGCAGATGTTCTCTTAAAAAGTAAGGAAACCTCTGTCGACGAAGGCAATTTTTCATCGTAAAACACATTCAGCGGTGGGCACCTCTTTCATATCTAAGTGTACTTTAATAAGCAAAATTCAACGTCTAATGAACAAAGAGCCATTACACCGCCTTTAAAGTTGCTTTATGTTACACTTTACTTATGCTAGAGACATCAGCGAACGCCGATGGCCTAGTTGGTGGTAATGTGCAAAACTTGAAGTGTCAAGGCCGTGGGTTCGATGATTGTTTTTCTGACATTACATGTACCTACTCACAATAGAAAAAAGAAAGTGAGAATTATTACTAAAAGGCAATTCTCGAAGGCAATTCACTGGCCTCATACTGTACAAGACGCTCATCCTCCCCGTGCTTCATTATGACGCAGAGGCATGGACACTATTGAGCACTGATGCAGCAGCCTTAAAAGTATTCGAGAGAAAAGTCTTAAGCAAGATCTTTGGTACAGTGCGAGATAGCGATGATTTCCGCATCCGATCCAACAGTGAGCTTCTCACGAAATGGACGTTGAGCAGAGTATTAACAAACAGCGGCTGCGTTTACTCGGCCATCGGCGTTCGAATGGAGGAGGATGCACGGCAACACGCGTATTGGATGCGGAGATTTGCGGAAGTCGGGGAAGAGAACGACCTTGTTTGCCCAAACGAGGAAGCCATGTCATCGATTGGTGTGACCAACTAGCGAAGGCGCGCAAGCAGCAATGGCGCATGGAAGGATGTGTTATGGTAGGCCGAAATCCGTTAATCGGGTTGTTAATGGCCAATTAAGGAAGTAAGCTCTTTCCCTTTGCCTACAAACTATATTTCCTGTATTCCAACACAATGCACTGAATGAATGAAAGAAGAACGCGATATGCTTCACACTCTTCTCTTGGCTCAGCTGGACAAATTGGGACTGACGCGCATGCGGTTCCAAAGGGATGGTTACACTGTGCCTACTGCACTACCTGCAACTCAAGTGCTGAGGTTGATTCCCAGTTATACAGTCACCGTAGTCTAGTAGGTAGTGTGTTGGCTCATTGGACGTAAACCCATGTTTCAAACCCCATCTTAAATATCTCGAACGAAATGAAATTAAAAACAAAAATATTTCTTTTGATGACTTCATCTTAGAAGACTAATCTGACAACAACTCTGGAAAGAAATAAAATCTGTCGTTCAAAAAGGGTCCGCCAAATAACTTTTTTTTTGAAAATGCATTAAGAAAAAACTACTGAATATTTTCTCAAATTTCTTTTTTTTATTTGAAATTACAATCCTTCCGGTTAATAATGGAAAATAATTTCATTCAAATGGCTGCCTCGGCTGGCCATGCAGTAGCCTACACCAGAAGATGCCGATTTTGGCAAAAAAAAAATCATCTTTTCAGATGAAGCTCATTTTGATCTTGACGGGTATGTAAACAAGCAAAATTGTCGCATTTGGGGCACAGAAAACCCGCACGCATACGTTGAAAAGCCGACGCACCCAAAACGAGTCACTGTTTGGTGCGGATTTTGGTCCAGAGGCATAATTGGGCCATTTTTCTTCGAAAATGAGCAATGAGTGGCCGTTACAGTCAATGGTGATCGTTATGGGGCCATGTTGAACGAATTTTTGTTCACAAAAATGGAAGAGGAGGATATTGGCAACATTTGGTTTCAAAAGGACGGCGCTAAGTGCCACACAGCCGAAGCTACACTCGATGTTTTGCGCTGTTTTTGAAGATCGCATTATCAGCCGCAGAGCTGATGTCGTTTGGCCACCTCGGAGCTGCGATTTGATACCGTTGGGCTATTATTTGTGGGGTGCCGTCAAACATAAGTGTTACGCCGACAAGCCAGAGACAATTCACGCTTTAAAGGACAATACTCGTGAAGCCATTGGTGAAATACAGCTGCACACAATCGTTAATGTGCTTAAAAATTGGACCGATCGTGTATAGGCTACTGTATGGAATGAAATTATTTTCCATTATTAACCGGAAGGATTGTACTTTCAAATAAAAAAAAAGAAATTTGAGAAAATATTCAGTAGTTTTTTTTTAAAGCATTTTCAAAAAAAAAGTTATTTGGCGGACCATTTAGTTGACATGAAATTGTAGGTTTCACTATTTAGGGATAAAATTATCGCACACACAACCTGGGACTGGCATAAGAAGCTAGGTTGCAATCCTGACTACAGAGTTGCAATCACCAATAAGTATGTAAACATCTGTTTGTCACGAAGTCTTTCAAGAGAATATCCGCAAGGAAAGAGCGAACTAACGCACAGCTATGGACGTTTTTTTCTTTTAAACTACTGACGTTAAATGGCCAAACAATCTGAATATAAAGGGTGTTTCTTATAGAGGTATAGAACTTTAAGTTGCAATAAAACAACGATTATTCGATTGACATGAATTCTATTTATCCGAAAGATAATCTTGTGGCGCTTCATCGCTAAACAAAATTCGCTTATGAAAATCGGTAACAACGGTAATCTCGTTTTGGGCCCAATCGACGAATCTACGCCTTACTTGATGATCGTTTGGCTTCAAATCTTACACGAGTTGGATTTTGTAAGCACGCAAACCAAGATCCTTCCGCAAAATCGTCCATAAAGTGGATGGACACAGATCCAATTCCTGTGCTCGATGGCAGATGGCCTCATTCGGGTCTTCCTCAATGCTACGCTCTACAGCAGCAATAGCGTACAGCGTCTCTGGGGATGCGAGTTATCAATAAGAGTAAACGTGGTGCGAAAACGTTCCATGGTTAATCGAATTAACTGCTCTGATGGACGATTTTGTCGACGATAAAATGGACGTAGTGCGCGATACGTTTTCCGCACAGAACCATTATTTTCGAAATAAAATTGCACTTGTTTGCAAGCGTTGTTCAGGCGTTAGTCTATTCATGATGAATTGCCAAACCAAACTGAGAATAAATCACTTGACAGCTGTTAAATCGGTAGCCATCTTGAAAAGTAATGCCATTAAAGTTCTATACTTCTATAAGAAACACCCTTTATATTCCAGAACATCATGACATTATTTTGAAAACTGCTACACTGTCCAACAATTACAATGTTTACTTAGACCGGATGATGAAGATTAGAAGATTTAGTCATTAATTCGTACTAATTCAAATGCAAGTTTCTAATGCGCAATATAATTAGAAAGAAATGTTCGTATAATTTATGAAGTTCTTACACAATTTAACGATTTGCAATCGCCCACCTTTTTTGCTTGCCGCCGATAAAATGAAACGAGAAATGAAATGAAAAAGAGAGGATATTGCATGACATGCAGGATTAAGAAAAATTGGCCAATAAAGACATTTTAATCGTTTTTAATTAACAAAAATAAAAAAATAAAAAAAAATTAAGTGCGTATTGGCCAAAAACACACACTAGTATGTATGCGTTGTCTGCAGCCGGCTTGAATTCCGGCATTTCTTATGTTTCCTTTCACAAAAATAAGTTTCTCGGATTACAAAAAAAAATGTTTTTTCTCTGTTGTTTTTTCGGTTTCCAATTCAATTAATCAAATACTTGAGTTAGTCTTGCAACTAAAATGTTCATTCATTCAAGCAATCGTGCACTTTTTTCTCTTTCATTTACACAATCATTATTTATACGCTCGATCAGTCAGTCAGTCAGTAAGTTAGTTAGTCACTTACGTCTGCAAGTCAGGCGTTCACTCATGTTGACATAGTACGTTTACGCGGAAATCACATGGCAAAGAAACGTTTGTTTCAAACTCGAAATTATTTAAGAATTCAATGCTGTTACTTACACTCAATTGCTAGTGCTGCCTGTTGTTGTTGCTGCTGTTGTTGCTACAGCCTTGGCCACAGCCACAACAACAACAACAACATCAAGCACTTGTTTAGAGGCACTTCTATACAATAATTATGCAATTTATGCCGCAGCAGCAGCAGCAGCACCGGCGTGACAATTCAATTCTTTTTTCTCCCATTTTGTCGTGTTTTAAACACGACGTCGCTTATTTTCTCATGTTGGGTTCCATTCATAACGTTTTATTGTAAATATTTTTCCTCTGTTGTTGTTGTTGTTGTTGCTGTCGTGGTAGGAAAATTGTATGACAAGTATGACACTTATTGGAAATGAGAGAAACTTACAGAGTGTGAATCAAATACAAAAAAAAAAAAGAAGCGGAAAGAAAAACTGTGAAACTATTTATAGGCCCCGTTATCACCACCGCTAGAGTAGAAAAATTCAAAGAATTATGCAGAGAAAATGCAAATATTTGAAGTTTTTGCATTCACAAGCTATGAAATGTTTCACGCATAAGTACTAAAACAGTTTACAGTGGCGGTAAAAATACCAGCATCTTCTTTATGTTATACTCTCTTGGTAGTTAGTGGGTTCGGAATGAATTATTTTAAAGTCCTTTGATTTTTTAAAATCCAAAGTAAAGGTATTGAAATATTGTTTACCTTGGTACAGTATTTGAAACTGAATGCTAGGGATGGCACAGCATATCCTTAATCAAGGTACGTAGATAAAAAAGAGCAGATATCTACCCAAGAAAGCTAGGTCGTAATCCTGACTGAAGTGTTGTAATGACCAATTATGTATGTATGTATCTACCCAAGAAGATAAACGCACTTAGGCCACCGAGATACCACCAGGAAGATGACCAATAAGCAGGCAGACGAGCTTACGAGGATCGAAGCTTCAACGCCGTTGATGGGGTCGGATAAATAAGAGATGCTTAACGATAGAGAAAATAAAGAATGACACAGAATCTTCTCAAACCAACTGGTTTTGAAGCATTAAAACCATTTTTTGCAAAATTACAATAAGAAGACGTCTGAATCATGCATCACACTATCCGGAATTAATTTGAGGTTGGTGATGGGTTTTTTGACAGGACTCTGTAGACTCAGAGTTCACTTATTCACAATGAGGGTTGTCCCTAACCCAACACGTAAATTCTGTGAAGATGAGAATGAATTTTTGGACTACATTCTTGGAACCTATGAGGCATTAATGCATCTCAAAACAAAACATCTGATTGCATACCAGATGCTGGCAGGAAATTGTCCATATCCAAGTCACTCATCAATTGTTAAGGGAATATATTCCCACATTATCAATTATGAGCTTCCAGGTCGTCAAATGGGCCCCAATGTAAAGAAAACACCCGATGACATGGCTGTACAATATTTGCGACATAAAAATTTTAATGGCATTCTTAGGCCGTCGTGAAGATCTTTATGTTAGAAACCAGTGCCATGATTAGCCGTCTGGCTATCAGAAAGTATGGAAATATTTTTTCAACAGATATTGTCTTCCTTAATATCATTTACCCACTACGAAGATGACTCCACCCTAAAATTCATTCAGATTCGAAGCATTCCTGACGATTTTTTTTTCAATTTTAGCAGCGCCACATTTGGCGTTAACAGAGAAAAATTTGCTCATAACAGAACAAAATTTGGTGTTGACAGAGCACTGTTAGCTGTTTAACAGTATCCATCCGAACAAGCCCACTTGTTTGTTAGCTAATATTGGGAAATACATACATATACTGGGTCTACGAGTATCATACTATATGCAAAGAAAGGTTCTAAGGCCTCTTAATAGAATCAGCAACATAGTCACATATAAAGTGATATGGTATTGAGAAAATTGGCTTTGAAAATATCAATTTTATACTTGAAAATTCTCCAGAAGGTCAATGCCATTTTGGAACATATAAGAAATAGTACACCATACAGACTATATGCAAATGGTAGTCCAGAGGGTCCTCTTTCGAACCGTGATGTGGGATAGGTGGAATAATTTTGAGAGTTGAGATTTTGAATTTTGAAAATCGAATTTTGGCAAAAAATATATGCAAATTCTTTAGAAGATCAGTGGCCATTTTGGAACATATGTATGTATACATATACATATATATATGTATACAGACTATATGCAAATGGTAGTCCAGAGGGTACAGGGTGGGATAGCAGGAATAATTTTTAGAGTTGAGATTTTGAATTTTGAAAAAAATCGTTTTTTAGCCCTCCATCCCATCCTTTACATTTCAAGACTTTTGTTCACAAATAATAGTGATCATAATGCGAATTTGAACAGTTAACAGTGCTCTGTTAACAACAAAGTTTACCTTGTTAGAGGCAAGAAGTGGCGCAGCTGAAATTGTGGGTTTGCGTCTTTGGTTTTTAAATTCGAATTTATCTTCACACAGATCCCATACAACCCAATCTAACCTATGTATTATTAGATTAATGTGCTATTTTTGCCTCCATCACTGTTAATTTTGAAAGCTGTAACTCTAGAACAGGTGACAAATAACGAATTTTAATTTTTATTCCTCTTCTCCTTCCTTCCATCGGTTTTCTGTTGTTGTTGTTGTTATTGTTATTGTAAATATGATTTTAATTGCCTACGTTTTCATGCAAATTCATTACTTTTCCAGCGTTTTTTCTCACTCTTTTTACTACCGGCTGCTGGTCCATTTGAAACTGTTGCTGATTGCTGTTGTTAAACGCTCATACATACTGTTTTAATCATTAAATGTATTGAAAGACGGACTGCCGGACTGACTGACTGAGTAACAGACCTACTGAGTAGTAAAAGTTACATTCAATTGCTAAATTAAGCAGAAGATTTAATATTTTTAAATGAAACCTGCGCGAATGAAACAGCAGCAGCATAAAATAACGCTGTTGCTGCCCTAAGAATGTGTGACATTTAATGAAAATTTCTGAATTTCTGTTTTTTTCTTTTCTTTCATACAATCTTAGAAAGAAAAAAGTGGAAATAAATCTTTGAAAATATTTTTGCATTGTAATGCAAAAAAGAAAAAACAGAAATAATCACAAAAACAAGAACAAAAAAAAAAAACGCAACAAATATTTCATGCATGAAAAATGAACAAAAAAAGAGGCAAAAACAAGCACACACAGAGAGCGTGGAAAAAAATATTGAAAGAAATAAGAAAGTTCTAGTCGCTTGGATTTGACCATACAGTACCCTTTTAACGACTGCAAGTTAAAAGAAGGTGAAGGAAGTTGGAAGTGCTTAGTTATGTTTCGTTAAGGGGGACCAGAGCAGGGAAAACAGTATTATGTGTGTACAGCACCTTTAAGGAAAGAAACAATTCTAGCAAGAGCACCGCACGACCTACTGTAAGGTCAAGTGTCAGAAATTTCATTGAAGAAAGTCCGGACATTCAGTAAAAAAAAATTACACAAAAATCTAAAAAAAAGATGGGATTGGTTGCAGCAGTCGATCTTTTTAATGAAGGACCATATTTCGGCGATAACCGATAAATATTGATTCTGAAATACTAAAATAAAGGGTGTTTTTTACAGAGGTATAGAACTTTAAGTTGGCATTACTTTTAAAGATGGCAACCGATTTAACAGCTGTCAAGTGATTTATTCTCAGTTTGGTTTGGCAATTCATCATAAATAGACTAACGCCTGAACAACGCTTGCAAACAGTGCAATTTTATTTCGAAAATAATGGTTCTGTGCGGAAAACGTATCGCGTACTACGTCCATTTTATCGTCGACAAAATCGTCCATCAGAGCAGTTAATTCGATTAACCATGGAACGTTTTCGCACCACGTTTACTCTTATTGATAACTCGCATCCCCAGAGACGCTGTACGGTGCGTACAGAAGAAGCTATTGCTGCTGTAGAGCGTAGCATTGAGGAAGACCCGAATGAGTCCATCCGCCATCGAGCACAGGAATTGGATCTGTGTCCATCCACTTTATGGAAGATTTTGCGGAAGGATCTTGGTTTGCGTGCTTACAAAATCCAACTCGTCCAAGATTTGAAGCCAAACGATCATCAAGTAAGGCGTAGATTCGTCGAATGGGCCCAAAACGAGATTACCGTTGTTCCCGATTTTCATAAGCGAATTTTGTTTAGCGATGAAGCGCACTTCTGGTTGAATGGCTACGTCAACAAACAAAACTGCCGCATTTGGAGTGAAGGTAATCCTCAAGTGTATGTGGACACACCGTTACATCCAGAAAAACTGACTGTTTGGTGCGCTTTATGGGCTGGTGGAATCATTGGTCCGTACTTTTTCAAAAACGATGGTCGCCAGAACGTTACAGTCAATGGTGATCGGTATAGAGCCATGATTACTAACTTTTTCATTCCTGAATTGAATAACCATGATGTCCAGGAGATGTGGTTTCGACAAGACGGCGCAACATGTCACACAGCTCGTGCCACAATAGATTTATTGAAAGACACGTTTGGTGACCGCCTAATTTCACGTTTTGGACCTGTGAATTGGCCTCCAAGATCTTGTGATTTAACACCGCTAGACTACTTTCTGTGGGGCTATGTAAAGTCATTGGTCTATGCGGTAAAGCCACAAACGCTTGACCATTTGGAAGACAACATTCGCCGTATTATTGCCGATATACGGCCACAAATGTTGGAAAAAGTCATCGAAAATTGGACGTCCAGATTGGACTACATCCGCGTCAGCCGTGGCGGTCATATGCCAGAAATCATATTTAAAATGTAATGCCACAAGATTATCTTTCGGATAAATAAAATTCATGTCAATCGAATAATCCATCGTTGTTTTATTGCAACTTAAAGTTCTATACCTCTATAAAAAACACCCTTTATTATGAGATTATCTGCGTTGTCACGGTCTTTGACGTAGAGTCATAAAAAAAATGCAAAAAAAAAAACAATATAACGCCCTCAAATGACATAATCTTAGTGGCTAATTGACATCATCTCCAGAGTCCATAGTGCACACCAAGTAGTCACATTTTCAGGATGCCATTAAAAAATCACTTCCGTGTTCTCTGAGTCCCATATGCCATAATATTGCTCGTAAACGCAACCAACGAATGTGAAATGAACTTCATTGCTGAGGGAAATTTTCTTCTAAAAATCAGTGCAAAAACCCCTTTTGTTCTAGCACGCAAACAACAACCGGCTTAGATTTTCTTCTTTATAGAGATGGAGGTGCAAAAGTAAATTCAATCAACCATGGCAGAGGATGCCAATTCCTTTCCATCCTTGTCATTGTGTGCCAAGGATTTCTTAGGAATAATTCTGATCATTTAAAGATAACTCTCCTATGAGCTCCTGGACATAGAGATGTCTTTGGAAATTGCGTTGCCAAAACCGCTACAGACCTCTCAATCTCAGACTTGCTACAGAGCATAGGTATTTCGACTGTCTCAGTAAAACTGGAAATTATTCATCCATTTTCCGGGGAGGCTTAGTTTCTTTGGCAGCAAAAGGACACGTGCAATATCGCTAAACTCTGCTAGGTACGTATGGATAAGAAGAGAACCGAGACTCACTTCTATATGATAGTGATTCCCACGGGATTCTGTAATTTTGGTAGGCATGCCGTAAGACTTGACATTGTGGGAAATAACTTCTGCAGAAGCTGTGGATCTGAGGAGGTGGTAGAAACTGTTTTTCATCGCATGTATCAGCGCCCTGCTGCTGTCATGAAAAGACGGAGGTTTTTGACCTCTCACTTTCTGATATCCTTGACCAAAGGATCAAACAACCATACCACCAGCCACATCTCTTGCTCGAGACCATTATAATATGAAACCCTTAACGTCGGCGACTAGTTTAAAAGTGGAAAAGTCTCAAAAGACAATGTACTTAACGGAGTAGGCAGACATTTAATAGAAAATGCAATGGCAAGATTTATTTTGAATTCGGATTGGTTTGCTCCAGAGAAGGTTTGATCTCCGGGTTGAACATTGATTGTGGTATTACAATGGACCAAAATTTTGGCCTAAGGGGGTCCGCAGCTTACCAAACTAATCAGCCAATTCCTTCCTTGACCAAGTATGGTGTCCGTAGTGCTCGAAAAGTTGGAATCACCATTTATGTAGTCGAGATTAACTTTTTTTAAGAGTTCTTTTAGTGATTAACAAACTTTTCAAGTAAATAAATGACAATTCAGATGAAGGATATTCAACAGCTGATAGCCTTGCCAGATCGATGCGCAACACAATTCGACATACTAAGAGGCAAAACAAAGATTGAAAAATATTTACAAGAATACTTGAAGTAGCTTGTATTACTTCCTGACCTTTGGAGTTCTGCAGCTATACATTCCATTAAAGAAGTGCGCTACTGCAGTTGTTATGTGTCTCTCTTGGCAGCTGTCGGATGGATGTTGATTGAAGCAATGTTGCCAGCTCGGTTTAATGGCGGGAAATTAAAAAAACACAAACCTATTGCCCCTCCGCCTTCGTATACAATCTGCCTAGGTATACATAAGTGTTACAATCACCACAATAAACTTAAATAATGCATTGAAGTGATGTAGGGCGTATGAAATGTTAATACGCAATAATAAATTTCTCACACTTCTGTCGCAAAAGCTTAGTAATAAGAACAACAACAACAACAACAGCAATAACTACAATAAAAAAAATGAAAAAAAAACAGTCTCTAGTCAGTCATAAAAAAATGAGTGACTGTATAACTGAACAGACTGACTAAATGAATGAATGAATGAATGAATAAACGAATGCATATACATAGCATAGTATGTACACACACATACTACATATGTATGTTTGTTGTCTTTATAAATATTTATAATTGTGTGTGCAATTTCTTTTATTGTATTTATTATTGTTGTTGCTGTTGTTATTATTGCTATACACATTGAGTTTGAAATGTAAAGCACGCAGAAAAACGTGTAAAAACTACGCAGATAAAAACAAACGCACAATCAGTCATACAATATGCATGCATGTGTCGTACTCGTGTACTTAGTCATGAAACACACACACACTGTCTCTCTCTTGCTCTCACTACTCTCCTTTTTTGTCACAACCATAATTTCTTTCTTCCCAACTCGTGCATTTTATCCATTCATGTTAATATTGACTGGTAGAGAAACTAAAGAAAAAAAATACACACACACACACAGTCAACCAACATTCTTTTGTTGATAAAAAAAATAAAATAGAGACATACACACATACATATAGGCATACATACGTAGTGGAATTTACTGTAACTGTAAGCAAAATAATGACACTGAGAGTATATTATGAAAGCAATAAAAAAAGAGCACAACAACAACAATACAACTAGAAAATGATTAAATAAAACCGTTTATTTCTCTTTCTCTTAATTATGCTATATGTTCGTACTCTAATTTAGCAATTACCTAAGGAATGCAATGCAATAACAACATTAAGGATGAGAGAACGAACTTAAATCGTTAAAAGAAGTTATCGCAGAGTGAAATGTGCTGTTATTTTATAATTTTATGAGAAATATTTATTTTTAAATCACAACAATTCATTTTTTTTTAAATTTTTATTTGCTGGAAAGAGTATTTTATAAAAGAGAATGTTTTTTGTAAGGATCAACACATTCCCTCAGGCTTGCACACATATTTTTGCATGTACATAGTACGTACATATGTACATAGAAGACAACAACAGTTAAGATTTGTTTTTATAGGCTTTCAGTGCTGCCATTATGTTATGCTTGACTGTAATTGTGCTTTTTACTACCTTTTTTTTCATAACACTCTCCTGTATAATAGATTGTGGGCGACAATTTAAAATGATGTTTATAAACGATCGACTTAAAATTGTTGTAAGAAGGGAATGAAGCACGAACATACATACGTAATAAATCTATTTCTCTGTATTATAAAATAAAAACGCAAGACGGAATTCTCTATTTACAGTGTTGGAAAAATGAAAAGGACGTTTGCCAGTGTGGCAATAAGCTCTACTTTACTTTACTGAGTTGGCCATTGCAACCCTTCAGTAGTCAGTATGAAGACCTAGCGTCCAACACCACCTATAGTGTGTATGTTAATTTTATTCATGAGTGACGGGACCTGCAGTTTTAAGTTGACTCCAAACGATATATTTTTGAGAAACTTTTCATGGCAATTTTATTTCACTCTGAGAGTTTTTGTCAGAAAACTACATACATATGCACATACATAACAGGCCCTTACAACCCTTCAGTTAGGATTACGACCAAGCTTCTCACACCACTTATGTTGTGTGCGTTCATTGTATCGATGAGTGACGGGACCTACAGTTCTAAGTCGACTCCAAACGATAGATTACTGAGAACCTTTTTCGTGGCAATTTTATTTACTCTCAGAGCTGTTGGCAGAAATCTGCTGAGAGGCAGTCGCTGAAGAAATATTTTTTTCAAATTTCGTTTTGTTGGAGACGTCTAATCAGGGGTTTGAACTGTGGCCTCGCGTCTAATAAGCCAACACACTAGACTATGGCAACAACTACATCCAACTCTCTATCATAATCTGAATATGTCGGTCCAAACTTGGATAACATTCTCTGGAAGGTGGAAACCCATTATCATAATAGGATCTATACGGTATTTTCATTTCATTTCTATGCAGGTAAGGACACTTGATAGTATCCTTTCACCACTATTGATTGTGAGTGAACTTCTCACAAAACTATCCAAAGTCTTGATGGGTTAAGGAAAATTTGAAGAGACTCTCTGTGAAATGACTAAAATTGGGCTTAAATTGCTAGTGTATGCTTATTTATGGTTGCGGATGAATTTATGACAAAACTATCCGACGGGCATCGCCTGCCGTTGTAGTGCAGATGATCTAGTCTTGGCATTATTAAAAATTACCATGGGATTATAAATCTCTGGTGTCTGATAGTAGACTAGAGAATAAACTCGGACACGATCACAAAAGTGTCATTTACCAGGAATATAAAATTTGCTAAATGGAAGAATATTCGACTCCTTGGTAAGTCAATATCATAGAAAATATGTGGGCACACCACTGGATTGTAAAGTAACATGGTGGGATCATACAGAAAGCCCAGGTATGTCATAATGTTATGCTGAAGGCTCACAGAGAAATTCTGGGAATGTGACCCTGTGGAGTTGGAGCGTATATTTAGAAAGGGATGCTTAACGAAAGAGAAGGTAACGAGAGGGAAACCTTCTCTCAAACCAAATGGGTTTTTTACAATCAAAACTTTTGTTGGGAACTTACAATAAGGGGAGATCCGAGTCATGCATCAGACTATCCAGGACACGGCCCGTAGACTTAGAGAACCCTTATTGAACTTGTTAGGCATTAATACAGCCCAGAAGAAAACACCTGGCTGCATACCAGATGCTGAGCAGGATGTTGTCATTGTTGACAACGACCAGCATCCTCGCTTCAAGGCGAGATAAGCTGTAAGCAACGAACGAGATAGCACGTGCCTATCCTATAACGTGACAGATGTGAACATTTTACGATAACAAGATATCATCTGTACTAGTCAGCAACATTAGAAACCTACACTTGTTAGTGGCCACCAGTCGCTTCTTCGTAGGCGTATCAATAAGAAAATTATTAGTATTCTGCTGCATAAAGACTTCCAAAGAAGTTGTCTTGTATTATAAGAGAGGTTGTATTGCTGAGTACAAGAGAAAACGAGACTGACCGATTGCAGTTTCCATGACGTTTTGATAGTTTGGCGTGTATCAATTACAAGTTGCACCCTTAGAAGAAGGTGGATTGAAATTTCCTAATTGCGAAAAGATTCCGATATTGGGCAAACTAAACATTATTAAAAGGCAATATTTTGGCGGTCATTTTCACGCAAAAAAGAGAGCGGACTTTGACAAAACCCAAATTGGGGGAATCCAAACAAAATAGCTAATTTTCGATAATAAAATCATTGTAAGTAGACAAGAAAAAAAAAATGCATTTTATAGAACAAATCGAATAAGTATTGATATAGGAAGTTACCGTAGTCTATTAGGTAGTGTATTGGCTTATCAGACGTGAGGCTGCGATTCAAAACGAAATGAGAAAAAATATTTTTTCTGGATCCGTGTGGGTCGTAAACATGACTGAAGTGTTGTGTTGTTGTTGCAATTATCTTATGTTATTGAAAGTACGGTGTTCATAATTTTAAAAATTTAATGAAAAAAAGTGACGTAAGTTTCATACACATACAATACATGTATACAATTTTACGTTGAACAACAACAACAACAAGAACGTCAAATATCAATAAAGAACTCTTGCACATTCTATAACAACCATTACGATTTTAATAAATCCAACAAATTCAAGAAAAAAAAGTTATGAAGGACTAAGCCGACTACAGATTTCCACATTTCACTATACGTAGGCAATATATTCTCAAAATGAAATTTTGCCAGGCTTTTAACTGTAGTGAAGTTGCAGTGGAACGAATGATGCGTTAAATATGATTTAGAAGGCTATTGGAAGATAAATGAAACAATTAGAAAACCTTTATGATTGACCCTGTTATTTTCAGAAGTTACAAGCCTTAGCACAAGCCTAATACACTCCAAACAATTGCTTTGGTGTACGTCATAATTATGCAGAACACGTTGTTGCGTTAACATTAGTAAAAAAAATAAAAATTATAAGAAACAATAACGCCAGTAAAAATAAACAACAAAAAAAGAGGAGCATAAGAATGTTAACAACAACAACTTAATGGCAACACTCTTGAGTAGAATAAAAAAAAACAGAACGCACTCCCATGCATTATACCATAAACATGATGCCAGCACAGCACAAAAACCACAGAAACACACCGAGAAATAAAAACAATGTTTACAACAATGTATTATACAATCAACACCCCCAACGCATTAAAATAAAATTATAATCACAAATAAAAAAAAAAAAACAAAGAAAAAAACAAGAATATTATAATGAAGAGAATAAAATGCAAAAAAGTCAGTTATAAGGAGGAATATAAAACAATATCAACATCAAGAAACTTAGTTGCAAAGAAATTTTTACTCTCTCACACACATAATAATGAATAACAGCATCGATAGCAGCCAACGTTATTTGAATACAACAACTGACATTTGCAATACAAAATAATAATAATTTAACTATGGCAACAATAACAACAACAATTTAAAACTACCGCTAATATGTACTGTGGTGAATATCATTAAATGAGTACAACAAACATCAAGAGATCCAACAAACGTAAAGAGCAAGAAAAATAAGCAAAAAAAAAGTGTAGCCAACTGCATAAACATATGTAAGAACACAGGCATAGTATTGTGTAAGTAAATTTGTTTCTGTAAAAAAAAGAGAGAGAAAGAGCCCCACCATACAACCACTATGCCAATGAGCATAAAACAAAGCGAAAAGAAAAATCTGTTGTTTTTTTTTTGTTGTTTGATTTTTTGCACAATTCAAGGCCAAGGCCAATACAACGACGATCGTTATATACACGATCGTCATACATCCCCACAATCACACTTCAGCTACACACAACATAACGACAGTGCAGCCAAGCAACAAAAAAAAGAAAAAACCAAAACACATGTACTCTCTTATAAGCGACAACGCAACGACGTTAACGCAAAACGCTTAGCGTCGTCACTGAAGTGAGCCCCTGCCAGCTGGTGTGTGTGTATGAGCAAAAGTAAACAGAACAGAAATTAAACAACAGCAACAACAAAAACAATAAATAATAAACAACACAGTGTGTTTATGTTTTCAATTGCATTCGCAGGTATTTTATTTTTTTTTTTTTGCTTTTTCTGCCTTCTGTGGTTCTTATTAGAAAATACACTCAAAGAAAAAATTAAAGACGTAATAACTTATTATTAAACGATTCCATGCTTACATGGAAATACGTTATAAAATAATTAAAAAAGCAATAAATTATTATATTAACTCTGGACACCATAAAGTTAAGCACGTTTTTTAACCTTTTTTTTTTTTTTTTTTTTTTTTTTTTTGCAAAAAAAATTTTTTTTCAGAGTATCAAATGCATGAGAACCTATTAGAAAAGATATTTTTTTGTATAATTGCTTGCTGTCGACGTCAATGTCGATGCTAAGTTGTTTACGTTGGCATTTTAAATATTGCCCAGATGCGGATGTGATTTGAAACATGCGTTCTTTGCTGCTGTTATTTGGTGTATGTAATTAAGTGTTGCATTGTAGCGTTTGAAACATAAGAATCATTTATTAGAATTAATTTATTTTTTTTTAAATTTACATTGTGAAGAATATTCATTAAAAACAAGTTCTCGGAATGGAAAAGTCGTCGTAGTCTAGTAGGTAGTAATTTGACTTTTTAAACGAGAGCCCATGGGTCCAGCCACAGGCTCAAATGAATCGATAAAAACAAAATATGAACAAATATTTCTTTCGGGGACTTACTCTCAGCAAAATTGTCCTGAAAAGTTTCACAAATCTGCAGTTCGAAATCTACATTAAGCCTTAGGTCCCGCCATAGATGGATAAAAGAAACACATACAAAATGGGCGGTGCAAAAAGTTAAGTTGTACTCTGACTGTCGCGGTCAAATCACGCGATCTCAGTGACCAGTTCACATTACCACAAATTACTCGTAAAGGCTATTGGCACAAGGCGTGTGGTACACGGTACCATCCTGTTGAAACCACATGTTGTTGATGATCCGGGTATTGGTGTCAAACCCAAAGAAATTGGTAATTACCGACATACATATAGTGCTCATCGTTTACAGTGATTCTCAAGTGATTCTCAGAAATATATGGACCCATGACGCCACCAGCTCAAAATTCACATTAAACAATGACTGGTACTGCCGATTAGTATTGTCTTAAATTTCACAGTTTGCTACCAATTCATCCACAAGTGGGCCTTATCGCTGAAAGTGATTTTTCGATGAAAATTACGGCCCATTTCGATGGTTTTATTCTTTGTTTGTGTTGTTGAATGCTGTATCTGTCCATTGTAACAAATGACGACTAATTTGGCAGATGTTATTTCAATAAGATGACCGTTTTTAACTGTAAAAATTCTCTATTGGAAGACCGGATATAATAAACAGGGTTTACCTTAACACTTTACACCTCTATGACGTCACATACTGGCTATATTGGAGAATGCTAGTTTCAATCCTAATTGCTCCCGTGTGGAGGATGGTGTGGAAATAATACTGACTGGTAGACAAAATTTGTAGGCAGTTTGCTGACTGGATTGCCTGTGGACTCTATTTCACTTCAATCAATACCTTGAGGTCCAACCTCGTTCGGTGAATGGTATATGGCTTTCAGAACATATAGATAACTATTGAAATTGTCTTTATGGTACACAGCTCGCAATTTTCGACATTAGAGGGCATATGTGTTAACATTGTCTCAGTTAAAGTATGTTTTCTGTCCATTGTTTGCTCTGACGGATTGATATGGAGAAGAAAAATGAAAACTAAAATTTGCAATTCAAATTCAAGTATCCTGGATTATAATACAGAGATGTCGTAAACACTCTTCAAAGATAAGCTCCGATATTCTATAGTATCCAAGAGTAATCTTTCTGAAATTTGCCCATTCCAGATAAAAGCCAAGAATATTTCTTTTGATCTGCGCGCTAAATGTCACAAAAGTGATGGAATTCCGTTCATGCGAGACACATTTTGCAGGGTCATGATCTCGAATGGATAGTCATCTAAAAGTATACTAACCGATCTAAATACTTCACTGAATACTTGGCCTATTAGCTAACTAGAGCGCTTGATATCAAAAGCGGAACATTTATGTTTTGAGGCTCTACAAGGTCTAAATATCTTACGGCTACAATTTGCTCTTTCCAAGTAATAGTCGAGAATACCTCTTTCAATCTACAATCTAGGTATCAGGCAGGACAATTCGTCTTCCCTTTTTCTACTTTTTCTATAGAAATTCTTTTGGATAGCGACCCAAATAAGTGTCCTCCGTGATAAGAGATTGCGATTGTTCAATACATTCGCGCACTTTCTTCTCAATGAATCGATTTCAAGCGTATTAAGAGGGACCTGTGGTGTGCTTAATTACTGGGAGATTTCTGACTTACGAACATCACTACAATGTCTACTCTCGTCTATACTTTTTAGGTCATAGGGGTATCGTTAGTAACAGCATTGCTGACAAGCTGGTGAGATCTCTGTCAATGCCAATGTATTGTAGGTAAAATAGATGGGGAAGGAGCATGTGCCGTATCGCGAGATTGGAAGGACATGATTAAGAAGAGTACTTAATTGTATGCCTTCCTAGATTCCCCTTGTCATAGATCATACTGTCGCTATTCTCACAAACTATTTTGCCTCTTTAGAGGGCATTTCTTCGCTTGAATTTTGACGCAAGAGTTTTAAATCTAAGGAGGAGGCATAGAAGAAGATTTTCTTTTACCTTAAGTGTCAGTGCCAGCGGAAATTTCTGGCCTCTCATTTGCGATCATCGGTGACTGAACTCATTACAATGAAAATAACTGGAACAACGAAATTTCGAAAAAAAAATTTTTTTGGAATCCAGTGGACTAAACCTCTGCCTAACCTTCATATTGGGTTCGACACGTCACATAACCTAACTCTGTTAAATGATCAGATTTTTTATGAATTTTTTTCTTTCTTTTTTAGAATTGTAATGAAAAGATCTCTTTATTCCGCCCTAAAAAGATTCGTAACTATTCACGACTTTATTCCCTTTGCGGTTAAGCTATGTAGCCGCCTCGCTCTAACTGCTAAAGTGAAGTCTAGTGAAAAATTTCTTTCGGTTTCATTGCGATTCGTTTAGTTGCGCTGGGAATTTTATGAATTCAATGCCACATATATGGACAATAGAAGCGCAAAGAATTTTGCATAAACTTCTAAGCAAAAAGGTCTTTGGAAATTACAACAACAACAACAACGACAAACAGTTAACTTTTTTTTAACTGAAACGGAAGTGAAATAAACGACATTTAAATGTCACACACACACACAATTATACGCAAAATGGAAAGCAAAAAAAATAACGCGATCTTAGCAAACAAAGCTTCTTTTAAACCCAAGACTCGTTGAGGCTGGGCTCTATAGAAATATTGAGAGACAGACGAACTATACTAAGAAACTCTCAATGCAGTACGAGATACAACAAGTAAATGGGTCTGGTTAACGAGAACTTTGTATTTGAAATGGTGTTTGTTTGTTCGTAGTTTTTTTCATTTTTTATTGTTTTCAAATGTCAGCCAGCAAACATGGCGCCTTTATTTTATTTTCTATTGTTGTTCCTGTTGTTATTTAAAATTGTAAAAAATATTAAAAAAAAAATCATAAAATTCTGTATGAAACAACCAAACTATAGAAGAGGAAAGGAAAGAAGAGAGAAAAAGTTGAAAAAAAAGTTGAAATAATAAAATTTTGTGTGTAAAAGCATACAGAGAGACAGACAGACAAATTTGCATTCAAGGTCATATAGCAAACAAACAAACACATACCAAAAAAGAGGTACTGAAACTACAACAATATTTAATACAATAAGTACAACAACAACAAGAAAAAAAATTACAAAAAAGTTAAAAAAACCAACAGAAAATAATTATAAATCACCAGACAGTAACAACAATGCCCAGCAGCATTAAATGCGAATAGGCGAACAGTGAGTCACAAAATATATGGTACAGCAGGCAGTTCCGTAAGCGGTATTCAACATTTAAAGCGAGAATTATTAGGGAGATCAAAACGCAAGTTTTGTATCGATGAGGTCATATCGGGTCAACTGGTGTAATAAAAGATTTCTTTTTACTGACCCTCTGGCCTGTCTTTAACTTGCATAACTATCTTTGGAGACTAAGAATGAAGCGAGAGATTAAATCAGACATTAAATAAGATCCAGTAAACAGTGTCAATTGCCAACATTTGCGTTTGATAACTGATTGAGGTGATGCGCAGTACAGATTAAAGTAAAGGGTGTTTTTTATAGAGGTATAGAACTATAAGTTGGCATTACTTTTCAAAATGGCGACCGATTTAACAGCTGTCAAGTGATTTATTCTCAGTTTGGTTTGGCAATTCATCATGAATAGACTCACGCCTGAACAACGCTTGCAAATGGTGCAATTTTATTTCGAAAATAATGGTTCTGTGCGGAAAACGTATCGCGCACTACGTCCATTTTATCGTCGACAAAATCGTCCATCAGAGCAGTTAATTCGATTAACCATGGAACGTTTTCGCACCACGTTTACTCTTATTGATAACTCGCATCCCCAGAGACGCTGTACGGTGCGTACAGAAGAAGCTATTGCTGCTGTAGAGCGTAGCATTGAGGAAGACCCGAATGAGTCCATCCGCCATCGAGCACAGGAATTGGATCTGTGTCCATCCACTTTATGGACGATTTTGCGGAAGGATCTTGGTTTGCGTGCTTACAAAATCCAACTCGTGCAAGATTTGAAGCCAAACAATCATCAAGTAAGGCGTAGATTCGTCGAATGGGCCCAAAACGAGATTACCGTTGTTCCCGATTTTCATAAGCGAATTTTATTTAGCGATGAAGCGCACTTCTGGTTGAATGGCTACGTCAACAAACAAAACTGCCGCATTTGGAGTGAAGGTAATCCTCAAGTGTATGTGGAAACACCGTTACATCCAGAAAAACTGACTGTTTGATGCGCTTTATGGGCTGGTGGAATCATTGGTCCGTACTTTTTCAAAAACGATGGTGGCCAGAACGTTACAGTCAATGGTGATCAGTATAGAGCCATGATTACAAACTTTTTCATTCCTGAATTGAATAACCATGATGTCCAGGAGATGTGGTTTCAACAAGACGGCGCAACATGTCACACAGCTCGTGCCACAATAGATTTATTGAAAGACACGTTTGGTGACCGCCTAATTTCACGTTTTGGACCTGTGAATTGGCCTCCAAGATCTTGTGATTTAACACCGCTAGACTACTTTCTGTGGGGCTATGTAAAGTCATTGGTCTATCAGGTAGAGTCACAAACGCTTGACCATTTGGAAGACAACATTCGCCGTATTATTGCCGATATACGGCCACAAATGTTGGAAAAAGTCATCGAAAATTGGACGTCCAGATTGGACTACATCCGCGCCAGCCGTGGCGGTCATATGCCAGAAATCATATTTAAAATGTAATGCCACAAGATTCTCTTTCGGATAAATAAAATGCATGTCAATCGGATAATCCATCGTTGTTTTATTGCAACTTAAAGTTCTATACCTCTATAAAAAAAACACCCTTTACTTGACCACAATCCCATGCAGCACAGATCGACATCAGTGATTGACATCAATTCTCCATCAAATAATCCATTCAGGAAACCGAAAATTATAGAAATGTCGGCCAGTTACATCTCTGGAGAGAACGTTGCTCGTTACTACTAAGTCAACTCAGACAACTTTTCTCCTACACAACTTCAAATGGCAGGCCTAATATCCAGGATCTGCCCTATCAATCGTTTACAGAAGAAACCGAAAGGGCTCATTCATATTAAGACTGAATGAATTCTCTTCATTCAATGGGGTGTCCGTTCAAATATCACCTGTGATGCAAATACCTTATATTTATGTACTACTCATCAATTTTCTACAGTAAGTCCCCAAGATATTATGGACCGTATTCGAAATTAACACACAGTATTCGTATGTGAAATGTTCTTCCTGCACAAGTTTTCGAGGGGTCTCTTACAATGAAATCACAGTCAAATTTAATATCCTTAAAAACTACTCTCGACTAGTAACACGATGCACCGGCGACTGAGTGGAAGTGATACCCATCCACATGCAATCGAAGAGGGTCCAACGCACTGTTGTATATGAATTTTTGATTGGCGAAGTCATCAGTTCAGTATTTCTTTCTGATCGATGTTGGCCAGCCCGTCACTCCGCCACGGTGTTTAATATAGTTGAGTGATTACCAACTTCCTTTGGCCTGAAGAGGATGATGTGGACAATAACAACGTATGGTTCTCTAGGGCGTGGCATGCCATACAGCTCATCTCACATTGGATATTATGTAAGAGTCATTTAAGGACGTAGTAATCTTTTGGAGGTGATGTGCGATTTAACCTCGTTTAACCACAGCCGCTCGCAAAGTTAATAAAACCCATGACTGTTTTCTGTGCCAGAGTCATTGAAAATTGCACATTTTGGATGCGATACATCCAGAGAATGGCATCAGTAGCTCTTCCAAACAAGAAATTTCGATGATATCTCTCACAGACTTCATTTCATTTATATATAAAGACAGGGAACGTTTAATGAAAAACCCGATTTCTATTATCTCAACCCGAATAATACTAAACAAGCTTCCGCATTCTTTCTTGTCGCCAGAGAATACTTGAATAACGTTTTCGGGGGAACGTATACCATTATGAGTACCTGCCATCAAATCAGTATAGGAAGTAGATTTCCTGTAGTCAACAAGGAGAGCCAAATGAACAGACACTGACATAAAGGCTTTAACCTGAAGGCTACAGTGTTGGAAAAAATAATAGAAACGATTACTAGTTCATCATTAAAATATTGTATACTTTTTCGTTATAAGCTTTTATAGTTGGAAATTACTGTTAAATTCTTGCTAATGTAACGGGATTTTATGAAGTCGCCGTAGTCTAGTAGGTAGTGTGTTGGCTTATTAGATGCAAAGCCTGGGTTCGAGCGCCAGGCCAGGCATCAAAGACAAAATACAAAAAGTATTTTTTCGGCGACTTCCTCTCAGTAGATTTCTGGCAAAAACTCTGAGATTAAATAAAAATTGCCATGAAAAGTTTCTCAATAAATAAAAATCTGTCGTTCGGAGTCGACTTTAAACTGTAGGTCCCACCACTCATGTATAAAATTAACACACACAACATAAGTGGTGGGAGAAACTAGGACGTTGTACAATGGGTCAATTCGACCTCCGGGTACTGTATTTGTCTTAATTGACAAGTACACGTCCTCTAACCTAACCTAACCTAACCTAACGGGATTTTATTATTTGCTTTCTTTATTGCTTTCTTCTCCTTTAATTTGTTTGTTTTCAGGAAAAAGTAAGAAAATACGTAATTTAGTTGGAAAAAGTAATAGAAACGTTTTTCTAAAACACTGTGTTTTAATATAAAATAAACAAACTTTTTACATGAAATATTTAAAAGTGGTAAAAATTAAGTTAAAATAATTTGTTTTAGAACATTTGCAAGATTTTCGTGATAAGTGTATGTTTTAATTCTTTTAAAAAATGGGTCGAGGTGTTCATACCACTGATGCTGAAAGAAATGTCTGATGGTGAAGGATGATCTGATGGCTTATCACTTGGAAAAATTGTTCTAAACATAAAGTATTTAACGTGATTCATTATAAAAAAAATATCGAAACTAGAGGAAGAAAGAGGAAAACGTCCAAGCGTTTTGATCAAATTTTAGTACGCCATTCTAAAAAAAACCCTTTTGAGTCATCTAATGGGCTTAAAAATATACTAGATGCTCCACTAACAAGCCGTACTATAAGAAACAGGCTCCAAGAGGCTGGACTTAAGGCTCGAAGTCCAAGGTCAGTACCTCTTTTAAGTAAAAAAAATATACAAAAAAGGTTACAGTTTGCCAGACAACAACAAAGTCGCAAAACTTGGAACAACGTGCTGTGGTCTGATGAGACAAAGATAAATTTGTTCGGATCAGACGGAAAATGTTTTGTACGTCGCCCTGCCAATAAAGAGTTTAATTCAAAATACACAAAAAAGACAGTCAAACACGGTGGCGGTTCCCTAATGATATGGGGATGTTTTTCAGCGTCTGGCGTTGGTCCAATTTTCTGGGTACAGGGGAAAATGACAGCGGTAGATTACTTAGATATACTCCAGAGCAAAATGCTCCCATTTGCTGAGGAGGAAATGCCATTGAAGTGGGAGTTTATGCAGGACAATGATCCCAAACACTCTGCAAGAATTGTAATATCTTGGTTTCAGGAAAATCAAGTCCCCGTAATGCAATGGCCATTACAATCACCTGACTTAAATCCCATTGAATATCTATGGGGAGTCTTTAAGAATAAGATTGGCCTGTTTAAATCTAAAAATAAGCAACAAATGTGGAGTACAATTCAGGATGCTTGGTATTCCATTTCTCCAGACATTTGTGCTAACCTTTTTGGTTCAATGAATAGGCGGTGTCAAGAAGTTATCAAAATGAAAGGAGCCTCAACCAAATATTAATATAGTATTAGGATTTGATGGTAAAATTAAACAAAAACTTTTTTCCCCCAAAATATAAAACGTTTCTATTATTTTTTCCAGGCATATATTAAAAATATACAAATATTTCAAGAAGAAACCATAATTAACTAATTTATTTTTATATATTTAATAGACAATGGGGATACCTTTAAGTTTATATATATACCTTTTTTTATTTACTTAAAGATAAATAAAAATTTAAGGAAATAATAAAAATTTGATGCGTTTCTATTATTTTTTCCAACACTGTATATGGTGGCTTGCAGCAAAAGCATAGGCCTGTGTCGAGGAATACAGCCACAGTATATTACTTGAAGTAGATTTCTGTAGGGATTTCTGCATGTGACCAACTACTGATTATTGCAGTGTTTCGATAGATTTACTCTATGTATAGGTGTGTTGTGCCGCTGAAAGAGTATCCGGAACGAAGGAAATCAAGCTGGACTGATGGGCCTAAAAAACTCAAGTGGGCTAACACTGGGTTGAATATTATTTTAATTTTGTAATACGACCGATACTGAGGGGATGGCACCTACGGATGTAGTGCGCTGTGTTGGCATTAAGAAAACCTGTTATTAGAACACAGGACAGAGAGAGAGAGTAATGTTTATGGACATCTCATTGTCATTGAAAGTAACAAGAAAGGATTTAGCAGGAAGAATGCTACAAAATCGATAACAGCACCCACAAAAGGATGCGAGTTTCAGTAACAAATCCAAATACTTTACTACAACAAAATCGCTTATAATATTGAAAAGCCAGTGTATTAATAAATCAATAAATCATTCCTTAAGGAAGATTGCAGCCCTTGCGTTGACCAACTTTTCCTTCTTTGGTTCGGAGGAACTTGGTCAGTACAGAGACTGCGTTCATCTGTGGCGTCACAACGGGCCGCTATGCGTGCTCAAGTGAGCTTTTGGTGTCAAAGCTACCACACTAACCTAACCTAACCTAACCTAACCTAACCCTTAAGGCAGAAGTTGATGAAGTTTAATGCTTTCGAAATGCTTTGTAACTAAGAGAATAACAGTTCCTATGACTACTTATTTCTTTGTCACACTGTTGCCACCCATTTAATGAGATAATCACTCTAAATCAGTTAAATAAGCCAGTATTTGTTAAACTATAAGCCGGGTAAACAAGAACAAAAACAGAAAAAAAGAATTTATTTCATTTAGTGACCACCACAATTGAACGGAATTGAACAGAACAGGACGCGCGTGTTCAATGGTTTTCAATCAAAATCAATCAGAATTTCAAATAAAATTAAGTTTTTAACACTCACCTTAAACTAAAACACTCGCCAGTCGGGCGTTACCCGTCCAGCAATCCATAAGATAATTATTTATCTTGGCCGTTGTTGCCGCTCTCTCTCTCTCTCTTTCGCTCGCTTCCGCTTCCGCTTAACGTGGCTGTTGCTTTTGCTGAAACACTTTTGCTTTTAATTTTTTCACTTTTTCTTTACTTTTGCTATGCCCGGTTGAATTTTTTTTTATTTTTTCTTTAAAAAAATAATTTTTTTTTTTTTTTACAAAAAACCGAACACTTTTTAAATACCGCTTGACCGAATGAATGAAATTTTACCAAAAAAAAATAATTTTAATTGTCGCAACGAAAACTTTTAATCGAAAATGTTTTCAACACAAACGTTTAATTTTATTTCGTATTTTTTTTTTTAAATTCGTTTAAACCGAACACTGTACGTACTACCGAATGATTAAAAAACAAACGAAAATTTCACTTTTTCTTGCTTTGTCGTTCCGTGGATCCGAGTATACTATAGGGTGTGGGGTTAGGGTTAATGAAACGCGTTTTATTTTGGTGGTTTTGTGTGTAGATTTGAAGCCAGAAATCAAGCCAAAAATTTTAGTTTTTGGTGATAATTTTCGTAAAGTACCGGAATTTTTTGCCTCAAGAGAAATTTTGAATTTTGATAACAAGTCCTGAAAAGAGGAAAAAAAGGATATGATAAATTTAAAAATGAATATACTCGTATAACAATTAACTAAAGTACTACAACAAATCGAAACAAAAATAATTAAGAGCCGAGGCTGATGGCATTAACCTCTACAAAAAAAATTAAGTTTGTTCCGAAGACAATACTTTTAGACCTTAAGGGAACTCTAAGACGCATGTTAAGTTAAACGAACAGTCTTCTCAAAAAGAATACTTTACTTAGATTTTAAAAGGATCTGATAGCACGTACTCCGTCATCAATCAGCTATAACTCCAGGCTGGTTTTTACCAATCATCCCAATAAACCCATGGATTCTATTCACATTTGGTTCTTAAATGAATTCTGTTTGTCCAAGAATTCTTTATCTCAGGTTCCCTAATGTCGGAGACTGACAAAAAAGAGGTTTAGTGTTCTCCTATTCTTAATCGCCATCCGTTTATACATATACATATATATATGTTCCTTTTACTCCTCTAGGGAGCATACGGCCGCAATCCGTCATCCGAAGGTTAGGTTAAATTTTCAGGCCTTTCAATGAGCAAGGCTTCCTTGATCCCGTTGTAGCTCGATTATTACTTATTCCGTCAAGTATTTACAAACCCTGATTGTCATCTCTTAGCCTTCCTGGAAATTCTATGAAGATGTATATTCTATAAATTGCCTTTGGATAGACACGTTCTATGACTGAGTTCTGGCTGCCAAAGAATTCTTCTTAGCCTTGGCAAGCTCAATGACTTTGTTGTTACCTTCAATGTGACTGTGTTCCGAAACCCATTTTTTAGGGTAAACGTCGAAAGTCTCGCTATCTCCTCTAGAAGGAACTCTTGAAAAATCTTGTTTGTGTT
Organism: Sarcophaga carnaria; assembly: GCA_958299815.1. Taxonomy (NCBI): domain Eukaryota; kingdom Metazoa; phylum Arthropoda; class Insecta; order Diptera; family Sarcophagidae; genus Sarcophaga; species Sarcophaga carnaria. Next base: position 101,313,310 of record OY283149.1, on the reverse strand, counting down.
GGGATCTAACGGCTGCTTGCTGTTGGTAAATATGCGTATACGATGTACTCTGATATCGGATACGCACAGTGGTAGCCTTTATAGCCATTATTTTTGTATGAATAGTATTGCAGTAAACGGGTAATGCAAGACTCAAGACTTCTGAAATGATTCTACACCCGACTTGTGGCGTAATCTGTAGTTGTCTCTGAACATCTGAATAACGATTCCTGGGAGATGTAAACTGCTACCAAAATGGGATCAATTCAGTACTTTCGTTATAAAATCGAAATCACAAGCGGTTTTACGTAATTTATAGCCCCATTGTTACATTCACCATAGTCATGTAGCCGTAGTCTAGAAGGTAGTGTGTTGGCTTATTAGACGTAAGGCCGCGGTTCAAACCCCAGGTCAGACATCAAAACGAAATATGAAAAATAATTCTTCGGCGGCTTCCTCTCAGCAGATTTCTGGCAAAAACTCTGAGAGCAAATAAAATTGCCATGAAAAGTTTCTCAGAAAACTTTCGTTCGAAGTCGACTTTAAGCTGTAGGTCCCGCCACTCATGCATAAAATTAACACACACGACTTAAGGGGTGTGAGAAGCCAGTTAAGCAACTTTCTAAGAAACAAAACCGCGAATAGAGTCGATTTGATTATAAAGTTCTACCGTCAGTATATATTTTTTAGGCTGACTTAACAAAACCCCACAAAAAACGACTAACCTAGTCAGATCGTAACACCTCACTAGCCAGTTCACATTACCACCACATGAAATAACTTTATGAGCTAAATATCTAATGCGGCATGAACTTTATAGCACGTAGTACCGTGCTGTTAAAACCACATGCCGCTGGTATCCAGATCATCCAGGTATGCATTCAGACCAAAAGCAGTTGCTAATCGTCGACCTATAGTGCACGCAGTTGACAGTAATAGCTTGGCTAATGGCGTCCTCCGAGAAATTTGAACCGATCACGTCGCCAACCTAAAACCCATACCAAAAGGTAAGTTTTTCGGTATGCTTCAGGATTTTAAGGATTTGGGTATTGTTAGAAATTCAAAAATTTTGTTTGTTCACGTATCCATTCATCCAGAAATGGGACTTATCACTGATTATGATTTTTCAAGAAAAATTAGAGTCAATTGCCAACTACCCCAGAGCCCATTGATGTCTATTGTCGTTCACGGTGATTTAGCAAAATAGACTGAATAAATGACAACTAATTTGACAGATATAATTTCAACAATATTGGCAGTTATCAATTGTCAAAGTTCGTAAGTCCCTATTGGAATATTTTCAAACACAGATACAGTATAATCTCCTATCCCTTTCCTACATACAGACAATTTTTCTTAGTACTTCTACTCTCACGGAGACGAGTAATCATTCATTGAACTGTAATAATTCCAATTTGAGTAAAACCTAATCAAATTCTGGATAAAGTCATTGCTCTCTTATGGTCCAAGTCGTAAACCTTCTCAGTACTCTGCTTTGAAAATTTGATTATAAGAACGGACTTGTTGAGTTATAAGCTTTTCATGGCAATTTTTATTTACTCTCAACGCTGTTGACAGAAACCTGCTGAGAGGTAGTCGCCGGGGAAATATTTTTTCATATTTCATTTTGTTGCAGATGTCTGAGACCTGTGGTTTGAATCGTGGACTCATGTCTAATAAGCCAACACACTACCTACTAGATTATGGCGACTACAATTTGTGGAAATCTTCATCAAAATTTGGGAGGGTCATTACTTTCATTTTAACCGTGACTTTTTTTCTTAACCTCAGGACCACGAGCTTCGCAACATACTGTCTTGAGAGTTTAGTGTTCTAAGGACGAACTTGATAACTAAGAAGAGTTTGATAAAACTTTGTGATTTCCAAACAGCCGTCAAACTACCGAAATCCAATAATAACTAAAACTTAATGAAGACTTTTGGCAGCTGATTGCAGCAGTAGGCGTTTAGTAGTACGAAAATGAATGAAAGTTTTGACATCGCATGTCATTGTATTGAATAACAAATTCTTTACATGGCAATATTTATTGATTTTAAATTAAAAATTTTTAATTTTAAGTAAATTTGAATTCCGTAAAAATAATGACAATAAAATTTTCCATGATTGCCGCTATCTTATGCTAGAGGTTGGTTGCCCTTTTAAATTTTTTCATTCTCAAAACCCCGTTTAAAAAGCCATTTAGAATTTTGTACAGAAAAGATCACAAGATCAAACGCATTCCATTATTACGTTCACCACTCATAGTTTGGAATTTTTTTCTTCTTCTTCTAATATTTTTGTTTACTAAGACGTTTTATGCATTTGAAAATATTATTCAGCGCGTTCAAATTAGAAACCCTCAGTAAAAAAAAAAAATTGCAAATGTTTAGCAAAATAACAACAGCAACGGCAATAGCAATTGCAAGTAAAAATATTTTTAACATGTAATGAGTCAAAGTCATAGGTTAACGCGTGTCGAATTAAGTTGCACACACACACATGTACATATGTATGTATATAGTATGTTGCAACTGCAACTGCTTGGCATATTGTGAAGCAAAAAACCAAAAAATTTTTTTTTTTCACTAACGTTGTTAAACCCACTATAAATGCCGACGACAACGCCACCGCTGCATCGTAGTACTTGCATAGACCCCTTTAAACCACTTTTCTTGAATCGTAAAATTAGAAGACAAGACCAGCCAGAGTTTGGACATTTGTTTGGTACTTAATTTGCCAAGATTGGCAATAAAAAAATTTACTTCTAATTGACCATTAAAACTAAAAAAAAAGAAAAAAAAATTGCCAATAGAAAGAAATATTAGCAACAGACAGACAGACAGACAGACAGACAACATCATATGGAGTCAGTTGCAAATGCAGACACTGATGCTGACACCGTCACAGACTTACTACGTTAATATTGGCATTTCAATAAAAATTATGGGAATTTGTTTCTTGGTTTTCTTGTCGTTGTAGTTGTTGTCGTTTTAAAACATAAAATTAATGATTCTATTAAAGTTAATATGAACAACAACAACAACAACAACAACAATAAGTGTTTATGATTATGAATTACGAAATATTTGTTGTTGTTGTTTTCCTTTTTTTCTATGAACAAACAGTAATGCTGGCTCATTTTCATTATTTCAAGAGACGCATTTTACACACTGATTTTCTGATGAACACAAGTTCATTACAAGCATTCAGACTCGGTTATTATTTACTACTACGACTACTACACACCCATTTTCGCATGGTTAGTTAGGTAGGTAGATACGCATGTAAAACCGGGCTTGTCATCCAAAAGGAAAGAAACACTTAAGCCATGTATGACCCATTGCCACACAATAGTTTTTCAATTCCTCTAACACTGGAACCGCATGATGCTTCTGATAAAGATTCCCAATGCCCATACTTAAGAGATCAGCAAGATTACTTGCTCCTTTGACATAACGCTGGACCTGTGTACCCTAAAGGTGAAAAGCAGTTCCCTTGTCTTCTTAGTGTCTACAGCTCCTGCAGAAGCTATTGGTTGAGACCAATGGATTTGAATTCATCTACTCTTGTCAAGATTCTATCTTCGAATACGTATTCGAAGTCTCACATGTAGATGTAATGGAATGCCTCATTGCATTATCAATTGAGCACACTTTCCATATGCAATTCATCTACTCTTGTTGGGATTCTATCTTTTCCGTCTTTGAAGTCTCTCACGCAGCTTTAATGGAATACCTTATCTGGAATCAATTCCGGGTTTGCAGGTTCTAAGTGAAATTATCGATGGAGGACCGTTATGACTCAACTGTTATTTTCAATGTGTTGTTAACTGTTAACATGATTATATTAACCACGTTCAAGTCCTTTATAGCCAGTAGCATTAGTTGTACAGGCGACTATCTTTACTTTTAAATCACGATTGGTAAAGGAGCAGAAAAAGTAAATTGAACGCTTTATGTCTCTTCTGTAGGACAGCCGTTGTTTAAGATTCTGGACATTACAATTTCTATGGGAAATAACGGATCATAGAGGATCTAACTCAGTGAACGTTTATGTCTCTTCTGTAGGACAGCCCTTATTCCAGGGCATCGTAATTTCCATGGAAATCAACAGATCATAGAGGATCTGCCTTAGTGACAATCAACTCCTGTAGGATTTCTAAAGCAAACATATCCTGAATATGATAAAAGACACACTAGATCACCCATAAGCTATAGCAAAAGAGACGTATCCTGATTATTGACTGTTTTTGGCGTAAACTATGTCAATTGGCATGGTCATCGTGGCCGAATAAATATTCAGCAGAACAATCACATCGCATCAGAAGTGATTCGTTAGGTTAGGTTGGGTTAGGTTAGGTTAGAGGACGTGTTCTTGTCAATTAAGACAAGTATAGTACCCGGAGGTCGAATTGACTCATTGTCCAACATCCTAGTTTCTCACACCACTTATATTGTGAGTGCGTTAATTTCATACATTAGTGGCGGGACCTACAGTTTGAAGTCGACTCCGAACGACAGATTTTTGAGAAATTTTTTCATGGCAATTTTATTTACGCCGAAGACATATTTTTTGTATTTTGTCTTGATGCCTGGCCTGGGGCTCGAACCGTGGCTTTAAGTCTAATAAGCCAACACACTACCTACTAGACTACGGCGACTTCAAGTGATTCGTTAAGTTTTCTTTACAAACGTTTGTGAAATATTCGTTTAGCTTTTTGCGTGAACGCAAAGAATTTGTGTGATGTATGATTAGACGTGGTTACGTCTGTCAATAGCGTTTCTTCTGGCAATTTAACTAATGTACTACGTGTACCTCTTGTTCGAAAATGAATAACAAACACAACTCTTAATCGGTATATCGGCATGAGTGACATTTGAATGCGATCTCTCGAGAGTCAGTCAAATTAGCCAAGCATATCAACATAGAGGACGCACTTACAAAGGCTGATTAAATAGAAAATTCGAATGAATTCACACGTGAAATTGGCAGCCCTATATGGAGGGGTTAACAAATAAGATCACACAGATTCATTTGCAAAAGTAAATTTATGGTGTTCAGATATGCAACTTTATTGCGTAAATCGCAATAAACGCCATTATTGAGCTCAATATTTCATATAAATTTGCAATTAATTATTGCGCAATAAATACACAAATTGCTATAATATTGAGTAAAACTTAAAGTGCAGCACTGTCATAAGTATGTTCAGTGTGCATATTACAATTATCCGAACACGACAAACAAACAAAAATAAAACAAAAAACAAAATAAGAACCATGTTGTTGAAACAATCAGCTGTTTTGTTTACCAACTGTCAAATGAATATTGAATAAGCAGCTGAACAGCGGATATTATTATGTCTGAACACTTAAAATATTGTACTCAATAAATCGAATATTGACGCAATAAAAGTTCATATCTGAACATAGTATTAGATACGCATGCTCGGAGGATGGTAGATTTTTGAAGAAGCTTTAATGACAGGGAGTAGTCGCCATAGTCTAGTAGGGTAGTGTGTAGGCTTATTTGGGAACCTAAGAGGTGAGATTTGTAAGAAGCTGTAATGACAAGGAGTAGTCGCCATAGTCTAGTAGGGTAGTGTGTACGCTTATGTGGGAACCTAAGAGGTAAGGTTTGTGGACACCCAGCTCTAATTAACTGAACGTAAAGGAGAAATACCCGCCAGAGTTTGTAGACAAATGGCTGTATAGAAACAATCGATTGCACAGAGGAATGTTATGGAACCCAAGTATTTAAGGGCAGCTACTAATTTAACCTAAACTAACCTACTATGTGCTACTGCAAATGCCAAGTATTTGCCGGACCGTCTCCTTTTAGAATATCTTATGCCATTTCAGCAATATCGTTCGCAGATTTTCTTAGAGTACGGGCCAATTTCTGACATCTTATCCTGTATTTTAAACCATATGTTGTGTGATAAGTATATCAACTGGAATTAGAAAAGTTTACTGGCCCGAATATTCGTAGAATCTTTTTTCATATTTCGTTTTTGTTGGAGATGCCTGAGACATGAATGGGGTTTTGAATCGTGGCTTCACGTCTAATAAGCCAACACATTACCTACTAGGCTAAGGCGACTACAATACAACAGTTTCTGGATTTATTTTTTTACAGTCAAACGTGGTTGACCTCTTGGTCTGTAGGTCATCCGTAGAAAGTGTAAGTCATCCAGTAATTGAGTATTTAAGCAGACAATAAATGTTATATTTTCTTTTCATTTGTTGTACAAGGTGTTTTTTATAGAGGTATAGAACTTTAAGTTGGCATTACTTTTCAAGATGGCGACCGATTTAACAGCTGTCAAGTGATTTATTCTCAGTTTGGTTTGGCAATTCATCATGAATAGACTCATGCCTGAACAACGCTTGCAAACAAGTGCAATTTTATTTCGAAAATAATGGTTCAGTGCGGAAAACGTATCGCGCACTACGTCCATTTTATCGTCGACAAAATCGTCCATCAGAGCAGTTAATTCGATTAACCATGGAACGTTTTCGCACCACGTTTACTCTTATTGATAACTCGCATCCCCAGAGACGCTGTACGGTGCGTACAGAAGAAGCTATTGCTGCTGTAGAGCGTAGCATTGAGGAAGACCCGAATGAGTCCATCCGCCATCGAGCACAGGAATTGGATCTGTGTCCATCCACTTTATGGAAGATTTTGCTGAAGGATCTTGGTTTGCGTGCTTACAAAATCCAACTCGTGCAAGATTTGAAGCCAAACGATCATCAAGTAAGGCGTAGATTCGTCGAATGGGCCCAAAACGAGATTACCGTTGTTCCCGATTTTCATAAGCGAATTTTATTTAGCGATGAAGCGCACTTCTGGTTGAATGGCTACGTTAACAAACAAAACTGCCGCATTTGGAGTGAAGGTAATCCTCAAGTGTATGTGGAAACACCGTTACATCCCGAAAAACTGACTGTTTGGTGCGCTTTATGGGCTGGTGGAATCATTGGTCCGTACTTTTTCAAAAACGATGGTGGCCAGAACGTTACAGTCAATGGTGATCGGTATAGAGCCATGATTACTAACTTTTTCATTCCTGAATTGAATAACAATGATGTCCAGGAGATGTGGTTTCAACAAGACGGCGCAACATGTCACACAGCTCGTGCCACAATACATTTATTGAAAGACACGTTTGGTGACCGCCCAATTTCACGTTTTGGACCTGTGAATTGGCCTTCAAGATCTTGTGATATAACACCGCTAGACTACTTTCTGTGGGGCTATGTAAAGTCATTGGCCTATGCGGTAAAGTCACAAACGCTTGACCATTTGGAAGACAACATTCGCCGTATTATTGCCGATATACGGCCACAAACGTTGGAAAAAGTCATCGAAAATTGGACGTCCAGATTGGACTACATCCGCGCCAGCCGTGGCGGTCATATGCCAGAAATCATATTTAAAATGTAATGCCACAAGATTATCTTTCGGATAAATAAAATTCATGTCAATCGAATAATCCATCGTTGTTTTATTGCAACTTAAAGTTCTATACCTCTATAAAAAAACACCCTTTACAACAATTAATTACTTTACAACTTTTTAAACCACATTTTTCCACCACTTTAAACGCTTTTCAGTTCATAAAGAAAGTGTTTAAAAATTTTTCCTCAAAAAGTTCGCTTTTAATCCCTCAAAAATAGTTTCTAATTAAGAAGTCAAATTTCATTTTCAAAAAGAAAACAACACTTGAGTGAAAGATATGGAGAGAGAGAGAGGAAGAGAAGAGAGGAAAAGCAAGAAGAATTAAAATATTTTCTAGTTTAATAGATTAAACCGCGTAAATAATTTCACTTTTAAAATAACAAACGAAACGAAACAAAAACTTCTAAAAACCAACCAAAATTTACTTTGCAACAACAACAATTAACACAGTCAAAAAGTTTTAGATGAGCGTACGGGCAGAGACAGAGAGAGAGAGTAAGAGCCTAGGAACAGGAAGACAAAAATTAAAAGAAAACTTTCTCAACAAGCACATGCTTTATTATCCTTTCTTCCTTTGAATCTGTGAATGCCACCACAATGGCGGAAGTTCTAGGCAAGCAAATCAAATATTTCGTAATTAGCGTGCAACATATAAAACAGACAGACATTATATGGTAAGGCGTGTTACAGAAAAGAGGGTTTTTGAAGGAGCTGATGACGTCAACAATATTTAGAAACTGAAAGCATGAATTTAAAGAATTTAAATCCTGTCTGTCTTGCCTTAAACTCTTTAAAATCAAATGAATTTGGAACTTTTGTGTAATAAAACTTAATGAGTGAATGAATGAATGAAGGAAGGAAGGAAAGAATAATTATTACGAGAGCGGTAGGACAATAAATCAGAGAGTGGTGTTAGTGACACATGTGGTATAAAAAATATTAACTTTAGTGGAAAGGAGCTTATAAAACATGTATTTGAAGTTTAAAGGTGTTGTTTTTTATTTCATTTGCAATCATCAAGCATAAACGATCTCTGTAATCGTTGAAACATGGAAAACTTGGTCACCTCTATGCAATACAAACCATAGCTGAGGGGTCTCTGCCGAATCAATATTGAAATCAATCCAGATCCTACTCTAAGGAAGCCTTTTCCTGCGGATCCAAAGTACGGTATTAAGTGATAAAACTGATATGATACCTGATTTGGAAACTGGACCTAAATATTTCTCTCCGTCTGCCGGACTACTACAGTGTATTTCAGGCGGAGTTGATGGCAATTTACCGGGCCGCTCAATGGATCCTCGTCAACGATGCTCCTTTCACTCGCGTCTCGATCTTTTCTGATAGTCAGGCTGCGATAAGATCTCTATCGGGTTTCGTGATTAACTCTAGGATCGTTAGGGAATGTCCCCGCTGATTCGACCTTCTCTCGGGGCGCTTCACCAGTGTCTCTCTGGTGTGGGTCCCCGGGCACAGTGAAATTCCGGGAAACTGTAGGGCCTACGAGCTCGCCACAGCTGGTGCGCTCCTTCCGGAATCGTCTTCTGTTGAATTGGGTATGCCACTTGCCTCGGTCAAGTTGACCATTGCGCGGAGGTTCTTTCGGGACGCCAACCTATCCTGGGTCAATGAGGAGTGCTGCTCCACCGCTAGACTCACCTGGCCCAAGATGGTCAGAAGGCGTACCAACCGATTACTTGGTCTTGGCCGTGATGTCATCTCGACTACAGTGGCCGTGCTTACAGGTCATTGCGTCATGGGTAGACACCTGCATCCACGGCAGAAGTCGTTGTATTTTACTCTCAGAGTTCTTGCCAGAAGAGCGCTGAGGGTTGCCGAAGAAATATTTTTTCATATTTTGTTTCTGTTCGAAATGTCTCGCTTGTAATAAGTTAACACATTACCTCCTGAACTATAGCGACTTGGTTTTTATTTTCATTTCGGTAATCAAATTTTTTACAGCTAATTGGGACCCACAAACAAATTCTAGGGTAATAGGGTTGCCATTTATTATTGCCTATACACAATGCTCTTCTGAAATGCATTTAAGGTGTTGTATTTGAGGTTTTAGGGAAACTCTTTCTCAAATCTTTTACAGTTAAGCACAGTCATTGGGCCACACTAACAAATTCTAGGGCAATAGGGTTGCCAAATGTTTGCTGCCTAGATACAATATCCTTCTATAAATGTATTTGCGTTGTTGTATTTGTTTGCTAACTTAGTGCCTAGCTTTCCTATGATATTCTTTACTGTTGTTAGCCTCTATGGGAGCACGATGGCAGAGAGCTTAAATTATGTATAATTTAGAGGGGGATTGACGTCATTTAATCTTTGTAATCCGAAACTCATGACTACTGAATATAAATTTAGATTATTGGGTTTAAAATGAAGAACTTTCAACACTATTCCCTGTCGTATTTTCTATTGAAACCTACCACTAATGGACTATTATTTGTGGGGCGCCGTCAAAGATAAGTGTTACGCCGACAAACCAGAGACAATTGACGCTTTAAAGGACAATATTCGTGAAGCCATTGGTGAAATACAGCTGCACACAATCGATAATGTGTTTAAAAATTGGACCGATCGTGTAGGCTACTGCATGGCCAGCCGAGGCAGCCATTTGAATGAAATTATTTTCCATTATGAACCGAAAGGATTGTACTTTCAAATAAAAAAAGGAATTTGAGAAAATATTCAGTAGTTATTTCTTAAAGCATTTTCAAAAAAAAAAGTTAAAAGTTCTAAAACTAACACAAATTTTCAATGCTTCATTTAGACTACTTCATGTACCATCGTTTTGGAAAGTCGCCGAAGTGGTAATGATACCAAAACCTGGAAAACCTCCAACTGAAGTTAAATCATATAGGCCTATTTCGCTTCTGCCCATATTATCGAAATTATATGAGAAAATTTTACAAGTTCGCATTAAACAGATAATTGAACAAAGAAACTTAGTTCCTAAACATCAATTTGGTTTTAGAAATGCGCATTCAACAATTGACCAAGTTCACCGCATTACTAATGTAATAGAAAGAGCTTTAGAGGAAAAAAATGTTTGTACCGCTGTATTCTTGGACGTTTCACAAACATTCGACAAAGTCAGTCATAAGGGTTTACTCACGAAACTAAACACGCAATTGCCAAGGGCGTACTGTACTTTATTTAAATCGTACCTGAAGGATAGGTTGTTTCGCGTTAAATATGAGGACGAATATTCCCAAATAAGGGAAATACAAGCAGGAGTACCTCAAGGAAGCATTCTGGGTCCACTTTTGTATGTTTTATACACCAGTGATATACCAGAAGTTGCTGGAACGACTATGGCTACATTTGCCGATGACACGGCTATTTTGTCAGTTGCCAGAACACTTACCTCGGTCTTAGAATGGACTAGAAAGTGGTGCATAAAATTAAATAGTTCTAAGTCAACACATGTTGACTTTACAAATAAATCAACTTTAGGTACCCCTATATTCATGGACGGTATACAAATACCGTATTCAAATACGGCAAAATATCTTGGGATGACACTGGATGCAAAGTTACGTTGGAATGAGCATGTTAAAATTAAAATTATGGAACTACAACTAAAATGGAAGAAGCTAAACTGGCTAATCGGGAGGAAATCCAAATTGTCTATTGAAAATAAATTGTTAATATATAATCAAATATTAAAACCTATTTGGACTTATGGAGCACAATTGTGGGGATGCACAAGCGAGCAAAATATAACTATTATTCAACGTTTTCAGAACAAAGTACTCAGATGCATCGTAAACGCACCATGGTATATACGCACAAGTGATTTACATCGTGACCTTGGTGTAAATACTGTTAAAAAAGAGATTGAAAACATTGCAACAAAACATAACATCCGACTCAGAGACCACGTAAATTCAGAAGCATCATCTCTTGCTGATCCCATTGGTTTGGAATGCAGACTTAAAAGAAGGAAGCCATCCGACCTAATTAGAAGCTCTCTTTTGGCTTGATGATCATCATAATATCATCATAAATATATATTAAATTAAAGTTTATGTTTATTTAAATGTTAGAAGTAAATTACTTGTTAGTTATAATAACTAGTTGTAATAATTAATAAATGTGAATTTAATGAGAAAAAAAAAAAAAAAAAAAAAAATTCGGCGGACCCTGTTTTTAATGAAAAAGGAAGCAAAGCAAAGTTTCACCAAAAAAAAAAAAAAAAAAAAAAAAAAAAAAAAAAAAAAAACAGCCTCTGTTGCGAGAACTCAAATCAAAGGACTTAAGTTTGAATTTCTTTATCTCTTCGCCGTTATTCATTCGCTTAAGATCCTTCGAATTATTGTCCAAACTTGGGAAAAATTGCGGATTGATTAAAGATTCGCGAACTAGGATGAGGAAGTCATTCTAGCAGTTAAAACCTATGCTAAGAAGCTTGCAATTTTTACTATAAAAAACTTGCTAAAGCTACTGATTAATGTTGCATACGTAAGTCGCTGTACAGAGCTTAAACGATTCTTTGTACAGAAGTCTAGAAAATTTTGCAAAAATTTATTGTGCCTTCTTCGTTAAGTTCCATAATTTTGAAACCTCCCTCGTAATTTCAACTAAGTGCATACGTAAGCGTATATGTATGTATGTGTGTTTTAGTAATGAAAACTTATTTTAACCTGAAATATTTTCGTAAATTTTTGTGTTAAAGTTTCTTCTTAGCAGAAAAACCAAAAATAAACTGAAATGCAGTAAAAATAAGACAGACAGACGCTAAACAAGCGAACAAATAACTTCAGCAACTACAACAACAGCAATAATAATTTTTAGTAGAAATACTTACAAACCCAAATAAATAAATTGAAAGAAAGACTGACAGACAGACAGTCTCATTCACAGACACCATTTCAATTGCAATACAATACTAGACAGCAGTTAGAAAGCCTTTTTTATGTCTGTAGACAGAGAGACAAACAGACAGACAGACATATTTTTAGTCGTCAAATTGTTAATATAGAGATGAAAAACAATGGAAGAAATTAAAACAATTCCAATGTAAAATATTTTATTTAAATAAACTGCCATTAAGTGGCAAAGTACACTGAGAAAAATTACAATTCAATTCAAGTGGATCTTGTGTTCAACAAAGGGGCTTGAAGTGGTTTACAAAGTCACAAACGAGTGTAGATGGTTGCCTTTGGACAAGGATCACTATGACACCAGCCCGTTGGTCAAACCCTAGCTTAGACACCTCGAAAAAGACGAAATATGAAGAAAAATATTTATTACGGCGACATCCTCTCTGCATTTTTCTAGCAAAAACTCTCGAGAGTAAATAAAATTGCTTAAAAAGTTTCTCAAAAAATCTGATGTTCGGAGTCGATGTTTAAAACTGTAGGTTGCGCCTCTCATGTATAAAATTTAACACATACAACATGGGTGGTGTGAAAAGCAAGGTTGTAATCCTGACTAAAGGGTTGTAATGACCAATTACGTAAGTAAGCATAGAACTAACAGAGGTGCTCGCATCGTTATGTTCAATTTCGGATAGTCAACCCACATTAAAAACACGGGCAACAAAATTCTTAGCGGACTAGCAAAGAAAGAATGCTCCGCATTTTTTTTTTGATGTACCTGGAGAATACTTTTTCAGAGACTGCGGCAGGCCAAATGTTTAGGGGAGTTCTACCCCTACAGAAAAGCCTGAATAAACTACAGAAATTGAGAAGTAGTTGGGACACCAGTACCTGAGATATCAACGTTACGTATTTTTTATTTAAGGGAGTTCCAGTTCTATCTGGGAAGAATGAAACAATCGCACTATGTGGCATTTACCCTGAAAAGCTGGCCAAAAAGGCAAAAATGAATTTAAAGAAATTTAAGAAACTGAGTATGCAGTTCGATAGACAACAAAATTCTGCATTATATAGTGAATTTTCACGACTTTAAGTTGAGATTTGTAGATTTTTTTTTTAAATTTTAATATATTTTATATGATATTTTTTTGTGGCTAAACGAATAGAGGTTTTATATTGATTTTTTTTTATTTGAAACGTATGAACAACTGCTATATATATATATCTCATATATTAATGTTAAAATTATTCGTTCAAAATTTAAAAATAATAAAAATTTCACATTTGTTTACCCTCCCTAAAAAATGATAAGGATTTTAAAGGTGAAAGTAGTTTTTAGTAGTTTAATGTTATATACCACAAGAAAATATGAACTCTCTATATTCAGGAACAAAAAAAAAGTTTGCGCAAATTTGCGCAATTATATTTGGCGATTTTTTGAAAATTTTACTTTTTTTTGAAAAATTAAAAAAATTAGACGCAGTGTAACAAAGCCATATCCAATAAAGCCATATGGCGTACGAATTATGCGAGGAAATTCAGTAGAAGCGATACCAATCGAGAAGTCCTGAATAGGTTACTTTTATGCAGTGACCCTTTTATAAGCTGCAGTACACAAAAATTGCGAAGGAATAGAAAAGCATTTTTATCAGATACTATTAAATTACTCCTTCCTGACATTGATGATGAAAAAATGATAACGATTTTAACGATTGTAGTTATTATGAATAAATATTAATTATCACAGAACTTTAAAAACTTAATTACATATGTATATCAACTATTATAACAATATGAGATGTATGTTAGATTTTCTTAATGGACCGTATGTGGTACCAAGGGGCACTTATGATCCGATCATAATAAAATGTGATCGTAAATGATTCACATTCATTTTAAACATGTTCATGTCGAATTTCATCGAGGTAATAAAATTTTTAAGCCAATTATAATTGCTAAAAATATTTTCTTAAGGGGCTCTATTTTGGACCAACTGGCAATTGTGGACCGACCATAACAAAATTTGGTAATATGATTTAGATTTACAAAATACACGTTCATACCGAATTTCATCACGATACCGATGTTTTTAAGCCATTTATAAGCGCAAATGTGAAGTTCTAAAGGGGACTTTATATGGGGACCAGAGTCAAATGTGATCCGATTTTCACCAAACTTTACACCATGATTTATTAGTACGCAGAACTAATCAATGCTAAATTTCATCATGATTGTTCCATAATTACCATAATTATGTGTAAATAAGTGCAATTTCGAGGGGAATTTGTATGGGGGCTGGGCGAAATCACGGACCGATTTGAACCAAAATCAGTTGGGATCATCCTTGGGCCTAATTATCACTAACACTATCAAAAACTTGCAGCCATTAACTCATAAAACACTTCTATTAGTTTTGGCTAGATTTTCAGGCAAAATGCCACATAGTGCATCGGCTAGATGTAGTACACTGACTTGGAGCAGGTTGCACGCTTTCAACAGCTAGCAACGGAGAAGAGATTCTTAAAACGATGTGTGGTGTTCTTAGGGCCACCCTTACATCTTAGTGTCAGCCAGACAACATCTGGTGATTGCGTTTTGAACGTCTTCTGAAAATTTAGGATGCGTATATGTGATGCAATAGGTTTGACAACTACGCTTGATATCACGGTTTGAAAAACTACATGCTTTTGCAACAACGAATATAAAAAATCTGACATTTCGGATGATAGTTGTGACTCAAATTCTGACATTTCTTACCTCTGAATTTTTCTCAGTGTAAACAAAACTCTAGCTAACACACAACGCACAATTTATTTGCTTGTATGTAGGTGTATGACGTTATGAGCATAATTGTTTGCACGTGTAATTAAAATAGTGAAAGTTTTCTGTTACGAATATAATTTTGAAAGAACATTTGTGTGCCCGACACACAAAAACCATCCGCCAAAACACCAGTAGAGACAACCACTGCAAACTGGGAACGTTAACAAAAACCATCTAAATAAACAACAACAACAACAGCAATAACAATAACGTATAGAGAAATAAAAATTGTAAAATTTATTTTATATACAGGGTGAGGTGACGTATTTTTATTTTGTATTTTGGTTTTCAATGGCAAAAGAAAAAATTTGTAAGGTCCATTGCAATGGCCAGTTAGGCACTGAGAATCTTCCCTAAGAGATTCTCTTATACCAATAAGTTCTACTCCAAGTGATATTCAAAAGCAGCTGGGTTAAACTGTGTTTAAATTTGATCAAATGTCGAGGATTAGGTAGAAGAACTAAGGAATTCTTAATGGAAATATCCCCTACTTTGAGACTAAGTACCATCCGTACCATCTGTACCCATATGGTCTTTCATTAGGCGCACAAAATTATACAACGATAGCTGCTGACAGCCTTCACTTAGTTGCTATTAAACTAAAGTTTAGAAGTGTGGTTAAATTCGTGACTACAAACCAGAGAAACCCTTGTTTTCTAATTTATAAAATAAAAAGGCCTTCGAGCTTCTTCAAAACTAGACTATCTAGGAAACAAAGGAGGACCAAAAACGTCCTCAGTAATCGTTCAATGCCATGCGATTTTAGCAGCCTGATCCCAAGGATATTCATCATCTGTGTAATGCACTTAAGAAATCGTATTCCAATATCTTTTTGCTGTCTGTCGATGGATCTTGATATAAGGCTTTGGGGAGACCTATGTGTGCTTTACCTGAATTTTTTTTTTTTAACTGCAGAACTAAAGTCTTCGTAGTCTAGTAGGTAGTATGTTGGCTTATTAGACACAAGACTGTGGTTCAAACCCCAGCTCAGACACTTCAGACATAACGAAATATGAAAAAAAAAATACTTTTTCGGCAACTTCAGAAGTCTACTGTCAAAAATTCTTGTTGCTGGGAAACGATTTTAAACAGTAGGTCCCGCCGCTCATGGATAAAATTAACACACACACACACACATACAACATGCGTGGTGTGGGAGGATAGGTTTTCATCCCGATTAATGGATTGTAATGACCAATTAAGAAAGTAATTACGGAAAAACTCCTCGGAATATTAAAGCATTTTTAAAGCGCAAAAAAAATTTGTTGTTCACATTATTTTCTTATGTGAGGGTAATATACACTGAGCGCCATAAGTGAGTCAACACTTTTGTTCTTAAGTATAAAACAGTTTTGTTCTTAAGTATAAAAAAAAGTTTCTTTATCATGAATTGTTGTTTTTGTTTTAACATTTTACAAGTAATAAATAAACGTTTTTATTTTTTGGAAATTTATTCGAATATTCTCATTTACTTTTCTCGCTATCCTAAGAAAATGAATTATTTCAGTGGTGATTACTCACTTTTGGCGCTCAGTGTATATCCACAAAATGTGTGATAAGTTATTGAAGACACAAACCAACTGTAAATGATTTCATTATTATTGTCGTGTAGAGGTCGGGTAGTACTACGACCATATGGTCTATATATACTCTGTAGTCTACTACTATAATGAGTCTTTCAATCCTATTGTTGTGTCCTTCGTGATGGTACTTGCACAGCGCCCACAATGCATCCAAATGCTTCCTATCGGCATGTATTAACGCCGTCAGGTTGCATGTGTATGTGTGTAAATAATTCATTCTCATAACAACAGAATTTACATATTAGGATGGGATGTGATCCTCATGCTGATCAAATGTTCTTTGTGCTTACAATGCCTTGTAAATAGAATCCGATTTCTAACCTCTGCTTGGTCCTGAATAGTCTGATACATGAGTCAAATTTTCTCCCATTGTAATTAGCCAACAAAATCAATTTTTTTCGCTGAATATTTCCCTTTCCAACACTTCTTCCAACTCCCTAGAATGATTCTGGACCAATTGTCGGTAGTAGAGCAACCACTATTTTCAAGCTTATCTGCCTGATCATTTGACACACTTTTAGGAATTATACATTCAATATTAAGAAACTGAATAAAATCCGTTTCAAAATTTAACTACACACCCTGTATTCATGCACATGAGTCAGGGAATATATCTGCATGCCTACTTGACTTGCGTTAATTACCTTTGCAACTCATACTGACTTAAAGAAAAAGCACATACACAGACAGAGCGAGAGAGAAAGAGACAGCAGGATAGCGAGAGAGAGAGAGAGAGAGTATGAATATAAATGTGTCTGTAACTTATCTGTCTTATAATAATTGTAAGTGCCACATAAAAAACATAAACAAGAACAACAACAACAGCAGTATTGTATGCAGAAACAGTTAAAATTCTTTTAAGGAAAATTCATTCATTGTTTCAACAACACACACATACACACTAACAAACATAAAAGGAAAAATTTTAGTTTTTATTGTGGCATCATCATGGCAGTCATTATCATGCAACATATTGTGTGTTGCATATACACAACAACATAGCAAAGCAAAGGCATATGCAATCCAGGAGCAAGAAACAATACTACGAGAGTAAATTCATACGCAAAATGATGTTGCAACTAAAATAAAGTGTATCATTGCCAAGGCAAGTACATTCGAGCACACATACATACTACATACATATATATTAGTGTGTGTGAGTCTGTGTCTCAGAGATCTGTAGTAACATTAGTTGCAAGAATGGCTTCTTTTCTTTTTTAGTTGCCACTTTTAATTTGGCAAGATTTTTAACGTATTCTTCTATGAATTTTTCCCATTTAAAAGCCCTTGAAATAACAACAACAAAGAGAGAGCAGAGCGAGAGAGCAAAGAAGGAAAATTTTAAAGTTTTTCTTTTATCTCTTTTGTTTTGTTGTTCCTCGACTTCTTCTGTTTATTTTTGTATTCAAGGTTCAGTGGCAAGTATGAATGGAATATGGACGTGGTTGTAGTTGCGAACATAATAAAGGGTGTACCAAAAATGATGAAATTCCAATAAAAATTGTTGAAGTCGCCGTTGGTAGTGTGTTGGCTTATTAGACATAAAAGCCAGGGTCGAGCCCCAGGCCAGACATCAAGACAAAATACAAAAAATATTTCTTCGGCGACTTCCTCTCAGCAGATGTCTGGCAAAAACTCTGAGATTAAATAAAATTGCCATGAAAAAGTTTCTAAAAAATCTGTCGTTCGGAGTCGACTTTAAACTGTAGGTCCCACCACTCATGTATAAAATTAACACACACAACAGAAGTGGTGTGTGAAACTAGGACGTTGTACAAAGGGTCAAGTCGACCTCCGGGTACTGTACTTCTCTTAATTGACAAGTACACGTCCTCTAACCTAACCTAACCTACCAAAAATTGTTACCCATTTTAGAAAATCTGAAAGCTTGGAATTTCTTACTATTGGCAACATTATATTGTTATTATCGGGTGGGCCATCTATCGATTTAAATTTGAAACATGGGTTGTTTCGAATCTGGCAATACTTATGTCTTCTATTCTGCGGCAAAATTCTGTATATTATCTCCACTGAATATAGTGAATCGGTTTACGCTTGAGAACCTTTGGAATTTATTGGGCCAACGAGAAACTGCACGATGATGTCAATTTTGCAAAAAAAAAAAAATCATGTTTTCGGATGAATTCATTTTCAACTTGGTGGGCGCGTTAATAAGAAAAATTGCCGTATTTGGGGCTGAGACAAGCCACACGTTCCAGCCAACATTCGTGCTACCATTGCTAAGATATGACCCCATACACTAAAAAAAGTGAATGAAAATAGGTCCGATCGAATGAGGTACTGCGCAGCCAGCCACGACAGCCATATGAATGAAATATTATTCCGTTTCTAACCGAAACAATTCTACTTCACAACAGAAAAAATTTTTGTTTTATTGCGCTTTTAAATTTAAACTTTTAAATTTCCCACCCTTTAGTAAAAAAAAGTAATTCGAATTTGTCAATGGCACCTGTGTTCTCAACAATTGAGCCCATCTTGAGGCTTATTATGGAGTATATTGTACAACCCATGCAATTAAAATTGTGGGACCATTCGCCATTGGCCTGGAAAGTGGCATTTAATAATGATTGTTCTAACAAAATTTTATTCAGCATTGAAGTTCATTTCTTACTCTATGCTTACGTCAGTCAACAAGCACACTTGACCAGAATTGATTTTGGAAAAGCCTTACATGGCAAATAATTTAATGTTTAGTGCGAATTATAGCCTGGAGATGTTACTGAACAGTATTTTTTGTAAAATAGCCCTCGGAAAGCCTTTAACGCCAGTTCAAAGTGCTACAGTCATATGATAACCGGTTTTTTGACGTTGTCACGACCCACACGATCGATTTGTACTTTATTGCATGAGCCGTTTCCATAAAGTCTAATTTCATACCCCGGTTTGAGCGTATTACACGTACTTGGTATGACTACGTTACATACTGTGCCTACGGCCATGATGCCCCATCGTTAGAGCATTTCATATGTAACATTCCTCAAGTTATCACCCAAATACCGCCAGAATTGTGAAAATGTGGTCAAAGGAATTGATTACTGCAACCAGCCAAAAGCTCTCATTTAAATAACATTGAGATTCGTACGGATTTACTAGACCCAATCATGCATTACAACCCATTAGTCAGGTTTGCGACTTAGCTTCTCATACCACCTATGTTGTGTGTGTTATTTTTGTACATGAGTGGCGGGACTCTATAGTTTAAAGTCGTCTCCGAACGACAGATTTTTGAAAAACTTTTCAAGGCAATTTCATTAACTCTCAGGGGCCTTTTGCCAGAAATCTGTTGAGAGGAAGTCGCCGAAGAAATATTCTTTTTTTTATTTCGTTTGGTTGGAGCTGTTTGACTTGGGGTTTCTGCAGTGTCCTATAGTCTAATAAGCCTGCACACTACCTACTAAACTATGGCGTTTACAGTGACTACCGATACACCCTTTAAATCCCATGGTTTTGTAATATTTTCTTGCCATTATTCATGAACTGTATATAAAAGAAGGTTGATGACATTGTAAGCAGCATTTTTAAAGCATCCTTATACATACATATATAAATACTCTCTCTCTCTCTCTCTCTCTCTCTCTCTCTCTCTATTTCTTGTACTTTTCTTGTGAGCTCACATAGTTTTGTGCAACAATTCAAAACTTTTGTTCGAGTTCATGTTTTGCAAATGATATCAGTGTGTGCTTGTGTGCATGTGTGCGTAAGAATGAGAAAAGTTCTCTATATTTACAGAGACTCTGTTTCTCTCTCTCTCTTTCTCTCTCTCTCTATTATTTTTTTAAAAATGTTAAAAACTTGAATTTAAAAACTTGAGTTTAGCAATTGAAATTCAAACAAAATTTAAAATTTTTTAATTTCAAGAGAAATTTCGGATCAAGAAGTTTTAATAGTGCTGGACAAAGCTGATAAACAGAATTAAAAAAATATAAAAAGGAGTGTGCACGAAAAAATTTTGGGTGTTTCTAGGCTTATGTCTTTTCATTCATTGAAATAGCTCCTACAATGGCAGCAATAGACACAGTCCATACTCTAAAACATACATATACCCAGGTTCTCTTAAAAGGGACTTCCGAGCTTTGACAGTTGATAAGGGCCATTTTGTTGAGGTTCAATTTGTCAATTTAGTTGCCATTTATTCAGTTTCAAAACACAAATCACCACAGATGACCACCGATAACAACGTTTGTTTGTTGAAGGGGCTATAGAGCAATGGGCAGCAACTGATCCTAATTTTCATCGAAGAATGATCTTCTAGCGATGAGACCCATTAATGGGTGAATGGGTACATGAATAACCAAAATTGTCGAAATAGAGATAATACCAGTTCACATGAGACAATACCAGTTCACATGAGACAATACAAGTTCACATGAGACCCAAGAGCATCCAATGCATCACGAAAATATCATTGCTTGGTGCTGATTTGAGGCTGGCGAGTTTGAGAACAACCGTCGTCAGATCATCTGCCACAGTTGAGCACTATAGGTCGATGATTACCTACTTCTTTTGGCCTGAATTGAATGATCTGTATGCTAATGATATGTGGTTTCAAAATGATGGCGTTACGTGCCACACAGGTTACCACATTGGATATTTTGTACAAGCGATTTGAGGACATCATGGAGGTGATGTAAACTGGCAACCAAGATCGTGCGATTTGACTCCGTTAGACTTTTTCTTGTGGGGCTTTCTTAAGTAGTAGGTGTATGCGAATAAGCCATAAATCACAGCGGGCCTTAAAGTCAACATAACGCATGCCATCGTAATAATAAACAGATTTATGCGCCAAAGTCATGGGAAATTGGTTCTTATCGTCGCCGAGATAGATTATCTCATCATCTCATGAATATTTCATACAAAAGTGGCGACATTAGAGCACCTGCATTCGATTTTCCTGAGACAAAACCCCTAAATTGCTGGCTCGCAAGAGTCAATCGATTCCTCAGATTTGTCAGTGATGTTTACTAGCTACAGTATATATAATGGACCTAGGGTCACAAGTATTCGTTCAAACGTACAACCAACCAAAACGTTCCTATTCGACCCATTGTCTCAGGTCAAGAGAGTTTTTGTTTTTCTCCATTGACAGGAAAGGTCAGAGGATTCGGGTGTTTTTACTTAATCTAATTCCCATCTATCTCAACGTCCACTCATCTACCAAGTTCGTTAAGGGTATGTTTGCCTTCTGAACAATAGACACATGAAGGTGTGACCTCTCAGTAGCGCCCGCAGCAGCAACATTTTTCTCTCTCTAGTGTGCTCCTGGAATTTATACCAGTTCGAAATGACTCAAATAAGTGAATTCAGCTGAGAAGACAATTTGATTGCCAATGGCTTCAATGCTGCACGTGTCCGTATCGATGGCTGAAGCTTCAACATTTAGTCTCCATGTACACCTAGCGGCCCTATCAAAGATTAAAACCGCAATTCCCAATATTTTCTTAAAGATATGCTTATCCGACAAAGTTCAGGCAAAGTTCAGGGCAGGTCATTAATTATATAATTATTTCGACTCGCCTACTTCGCATAGCTTACTCCCAGGATCACTGCAAAGGTGCAAAGCCAAAGCTAACTTTACCACGGATTCGAAGAATTTATTTCAGTTTGTTGCAAACGATTGGTTGGCCACACAATTAGTTCCAGAGTAAGTTAGATTTTCCAAAGAAGGTAAATACGAAGTCGTGGTTTGTCTTCCAACTCGAGGCGAAACATCGTTGGGCATTCGTCGTAGTTTATTACACGATCAATTTCATGCCACTATAATGAGAATGAAGGACAAGCAGTTTCGATCATGAAACTGTCATTGTTTGCAGCCTACAAAGCCTCTAAAAGGGTCCTACGCAAGTCGAGTAAATTTTTCCGTTAGGGCAGGGGACCATTCAAAAATTCAGATTTCAAATTTAATTAAATACTTAAATTCGTTTCCATTTTAAATACATTTTTCATATAAAACAGAGAAAGAAAAGAAAGAAGCCCAAGTGCAACGCATTTTCACAATTTCGTCTAGAGTGTAAATGAATTGGTATGGGTTTGAGGATTCGATGAAGTGGAATGGAATAGAAGCGAGTCCTTGTGTTGCAGAAATAAAAAACGAAAGTATTTCTATTTTATTTCAGATTTTTCCAAATGAAAGTATTTTTTTTTTGTATGGCATTTACGACAGAGATTTCCATTTGACTGGAACTCAAAGAAGGAGGACATTTTGTGAGAGAGAGAGAGAGAGAGAGAGAGAAGCATAAAAATGCTGCCACCATGCTATAACGTAGGATTCTATTCTATTGTGTATGTCTGCTGCTGCTGCTGCTGCTGTGCCAAAGTATGTAATTGTTGTTGAGATTTTTCTTTTACCGTTATTGTATGTTGTTGTGATGTTGTTGTTGTTTGTTTGTTTTTAATAAACAAACAACTTTCAACTTTTATACCCGTCGTGTCGCATAACTTTTCCATCTTGCCATACAGACAGCCAGCGTGCTACGAGGACGAGAGAAGAGAATTAAGTACAGGACATGAATGCATGCAATGAAAGCAGCGTATGTATGTATATATACTGCACACAACAACAACAACAGCGTCAATAGCTGCAACGCCAACAACATAACGTAACATTGAAAATGAAGTAGTGAATTGCATTTAAAAAGGTTTTCTTTTTCCATTTTATTACAGCCAAAAGAAAAAGAAATAAAAGTGAAACGATTGCAACAACACATACATACATTGTTATGGCTGTTGCAACTACTGTGTGGTGAATGCTAGAACTACACTTAAAGAAATTGAATGGGTTTTGACTCGTGGGTTTTTGCCAGAAGACATAATCGCCCAATGAAATATTTTTCTTTTCAATTTCATTCAGTTCGAGATGATGTCTGAGCTGAGGTTTGAACTATGGATTCTCGTCTATTTGCTTTACTTATCTGATTTAGTGTCAAGATTACATTCTACTTTCTTACGCCACTCGTGTTGTGTGTGTTAATTTTATATAATGAGTGGCGCGAAACCAACAGTCGACTCCGAGCGACGGCTTTTTGAAAAACTTTCATGGCAATTTTTTTTCTGCTGTCCAGAGTCTTTGCCAGTAGACTGCTGAGAGGAAGTGAGCGAAAGAAATATGTGTCTTCATAAGCCGTTTAGTTCGAGATGATGTCTGAGCTGGGATTTGAACCACGGGTTCTCGTCCAATAAGCCAACAAACTGCTTACTACACTATGGCGGCTTCAATGAAATGAGTGTAGTACTCTGTGTGATATTCCAGCCCTATATGTTGTTTCATCCAGGTTCTCTATGCTTTAGGATCAGGAATAAACCATTCTCCCATATTTTAAAGACACCAGATCCTAAGAGTAGGCCTATAAGGCCGCTGAGTTTCATTTCGTTGGACAGATAAGATCATTTCCAACATATTAGCCGTAGAAGAGATGATCTTAAGGTAATTATATATTGAATGTAGTCTTTAAATTTTCAAATTCAAAATTTCAATTTTCATCCCGAAACCCAACAGTTTTTACCACAGTTTTTTCTCTAAGTGAAGTGTTGCAGGCTTCGTTGTAGAATCTGGAAAACTTTTGCAACTCACAAGTTGTTATACGTATTCCTCCTTCAAAATGTATGAGAAGAATTGACGAGAGTATATTTTAAGGAAAACGAAGGAAAGGTAACAGGTAGACAAAGAGAGAGAGAGAGAGAAAGTAAATTTGTGTAACAGCAAAACAGCACAAACAATGAATAAATAAATGTACAAATAAATAAACTTATAAACGTATGTATGTAACGGGTATGTCTGAAAGAATGAATGAAAATACGAATGTCCTTGCCACCGTTTGTTACCAAAAGTATTTCCGTTTTGACTTTTGATAGAGCAAAACATAAACATATTGCTTTTGCTATGGCGTTGGTGTTGTTCGTGTTGTTGTTTGTGTTTCTGTTGCAACTTTATGCATTTAAACGGCATTAAATAATGCGCATCCCTTTTGCATAATGCGGCAGGTTGGTAGGTTCCTTTGGATGTATATATGTATGTATGCCTGGCATACACATTCAAGTCTTCTGCTTTAAGTCATGTATTTCGTTTCTCTTATTTCTTCATGTCGATTTTATTTAATTTTTTTTTTCTTTTATGAAGAAGTAGACATAAATAATAACAACAACAACATTGGCATAACAAAACACAAATAAAAAAAATAAAACTGCAGACTTCCAGACATACAACAACAATAACAACAGGAACAGTAAGAACGATAACAACAATATTAACAACTTTCTTCAGCCAGTCGTCAATATTAGTGAAAACAGTACAGGAGTTACAAATAAACAAAAAAATCAAGACAATCAGACAGACAGCCATGCAGCCATGCAGGCAAACAAAATCCAACGATCGATAAGTATACGATGTTTGTAAGCCATAGCGGATGATAACGTAAGGAACTGTTGTTTCGTTCATTCATTCATTCATACCTTCAATCATTTGGTTGTGAATGACAACCACACAACAACCAACACAACAATAAGTAAATATAACGGCGGTTTTCGTAAAAAAGGACAAACACATACATACGTATTTAAGCTGAATTAAAAATTAAGAAAACTTCAATTGCACCATTTTAAACAAGAGAGTATATCAAGCTTACGAGGGCTGTTTCATAAGGTGTTAAATGATAAAGAGAAGACACCTTAAATTTGTTAAAGATGCTCTTTCACCACAATTAAACTCAAAAAGATGCTGGGAAACATTTCGAAACTGCGTATATGCTACCCTTGTCTGACACGCATGACAGTATCAGTTTCTGTCATCTGTTGTGACCAGAATTCCCAGATGCCAAACTGTGTTTGATAGTTGAAGCAGCTACTGGTCTCTATTGGGTAATATTGACTTGGATGACCCAATTGACTATACAATAGCCATGATCCAAACCCCAGCTTAGACTCGAATAAAACGAAATATGACACAATATTTCTTTTTAGTGACTTTCTCTTAGAAAATTTCTGGCGAAAACTTTGAGAGTAAATCAAATAGCAATGAAAAGTTTATCAATCGACTTTAAACTGCTGCAGGCCTCACCACTCAAGGATAAAATTAACTCACACAACATGAGTGGTGTGAGAAGCTAGGTCGTAATCCTGACTGAAGGGTTGTAATGACCAATTATGTATGTACGTATGTGATTACCACGTCCTCAGCATCTGATGAGTACTTCCTTCTCGGCATTTTAGTAGTGACACTTTCTTTGAAGTCAATGGGCATGTGTTCCGTATTTTAGAATATCTACATAATATGGAATAATACCTGGAGACTGATGTTAAATGATAATCTAAACAGTTTAAAAAATGCTGATCTCTTTGGCCTTCTTAAGTTTTAATGTGGTTATGGACTTCTTAATCAGGACAGTGAGTGCAGATGAACCTCCTTACAAAAGGCTGATTTATTGAAAATGTAGTCAAAATTTCTAGATGTTCATTCCAGGTATTTGTGAGACCTCCAACGGTCCTTCTAAGTGGATTGCTTATGGATGAAGTTCTGTGTAGTGGTGGACGATGTACATCGATGTTTGAAAAATATTCAATGTAACTTATCGATACATCGAAATAATTCGATGTTTTTTTATGGATCAACATCAATAAAACATCGATGCTTTTTATTCAATTGATCGATATTAAAAAATCTAATACAATATGCCATACATAATCGATCCACAAATGCTATATAGAAACGGGCTGACATTGGCATAATCGAGACAATGAGAATACATATATCCAATGACGGCACTGAAGGTACATACAGTTGTTTGTGTTCATAAAAATAGGAGTGAGCCCATTGAAAAACAAAAGCTTAAATTTTAACAAATAAAAAACATGGTTTAATTCAATTTTTTGCTGTAATGTAATGTTGATTCAATACTAAATTATTTAAGTTATTCATTAATTAAATAAAGCTTTCAACAAGTAAGTAACAGAAAGTTTAAAAAAAATATCTTCAAAAGTGCTGTTCAAAATAATAGGAGTATTTCAGTTTTCATAAAGATTTACTATTAAAAAAGTTAAAAATGCTTATGACTATAATCAGAAACTTTAAATACGATTAGTATTTGGTAGAATAGCCTTTACTTTTTATTACAGCAGCACATCTACGAGGCATGGAGTCAACTAAATCCTGACATTGTTTTAGTAGAATTTCATTCCACCCATCTTGCACGACAGACCACAACTCAGTTGCATTTGACGGTTTTCTCTCGGCAATATATTTTTTAACATCCCTCATAGATGTTCTATGGGATTAAGGTCAGGAGACTGAGCTGGCCACGCCATAACCTTTACCCCATTAACCCGAAACCACTCATTTGCTAATTTACTGGTGTGTTTCGGGTCATTATCTTGTTGGAATATCCATTTTAGAGGTGTGGAGTATGGTAACATCACTTCTCTCAAAATGCTGACATAGACGTTCCTATCCATTATGTCTCTAATTCGATGTATTGGGCCTAAACCATTATATGAAAAGCTTCCCCATATCATTAGTTTTGCACCACCATGTTTAACTGTCGTTTGTGTATACTGAGCTTTATATTTGGTGTTGGGCGGACGACTAACATGCTGTCTAGACCCAGTGCCACCAAATAAAACAATTTTGCTTTCGTCGGTCCACAATAAGTTCTCTATTTTGCTTTCGGATATTTGATATGTTCTTGGGCAAACTTTAAGCGTGCTGCTGCCTGTTTTGTATGTCAACAATGGCACGCACCTTTTGTGAACGTCTTGCGAATAAATTGTTGTCCATCAGACGCCTACGAATAGTAGGTACACTTACGGCAAGATTCAGATCCTTTTGAATTTTATTTGAAGACGCTGAAGGATTTATTTTGCTGTATCGTACAATTCGGCGGTCATCGACAGTGGATGTTTTGGCCTTGCGCCCATGCGTTTCGGGCTTTTTTTATATTTTAATGTATTTGTGATCATTTGATAGGAGTAACTTAAGATTTCCTTAGTTTCTTTGTAAGTTTTGCCTTTTTTTCGAAGATTTTTAATTAGTTCTCTCTTTTCTTCAGTACAGGGCTTTCCTCGTCCCACTATTACAAAAATTTATTTGAATCACTGTAGAAAAACTTTTAACTACAGTTTTCCGTACTTACTGTTCACTTTTTTCTTTAAATTATATGCTGTTATATTTTTATTTTTTAAAAGAACACTAACACTCCTATTTTTTTGATCAACTGAATTCATGGGCAAACACAAAAATGAATCAATTTCATCGTAAATATTAAAGTTATTACGAGATTCTTTTTTGTATTTTATTTCTTACATATCGTTGTAACTACCATTAAAATATATCATGTTTTGCAAATTGGTACAATAAAAAAATTTTACTTTGAAACTATTTCATGGCGGCACTTCTATTATTTTGAACACAGCTGTATATGGTACCAAAGACCAGAGCTATGGAGAGTATGGTTGGGATAATGATAAACAAGTCTAATGTAAAGTTAATCTATCGGCAGCGAGGTCTCTGACAAGGAACTTGAATGCCCGAGGCGAAAACATTTCTGTAAAGTAAGATTAGGGATTGTGAAGTAGCCTTGGGCTAGTAGGTAGTGTGTTGGCTTATTAGACGTAAGGCCTCAGTTCAAACCCCAGGTCAGGCATCTCCAACGAAACGAAATATAAAAAAATATTTCTTCGGCGACTTCCTCTCAGCAGATTTCTGGCAAAAACTCTGAGAGCAAATAAAGAATTGCCACGAAAAGTTTCTAAAAAATCTGTCGTTCGGAGTCGACTTTAAACTGTAGGTACCGCCACTCATGTATAAAAATTAACGCTAAGTGGGGTGTGAGAAACTAAGTCGTAATCCTGACTAAAGGGTTATAATGACAAATTATGTATGTATATATGTTATGAAGATCAGGGATTTGGAAGGAATATATTGAGAGCATAGTAAACAAGCATCTGACCGGTAATTGAAGATTCAAAAATTTTAGAATACACCTCGATAAGTAAACTCCATAATAGGAAGAACGAATCACCAGAAAACATAAGTGGATCCAGCATCTCACAAATGCCTACTCAATTGTATATCAAATAACAGGCAGGGAATTATTATTGCTAATGTCAAACAAAATCTTAAAGTTTGTTTGGGGCAACAGGACGGGCGGAGATATCATAGAGATATCCTACAGAGTTTATCGATAGCACAATAAATCGTGGTACCCTCTTATCATTATTAATGGGTGCCTTGATGGCCTAGTTGTTAATGTGGTAAACTTTAAGTGCCGATACTGTGGCTTCGACCGGAGACTCTGGGCTGTTTGTGATTGTCTGACATTGTATGTGATTACGCATAATCGAAAAAAGAAAGTGAGAATTATTATATAAAAACAATTTTCGAAAAAAACTGACAAAAAAAATTTTTCGCGCACTACCCCCTCTTTTCTTTTTCATATAAGCTATCCTTCCTGTATTCCAACACAATGCACTGCATGAAAAAGGGATCGGTTCCAAAAACATTCTGTATTTTATATCCCCTTTGTTATAAATAGCAATCGATTAAGCTGCATATCAGATGTTTAGTGGCACATTTGGTATCATGATGAATGGAATAATGGCCCCTCGCCCTTAAATTGGCAAAATGTTTCGATTAAAACGGTTCGATTTAATTTGTAACTGAACTTTTTCGTTTACGAATATAAATCTAATCTAAACTTCTTTATTGTAGTGCATATTAACCAGTTATTATGCTAATTTATATGCTATTTTATATGCTATTTTAATTCTATGCTATTTTATTCAATAGTATTCAAGAGAAATGAATGCCTTTTGTTGCGAAAACGTTATTTATTAATAAAAAATTAAAAAAAAAAGTTTTTTTTTGTTTCGCTTCTACTTGAATATTTAAATTTAAATCCGTTAATTAAGCGCTTAAGAAAAATTAACATGTGTAAGCATGAATTAAGCTCAGATTTCAGGCGACAAGAAATTTAAATAATTTTTTTTTTGATTCTGTTGGCTTTGATTTTGAATTGCTATTAAGAAATCATATTCTTTGTAGCATATCTATATATATATATGTATGTATGTTAACAGCAAAGTGAAACCTGTGGCCCTAAGAAGGCCGTAGTAACACATTAAAAATTTAAAGTTTTGTTTATGAATTTAAGTTTTGAAAGAACACAAAATATGTTTAAAATTATTCATAAAAGAGAAGAATTTTGCTGTTAATGAATATTGTAATTTGCAAGAATATTTTAATTTGATTTAGTTTTGCTTCTGTTCATTTAAAATTTTTATTCGTTTTTATTTTCTTGTCATTTTCGTTTCTTGCTTTTCGCTTCTGCTTCTTTGTTTTTTTTTGCATTACTTTTGCGTAAATAAACACTTGTAAAGTCTAATATTTCATGAAATTCTAAAGAATTGAGAAAAACGTTAATATTGTGTGTGTGTGTGTGAGTGCAAAAAGACTTCCATGGAATTAAAAAAAAAAAACTTTAAGAATTGACCAAAAGAACTGAAGAAAAATGAACAACAACAACACCACAACGACAACAATGTAAGTCAAGACAAATTATAATTTTTTGTTTTTTTTCTGTTTGGAGACAATGTGGTGGTTCTGTTTTCTTGGTTGGCTGGCTTGAGCTGCTGGTCATTTGGTGTGTGTCTTTAGTTTGAAAAAAAAAAAAAATTAAAAAAATTCTATGAAATAAATGCAGCAGCAAAAATAATACAAAATAATAAACGAAAAGAAATTTGATCACAATTTCGGAATTATGAACAGAACGACAACAACAACAACAACAACAACAACAATAAAAAGAACAAAAAATATATTGCAATAGAAATAAATTTACTATGATGCACTTTTGCAATGTGTTTAGGCGTTACAAACCAGCAAAAGGCAAAAAAATAAAAAGAATCAAAAGAAATAGCAGCACAAGTGTTATCATAACCAAAAAGTCAGTTTCAAGCACTCTACGGTTTCAATAAAATTTCGAAATAATCAACATAACATGGATACCCTACACACCACGACACAATTGCCGCATGAGTCATGCAAACACCAAATATGTTCTTGAGCGTTGTCTTAATGGAACATAATCATGGTTTTTCGACCAACAATTGCTTCAAATAAAATCGTTCATATGGAGGGTGGTCCCTGGAGGGAATATTTCCATGCAACCAATAAGCCGCCAGCTGGTTTCTAACATAATGCACGGTTTAGAGGTAAAGCGGATGAAGTGTGCAGATATGGTAAAGCCATCAAACTTATAGATGGACTGCTGGTGGTATAGTTGTGCCAATCATTTACTGTGAGATTCTCATTGGGATGCCAGAGCGGTACAAGTTGAGCACTGGGACATAGTGAGCGTCTGCGAAACTTCAAATCGCATTAATTGTGCAGATGTGGTAAAACCATCCAACTTACAAAAGAGTTTTCTATATTGGTGACTCAAATAAGAACCTGATAGCTTTGAATGCATGATGCATTAATAGATTCTATTAACACCGGGTGCATGGCTTCGGATATATGCAAGATAACGCAGTAAATCTGCCCGAGATTAAATGAAGGGCAGACTGAATGTCTACTCAAATTCCAGGAGAGCAAGCTTAACGCAGTTTTTAGAATCATTGCGGGACATTGCATTCTGGGTACTCATGCGAGACGCATTTTCATAGCCATGGTTTCTGCTGGAGCTGTAAAGACTAAGAAGAGAAGAATACTCATCTTATGGCTAAGATGGACATTCGAAGAAGACTTCATCAGAAGTATACCTAGATTCCATTAAACATACGTAAACTGAGGAATATTGCTACACGGTCAGACTCACTTGAGCAGGATCGACAGGAAGTGTGTCGACCAACTTTTCAAACTTGATCGCAATGTCATCTCGATCACTTTGGCCATACTTAGAGGTCATTGCGTTACGGGAAAACACGAAGTTCTATTGTTAGGGGAAATTAAAGACTGTGTGGTATCACAATGCAGCACTGAGGACCTACGGATGTCTATTCTCTAGGGTAGCTTCATATGGTTCCTGTGCTAGGGAATATGAAAAGTGTGTCTATCCTCTATCGCTGATAGCCTCTTCTACCTTCCTAGCAACCTACGTACATAATTTGTTATTACAACCCTTTAGTCAGGATTACAACCTAGCTTCTCACACCCTACTTATGTTGTGTGTGTTAATTTTTATGCATTAGTGGCAGGACCTACAGTTTAAAGTCGACTCCGAACGTCATATTTTTTTGAGAAACTTTTTCATGGCAATTTTATTGACTCTCAGAGAGCTTTTGCTAGAAATCTGCTGTCTTTTCATTTTTCGTTTTGTTGGAGCTGTTTGGTCTGGAGTTCGAACCGTGGACTCATGTCTAATAAGCCAACACACTACCTACTAATCTATGGCGACTTCAACTGCTTGCTTCAAGCGAATTAAATTTGTTGACTATAAAAGCCATCTGACTTGATTCGCATGAGCCATGACAAAAGAAAATTTCATGATATATCGCAGAATAATCATAATCATATGAAAAGTGATTTTTTTGCTATTCAGTGTAAATGTTTTCAGTATGAAAAAACGATTCATGACATGTGGCAATGGCCCAAAATGTTCAATAAAGGTTTGCTTTTTTCATACGAAATTTTTTTGTATCAAAATTTGTATTTGTCTTCAGCGGCAAAACTCAATTTTGCCTCCATGGATACGTCAACGAACAGAATTGTTGAATTTGGTTTGGAAAAAAGTCGCAGAAGCTGTCAATGCGTTCTGAAAGCTGCACTTTTTAGTGGAGTTTGAGAAAACTCCTTTAGAACGTTATAATCAATAACGTAATGGCGGTACTCTGCAATGATTGCTGAGGTTTTTTTGGTTCAAAATGAAAGAATTAAACTTGGTTGACATTTGGTTTTAACAAAACGGTTAAAAATATTTTAAAATAATGTTGGGGATACAGAATATAAAGTTCCGATAGCAGGTACTTAATTTTCCTGAAACCACGATTTATGCGGTTTTTCAGGCAAAGGTACCCGTGCTGTATATTGCATTATTCACCATTACATCCCTTAAGTGAGGATTAAAGCCTAGCTTCAGTTTCATGTCTAGTTCGAACAGACTTGAAAAAACTTTCCATGGTTATAGGTACGAAAGATTCGAACTTTACTCACACTATACCTCAGCGATCAGGTAAATAACAACACGCTACAAGAGCAGAGGTGTCCCCAAATCATAAACATACAAACTCAGCCAATTTTTGATATACCACACCGCAGTATCAGCTTCGTATTCCTCTGAGAGATTTCCGTAAAAATTGTTGGTCTTTCTTAATTTTAAATTCGAGTGTGAAAACCTCATCTGGATCAGCAAAGAGTTGAGAAGAAATAAAACTCGTCTTGACAAGCTATTGGGCCCCTTAACTAAGGTCACTACCACATTCTGTTTTGGATCCCCATCGACCCACTAAAACTTTCCACCCACACATATACACACACACACAATTCAATGTTACATTCTACAAAAAAAAAAAGTGAATAACAAAAAGAAAAAAGAATATAAAACTTAAAAGAGAAAATGAAAATAAGAGAGAGAATAGCCTGAAGATATTAAGCCAAACAGCAGATTGTCCTAGACATTGTCAACCTTTTTTATCTTGTCTTGCGATTCTTTTGTTGAAATTTCCACAACAAAAGAGAAACAAACAAAAAAAAACGACACACAAACAAGTGAAACAGAGATGAGAAAAAAGAAAAGAAAGAAAAAAGTCGGCAACAAGATTTTCTTTCTTATTCCAGAGCCTGATACGCAACATTTGTTGACAAAAGTCAACTAATCAACGGCATAAGTTGCAAGTTTTTTCTGTTTTTTTTTTCTTTTTTTTCGTTTTTCTATTATTCTTTTCGCATTTCTTTATTTCTACTGAAATTCAAGCCTTTCATGAACGAAATTTTTTTATGTTTTTTTTTCTTTTGCCAACAACATTAAGTAGCAGGCAGTCAACAACATCAAAAACGAAATCTTTAAAGCAAAATAATGTGAGGGAGTTGCTGAACTAAACAAATAAACACACGATTACGAGGAAAATGGGGAAAAAGAAAAACTTGAAAAATAATATTTTGTGACTTAAAAAAAAAATAAAAAAAATAGAGAATTACGTACGCCAAAGAGATTTTGCCTCAGTAGACAAATATTGCGTATGGCATGGCGGTGTTCACACTGGGACAACATACTGTTGAAATTGGGCTCTAGAACTGCAT
This sequence comes from Sarcophaga carnaria, assembly GCA_958299815.1. NCBI lineage: Eukaryota > Metazoa > Arthropoda > Insecta > Diptera > Sarcophagidae > Sarcophaga > Sarcophaga carnaria. The sequence continues at coordinate 101,279,387 of OY283149.1, read as the reverse complement.
GTAAAGTTTTTATACAATTTAACAGTTTCGAAATGCCAAACTAGTTGTCATAGTCCAGTGTGTTGGTGTATTAGACGTGGAAGCACGGTTCAAATCACAGTTCAGACATCTCCAATAAAATGAAATATGAAAAAATATTTCTTCGGCGACTGCCTCAGCAGATTTCTGGTAAATCCGTAATCCAGTCAAAATATTTTATCAAAGTTCAGCACCCATACTCCCAATACAAGAACCCATTACATATTCACAGATGCAACCCTATATCGTGAGGACTTGTGGACGAAAAAGCTTCCTAGCTTGATTCAAAACTGAAGAGTAGCAAATAGAAATAATTCCTTAAAGGAACGAAAAGACTTTACGTATATTTCAGGCAAGATTCCAGTGAAACGGGACGTGTTGTAATCTGCATTAATCTTTTAACTGGTGTTGCAACAGTTGGGCGTTGTCACGTTCATAGTTTCTTCGTCAATGCTTGCAACAAACGATGTTGGTCATATGGGATTAAGAATGATAATATGTCTGAAAAAGATAGTATCACGCAGCCAGAAGGCCGTCAAGGCACTGTGTTCTAATGTAAAGGATTGCTGCAGTGTAGGTTTGCTGCGGTGAGGTTCTCATTGGGATGGCAGAGCGGTACAAGTTGTCTCAGTGGACATATTGAAACTTTGGGACACTGTAAATCGGATGAATTGTGCAGATGTGGTAAAAACATCAAACTTTCAGAAGAGTTTTCTACATTGGCAACCCAAAAGACAACCTGATAGCTTTGAATTTAAGACGCCGTAATAGATTCCATTAACACCGTGTAACTGACTTTAGATACGTGTAAGATAACACAGCCAATCTGGTCGAGAGTAAATGAAGGGCAGACTGAATGTGTGCTAAAACTGCAGGGGAGCACACGTAACATAGTTAACAGAATCTTTACAGGACACTGCATTCTGGGTACTCAAGTGAGACGCATTGATCGCAGCCATATGGCCAATGACTAAAAAATACTCCTCTTTAGTGATATCTACTATCACTAGGGTGGACATTGGTACTCTAAACGACTTCATCAGAAACTTCGGCTGGTTCAGGTGCTAAAGGAAATGAAAAACTGTGTTATTATAATGGACCTCTGGTGGCGTAGGTGTGTCTATACTCTAGAGCAGCCTCCTATGGTTCTAGTGCTAGGGGAAATGAAAGACTGTGGTATTGTAATGTACCTCTGGTGGCATAGGTGTGTCTATCCTATAGAGTAGCTTCTGATGGTTCTAGTGCTAGAAGAAATGAGTACTATGATATCACAATGGACATCCAATGGCGAAGGCGTGTTTATCCTCTAGAGTAGCTCCCAATCGTTCTAGTGCAAAGATAAATGAAGACTGTGGTCTAGCTAAGTGTTTCAAACAAATCAAATATGTTGATTTATAGGTCAACAACTGTAGGCCATCTGATGCCAATGTGAACCAATTTTATATTCAAATTCATTACAAATCCCCTTGAAAACAAAACAGAAAGTTTGATAATGATAAGCGTTACTTTCATTACATATATCTTCGCATCTTTACAAACACAAACATGCGTTTGTTAAATATCTCTCTACCATTCTCTGTCTTTCATGTGGCATCTACATGAAGGTAGTGGTAGTGGTAGCGGCAGTAAAAGCAACACAACACAATAATAAGTCCAGATAAAGGATGAAGAAGTCAAAACGATATTTGGCATGACAATGTTGACATTTACAGTCGTCATAGAACAACAACAACAGGGGAATAAACCAGAAACAAAACAAAAACAACAACAGAAGACATAAACTTCAACATGAATTATCTTTCATTGACACAAAGAAGTAAAGAAACAATAACTGGCTGAAAGTAGGAAAATGGGGGAAATGGAAAACAAACAAAAAAAATTCAAATATAGCCTCGGAACTAATAAAAAAAAAGGAAATAAACTTGAAGGGATTTTTAGTTTAAAGGCTAATAACAACAAGAAGAAGATGACAACAACAAAAACTTTCATTTAAAATTGATTTTTAATTAAAATTAATTCAGAATTCTTAAAGGGAACCTTTTTTATAATTTTTTTCTACTTTAGTGTCTCAATAGAGTTTTAATAAGAAAATTTCAAAAAATGCACTTAAAAAACTTGTCATAATTTTTAAAATAATTTTCGTTTTTTTTTGCTTTACTTTTTTTTATTGTGTGTTAATATTCGCATGCAACAATACTATGGTATTACCAGAGAGTGAAAATATTTTGCCAAGTGTTTTTCCAGGAATTTCCAGTCATTAAAAACCGCACATGTAAACGAAACTTTTGCAAAAGAGGCAGGAAGAATGGCAGAACAAACGTATTACAATGTGGCATGGGATAGGAACAGAGAGACCGCAGTATAAATGCTTTATAAAGTGTTATTAAAACAAAAACAAAGAAAAAAAAACAATAAGAATTTTTGAAAAATTTCAAACTACAACGCAATGCAAAAATTAATAAATTTTCTTGGACTTGAAATTAAAAGAACAAAAAAAAAACAAAAAAAAAATATTTATTAAGTACGTTGGCAAAAATTTAGCAACACAGTCGAGTTTTAAAAGGGTTATAAATAGTTTAAGAGAAATGCTTTCCTTGATCAGATTTTGAGAACTTCTGTTGCAGGTTCGCAGAAAACATTTTCGATGACCCACCATATAATCCGGACAGAAGAACACAACAATGTCAACAACGAACGAACAACATAGCAAGCAAAATCAGACAGAGTGGGTCTTAATAGCCAGTGTTCCTCAACTTAGAGTGAGCGCCCAAAAGAATCTGTACATTAAAAAAAATATACATTCATAAATTACCATTATTTTTATTTTAAGATTGTTTCCTTGCCAATTTTTAAAATTGATACAAAAAAAAAAAACAAAAATTAAAAAAAAATTCGAAAAATTTTCAAATTTTTCCTTAAGTGATAAAAGTTGAGTTTGGTGATTGTTAGAATTTTATCCATAGTGTAGTGATTCTTTTGACGCTCACTGCGTATTGTCCAAGAACATTTTATTTCTAAGCAAAGCCGGTAGTTAATTCTGTTGTTCTAGAACCTACTTCAGTAGACCAATCATCTGCTTAGACTTTTGTCACCAATAATCGCACATTGCATAAGTAAGGTGACTTTGTGAGGATGCAGCTGAGATTTGTTGCAGTTCGAATACCTTTTTTCTTATATACAGGAGTAACAAACATTAATGGACCAACTTGGAGGCTATATATTAGTTTTGGAACCATTCTGAACGGGTCAAGAACAGGGGTACGAGCTCAATTCAACTTGAACAAGACAAACTGCGGATGGCACATAGCAATGCTATGCTCCAATTAGACTGACCAACATTAGTGTGTGGGTGTGTCTAGACAAGTGGAATTAGTTCGGCAGGAGAAATGGGATCAACCCTTCAGTAAATTCCTCGTAATGACTAGGCAGCTGAGATATGAGGAGGAAAGGTTCCACGCCGCTTATGCGGTACACAACCAGTCTGGTCAGTAGAAAGAAGAATTTCAAGAAGCGTACATGAGAAGAGATTTGAATCATGCATCAGATAATCCAGAACTAAAAAATCTTATGATCGGGCGTTAGATCCAAAGAAAACTTTTTTAAAATTTGGTAATTGCTTTTAGTTCATAGATACTGTCTGAAGAAGAACGAATCACCAAAACACATTCTAGAAAGCTGTGCAAGGAATTATCCTCGTTATCACCGAATAGAAGTCTGAAGTTTGTCATGACAGCAGTACTGGGGAAGAGGATAAAGAGATTCTCTGGCATCTCTACACAACGGTAATAATAACGGCCCATTCATCACCAAGGATTGTTAAAAGAATTAATAATGAAACTGATCGGGGTAGTAAAGATTTTGGGGAATTTTTTTATATTTTAAAAACTAACAAATAAATGAACAAATATTTCTGATTCCATATATGATTCTGCTTCTCAGTTATAGTTCAACCGAAGGTTATTCGAAAGGACGTACATATACCGAATGTAGTCGTTAGCTTTTTCGTTCAGTGACAGAGGCAACAAATAACAAACTCGTTACCATAAAATCAACGTAAAACCGTAATGTCCAGCAGATCACATCGAAAGAGAGAGAGAGACAGATCATAAACTGGCTAGATTTTTATGAAAGGCTTCTCGCAGGAAACTACCCACTACCGAACTCATGGACTTCAACAAAGCAGTTGGCTTTGGCAACATATCGAAGAAACTCTTATCTCCACAAATACTCGGAAAGGAGAAGTGATTCACAGACTCCGTCCAACTAAAAGAAAGCACACAGCAACCTTAATGCTCCAAATATGTAACCTTACTGAATGTAACAATTTTAAAGAGCTTAAGCCGATAGACTGCGAAGTAGCTGCAGACTAGCTGGAAGGGTGTTGACTTATTAGACTAAAGTCCGTGTTCAACCCCTGGCTCAGATTACTCTCAGAGTACATAAAACTGCCATGAAAAGTTTCACAAATCTGTCGTTCGGAGTCGATTTTAAACTGTAGGTCCTACCTAGGTGGTGTGGAAATGTAATAATAATGACCAATTAAATGACCAATAATGACCAATTGTATGGTGATTAAGAGGGTCGGATATGTTTTTAACAAGCGAATCTCTGAGATACTGAATCCAAACCTGAAAAAAGAATAGGCAAAGCTTCGGGCGTATTAGGCAAATGAGGAAAGTCACTGCTCATAATTTTCGAATAGTTGATGGGGTATTATGGTATTAGCTACTACTACTATTGCAAAAGTTATACATCGGTGCCACACGGAGTTTGTTATAAGCAAATACCCCATCGAACACATTAAGGCTGCAAGAATTGCAGCAGAACACGGGAATACTTGAGTATTGCAAGACAATATAGACGATATTGACGCACAGACGACATACAAATTCATAGAAAAGACATTGTAATTCAAAAGCGCTAAGAAAGAAGAACAATACGTAGATACACTGCTTTTAAACGCTTAGGCAGTGTGTTCCAACAGGTACTTTGATAGTAATAACTGAAGCTGATAGTCACCATCAGACATGATCAGAGACAACAACGTGTGTTCGCTAAATGAGCTTTAGAGCACTGACTCTAAATTTCATCGAAAAGTCATCCGTAGCGATGGGTACGTGCGTGAACAAACAAAATTCTCGAATATGGGATGATGAAAATCCGCAAGAAATCCAATGCAGCCCGAAAAAGTCACTGTTTGGTGTGAATTTTAGATTGGCGGTGTCATCGACTTATATTTCTTTGAGAATGACGATCATTTTCAACGATGAGCATTTTAGGTCCATGATAACCAACTTCTGTTGGCCTGAATTGGACATACTGCACACAAATGACAGTGGTTTCAACAGGGCGCTATCCACAGCTCATAACACATTGCATGTGGGATTGACGACATGATCTTCTTTCGAGGGAGTGATGTCAAATGCCTACTGAGATCGTAAGAATTGACAACGTTAGAGTTTTTGTTGTGGAGTTTTCTAAGGTCTGCTCAACTCATGAAATATTTCAAATTCAGCCAGATTTATACACTAAAATCATAGAAAATTGGACATTTCCACCAAGAAAAACCGTTTGGGACATTTGAACGATATTGCAAGCAAGTCGCTGTAGTCTAGTAGGTAGTGTGTTGGATTATTAGACGTGAGGCCACGGTTCAAACTGCAGGTCAAACATCTCCACCATAGCGAAACATGAAAAATATTTTAGCGGTGACTTCCTCTCAATAAAATTCTGTCGAAAACACTCTGAGAGTAAATAAAAACTGCCATGAAAACTCTTTAAACTATAGATCCCGGCTTTCATGTATAAAATCAACACACACAACATGGGTGGTTGTAATCCTGACTAAATTTGTAATGACGAACTAAGTAAGCTAAGTACCCACATTTCAGGCAAGATTTCGGTTCCGCTCAAGACAATTACGAATACTTTGTTCTGGATTGAACCGTATTCCAGTGAAACGGGAACGAAATCTGCATTATTTTCGAACTGGAGTTGGGCGTTGTCACGTTCGTAGTTTCTTCGTCAATGCTTGCATCAAACGAAGTTGGTCATATGGGATTAAGAATGACAATATCTCTGTTAAAGGTATTATCATACAGTCAGAAGGCCGTCAAGGCACTGGGTTCTAATGTAAGGGATTGCTGCGGTGTAGGTTTGCTGCGAGGTTCTCATTGGGATGGCGGAGCGGTACAAGTTGAGTGCTGGAGTGAGTGAGACTCTGGGAAACTGTAAAACGGATGAATTGTGCAGATGTGGTAAAACCATCAACTTTCAGATGAGTTATCTACATTGGGAACCGCATTGAGAACCTGATAACTTTGAATTTACCGTGTAAGTAGTAGCTTTGGATACGTGCAAGGTAATGAAGCCAATCTAACCAGGAGTAAATGAAGGGCAGACATTCTGTCTGACTGAGTAACCAATTATGTATGTATGTATGCATATTTCTCACATAATGGGATCATTAGGTCTTGCAAACGAATTTCATTTACATTTAAATATTGAAGCACTTTAAAAAAGATCCGATAGTTCCTTAAAATAGGAAGGCAAACACAAAGCCATGGGAATATGCATTTCATTTCACTTTTATTAACGAATTTTTCCCCAAAGACTTTAAACTCGTTTAATTGGCCTCTAAGAGTGAAAATCAAGAAAAATTTTGAAAAGAATTTAAAGCCTGAAGACCAATTTAATAAAAGTTTAAAGCTTCTTTTGTCTTCTTGCCAATCTAAAGATTTGTGTAAAGATTTCTATTAAAATTTCTTTGCCACATGTGCCACCATATGATACTTTTAATTTCTATACTCATGCATACATATATGGTTTCGCTACTTCACGAATGAGAGTAGCATGTGCCATAGAAATAAATTCTTGTGGCATCAACACAAACACTTGAGCACGCATGCAGCTGTAGATTCTAATTAATTTACAATCAATGAGGTTGATTCCACCACATCGTCTCTCTTTCTCAGAGAAGCAAGAAGGAAAAAATTTAAATAAAAAATAATACGAACTCATTTAATCAATAAATAATTAGTAAAGAGAACAAATTTAATGGAAATATAATGTTTAAGGTTCGTTCATTCCGAGAAAAAGAAAAAAGTACCTTTTGAAGGTACCTTTGGAATACAAACCTTAGAAATTATTTGAATAGGCAAGCCAACCTTTACTTATATTTTTTTAACAGTTCCACAAAGCTTTGAAGGTCTTCTTGACGTTATTACTTCCCGCTTTTAAGAAAACATACTCAGCATTCTCAGCGTATATAGGTAGGTACTGACAAAGGTTTCCCTCTTAAGAAACTTAAGAAAAAAAAAAGGTTTTTTGAACAAAAAAAGAAGTTAAAAAGTAAAAAGAAGTGAAAGAAAGATCTTTTCTTAAGTTTCACTTTTCATTGTCGTTTATGGGACGTTCATACTGTGTACGTATGCCAAATAACTGAGCGAAACTTTAAAGGATCAAAGGGAAGTCAGCAACAACAATACTTCATATGCTGCACAAATGTTGCACATTCAACACTTTTTTAATTCAGTTGCAAGATATACTGCCACTGCTACTACCACTTGTTTGTCATCAGACTTCTGAAATGTTTTTTGTTTTTTCGACATTTTTATTGTGAAAGTTTTGCCGCTCTCAAGATGTTTGCTGCTACAGCACAGTGGGTTGAAAAGATACAATTCTTGTCATATGTTTGGTGGAAATCGTTTGGATGAAAGCGATTTCGTTTGCACGTCTTATGCAAACCATAAACGCAAACGCTTTTAAGGAACAGTTTTTGCACCCAGAATTTCTTCAAGCAATCAACAATTTGCTTATTTTTACATTGAGAGGCCTATTATTGAGTTAAAATACCATGAAAAAATTATAAATTTGCTGTACAAATATCCGCTCTTGGGAGCTTATGGCTTCCACAAAGCTTCTCTTCTATCCTACACGGTACATGTATGTTTTCACTACTCTAGTTCGGTAAGTATCATGCATATCGTTGTGCTTTTTACTGATGAAATGGTCGTCCCAACTTCATTTTTCTTTGATCTATTTCAGTATGGGTTCCTAGTTAATTAACAGAAATCGTGCTGCAAATCGTGTTGGGCAGAATATTTTCCATATGAGGCACTCGTTGGATAATACCTGCAATATTTGGCATGATGGAGGAGTCCAATTTCACACATCGATGTAAACTTTACATATGTCTTTGAAAATTCTAAGTGTGATACCTCTGGGTATCATAGGATTGCAAAAGTAGCTTTTGGGATGGATTATTTAGAAGTGTATTAAACTTGTCCCTCACCCTCTCTAGGGCCTTATTTACTAAAGAGAAATTAACAATCACAACTCCACCACCAAAATATGAATGTTTGGCACAATCAAGATTGACCTCAATGAGGCACTTCTCTCGCCATTAACGTAGAGTCTGGTAGTTGATGAATCTAAAATGATTTGCCTAGTATGGGCATTGTGTGCAAGACAATCCTTTGTGACATTATCCAATTGGAGCTTGACAAGCCAGGAAATTGAAAATTAAAAGAAAACTTTCAAAGTGGAAACGCATTCTACTTTTCGATTAGGTTTACTCACGCAAAAAATGAATGCAAAATATCTGGAAATAGTATTGAATAGTTAAGTGAAGGGCCTACAAAGGAAACAAGAGAAACTCAGATGTATGATGATGGCCTTCTGCTGGATTTAGTTCTGTTGAATGTAATAGTGAAGATCGGAACCACAGAATTCATTGTTCAAACATTAGTTGACAGACAGCTCCCCCCTTCCTAACTAAGCCTTCAGTCAGATGCGATAAAACTAATGATTTTGAATTTATTTTGTTTTGCAACGAGACTAAACACCATTGTAACTGAGCAATTTGGAAACTTTCTAACTTGTTCATTACATCCCTTTAGTTAAGATTACAACCTAGTTGCTCCTATCATCCATGTTGTGTGTGTCAATTTTATCCATGAGTTGGAGGACCTAAAGTTGACTCCGAACGACAGAATTGAGAAACTTTTCATTTATTTGTCCTCAGACTTCCAAGGGGACGTCGTCGAAGGGTTGACTCCGATAGATAGATATTCGAGGTTCTCTTCATGACAATTTTAAATCTTGCAAAAAAATGCTGAGTGGAAGACATGGAAAGAAATATTTCCTTTTTCCTATTTCGTCTTATGCGAGATATCTAAGTTGGGGTTAAAACCACATGGTCGTGCCTATTAAGCCAATACACTATGGTCTCCGCATCTGTCAAATACTGATCGTGATGCAAGAGTGAGTGAAGGACAAAGCAGTCGGAACCCATAGATAAATTCAGGGGTAATTTCCAATCGAAAGTTTACGCCAAGGAAAGATGTTTTCATTTCAGCATGCATGAGCAAATCCAACTGACAATCAGACCGCCATTAGATAGCTTATAATGTTAGTTCGAGATTGACATGGGTCTGTCTATCAGTTAGGGAGGGACAATAGGGTTACCAAATGCTGAATTCCAGATGAAGTTGCCAGGAGAGGAGCTTTCACAGCATTGACAGAGCCAGAGCTTTACTAGGAGATGAGTAGAGAGGTTTTGAAGGGTAAGAGAATACAGAGATTCAGACAATGTAAACTTTTACTATGTAACCACGGACTTTGAGCTTTTCATCGGACTATACCTCTTGATACAGCATAGGAATCAGTTCAGTCTCAATATGCAGATTCTGTGATGAGAATAACGAATCACGGGAAAACATTCCCATATCCTGAGCGGCAAGACCTGGATGCGTAACAGATACAAGCAGACAGTTTTTTTTACTGACTAAGTAAGAGAAATCCCTTGTGAATCGACGTTAGTCGAATCAATCGTATGGAACACCGTACTTTAATAATTGCTTGCTTAGTTCGTCATTACAAATTTAGTCAGGATTACAACCATCCATGTTGAGTGCGTTAATTTTATCCATGACTGGTGGGACCGACAGTTTAACGACGACTCCAAAATACAGATTTGAGAAACTTTTCATGGCAATTTTTTTTTACTTTGAGTTTTTGCCAGAAGACTTCTGAGAGAGAGAGAGAGTCTTTGGTATTTTATTTGCCGACATGTAAACATTATTGAGAAGCTTCAGTGTAAACCTCAGTTAATGACGATTGCCTTCTTGCTTTCAGTTTCTAATTAATTGTAAAGGCACTTTATTTCACCGTTTCCCAGGTATGTTAAATTTAAAGCAATTCAAATTTATTTCAATTTTTTTTAGTCCAACAGCCCATTGTGCAAGTAAATGAAAGTGACTGTTGATGAGAGTGAGAGAGTGTAGATTCAAAATACTGCTGCGTTTTAAGATGCAAGTCCCTCTCTACACATACCCACATACACACATGATTTACAGATGCACTTAGTTTTTCATAATTATATCTGTATGTGTACATGCACATGCAATCTTTTTATTGCTGAATTCCCATACAAATGCGTAAGTATTACAAGTACTTTCCACACTCACACTTTTTTAATATACTTGCCGCTTTTGCCTCATATGCCACTTGATTTACGCTGTAACTTGTTTGTTGCAATGTAGCAAATACATGTATGTATGTACATACGCATCATACAGTTACAATGATACAAAGGATGCAATTCTCTCTCTCTCTATCTCTCTCACTTTAGAAAATTTACTCTGTTTTGCCTTTCTTTTTTAAAATGTAAATAAACGAACATGCATGTACATACATATGTGTGAGTATTTAAGAGACAGTTGTTGTGTGTGTGTGTGTGTTTTTGTGTTTGTGAACATGTATTTACGATTCTGTTTATTTTGTTTTTAGCTTGCGTAGCATTTTTACACTGTTTTTTATAAAAGCGTATGCGAGTAAAGAATATTTTCCTTGGGTGTCCGTGAGTGCATGTGTATGCGTATATTTTATTCCTTTTGTAAACGCGTCAAGAGCACTTGCATTTTGTACAAGTGTTCGTATATGAATACGGTTTGTACGTTGAGTGTTTCTGTATTTTACATGCGTTTTAAATTCCTTTAGCTGTTTGCTCTTGAATGTACATACATATGTCTGTATAAAAGTATGTGTGTAATTGTGTGAGTGTATATATTTTTATTCTCTTACGCCTTGTTTCAAAAGAAAGAAAATATTTTAAAAACACAAACTACGCTTTCAGATACATATACGAGTACACGCTCATCTTCTTAAGCGACATATAAACATGAATCAGCATTTGTTTGTTTGTACCTTATAGAAGCCGCCTCCAATGTTGGAAATATTCAAAGTATATTAGTGATAGTCCCTAAGGAAAATTAGTTTTATAACATGGCTAAAACCCATAGGGTCAGGGACATAGAAAAAAGCATTATTTTAGGTTAGGTTAGAGGACGCGTACTTGTCAATTAAGACAAGTACAGTACCCGGAGGTCGTATTGGCCCATTGTACAACGTCCTGCTTTCTCACACCACTTATGTTGTGTGTGTTAATTTTATACATGAGTGGTGGGACCTACAGTTTAAAGTCGACTCCGAACGACAGATTTTTTAGAAACTTTTTCATGGCAATTTTATTTACTGCGCAGAGTTTTTGCCAGAAATCTACTGAGAGGAAGTCGCCGAAGAAATACTTTTTGTATTTTGTCTTGATGTCTGGCCTGGGGCTCGAACCCTGGCTTTAAGTCTTATAAGCCAACACACTACCTACTAGACTACGGCGACTTCAAGCATCATTTTGCATTGCATTGTCGTGTCGAGATGCTAAAGAGCAGCGACCAAATCTATAATGCATCTCCCAAATCCAGATGTCTCCCTCTGGAATGCATTAACATCCCACATTTTCCAAATATGTACGTGCTCTGAAGATTCGATTTTCAGGACCACTTGGGTATTATAAAGCAAGAAAGTTGCCTTCACAGGCAGAATAAATTTAAGTTCCACAAGATACAGAAACTAGTGTGTTTTGGTATAACAATGGCAATGACAATATGTTCTACAGTGGCGCTAGAGGCTCTGTTGGATTTAAGTCTACTGCACATGGTAGTAAAGACCAGAGCTTTGTAGACTATGTTTACATTTATGAGAGACTAGTGTAATATGAAATTCACTAAAGAATCTCATGACCTAAAATATCGAATATCTGACGCCTATGCATAACTAGCAGACTGTATAACTTTGAAAAGTACTCTGCCGCTGAAAGCTGCATTTTCTCTTAAAAGAGGAACTATTTTGTGGTATATAGATGGGTCAAGTAGGGATGTAATATTCAGGAACCATGGGGAAACTCTCGGGTATCTTCCAAGCGTTGATAGGCTCAGAATTCTTCTTTGGATTGGAGGCGAATGTATGGTATGCTGAACGAAAGGGAAGATAAAGAGAAGGAAAGAGTCCTATCAAACCAAGTGAGTTTAAGGCAATCACAACTTTAGTTAGAAAATTAAAAAAGAGGAGATCGAACTCGTACATCAAGACTAGCCTAGTATAATCTGAGCGTAATAAGCGGTATATGAACAGAGCAGTGTAAACTTAGAGTAAATTTGCTTAGAACGGGGGTAGATGTAGATTCTGTGACGAAGAGAATGAATCATCGAAATACATCCATGGAACCTGTAAGGCACTAATGGATTCCACGAGGAGATACCTGGATACATACCACACCCTAGGAAAACAACTGGCATTGGACAGATTTTGGAGAATCTAGGAAGATCAAGAAAACCTTCTTTTGAGCCAACACACTGAATGGGTGAATATATGTTCAGTTTTAATGAGAAATAACTATAAATTAGGCTATGTACTGGTATCTCATTCACTTTTCTCGTTTCTAAATCTAAAGAAATAATTCGACAAACAAAGATTTGATTTCACTGATGAATGCATCTCACAGCCAAGGCTATTTTGATGACTTCGACAAATATTCTCTTTTGGAGGAGGTGGACAATTTACTGAAATGTTAGACAAAGTGTGTAGATGTCACTAGCTTTTCCAACTAAACGTTTAATTGTTTTACAGAAGCAAATATCAGAATGACAGGATTGCCATCTATCACACTTTCTTAAGTGATCATGAGTGACGTGCCCTATAGCTTAATTGTCGACTCTAAAAGAGAGATTTATAAAACTTTTCATGCCAATTTTATTTTACTCTCAAACTTTTTGCCAGAAGACTGGTGACAGGAAGTCGCCGAAGGGGATAGTTTTTCTTACTTTTTTTTTTTTTTTTTTAAATGATTGAACCAGCTGTTTAATCATGGGATCTCATCTATAAGCCAACATACTACCTACTAACCACGGCGTTTTTACATTTTTATTGCGTGTGGTGGAAGGGCACTTTCCTTACATACATAGATACATAATTTCAACCCTTCAGTCAGGATTACGACCTAGTTTTTCACATCACTTATGTATGTTGTGTGTGTTAAATTTATACATGAGTGGCGGGACCTACAGTTTAAAGTCGACTCCGAACGACAGATTTTTGAGAAACTTTTCATGGCAATTTTTATTTACTGCGCAGAGTTTTTGCCAGAAATCTGATGAGAGGAAGTCGCCGAAGAAATACTTTCTTGTATTTTTGTTTTGATGTCTGGCCTGGGGCTCGAACCCTGGCTTTACGCCTAATAAGCCAACACACTACCTACTAGACTACGGCGACTTTCCTTATCCACCTTTTTTTAAAAAGATGACCTTCTTATGATGTTTCTTTTCAGAGTCATACTCTCTGGGATGTGGTGGCGAACTTCTAGTTGAATTATTAAAAGGAGAAGTGAAGCCTCTTGATTGAAAACAAATGTAAGCCATGATAAACATTTTTTTTTTGCTTTCTTACGCATTCAAATTTAGCTCATTAGCCGCTGCATCTCGTTACCTCTGATCAAATACTTCTTATGAAATATTTACAATTCTATTGCAACTGTAGCCTTGAATTTCTGCTTCTTGTTTAAAGTTGCTAAACTCTTAATTGAATTTCCTAAAGATGGTGTAGCGAAACACATCGGGCCATAGCAAGTTTTTGTGTAAAAAATTGGGAAAGAAAGTTTTATTTTTTTTTGCTTTGCCTTTGACGCATTTGCAACAAATAACGGCATATTGCAACATACTACATATACATACAGTGAAGTACAGTTTAAGGCAAGGAGTGATCTTTATTTTGCTTAAAAATATTTCGAAAAAACAAAAAGAGAAATCCTTTCAAACTTTAGTTCGTTCCTAGTATTAAAACAAAATCCTTCAAGTATAATTTCTCTCTCTTTCGGTATGTAAATTATACTGTTTGTTGTTGCCGGATTTTAAATAAAGTTGTTGTTAATGTTTTTGTTGTTGTATTTAACTATAACATTATAGTTGTGTTTTTGTTGTTGTTCTATTTATTACAGTTACACAGTTAATATTTAAGCAGTTTTGCAACAGAAAAAAAAAACTCAAGAGAGCGCGTCAAGGCACACAAAAAACAAGGACTTGAAAGGCAACATCAGCAGCATTTGTTTGCGAATTTGTGAAAAGAAACGAAATAACGGCAGCAACAGCAGCAGTAGCAGTACTATTAACACCAGCAGCAAATGAAACAGAAACAGAAACAAAAGCTGTGCTGCCGCTTTGTTTAAAAGCCGACAAAGTAAAGAGAAAAAACTAAAAAAACAGCCGCATTTCATTTGTTTTTCAACATAATTTTTGTTTCTTTTCTTTTTTATCAAAAAATATTAAAACTCTTGTACATGCCACTCCACGTATGTATGTATGTATGTATGTATGTGTATTATAAATACTTTATAATCCTTTAGAAAATGCTCGTAAAAAAAAGTTTTTGAAAAAAAATGAGAAATTGAAACTTTCATATGCCGCCTTTACTTTACTTTCGGAGCTCAAAAAATAATTTTTTTTGGGCTTTTTGTTTAAGGATATCATCGTCAACATCATTACACATACATAGACATTTGCATGCATGTACATATATCTTCTTTAATTAATTAATTACTTGAATGAATGAATGAATGCTTAATTAATTTAAATTCTCCTTTGACAACAAATAGTCTTGAACATGCTCTTTGATATTAAAATTGAAGCCTTAAAATGACATTCTCATAAGCCTTAGAGTGAAGACAGAGGTGTCACAATGCATCTGCTTGCTTCCTATTTAGATTCAAGCTTAATCAGTCCTTGACTTGAAAATAAATCTTACATACATACATAATTGGTCATTACAACCCTTCAGTCAGGATTACGACCTAGTTCCTCGCACCACTTATGTTGTGTGTGTTAATTTTATACATGAGTAGCGGGACCTACAGTTTAAAGTCGACTCCGAACGACAAATTTTTGAGAAACTTTTCATGGCAATTTTATTTACTCTCAGAATTTTTGCCAGAAATCTGCTGAGAGGAAGTCGCCGAAGAAATACTTTTTGTATTTTATTTTGATGTTTGGCCTGGGGCTCGAACCCTGGCTTTTCGTCTAATAAGCCAACACACTACCTACTAGACCACGGCGACTTGCAATTCCGTTAATCGAAATTGTCACGAGTTCAGTTAAAGTTGATACGAAATCAAGGGCCAAAACCTCCAGATTTTCAGGGCAAAAGCTATGTCCTCACACAATAAGGCGAACAACATCCTCATCTACGCCTTCTCACAATCATAGTTCCAGCAGAAGATATGTAATAAAAATCCTAGATCTAGAAGAGCATAATAGTGCGACGTAAAGTCATGGGTCTCCTTAGGCTAGTAGCTTATTAGACGTGAGGCCTTGGTTTAAATCCCAGCTCAGACTTGTCGAATAAAGCGAAATACGAAAAATATTTCTTCGAGGACTACCTCTCAGCAGATTTCTTATAAAAACGCTGAGAGAAAGTAAAATTGCCAAAAAAAAATTTCTCAAAAATCTTTAGTTCGGTGTTCGGACTTTAACCGTAGGTTCCCTCCTGCCACTCATGTATTAAATTAATGCACACAGCATAAGTAGTCTGAGAAGCTAGGTTGTAATCCTGACTGAAGGGTTGTAATGTCCAATTATGTTATGTGTGTGTTCCGGTAGTCGAAATTATCACGAGTTCAGTTAAAATTGATAGGAAATCAGAGGCTAACAAACCTCTAAATTTTCAAAGCAAGAGCTGGGCTCTGACGCAAAAAGCGAAAGGGTTATCTGTTCCTTCTCACAACAACAGTTCCTACAAAAGACATGTATGGAAATCCCTAGTATGCGGCAAGTTTGGCCTATAATTCTAAGTCGCTGTAGTCTAGTAGGTAGTGTGATGGCTTATTAGACGCAAAGCCAGGGCCAGACATCAAAACAAAAATACAAAAAGTTATTTCTTCGGCGACTTCCTCTCAGCAGATTTCTGGCAAAAACTCTGAAGAATAAATAAAATTGCCATGAAAAAGTTTCTCAAAAATCTGTCGTTCGGAGTCGACTTTAAACTGTAGGTCTCACCACTCATGTATAAAATTAACATACACTACATAAGTGGTGTGAGAAACTAGGACGTTGTACAACGGATCAATTCGACCTCCGGGTACTGTACTTGTCTTAATTGACAAGTACACGTCCTCTAACCTAACCTAACCTAATGGCCTATAAGAGCACAATAGTGCGACAACAAGCCTAGCTTAAGAAACGAAGACAACTAATCCTTCTGCAAGCATTCTTTAGCTGTTAGCGCAGTTGAGCTTTCTTCTACACGGGGAAGACTACACCAAGTTTAACTGTGGCAATTCGAACACCTATGTTCCCTAAAAATTTGATAATTATGAGCTCAGTATCTACTCTTGCCAGTTCATTAGCAACACACTTACCGACGACACCGTACCATGTCTTGGAACTCATATAAGAGTTACATCTTCAAGTGATCCGAAATTTCCCTGAGAAATTTCTCAACATGCGTGGATAAAAACACACGTTGAGGTGATATTCGTAAGAGATATGATTATATAACCTGGCTGTCCGAATAACTCAGAAGATTTTCGGGAAAGATCTCACCTCGCTTTAGAACTCTATTCCGCTAACTGATCAGCGAAAGACTTCTAACTAACATTCCTTGGGCAAAAATGAACGTAGACGGAATCCTCAGAAAGATTGGAACGTAATTATAATTACGTTTGGATTGACACTGAATCAGCCACAGGTTCAGGGACTATTACCCTGTATAGCATCGATTGCTTTCTGTTGTTTCGGATACCTTTCTACTCTATTATACGTTTGTGTGTCAAGCACAACCAAGTGCAACCAGTGTTTTACCCAGAGACTTTGTTATCAGAAATGGTGCCGGTATGACCTTAAGAGATTCGAATCTCCCTGCCTAGAACTAGTCCAACAAACCTTCGACAACAAAGAATACTAAACTTTGGTTGTTCGTTTAATGAAATCGTTAGTGCTCTTAAAACTGAACATATTTCAATGAAAGATTTTAAAAGAAATTGATTCCTTATAAGACATGATTTAAATTTAATTGTTGGTAAGATAGTTTGCAGAAAAAATATGGCAAAATAATTATAAATACCTTAAAAATTGATTTTAAACGTGAAGATTGTACATACCTGCAAAGAAGAGAGATAAAAATTAAATTATTAAACAATAATAAAAAGATTATTACAATTAAAAATCGAAATTGAAAAACATATTGTTTTTAACCCTTATCCTGTACTTCAAAAATAAAACGTATATGACATTAGTGGGTCAAATTTGCCCAATACAAAAATGATAATATTTATTCAGTTCTTTTATTTTTTTTTTTTTTTCATTCATTACATACAATATTGGTCTCAGAATGCTTTTTGCAAATAAATTTTTGACATTCAGAACATTTATTTGCATATTTGGTGCTGTTAAAATGATTTGGACAAAAGTTACAACGTCCCCTTTTTAAATTTTTTGCTTGCGGAACTTCCTTTTGAAGACTTTTTACGACAGCAGGACATGTGGCATTTCGGCATTTTCGGTCTACGAAATATATCTCAGTTTATAAGCCCATGTCTAAGTCTTCCAAGAATATGCGGCGTTTATATTTCTTATTTTCGTTCCAGTGTGGATTAATTTTTAGAAAAACTGCATAGGCATTATAGGCGGATACATATATCCAACATATTGTAAAACAGTGCTTGAGGCAATCGATTAGTTCTCCTTTTACATGTGTAAGTTCTTATAAGTAGATCTAATGTATCGGCCCCTGATTTCGTTTCATTATAGAAATGAATTATTTCTGCCTTTTTGGAGCTTGCTCCTATTTTTTCGACGTGATGTAACGTGCTAAGCAAAAACACTGATCGATTTTTTTTAGGTGCATGTCCCATTTTGGTTTTGTTCCCTTTGTCGAAGAGGAAGTGAGCACAGGTTTGCCTTTTAGTTGCAAAATTTATTCTGGTAAAAAAGACCTTTGCAATCGTCCCATAGAGATTCTAAAACTTCACCATGAGATCTAAACACACCCACCAGCAAAAGTAGCCCGAAATATGCTTCAATTGTTATGTCGCCTACAGCAATCCAATTATTTCCAAATACAGATTGACCTAAATGAACCGATTGAATAACTTTTACTCTTATAAATACATTACCACTTATAGTCACCTTTCAATTAGTCATATCAACAAATAATTTCATATTATCACTGGGCATAAATAGCAGAGGAAAAGATTTTATACTATCAGCTCTTGAAATAGCAGTTGGGCCAGGAGTTAAATTTATTGTGTCCTGTTTAGATACATTAAAACTTCATCCGTAGTTTGATCGAGAATTTCCATGCTGGTGCGTAACGAGGAGTTGGGATCATAGTCAGATGCAGGTTCAGAAACGAGGTCGTTTTCATCTTCACTTGATGTGTCGTGGGGCTTCATCGCCTGAGTCTGATAGTATAAGAAAAGTTTTTACCTCTTCTGGTTTGATTGTCCCTAAATAAGTAAAGATTTTGTCACTTGTATTCAATTCAAAAACACAACGAATGAAATATTTACACTACTTATTCTCTTTTTTTTTGGTTTTGTTGCAGTTTGTAATACCGTTATAAAAACCAAAAACTACAAAAAACACTTGTGCGTTATTATCACATATTTTTTGTTTTGTTGCTAGTTATGAAGTTGTCAAGGCCCACAAAATTGTTACGAAGCTCGTGTCATATGCGTAAATTGATTTTGTTACATTGGGCAATTTTGACCCAAAAGTACCAATTGCCTAAGTTTTTTTACATACGCTTTGTGAAATGATCTACAAAAATTATATTTTAAATTTTAATAGTATTCACCAAAAAAATAATTGTACAAAAGTTTCAAAAAAATCCAAAGAGTATTTAAATAATAAATGAGCAATAAAAACTGTTTGGTCAATTTTAACCCATTAATACAGGATAAGGGTTAAATGTAAAATAATACTCAAAAAGACGTCATTCGTTTATATAATTGACATTCTTTAAATTTTTATATTATTTACATGATTTACATTATTTTTATCATATCCACTATTAATGAATTTACATTTTTTTACATTAATGACTTTCTTTCCTTCATTATTGACATTATTTACATTATTGACATTATTTTCAATATTTACATTATTGACATTATTTGCTTTGTTAACCTAATTTACATTTGTGGCGTTATTTACATTATTTACATCAGTGGTGTTATTTTCTTTATTTTCATTGTTGACATTATTTTCTTTTTATTTTTTAATATTATTTTTGTTATTGACATTATTGATATTATTATAATGTCAATATACTGACACTGAATTGTTCATTTACATTATTGACATTGTTTTCATAATTACAGCATTGACAGAGTTCTCATTATTTACAGTATTGTCAATAATTTATTTATTTACATTATTAACATTATAGACATTATTTGCATTATTGACATTATTTATAAAGTTCACATTATTTACATTATTGACATTATTTACACAGTTCACATTATGTACATTATTGACATTATTTTAATTAATTACATTATTTTCATTATTAACATTCCGTTACATTATTTACATTATAGACATTATTTACATCATCGACATTATTTACGTTATTGACATTGTTTTCATTATTTACATCATCGACATTATTTGCTTTGTTAACCCAATTTATATTTGTGGCGTTATTTACATCAGTGGCATATTTTCTTTATTTACATTGTTGACATTATTTTCTTTTTATTTTTTAATATTATTTTTATTATTGACATTATTTATATTATTATAATGTCAATATGTTGACACTGAATTCTTCATTTACATTATTGACATTATTTTCATAATTACAGCATTGACAGAGTTCTCATTATTTACAGTATTGTCATTAATTTATTTATTTACATTATTAACATTATTGACATTATTTGCATTATTGACATTATTTATAAAGTCCATAATTATTTACATTATTCACACAGTTCACATTATGTACATTATTGACCTTATTTTAATTATTTACATTATTCTCATTATTAAAATTCCGTAAATTATTTACATTTTTGACATTATTTACATCATCGACATTATTTACATTATTGACTTCATTTTCATTATTTACATTATTGACATCATTTACGTTATTGACATTATTTTTTACATTATTTCCATTGTTTACATTATAGACATTATTTACGCAATCGATATTGTATACATTAATTTAATTATTTACACTATTTCCATTGTTTACATTCTGGACATTATTTACATTATTTACTTTGTTGTCTTTATTTATATCAATTATTTATTATATCGTTTACATTATCGGCATTATTTACACTTTTGACATATTTTCATTATTTACATTATCGACATTATTTTCGGTGTTTACATTATTGACATTATTTACGTTCTGGACATTGTTTTCATTATTTACATTATGGACCTTATTTCATAACTACATCATTGACATCATTTTCATTATTTACATTATTGACATCATTTACGTTATTGACATTATTTTTTACATTATTTCCATTGTTTACATTATAGACATTATTTCCATTGTTTACATTCTAGAAATTATTTACGCAATCAACATTGTATACATTATTTTAATTATTTACACTATTTCCATTGTTTACATTTTGGACATTATTTATATTATTTACATTATGTACTTTGTTGTCTTTATTTATATCAACATCGTTTACATTATCGGCATTATTTACACTTTTGACATATTTTCATTATTTACATTATCGACATTACTTTCGGTGTTTACATTATTGACATTATTTATTACATTTGTTGTCTTTATTTACATTATTTCCATTGTTTACATTCTGGACATTATTTACATTATTTTCGTTATTTACATTATTTACATTTCTTACACAATTGACACTATCGACACAGTGTTATTATTTACATTATTTATATAATTGACACTATTTTTTACTCACATTATTTAAATTGACGCCACAAGTAAATTAATGGCTAATATTTACAGCTTTTGAAATTTTCAATTTACATGGAGGTCCCCCCATTAGAGATTTCACTGTTTCAAATAAATACCGCAATTTTATTATACATTGTATTACAAAATAATTGCAACAACAACAAAAACGAAAGAAAGAAAATCTTTTTTGTTTTAATTTCTGTTTTTATTTGAATTGTGTGTAGATTTTAATTCGATTTCTACTCTCGTTTTTGTTCATTTTTTAACTGTCTGCCACTTGTAAGGCTGCACATTCAAATGCAATTTTATTCCGATTAAAAAAATGTGTGTGTGCGCAACACAACAAATGTTAATTGACGTACGTGGCAGACAGACGGACGTAATACACAAATATTTGAAAAGAGTTTAAAATAAAAGCAAAAAAAAAATACGAAAATACGCAACAACAGCAGTAGCAGCAGCAGTGACACAATATAAGCAACAACGGACAGACAGACAGACGTACGTACATACGTACATATGTACGTGCATGCAACACAATATACGCACATTACGAGCAACATGACATCATGACACAACGTTACCTGAAATCGATTATTATAGACAACAATTTTGGTTCTTTTTTTTTTTGTTGTTTTGTTTTATTTTGAAATTTTATTTTATTTTTGGTGCAACAAGCCAACGCGCCACCACACATGCATGCAGTAAACGATATGGGGAGCGAAAGAAGAATAAGAGAAAAAAAAAGGTCAAATTTGGCGAACAGAGAGACGCATTTAAACAAAAACATTTTAAAAAGAAAACAACAAAAAAAAACAAAACAAAAGCAGAAACGCAATGGGTAGCAACGGTAAAAAAAGGTCTGCAAAAAAGCGTTATTTTTTGGCTAAAAGACAGGGTTGGGCGCGTAGTTTTACATGTGTGTACGTGTATATGTATGTATGTGTACGTATGAAAGGAAGAAAAGTATCATGGAAATGTAACAAACGGATGTGCGTATAACACCAAAAGGAACAAAAACGAAGAGAAACGTTAAAAGCGTTTCATACAACAACCAGTAAGACGACTCTAGCAATACCCTATTCGTTGATAATGACAACAAAATTCCCAAATAGTTTGTTAGGGGTTCCCAAAAATAGTACAGAGTGTGGCATTAATAGTGTTTTATTTAAATTTGAAGTCTTTGTTTTCCTGTTCGAAAAATCCTTTACAGAAATGAAGAAAATTATAGTTGCACGAACATAACGGCAGGTGGTATGATACAACATATTGTTGTTGTAATCGAACCCAAGTTCAATTTTTTCAAACTTTCTCCTGAAAGCTCAAACCAGCAATGTGAAGCGCCTATAAAATGAATGGCGGCATACGGAAACTGGATAAACTTTGTGCTGCTTAAGCAAACGTAAATGCAACTCGAAATGTCAACTTTTCAACAGGAATTGGTATGACAGCAGATAGTTTTTAAAGGCTAGTTGTTAACCTAAGATCGCACATTATTTACACCAAGTAAAGGAGTAGAATGGCTACCCTCTGACAGTGTAAACTCACAAAAACCAGTTCGACTTGTTCTGATATCACAAGTAAATTTCCAGACAATTTAGGCTCCAGAAGTCAAGTGGTTTTTTCTCCTACGGTATAACACTGGGTATGTTCCCACAGTAATGATGATTTATCTTCTTACTTGCTACAGAAGTCATTGACAAGACAATCGACTCTCATTTGTCTCCAATGAGTGTTCCAGTAATATCTCCAACAATGACGTCAAGTGTGCTTCTATGCAGTTTGAGCAGATTTACCCAGCAAGCATTATCCAGTATAGGCTAGACTCCGATATAGAAAATTGAACCGTATATTAGGTGGCCTTGTCACTGCTGGTTATTAAATCTGCTTTACAATTTTTGGAAGCATCAATGTGACCAGGTACCACCAGGTATACAATGTGAATATTATTCTGCTAGGACATCTTGTTAATCTCTAAATCATCAGCCGCTTACTTACTTACTTAACTGGTCATTACAACTCTTTAGTCAGGATTGCAACCTAGCTTCTAACACCATACATGTTGTGTGTGTTAACATTATCCATTAGTGGAGGATCCTACAGTTTAACGATGATCAGATTTCAGAATCTTTTCATGGACAAATTATTTACCATCAGAGTTTTTGTGAGAAGAAGATTTATCGCGTTTTGTTCGCAATATCTTAACTTGGGATTTGAACCATGGCCTATCGTCTAATAAGCCAACACACTCCCTACGAGACTACGACGAATTCATCAGCTGCTTTGCTAATCGAAAGTTTGTTAATTTATTTCCAGAAGATGTAATGACGCTGTAGTAGTGGTCTGGTAACCTTATGGAGTGAGATTTACCCACCGATTCAAAAAAGGCACCTCACCTTTTTCCGGATCTTTGTAATTGCTGTGTAGCCGCACTAACTTATCTCAAGGTTTCGTACTTCATTTTTCTTTCACGATTTCATTCCAAGTTAGCAACGTGAGCGTCTATTCCAAAACAACTAAAGGGTGTTTTTTATAGAGGTATAGAACTTTAAGTTGCAATAAAACAACGATGGATTATCCGATTGACATGAATTTTATTTATCCGAAAGATAATCTTGTGGCATTACATATTAAATATGATTTCTGGTATATGACCGCCACGGCTGGCGCGGATGTAGTCCAATCTGGACGTCCAATTTTCGATGACTTTTTCCAACATTTGTGGCCGTATATCGGCAATAATACGGCGAATGTTGTCAAGCAAATAGTCAAGCGTTTGTGGCTTTACCGCATAGACCAATGACTTTACATAGCCCCATAGAAAGTAGTCTAGCGGTGTTAAATCTCAAGATCTTGGAGGCCAATTCACAGGTCCAAAACGTGAAATTAGGCGGTCACCAAACGTGTCTTTCAATAAATCTATTGTGGCACGAGCTGTGTGACATGTTGCGCCGTCTTGTTGAAACCACATCTCGTGGACATCATGGTTATTCAATTCAGGAATGAAAAAGTTAGTAATAATGGCTCTATACCGATCACCATTGACTGTAACGTTCTGGCCACCATCGTTTTTGAAAAAGTACGGACCAATGATTCCACCAGCCCATAAAGCGCACCAAATAGTCAGTTTTTCTGGATGGAACGGTGTTTCCACATACACTTGAGGATTACCTTCACTCCAAATGCGGCAGTTTTGTTTGTTGACGTAGCCATTCAACCAGAAGTGCGCTTCATCGCTAAACAAAATTCGCTTATGAAAATCGGGAACAACGGTAATCTCGTTTTGGGCCCATTCGACGAATCTACGCCTTACTTGATGATCGTTTGGCTTCAAATCTTGCACGAGTTGGATTTTGTAAGCACGCAAACCAAGATCCTTCAGCAAAATCTTCCATAAAGTGGATGGACACAGATCCAATTCCTGTGCTCGATGGCGGATGGACTCATTCGGGTCTTCCTCAATGCTACGCTCTACAGCAGCAATAGCTTCTTCTGTACGCACCGTACAGCGTCTCTGGGGATGCGAGTTATCGATAAGAGTAAACGTGGTGCGAAACCGTTCCATGTTAATCGAATTAACTGCTCTGATGGACGATTTTGTCGACGATAAAATGGACGTAGTGCGCGATACGTTTTCCGCACAGAACCATTATTTTCGAAATAAAATTGCACTTGTTTGCAAGCGTTGTTCAGGCGTGAGTCTATTCATGATGAATTGCCAAACCAAACTGAGAATAAATCACTTGACAGCTGTTAAATCGGTCGCCATCTTGAAAAGTAATGCTAACTTAAAGTTCTATACCTCTATAAAAAACACCCTTTACTACGTTCAAGTGTCCTGTTGGTCTGACTCAAGAGCCGAAATGTAGTGAAAATTAGTAGATTCTGATGCAAAGTGCCACCTCCTTCTACAGGCTAACTTTCTTCAGAGTTTCATCCTGTCTTCAGTAGGTAAACTTGGTTTTGCTGGCATCATCCATGTCACGAAGATCAAGAAAATAACAGGCAATGATCAGGCAATTTCTTAAAATTTTACTGTCTTTGGTCTGAGAAATATTTTGGAAAAAAAAGCTTCAATCAAGTCATCTATCTGTCGAACAAACACACATATTTACGGAACGGAAATTTGCGTGACAAACTACGTCACAAGGTGTACATCAGAATTCCTGCCATGCCACATAAAAGTATTGATCTTATGGATTAGATTAGGTCACGAAAATACGAGAAATAGGTCTTTATCCAGGAACTAGAGTCTTTACCTTATGACTCAAAGAGTTTTGTTTCCATGCTAAGTACGTATAACAATAAGGTCACCCTGTTTTCTTGTAATTTTTTTTTACTCTTTAGGAAATCTAATGAATTCCAATATAATGGAGGCAACAGTAGACCTAAAACCACCTCCAAAAATCCAATATTAAGCAGCCTGTGGTGCAACAAAATCCAAAAAAAACACAACAATTTAATGAGAAAACAACAAGAACAAGAAGAAATCCATTGGAAACGATGCAGACTGTAGACTACATATCAGAGATCAATTGTGGCACTTCCTATGGCGCTAAAATCAACAGTAAAAACATTAAAAATTATTGAAAAACAACAGCAGCAGCAACAACAGCAACAGCAGCAACAAAAGTGAAGCTTAAGCAATAACAGCAACAAGATTATGAGAACCAGAAAAAAACAAGAAAAACTTTTAAGAAAAAAAAACTGAAGAGTGTGAGATTGCTGCAACATGGGTAATCGCAAATGCTTATTCATACTTTGTTGTTGTTGTTGTTGCTATTGCTGGCACTGCCACTGCATATTGCTTACTAGTGATGACAATGATGCAGCAGGATGATGAATATTTTTTCTCTTTTTTTTTCTTGGTTGTGTTTGTCCCAAATTTTTTTGGAATTTTTTTTTATTTTTGTTGTGGCCCCCCTCGCAATGAATATGTTTTTGTGGCAGGCCCAGTAGTGTGCAGTAGCAGCATGTGAATTTGATGAAATTTTATGATATTCAAGCATTTGCCTTAACCCAGCTGAGAGCCGAGAAATATTGTATAGAGTGTGTAGCGCCTGCCTGCCTGCAACGTAACTCAACGGACATTGCAGCAGCATTACCAAAAAACTTTCGAATAATTTTGTGGTGACTTTGCTTTTTGTTTTTTCACTTGCATTTTTTTTTTGTTTTATTAAGTTTCTTGTTGTTGTTGTTGCTCATTGTTTGTTGTAATGTAGAATTCATAAAAACCGAATTTTTTTTTGGCAATTTTTTTCTTTCTTTTGTTTTTGCTTTTCAACATGCATGCACAAGGTTCCCATACTTTGTTTCAACGCTGCGTAGTATTAAGTGGCTGCAACGTGAATAACACAATAAACGAGGCAAGTGAGAGCAGCAGCAAGAAACCCCGAAAAAATATACGCACACTACAACTCTTCCTTTCTTTCTGCAGACAAGAGGCATCAACAACATTATTCAAGTGTAAGAGAACAACCGAAAATTTTTTTACAATTAAAGAACGAAGAAAAAAAAAGAACCCGAAAAATGAACACGCAAAGAAGGGTTAAATTTCGATTAAAACAAAACCAAAAAAATTATTAAAACAACGACGAAACGTCAGTTAGCATTTGATGATGATGATGCAACTGAGTAAACATTTGTAAGAATGAATATGAGGTACGAAAATACAATCATACTTGCCACATGTACTATACATATGTGTACATTACACTTACACTAACACTCACACTCAATCATATTTTACTAGCTGGTTAAGTGCTTATGTTGACCATCATGTTCTGTTTTACATTTTTTTTTTTGGGAATTTTTGGCAATTTTTTTGGCAGTTTTTTTTTTTTTTTGATTTTCTTTTATGCTTTACTTCCTAAGAAGACCCTTTAAATTTAACGAAATACAAAAGAGAAACAATTAAACTTGAGCTTTTATACTGGCCTGCATGTGCATTGGCATTATTTACAAGGTAAGTCGTCTTTTGTGGCGTAGTGTTTGCTTACAATGTTGTTCTGTAAACTCACATTATGCCAATAGAGCGCTCTCCCCCCGTACACCATACATTAATTTTGTTTTATGAATCGATACATTTGAAGAAAAAAAAAATTGTTTGTAAATCGCTCATTGCTAGTGTTGATGGGGATTGGTAAAGAAACATTCGACACCAATGTAAGGAAAGAATGTCTTCTTCCACCGTTGCTGTTTGGAGATTTTTGTCATCGCAACCAACAAATTGAACATCAGTTGACGCCTTCTTATCGTCCTGAAGATAATTATCATACGATCAACACATCGCACTCCCCATCAAGCGTGTCCCCATAATATCTCCTCCAAGCCTAATGCTCTGTCAAACTTCAGGACATTGCTCTGCGTCAATAATGACAATTCAATGCCTAGCAGCTGGTGTTCTTTTCTGGCAAGCATTAATAACTCATACGTTCCAAGAAATGCGTCTCGATGACACATTCCCATCGTCATAGATGGGCTTGAGTCATCCCCTCATTTTGAACAAATGTCCTCAGGGTCTACACAGTCCTGTCCAAAGAAACCAGTTATCAACCTAGGGTTATCTCAGGGTTTCGCCGTAGTCTAAGCACCTTACAGTTGACTTGTATTTTACATCTGACATGTAGCTTACATCTGATATGTATTTTACATCTGACATGTAGCTTACATCTGATATGTATTTTACATCTGACATTTATTTTACATCTGACATGTATCTTACATCTGACATGTATTTTACATCTGACATGTATTTTACATATAACATGTATTTTACGTCTAATATGTAATTTACATCTGATATGTATTTTACATCTGATATGTATTTTACATCTGATATGTATTTTACATCTGACGTGTATTTTATATCTGACATGTATTTTACATCTGATATGTATTTTACATCTGACATGTATTTTACGTCTGACATGTATTTTACATCTGACATTTATTTTACGTCTGACATGTATTTTACATCTGACATGTATTTTACATCTGACATGTATGTTATATCTGACATTTATTTTACAACTGACATGTATTTTACTTCTGACATGTATTTTACAACTGACATGTATTTTATATCTGATATGTATTTTACATTTGACGTGTATTTTACATCTGACATGTATTAATATTCTCCGTAGCCTAGTATGTAAAGTTTTGGCTTATTTGACGTAAGACCACGGTTGAAACCCCAGGTCAGACATCTCTAACCAAACGAAATATTTCTTTGGCGACTTTGAAACTATGAGGAGTGAATAAAAATTTAAAAACTGAAATACTTCTCAAAAATCTGTCCTTCGGTAACGACTTAAAACTGCAGGTCCCTCCACCCAAGTATAAAATTAACTCACACAACCTGGGTGGTGTGAGAAGCTAGGTTGTAACCCTGACTGAAGTGTTGTAGTGACCAATTATGTATACTATGTGTGTGTCTACTACCTACTTAGGTTAGGTTAGGTTAGTGTGGTAGCTTTAATTTGCCAAAAAGCTCACTTGAGCACGCATAGCGGCCCGTTGTGATGCCACAGGTGAACGCAGCCTCTGTATTGACCAAGTTCCACCGATCCAAGGAGGGGAAGTCGGTCAGCGCAAGGGCTGAACATTTTCAAAAAGCACGACTACCCCACGCTGGAAAACCAGCCAGAAAGTTTGATAAACGAGGCTATGTCCTTGATATAAATGGACGATAGCTACATCAAGCTAGCAAAGGTTCGAGAGCCAAATAACCTATATCTGCACCCCGCAAGGAATGAGCATTGACAGAGGAAATGGGTGACAGTCTCCTCCTCCTCGGCGGATCTGCATCCACGACAGAAGTCATTAAATGGGAGTCGCATTCTTTCCGCGTGTCTACCCATAACACAGTGACCTGTAAGCATGGCCACTGTGATCGAGATGATATTACGACCAAGTCCAAGTAGCTGGTTGGTACGCCTCCTATCCATTGTGGGCCAAGTGAGCCTAGCGATTAAGCAAGACTCTTCATTGATCCAGGACCGGTTGGCATCCCGGGAGAATTTCCGCTCAATGGCCAGTTTGAACGAGGTAAGTGGCATTCCCAAGTTGATTGAGGAAGATTCCGGAAGTAGTGCTCCAGCTCTGACCAGCTCGTCGGCCCTGCAGTTTCCCGGAATATCGTAGTGTCCGGGAACCCAGGCAAGTGTGACGCCGAAGCGCCCAGAAAGGAGATTGAGGCAGCGGCGACATTTTCTGACGATCCTGGAATTATCCGCAACGTTCGACAGAGACTTTATCGCAGCCCGGCTATCGGAGTAGATCGAGATACGGGTGAAAGGGATAGGCACACCATAGACGACTACTTGGTTTAAAAAAATCATTTGCTTCTCTTTATCTTGCATTTTTTTCAGCAAAAATCCACTTCCAAGAAAGATTCTGGTCCCACTCTGTTGTAGTTTCCCAAAAAAAAATTCAATTCTCTAAAATCCATTTTATTTGGTCTTTGTATAAGTCTTTGCATCTTCTGTATCTTCCCCTTCGATGAGTATACCCTTGCAAACATCTGCTCTAACTTCACAAAAGGATTCTGGTCCCAGCAGCGGAGTTGAAGCTCTCCTTCTCTCGAACTGGTTTTATTGCTCAGTGCATAGAATCCATACATGGCCTCTGACGCAATAGAAGGTAACCTTATTTTCCCTACGTAGCCGATTCTCCAGGAAGTTGCACATCATATTAGATTTAACCTCTTAAAAACTTTGAATGACTCCATTTATTTTCAAATAACTGAATATCGCGACGTAACAATTAAGGAATCTAAAATGCATTGCCTTAGAAGGAATCCGTGATACTTTACTGCACAGAATCAAATGGAAAATTATTGGTGACCACTCACCAGTTTGGGAGTCGCTCGAATGTTCTAAAGTATACCAGACCAGAAGAAATTATTGTGGATTGAGAGCGTGTATATGTACGTAGAATGGATGAAGCTGTTTGCAGATTTGCAGGCGCTAGAAACATAAATTATGAAAATATGGAATCCTTGAGAGATTCAGATGGACTTGTGTGGGACCAAACAGTGTATAATTGTGAGAGTTTTCGTCCCATAACATTGCAAATTTCCAGGCATACATTAGAAAAGCCGCAGGTCAGCTAAACAAACCATCATCATCAGTTGATGGACGTAGACGTAGTAGACATAGTGTAATTGAGAGACTTTTCGACCATTAAGGTTGCAGATTTCCGGGCGCTCATGAGGAAAGTCGTAGATCAACTAAACAAACTATCAGCATCTGTTGGGATCACAGTAGATCTACATGGTCGACAATGTGAGGTAAAAAATAATAACAAATATTCGATTAACCACCAGAAGCTTAGCACAGCGATTGGGGATACACTCCAAGCAGCAAAAAGAATTACACAAAACAATGATGAGTAGTGAAAGCGCAGTTATTTGACCAACTATATGTGGGTGTCTTGATGATGGTGTGGGCTGTAATGGTTGAGAACCTGACTGAAACACAACAACAACAACAACAACAGTTAAATAAGAAAGAGTCTTACCGTTAAATCTATTTCATAACAGTATTGCCAGAACCAATGTCCTTGTGTTTAACGATTACTTTGCCGAGAACTTTCATTATTTTTGTGAACAAATGTTGTAGTTTTGTTAATTAAATTTCGACTCTTTTTTTTATTCGTTTCGTTTTAATTTTTTTTTTATAATTTCGCAACAGACATGTTTAAGTGAATATTTAAATAACAGTGTCCGTCCTTCTGTCTGACTACACTTTACGCTCTAAATACTACGAAAATAATCATTTTGGAAAAAAAAGACTACGAAAATATTAACGACATCACCAACAACAACAACAACCAATTCCACTTCTTTTTAAATGTCTGAGTCCCTCTATAATTGATGAATGAAACTCATACCAAACACAAACCAAATAACGAGGTAGGGGTACATACATACGTACATACGTACTGCGTACTCTTACTGCTGAACCCTTTCCTATAGCCAGCCAGCTAGCCAGCTCTCCTGTCCTTATTTATTTCAGTCTTTTTAACAAACTTTTTTAATGATTTACATTAAACAACCCCCTGTTTAAACACTACAAAAACAACAACAACAACATGAACTGAAATATATTTAAATAAACAGTGAATGAATGAATTAAACTTTTCAAAACAATTTTAAATTCGTTTTTCTTGTCTTTGTTTAATTCACCACGAAATACGAACAACCTGCTGTTGGCCATTATTTTTTTTTTTTTTTTTTTGAACAACAAATGCAACCGAAATTAAAATGTTGGCGGGTAAAGAATATAAAAATTTAATGAAAGAATGTTTTTATTGTTGTTTTTCTGGGTTTTCTTTATTTATTTTACCGTCTGCCAGGAAAACCGCAAAATAGTTTTACTCTCATATAGGTAAACAGGTAGGTATTCACCATGTTTACACAGCGACATGTGTAAACGCACTTGCTGGCTTCTTGCTCTAATGATTACACACAGCGTTAGCTCTGTAAGAGCATGGCCATGTCGACTTGCAAGTACAAAATGGTTGTTTATTTTCTAAATATTCGATTAAAAACCCATAATATTTGTGTGTTGTTGCTGTAAACAGACGCATTACATACGCATCAGACAATTGGTAGACAATTATTGTTGCTGATATTGTTACATTTGATTATATACACGATACATGTCAATTAGGTATTAAAAATTCTTTATTATTTACTCTGTCAACTATTGAAATATGGCTGGCCTTTATCCCATATGGCCATAAAATCTATAGAATTTATGTCATCTTCATAAGTAAAGAATTAAAATGTGAAATATTTTATACATTATAATACATGAACTTGAAAGAATTGTATGGTTTTTATAAATTTTTCCAAAATACATTCTTTACATAGTGTCAACAATTGGCAAAAATTGTAAAAATATTAATATTAGCACACATTCTTTACATTATTGACATAGCATTGCTAGTAAATAATGCTTGCACGTGCTTATATAAATTTTAAAAGGAAATCTCATTCACTTTTTTAATTTTTTTACACGATGTCAACAATAGGTTTATACTGTAAATAATTTAAATTCTTAGGTAAAAAATTTAAATGTAAAATGTTCATTTAATAAACCATATACTTGAAAGAATTGTTTGTTTGATATGTATATTATTTTGCTAAAAAAAAACATTCTTTACATAGTGTCGACAATTGCTCAAAATTGTAAAGTTATTAAAATTATGTCTGTATAACAATCAATTCCTATTAAACTACATTCTTTACATTATTGACATAGTATTGACAATAAGTAACGCATGCACGTGCGTGTACAAATTTTAAAAATTTCATGGTAAAAGTAAATTTCATAATTTCTTTTTTGATTGTTTACACAATGTCAACAATAGATATATACTGTAAATAATTCAAATTCTTTCCAACGTAGTCCATGAATATTAAAAAACAAGTTGTTTTTCGAAAATTTTAAGTTTTTTACACAATGTAAACAATAGGTCAATAATATATATGTAAGTAATAAAAATCCTAGTTGTAACGACAAATGTTAAAAAAATTTTTCATATTAAAATACATTATTTACATAATATCAACAATAGGTAAAACGTAAAAAAAAGTTAATTTATATACTGTAAAAAAAATTTTTTAATTGTTTACAAAATGTCAACAATATGTAAATAATATAATAAAGCACGAATTTCTCCTCCATAGACTATTCAAGTATATGTATAATTTGGTTTTCGTGAGTTTGAGTTGTTTACGCAATATCAACAATGGGTAAATAAGGTAAAAATATAAAAATTTCTTGTTCTTCAGGAAAAACTCTAATAATTTTTTATCATATTAAAATACATTATTTACATACTGTCGACAACAGGTAAAAAGTAAAAAAAAAAATATTTTTATACTGCTATAGACAGATCTCAAAGGCAAAAGTAAGTTTCATTAATTTTTTTAATTATTTACAAAATGTCAACAATATGTAAATAATATAATAAAGCATGAATTTCTCTTCCACAGACTACTCAAGTATAGGCATAAGATGTTTTTAAGTGAGTTTGAGTTGTTTACGCAATGTCAACTATAGGTAAACAAGGTAAAAATATAAAAATTTCTGTTCTAAAGAATAAAAAGTTTAAGTTGTAAATAGTTTTACATATTCATATAGAAATTTTATTTACCCCGTGTCATCAAGATGTAAAATATGTAAATATGCCAAAGTTATGTATTGTAATAAAGAATTGTCTTGGAGTAAATCAATTTCAAAATATTTTAATTGTTTACATAACATCAACAATAGCAAATTGTTTACACAATGTCAACTATAACTAAATATTCTCATAAATAAATTTTAAGCTATAAATGCGATTAATTTTTAATTAATTGTCACTTGTAATAATATTAACGTAAATATTTACATTATTTACATAATGTAAACAATAGGTAAGAAATGTAAAAATTTAAAAACCATACATTACAATGTGTAGATATCATGGCATAGGTAAATATTAATTTTTTTTCATTGTCTACACATTGTCAAGAAAAGGTAAATAATGTAAAAAGTTCAAATTCTTTTCACTGTAGTCCACTATTTAAGCATAAATTGTTTTCTTAAATTTGAAATGTTTACGCAATGTCAACAATACCTTAATAATGTATAATTTTTTAATTTCAAAATATTTTTTACATTAAAATACATTTTTTACATACTGTCGACAATAGGTAAAAAGTGGGAACAATTTAAAATATGGATTATCTTGAATAGCTGTGATACAAGAAGTAAATTTTAACGAAGTATAACTTGTTTTAAGTGAGTTTGACTTGTTTAAACAATGTCAACAATAGGTAAATAAGTAAAAATACTTAAATTTTCGTTCTAATGAACATATTTTGTTACAAAATATTTGTTTTTGTATTAAATTGCATTATTTACTTAACGTCAATTATAGGTAAAATATATAAGAATTACTAAAAAATAATAAGGGACTGGATTTTCGGTGAAACATTTATTCATTACAATATAAATTAAATGACCACTCCTAGATTGCTATTTCGCACTTTACGACTTGACGAATGATTATTTACACATTCTCCAGCATTAGAAAATTAAGTACGTAGTCACGGTCATTGACTTAGGCCACCGAAAAAAGTTTAACTCCTTAAAATCTCACAATCTTCGTCGCCAAAAGCTGACATTAATCCTTTTTGGAAACTTCCTAAGCAATTAATCCACAATCGATCATGATATGTAGGTCATGGCATCGTCTTTTTGAAAAAAAAATCGCTAGACTACTTTTTCAGAATGGAAGTGTTTTTCCCCAATCACTTTTGGGTTCTCCGAGCTCCATACATGACAATTTTCCTTGTTTACGTCATCAGGTACATGACTGAAAAAATGTTGTTCGTAAAATTTGCACTGAAGGCCAGACATCGAAGCTCTCAATCAGTACTGCATTGTGAATAGGTTCTTCTTAATTGGGCATTACAAACCTATAGTCAAGATTAAAACCAAATTTCTCACACCACCCATGTTGCGTGTGTTAATTTTATCCAAAGGTGGTGGAATCTACATTTTAAAGTCGAATCCGAAAGAAACACTCTGAAAGAGAAAATATTCTTTCGTTACTGTTCGAGATGTCTCAGCTGACAATCCACAAGACTACAAAGACTTGTTGAGTTATTAGGAATATGTGTTCGGCGGACACTTCCTCCAACAGTAGTGAAATTTTTTCTGAAAGTGCCTACATTGCGATGATGTATAACCTGGCTATTCGAGAAAATTAAATATTTTCAGAATAAATTCCCTCAACCAAAAAGCATTGGCATGAGCCTAGAAAACACTGTAGTGGACAGTATATGGTTTAATGACCCCCTACGATTTATTATACAGAGTACTCAGCCTAACATCTTAGAGCCCATTGAGCCTCAAATGATACACTGAGAATCTTCAGGTCATCCGTCTTCGAATCCTAAAATCAAATCTCCTTGCAATTATATTTACAAGAAGCCATAGAGTCCTTCTAATATGTTTGACCACCTTCTTCTGCCTTCTTTAGGATAGTTTGCACGATAAGAGTCCTACGAACGTAAAGTCAGATCCAAAACTCGAACTGTATTTTAAAAACTTGAGTAAATTTCTTACGAGATTTTTTTTTGAATTTACACGATCGGTAATGATAATAACGAAGTGTGATCGTTTTTGAAAAATTACAAAGAAAAAAAAATACAGAGAGCCGTGGGACTCACAAATTTCTATTCGTGTCGTAACACTGAGAGTCAGTGGTGTTCACTCTCATTACATATTGAGTATCCGCGATCTTCAACACAAAAACCCAACATATTGCACGACTTGTGTGATCGTCCAAATCCTCCTTTAGAGGTACTTTTTCTCTTTCTTAACTTATTTAATTTTTTTCCATTATTTTGTTGCCAAAATTAATTAAAAAGAGATGAATTAATCGTACTTTTTTGCGTATTTAATTGAACTGAAATTACTTTTTTTATCTTTTTCCCTTCCTTTCCATTTCAAGGTGGTGGTGTTAAGCAGAAACTACCTGTAGTTTGTATTTCTTCTCCTCTTTATCCGTTTCTTTGTTTCTGTTTTTCAAATGCAAATCTATTGACAGCTACATATTTATGTATGAGTCAGTCAGTCAGTCAGTAATCAGTTTCAGTTTCAATTTCAATTTCAGTTTTGGTTTCAGTTTCGACGTTTTGTGTTTTCTGTCTTTGCTTTTCAGCCAAGCCAACTTAACGTTCAAACACATTGTTGCGTTGGCTATTCTCTTCGTTTTTATGTTTGAAAATAAATCATTATGATGATGTTGTCAGTTTTGTTGTTGTTGTTGTTTGTTTTTTGCAGCTTTTGTTCAAAAGTGTTGAATTTGGCATTTTTAAAAAGGCACTTAAAATTTTTTTTTAACACCAACAACAACAACAAAAAAACACTACAATTTGATGGATTTTTATGGATTTAACATTTGAAATTCATCTGGTGATTTAAGACGCAACAAATCATATGACCTTGACTTTGACTTTTACAATTAATCACTTGAAGTTTTTGTCTGTTGCTATTGCGTTCCTATCAAATTTGCGGTGGTGGTGTTTGAAATGCAAGTAAATGTTGATTTTTTTCTTCTTCATTTTCTCATTTAATTAAAAAATTTTATACGATTTTTAATTCAAACATATAAAAATTTTAGCATATCGCCACCTTAAATTATAAATAACAAAAAAATTAAAGATTTTACGACCTTTGATGAGGACATTTCGACGTACTTAATACACCAGAGAGCAGCTTTGAAACGTTTTATGGTATTATTGGTCTTTAGAACCCTTAAGTCAGGATTACAACCTAGCTTCTCACACCACCCATGAGTGGCGGGACATCCAGTTTAAAATCAACTCCGAACGACATGCAACTAGTCTCCGCAATCTAGTAGGTCGTGTGTTGACTTATTAGACGTAAGGCCACGGTTCAAACCCCAGATCAGACATCAAAAGGAAAATATAAAAAAATATTTCTTCGGTTTCTCAGTAGATTTCTGGCAAAAACTCTGAGAGTAAATAAAATTGCGATGAAAAGTTTGTCAAAAAATCTGTCGTTCGGAGTCGACTTTAATCTGTAGGACCCGCCACTTATGTATACAATTAACACACACAATTTAAGTGGTGTGGGAATCTAGGTCCATAATCCCTGACTGAAGGGTTGTAATGACCAATTATGTACGTATATCGCTATTGCCATCTACAAATTTTAATGGTCCACTGCTAGATTTATACTCATTAGCTCTAGTGCGAGGTAATCACTCTTATTGCTACATTTGCAATCTTGCTGATACGGTTACCGGCGACTCTCCCAATGTATACTCACCGCAATACGTAACAACGGTGGTAATAGAAAAAACCTTCATGTTGGACTTGTTACGCATAGTCCTGTTCGGGCAGTAGTGTCCATGCTGATCAGGTAACTTTAGCCCTTTCCGACGCTATGGACCCATTCCGCTGCGTTGAAATCAGTTTCCATATCCAGGCGTTCTTTTTATCCTTCATTGGACTGAAAAGCATCAATTATCGACATTGATTACATGAATCAGATGATTCTCCTTGTCATCTGATGCGTAATAATTAGAAACCAAACGCACATTATTGATAACCCCAATATACATATAACCAGGATTATAGCCTAGTTTCCCAAAGCATGGACGTAGCTCGTATTAATATAAACATGCCTTCGAATGACAGCCTTAAGAAGGCAATTAGTTACTGAGAGGTGTTTATCGAAGGAAACATTTTTTTTTTAAATATTTGAGCTGTGGTTTGAACTTAAAACTCCCGTCAGGAGTATAGCTACATCTAGAATTTATTTTGAACTCGAAAAATAAATTAAATATTCTACGTATTTTAAAACCTTGTACTTGTCACACAACCCTCGTAAGGAAAAGAAAATATGTTTAATTTTTTTAAAAAATTCTCATAATGAAACACCATTCGTCGTAGCCTGTATAAACCAATTAAAATTATTTTAATGCCACAAAATTATAGCATAAAATAAGACACAAGTGTGGTGGCAGCCTTCAGAACAGAAATGTATTCCAATGGAATGGCATACAACAACTACTGCAACAAGAACAACAACAAATAAAAACATTAAAATGCCATTAATAATAACAAAAGTGCGATTAAATAATTATTTTACGCATTCGATACGGAATACAACAACAACAACACATGATAGCAACAGCATACAGTTGCAGTAGCAATTGCAGTTGCAGTTGGCAAACCCACAAAATAGCAAAAATAGAGTGGAAGCCAATACGGGAGAAGATCTTAATTGGAACGTCTGTATAGACGCTGATGGAGCGCGGAGAATGCTGATGCGGCATATAACAACAGTTACTTTACCCAAGAAATGGTGGCGCTTGTTGAAATAATAATGAAAGAAAAACCAAAAAGAAAGAAAGAAAAAAAAAACTTTATTATGGGGCTCTAGATGCACCTGTAAACACACACAATTTATAGCACAGCAGAGCAGAGCAGAGAGCAGGTAGGTAGTGAAGCAGTTTAACAAAAACTGTGCATCAACGAAATGAACTTGAACTACAACTGCAGCAAAATGCGTTCGTGTGTGTTTGCAAAGGAATTTTGTGCTGTTGTTGGCCCCATTGACCGAAGACCGAGGAGTCAAATTACTTAATAATGCATTAACAACAACACAACAGCCAAGCCAAGCCAGGCCAAAGTAACAACAAAAGCAAAAGCAAAATTAATAAACAAAAATAGGGGGGAACTGTATAGGCATCCATCCATCCATCCATCTCTCGCTGTTAAGCATGCTGCAACAAAGCTTTGTTGCAGCCTGAATTGTATGCGACCGACAGCACAAGTTGTAAATGAAAAATTGCGTGTAAATACAACAACAACACCAACAACAGCAGTAGAAACAAAATTAAAACGAATAAGAATGAAAAAAAAAGAAACGCACAGTAGCCGTGTTAAATGCTTTCAAAACGTAAGAAAAACGTAAGAAAGACTGGCAAAAGAAATCCCTCACAGCTGAAATGAAAAATCACAGTAGCATTGATTTAATCATCATCAATTAAAGAAACCAGCATTTATAATGACAGACCATCATCATCATCATCATCATCATCGCTGAGCGTATAAAGCAAGAGTGAGATTGAGATGCATGAGCCATGAACTGAAAAGAAAAACCAAACATCAGCTGGTGGCGTATGCAGTAGCAATTGAATGTTGCCACTATTACTACCCCGTCGATGGTGTTTACAATGCGTATGAAATGAAGAATTCACACGCACACACTTACACAATGTACGGTGAGTGTAAGTGAAAATCATTTGAAAAAGGTTAAGCAAATATACGAGGTATGGCAAAAGAAAGCTCATAATTAGAGAATCAAGGTTTAGTATTTATTTGAACACACACTTTGTGACTTTATTTCCTAATAAAAACAAATAACGTCGCGGCCGCTTTACATAAACTCTTGTAATGGCTGCACTCTCACAGCCAAATAGTGTTTTTAAAGGTGGCTCGGCTGAAAATTCAGTAATGGATGCCCTTTTGTGACGAGTGTTCTTTTACCAACGCCTGGCATAAACTATTGTAAGGGCTGCACTCTCACAGCCAAGTAGTGTTTTTAAAGGTGGGTCAACTGAAAATTCAGTAATAGAAGCCACTTTGTGACGAAAGTGTTCTTTCTGTTTTTTTTAGTTTATTGGCATAAATTGTAGACTGATAGCAGCGTGTTCCATTAGATAATGTGTTGTTGGCTTCTTAGTCAAGAGTTCACGGTTCAAACCTCAGCTCAGACATCTCCAACAGAACGAAATGTGAAAAAATATTTCTGCGGCGACTTCCCCACAGCAAATTTGTGGCAATAAAATAAAAATAAAAATAAAAAAAGTTTCTCAAATATGTTTCTCAAATATGCGTTCACCTGTGGCATCACAACGGGCCGCTATGCGTGATCAAGTGAGCTTTTTGTTAAATTAAAGCTACCACGCTAACCTAACCTTCTCAAATATGTCGTTCAAACTGTAGGTCCCGCTACTCATGGATGAAATTAACGCACACACAACATGGGTGGTGTGAGACACTAGATTGTAATCCTCACTAAAGGGTTGTAATTTCCAATTAAGTAAGATAGTAAGGTAACCCCATGAAAAAGACTCCACGTTGAGTTAAATTGGAGGAAAGTCAAGTTCCTGCCACACAGCTCCAGTTTTATGTTTACTTTAACCGAAACGACAATGGGTCTCTACTAAAAGATTAAAGTTCCACTTGATCTAGAGGTTAGTCCGATTGCGGTAACACAAGTCAATATACAAACCGAGAATCAAATAGTCTTCATAGGAAAAAAAACTTTCGTTTTTGAGAGTTCAATAATGAAAAAGTCAATGAAAGATCAAGAACATCTGCTTCACTATGGTGAATGATAGCATTCTTCTCCATAGATCCACAACTTCTGTAGAAATCACGTAAATGCATCCCGAATTCGTTGGCTTGTCTTAAAATGGGATGAGGAACGCAATGGTAGGATGCGATTTAAAAAACAAGACGATTAGGGATCTCTACTTCTTCAGGTCAGTTAAGCAGAGCCCAACAATACTGCACGTGTTCGTATTCCGCCAACAAAATTACGCCTCCTCATATACCGAGCGAACGATACCCATTTTACCTGGCTGTCTCTGCCCCGTAAGAGTTTGATAATTCTTAAGCTAAGTATTCTCTCTTTCCAGTTCATCAGTTTAATATACAGACGATTTATTTGCCTGGAACCCTGGAACCTACAGAAGATGCTCACTTTGAGTTCGTTAAGAAAGTCCTAACATTCATGAACGACAACAAACGTCAAAGAGACGTACACAATTGGTCATTACAACCCTTTACTTCACTAGTCTACGACCTAGTTTCTCAAACCACTTATGAGTAGCGTAACCTACAGTTTAAAGTCCACTCCGAACAAAAGATTTTTAAAAAACTTTTCATGTCAATTTTATTTACATCTCAGAGTTTTTGCCAAAAACCTGCTGAGAGGAAGTGACTTAAGAAAAACTTTTCATAATAAAGTTTGGTGGAGATGTCTGTTGAGAGGAAGTCGCCGAAGAAATATTTTTTCATATTTCGTTTTGATGTCTGACCCGGTGTTTGAACCATGGCCTCGCCTCTAACAAGCCAACACACTGTCTACTAGACTATGGTGAATTCTGCTATCGATCGAAAGATATCCAGTTCATTGAGAGTGTTGGCCGTATGTTGACGTATATGGCCGTTAAGAGTTTGAAAATTCTTGAGCTAAGTATTCGCTCTTTCCAGTTCGTCTGCAATGTACCGACGACGAGTGGTGTTTGCCGTGAAACGCACATAAGGAGTTCACTTTCAATGAGCGAACACAAACGTCAAAAATGTTTTCTTAAGGGACTTAATAGAAACATGGGAAAAATCCTAACATCAAGAAAGGATTATATGGATATACTGCAATGATAAGCAGTGTATGCGCAAATCTAGTCTGAGAGCTCTTTATATGTTTGCTGCAGCCTATTGTAGATATCGATAACGACCTTCAATTGTCGGAAAACTCCAACTGTCGAACCAATAGTCACTGGCCAGAAGCTCAAAGTCAAATCTTCTATTAAGAAAATCAAAAGAAACGATATAAGCGAACCTCATGTGTTTATGGTTTCCATTGTCCAGGTAGGACTAGGAATTAACGGCGTTTAGCTTTAGAAGCTTTAGGTGCAAAAACCAAATCGAAAAAGCAAGCCTTAACTTGTTAAGGCTTTAACGACATGTATTTTACATCTGACTTTTCGTTTTTATTAAACAAAAAGCTATGACAACACACCTTACATTAGAGGCTCAATCAGTTTCAATTTGAATTTTGAGAAATGTTTACACAGATGACTCATACAGAGGCAACGCATGTTTTACTGGTATTATATGTGAGGAAGTCGAAAGGATTACAAGTCATATGGCAAATACATGCAATGCAATTGAGCTTTTAATATTACTTCCGGCGGCAAATTAGTTGTAAGACGGTAATAAAAAAAAAAGAATTTAAATTTTTTTTTTTCTTTTTATTCCAAATTGAATTAAAGAATCAAAATAAAATGAAAAATAATTCTCTTTAATTTTAATAATCGTATGATTTATTATTTATTTTAATTGCATTTAATTAAAATTAATTTTAATCAGTTTTTTACGATTTTCATTGGCATTAACTGTACTGTACCACCAATCACGCTCGTCGTGCCATGCATACCCTCGTATTGAAGAAGAATTTTTAAATGAATTTAAATTGTGCAGAAGAAGAAGCAGCATATTTTATTGTATAAAACTTAACATTATGTTTTCTTTTAAGCGTATATCGTTGTTGAATTGTCGGCAAACACGTAAAATTGATGATGTGGCGGTTGATTTTGAAGCCAACTTTACTTTACAGTCATCATTCATCATTATTACCACAACACAATGGATTTGTGTTTTGTTTTGTATTTAAAAAATTTAATTTCTTTTATTACGCTTCTTTACATTAATTTTCTTTTTTTTTAAACTTTTATTTCTTTCTAACTGCAAATGTTAAAAACACAGCGAAAAAATTCTCTTTCTAATCTAAGAATTGCATACGCTCACGCAGTTGCGTTGTTAAAGTGATTAAAGAGAAGCAGGCAAAGGAACAGTGGTGGTGAAATGCCAATATTCTAGAAAATAAACGGTCATTTTCAATAAAAAAAATAAAAAAAAAACATTTAAGTTAACATTCTTAAAGGAAACATGACCAAAATGAGACGCTGCTATTCGTCAAGAACGCGGAAAAATTTTACGTATTTTTCTTTTATAACAAAATATTCATCGTGTAAGCGAAGCATAAATTTAGGCATACATAGATTTCCCAAGGTTTAGTTGCCCGCCTTGAAGAGTGAGAGTCGACACTAGGTTCTGTAAGATATGGCTGGCACCAGAGCAGCCGTTCTGCTGAGTACATCGCGTCTGTGCCTGAAAATGCCACATTAAAGCTCTTACAAGGTGGATAATTTAACTGGACATCAAATGATAGGTTATTTAGACTGGAATTTGGGTAAAACTCTTCAAGTAATTCTCTTAAATACTACAGACAAAGCTTCAGCTATTGGTAGCTATTGACCGACAAACACATGTAGTCTACATTCAAGCTTTATTAAAGCCCGGCCATTAGGGAAACAAATTTTCATAAAAAATCTTCATAAGTGACGAGTCTCATTTCCATCACTGTGGATCCATATATTTAGCTTTGTATGACACACAACGAAGCCACTGTAGCCGTCACCGTCTGGTAGAGGGTTTACACTACAAATTTCGTCGAAAACGCCACAGATGAAATGACGAGTGCTTATGAACAGTATTTATTTAGGTATTTTCTACCTGAACTAGACGAATTTGGAACAGGAGACCATGCGGTTCCAACAAAATAGAGCAGCATACGTCCTAAATCGCAACCATGAAGATTCCATTTCAGAATCAATTAAAACTTTCATTCTGGAAATTCACCCTGTTTGGCAAGTTCCATCAATTTAACTGTTTGACACATTTTTGTAGGGCCACTCGAAGTCATGTTTTTATCTCAACAACCCATCAAAAATGTTGAAGCCTATTGCTGGAAATGTTTACAAGAACATAGGGACGATGTCAAGTTTAGACATCAAATACGCACAATTCAAAACTCTACTCTTGCGCCACCCTGTATAACCTTCGTTTTGTGACACTCCGCTTTGTTTTAATAATCATAAAAAGCCCAAACGTCACTGTTCAAAGACTACAAAAGTGTTAGCCTTACTACACCTTCATGAGGACAAATTTCTTTAGTCCGCGGAAAACAAATTCGTTTTCAAGATATAAACCTACCAGGCTTCCTATGAAGAAAACCTTGTTCCATAGAGTATTAGTGAAATAATAAAAGCCATCATCGATATCATAGAACACGCAGATTATACTTGGGCTTCACTATGGCTGTTAATATTTTGTGAAGTATTCTTTTCGTGGACTTTCTCTTGCTGAATGCAATCAACCATTCCTGCTATAGAAGTCAATCAATCTGTTCATAGGTTTCAGTAGATAGTTCATGGGAACTTCCAACCATTTTCGGAGTAAAAATCATATTGACCACCCTGCGCCAAACAAAAAAATACAAGTCTAGGCCTAAGGTCATACTGAAAATGTCACAGCCTTTCTTACTAAGTTTGTAATTCCAGTGTGACCGCCTCTGGATAGGAACACCTATATACTAGACCTCATTGGAATATGCAATAACCATTCCTCCAGCAGTTACCAGGTTCAAAAAAAGGAACAAAGACCGTTTTGCTGGTGTTCATAAATAATCCCTCAACACGACATCGGTCCGATCAATTATTTACATTCATCAGCCCTAATGATTCAAGATTGCAAATATGGCAATATTAATCCACCTTGACGACAGTTCCTCTTGTGCCTTACATGTATACATAATTACATTACAACTCTTCAGTCAGGATTACGACCAAGTTTCTCACACCACTTATGCTGTGTGTCTTAATTTTATATATGAGTAGTGGGACCTACAGTTTAATGACGACTCCGGACGACA
This sequence comes from Sarcophaga carnaria, assembly GCA_958299815.1. Lineage (NCBI taxonomy): Eukaryota > Metazoa > Arthropoda > Insecta > Diptera > Sarcophagidae > Sarcophaga > Sarcophaga carnaria. Next base: position 101,234,958 of record OY283149.1, on the reverse strand, counting down.
TATGTTTGAGAATCCTTTCATGGCAATTTCATTTACTGTCAGAATTTTTGCCAGAAATCTGGTGAGAGAAAGTCGCCGAAGAAATATTTTTTCATATTTCGTTTCGTTTGAGATGTCTTACCTAGGGTATGAACCGAGGCCTTAAGTCTAATAAACTTAGTAGAGTATCTACTACCTCTTGGTTTTCATCAGTATAAAATTGATTCCCAGAAACGAACCTAACAGTCTTCCTTCTAACATCAACCCAACCTATGCTACATTCTCCAAGATCCTGCCAAGGCTAGCTCGTTTTATAGAGCGATAGTCAGTGTTATGAAAGACAACCTCGATAACAAAAAATTACACCATAAAAGAAAAAAAGGTACAGAATATTTAACACAGAAAACAAACCCCCCTCCACCACCCCACAAATATATCTTGCGTAAATTAATTTCCATTTCATCCATTAGCTTGAGAAAGGCACTGGAATTCTTCTGAAATCATCTTAAAAACAAACACAATCAAATATGATCGCAGCAGCCTTCACAAACCACTGTGCATTAGAATATTTTCTTAAATCGTATGCATACGTACGACGTGTAGGTATGCACATTCTGAATCTGTGTATTAAATATGCTGCGTTAAATTTTTTTTCTCCCCATTTTTTTATGGTTCAAGCGCCAGCTACAATTAACATAATGACACATGCTGGCTGGCTTCAACAGCAGACGCTCATACGTTCTTTCGTTCCATCGTTTGTTCGTTCGACAATGCAAGAAAAATAAACCAAAAGCCAATAAAATAAAGAAAAACCAACAAGAACAACAAAATCAAAGAAAGAAAAACAAATGAAAAAAATTTAAGAACGAAATACATTTAATCCACGCATGCGTACAAGATTTTGTTTTTCTGCATTGTATACATAAACAAACACACAAATGTACAGACAAACATACAAACAACCATACATTCATATGTACGTTCATTCATTCAATTTATTTCTTGGGATATTCTCTGTGCAAATGGAAGTATTTTTGGGGCATAAACAATCCAGCGATTTGCAGCAACACCAACAAGAATGAATACACACACCACAGCAACAGCAACAACAACAGCTTAAACCTATAAACGGGATTAAATTTTTTTTCCTTCTCCCAGAGCTTGTATTAAGAAAAACCATATGTACGTATGTATGTCCGTCCGTCCATCTACAATATCTTTATAATTTTTAACATTTATTGCCATGATTTTTAATGTGTGTGTGTGTGTGTGCGTGTGTGCATATGGTTGTTGGTTTTGGCAGAAAAACTTCTTTAAGTTGCTACTTCAACAGGCCATGTCAATAAAACTGATAATTATCATAATTGATGGTGCACACAAAACGCATTTGTAAATTACATTGGAAATCTTTTTTTACAACAACAACAATAACAACAACAACAACAACCTCATCCCAATCTAGTAGAGAAGCCGAAAGAATAGAAATGAAAAAATAAACCAGAATGTTACACATCTTTAGACGCCAAATGAAAGAATAAGGAAATCTTTCCTCCATCACTATGTAGTAGTAACGTGAACAGATTTAAATATGAATCTGTCGGCTTAATGTGAGTCAGTTCACATTGTAAATATAGAATGAAATGGAATTTCTATACTCGAACATATGCTAATACGCCCACTTTAAAGGCATGGCAGTTTATAGAAAAAGAAATTAAAAGTCCATTTAATCACTGGCTGTCAAATAGTTGGCTATTAAGTCTTATCGGGTTTTACTTCTGACTTATATTTCATATCTGACTTGTATTCTAATCCCGCCGTAGTCTAGTAGGTAGTGTGTTAGCTTATTAGACGTTAGGCCCGGGCTTAACATCATAACGAAAACGGCGACTACCTCTCAGTAGATTTCTGGCAAAAGCTCTGAGAGTAAATAAAATGGCCATGAAAAGTTTCGCAAAAATATGTCGTTCGGAGTCGACGTTAGCCCATTAATGCTTAATGCCCAGTGGCAACTTAAGTTACCACCAGAAGTTGCATTAGTTTTTATGCTCTGAGAGGAAATTGAGTGTAAAAAACAAAACGGTAACCGTTAGAAAAAAAGTAATTCGGGCCTTAATGGGTTAAACTGTAGATCCCGCCACTCATGTTTAAATTTAACACATACAACATATGTATGTAGATGGTGTGAGAAGCTAGGCTGTAATCGTGACTGAAGGGTTGTAATGGCCAATTATGTATGTATGTATGTATTCTGGGCTGTCATATGACATCAGCTGCTGAGAATTATAGGAGTTATGTGGTCCAGCAACCACTTTAGACTACCAATCGAGGGATGCATGTATACTGATGATCGCCCTAAAAATCGTACTACCGGGGCAAAACACCATCCGATCTAGATTTCATGTTGAGTAGAAAATTTTAGTGGGATGACACACATTTTTTAAACAGCCTTGTAAACTATGTTTGCATTTCATTGAGGTCTACTATCTACAGAGTTTCTTGAACTGTAATTACACTTAGATTCAACATTAAGCAGCATGACGCCTCTCTAATCTATTACTCAGAACCTGATTCATAATGCCTATCTCACTCTCTGTCAAAGTAGTAAGGGTTAGGTTTAGCTTTAGGTCGGAGTGGTATCTCTGATATCACAAAGCTCACTTGAGCAGGCATAGCGGCTCGTTGTGATGCCACGGGTGAACGCAGTCCCTGTACTGACCAAGTTCCACCAAAATCAGGGAAGAGGAAGAATTTGGTTAGCGCAAGGGCTGCACATCAAGAGCTCGACTACCCTACACTGGAAAACCAGCCAGAAAGTTTGATAAACGAAGCTATATCCTTGATAACAATAGATGATAACCCCGTCAAGCTGACAACAAATGGGAAGCCAAATAACCTATATCTACACCTAGCAAGAGACGGGCACTGACAAAGAAAGTGGATAATAGTCTCCTCTTCCTCAGTGGATCTGCATCCACGGCAGAAGTCTTTAAATGGGAGCCTCATTCTTTCCACGTGTCTACCCATAACGCAATGACCTGTAAGCATGGCCATTGTGGTTGAGATGAAGTCACAACCAAGACCAAGTAATTGGTTGGTACGCCTTCTATCCATCCAAAGTAGTAAGAAGAACGACAATAATCAAAGACTATAACATTGGTGACTTTACTTTATCTTCGTGATGACAAACTCTCGTTGGGCTTATCAAAACAAATTTGTTTCCAAAAGACAAACCTACGCATTGCTCTCTTAACATCAACTCTTACCACCCTACATTCGAATTGTCTATGTTCCCTCCAAAAAGACCTCTTTCTATGAAGCGATAGATAATCAAATTATAAAAGGCACTCTTGATATCACGAAAAGCCAGGGTTCGAGCCCCAGGCCAGACATCAAAATAAAATACAAAAAGTGTTTCTTCGGCGACTTCCTCTCAGTAGATTTCTGGCAAAAACTCTGAGAGTAAATAAAAATTGGCATGAAAAGTTTCTCAAAAATCTGTCGTTCGGAGTCCACTTTAAACTGTAGGTCCCGCCACTCATGTACAAAATTAACACACCAGCATACATTAGTGGTGTGAGAAACTAGGTCTTAATCTTGACTGAAGGGTTGTAATGACCAATTATGTATGTACTCTTGATATCAAAGGAGGCATAAAGATCGATTGGCCTTCGCTAACTCAGTAAATAGGCAGTGAAGTGCTCTTTTCGTGAAATCCCTATTCGTGAGTTCAACCAATTTAGTCAACTTTTCTTGATATGAAGATCCACCAACCTGAACGTTGGTTTAAGCAAAAAATATATCTGAGGCTAATTGGTTGTTTCCTGATCCTTTCACCCATTTTGGAAATAAAAATTACATTGACCCTGCGCCTGTCAATTGAAAACTTACAACATCCCAACTCTTTTCAGTAAGCAGAAAAATATAATTTTTGTACCGAATCTTTAAAATCTTGAAAGCCTATTTAATTCTATCTTTCCAGAGATGGCCCATCATTACCTTCTAAACTTTATAAAGAATCCATCTGGTAATCTCAGAGCAATAACACCGTTTGACAGTGCCTTGCATAAAACCTTCTGCAACCTGGTGCCCTCCTCCAGTATTCTATGTCGTAGTTGGTTAGAATGACCGAACAGCCTCAGTCCGAAGCCCCCGATCAAATCTTATGGGTAAGTGACCTGATGAGTGCAGATGACAAGAAAACTGCACACTACACTAACTTTTTTAAAAAACCCAATATAATTACAAGCCAGTCTGAAAACGAACGATAATCGCTCGGGTTTAAATCAGGAGAACAGGGTGAATGGGGAAGTAATGCTAATTTAGCACGACATTCACGGCGCTATGAGCTATCAATGGCTTTCAAACAGAGACGAAATGATTCAACTTGTACAGATTGACAGTAACAGTGGTGTCGTTTCAGTTAAGAGACTGAAAATTCAAAAAAATCACAAGATAACTGACTCAACTTCATTCAAGTTAATGTAAAATGACCCATATTTAGAAGTTTTTTTTTTCTGATATAAAATTGTAAATTGCCACACTATGCTGTCTTAATGAATAATGTTGATAATCTTTTAAAAATTCATTCATTCATTCACATTCTAGGCAGAGAGAGAGAAACATACACCAGCAGATAGTAAAAGGAACGCACTTTTTTTCGCGCATTCTTCTTTTACTCCGCCACTAACCACAGACACTTGTTTTAGGCCATTTATGGAATATTCGATGTAACTTGGCCTAAAGGAAGAAAAGATATATGTGCAGAACAACAGCATTTTTTTTGTATCATTTTGTATTGAAATGTATTTGAAAACATGCAAAACGATTTGTTTGCCTGGCACTTCGATTTCGATTTTGTCGTTTACTTTGGCACTTTATTTTGGGGTGTAATTTTCACTTGTTTTGCATCTACGAAATGGAAATTATTAATCTCGTTGTACTTTTATGATCGTAACCGCAGAGTAGTGGTCGTCTATCGCCAATATTGTGTTTTGCGGTGTAAGTTTAATTGCTTGTTTTGAATGATTAGATCCATTACGCGAATGGAATTTATTATTGATGATGTGGCATGTTCTTTGCAAAAGTGAAATAATTAATGGAATTGAAAGTTTAAAACAAAAACAAAAAACAAAGTCATCAAAGACAATAAAATGTAGAAAAAGATAGAACACTGGAGGTGTTTAGGTACCGTACTTAAGTAATTTTTTTTGCTTTTTTTTTGGGAAAAAGGTAGAGCTTCCCCCTAACTTCAGTATGAGTTGAAATGTTTTACTTGTAAGCGCTAAAAAAAAACCAAGGATAAGCTCAACGAAAATAGTACTTCGCTTGAACTGGGAAGCATTGTTACAACAAAAGGAGATTCTAGAGAGGACTACATCTAGAGTGGAACTCTCGACACATTTCTCGGCTCACTAAACTTAACGTTTCTATAGAAATAGCCGAGTGAGGTTAGTTGCCTTACATACAAATGCGGATCATAGAGTGCAGCTTTTTGTGGTCTCATAATAGTGCACTGCAGTCCTTGTTTACCAATGCCTGAGACGAATCCAGCAAATTTTCTAGTCAAACGATATCAGCAATACTTAACGAAATTCAAAGACGGAAGTGGAGCTGGTTTGGGCGTGTTCTGCCCAGAAAACTGTCAAACAAGATTGTAATTGAGTAGTATCCCTACGGAAGCGATTGGAGAGGCACCGAAAGCCGATGGGCGAAACAGAAGAAGGTTAATAGTTCGCGGTTAGAAGAAAATGAAGCACTATTGTTGAGGGTTTATGCTCCTTACGGGAGGGGCTGCAAGGAATTTATATCGGGTTATTCATTAAGAGCCTTAAATTTAATTAAATTAAATTTAAATTAAACAAAATGTGTGTGAGGAATTCGAATTTTATAGCCAAAGCCATAATGGCATCATGTTTGGAATATAAAATCATTCAAATATCTGCCACGGCTTCTATGGGTGGAGCGTAATCAAAATGTTCCATTTTCAATAACTCTGACGCATAAATGAAACTGAGTTTAATCGAGGGCCGATGGGTTACAGGCGTCTTAAGAAAACCCCACAAGAAAAAGTCTACCGGGTTCAATTCGCACGATCTCATTGAGCGATTTGACATCACCTCCACATAAGATGACAATACCCTCAAATCGTATGTACAGAATACAAAATGTGGCATGAGCTGTGTGGCCAATAGCGTCGTTAGTGTCCACGTCATGCAATTCCGGTCAAAGGTAGTTGGTATTCATTATCACCTAGTACTCGTCGTTTTCAGCGATAATCGTTCTTCAAGAACTAGGAGCCGATGACGCCGTCAGTCCGAATGCATTGCACACTCTTGAATCTCTTGTGGATTTGTGTCATCCCAAATTCGACAAATTTATTTGTTCACGAACCCATTCATACGGAAGTGTTCCTCATCGTTGGAGTTTATTTTTCGATGAAAATTATGGCATGTGTTCCGCATCGTTAGAGTTTATTTTTCAACGAAAACTATGATCAGTTGCCAGAATCCATTCAGTGAACTCACGTCCTTAACCTTCAGCATCTCCTGGGGTCAGTTGAACCATTTTACGGCTGCAGGTCCCAGTCACACTAAGTTGTGATCTGTGAATGGCCGAATTTTTGTGAGCAACGCGAAATCGGAGGATTTTTTCGCCAGGTTTTATCTTTTGTTGACATACAGACATTTCAGATGATCATTTACTAAGCCATTGGATTTTAATTTTTACTCCCGGTAGGACGATAATTGCGATCGCAAGGTTTTATTACTTACTCGTGGTGTTGTTGAATGCTATATCCGTGTATAGCGATTAGGCAAAACAGACTGTGTAAATGGCAACTAATTTGACAGCTGCAACTTCAACAAGATGGCCGTGAGAAGACCCGTTTTTTTTCCAAACAAAACTTCTCAAATAACAACATCTTCTCTCAACATCTCTCATGAGTTGCCTAGAAAAGTGAAAGTTCTCGCTGCATACTGAAGTTGTTCACATGGACTTAGGATTTGTTGATATTGAATTGTAAGCCAGCTGGGTGTGCTTAGCAAATACGTGTATCTTGGTCTGTCTATTAGAAAAAGCCGGCAACATTGACATCGAGTGGGTCATTACCAGAGTTCAGCAATGAATCGTTTTTTGCCACTCATAAGTATTCATGAAATTTTGGTATGAGTTAGTCAACAGTATTGAAATTCAACTACTCTGATTCATTCGTACTCACTACAATGTTGATTTATAAGTACAGGTTGCAATGAGTATGAGTACCACGTTGTCATCAAACTCATAACATTCGAAATATGGTTGTTTCATACGCCTACTCATTCAGACTCATAAATTTAGAAAAATGCTTATAATACTATGGCGCAGAGGCATGTACCCTATAAAGCACAGATGCAGCAGCCTTGAGAGTATTCGAGAGAAAAGTACTGCATAAGATCTTCGGTCCATCCGATCAAACAGTGAGCTGTATGGGCTCCTCAACGACATAGACGTTGTGCAGCGTATTAATATCCAGCGGCTGCACTGGCTCGGCCATGTCGTTCGAATGGACGAGGATGGTCCGGCGAGACGGGTATTTGATGCGGGGATCTGCGGAAGTCGGCAAAGTCGGCATCATGATTCGACTGACTCGAATCATTCATCAAAATTTACAGTCTTAGTTGTTGTTGCATTAACAAAAAAAAAAAGAAAAAAAAAAGTCAAAGACAGCAAGCAAAGCAAACACACAACCTTCTAGCGAATATTGTAGTGTTCGTACGCGATTCATATTTATTTTGTGATTCTTGTAAATGTTGAGTAAAACAGAGTCAAAATCAACAGCACCATGCGTATTGTTAAGTATGAGTACGATGAGTATTTCAAACTTTGAATATGAGTAGTATGAGTATGATATTAAAAGAAGTATGAATGCGTATAAGTATCAGAAATTATGAGTATGATTCGAATATACTCATCTTTTTGAATACTCAATACTGAACTCTGGTCATTACTACGTCCGTCAAGTGGCATTATTCCACTGTAATCGTAAAGAGAAAGGCAAAAAATCGCCGTTGTCTTGTAGGTAGTGTGTTGACTTATTAGACGTGAGGCCACGGTTCAAACCCCAGTATAGAGATCTCGATCAAAATGAAATATTTCTTCGACGGCTTCCTTTTCCTCAGATTTCTGGCATAAACTCTGAGAGTAAAATAAAATTGCCATGAAAAGTTTCTCAAAAATCTTTTGTTCGGAGTGGACTTTAAACTGTAGGTCCCGCCACTCATGTACAAAATTAACACACCAGCATACATTAGTGGTGTGAGAAACTAGGTCTTAATCCCAACTGAAGGGTTGTAATTACCAATTATGTATGTTATGTATGCATGTTCCCGCGTAATACCATTCAACATTAACATCAAGTGGGTCACCACTACGACAAGTGGCAATATTAATAAGTAAAGGTGATAAGATACAGGCCAGAAAAACTTCAATGGCTATGCTAGAGTAAATTTCTTTCCGGGAACTCCTTGGCAAGGAAAACTAATAATAATATCCCCGCTTCCATAATCCGAACAATTTTCTTTTGAAAAAAAAAATGTTCAAAAGCGCTTTGGTTTGGGGTATGATTTTAAAATCTTTTCCCAAATCAAATCAAATCTCTTTTTGTTTTCGCTCAAATTTAAAATATTTATATTCGTCTAGAATTAATGGAATATCGATTAATTTTTTTTTTTTGTTCCAGACATTTCTACCTTATTTCAATAAATACGAGTCCCGACAACAAATAGAAAGAAATACAAATTTTAGGCTTTTATTACAAATACAAAATAAAAGAAAGGAAAACAAATTCAATTCAATTTTTGCACTTTGAATAAAAATATTTTATTTAAGGGTTAAAAATGTTTACTTTTTCTTTTGCATTTTCGTTAAAAATTCTCAAAAAAAAAGAAAAAATAAATAAAAATTTCTTTGGTTTTTTTTTCATGTATATGAGCTCTCACACAAAAGGCAAGCAGGGGCAAAAACTAAAAAAAAAATTTGTGAAAAAAATTTTTCCAAAAAAACGACGAGATAAAGAAGAAAAATTGCATTTCATATGCATGTGCACATTTTGCAATTTTGCAGTCAACGGCAAAAGCAACAGCAACTGCAAAAACATCTAGAAAAGATGTTTGCGACAACGAGAACGACAACGATGATGATGATGATGATGATCAAACGACAACGAAATGCAATTTTTGACGTTGAGAGAACTGCATATAAAACTATCCAAACGAAACATGTGCATTTGTTGTATGATTATTACCCATACTTATGAAACATCATCAACAACAACAACAACAACAACAACAACTACAACGATGAAAACAAAAATAAATGTCCCAAAAAAATATTTTTAAAAAAACAGGACGAAAAAAGGATCAAGAAAATCAACAACAAAAAAACAAGAGGGAAAAAATGCTTACGACGACGTCGCTTGGTCTACACCGTCTGTGAACACACATGATGGCCTCATTTAAGTTTCTTTTTTAGGCCGTTTTTTTTTTCTTTTAGCTTTTAAAAGCAGCAGCAGTTGACCAAATAAAATTAAAGAAAATTTTATAAAAAAAATGAATACATTTTATTCTTTGTTTTTGTTGTTATTATAATGCACTTTACACAAGCACAAACTCACACTCACACACTCGCACACGTATACGTACAGAATTACAATAAAAAGCATCAGAATATCATTTAAAACATTTGTATCGTTGCGTCGCTTATGTGTTTTGTTTTGTAACGATGGCGGTTTTTTAGCTTTTGAAACTCACACTTCAATTAATCAGACAAAAGCAGCAGTAACGGCAGCAATAACAACAACAAAAACAACAGCAAACAAATGCCAATGCAGGACAACAGAGCAACAAAAAAGGAAAAAAGAAAACGATATTTTGGTAAACAAAGAAAAGCAAGAAAAGAAAGTTGTTTAAAAAGCGTAAATTAACCCATGAAGAGACGCAAATAAAACATTTTCTTTTCGTAATGTTTCCTTAACAATAGAGTTTGTGGGGTCAAAAAGGGCTTTAAAGTAGGGAGATACTGTTTAAAAAAAGTCTTCAAGTTCTAGAGAAGGTTAACATTTGTTTGGCTTACGACAGCAACCAGCCTATCTTGTCTCCTTCGCCTGCCCTTGAGGGTTTAGGACAGGACTCGAGTTTAAGGGTGCGCAGTGTTCTGCGACGCTAACGTTTCATATAGCAACTCAAGATTGTTATTAAATCTTCTCATGTTAATTAGCGGAAAGACTTGGAGGTGACTTCATATCTCACCGTTGGAGTATCTTTTTTCTTGCCGCCAATAACTGCCCTTGGCTGTATATCGTCTCAGAAGAAGACAGCCGAAAAGTTTAATATTCCCATCATATGCATGTCGAACATAAGAACATATTAGCGGAATGTAAAGGCAGATAAGAAGGCGTTAGTGTGTCAAGAACTTCGTCAAACTCCAACATTCTCGAGACACTATGTCCGTGTTATCGGAAAGCCTGGCTGTTAAAGCCTCATCTTGGCAGTACTCTCTGATGAGGATGAATCGAAACGAAGTGGCACTCTTTGATGTCTTTGGGCATACCTAATGCGCAACAGTTACCATCGGAACAAAAGATCTTTATATTTTCTGAGATGAGCGAACCTAGTAGGTAGTATGTTGGCTTATTAAATGAGAGCCAATGGTTCAATCCCCAGCTCAGACATTTCGAACAAAATGAATTATGAAGCGAAATATTTCTCTCGCTGACTTCCTCTCAGCAAACTATCGGCAAAACCCACAAGAGTAAATAAAATTACCGATCTGAGTCGACGTTAAACTGTAGGTCCCGCTATTCATGCCTAAAATTAACACACTCGACATGGGTGGGGCGTGAGAAGCTAGATTTTAATCCTGACTAAAGAGTTGTAACGACCAATTAAGTTAAGTAGATAAGATGATCGAGTAGATATACATAAGTTAATGCACTGCGCCAAGGTATCAATTAAAGGTTTAGCCTTACATTCAAAGAGAAAATAAATAATTGCCTCCCTCAGATGTGTTAGCCACTTCAGTGACGGTTAAGGGTGAAACAAATTATCTCCACATTAGGCCGCCATCTGTATAGAAATTAAGTGGCAGGATATTTAAACATAATATTAGTGCCCCGCAACTGTCATGCAGAGTTTAGTAAGTGAAATAGCACAGGAGAAGGAAAATATACTCCACTAGTTCTATATCTGCCAACAAAAAAAATTATACTTCCCCTTTGATGAGTTCGAGTAGCAGATGACAGATTCCAGTCGTCTTAATATTGTAGATAGTATGTTGGCTTATTAGACGTAAGGCCATGGTTCAAAACCCAGGCCAGAAATCTCAAACAAATAAAGGGTCCGCCAAATAACTTTTTTTTTTTTTTTTTGAAAATGCTTTAAGAAAAAACTACTGAATATTTTCTCAAATTTCTTTTTTTTATTTGAAATTACAATCCTTTCGGTTAATAATGGAAAATAATTTCATTCAAATGGCTGCCTAGGCTGGCCATGCAGTAGCCTACACCTTTTCAGATGAAACTCACTTTGATCTTGGCGAGTATGTAAACAAGCAAAATTGTCGCATTTGGGGCACAGAAAACCCGCACGCATACGTTGAAAAGCCGACGCACCCAAAACGAGTCACTGTTTGGTGCGGATTTTGGTCCAGAGGCATAATTGGGACATTTTTCTTCGAAAATGACCAAGGACTGGCCGTTGCAGTCAATGGCGATCGTTATCGGGCCATGTTGAACGAATTTTTTGTTCACAAAAATTGAAGAGGAGGATATTGGCAACATTTGGTTTCAACAGGATGGCGCTACGTGCCACACAGCCGAAGCTACACTCGATGTTTTGCGCCCTGTTTTTAAAGATCGCATTATCACAGCCGCAGAGCTGATGTCGTTTGGCCACCTCGGAGCTGCGATTTGACACCGTTGGACTATTATTTGTGGGGTGCCGTCAAAGATAAGTGTTACGCCGACAAGCCAGAGACAATTGACGCTTTAAAGGACAATATTCGTGAAGCCATTGGTGAAATACAGCTGCACACAATCGATAATGTGCTTAAAAATTGAACCGATCGTGTATAGGCTACTGCATGGCCAGCCGAGGCAGCCATTTGAATGAAATTATTTTCCATTATTAACCGGAAGGATTGTACTTGCAAATAAAAAAAGAAGTGAGAAAATATTCAGCATTTTCAAAAAAAAAAAAAATTATTTGGCGGACCCTTTAAAAAAAAAAATTATAAAAAGAGTACTTCTTCGGCAACTTCCTCTCAGCAGATTTCTAGCAAAAACTTTCAAAGTAAAAAAAAAAGTTGCAAAAATGTAAAAGTTTTTCAAAAATCTGTCGTTCGCAGAATAAAATTAACAAACACAGCATTAGTGGCGTAAGAAGCTAGGTCGTAAGCTAGACCAGAGGGCTGTAGCGACCAATTATATATGTTTTTATGTATAACAGATTCCTTATCCATCGAGGCTCTCCTTACAAAAAATTCTTTATTTTCAATGATATCTCTAGGTACCAGAACACAGATTACGAAAGTGGAGGATTACTGAGGAGCTTCATATCCTCCTAACATCGGGAACCAGGGTCTAGTGACTACTAGACAACTCCAGGGCGCTGACACTAAGCTGATTACCTGAAAAAATTCTAATTTTTCAAGCGGAACCCCGATTACTCAGCAGAGAGAGGTCAAAAATCTTAGTATTTTCATGACGAGAGTAGAGCACTGGCACAAGAGCTGAAAGATAGTTTCTTCCTCCTCCTCGGACCCAAAGCTCCTCCAAAAGTCTTTTGCCGAAATGCCAAGTCTTTCAACAAAATGACAGTGGCCTGTGACAAACGCTATTATGCGATGGTTGGCCATGCAATTTAAAGACAGAAATCAGTTCCATACTCTTCTTATTATCTGTAAGTGTTAAGCAGAGTCTAGCAATACTGCACGTATTCACCTGCTGACAAGAGTAGAAAATACTAGAGACTTCAAATACTGGCTGAAAAAACACCAACCTAATCATATTGCCATTACCGGAAAACCCATATGAGTGGTCCTGCCTTTTCTCCGTTCTCCTTTTCCAGGAAAGAGGACTTTTCTATAACGGCGGTACTAAACGTACTAACTTCTCTACACTTTACTAAGAGCACAACGTTTGTGTCAGGATATACAAGGAGTATGAGAATACCACACACATGTATTTATTTATTGAGTGTGTTGCTGCTTTCCTTTCCTTTCGTCCTTTTTTTTTTGGCAATTTCTTTTCGTTTTTCGTTTTTTTCCCGTTTCGACTTTTTAATTATTAAGTATACGCCGCAGTTATGCTGAACTGCAGTAGCAGAATTTTTGGGTTACCGAAAGAGAAAACAATGTTCAGGTCCTTGTCTTTATTTTTTTGGGTTTTTTTTTGAAGTGCATGTTTGCCAGGAATAAAATATTGTAAAAAGGTTTTTATATTGATGTTGTTGTTTTCTTTGTGTTATTTTTATACGTAAAAACAAAGCAAAATTTTTATTCTTTTAATTTTGTTTTTTTTTGCTCTCTGCTCAGCTTAATTTTTTTGGAAATATTGACGAGAACCGGCAAAGACGACGCAGAGAAAAAAAAGGAACCAAAATTTTTGGGACTTGCAATGTAAAATTTTTGGCATTTTTTTTTCGTTTTTCGTTTTTTTTTTTAATTGTGCACCACCACCACCACCGCCATCATCCCGCCATTGCATACACACACGTTTTGAAATGCACATACACTTCGAAAATAATATGAAAAAAAGGATATCAAGTGTGAATGCATGGAGTAACGATGTGTGGAGTGAGTGGTATAAGTGTGTCCTGGACAAAAATACGTAGCTTTTTACATTTATTTAATTCTTCTTCTTCTTCATTTTTTTAATGTAATTTTTTTCTTTTCTTTTTATAGAAAAACAAAGCAAAAGAACAAGAGAAGCGAACAAAAAAAATTTTTTCGGGGGTTTTTAAAACATAAAAATATTATTGCTGCTGCTGTTGTTGTTGTTGTTCTACTTGTGTGTTATTTTTTTGAACATATTCGTCGTTCGTCTGTCCTTACGTTCGCCAGTATCTTTATACATACATACATATATATACATATACATACATATGTATGTGTGTGTGTGTGTTTAAATGAGGGTACTATTTGATGATATTCCCTGGCTGGCTTAAACACGAATTCCAGAAATAAAGAAAACCAACAGCACACAACACACATAAAATTTATATTTTTAATGGAAAAAATTTTTTATTTTTGAAGAAATTAACAAAAACAAAAACAAAAACTGCAAAAAAAATAGTAATTCATGCATGCTTGACTGCCTGCATGTAAATTTATTTTTAATTTTTCGGTTTTTTTTTTTGGTAATTTTACAGACACTTTATAGAGTGAATTCTTTTGCTAGCAACTACTTTACTAACTTAATTAGTCAAGATTACAACCGGGCTTCTCACACCACCCAGGTTGCGTATGATAATTTTACCACTGAGTGGCGGCAACTACAATTTAAAGTCGCCTCTTTCCAAACAGCCACTTCCAATTCACATCAAAGAGTTTGGTGGTTCGTTATCAGAGTATATTGATAGAAGATGTACGCATATTTACTGACAGTAAACTGCAAACTAGAGGGCGGTCGAGAGACCTTGTACGCCACATCAAAAGTTATCTAAGAATGTCTGGTGCTCCTAGTGGAGATAGCGAAATATTAAACGGTTACCCTTATAACAGTTTCTGGACATGGAGATAATAAAGGCAATACCATCTGTACGCATATTTACTGACAGTAAAGTAAATACTAGAGGTACAGAGAGCGTGTACGCCATATCTAAAGTCAACCACGATTGCCGGGTGCTTCTGGTTTACTTTATAACAGTTTCTGTATGCGGGTATATTAAAGGTAACAACAAACGTCTGAGAATAATGGGGCATTCGTTACAATTTAACGGAATTCCGAATTTAACGGACATTGCTGGCTTACAAGGGAGTGAAAGGGGCACAAACCAAGCGACTCTTCCCAATGACATGCCTCAACGTTTGTTCTCATGAAGTATGGTATCCTAAACGGGCGTAATGAACTGGGGCATCAATGAAGGAACCAGTAGTCACGGTTTAGCGGACATTGCTGGCATACATATGTATAAGGAAGTGGAAGTGGCTCGAACAAAACGACTCTTCCCAAAGACATGCGTCAACGTTTGTTTTCATGATGTATGGTGTGTGTGGGGCATAATTGAAGGAAACAGTAGTCACGGTTTAGCGCACGTTGCTGGCATACATATAAGGGAGTGGAAGTGGCTCGAACAAAGCGACTCTTCCCAATGACATGCCTCATGAAATATGGTATCTTAATAGGCCTAATGAACTGGTACATCAGTGGAGGAAATCACAGCTGCAATAGCCACATAAAATGCGATAGAAAAAGAGGAAACAACCTCTCGTTTTAAATTCGCCGTAGTCTAGTAGGTAGTGTGTTTACTTATTAGACGCGGGAGGCCATGGTTCAAACCCCCCCCCCCCCAGATCAGACATCTAAAACAAAATGAAATACGACAAAATATTTCTTCGGCGGTGACTTCCTCTCAGCAGATTTCTGGCAAAAGTACTCTGAGAGTGAAATAAAATTGCCATGAAAAGTTTCTCAAAAATCTGTCGTTCGGAGTCGATTTTAAACAGCAGGTCTGCCACTCATGTATCAAATTAACACACACAACATAAGTGGTGTTAGAAGCTAAGACGTAATCCTGACTAACCTGTATTTAACCTCCCGTTTTGTACTGAAATTAGTGCCACCTGAGGCATAAGAGGGCATGAAAAAGTACCAAACAACCTAAGACAGCACCTAAATCGATGCGTATTATTTTTAATTCCTTGTGTGGACGCAAGTTTCTGTCTGTAATTAATTAGGTTGTCGATTGAAGTTCTACTTTAGCATCGCATTTTTATTCGTGAACATTTTCGTCATTTTCTGTTTTCATTATTTGTTTGAGGGTCTGGCTGTGTATCAACAGAAATTGATTCTAATATGGCCTAGCCGAGCCATTTCCTAATAATCTTTGATGCATTTTATGTAAAAAAAAAAACGGGCTCCTCCACCTTCGTTAACCTCATCCTCATCACACGATACACATACAGATGCCTGTGCCTAATATGGCAACAAGGCTTACATGTGGGCTTAAGTACGAATTGTAAACGTTAAATGAATAAAATTTAATGCATATGCACACATATATACACACATACACATGCATGGATGATAAAGTGTCAGGGTATGGAATTTTAAAGTGCATTTGTATACGAGTGTACGAGTGTATGTGTATGTATGTATGTTTATAGAGGTTAAAAAATGAAGAAATCATACAAAGAATTCCCAAAAAAAAATGAAGAAAAAAAATATTTTAACTTGACTTGGTTCTTTTTCCTTTCGGCTTCTGTTTGTAATAAATATCTATGTATGTATGTATGTATTTTGTCTTATTTTGGTAACAAATTCGGAGCGTTTTTTTTTTTTAATATAAAAATATTTTATTTTCCTTTTAACAGGTCTATGGTCCTGGGGTCCTCTGTTAAAGTTTGAGTAGGAGTAACAGCGTAGTCTGTTTGTATGTATTTTGTTTAAATATAAAAAGGATAATAGACTAAAAGCAGCGCGTATGTATATTTTCATATGAACATACACTTGCATATGTATGTATGTATATTCATCGTACGTACAAAACTTATGCTTTGTTTTCGAGTTTAATTTTTTCAAAAAAAAAAAAAAAAAACTCACGAAAAAAAGGGCAGCAAAGGGAGTTGGGCAGAGAGCGGAGGAGATGGCAGCAGGATATGTGTGTATATTTTTTTCTATGTTTTCTTTTTCTTTGCGTTTTCCTTTTTATTTCATTTTCTTTTTACTCGCTTATTTTATTTTTGGCAATAAAAAATAAGGTTTGAGTACGCTTTTTAATGTGAAGCCACGTTATAACGAAGAAGAGAGTGTTGGTTGACGAAAAAGTGAATCCATTCGTTGAGGTGGCCTGCCTGGCTGGCAAGCTGGCTGCCTGTATGTTTGCCTTCTGCCTTAGTGGGTTGTGTTTTGGGTTGTGCTTTGAGTTGATGTGAGTTGATGTGTATGTGTTAAAGGTGGTTATTTACCGTGCATTTGGTGCATTTGATGTGGTATTTATTGATTTCTATTTTATTTTACTTTTTCGACACACAAAAAACAAAAACAAAAAAACAGGGATTTTTTATTATTTTTTTCTTTCGAAAATTCGCATTTGCAGCCTTTGCCACAATATTTATATGGATTGCCAAAAAAAAAAAACATTCGAAATGAAGACACACAAAAAACATACAAAAAATATTTAAAATAAGAAGTTTTTTATTTTCCAGGCTTTGGTTTCTTTTCTTTTTGAATACATATTTCAACACACACTGCAATATATTGTAAATATTTTATAAAAGTACAGTTGAGTACAGTTGCAATAATAAAAAGTAATTCCGGGTAAAAGCTTTTTTTGAATGCATATTTCTTTCCTTTCCGTAAGGGTGTACATACACACAGATTTTGAAAAATATTTTGAAGAAATTTAAAAACATGTTTCAAATTAATTAAATTATGACATATCCATACAGACCCAAGTGTAGTGTAATAAGCGAGCCTTAGGTTGTAAAACAATTTTTGTAGGTTGCGCCACTCATGTATAAAATGAACACACACAACATAAGTGGTGAGAAAAATTAGCGTCGTAATCCTGACTGAAGGTTTGTAATGAATAGTTTATGTATGTAGCATAATAAGCCAGCTTTTGATTGTAGAAGAATTTTTGTTCCATAAGCTAGAAATAATGAAAAACACTTTATCCATCCATTGCCAGCATACGACCATAGAATTCCGTTGTAAAATGTTTAGCTGTGATCTCAGACTTCATACATGCCTTCATTACTTCATTACTGTGTTGGCTTGTGAAACGAGAGCCCATGTTTCAAACCACAGCTCAGACATCTCTAATAAAAAGTATCACAAAAAAAGAAAAACATTTCTTTCGGCAACTTCCTCTCAGCAGCCTACTAGCAAACACTCTGGATACTAAACAAAAACTGCCATGAAGGTTCTCTAAAATCCGTCATTCGGAGTCGACTTGCAGGTGTCCCTACGTATTCATAAAATTAACACACACTCCGCGAGTGTTGTAAGAAACTAGGTTGTAATTCTGAAACTGAAACTGAATCAGATAAGCAGAGAAAATACCTTTGTGGATCACAGGTAATGTGGGATTTCAGAGCAATAAGCAAGCAGACATATGAGCTTGCCAAGAGCGGAGTTTCGACAGCTTTGAGAACTTTGGAGTAGTGTTTTCGGCGAAAGGGTAGACATAGAAAGACAGAAAGCAATTGTAGAGTCTTATTGGGCAATTATAGAGGAAAGGAATTTAAGTGTTTCATTAGAATATTCAGAAATAGCCAGAGAATCGTAGACAATCTTCCGGCCGTCTATTGTAGATTTATAAAGCATAAAATTTGTGTGCAAATTTTGTGATGAGGAGAACAAATAACCAAGAACCAAGACCCAAGACCCAAAATTGGAATAAGTGAGGCGCTAATTAATTTCAGATGGAAACATAGAAACAAGGAAACACTGGGATGCTTAATATTTATCGGGTGGGCCATCTATCGATTTAAATTTGAATCATCGGTTATTTCGAATCTGGCAATACTTATGTCATTCTATTCTGTCACAAAATTCAGTAGATTATCTCCACTGAACGTTATGAATCGATTTACGGTTGAGCAACGTTGGAACTTATTGGAAATTTATTTCCAAAACAAAAGCAATTGGTGGGGAATTGCATGAAAATGTCGTACGAAATTTGCTCGCAGAGAAGGACCGACAGTGCCTGGTGAAACTGGTTTCATTGCTGATGATCCAACACATGAGCGTGTTCGCACAGTGCGTACACGCGAAAATATCGAAGCTATAGCTGAGAGTGCGATATTAACTCGTCATCGTTTTCAAAAATTGAACTTTTCACACGTCAGTTTACGTAGAATTTTGCAAAAAGATCGGTATGACGTCTTACAAAGTTCAATTGGTTCAAGAGTTCCGGTTCGTTTTCGCTTCGTTAGATGGGCCAACGAGAACCTGCGCAATGACATCGATTTTGCAAAAAAAAAAAAAAAAAAAAAAAAAAAAAAAAAAAAAAAAAAAAAAAAAAAAAATTAAAAAAAAAAAATTAAAAACATCTTTTCGGTTGAAGATCATATTCATTTTTGTGTGTATTTGGATCTCAGAAAATTCACATGTGGTCTTACAGAAGCCAATGCACCTATT
This sequence comes from Sarcophaga carnaria, assembly GCA_958299815.1. Classification (NCBI taxonomy): domain Eukaryota; kingdom Metazoa; phylum Arthropoda; class Insecta; order Diptera; family Sarcophagidae; genus Sarcophaga; species Sarcophaga carnaria. Next base: position 101,215,640 of record OY283149.1, on the reverse strand, counting down.
ACGAGTGACTGTTTGGTGCGGCTTGTTGAGCGAAGGCATCATTGGCCCATATTTCTTTTAGAATGAGGACGACGCAACCATTACGTTCAACTGAAACACCTATTGAACCATGTCAACAAATTTTTTTTGGACCCGCTGTTCATGGTATTGATTTGCATGATGTTTGGTTTCATCAGAACGGCGCAACTTACCACACATCTCATGTCACAATTGATTTTTTGCGTCACACATTTGATGGCCGTTTAATTAGACGAAATGATGATGTCAATTGGCCGCCAAAAAGCTGCGATTTAACACCATTGGATTATTTTCTGTGGGGGCTCCGCTAAAGAAAAGTGTTATGCCGACAAACCAGAGCCAATTGAGCATATGAAGGCCAACATTTGTAATGCCATTGCCGAGATACGACCCCATACTCTCGAAAAATTTCATGAAAATTGGTCTGATCGAAAGAGGTACTGTCAGAGAGAGAATTCGTCAGAGAAATAGGAGTGGGGGAGAAATATTAGCCAAAAGAAGTTAATTATCATCGGCCTATAATGCTTGCCGCAGAAATATATGGACCCAGTCATGTTGGACACCAACCCAAAAACCACATGAAAGAATGCCTTTTTCGGGATGTATTGGACACTTTTTATCTCATGTCGCAGATTCGATGATTTTTTAATTCATCCCGCTGCAGATAATTTTGCGATGAAATGTTGCCAACAACTAATTTAACAGATGCAGCTTCAAGCCTGTATGACAGGCCCTATAGAAACTGTAATGAGCTGAGGTTTAGGGATCTCATTTGTTACAGGATTAGCTGAACAAAATCAGACAAATTTCACACATACAAACATATAAGAATTATTAGTTAAATTACATCAAATTTTACTTTCTTAAAAATCTCCTAAACAAGCCTTTCTTATCACATAATAAAAAAAAACGTCTGCCAATAGTTTGTGAAACACAAAAAACAAACAACTTCAATTCATGGTTTAACAATTTCTTTGGCAGTCTGTAGATTTCGTTTAATTCTTTACAAAATTATTTAAAACAACAAAACTTGTTAAAATGAAATTCATTTCTTGTACTTGTACGACTAACAAGTTCTAAGTCTAGAAGAAAAAGAAAAAAAAAGTCAGTTAAGTAGCCTGGCTGGCCTAATTAATATTAATTAGCTTGGTTGTCTGGTTTAATGAATCATGTTACAAGCCTGGCCAAACATCACCACCAATCATTCACATTCAATGTTTCAGACAATCAAGTCTGAACACAGCTTTTTTAATAGACTTGTCTTGGGAGTACGAAATCAACTCAATATGCCGCTGATAATAAATTGTATGGGTGGAGTGGTACTTTGTGTAGAGGGTTTAATGGAAAAATTATTTCCACTTCTTTTAGAAAATCATTTTTTATTTTCGGGCTTTAATTAAACAAAAAACAAACAAGAAAAAAACTAAAAAAAGAGGAAAATTTGTCTTTGAAACATGACTTTAAAAAGCATATGAGCTTTAATATGATAATTCGTAATGCAACTTTTTTGTTTTAACATGTTCTTGAATTTTTTTTTTTTTTGGAATAAAAAGGAAACGAAAAAATTAAATTTTCACAACTGAACTATAAAATGGAAAGAAAAAAATATTTTTTTTTTGAAAATTAAAACAAGATATTAACATGCACAAGACGAAGGCTTTTAAAGATTTGAACAAAAAAATGTTTCGTTTAACAGAAGCTTTAAAATGTTGCCACAAATTGAGTCTCTTCGTTTCTAAGCTGCATTTCATAAAAAAGAAAAATTTTAAATTTACTGGAGCTGGATGGCAGGAAAAAGTACATTTTGTACCACAGATCAGCAAAGATTTTCTTTACTCATAAGCACTCATGAAATTTTGAATATAACTGAGTCAACAATATTTAAATTTAACTCTTCTGCTTCATTAATACTCACTACAACGTTAATTTTTTTTTTTTTTTTTTTTTTTTTTTTTTTTTTTTTTGTAGAACCAGCACTCAGGGGATGGTCCCTACTCATGCAGTGCATTGTGCAGGTTTAGGAAAATGGGTTATAGTAAGGTGGAAAGAGGGAGTAGTGTTTGTGGACATTTGATTTAAACTCAAGATGCAAACGGCAAGGAAACGAGTTGCTGCTAGGTGACTATAAAATGGCCAGTGCTATACCTTCACCATTAGACAGTCTACAGCAATCGTCCCCAAGAAGCCCGCATCTTAAGGTTATTTGAGTTCAAATGATTTATAAGTACACGTTGCAATGAGTATGCGTACAACGTTGACATCAAACTCATACCGTTCAAAATGTGGAAAGGAAAAAGACACCTAAGCAAAAAAGACAGAGCAGCAAGCAGATCAAACACACAACCTTCTAGTGAGTATTTTAGTGCTCGTACACGATGCATACTTATTTTGTGATTCGTGTATGTGTGAGCTAAGCAGAGTCGAAATCAACAACATCATACGTGTTATTAAGTATGAATATGATGAGTACCTTCAAACTTTGATTGTGAGTAGAGGTTCCATGATATTAAAAGAAGTCTGAATGCGTATAAGTATCAGAAATTATGAGTATGATTCGATTCTACTCATCTTTTTGTATACTCATTGCTGAGCTCTGTTTTGTACCGAATATTTGTATTGTTGTTGTACAGAGATAATAAGGTACTGCGACCATACGATATATGATCGTCAAGCATGAGCAGTAGTTTGTTATTGATTATCAATATCATTTGGATATACAGCACAAGGGATTTGTGGGCATGGTCATCCCACGTCGATGAGATGTGGACTGACCACCGGGTTCGTGCGATTTAACTTCATTCGATTTTTTTTCTTGTGTGAATTTCTTGACTCGCAGGTATATAAGAATAAGTCACTAACCGCAGAGGATGGACCTCAAAGCCAACATAATCGATCGGTTATCGGTCAAATTCAGGCTAATTTGTGTGCTAGAGTGATGGGAAATTGAACAATTCGGATGCTGTCGCCGTGAGAGACATTTGAACAATGATGTATTCCACATATAATGACATTAGTATCGAAAAATGATTGGAGACCGAAAAGACAGATTAAAAACCAAGGTAGGAGAACAATAGGACCCAGGATTAAAAGAAGGACAAATCATAAAACTACCGAAATAACGATCCTGCTCTTGGTTAAGTAAAGCAGAGTCCAGATTATAATTGCGAGGTTATCAGATGTGCAAAGCAAAACGATACACCCAACATACCAGCTGTGTTCCGAGGAGCGAGCACACGAATGTCAATATCTGTTATACTAGTATTTAATATTTTTAGTTTTTAAAGCGCCCTAGGGTAATGAAAACCAATCGATAGTCGGTAGAAAGTGTTGTGATGTACTGATAGTACAGGGCTTAATGGCCAATGAATCGAAGTCAACATCGTGGTCAAACACAAATGCTCGCTCTCACTTCAATTCAATTTAGTCATCCGTAATATAATGTAGCAGGTAACTAGGGAGTACAAAGGCGTGGTCATTACAACACCACTCATGTTGAGTGTGTTAATTTTTTAACATGTCATGACAATTTGATTTTACTCTCAGAGTTTTTCTTAAAAGACTTATTAGAAGAAGACGCCGAAAGGAATATTTTATTTTTATTTTTTCGTTCTGTTTGAACTACGAACTCGCGCCTATAAACGCAAAAAAATGCCTACTGAACTGCAGTGACTTTAATCAAAGTGTGGAAGTCCCAGTTGGAATTCACTATAGATGTAGGCATAGAGGAAAGAAAAGAAAGTAGATATTGAGATGGACAAAGACGTAAATGTAGATTTGGAGTAGATGAAGTAGATGTAGATGTAACAGGTCATATAATTTTTTTTTTGCTATTCAAGTCCACGTAGAGAAGAATCTAAAATCAGCACGAGTCTAAAAAAGATGCAGCAACTTAAAAAGATCTGGTACGCGATCGAGAAGCTTATGCAGAATAAAATTGCGTTGTCATATCAGTTATACATCGATGTGAGTGATAAACGAACTGCCAAGAGTTCTGCTGAGTGTTGTATTGACGATGAAGCTCGATTTTACTGAATTAAGAATTTCATAACAAAAAGCGTCCGAGTGTCCCAATGATATTGGATTTTAAAGGTTAGGGTAAGATGGGGGTGACAGCTACGTTGAAATCAACTGTTGCTACAAAGTATAGAGAGAATCAACATATGAGCGGGCAGTGCTTAAACCCACCATTATCTTGAATTAAACTGAAAACAAGCCCAAATGTTGCCACTGTTCTCATGTCAAAGGGAAGGCCAGCCAAATGAGGATTCTGCATTCAATCAGAGACTGAAAGGACATTGGCGTGTACAATGAGTAAAAATGTCTTCCTTTCATTATGCAATATATCTGTGGAACAGGTACAGAGGCAAAGATATCTCAATGGTCCAGTGTAAAGGTCTGGTAATAAAGTAAAGATTTTTCAGACTCCATTAGAAAATATGAAACTCTTATAATATTCGAACGCAAGACATAAACTGACACAAATTCTTCAGATTCAATGAGAACTTAGGTCTGTAGACAAAGACTAAAGTCACCGTATTCTAGTAGGTAGTGAGTGCACTGTCTTATTAGACGTCTTATTAGCCCGTGGTTGAAACCGCTGACTCAGAAAAGTGGAAAAAATATTTCTTTGGCGACTTCCTCTCAGCAGATTTCTGGCAAAAACTCTGAGAGTAATTAAAAATTGCCATGAAAAAGTTTCTCAAAAATCTTTCGTTCGGACCCGACTTTAAACTGCAGGTCTCGCCACTCATGTATAAAATTAACAAACACAACATACATAAGTGTGTTGTCCTAACTGAAGGGTTGTAACGACCAATTATGTATGTATGTATGTAAATTGTTTAGATTCCACGTAAACTGTGGTCTGTAGACAAAGCCTAAAGTCGCCCTATTCTAGTAGGTAGTGTGTTGTCTTATTAGGCGTCTTATTAGCCAGTGGTTCACACCCCTGACTCGGACATCTCGTATAAAAAACGAAATGTGAAAAAATTAATTCTTCGGTAACTTCCCCTTAACAGTCTTCTTGTAAAAACTTTGAGGATAAATAAAATGACCATGAAAAGTTTCTTAAAAATCTGTCGTTCGGAGTCGATGTCTTAAGCTGTAGATCCCAGCACTCCTAGATAAAATTAACACACATCGTAGGTGGGGTGAGAGGCTAGGTTGTAATCCAGACTAAAGGGTTGTAATGTACAATTATGTACGACAAAAGCTACAATAAGAGTTTGATGAATTGGGTTTGATAAACATGGGTGGTGTGTGAAGCTGAACTCCAATAAGAGCTTGAAAAGAAAAATTATAAATCGAAAACAATTGAAACTCGAGTGTTGAAGTCAATACAAATTGTGATGTACGTGATGGCTTGTTTTTTATCTTCTTCAGAGCATGATTTCTGGCTTGTATTTGTAGAAATAATTTTTTCAAGTGTAGCATTTCTCTACTGGAGTATTTTAAATTAAATACAATACATTTCATTGTTGTCTTTTAATAAATTGTTTAAGAAAATAGCAAAAAAACAACACAAAAAAATGAAAAACATAAGAACTAAATCCAACGAAGACTTTAACACGCAATTTGGTGAAGTTTTCTTTACATTTTACGGGCTTTCAAAGCCTAGACAACACAAGACAAAACGAACGATGTTACAAAAAAACAAAAAAAAAAAAAAACAAACAAAAAATATGATTAAAATTAATGAAAAATTGTTTAGGGAACCAGCAAACAATGACTTGATTTACAACAGAATCAGAGGATTTTTATGTAGTTTTTTTAAAGATTTTTTTCTTCATATTTTTTTTGTAACATTTTAACAATAAATTTAAAATAAATGCAGGTAATAAAATGGCATAACAATAAGGAAAATTAAAAATTCATTAAAAACAACAACAAGTTTTTTTAGATTATTTTTCTTGACATTTTTTTTTTTAATAATTTTTAATGGAAAGAATGAAAAAAAATCTTAAAAAAGAATGAAAAACACTCACCGTAATTTATTTAAGACGTTCATAAACTAATTTAACTGTGGATGATGTCCTTGATTTTCTTTTCCTTGTTGAACTTGTTGTCTAGCAATACTGCCAAAATGCCATTTTCTTTGTAGGTTTTCTGTTGTTTAGTTGGTTGGTTGTTGGTTGGTTGGTTGGTTGGAGTTTTAAAATTTTTTTTATTTTTTGAAATTTCTTTTTTGGTTTTTAACTTGCCAAAGATTTGTTAATTTTGTTGTTGTTATTTTTCTTTTTCTTTTTTTTTGTAAAATCCAAAACTTTTTGATTTAGAAAAAAAAACTGAGATTTTTTAGATTTTTTTTACTAGAGCTCTGCGAGTCTGTCTGAACGGAAAAATAAAAAAAATATTTCACGAAACTTGTAATTTTTTTTGTTGCTTTTGACGTTTTCAAAAATGGTTTCTTTCAAAATTGTTATTTGTTGTTGTTGTTGTTATTGGTTTTCCAAAAATTAAACAAAAAATTGAAAATTATTTGAAGATCATATTTATTTACATTCCTGCTATAATTATCGAGTGATTGATTGATTGATTGGGGTGGCCAGAGGTTTTGCAGTGTTTGTATTCAAACTTAAAAGGAAATCAATAAACAGGGCTCTAGTTTGATTTGGATTTTTTAAATAATTTTTAAGTTTTTATTTAAAAGAAAATAATTTTTGAAAATTATTTTTATTTTGCTTTCGTTTTCACTGTTTTTTATTTCACTTTTCTTTCTTTTTTAAACTGCTTTATAAAGTTATTTTCTTTTTCTTTCTTTCTTTAATTTAAGGTGGCAACTTTTACTGCTTTTACACGCTGATTATGATGATGATGAGATGATGAATTTCAAAATATGTTTTTCTCCATAACCAAAAAACGATATTCGAAAAGTTTTTTTTTAAATTTTTGTTTTTCTGTTCTTAATATTTCATAAAGACCTGGAAATAGAAAATAAAAATTATATTTTTGAAATATTTCACATCAAAATATGAATAAAAATTATGTTTTTCAAAAGGAATGTGCACAAAAAAATTTGGCAATACTTCTTATTACCACTACTTAGCTTCTATTTAATCATCAATATCAGTAAAATAATGTAAAGTTTAATTTTGATTACAAAATTAGTTTTTTTTCGAAAATAGGCATCGAACAGGACTCGTATATCTCCTATGCGACTGTGACTGCTTCAATAAAATTCTTTTCGTATACACAAATTGGCAAGTGTTTTAACAGTGAGACTAGCTTCTAATCATAAACAAATGCAAGAAACTTACGAATACATACATAACACATAATTGGCCAATACAATCCTTCAGTCAGGATTACAACCTACCTTCTCACACCACTCATGTTGTGTGTGTTAATTTTGTACATGAGTGGCGTGGCCTACAGTTTAAAGCCGACTCCAAACGACAGATTTTTTAGAAACTTTTCATGGCAATTTTTATTTACGCTTCAGAGTTTTTGCCAGAAATCTGCTGAGAGCAAGTCGCCGAAGAAATATTTTTTCATATTTCGTTTTGATGCCTGACCGGGGGGGGGGGTTTGAACCGTGGCCTTGTGTCTAATAAGCCAACACACTGCCTACTAGACTATGGCGACTCCAACTTTCGAATACTGGAAGAAAATGCACAAGTGGAAGAAGACAAGGCTTTGCAGACCCCATCAAAACAAGAAAAGTTAATCGGAGTTTTCTTGAAACACTCCAAAAAGGAACTGCTCCAAATGTGTGGTCAGAAAAATTTGAAAAGAAACTATTCTAAGGCCAAAAACTTTGAAAAGTACTTAACTTACTTAATTGGTCATTACAATCCTTTAGTCAGTATCACAACCTAGTTTCTCACCCCACCACCTATGTTGTGTGTGTTAATTTCATCCATAAGTTGCGCGATCTACAATTTAAAATGGACTCCGAACTACAAATTTTTGAGAAACTTGTCATTGCCTTTTTATTTACTTTCAGAGCTTTTGCCAGAAGACTGCGTTGAGAGGAAGTCACCAAAGAAATATTTTTTACGGGCTTGCTTCTGATAACCTAGCACATTATACTGTGGCAACTGGAGACAGTCTTTCGCTGGCATAAACCTGACAATCAGAGTCTACCGTTTAACAACTCTGCAGGCTTTGTTAGATTTAAGTCCATTGCATAGGCGCGGAACAGAGCTATTGAGACTATAGTTAGCTAGGTTAATGGGAGACAAGTCTAAAGTGTTTCTAACCAGAGCATTGTGACCTGACAAATCGAATAACTGGCAGTTCCATTCTCAACGAAAGAAATATTTTTTCATATTTTTCCTTTTGTTTGATCTGGCGTTGGAACCACGGGCTCACGTCTAACACACCACCTACACTACCTGCTAAATTACGACAATTTCATACGGGGTCGTACTCAGTGATGTTGGCGAATAACTTTCAAGTACAAAAAGGCTTGACGGATATGCAAAAAATAAAATTAATTTTGAAGCTAGAAAAAAGACTAGAAATGATTTCTTTAAAAAAGAATGTATAAGTGGTGTTTAATGAATGAAATACAATCCTTATGAGGTAGTTTTCGATCACTTTATCACACATTTCGATTGAAATCTAAGAGTTAACTTAAGGAACGTTGGTTTTCTAAGGAATTATTAACGCAGATACGATCTTTGGCATACTATCACAGCAAAAAACAAAAATTGTGTCGGCATTAAATCACAAGATCTTTGTGTCTAAATGTTATCACCAAGAAGCGTAAATGATTTTGCTGACAACTTCCCATACAATAAAACCAAAATGAGTCCTGTTGAGTGACTTGTCCTGTTGAAATCAAACAGGTCAAAAAGAAGTCAATTATAATACAGGAATACAAATTCGTTTTCGGAATCTGTATCTTTAATGCTTCCTTCTCTTCCAATTACTTTCTAACCTTGTGAATTCCTAGATTGATTATGACAACCAACATAGTAATTGAAAGATGATCACATTTAAGTCATGACTTTTACAGCAAATTTCAATAATTTTTACTGGTTTTTCGGTTGCAATTTTTGTAAATGGCAAACCCTTCACTAAATAAATAAATATAGTGTCTTGGGTTATTAGAACGGATCCTGTGGCCATAGCTGCCAGATAAATGAGGCACCAAATCGTCAAATATTTGAGAAAAAATCGTCAAAATCGTCAAAGACGTTTATTAAAAATTCAAAAAATCGTCAGAAAAAAATAAATAAATAAATTAAAAGATTTTAAAAACCAAAATTAATTCTATTGTAGTAAAACATACAAAGTCAATATATGTATTTACATATCTGAGTTAAAGAAAAAAAACATTAAAAAAATTATTTAGAAATTAAAAGCTAGCGTCCCTCATCTTCATTTATTAATTTTTTCCAAAAACGGAGAAATTTTATATCGTTTTCAGGAAAAAATTTTTTAAGGATTAAACAATCTATCCCAGTGTTGTTTATTGACACATAAGTGCAGCATTAATATTGCATCATCTTAATCTATGGGTGGTGTAAATATTAAGGAGTCAGAAGCTCTTGACATTCTGAGCATGAAAATTCAGTGTAATGTTGCCTTCAACCGACACATTTATCAGTTCCTTCATTTCCTTCTTAAGATCTTTAGATCTGATTTTACTATTTACACCATTTGTAACCGACCGAGACTGGAATACAACTCTCATGTGTAGGTCGGTGCCTCAACGTCTATTCATAATTTAATCATTGGAGCATCGTTGCAAAGTGGTTAGTGTTTAACTGTTCTATCGCTTCGACAAAAGGATTTTGCTCGAACGAAGTAAGGGGACTTTTCTCGAAAATCATGTATTCCTACGTAACGCTCATCTTTGTCGGCCACCACTTCCGTATGTGGTCGATTTGCCAGTGGATCGCGCACTGCATTACAGTAAAAATACGTTTTTTAGTCGTACTATTCATATGTGGAACTCAATTCCTGCAGAGGCCTTGCCTGTTACTTATGGTATCAGTATATACAAGCCTAGGGTCCATAAACACTGTTCTCTCTTTCCTTCTTCACATAACACATTTTCATAGCTCCAAACACAATTGCCATCCATCCCCTGAGTGTTGGTCGTACGAAAAAAAATAACTGCTCTTGCCTTTGTTCTTCCGATGGTAATATTAGAAGCTATCCTCGAATATTTAAAATTGTCTGCAACGACAAGTGATAAATTATTCTCAACTACGAGGTTATTTAGAAGTTTTATTTTTTGGCTTTTAAGGGGCTACAAAGGAATAAAATACAGAAAAATCATTGCAGGTGTTCGAAAGTAACTTAAAAATAAAATAATTTATTCCTTGTTTTTTCTAACATAAACTTCCAATAGTAACAATTGCAAAGTAAATACATACAAAGCTTAAAGTGGCTTTAAATGTACTAAAGTAAAGAATATGATGTAAATTTTTAATTTCCAAAAATCGTCAAAATAAGGACATAAATCGTCAAATCGTCAATATGGTATTTTTAGAGCTCAAAATCGACAAAATGACGATAAATCGTCAAATCTGGCAGCTATGCCTGTGGCTTAAATACCCAGCTCTGACATATCCAACAAAACAAAATAAAAAATAAAAAACAATATATCTCCGGCGACTTCCTCTCAGCAGATTTCTTACAAAAACGCTACGAATAAATAAAATTGCCATTAAAAATATTTCAAATACATCGTTCGGAGTCGTTCTTACATTGTACGTCCTGCCACTCATCGATAGAATTAATACATACAACATGGATTGCATCATAAGAAGCTTGATTGTAATCTTGACTAAAGCATTGTAATGAGCAATTCAGTAAATTTAGACGAAACTTGCCTTGACATATAATGGAAGGTGTCCCATATCGCGAAATCGCTAAAAAAAAATATAATATATTAATAGGCTTAGTGAATAGAATAATAAAGAATCAGAATAGGAAATAAATATGGTCGTTCCAAAAAACCTTCGCTTGCCGATGCTCGAGAAGCTCGTCGATTGATTGTGTCTGGTGGGGCTAATACAGCTGTTGAGGTCACACAAATACTCAACCAAGAGTATAGTTTAAACATCAATTCCAAAACCGTTCGAAGATGTTTAAAATCCAGCGGCCTAACGCCAAGAACAAAACTTAAAAAACCTTATTTAATCGAACAAAATCGAAAAAAGCGGTTGGCTTTTGCAAAAAAAAAGTACGAGCATTTTACGACAGACGACTGGATGAAGGTAACTTGGTCAGATGAGACAAAAAACAACAACCGTATTGGGTCTGATGGGCGCCAATGGGCATGGGTTGATAAAAGAATTGGAGTCCAAGAGCGAAGTATTACAAGTACAATGAAATTTTGAGGTGGATCTTTGATGGCTTGGGGCTGTTTTCGTGGAAATCAGTTGGATGTACTACGCCGAATAACTGGCAGAATGTGTGCTAAAGATTACATTACAATCCTTGAAGTCTCATACATGCCAAGTTTGGATATATTTGGTTTAGAGCTGGGTCCGGATGATATCTTCATGCAAAACAACGACCCGAAGCACACTGCCGGAATTACTAAAAAGTGGTTTGAAGAAAATGGGATTAAAATTTTAGATTGGCCACCCCAGTCTCCGGATTTAAATCCGATTGAACACCTTTGGTCAATATTGAAAAGGAAACTATTGGCTAAAAAAGACCCAGCGAAAACCATCAATGAACTTTGTGAGCGTTCTATTGAGGCGTGGCGTAAATATTAACCCACAGGTGCTAATAAATCTTGTAAATAGTATGACAAAACGAATAAAAGCTGTTAAAACTGCATGAGGGGGGCACACGAAATATTAATAGCCAAAAACGTAAGGATTTCCGTCAAGGGTCATAATTGTCCACAGCTAACATGTGAAACTTTTTTAAATTTAAAAAGTGAATTTAATATTTTTTTAATTTTTTTTTATCTTTTTTTTTTATTAAAGCAAAAGGTAAAGATTAAAAGCAATTTAAAAAATTTCAATAAAAACAATGAATAAGAAAAAGCAAGTTATTTATATTTAATATTGGTTGTTTTGTGAACAATTTTGTCCCTAACTGTATATTCTTCAAAAAATCGAAAGAATAGCATGTGTTCGAGATATTTAATTCCACTTAGTTTACGTTTAAATTCTTTGATTATTGGCGCTATACCGTCGGCATTGAATAAATTGTAGTTATCGTCGCAAATAATTTAAAAAATATAAAATCGATTAAGTTGTCAACATTGAAAATATGTTTCAATTGAACTTGACTTGTAATTCATATATGCTGTCATCATATATCGTATGGATTCTTTATGTTCATGGCACTTTAAAAGGCATCAGAATCTTCTTTGATTATTTTCGAATTCTTCTAAAAAAAAATATTTCAATTTTTTTTTTATATTTCGTCTTAACACCTTTCACTATGTATACGTTTTTTGATATTTTCGAACATTTTAGTTTATCTTTTTTGTCTTTGAAATTTATTGGTTTCACACATTGAAAGAAACTTTGATGCCGTTAAGGAGACACATTACGAATGATCACACATCTCAAACTTGGACATACATTCGTACACAAGCATTGCAACCTGCTAACAGTCAAAACAAAGATTAAAAAAATATCAGAGAGAGAGAGAGAAGGACAGAGAGAAAAGGGCAACATTTTCATCTTCCGCTCCCCACATTTCTTTAATTAAGAAGAACTTTATGCTTACAAATGTAATGCAAAACGAGAGCGACTTGAGGACATGATCACCTTGCTTGCAGGTAGTCCACAACAACACCGAAATCGAACAATTTCACCCCGTTCGATTGTTTATTGTGAGATTTTCATAAGTAACACGAGTATAAGAATTAGCCACAAACCACTGTGGTCCTAAAAGCCAACATAATTTATGCTTGCTACTGATCAAATTAAGCCTGATTTATGTGGTGATTTAGTCACTCCACCTAGAGCAGCCGTTGCGGATCGTTGCACGATGAACGATGTTAAATACGTTATATAAGGGCATCAATAGGTCTTCAAGCGAATAAAAAAAAATCGATGATATCTCTCACACACTATCATACATACATACAGTATTGTTCGAAACCTAAGCAACTTTCTCCCACTAAGTAATAATAGATTCATATCTTATCTTTAAATAAATTTATAGAAAATATTTATTTTATTTACTATTACACAATGTGTCTATAACCTAAAAATAACAACACAAATTAAATTCCATTTCTTTGGAAGTTATAATAAAATAAAAACAAAATTAACTTAAAAATTCGCTGTTCAAAACCTAAGCAACTTTTAATATTTGGTATGATATCATTTGTTTCTTACGACCTCAGCGCATCTTTTGGCCATAGATTCAATAAGATTTGATAGAATAGATGTCGATATAGCTTCCCACTGTGATTTTAGACAGTTCATCAACTCCTGTTTATTTTTAAAGCGTCGAGTTCCAAATCTCCGTTTTAAAATGCTGAAGAGGTTCTCTATGGGATTCAAGTCTGGCGATTGAGGTGGCCAATCCAAGACTTGAACCCCATTAGATGATAACCAATCCTTGACCAACTTCGATGAGTGTTTTGGGTCATTGCCATGTTGAAACACCCATCGAAGTGGCATTTCCCACTCAGCATAGTTAAGCATGTGAGTGGCTAAAATGTCTCTGTAAACAAAACGGTCCATTTTTGTTTGAATTTCTAAAGAGGTTTAAAAAGGAGGTTTGTCTGATTGATTGCAACGTAGTCTCTGATTTTCTCAACTTTTTGTTTGTTTTAGGTTGGATTTTGCTAGAGCACATATGGATTGGACTATATCCAAATGGAGAAATGTACGATCGGTAGTCTTTAAAACGAATAACACATTTCGATGATATCTCACACACACACTCACTTTGTTCTGTTTAAATTTAATGAGTTATGAAAGAACCCGATAATTCATTTAATTTTTTTTGTAATTTTTAGATTTGAAAAGTATTTTTTTTTGTTTAATTCTTAAAGCTACTCAAATCTGTCATTCGAAATCGGACGTTAAACTGCATGTACCACTATTCATGAATAAAATGACCACACTCACAGCATGGGTGATGTGAGAAGCTAAGCTTTAATCCCGACTAAAGTGTTGTAATGGCAAATTAAGCAAGTAAATGATTTGAAATTCAATGATATTTTGAAGATTCAATCAAAAAGTGAATATAAGGGAAAGAAAAATTGTTTTCTTTTTAAATATGCTAGGATAACATTTTTGGAAACATTTTATTCTCCATAAATTTTATTAAATAGCAGCTCATAATTGTAATTGCCACATTAACACAAAGCAGCATCAATTCCGATTGAAGTTAATTCGAATGCAACACAAAATAGATTTTAAATTGTAAATTCCGACACAATTCTCAAGCCGAAATGGTGTTATGGAATACGTTTAGGATGCACTGTCATATCCTTAAGCGAGGACTAAAGATCCCATACAGTTGCAAGCTTGTAAAAAAAGCATACAAAGAAAACATACATACACTGGCGAGCAAAAATGGATACATAATATTAACTAAATATTTTAAATCCAATATTTTTTGTATTTATTGCAGTAAGTAAGAAATTGTAAATAAAATAACTTCTCGCACTGTCCAATATTTAACGGTAAAACAATAAAGCAAATTACTTCTCGCACATAGTTAAAATAAGCTTTAAAATCAAATTTGTTCATTTATCCATTTTTGCACGTTTCGTTTTTTTGTTTTTAAAATACCCTTACTTGAGATTTTTTTTGGTTCTTTCTACAAAATTTCAATAGTATTCAAGCTCTAGTGGTGAAGAAAACATTTAAAAAAAATTTTTTGTAAAGATTTTTCTTGAAATTTGTGAAAAAAGAAGAATATGAAGAAAATTTCAATTGAAATTGAAAACAGCATAGTCGCTCTGGCTGAAAATGGTTATTCTTTAAGGAAAATTGCTGAAAAAGTTGGTGTATGTCATCGGACAGTACATTCAACCATAAAAAAAGAAATGCAAAGCAAACCAAAAATCCTAAAGGTCGGCCAAGATCTCTAAGTGATAGTGACGCACGGGGGTAATGGAGCGATTGTTACGAAAAAATGAAGTCAGAACTCCGAAAGCAGCAGCAAATGCTATAAATAAGAGTGTGAGTGAATGGACTGCAAGACGCGCATTGCGAAGAATCGGCCTAGTTTCGGCAGTTAAACAGAAAAAACCCGCACCCTCTAAGAAGAACGTCAAAGCTCGTCTGCAGTTTTGCAAGCAGCACAACGATTAGTCTGTAGATGATTGAAAAAAGTTATATGGTCAGACGAAACAAAAGTGAACAGATTCCAATCTGATGGAAAGCAGTATTTTTGGAAGCGGCCGGGAGAAACCGTTCAAAGGAACCATGTGAAACAGACAATGAAGCAGGGTGGTGGTAGCATAATGGTGTGGGGATGTTTCACATGGTGGCCAATGGAATAATGAAGAAGGAGGACTACCTCAACATACTCCAGACTAATTTACTTGATTTTGTCGATAAATGGGCTTATCCTGTCGACCAAATTATTTTCCAGCAAGAGATGGGGACCCCAAACATACAGCAAAAATAGTTAAAATATGGTTGGAGGAGCAAAAATTTCAGACGTTGAAATGGCCAGCATAAACTCTGGATTTAAATCCGATCGAGAATTTGTGCGCAATTGTAAAACGAAAATTGGCACATAATGATAACCCTCCAAATAGCCTTAAAAGTATAAATAGGGAAACCATCAAAAAAAACTGGTAGAAACCCAAAACCAAAACCCATTAAATCAGTAATAAAGAATAAAGGATTATGGACAAAATACTGAATTGGATAAATGCTATTAAATAATATTTAAGCTGTATTTTATATTTAAAAGCAAATAATATTACTGAAAAGTTTTTGTTTTAATTAGAGGATGGTCTAAATAAATGTTTAACATATGGATTGTTTTTTTTTTTTTTTATTTTAATAAATAAAGTACAAATATAAAGTTTATATTTTTTTTTAATATTATGTAGCCATTTTTGCTCGCCAGCGTATATCAGAAGAACTGTTGGTTGATATTTGTTAACGCTCACGTCACATTCAAATAATTTAGCTTGTATCAGACTAACACGAATAGCTCTGCAGTTTCTGAATTGGCTTGAATTAATTAATATTTGTTAAGAGATGTTTCAATTTGTATTAAAAAGATGAAAAAGTATAAAATTCTCTAAATAGCCACGAAATTTAAAATATTTTTCTTTTCCTGTTCTAATAAAAATTTTTATTTTTAGCAGAAAATAAGTTAATTTTAAATGCAGTTGTTATGCACCAGCCTCTAACTTTTATAACTGATTTAAGAATATAAAGTCCAAGTTCAAGTTGTATTTTAAAAGTTCTCTTGTACTCATTGTTGTTCTAACTTCGAATTTAAAAAAAAAAAAAATTTTTAATTTTTAAGAAACATTTTTAATTTCACTTTTCAACCTGCCACGAAAACACAAATTGAAATTGAAGATCAATTAAAAATTCTTCAAATATATCTTGGAGTTCTAAGTTTTGAAAACCGTTGAAAAAAATTTCTTTATTTCATTTAATGGGAATTTTTCACACGATTCCAATATAACTTTTGGCACTTTTCCCACAAAAAATTTGTCACAAAAATTAAAATCCGACTTCACAGTGCTACTAGAAATTCTTTAATTTTATTTTTATTGCAAAATATTTTTATGAAGGAATTTGTGTTTAAATGTTAAACGTCTTGTGAAATTGATCTTTAAAAATTATTTTATGCACATTTTTAAGTCACCACAAATTTTAACATCCAAGTTCCGAGTGTTTTATCAAATTTAATCAAATTTTTAAAGGAAATTTATTTTCGAACATTTCTTTTTTGTTTTTTTCTGTCACCACAATTTTTTTAAAACCAAGTTCAGAGTGTTTGATCAAATTCGATCAAATTTCTAATGAAATTTATATACAACCAATTTTTTTTTTGCACTTTTCGAAGGTAGCACAAATTTTGAAATCCAAGTTCAGTGTGTTTGGCCAAATTCGAACAAATTTATAAAGGAAATTTATTTTACCACAAATTTTAAAATCCAAGTTCAGAGTGTTTGGTCAAATTCGATCAAATTTCTAGTGAAATTTATCTAAAACCAATTTTTTTTGCACTTTTCGAAGGTAGCATAAATTTTGAAATCCAAGTTCAGTGTGTTTGATCAAATTTTTTGTGCAATTTTATTAAAAAAAATCTTTTTTTTTTTTGTTTATTTGTAAAAAATATGTTTCTCATTGAATTTTATTTTTTATTTACCGATGAGTTTTAAACTGCCACTAACCGAAACCGTGAAAACCAACTTTATTACTTTCACACATTATTTAATTTCGTATTTTATGAAGAACAATTTTTTTGAAGAACATTTCCAATTGGCTTTTAGAAATCTGGTTTGTTTTAACAAAATTTTTTATCCAAGTGAAACTTAACATTTTTCTGATATACCCTGGTATTGTAATTTCTAAATAATTTTCTAAAATGAATACTTTTTTCAATTTCAATTTCAATTTGTTGGCTGTTGTTGGCTTTACAAAATGAACAAAACAAAAACAAAAATTTGAAGTACCAGGTCAACTAAAAATGGTTTATTGTGTTCCTAATTATGAATTTTGTGTAAGTTTTTCCAGAAAGAGATTTTTTCCCAATGAAGTATTCTCATGCCTCTCACAGAATTTTTTTTTTTTTTTTGAAAATTCCCGGTTCAGTTGAAAATTTCAAAATTTCACAACTTTATTGAAAGAATCAATTTTTTTTTTGCCCAGCTGTGTTCAAAATTTTTTAATGAATTTTTTTTTAAATTTTGGGAATATTTTTTTAGAATAATTTTTTCTATTTCAATTGCTTGATTTCAGCAGTCAACCTTTTAAAACATTAAATATTTTCAATTACGTGCTCAACTAATAATTTACTGCTCCTGATTGCGAATTTTTTCAGTAGAAATTTGAAAATTTTATTTCTCAATGCAGTTATTTATTCACCTGCTTTTTTTAAAACTTTCCACAGGTTTTTTTGAAACCTAAGAAGGTTACGTAGAAATATGCAATTTAAAAAAAAATTTTTTTAATATTTCATGAAGAATTTCACTAAAAGAAACAAACAAATTTTTTGTTTCCTCCTTGAACGTATTAAATTTTAACATTTTAATTCACAATGAATTTTGAATATGGTCGCAGTTTTTAAGCCACTACTTCCAACGATATTTGCTCTGAACTTTTTAAAACAGATTGTAGAACTCCATCAAAAAAAATTTTTTTATTTATTTTTATGTTATTTGATCACAGTTTTTAAGCTGCTTTCACTAATATCTGCTTTGAAAACAAATTTTTTCTAATGTTCCTTGCTGTTGTAGGACTCCATCGATTTTGACAAAAAAAATTTTTTTGAGAGAAAATTTTTGAAGAAAAAAAATTTTTTTTTTGGGAAATAAAATTTTATTTAATTTAAAACTCTAGCTGCTCCTTATTCAAACAGCCTAGAGTTATAATAATAAAATAATTATAGTAATGAAACTCCAGCTGCTCTTTGTTTAAAAATCCTTTAAAACTTCATGCCTTTCCTTGTGCAAACGATATTTTTTATTAGTATTGCCTCCAGAGGTATTTTTTATTTTTAAATAATTTTTTAATTTTATTCACCTCAAATATTGTAATTTATGTTTGTTTTCCTTGCATTATTTTTTTTTTCTCTAAATGTGTATCCTTTTTTGCAAACACTTTTAAAAAAATAATTGACTTTTTTGTTTTACAATTTATTAAAAAAAATTCAATAGATTTTCATACAAAACAAAATAATTTTTCCAACGGCTTTTCCGTTTGTTATTTGTTGCTTCTTTTTTCAATTTTCTTCAAACGTTAAAATCATGAGTATTTTTTTGTTTTCTTTTTTTTATTAAAAATTTTTATATTTTTGTTGTTTCTTTAAACTTTTTTGAAAACAATTTTAAAAAAGCAATTCAAATTCAATTTTTTTGGTTTTTTTTTTTTTTGTATTCTCGTTAAAACATGCTTTTGTTGTTGTTGTTGCATTTATATTTTATAAATAAAACCGTGGTGGTGTTATGTAGTTGTTGTTGTTATTGTTGTTTTGGGGGGGATTTAATTAAAAACTCAAAAAATATAATTTTTTTGCACTTGTCCGGCATTTAAAACAAGACGTTGTTGTTGTTGTTGTGGTTGAAGAAGAAGAAGAAGAATTGCATGAATTTTTGAAAAAGAAAACTTTTGTTATTTCCATGTGTGTGAGTAGGCAAGTGTGTGTGTGGGTGTTGTTTGAGTGTAATGCGTTGTTGTTTTTTCTTTTATTTTCTATTTAACTCGCGCGCGTTTTACATGGAATCTTCTTTTATTTTATTTTTTTTTTTGAAAAAACTTTTTTTTTTTTTTGGTTTCGCGTTTTAAAAATTTTAAGACAAAAAAAATTATTTTTTTTTAATTATTTTCATGTAATTTTTTTTGGTTGTTTTTGTTGCAATAATTTTTATTTAATTTTTTTGTTTTGTTTTTTTTTTTATTATTTTAATAATAAAAAGAGAGTATATTTTTTGGCCGGTGCAAGCGTAACAAACGAACGTATGAAAGTATCTGCAAGAACTGCAGGCTTAACGCAATTTCAATCTCTGTGAAGGTCCCCAAACTTTTTTTTCTTTTTTTTTTGGTTTGCTTTTCTTTCGTTTCGTATTTGAGTCTACGTAGTATGCATAATACGTGTACAAGTGTGTGTGTGTGTGTAATGTTGCAAAAGCGCAGCACAAAAACCCTCCACATGTTGTACGTTTCATACTGTGTTGGCTTTCAGACACACAATAGTAAAACACAGCAACAACAACAACAACAGCAATAGCAAAAAAACACATGAAAAACAAAACAAGACAGCCAGCCAGCCATGCAGCTTTAAATGGTTTTGGAAAACTGCAAATGCACTGTGGAAGTGAAAAACAAGAGAACTTGGACTCATACTCATACGCTCTTAAATTTTGAAAAACAAAAAAAAGCGACAACAAGTGATTTAAGTAAACATTAAAGCTCCAAACAGGAATACAAAAAAGAATTCCTTTAACACAACACACGCGCTCTTAAACAATTTCAAAGAGCACCAGCAAACACATCCTCTTAAGCAGTTCTCTTTAGAAATCGTACGACGAAAACATGAGAGAATTCTCTCAAGAGTTTAAAAAGCGTGCAACAAGAAAAAAGAAACACAATTTGCAGCCAAAATTTAAAAATGAAAAGAAAAACAAAAACAAAAACAAAAACGAAATAAAAATTGGAGGCTCTTCTTTATTTTCAATTGTTTTTTCTGTTTTTTTCCGTTTTCTTGAGACAAAATCTCCACAGAAAAAAAAAGAGTCAACAACAAAGTGCATGCGTTCGTCTGTGTGTGTGTGCGTGTGTAAGTAAATAAATTTATGCCTCATTTAAAGTGGGTGGCTTTGGCCTTTAAAATGTTGCTTTGAAGTGGGAGTTCTTTTGATCTGCATGTGTTGTGTGCATTGTATTTGACGATGAATGTGTTAGTGTTTGTGTGCAGCAAGTGCGTTTTCGTGGCAATCAGCTGCTTTTTTAAGTTGTTTTTTTTCTGTTTTTTTTTCTCGCTTTAACTGCACAATTATTGTCGTTGTTTTTCCCTTTAAAGACGTTTTATTTTTTACTTTTCTTTCACCTCAATGTGGTTGTCTGGAGTTTGAGTTTTTTTTCTTTCTTTCTTTGTTTATAAGTTCAACAATAACAACAACAACAACAAAATTCATAAAAAGTAAAAGGCAAAGAAAGAAGAGGAAGAAAAAAGTTTCTTGAGTGTCATATTTAGATCCTTTCGATAAGTTTTTCTTTCTTTCTTTTCTTTTCTTTTGTTTTTGTTTTTACTTTTCTTTGAAGTTTATTTTGCCTTGGATGCGCGGCTGGTCAATTCACAATTTTTTGGGGTGTTTGCAACCTTGTTTTTTGTTTTTTTTTCATTTGCAATTGGAATTATTAATGATTTTCAATGATTAAAACAACGCAGTACCTTCCGTTTATGGATTTTTCACAACCTAGAGTCTAGGTAAAATTCACATATAAAAAGCCGGCTCATGGCTAAAAGTTATGGATAAAAACAACAGATTGATGCAAAAGATTTATTCAGTGGTATTGACAAATAATTCTCCATTAGATTTGCTGGAGTGACTACACAGACGATATTATATCAAGAAAGGCGGACGATATGAAATGTCAATAAAATCTGGAGCAAAATGGCCAGAGTCTAGTGAGGGCAAAAACGGAGCTCATATTTCTAATGAAATAATAACTCTCTCTGCAAGCAGATATATACGACTACTTTACTGAAATACTTTGGACGCACATTTAAATTTACAGTAAAAAAACATATGCTGCCAAGAACACTGGAAGAACAATGTCAGCAATGCTAAGCAGATTTGTTGCGGCTCAAGTGGATGCTGAACAACAAAATTTCTTTGCTTCACAAGGAAGCATAAAGTGTGACACCAATATTGAAGCGCAAAGCAAGTGGAATTGACTATACAAAGGACATCACAGAGTTAGAAGTGTCGTCGACTATTGAACGGTCTTACAAGGAGCTGATATTACTAACTAGGGGAACAATGCCAACAAATCCTTTTTTAATTGAACATCGAGTTAAAATACGAGATAACAGTGAAGGAATTGAAACTGTGAGCAAACTGTTAAAGAAAGATAGACAGCAAGGCTGATATGATAAGTAGATTACTTTCTGGGAATACTTTTTTTAAAATGGGAACAAAAAATATCCGAGTTGTTGTATATGGTAACGCAGATTTGGACGATGAAGCACAGCTTAATGCAGGAACTACTGAAACTATTTTGAACGGAAGAAAATTACACAAAAAAAATCGAAATAAATGAGCTAGTATAGCGATGATTTTCGTTAGAATACCCTAAACCTTTATGCGAAGTAATTCTCCCACGATCTTTTACTTGTAAAAAAAAAAGGCCGAAGGTGTTTCTATACCTTGAAGATAAAAAATAAAAACAAAAAATTTCCCGTTGTTAACTTTGAATTCATTCACAAGAGTTCTACTAGGAAAAAATTCCTGTCATTTTTATAAGGCCAAGAGAACCAATTAACCAGTAATTTCATTGTGTCATCGATTCAAAACATGACCCAGTATTGTCATGATGGAATACTACAGTTTCATGTCTGAAACTTTGTTTCATCAGCCTCTGTACAGTAGATGTAGAATACAAAGGAATTGTACAAAAAAAGCTCTTTCAATACGTCTACAAAATTACAAAATGCATTAAAACTCAATGGGGAATCGTTCCATTCTCAACAGAGAAGTTGACGAAGTCTACTGAGTACTGATTGGTTTACTATGCGAGAGTTTCAGTTCCAAACCTTAATTGTATCATCTTGAAACAAAAAGAGGATATATAATGCGATATCAATAGTTTGAATGAGCATTTCAAAACTGTACGATACACTTACTGTAATAAACGACAGGCCGTGCCAATCATAGATGAAATTAACTCGCATCATAGGAAAAACTACACCGTAATCGATTGATTGAAAAGTGAATGCTTAAGAGGGACGTGACCCGACGCCTATAGGCACAAAGTGGCCGTTTATAAGAGAACTTTATCTACGTTCACTCCAATTACCAACATTATTGCATATGAATTGTAACTTTTGCCGTACAGAAGCAACTCAAACAAAAAATTCTCTGTCAACCTTGCCTAACGACTCACAATGTAATTGAGAAGAATAAATACGTAGGGAAGATGGAAAATATTCAAGAGTACACCAGATACAGTGAAGAAATAAACCTTCCAAATGCTGCTAAAGGCTAGGAACTGACCATATTTTAAAATCAAATGAGGTTATAATGTCAGCAGCTAAAATAATCGATAATCGGATTAGTAATTAGGAAGGTAGATAGAGAGGCAGCTGTCTGTCCAAGGAGGTTAGATGGAAACACTTAGACCACACACTTACGGCGCATTGTGATATTACAGTTTTCCGTTATCGCGAAACTACTCACAGCTTTTGAGGAAGCGTGACTTAGACTGCCAATGTCAATGCGTGGCAGTTCCTTCAGATCGTTTACTTAATAGACACGAAGATACTTTTTATTCTACGACATAGTGCGGGGCATGTACCCGCTAAGCGGAGAACAATCTCCTCCTCGACTTGGTGAATCGAAATTTCATCGTTAACTGCATTCATTTACGCTGTTTTGTAATAAAAGAGGAACGAATGAATGGATTTCTACAGATATCGAATCTCTCCTCTCAGTATTACATATCTCGCTTGCATTAGAGGATTTGATTCGCTCTCTAGGTGGTATTAAAAATATTCGAATTTTTGTTTCTATGATAGGCTTTATCAATAGCGGACTGAGTCTTGTGGGTTTTTAATCAAAGTACCCGATTTTCTACAGTTTTTCCTAGAGAAAGACAAAAAGTCTCAGTAAGCTAGGCGACTGCAAATGTAAATATTATGCTGGTACTATAACAGACGCCCATGCAGAATTTTAATTTCTTTCTGGTCCTTAAATTTTGATACCAAATATGCATCAATAAGTCCATTCTGGGGATGTAAGCTCAATTCCCACCATATAGTACATATGTATGTGCTCTAGTCTGTTGCACTACACCAAGTTATAAGGTTTGTTCGTAATAATTAAAATAAAATTTTTAGTTGTATTGTTATAAATAAAATCCATGTATTACGAGATTCTGATATTGCACCTGCATTCAACACAATCAATTCACTTGGAGTGAGCCTTAGCCCCAAATAAACCCCCGGAATATACAAACAGATATGTCATCGGAATATTCAATTATTGCCACATGTGGCAAGACCAGTTGAAAACTATTTGTAATATAACGGTTGGGTAGTTTTCTCACAATAGCTTTATATACCAGACCTTGTGCTTACGCTTAACATTGGACCAAGCTATACGACGAAATTGGCGATTAGCTCTTTGCCGCAAAAAAATTAACGTAGTTTTTTTTTGATACATAATGCCAGAAAGATCAGAGATATTCGAATAAATAAGAAAGGCAAACAAAATTTGGTGAATTTGAGGCCCTAACATTCCACTTAAGATAAAATCTCTGTTTGGTGTGGATTTTCGGCTGGCGACGTCATCGGTTCATATTTCTTTGATAACGTCGTTAACAAGGCCGACCATCACTGTGATCGGCGTGTATTATATCCTATAATTAGGATCCTTCTTTTGGCCTGAATTAGATGCTGTAAACACCAATGACATGTGGTTACAATAGAACGGCATTACGCGCCACACATCTCATGCAACATTGGGTATCCTGCATTGCATTATAACTAGAAATTATTGAACATTTTATCATATTCCCATTCCCTTCGAATATCAATTCTATTAAAGAAACTAAATTTCAAAAATTTATTCGCTTACTCGATTATTCGTTAATTGAATAAAATTTTATTTTTCGAAAAAAAAAAATAAGACCAAAAAGTCAATCCTACACTGTTTAATACAGTTATTGATTATCGCAAAATAACTGCAGAAAATTAAAATTATTATTCGAAAAATTATATTCGATTACTCGGACTTTCCGAATTACTTCCACTTGTTTTACGAATTATTTCTCTACGAATAACAACTTATGCCTCTTCGAACAGCAATCCTATTATAACAAAAATTAATTTAAAATGTTTTATCTATTCGATTATTCGTTATTCGGATCATCAATATTTTTAAATTTTTAAATGAACAGAGAGTAAAAACTTGAGAAATTCGGTAAAGAAACTAAAATTATTCGATTACTCGAATAATATCACGAGGAATATCAACGATTGATATTATTTCTCCTTTTATGCTTTGTCGCATCATAAATAGAAATCAAATTTTGAATAATTATTCGATTATTCGCTATTCGAATAATTTTTATTCGATTATGCGAATAATTTTTTATTCGACTTAACATCGATATATTAAATTTTAATAAAATTAATAAATAAATTAAAATAAAAACTTTGAAAAATATTTTGAAAAATTATTCGATTATTGGAATTATTCCAATTCCGTAGAATATGAACAATTAGTTTCATAAAAAAAATTAACTCAAAGACACCGCTGAATTACTCCCCATCGAATAAGAATTTTATTATATCTATAATATAAATTTTAAAAATTTATTCGATTATTCGTTATTCTACAATTTGTATTTCATTCCAATTTTAATAATTCCATTGTTGAATTAACAAATAAAAAAATTAACTTAAATAGTTAATGAAATAACTCTCTTTTCAGAATTTAAATTATGGTTTATCATTCGATTATTCGCTATACTTTATTCGAATAAAAATTTTTTCGAAAAACAAATATTTTTTCTATCGTTTTGTTTTTAGAAAATACACCGATTTTCCACATCGAATCGAATACACTCTTGAAGTTCTTAAGTACATGGTGAGGTGTGCCACAAAAGAAAGTTCAGGTTTTAATAAACCACCAAGTTTTTCCAAATCGAAATTCAACAATTTGTATAAACTATGGTCATAATACTGCCACTCTTTTTTGACTTACTTTTGTTGTTTTTGCTCCAGTAAAGTATTTCCGGTTGTTATTTTTTTTCCCCCATTTAGAAAATTTTTGTTTAAAATTTTTCTTTAAATTGCCAAATTTGCACTTTTTTTACACTTTTAGACCAAAATTTTAATTTTTTTTATTGTTATTATAAATTTTTTTTCCAAAAACTGTATTGATTTGGTTTTATAAAATTTTATGTATTCCACTTAGATTTTTTTTAGTTCATTTAAAATTTTTTTTTTAATTTTTCCCATGCATTTTAATTTAATTTTTTTTTTTTTAATTTAAAAAGAAAGAATATTTTTCTTGAATTTTTTTTAATTACAATTATTTTTAATTTTACAATTTTTCTTTACTTGCATATGTACGTTAATATTTTTTATTTAACTATTTTAAGTATTTTTTTTTTAAATATTTTTTCTTGGTATTATTTTTAAAAATCAAAATTTTTTATGAACTCTTTTGAATTCTTCTTAATTAGTTATTAATTTTTTCTTTATATTTTTTGGTTAAAAATATTCCACAAATTTCCTTTATTTTTTCTTTTTCTTTCAGATTTTTCAACAAGATTTTTCCAATTGCATATCGTATGTTTCGCGTTTGTTATTTTTCTTTTGGTTTTGTCGTCACAATTATTTTTTATATTTCGCTAGAGATTCTAAAATATTTTCGGCAAAAATGATTTTCTAACTCATTTTGTGTGTTACAAAATACGGCAACAATGAATTGCTGCGGTTTAAACATTTGCATCCGTTTCGTATGTCTACGTGCGTCTACGTGTGGCACTGTTATGGTTTTTAGATGTTGCCTACTGCTGCTGTTGCTGTTGGTTAATGGTTGTTGTGGCACAAAATGCAAAAAAAAAACAAAAACACACTGAAAAAAAATATCAACAACAAACAAAATAAACACACATTTGCTGTCGTTGTTGTTATTGCTGTGTTGTAGCAGCAATAATAATAATAATAATAGAAAAAAATTCAAATGCAAATTGCACATACAAAACACACACACACATATACACACACTCTCACACTCTTTCTAATATACTGTGATTAGTTTGCAATTTTGATTTTTCGTTAGAGAGTGTGAGTATGATTTTTTTCTCCTTTTTCTTCTTCTAAAACTGATCACAAATCATTAATAAGAATAATAACAACAACACCAATAACAACAGCAACAACAACAGCAGCAGCAACAGCAATAAATTAACGCATTAGTTTTTTGGTTGTGAGTGAGTGAGTAAATGTTTGATGGATTGTTGTGTTGTTTTTGCATATTTGGGGATGACCGGCTGGCAGGCAGGCTGTAACACTAGTTGTCCAGTTTAAAGCTTAGTAAACAAATACTCTCTCATTCTCTATATACATTTCTTACACACTCTCTTTCTCTCTCTCTCTCTCTCTCTCTATCTCTATCTCTCATGCCAAGCAAACAATTATAAAGAATCCTTTGGTCTTAACAAAAACAACAATTAACCGTTAAGAAATATACACGAAGCCGCGCGCAAAATTTCACGACAACACTGTTTTAAAACTCGAGTTTTTTTCCATTTGTTGTTCCTTAACACCCAATTCTAGAAAGATGGCGCAAAATCTTTAAAACAAAACAAACAAAAAATCTTTTGGCGAGCAATAGAAAAAAAAACACACAACAACGTGTCACTTTTGTTAATAAACCAGAGATAGAGAGAGAGAAAGAGGGAGAGAGTAGGAGAATTTAGGGAATTAAAACAAGGCTCTGCTAATATTGGTTAAATGCAGTTGCGGCGGCGTTGACTTTGATGAGTACAAAATATACCGTTTCAACACGTTTATTTAAGGATCTCTTTTCTCTTTCCGTTTCTGCACTTTGCGTCTCCTTTTTCCTTTTGCCTTTAATTATTAAAAAAAAACATCCTCTTTTTTTTGAAAGCTTAAAAACAATTTTTTTTCTTGTTGTTATTGTTAAACGTAAACGTTAAGTATTGGTTGTTATTATGTTTTTTATCGTATTGCTAGTATGTAGTAGTAGTAGTAATAGTCGTAGGCCCCGTTGTGCTAGCGAACCCGTAAAGTTGCGTTGTTGCAAGCGCAGCTAAATTCGTTGTGTGAAAACGAGTGAATTCTAGCCGCACTCTATGCCAAAATACTATAAAATCGCATAAAAAACACTGTCTACTCTAAACACACATACGTACATACACTCACACCACTAAACATGCAATCGCACACACACACACACACAGTTGTTGTAACTGACATAGTAGAGTGGAGAGTCCACGTCCACGTCCACGTCCACCGACATACGACAATAATAAACAAAACAACGAAAAACACTTATACAAACGCACGAATAAACGCCAGCAACAAACGACAACAATTGACGACGACAACGACAACGACAACGGCCAACGACTACTATGTGACGGATGGACAGCTGGATGGACACAAAACAAAACAAAAGCAATGAAAGAAAAATCACTTGCAAAAAACAAAAACAAAAAAACAAAGAGTGTTTGAGCAACGTGGAAATGGTTGGTGGACTACTACTACTGCTACGACTGCGACCAGTGCTCGTTTAATACTCTCTAAAACAAAACAAAACAAACAAACAAGAACACAACAAAAAAAAAACATTTTTGGTCTGCCTACAAATAGTAAAACGTAGTAAATAAACACACACACATTTAACTAAACATACCCACAACTAAACACAACACTCGTCGTACAATTGAGCAAATGTGTAGTAAATAAACACAATATGTTCGTTCTTTCGTTTGTTTGTTTGTCTGTTTGTTTTTGCAAAACTCCTTAACACTCTAACTGAGTAAGAGTAAGAAAACGAAAAAAAAGAGGGTGAGAGTAGAAATGCATTGCAAGCGCTCAATTATCAATAGTTTAAAACAAAAACAAAAACAAGTCAATTGCACTCGATATTTACTCAAACATTGTCATGCATTTAGAACCCCCCCAAAAAAAGGGGGGGTTTGAGTAAGTAGAAATACACGAGAAATAAACACAATATAAATGCACTCTCTCTCTCTCTCTCTGTCTCACTCTCTCTCTCTCTCTTGAACTCTTTAAAAATGTAAATAACAGAACGTATTTTTAAACAAAAATTGCAGATTTTTATGCTCCTATCTACTGAACATCGAAGAGAAGAGTATCAATATGAGGAATTCTTTTTTTCTTTTATTATTTGTGAAAGAGTCCTTTCGTTAAACTCTTAAATATTTACTAAAAAAGAGATCCTTCTACGCACGCAACAGCAAAAAGCTTTTTACTACAAAAAATGTTTCTATACATGTTTGTTGCTAACATATGTAGCTAAGCAACATGTTGCTTAAGAAGATTTTCATTATTTTTGTTATTTTTTTCGGGCAAATTAAACACGGAAATTATTTTTATTGTGTATAAAACTTGCAAATAAAGGATTGCTTGCAAATATTAAAAATTTTTATTGCAAAATATTGCTGGAATATACAAAATTATCGACCGTCATTAGTAGTAAGGGCCTGAAATTGTTCCATTTTTCTGATAACATAGGAGCACCTCGCCAGTGACAGTGTCTTGCACGCAATGAAGCAAAAGTTATTTAAACTGACAGGCAAAGCATGGACTGTGATTTGGTTAAACTCTAAACTTTGCAGTCACTGTTTTCTTAAGTATTTTGGTTGCATTATACGCTAATATCTGCTTCTAACAAATCGAGTATGTTCGGTACAGGTGCCAGCTTTCTGCAGCTCATAATGGATGCAAGATTATAAATCAAAGACACCTTCCAGGAATTTAATTTTGTAAGCAGAGCTCCAAATAAACATTAATTTCACGCGACAGTCGAAGATTTCTAACTTTTTGTTCTTGGAAATGTTTCTCACGCTGCATATTTTTTGCTGGTAGTAAAGCCAAATACAAGTTTTATCGATTTCGATCGATTTTACCCATGGTCAAGTCTAAATATCGTATTAATTTGGTTTATTAGGGCGTCAATTACCCTAGTATTAGGAAATCCATTACCTCCTGATGTTTGCTACTCGCAGCTTCATATCAATCGGCTGGCTTTCCCTACGTTCTAGCAGTTGCACGAACACGCTGGTATCTTTCTCGCCTACTTTGTGTAGCATATCAGAGACTTTTTTCTCTAACATAACTTAGCAGAAAGTCACCGTAGTGTAGCGGGTAGCCTATTGACTTATTAGACGCGAGTCCGTGGTTTAAACCACAGCTCAGATGTCTCGAACAAAGCGAAATATGAAAAAAATAGTTTTTCCGAAAATATCCTTTCTTTTGACAAAAACACTGAGAGTAAATGAATTGCTCGATCCGAGTCGACGTTAAACTGTAGATTGGGCCACTTATGGATACAATTAATACACACAACATGGGTGGTGCGAGAAGCTAGGTTGTAATCCCGACTAAAGGTCTGATGCCATCCACATACAATTCGACCCCGACATGTGTGTTTAGAATTAGCCGCCTCTCTAACCTTTAAAGTTTCTTTTTTATATCTTCATTAAAGCAGTTTTGGCATGTAGGAGAGGAGATACATTTCGTATAAATCTAAACAAATTCTTTTCTATAAGAACCATGACCAGTCAAGAACTGGATCATGCTAAAGTTCAACTCGCAGTGTTTTCTCTCCATTAGGGATAAGATCTTTCCTTCCCTTTTTTTATTGTACGTGCAGCTTTTCCTCGGTGTACCTGGGACACCTTTGCATCCATCGGTATATCTATTGACATTGCTCTTGTCAATACCAGTAAATTTCATCAGATATTATCGTAAACAACTTGTCAGACTAATCGCGCTGAGAAGATATACCGGGGATAATTTCCTCCTTCTGTAAGACCATTATTGGCTCCTTGAACTATCCAGGCAGTGTAGTAACAATAAAATGCTGTAATGAGGAGGACATTGGAGATGATACTGGAAAACCAAAGCCTGTATTTGACATGCAAATATCAACAACAATAAGATGTGCTTACGCAATTCGAGCATTGTTCGGCCTGAAACTCACTAAATTAGTCTGAAAATTTTCTCAAAAATTTGTCGCTCAAAAACGACTTTAAATTATAAGTTTCGCCACTCATGGATAAAACTACCGCACATACAACAAGCGTGGTGAGAGAGGCTGTGTTGTAATCCAGACTAAAGGTTTTGCTGATCACCAATTAAATAAGTTCGTTTGAAACACAGTACAGTAGTCTGGGGGACAGAGTGAACTCTTAAAATTAATCTTTAGAACCATCTGCGTGAATGACTAGCCAAAGGATAAGTCTACCGATCTACAAACGTGTTTGGTCATTACAACCCTTTAGTGAGGACAAAAACCTAGCTTCTCACGGCACTTATGTTGTGAGTGTTAATTTTATTTGTGTATGTCGGCACCTTCAATTTAAAGTCGACTCCGAACGACAAATTTTTGAAAAACTTTTCATGACAATTTTATTTACTCGCAGAGTATTTGCTAGAAATCTGCTGAAATCTTTTGTCCATATTTCGTTCAGTTGGAAATGCCTGACCTGGGCTTTGAACCGAGGCCTCACGTCTAATAAGCCAACACACTACCTACAAGTCTACGATGACTGTCTACGGAGCTATTATCCCCAAAATTAAATGCCAGTAAAGCCATTAAAGAACTAGTAATTATAATTTTTTTTTTTTGATGCCCTTAAGAAGCTTACCGACAAAACCTGCATATTTAGAAGAGGACACCTAAATCAATTGCCAGCCAAACCCGGCTCAATTTGATGGAAAGAAAATATGTTAAAGGATGATATTACACACGGATAAGGATGACTTAACCCTTAACTCCTCCATATTAACCAAAATTAACCCCAATTAACTACTGATTCTGCCGACGCGAATAATAAATATCGGCATATTATCAGCATCTGCATTTTTTTTTCTTCTTTTAGAAACGAAATCGAAAATTCTAACAAAAAAAGGTGGAATTTTTTTGAAATGAAAATTAAATTAAAGA
Source organism: Sarcophaga carnaria (assembly GCA_958299815.1). Taxonomy (NCBI): domain Eukaryota; kingdom Metazoa; phylum Arthropoda; class Insecta; order Diptera; family Sarcophagidae; genus Sarcophaga; species Sarcophaga carnaria. The sequence continues at coordinate 101,184,136 of OY283149.1, read as the reverse complement.
GTATTTATGCACTAAACACAATTTATTTAATAATTTCCGGTTTGTAGTTTTTTTTACAATTAAAATAGTTCTTTTTCAAATTTTCTTCTGCCAAATTCTAGCGAAAGAATAAAAACAAAGGCTATGAAATCATTAAAAAAAAAACAAAAAAACTAAAAAATTAACAACAAAACACAAAAAACACACAATATGTTTGCAGCCATAAAAACTCTTAAATTTTACAATTCTCTTAAATTTCTTTTAAGAGAGAATAAAGAAATATTTTCTGCATAAAAAAACATATTTTTTTGCAAATTTCAAAAGAGAATCTTAAAAACTCAAACACAAACATGACATCACTGCAAAGCGAAAAAGCATAAGAAAAGGCATACAAAAAACCCATCAGAGCGAACTTAAGCTGTGAGAGCATTCACTTTGAATTGCAAAATTCTCTGCAAAACAAGAAAATTTTGCAAATTCTCACTGTAAAACACATGTAAGCGCACTCTTTTCTCACACACATTCTACACACATACACCTGTAAATTAAAAAAAAAATAAAAACAAAGCTTAACTAACATTTGAGTAAGGCAGGCACACACAAACAAACACTTGCTTTAAGCATTTGTGCTTAACGCTGCAAGAAGAAAAAAGGGAGCCTCCTTGCAATAGAAAACAAACTCAGCAGAGAGTGAGAGAGAGAGAGAAGAAGATAGACTGAGAGAGTGAGAAAAGCATGAGTAAGTTTCAGTGAGTTAAAGAGTAGTGAGTGTGAGTGTTGTTTTCGTTTTTGTTTTTATTTTCGTGTTCAAATTTGCCAAAAAACTAAAGCAAGATCTAATAAAACAAACACGTACTTAGGCACGCATATAAATTAAACACTTTCACACAAACACACACGCACACACACACACACGTTAGTAATTTGTTCTCTCTCTTCCTTTCGCTGTCACATACATACATACATATGTATGCATTAGTGAAGTAAAAAATAAAATTTGAATTTTTTTTTGGAAGAAAAATATTTCAAACAAAAAAAGCCGTTTAAAAACTAAAATTCTTAAACAAAATTAATCATTTTGTTAATGTCGATGTCGATGTTGATGTTATTGTTGTTTTTATTCTTTCATTTCAATGTGTGGCTGCCTGCCTGCTGCCATTGTTGGCCATCCAACTTAATTTTGTTTTCTCAAGTACTTGAATATTCGCTTTCATTTCAGATAAATTCGTTTGCAGCTGTTCATAAAAGAGAGTGGAAAACATGGCAAAATGTTTGCAAAAATGTTAGAAGCCGACGGCATAAAGTTTTCATTTTTTTTTTTATTTGAAAAATTTAAAATTTTTTTTTTGTTTAAATTTCTATTGAAACAGAAATATATCCACGACAACAAAATTATTATTTTTAAAGTGTTTGGAAGCGATTAAAGCAATAAGAGCACTCAGAAGCAACAAAGCCCCCTGTTTAAATGATGGGTATCTCAGCGGAACTACTAAAAGTGTTTTCAAAGCAGTTATCATGGCTATTTTCAAAGCCGAGCAATGCTTGTTGGGTGGCAGGATTTCCCTGAAAATCTCTTGATTTACTTGAACAGAGCCAGGCATGGATTAAGTCCCTAAGGAAGGCAGATTCAACTTTCGTCTTTATCCATGAATACTGAGGATTTCTAGGTGAAATTTCGGATCATGCAAAGGTAGTTCTCTTCTGGGTTTCAAGACATAGGGATATCCTTGGAAATTGCATTGATTAGGGCTATTAGGGGGAGTTCACAAACTCCTACATGTTACAGAGCATAGGTATTCCGATTGCCTCAGTTAAATTGAATATAAAATTCACTCGTTTTACATGGAGGGAGACACAATCCAGTTGGCAGCAGAAAGGTACGTGCAATATTGCTAGACTCTGCTGATCATATATGGATAAGAAGAGGACTGACTTACTTCTATCCTCAATTCGCATGGCCATCCATAGCACAAAAGCGATTCTGACGGGTCACTGTCTTTTTTTAAAGGCATACCAACTTGACTTTGCACTCCAATGACCAATGAGTTCCGTATGAGCTTTTGATCGGAGGTCATCTGACGAGACTGTCTTTCAGCTCATGTGTCAATGCTGTGCTTTTGTCATTAAAAGAGCTCTCTAATACAAAGACTGCTGCAATATGAAGATTTATTTTGAGCACGGTTTACTTTCCTCTAGGAAATGCTTAATCCCTGGATGGAATAGTGGGAAATGAGCTTAAATGCTGTCCCAAGTGTAACCTCTCCATTCAAGGGGGCGCGCCACATTACCTGACCTCGTTTAATCGAGAAAACTATGAAAGCTGAAGCCCCCTATCTTACAATACCAGTTTGTGTTGTATAGTTAACAAGAATTCTAAGCTTTCTACCAATCGGGGGCTTATGTGATTAATTTTTCGGTTTCAAAAATACGGTTGAATAATTCCAATGAAACTTTCATTTCATTATAAATCCTGGACCTTCCGGAATTTCATTTAAATGACCGTCTCTGCATTGGTTGCAGCACTTGAACCTTTTGACACACATTTCGACCTTTTTTTCTCACATTTCGTGATGATAACGAGATGAATCTTGATTTGCATATGCTCCGACGTTAAGAGATTATCCTTCGCGTAGATATGGTCTTTAACGTAGAACCATAAAGAAATGTTTAACGGCATCAGATTGTATGGTGCTGGTGACCAAATAACTTGCAAAAAAGTGAAATTACTTTTTATGGAAACTTTCTCAATCAATAAACCTAGAAATGGATCGTGTTTTGTGGCTCATGGTCCAGTTCTTAATCTTCAACTGCAAGCCAAAAAAATTTTGGTTTTCACACAACCGTAGTGCTAGATATTGAAGGTAATGGTTCAAGACGGACCAATAATGCGCACCAAACAGTCAGCTCAACTTTTTCAGAATCACCTCTGGATTCTTCGAGACTTATTATGTCCAATTTTGCTTGCTGAATAGCACTTCAAAGAGACTTCAGTTACGAAACATTTAAAAAGTGACCGGCTGTTGTGAAACTATCCCGACATTATCCTGGCATCATTGAATAATTGAATCATATCCCAGTGAATTTAAAGATGTTTGAGATTCGTAAAATTAGAAGAAAAATTGTAACTGAACACACATTTTGGACTCATTTCTAAGAAATAAACAGGCAGCCTTATACCTTCAAAGTCCTGTATGGATATCCTATATCCCTATCCTATCCCCCTGCTTTGTAGGCTTTTTGCGACACTTTGGAATACAACGTCATGCGGAGCTATCTGATATGCAAAAGTATCCCCAAGAAGCTAATCTCCCGAACTTAAGGAAGCAAATCTTAGTGTTGCTTGTTGCTAGTGGAGTACGTCATCACTAACATATTTCTTGACTCGATTGTTTGTAGAGTAGAGTTGGAGAGCGGAGTTACAAGTTAGATTCTTGATTAAGCAGACGTCATCTGATTATAGCACAGAACTATCAAATCAACAGATAACAGAAGAGGTAAGGTTAAGTCAAGACGAAAACATAACGTATTAATGAGACAAATTACGAAAAATTCTCCATTAGGAAGCATGACAAGATGTCCATACCTTCTCTCATTTGGTTAGCATTATAGCAATGACTAGTGGTTCTAAGACTGTCATTGAAAATCTCGAATCAAGAGAGACAGAGACAAATCCCTGATAGTGGAACTTACAAAAATTTTTCTTATTTTGGTCAGTTGAACCCTTTAAGTCAAGATTACACCTTAGCTTCTCATACTACCCATGTTAATTTTATCCATGAGTGGTGGGACTTACCGTTAAATGTCGCCTTCTAACCACATATTTTGGAGAAAGTTTTCATGGCATTTTGATTTCAATCTCAACGTTTTTACCAGAAGAAAGCTGAGCGGGAGTAGCTGAAAGAAGCTCCGCATTTTGTTTTGTTCGAGATGCCTTAGCTGGGATTTGAACCATGGGTTCTATTCGTTTAAGCCGACACGATACGCTGACGACAATATCGTTTCAATTAATAAAAGTATTTCGGATATTCCGAACTTGTCGATTCTAAAACGTTCTAAGCAATTGAGCCTATTTCTGTATTTGAATTTGCGTCTCTATCCATACATATATTCATGTAACAATTAAAACTGATGGTGAGTCAGGGACATGCTAATTGGATGACAGAGCAACAAGCATTCTTTCAGTGTAGAATTTTCGAATGAAATATTCTTCACCGGTGAATATCATTCCGCACTCGATTCTAACACCGAAACGATAGAGGAAAAGCTGTTATGTCCGTCAAAAAGTGACTGTTTGGTGAGTATTATGGCTTGAAGCTATCATTAGAGACGTATTTCTTTATTTATGACCCTAACTTTCAATTTAAAGCGCTACGGCCGTATGACAAACAAAAATTTTTTTCCTGCATTTAAAGATTTTGAACTGAACGGCATGTGGCTGCCACAAGATAGTGCCATGCGATCGATTTTGGCTTTATGGCATGAGAAGTTTCCATAAAGAGTAGTTAAACGCTTTATCGACATCAAGAGACCAAACAGATTCAAAAATTTTGCAACACGAGATTTTTTTGGGTCTTCCTTAAAGCCTATTTCAACGCGAATTTGAAAATCAACATTTGCCAAGTTATCGTCGAGACACCACCCGCAATATGGAAAAAAGTGGTCGAAAAAGAACTCAAACTGATCTCATTGCTGCAATATTTAAATGACATTACATTTCGCAAACAATGGTGAGGTTCAAGCGCTGTAATGGCGACTGTATCTTGTCAGTTTTCTGGCAAAAAAAAAAACTCTGAAAGGAAATAAACTTACTCTGAAAAATTTTCTCAAATATGATGTCCAGAGTCGACTTCAAACTGAAGGCAATGTCACTCCAGAATAAAACACACACAAAACGTGGGTGGTGTGATAAACTAGGTTTTAATCCTGACTAAAGGGTTGTAATAACCAGTTAGGTAAGTCAGTAATTTTGTAAGCATGCAGGCTCTAGATTCTATTTATTATTCGTTCTGTGAATTTCACAACTTGAAATTGCTTCAGCTATCTGATAAAAACAATGGAACATCATTACATTTTTATATATATTTTGAGACGAGTAAACCGAATTTCACGATTGCAACTCTGATTAGCAAAGCCCTTAAAATATGTACACATTTGCAGGGCATCAATACGAACGAATTTCTTAAGCGTTTGTTTTGGACATTAGAAATTCAAAAATCAAAAAAAAAATAAAAACGAGAAGCGAAACAAAACAAAAATTCAATCATTTTCTAAACAATAGACGGGCAAATGAATAAAAAAAACAAGAAAAATAATACAATAAAGACATCTTTTTAACCATTTTGTTCCTTAATGGTGGTGTTGTTGTTGTTGCTGCTGCTGCTGTCGTGTAGAGCCCATAATATACCTCAACCCTTAATATTCAAAAGATAAAAAGAAACAAAAAAAACATGTATTTCTCTCACATACGATTATTCGATTATGTAAGGGATATGTGTGTGTATGTATGTATGTATTATCCATATAAAATTTATTTTTTTTTTTATCAAATCAATTAAAAACAAAACAAGAGAAAATAACACTCATACACACACACACTCAAAATATGATTTTCAAACGCAAAAGCATAATCATGTTCCCATCAAAGGTAGTACATACAGCAACAAAAGTGTGTAGACATCGTTAATAATTTATTAAATTCTGTTGTTCTTGCCCTTATTAAGGAAATTATTATTTTGTTAATAAAAATAAATGAAGAATTCAATTTTTTTAATTCAGTTTCTTAAATTGTTTGCCGACTTTTAATGACGAGTGTTGGTTTGTAAAGTGTTAGGCATGTCAGACTCAAATCAAACATCAAAACGCAACAACAATAAAAAGAAAAATTATTCAAACACAATAGTCCCTAAATATGTACAGCTGTGTTCAAAATAATAGGAGTGCTACCATGTAATATTTTCAAAGATAAAATTTTTTATTGTACCAATTTACAAAACGCGATATATTTTAACGGTAGTCACAATGATATGTAAGAAATAAAGTACAAAAAAGAATCTCGTAATCACTTTAATATTTACGATGAAATTGATTCATTTCTGTGTTTGCTCCTGAATTCAGTTGATCAAAAAAATAGTGTGAGTGTTCTTTTAAAAATAAAAATATAACAGCACATAATTTAAAGAAAAAAGTGAAAAATAAGTACGGAAAAATGTAGTTAAAACTTTTTCTACAGTGATTCATATAAATTTTTGTAATAGTGGGACGAGGAAAGCACTGTACTGAAGAAAAGAGAAAACTAATTAAAAATCTTCGAGAAAAAGGCAAAACTTCTAAAGAAATTGAGGAAACCTTATGTTGCTCCAATCAAATGATCGCAAATGCATTAAAATATAAAAAAAAGCTTGAAACGCGTGGGCGCAAGCGCAAAACATCAACTGTCGATGACTGCAGAATTGTGCGATACAGCAAAATGAATCCTTCGGCGTATGCAATAAAAACTCAAAAGGATCTGAATCTTGCCGTAAGGGGCTCTACTATTCGTAGGCGTCTGATGGACAACAATTTATTCGCAAGAAGTCCATGAAAGGTGCCATTGCTGACAAAAAAAAACTGGTAGCAGCACACTTAAAGTTCGCCCAAGTTCGAAAGAAAAATGGAGAAACATACTGTGGACCGACGAAGGCAAAATTGTTTTATTTGGTGGCATTGGGTCTAGACAGTATGTTAGATGTCCGCCCAACACCAAATATAAAGCTCAGTATACACAAAAGACAGTCAAACATGGTGGTGCAAAACTAATGATATGGGGAAGGTTTTCATATAAAGGTGTAGGCCCAATACATCCAATTAGAGACATATTGGATAGGAAAGTCTATGTTGGCATTTTGAGAGAAGTGGTGTTACCATACTCCACGCCTTTAAAATGGATATTCCAACAAAATAATGACCCGAAACACACCAGTAAATTGACAAATGAGTGGTTTCGGGTTAATGGGGTAAAGGTTATGGCGTGGCCAGTTCAGTCTCCTGATCTTAATCCCATAGAACATCTATGGGGAGATGTTAAAAAGTATGTTGCAGACAAAAAAACCTTCAAATGCAGAAGAACTATGGACCACAGTGCGCGATGCGTGGCATCAAATACCTTTAAAGAGATGCCAAGATCTTATTGACTCAATGCCTCGTAGATGTGCTGAATTCATTAGAAACAAAGGTTATTCAACGAAACACTAAAATAAATTTACTATTTTGAAGATAATATCAAACTTTTGTGCCTTTTGTTTAAAAATTATTCGGTTGTTTGCTAACACTCCTATTATTTTGAACAATTAATTTTGAGAGTAAGCTTTATTTACATAAAATATTTTTTGTTTTCGTAGTATTAATTAAATAATTAAGTGTTAAAAAATTAGAAAATGAATTAGAAATAAATTTTAAGTCAAAAAAATCTGATATTTTCTTTTTTATTTTTCTTAATTTCAAACTTTGTTTTTAAATGAAGGGCTCTCCTATTATTTTGAACACAACTGTATGTAAGTAGTGCAGATGGAGAGAAAGCCTCTCTAAACATGTTCTCCTCTTATGGCATACGATACATGCATGCATGCCTGCATGCAATAATAACTGCGTATGTATTGTATTACGAGTTGCTGATGAGGTGGTGCTGGTGGTGGTGGTCATACATATGTTTTTTTTTTTCAATGCAGTATTAAACTTTCTTTCCAACCCATACATACATTCTTATACGCATAAAATATACTCAATTTTTGGGAAATTTTCATTATGGACGTGTGTGTATGTGTGTGCGTTTCTTTCCTATTTTCATTTTGTTTTTCAAACATGAGTTTGTGTTTAACAGCATAGCATATTTGTGCATGTGGCAGTGTATGTTTGTGTTTGTTTGCTCAATAAAATCGAAAATTCAACTACTCGCTCACATGCTCTCTCACACACACACACTCAAGAAGAAGAGCACACAAAAACATTAAAAAGTGAGAGTCAATCCAACATGGCTATGCAAAGTCCCCTTCATCATCGCATCATGTCGTTTCTCATTCGTATTTCGTAACGACGTGTCACTCAGAAAGATACGATTAGATTTTCTGTTGTAAGCGGTAGCAGTCAGCTAAAACAAGGAAGGGGAATAGGTCCACAAAACTCCATACCAGATCGCATCTCTCACGTACTTACTTAACGGATCATTACAACCCTTTAGTCAGGTTTACAACCTAGCTTTTCACGCCACTCAAGTTTTGAATGTTAATTCTTCTTGCAAAAATTCTGCGAGTAAATAAAATTGCCCGAAAAAGTTTCTCAAAACTGCAGGTTCTGTCACCCGTGGATAAAATTAACATACACAACATGGCTGGTGTGAGAAACTAGGTTGTAATCCTCAATAAACGGCTGTAATGATAAATTAAGTACGGTTGGTTTTATGTCGCAACATATGGTTTACCCATGTTAAAGGTTTTGTGGAGATTGTTAGGATGACGAGGCTAAGACATCGGCACAATATTTTCTTTGTAACTGCCACCGCTCTACATGAGGTTTGATTTAAGCAATCTGTTGCACATCTCTCCCATGATCTCCTCTGTCCCAAACGTATTTCACTAACAAATTTGATCAATTTCATCAGGAGTAGTGGTTGGTTGGCTTTTGCGAGGACTATGTGAGTTTCTTGCCAAGAAAAAAAAAATTAACACAGGCGATCTAATTCGTCACTAGCAGAACATTAAGGTTCCTCTGGCCTACTGAGGCCCTCTTTATCAAGAATTCAAACAAGTTTCTTATGAGTGGAATTATTTCTTATTGGACGGATGTCTAAACGTTTGACTGCGGAAAGCAGCTGTGCATCATTGTGCGTGGGAGTAGACGCATCGTTTCCGCCCGTGCTTTGAGCACTGTGGAGTATGCCATCATGGCGAAACTCTTGTAAAGCCCTGGACTATAGTGGAAAGCTGCTGAAAGAAGTTTTCCTCAAAGAAAGATTTTCAAAACCTTGAATTTTGATGATAAACTTTAGACAGCCGAACGAGCAGATAGGCATGTTCCTTTAGGCACTGGAAGTTATTTTAAATGTAAACAAAACAATATATCGCCACGTGGTGTAGGGTATTAATTATTGACATGAGAGAGAAAGGGAGAGAGAGAGAGAGAGTTGGTCGGCATGTATGTTGAAAATAAAGAAGAGTAAACAGCAGTAGGCGGCTTAGGAAATGCATTCACCAACCTAAAGGCCATTAGGAGAGTAACAAGACTGGCTAGAAATGTTATGTGTACGTATGTGAGTGTAACTAATACACTCACTGCACTACACATCCATTTAAGTGAGCTACGACTTAGTGTGTATATAACAACAGCTGTGGTCGTCGAATTAGAAACAAATATTATCCGTTGTGATGAAAATAAAGGGAATTTGAAGTCGAAACTTCAAAGTTCTTTAAATATTAAATAAAAGGAGAGCACACAGTTGAAGTTAATGTGGTAGCAACAGCTGGCAAGACACCATCATTGGTGTACAGAGGACGCGTGCTTGGAAGGCTTGCATTTCAGGCAACTGTGTTTCGGTGTATATAGTCATGCGCTGCTCGTTAGAATAAGGTGAGAATGGTAGTTTGGTAAATCCAAGTTTTCTGAGAGACTCGAAACGATGGCCAACAAGTCCAGATTAATCGATCCCGAGAAGCAGCCATAAAACTGAATGAATCTAGCAATTGATCTGATGTCAAGAAACGGTAGCTCCGTTGAACTATCAAGAAAAGGCATACCGAAGGAGAGGACCTAGAGACGATCACTGGCATATACATAAAGTAGACTTTACTCTATCTCAAGTTCCTTGGCCGTTCTAATAATTTCGATAGAAACGTTATAACGCAATGAAATTTGATTGAACACAGTACCATTAATACAATGCTACTGAAGAGCAACGAAATAGAATCGTTCTTGAAGCGTTGCATTGCGAATGATGAAAAAATGGTTGAAAAAAAAAGAATATGAAACAGAAACAATCATGCTTGAGGCACAATTATGCTCCTTAAATAATTTTAAGAGCAATATTGCCCTCTCAAACAAAGTTATTTTGATCATTTCGTGGGAAAGTTTGCTACAATCTAAAGAAACTCTTTTTTTTTCATTAATGTTGACTTCTTGATCGTTTAAATTCAATCTAATTTATTGTAAAATATTGACATTGAACTCTTACATCCCGTGGATTCCACTTTCTTTTTTGTGCTCAAAAGTTGTAAATTTTTTTGTAATTTTTTTTGTAGTTTTGCATAATTTTGTAAATTGTGTTTGTATTTACTTACCCAAGTTTTTTTCTGCCATTTATGATGCCTGCTTTATGCTAATTGCCCATCTTTTTTCGTCATGTTACATCCAGAACATCATTCTTGCTTTTCTTTTGGAGCACGTTGCTTACCGTGCTCCACTTGATCTCGCATTTCAGCATCTTGTTTACTAAGTATGTTGTCAGCAATAAAATCGCCATGGTTTGGCACATTTTGAGAATGAAAGGTGGACAGTCGAACTTGTCATCTCCAAACAAACCAAGTATGCGGGATGATAAACGGCAGCCTGCATTAATTTGAGAGATCAAGACTGCTGGATGCTGTTATGTACAGAGAACAGCAATCAAAAGTTTGTCTACCGTTATAGCAAGCCAGAGCATCTGTATGTTTATGCCATTTAACGAATTTTGGCTTACAAAAATTGGCTCCATTACGGACTGATTTTCATTAAAATTTTAAACACAGTCAGACTCATCGTTTTCCATGTCTTTAATTATCCAAATGTTCCAGCTGAAGAACAACAGTTTGAGATAGTTAAACAAAACAGGATATTACTATTGCAACGAAACAGTTCCCATCAGTTCAAATCAAAGCTTTTTAAGCTCGGTTCTGGTTCCTGGCTCAATCACAGATTGATTCATTCTGAAATAATCATAGTATTTTATGGTCATACTTTGGCTTCACAAGGTTTTAGAGGCTTTCAATGAAGTCGTGCATCTTATACAAGCAGTTTTTAAGCCGCTGAGTTGTGGTCAGAGCTGAAATTGCCAATCTACCTTCTCAGTGTGTTACTTTCAGCAACTACAGCTACGTCAAATCGAATGGCCAATCTCTATGGAAACTTCTCATTTAATAAAGCCAAAATCGATTATGTTTTGTGGCGCCATCTTATTGAAACCACATACCATCCAGTTCACTGCACTAACAGGTCAATAATGTTGGTTGCCAGAGACGGTTTCTTTCCGCACAACATCTGATGCAGTTGTATTGACTACTCCAGCAATACTTTTGGTTTTAAAACAGAAAATTGTTTGTAACAGTTTTTCACCGATAAGCCCCACAGGCTCTACAGCATTGGGAGCCATGAAGCTGCACCTAAAATGACAAAAGTTTATGGTTATTAATGACCCGTATGCAATTGATTAAAATTTATTTGATTTTCCAAACACCCCATAAATTCTTGATGAACTGATGTTTTCAATTAATTTTCTAGTTTTTATTTTTTTAAATGTTTCTAAAAAAAAAATTTAATAAAAAATTTAATAAAAAAACTTTATTTTTATAAAAAAAAATATGTTTCAATTAAAATTTTTATTCTCGTATTTCTAATTAGTTAACCAAGGCTAAATGTATACAGTACATGCAGAGATACAAAAGCATATAAGCATTAGCTTAGACGACGGTGCACCGTAGTATATTTGGCTAAAAATCTAATAGAAAACAACCATTAGGCCCTTTACCTACACCCACAGAAACCAAAACAAACAAAGAAAGAAACATGCCTAGACACTCTCTAACCAACCAGACAACCAACCACCCTCTCCCATTCGTGCACAGCAAAATACACGCACGAATAAATACATTCTCGTACAACGTAAACGAAAATGTACATACGTATGTATCTATGTTTGTAGTCCTGTTTTACAGACATTTTTGTTTTTGTTTTTTTTTTGCATGTCCCTTTATATGTTCGATGTTTTCATTTTCGTTTGCTTTGTTTTTAGTTTCATTTGTGTGTGTGTGTAAGTGTAAGTTTTCTTTTGGGCCTGCGTTGCTAAGGGTTTCCTTTGTTGGTCTGTCTACAAGGAATCGACACACACACACACACACTTTCTCTCTCTCTTTCGCTCTCTCTTTTACGCATACACACACACACACACGAACGCACAAAACACCGAAATAAATAAACTTCAATTCACTTTTAATAGAGATGATGGAGAGAGTTAGTGTGTGAGAAAAGCGCCTACACATTAACACAGGCTTTGCTAGCCCTTAGCAAGCAAGCAAATAAAGTCTGTGAATGCATGCAAAGTCATTATAACGGTTTTTTCTTTCTCTTTGTTATGTTTGTATATAGAAAAGTATGCATGTACATATGTGCATACGAGCAGTGTGTGCATAACAAGTGCGTTTTTAATTTCTTTAATTTGTCTTTTGATTTCGTACCACACTCAAGTTGTCTGGAGTCACACAACAAAGGCGGAAAGGATAAAAGGAATTTCTTTTTGCTTTATTTTCTTGTTGTTGTTGTCGTTGTTTCTTATGCGTGTTGTGTTATTTTGTTTTGCTCGTTTTATTCGCATTATAATATGCATGTGTTTTTCTTTTCTTTTCTGCTTTAGTATACGTGAGCTAATTTATTAAACTTGCTCTCTCTCTCTCTCTCTCTCAATCAATGTTTTTCGCTCTCTTCTTGTTAAACAGCATGCTTACTCTTCAAACGGTGTACATATTTCCTTTTCAAAGCAATGTTCAAAACTCATTTAATTTTATTTCATTTTTTTTTATGTAACATTCGCTCTTTGCGTGCTTTCTCTCTGTATCTCTCTGCCGCTCTCTCCCTGTTTGACTACCTAGCCCTTCTACGGTTGTTACTTTCTCTAAGGCATTGCCGTCTATAAAGTATTTAAAATATGTTCATTCATCCCGTTATTGTCCTTTGTCCTGCACTTTCTTTTTACGTAAGTTTTGTTTTTTTTTTTGTTTCTTTTTTGTTAAGAAACTGTTACTTTTTTCCTTTTTACAACAACAAATAAAATAAAAATATTTACCGTTTTAAGTATGTGCAGATGTGCTTACTATTCGTTAAGAAAAATGAAATTTTTGTGTGCCCCTTCGTCATTTACCGTTTTGCCAGAAATAACCGTTAGTTAAAGCAAAAAAAAAAAAGGATGAGTGTTTGTTATTTTTTTTTAATTTTTGTGTGTCTTTAGGGTTCGTAAGTTAATGAACTCATTTCGTTTTGTTGTTGTTTTTTTCGGGTTTTTTTTGTGTGTTATTTTTGGGCTTTCTTCAGTACTCAGTGTCTGAATTTCATCATCCTCATCATCATCACATTCGTTGGTTGTGCCATCTAAAGTTCATTGTATTGTTATCGTGTTTAATTTTACTTTTTTTGTGTTGTTGTTGTTTCTGTTTTTTTGGGTATAATTTTCATATTATTAAGCACACACACACACATTAATGTGACTGACGTTCATAAGGATTCAGTTCAAAGACTTATCGTTTAAAGACTTTCATGAATTTTTGGCTTTAAGGATTTAAATTCAAAAAAAAAAGAGAAAAACTTTAAGAAATTAAATTCAATGCCAAGACATCGTTACTACAACCTTTATTTAATATTCTAAACATTGGAAAATATTATAAGGAATAAAGTTTTCTAACCCACATTAAAGGATCAGACATTGCTACAATTTTTTTTGGCAACTTCTAGAGTCAACTTCCGCTTTAAGGTGGATTTAGACGATCACACAAATTGTACGCCATATCAAATTCTTGCGCAGAAAAGTGTGGATAGTATCGTGTAAGCATAAAAAGAAATTTTGGATTGAAATTTAGCAGCTGTACGGTTCCCTTCGGTCTTTGAAAATTTTCAGAAACCATCATACTTCATTAGATCAAGTATGCATTCATTTTACCTTGTTTTGATTTTTTACCAACAATTTAAATGAAGAAAAGGTTTGTCGTGAAATTGTTTGCTCTCATTTGTAACATACAAATGAAATTCTGTACTACTTTCTCTCTGACTTCACGTGACCTTATCGTGTAAATTGACCTTTATTATCATATCCGCTGTTTGTAAGTCCAACAATATTATTCGACAACATCTCAGACAAGGCTGTTTGCTTTCGCTGTTGATGTTGTGTATTGTAGAAAACACAATCTCCTACCGCGAGAACACATAACATTGTATGCAATTCCATATGGCAGAATATTTGACTAGAGATGCTCGATTATACGAATGAAAAATTAAAACGAATGAAGTTGGTCGCAGAATAATTGAAGTCAAAACATCTGGTAAAATAATCCCCATACCTGGCTAACATTATTCCGCAACGATCGGTTTGTTGGCAAAAAATTACATTGGAACTCGCACAATTAAACTAATGTTCAGATAACAATAAATAAGGATCTTATCATTCATTCGGAATCAAATCACTACTGTTGGTAGCTATTCGAATGTCCTATGCTCTGCCCGTTCTAAGATGTTTTTGTATGTTTCGTTCAAAATTGGACATAGGTATTCCGATTGCCTCAGTTAACTTAGATACTTTTTATTCGCTCTTTATACAGGGAAGCTGAATCCACTTGCAAGACCCCGGAAGACTCGTATGGACATAAAGAAGACTGACTCACTCCTGTTCTTCAATCGCATGGTCATATATCGTACAATAACAATTCTCATGGGCCACTGTCCTTTTGGCATTTCGGCACATGATTTCCGCAGGAGCTGCTTTATGTGTCAGTGCCCTACTCTTATTATTAAAAGACGGAGGTTTTTAAGATCCCAATGTCTGACATCTTGGCCGCGAACTCTAATATAAAGGTGACTGCAATAGCAAGAAGGCCTTATCTTGAAGTTGACATCAAAACCTGTACATACATATGTATGTACATATATTGTGCTCTACAATAAATAGGAGATGTGGTTGCTTGTATTATCGTACAACATTTACGTACATGACTGCGCGCAAAGAATACATCTTTGGGGAATATTATCATGGGATAGCACAGGTATAGCATATCAAATCCAAGACTGTGTAGAATCATTTCAAAAATACTGGCTACCCAAAGAAGCTCACAAGAACTAACGCACAAAAATTATAAATTTTAGAACTGAGACCGTGGTTTATTCATCTCAACTCTCTGAGAGTAAATAGAATAAAATTACGATGAAAAGTTTCTCAAAAAATCGACTTTAAACTGTAGATGCCGCCTCTCATGGATTAAAATTAACGCCCACAACATATGACCAAGTAAGTAAGAAACTTTGCTGAAACTCAAAGAAAGCAAAACAAGTCCGAAGTGGTTCAGAATGAAAAAATGCTACAACAACTGCAACAAGCATAAGAGAAAGGATTAAATAAAGGAAAAAATTTAAATAATTGGTCACAAGTAAATAATACCACCTTGTTTCAGTTTAATTAATGAACTTTTTCAGACCAAACAAATAACTACATATTGTACTGTAACAGGTTCTAGACTAATAGGGTTACCATCTGTTTATATAATAATTTTGATCATTGATCGCCATATTCTTTCCGTAGAGGTTCTGATGCCTTAAATTTTTGTGATATTTGTTCTTGACATTGTCCTTTCTGGGGTAGCTTATCCCCCTTGGTCAAGAGGTCTCTTAAATGGTAGATTTGTAAGGGGATTGATGGCTCTGAGTCACTTGAACAATATTCAATGGAAAAGAAATGATAATCAAAGTTTGGCGACCCTCCCCGCAAACAATTTCAAAATCTAAATTGTTGCCAAACAACAATATTACGTTGAGTGTTTGCAAGCATTAAGGAAGTATTTTCCATTATAGGCTGTTATTACTTGTCCAAAGGATTTATGATCTGATCCCTGTTGCAAACAGCACTATGAAAAGGTGACCAAAACTATTTCTGTGGTCCAATGCAGTTTCAATCAATGCGGCTTCACCTAAAAATCACTGCCCCTGCATGGAAAGTTTTCAAGCAATCACCGTGTGGCACTTACGGTGGCATATTTCAGTGCCAGCCAATCAAACAGTCATTGAACTTTACTGGGCCTAGTTTTTCGCGCTAATAAACCATAGAAGCTGTACTGTACTGCGTTGGAATTCTATAAGGCATGCATATCATAAACTTATTTACGAATAAAGAAAATTTTATTTGAAAAATTAACCAAAAAAACAAAAAAACCCAAGGAATACTTTCTTCAATGATGCCATATTAAGAAGGAGAAGAACAACAATAAGTAGGGGAGGTATTATGTTGCATTGTTATCCTTTTTTGGTTTCCTTTTTTCATTGTTCGTTAAAGTTAAGAGTTCTGCTGCTGTTTGACATACTTTTTCTTGCCATCCATGCTGGCGGTACTTCTGTGCTTCTTAAAGTTTCTTTCGTTCGTTTGCTCGCTCTTTCTTGTGATTTTGAAAAGTTTTTTTCTGGTTTTTTTTTCAAAGAAAAACTATTTCAAGGAAAACTTCTTCTGCCAAGCAAAGTCTTGTTCTTCTCTAAGTAAATAACATTTATATGTATGTATGCGAACATATGTATACACATTCTATATACATGCATACGTAGTATATGTATACATCTCGTCTTCTTCTATTATTATGTCTGAGTATGTTGTCTGTCTGTCTGTCTGTCTGTCTGCTTGTTTTATGTCGACATTGTCTGTCTAATAAAAGTTTTTCATTTTTATCTCAACAAAGTTTTGTTGAAAGTACGACACTTTTACTTTCAATTTTCATGGTTTTTCCCTTAAACACACACACACACACACACACACACACACACATGCTAATGCAAATACAAATAAATGTAAATAAATTTTCTTGTATGGAATGAATCATAGAATGAATGAACGGAGCAGTAGTGAATGCTGCAGATGCTCAGTAAGTCAGTCAGTAACTCTTTAATATTTTCGCGTGGCATCTATGTTTGTATGTTTGTATGTCAGCAATTCCAAAACCATAAACCACATACAAACAAACTTTAATTGCTTTAAAATATTTGCGTAACTTTCTCTCATAACTGCAGTTCACTGCAGACATACTTGATTGACCTGTTTGAGAGGACTCTGCTTATGAAATCCTAATCCAGGATGTAAAAAATTGATTTACGTTCTGAATAAAGATGTTCTCGAATCGTAAACTCGGCATTTATTCTTATTGCCATCGCCTATGGGATATTCATTCTGCGCGCTGTGTCTTTGCAGTCGAGCCATTTTATGATTTTCGTTTCGATATCGAAATGATTATACATCCAAAGGCATATGCCATCGGCATCTGCTTAGTCCACGCGCTATGTCGTATTGCGTGTCGCATTATAGTGTTCAGTGCTGAGTTTATATTTCTTCAGAATTCCTGGTTAATCTCTGTGACTTGTTTTCGTTACGTTTCAAACGCCCGTTTTAAAATCGATGGAGACCTGCCGCTTAAACTCCAAAGAAGTACGCTCGGTATGGTTATCGGGGTCACCACGGGGTATTGCATTATGGGTACTCATGCAAGGCGTACTGGTCTTAAACGCTTGGCAAGGGATTGTAGCACAAGTTTCAGAGATAAGAAGTGAAGAAGAGGAGACTGTTCTTCACCTGTCTGGTATACATGGCAAACGGTTTCTGCACAAGCCCCAATGATAGGGAAGAAGAGGAGACTTCTTCTTAACCGGTCTGGTACACATGGCAAATGATTTCTGCATAAGCTGCAGAAATGAGGAAAAAGAGAAGATTGTTATTCACCTACTGGGTAAATGTTCAGCACTATGTCGTAAGAGAAACCTGAACGTGAGTGCCTATTACATGGAAAATTTGGAGTTGTTGTAACGGATTGTCATTAGCAGTCTGAGTCGCTTCAGCAGAAGCTTCGGGTACTTTCGGGACAACAGTATAAAGAAAAACTGTGGCGACACAAAAGACCCTAAGCAGTCTAAGTGAACCCAAAGGGTATGGACAAGACCAATTAAAGCGGCAAGACGCAATCAACTATTTTGACTTCAATGTAATACGAAAACTGTTTATATGGCAAGTTTATTATAAAAATTTTCTATTAAAGGAGTCGATAAGTCTTCTATTGCTAATGTTCAGCATCCTCTCTCCCCCTTTTTCTTACGCCTTGAGATCCTTTTACTTTCTTCTGTGTTTGTCCCAATATTCATGGTTTTTTGGCAGATCTTTAAACAAATCTGACTTCTTAATCAAACAACTTTTATAATCAACAAGCTTTTGTGGTCTTGCGGCGGCACTTCATGATTCTATATCAGGCTCATTCATTTTATTGTCAATTTGTAAGTAATCGAGCAATCAGTATAAATCGTGTCCTTGCCAAACACTCCGCATAAATTCCTTCGTCATCAAGCCAGACTTCGAAGTCGTTTGTAGAGGATGATCGGTCTGCGACCATAAGATTTCTTTCCTTCAATATTCATGTATTAAATCCATTTTTCATTGCTTCTTATGACCAGCTTCCAAAATAATTTGAGTTTTTACGATTGAAAAAGTAACGTCTCTTCCATTCTTTTTCTTAATAGCTTCGTTCAATCTTTCTTTGAGTTGTAAGCAGTGAGCTCAGAATTGTTGGCTTCGCCGGGTTGAAACTGTTCATGGTCGGTGGATAAAATTGTTTTTCCATTCGACATTACTTTTTGGTCCAGTAATTTAGGCTTTGAAGATTTTTTTTTCGGGGGTTTAACGTTTGATCAGCAATTCACTGATGAAAATTCCTTTCATCACATGTTTTTCGCATTAATTCGTGCAGCAAGCTAACATCGAGCTCGTTTTAGTAGTCCACGTTTACAAATTGATTCCAAACTGTAATAGATTTCGTCGCCTATTTATTGTTATCCACCTATTTAAGTGGCCACAGTGCGTTGCGTGTTTTTTTTCCAAAACTGTTTTGTTGTTGATTTCGTGGGGTTTCATCAGTGATTCACTAATAAAAATTCGATCAATTAAATTCCTTTACGTTAATCGATAGGGCACTGAAATTGATTCCCAACAGTCATGGGCGCATCAATCGTGCACGTATGTATATTCTCGATCCATTGATCGACCAGAGCGAAGCACATCTTTAACATTGAAATGCTTGAGAACAGTACAGAGCAATTCTGTCTTGTGTCTAGAGAGTACCATTCACCCTTTTCTCCTTTGTTTCTACATTTTTTTCGTCCCCTGAAGGAACAAACACCATCGATTGTAGAGCTGCCCTTTAATATAGACATCAACGCCATCTATTGACAAAAATCAGCGAATATTTACCGCATAACCCTATGCAAACAACTCAAAACGGGAGCACAAAATGAAATTTAAAAACAAACAAAAAATGAAAATGGCCTTTAAAATAGCAAAAAAAAATTTAGAAAAGAATTGGAAATGGCATCCTAGATATACAACACAAGCACACGCACATGGAATGCTTGTGTAAAAACAGTATTAAGGGATGAGGGTAGCAAAAGAAACCAAGAAAAAAATAAGAAAGAAAGAAAGAAAATGTTAAGCAATGCTAATGGAACGACGACTCACTGACTCCATTACCTCTGGTAGGGAGAAAGAAAAAAATAGTAAAGCCCTGTCTGTACTAAGGTAGCGTAACGTAATGTGACGTACCCTGACATAATGTAAGATGAGGGTGCCAACTATTTAGGGGTTGTGAATACAATGGCCGTCATAAACTGTTTTTCGTTTCTTTTCTCTGTGTTCTCTCTTCTCTTACTCTTTAAGGAAGTGTTTCTATTGAAACGTGCGTAACGTAATTATTTCTACACACACACACACACACACACAACACTCATAAAGCATAAGAAATAGGGCTGTTTACAGAGGATCAAAGGCTCATGGCTATTGAGGGTGACTACATTCGCACGCACTCTTTATGCCTTCGAATGTTAGAATATAAAGAGAAGATATCAATCAACAAAACCTATACGACAAAGAAAAGAGGGTGAGAGAGAGAGAGAGAGAGAGAAGGATTATAAGAAAATCATAGAATAAGCAAAGAAATAGGCAGCAAGCAAACACAATCAGTGTTGCCATATTCGTAAAATTAATTCGTATAAAGAGAAGTGAAGATTCTTCTCATACCATATGGATTCAAGTGAGTGGTGCAAACTTCTGCAAAGCAACTGCAATAGAAATGGTTTTAGTCTTGAGTCTGATAGAAGTAACCTGCCCTCTAAAAAGGCTATGAAAGGTGGGAAGTAAAATATTTAACAACAAGCAGAATCAAATTGCGATAAACGAGGTATCCATTTCGTGATTTCAAAAGCAGTGATCTGGCAAGGCTAACAGCAGTTAAATATTTTTCAACTAAAGTGTCATTCACTTAGCAAAAGTGTTTCCCTTTGCGAATCTGACGAGTATTTAAAACCGCCTACTCTGCATTGAGGATTCTAAAGTGACCAGCGTTACGGGTTGATTATGGTCGTCATAATTAGCAAAACTATAAAGAAATTTTAAAAGGCTAGAAGCGCAGCACTACATGCACCGCATGATCACAAATACCGCCTCTCTTAGGGAAAATGAGGAGGTAAATCCAAATTTTTCGATTTTTTGCCATTCTCAACACTTGGCGCTAAATTACGTATCACTATGTTCTATTTCGCCATTGGATTTGTACCGATTTTTTCATCCAGTTATGCGTACAATTAAACCTTCTAACCATTTACAACGACGTAGACATACATGTTGATTGGATGCTAGAGCAACAGCTTTTCAATGTAGATTTTTCAAACAAAATGGCTCTCCCTCTGTGGGTACTTTAACAAGCAAAATTGCCGCATCAGAGGCTCGGTGATACCTAAAATGATTGTGGCACAGCCTTTGCATCTAGAGAAAGTTACTATATTGTGCGCATTATGGTCTAGAGATCTCATTGGGTCGTATTTTTTTATGAATATTTTCCTGAAAGGCGGACAAACATCAATTAAGAGCGCTTTGACCATATGCAATTAAAGATTAAGGACTAGACGCAATGTGACTCTAACAAAATGGTGACACGAGCCATACAAAACGATCGATTCTAACTTCATTGCATGAAAAGTTTCCAGAAGAAGATATTTCACGTTATTGGCAACCTCAATTAGTCACCAAAATCAAGGGATTTGAAGCCATTGATGCCATCTTTTGTGGGACTACCATTACATAATACGTATAACAACCAACTTATTCAACACGAGATGCAAGCGCTTCGTACTTAAGCCTAATTTACACGATATGTGTTTACATACTTAAAGTCAAAGAGAAATTATTACGGAATACCATCCGTATTTTTAAAATGAAAGTAAAAATCTTACGACAATTGTTTTGTTAAAACAAAATCGCTTTAAATTAATTTAAAAAAAAAACATGAAATTTTTTTTTTATTTAATGGCAACACTTATTACCTACAATATAAGTATGTACGTTAAATACTTACTTCCACACACAATCAATGTATATTGAGTTAAAACCTCTCTCTCTCTCTCTCTCTCTCACTCTGCCTCATTCCCTCCGTCTCACTCTGCCTCTCTTTATCTAGAAAACATTAAAAACTCAATGCTCTCGTATGTTGTGCAACGCATTTACAAACTAAAGACACACACTTCTCTCTTACTCAATTTGATAAACAATCGAAAATTCTCCACGTACAACACGATACAAAAGACACTCGTGCACACACATTGTTAGTGAAATGCACACGAAATGAGCCGCAATAATAACAACAACAACGAGTGGAGTAGTTGCACATGTAAAAAGTGGGTTGGGTTTGTGTGTTGAATTCTTCTTATGTGTTGTTATTGTTGCTCTTATTGGGGGGATACACCATGTATACATGTTACATGCATTACATAGAACAAAAACGACAACAACATGTGCTGCTGTTTCGCACACACATGTTGGTTTTGCTGTGTTGAGATGTGTTGTGTTGTGTCGTGTTGTGTATACAAGCGAAACACACAGTCAAAAAAAAGTGCAGTGCAACTAAATTTTCTTGTTGTTGCTGTTGTTATTGTTTTATTGCTTTGCTTTTTGTAAATACATACCATATTGGCTATTTAGTATGGTATTGTATTGTTGTTGTTATTTATTTGTTACTCTCCCAACTAATCATTGTACATAGACCTAGTCGTCATCAACGTCGTCAATTGCGTCTCCTTCTATTAAAGGCCGATGCATAAATTTTGTTTTTTTTTGTTTGATTTTCTTTACTAAATATTGTTGGTATTGTTGTTGTTGTCGTTGTCATTTGTTTTGTTTTGTTTTTTTTTTTGTTATTATTAAACAACAACATTTAATGTGTGTAAATTTTAAGCCTCTTCTACATACAAGTCACATGCGACTGCATGTTGTGTGTATCCAATAACATCGTTTAACCGACGTTGTCAACGTAGTGGTTTTGGTGCACCGGTTTTAGTGCTTTTTTCTTCTGGAGACTGTACGAGAAATCGTTTGTTTTTAAGGATACGGATTGGCCCAAGCTGTTGTATCAAATCTGCAACTTTTTAATAAAATACTGCGGGCTCCTCGATTTGGTCCTTTCAAAGTACATCCTCTTCCATCCGATCAACATGACCAAGCCAGTGTAGCTGCTGTATGTTAATTCGCTGAGCTCATACAGCTCTTTGCTGAATCGAATACATTCTTAGGCAGGTCTTTTCTCTTGAATAATTTTCAGGCTGCGGCATTGGTTCTTAACAGCGACCATGCTTCTGCCATATCATTGGCCGAAGCCGTCCTTTTACATCCAGACACAGACACCACACTTAAGATTGTCGTTGAATGCCGAATGTCTCTGAAGCAGATAGCGACACATTTTGCTGACTACCATCATGGGAGTTCCTGAACATGGCAACACTAAAGGCAACAAAGGACAAAGCAGGAAAAGATCTCACTCAAGCTCTACTCATTTCAAACCGAAAATAAATGGAAAATTTAAACAACTTGTATAGAATCACGGTGAATCTAGCCCATCGTAGATAAATATGCAGAACAAGGTTTGCTTTCAACCTAAACAGAATAAAAATCTAAGGAAACTTTCCACTTTTTGAAAAAAAAACGCTTTATGTTACAATTCTGCAACTTGTTAAACAGTTAGCAACACTGAAACATTACATTGCCGTTAAAAATAATGCTGATGGAGTTAAAACGTGCACTGGCATGCAATTGTGTGAGAGAAAGAAAGAGAGAGAGGGCGAGAGAGTGAAGAGCAGGATGCGCTACTATAGCTACAAACATATTTATTTACCTGCCATATACAATTAATACTTTTACTCACATAAGCCATGTGTATGGATTTATCGAATAGGCCAGTGGTTGCTGCATTCAGAGAAATCAATCCTTAACTTTACAAAGATTACGCACACACATACATATTCTCATACATATACGAATATAAGTACATAAGAAATAGTAGGTATATAAATAGAAAGCATGAACCATTGTCCGACCACACACAATAGGCACAACTTGGCAATTTTTTTATTTTTTCAATTCAGTGTTACGATACTCAAATAATTATCGCCATTACTGGCGTGTTTGTCAAGGCAGGTGATGTGGCCAAATGTATTTAGAATTTAAATAATATCTCCTTGAGTATTTTTAATTTAAATTTTTTAACGAATTTTCTCCACAAAATTTGTGACTGTTTTGTTGTTGTCATGATAAAAAAAAAACATTTTTAATTTATCGAAATTTTTACTAAATATTCGATAAATAAATATCAGTTTTTCTAAAGAATTATACATAAAAATGTTCGTTTAATCCAATTTTCTAAATAATTGAGTGCCTCAAAAGTATTTGATAAAGCAAAATTTTCGATAAATTTCATCGAGGGCAATTTTTGCCTTTTTAAATTTTCTGACGATGAATACATATATAAAATTTTAAAAAAATTAAAAAAAAATTATAAAAAATTTTTGGATAAAAAACGTTTTCGATAAAAAAAAACTTTTTCGATAAAAAAAATCGTTTTCGATAAAAACAAATCTTTTTCGAAAATAAATTATTATCGAAAAAAACCAATATAATCGATATATCGATAGTTTTATGTATGTATAATCGGCCAGAAAATCGAAAAAAGCAATTATTTATTGATAAAATTTATTTTATATACATAGTTATTTAGAGAATCTGATAAAAATAAAAATAGAATAAATAAAATAAATTTTAATCGATAAATAATTTTTTTCGATTTTCTGATCGATTATATACAAAATTATCGATACATTTAATCCACCAACAATTAGTGTACTTAGATCTATGAAATATTATTATTTTATATCAAAATAATTTAAAAAAAATTCGATAAAATAATCTTTTTCGATAAAAAAATTTCGATTTTTTTTCATTGGATTTTCTAAATAATTATGTAAATAAAATAAATTTTATGAATAAATAATAGTTTTTTTTTTCGATTTTCTGGCCGTTAAATATATAAAATTATCGATAAATTTAATGGACAATTAACTAGTGTACTTAGTTTTTCTAACAGATTGTATACAGAATTATCGATAAATTTTTTATTTTATTAAATATTAATATTATTTTAATTTGTTACAAATTAAAAGCAAAAATAATCGTACTTGCAAATAATATTCGATAAATATTTTAATAAAAATTTAAAAATGAAAAAAGCATAAAGTTTTCGATAAATTTTATCGACAAGAAAATTTCTGACAAACTATATACAAATATCGAATAAGAAAATATTATTCTGTGTGTGAAGGTAAAATCGAATTTGAAAATCCAAGACGCAATCCAAAATGTTTAGCAGCGCCACATTTCGCATTAACAAAGCATAATTATCTCTTAACAGAATGAAATTTGCCATTAACAGAACACTGTTAGCTGTTTAACAGTATCGATCTGAACAAGCCCACTTGTTTAGAAGCTAATTTTAGGACAAATACTAGGTCTATGAATGGTTCCAAGGCCTTTTAATGGTATTGAGGAAATTTGCTCAAAAAAATAATAAATTTTTGTTTGCAAATTCTCTAAAGATCTGTGGCCATTTTGGAACATATGGGAAATAGAACACCTACCCTACTATATAGTAATCCAGAGGGTCCGGTCCTCTTTCGAACCGTGGTAGTGGGATAGCTGTAATTATTTTAGGATTTAAAAAAAATAATTTTGAGAAATTTGATCTTTGGTCAAAAATATATGAAAATTCTATACAAGATCAGTGGCCATTTTGAAACGTAAAATTTTTTTTTAAAAACTATTTTTGTTTTTCTCAAAGTCAATTCTCATAATCTTGGATAAATTTTTTCAGTACTTTTTCATTAATTTTATAATTATGTAGAGTGAGTTTTTTTATATAATACGGCCTGTACAACTCTGTAACGAAAACAATTCTTATGTTGAATGGCCAGTAGATCGTCGGTTGTTTGAAGATCAAACAATTTTGATTTTCATTCTACTGATGAAAAATACAATGCTACAATAACAATTTATAAGTAATTTTCGTTGGAAAAGAGAAACGAATGAAGAAGACGACTAACTGTTGATTCAAGTAGTTGTAAAAAAATTTGTCGATAAAATTTCGGCCAATTTTATTTTGCTATACAGAAAACTTTCGAAAAAAAAACTTCATTGTATGTATATATATATATATATATACAATATATATATATACAATATATATATATATATATATCGAATATATGATAATATGTTTCAATAAATAACTTCATTCAAATCTTACCAAAATAATGAAAATGCTGCACAAGTTGTATTCATTGACTAATATCTCCGATACAAAAAATCAAAAAAGCTTTTGAAAAAATTAATGCCCGACGTAATACCATTCGAATATGGCCATAAACCGTGTCTTTTACACTTTGAGGTTTCAGTTTCGTGGGTTCTTTATTTTATTTCTTAATTTCAATAATTTTGTCGGCCCGTGTTAAAAAATTAATTCGCAAAATATTTTATAATAAAAATACTTTCGTTAAAATTACGATAATTCCACTTTTTACGCATTAAAATCACTGCACTACACTACAATTCCAAGAATTTATTTTATGATCAATAAATTTACAATAAATTTTCTTTACATAGAATATTTTCAATAAACTTTTACTAAAAAACCACTTATAATTACACAATTTTCGATAAATTTTCATTATAAAATGATAAAAAAAAAAGTTTTATTTTTAAGAAAATTTTCTTTTATATTGTAACGCGTACGAGAACAAACTAAACGAAATTCAACATACAAGTTAAAAGTTCAACATCTAGAAAACGCTAATCGTACGGTAAATAGGACATGCAGCAACAAATACGTTGGAATTTATAAGAAGGGAATAAAACAGAGATTAAAAATTTCCAACAGCAGCAACAATTTGATGGAAAGATCATAAAGTTACCAGATATAAATAAATAAAGGAGTTTAAGGTACGTATGTGTATTATTACAGAACTAGGATTACAAAATTTGAAAGCGTACATTTTAAAAGTAGCAAGATTCCATCATTCCTGTGTGGAATATTTGTAAGAAGCCATTTTTTCAACAACAATATTTCTTGGTGCGTTGAGTACAAGCCTTACTTATCTTAAGATAGAAAATTTATCGAAAATTTCTAAAATTAAAATTATTTGACAATATTGCGATAATTTTTTTATGCTGCATACGATAGCAATTACGATATATTCGTTTTATTTTCTGTATACGAAATATCTGTTAGAATTTAATAAAAACTACTTCATATAAAAAATTTTCGACAAACCTTGATAATTTTCTATATTTAGAAAAACTCTCGATTAGTAATCTTTATAAAAAAATTAAATCAAATTTCTGAGGAAATCTGATATCATTAAAAAGAAATATATTTAGAAAGACAATTTTCAATAAATAATAAGTTCCGATAAGTTTTGTATATATATATGTATTTTTGATATCCTTTCAACAAGTTTACTTTAAAACCCTAAATTTTCTCTATTGGACATTAAAAAAAATCGATGATTTTTCCAAAAAATTTAAATTCGATAAAAATATCGATAAATTTATCTCATTGAAACTGAAACTAAAATGTTCTTTCAACAAATTTTCTTATAATCGCCACCATTTTTGTCTTTGAGGTTTTGAAACACAAAAAAATTTAATAATTTTTCGATAAAAATTTCATTTTGTATTAAGAAAAAATAATTTTTGATATCGTTATAAAGGAATCTATTCAGAAAGGCAATTTTCAACAAATAATAAATTCCATTAAGTTTTGTATATAATGTTTATACATATTCTTTCAACAAGTGTACTTTAAATCCCTTATTTTTTTAGATATTTTTTTACATAAAAAAATATTCGATAATTTTTCGATAAAAATAAATTCGATAAATTTATCTCGAAACCATATTTTTTCAATAAGATAAAAAATAAAGACACAAAAATTTTTCAATTTTTAAAAACCTTAAGTTAAAAAAAATAAAATCGATAATTTTTCGATAAATAATTGTTCTACAAAAATTTTGATAAATTTCCCATATAAAAACTCAAAAGCTTGATTTAATTTACAGTCTTTATGTATAAAATATTGTCTTCGATTCGTCATTGAATAACGAGCCATTATTGATGGCTAGGACAGCTACTCTTCTGCTATGTGGTGCCTTTCTATGGCCAATTTCTTAAATAGTACCTTTACTTACGAGAGAAATAAAATAAGGTTGAAAAAATCTAATTGTGAGAAAAATTGACCGGCATTTTGTCAATGGGTGGAAGGGCCTCTGCTAAAGGGGTATAATTGAATGGAATATTTAATCGATTTATTTATAAAATTGAAAATATGGACTAAATGCTCCTGTGGTTTAAAAATCAAAATTTTTGAGATATTTGGCGCAAATCTGTAATCTATGCAGATATGCAAAAAACGGCAGCTATGTATCGAAAATTTTGTTTAAAATAATTTTCATTCTCTTGTATCAAAAAAATTTTATGAAAATCCAAATTAGATTGAAAATTTTTTAAATATTTACTTGTATAATATTTTGTATTTATTCTATAATTACGAAAACATTTGTAAAATTATTCTACTTGCAAGACATCCACCTTTTTCTGTAGACAAGCAACTTCAGTTTAACACTTCAAGGTCATTACATACGAAAAGCATGCACACAGAAAAAAGTTTTAACTCACCTACTATTCATCTCGATCCAGGGAGCTTTTCAGCACACACATTGACCAAAAGCGCAACAGCGGCCGCAACTAACTGATGTTCAATATTTCACTCTAGGTGCAGCATATTTACAACCACTAACAAAACAGAAGGCATTTGTTACTGCAGGGCCAACTATAGAAACGTTTACATTTCCTCTTCCTATGAACTGCTCATCATATTGACTTCCGGCACACATAGACAAACCACCGCTTATAAGGCCCGTATTAAAACCGCACTTTAATATGTCTTTTTCGCATTTTTATTGTATTCTTACGCGTTTTTTTTTCGTTTTCATTGTCCCACTAATTTTCACGTTTGTTTCCGGCCGAACTATAAGTTAATTTGTTAACACACACGCACGCACATATAAACACTTTTTGGCGGCATCTAATGCCCACACAAGCATATGACTGTTTCCTCTTTAACTGAAGATCACATTTTCTTTTCATTTCTTTTCTTTTTATTTTCACTGAATTTCAATATATTTCTTTATTTTTGTATACCATTTCATTAACGCTATCTAATTACACTTCTTTTTTAAATTATTATTCACAATTATTCACGAAATTTCAATTAATAAAACTCTTATAAGATTTTTCCATACACGCACGCTAGAAATTTTATTTCCTTATAACGTTGAGCTATTTAAACCCAGTAAAAAAGCTGATTGTTATGAAAACGTTGTTAAATATATTACTTTCTCTGTCATACTAGTATATTCAGATAGAAAAAGTCTGTTAACATTTCCCGCTTATCAAACTATAAGCAGACATTATAGTTACAGTGCTGTAAAACGTTATAAAATTGAAAACATTGCACTAATTAATACTACTATACAATATAAATTAGTTTTTAACGTTTACCAACACTTAATACTGGCACAAACGTTAAGTAACGTCATCTCTTTCACATACACAAAGAGTGCTTCTCTTTTTGACATTGACGAAAATCTTGGAAAAGCAAAAATACAAAAGAGTGTGAAAAAAAATTCGTGGTGCGTTCGTGAAATAAATTTCCAAAATTGTTAAGGGAAAAAAATCATTTACAAAACGGCAAAGATTTATAATTTTTTTGTTGCAAAAAGTTTAACGAAAAAACCACATCAATAGTGGTAAGTGTTCAGTAAAATAGAAAGAAATACTGTGATAAATTAATAAAATTGATCACCAACCAATAATTTCGAGAATATTTTGTGTGCAAAAAAAAATCGAAAAAAATAAAGAAAATGTAAAAAAACATGGTCATGCCAGAGATGAGTGTATTCCTCCTATTGATGGTCTTGTGCTAGTGTATAATTTTGTGGTATTAAACAAGAAAAGTAATGAAATATTCTCGAAAATTTCTTAATCGAAAAGAATATTTAATTGCATTAATTGAACAATACTTGGGGTATTGATTTTTCCTTTCAATCAATTTTACGCCACAGCAACAATAGAAAACTACTCATGTTAGTGTATTTTTTCTTGTTCTTTGCTTTGGAGTGCTATTGCATTGTCGTTAAAACAAAATTTCTAAGTTTAGCTGGAAATGAATTACGTGATATAAATAGTAAAAACCGCATAAAATTGTAGAATTCACGTATTTACGTGCTAATTAATGTCAAATTTGATTTCTTCTACCAATTATAAAAAAAAATCGATTTTTTTGTTGTTTTTCCTTTGTGAACAAATTCTGGAATTTTCTTTCTTTGTTTGCCGGTTTTGTGTTTATGTTGGTTAAATGCTGCTGTTCTCCACTGTCTTGTCTTTGTTTTTGTACAAACAGATATTCAATATTGTTGTTGTTTCATAAACAGTGTTGCTAAATGTTTATATTTGTTTTTCCAGTTGGAGATTATATATTGGTTTACTAAACACTAATGCTCATAGAGATTCTAATACAAGTTATAGAATTAGCGATGCCAGATCAATAAATTGCAAACCGTAAAAAGCATGTCAAATATTTCAAAAAAAAGTAGTTTTTCTTAAAATAGCTTCTTTAAAAAAAAAGCTGCACTGCATTGAGTGATAACATTCAGTTGTTCTCCCTGACATTTGTGATGTAATTAGTAAAGGGTTATGCTTTTTACGGTTTCAAAATTAAATTTTGAATAAAACTTCCATGTACCATGATTTCTTGCACATTATGAGCGTTATGAGCGCAATACAGTATCATACATTGGTTGCAGCAGCCGATACTTTTACGCTAGTTTTTGTACATTTCTGGAGGTATCTTAGTAAACTTCTCATGCAATACAGTCAAAATCGACTTTGCTCGTGGCAAAGTGGTATTGAAGCCGCATACCGTCCAGGTTATGTTTTTCAATTACAGGCCAAAGAAAGTCGTTTATCATATGACCATAGCGCTCTGAATTGACGGCAATCATTCTAGGTACATTTTTGAAAAGACAGGGCTGAATAACATCTCATTATAATACAACCAAATAGTCACTTATTTCACTGTTCCAAGCCCTAAATTCAGCATTGACTTCACCGCTAAAAAACACTTTTTTTGGAAAAATCGACATTGAAAGCCTGTTACCCTAACGTCCAATTAGCATAACTGCGGCGTTGTAAATGGTCACTCAGTTTTAATTGTTCCATGAGTTGTTGCACCATATGGATATGCAAATTCAAATGCATAATACTTAATAATGAGCCGTAAGACAGTCCCTATGGCTGGGAACGCTATGGCACCGACAAATTCCAATTGTTCGCCGTACTTTCAGTATGTGTAACGTTCTCAGTCTCTCCAAATTTCTTTATAACCTTATCAATTCCTTGCTCTTTGACGACTATATTCTCCCCGTCGAGCTCGAAAAGTGGCCAGTTTTTAATCATTAATGACCCATATTCGTAAAAGGCAAACCTTTCACTAAATAAATGACACTTTAGATCAAAGATAGCGAACCACTGGCAGCTTTGCCAAAACAAAATTTTTGAAGTAGCCTGGATTATGAGGGCCCTGTCCTAGCTATTATGTGGTTTTTATCTCGGAGTAAAAGACAAGAAGATACGTTTTAGCGTGAAGGATGGTGTATCTTAAGCTGAAGTATGTGTTGTTTAAAGGACTGTGTGGTATTACTAAGGAAATGGTAAAGATATTCGGATTGTTACAAATAGTCCGGTAGTTTTGAAGATCTGGGTGAGATGGCGAGACATTAAAGTTACGCAGGACAATTTTGTTTCAGAATTTTTATTTTTCGACAAATAAAAAATTTTTTGTTGCCAGGTAGCAACATAACCGAAATTTAATTGCTGTAAAGAAATAATAGATCTACGATTGAGGGGTAGGTATTGATTGCCTGTCTAAGATAAGGTTTAATATCGGCTTAGAATAATTGTGCAGGCTTGATGGACTAGATTACCCTCTTGTGTTAGGATATAACAGATTTGACACTGTTGTTATCATAGATGTTTTATGCTGTTGATTGCCACCCTACGGTGGTTTAATTATTTTCTAATAGACGCACATTTGCGAAGATTGATCCTTTCGCACAAAGACTTTGCAGATGTAGAGGACGCAAGGCTAAAATGCCCTTTCTCTGCCATTGCTTTTCGTGATTTATATCACAAGTCTAGATTACAGTGACCAATAAATCAATTTTATTATAACAGTATTTTTCAATAATTATTCAATTGTCGTAATTGTGTTTCTACTAATATTAGTTTCATTTTCCTATAAATTTTTGCTTCTTTTTATTTTCAGAGTTTTTCTTTTATTCCCCCGTCATTTTTAGGCAGTCACTGCGCTACAGTGCATTGATAAATAATTTCAACAAACAATTACAAGAAGTCTCTCACTCTCTCTCTCTCTCTCTGTCTCTTGTACGATTGATTCCACATCATTTTTTGGTTGTTTGATAGCCAGCTACTAGACATCCAGTGTGCCAGCAGCAGCAACAAATATTTTTATAAAGAAAAGCAAAGAAACCGTAAAAGAAAAATGTCCAGCCTACCACGTCGTATTATTAAAGAAACCCAACGCTTAATGCAAGAGCCCGTACCGGGTATTAATGCCATTCCCGATGAAAACAATGCCAGGTATTTTCATGTGATTGTGACCGGCCCAACGGACTCGCCTTTTGAGGGTGGCGTTTTCAAATTAGAACTCTTCTTGCCCGAAGACTATCCGATGTCGGCGCCAAAAGTTCGTTTCATTACAAAAATCTATCATCCAAATATTGATCGTTTGGGTCGCATCTGTTTGGATGTGTTGAAAGATAAATGGAGTCCTGCTTTACAAATACGCACCATCTTATTATCGATTCAGGCTTTGCTAAGTGCCCCCAATCCCGATGATCCCTTGGCCAATGATGTCGCTGAATTATGGAAAGTGAATGAGGCTGAGGCCATAAAAAATGCACGCGAATGGACTCAAAGATATGCCGTCGAAGACTGAACGCCGCAATGCTGCATTAGAAAATGAAGAGTACGATAGAAAAAACAAAAAACAGAACAGAACAACAGAACAGTGTAGTACAGAGAAAAAGAAGAAAAACAAAAACGAATAAATGGAGCCTGTTTTCTTAATTTATTGATTTTTTTTTTCATTTTCAATCTCTCTATCGCTCTTTTTATTTTAATTTTTATTTTTCCTTTGATTTTCTTGTAACGGTATAGGATGGTAAATTGAAAAAGTATGAAAATAAATAAAACTTATGAATAAAAAACAAAAAAAAAAATCAAACAAAATATTTATAAAATACGACGACGGCTCATTAAAAACAAAAAATAAAAACACACTTGCATTGCATTGGTTTGGTTTGCAGTGTGGCGGAGATGGTAACGCAACCACCAACTTGCAAATTATTAATCATAAAAATACTTTTTATTTTAATTTAATTTAAAACAAAAACAACAACACAACAAAAAAAAAACAGAAAGAGAAACCGAGGGGAAAACATTCAACAGGAAATTATTGTCGTGGTAATAACAAAAATAAAAATGAACATAAAAAATAAAATAAAACAAACAAAATGAAAACTCTATTGAAGTAGAATAAACAATATAAATTTTAATTTTTAAATAAAAATAATAATAATAAAAAAAGAACTTATAAAAATAAAAATTAAATTTGCAAATTTATTTTTCCATCACCATCGTATTTGTTGCTTTACAGTTAAAAAATAAAAAAAATTAACAATAATAATAAATTAATCAATAATAATAAAATAAAAAGAAAAACAATAACTCAACTGGTTTTAATTTCTTTGGCTTATCGGTCATGGGGTGGGATATGTTTAAGAATTCAGTATAATTTTGTATCAAATTATAATGTTGTCTGCCTTGTGCTTATCAAAACAAAAAGATGGTTTCCCACCACAAGTATCTCATCGCATGCTTACAGTTTAACAGTGCTTGTTGAGGCATATTTGGCTAGAGGTGAGCAGCGCTTTATCACTTCTTCGATTGGGTATTCCTTGAAGGTTATGAACGTTCTTGAAAGTACTTTAACGGATGGATCTGAGGAGGTGGAAGCAACTATCTTTCACCTCATGTGTCAGTACCCAGTTTTTGTCATGAAGAGACGGAGGTTTCTGACCTCTAATTTTCTGACACCGTTGACCGAGCTCTCTAATATAAAGACTGCTGCAATTGCAAGATTGCATTTGGTGTAGTGATGGTTTTCTTAATTGTGATATCACAATGTGGGGGTCCGCACACATAACCTAACCTAAATGTTCTTACCAAACGACAATGCCAACCTATTTGTTGTGCACTATATTTCAAAAAAAAATATGTATAGAAAATGACTGGACCGGTTAAAGAAACAATTTTTTTAATACTTTACAATCAATATGATAGACAAAGTATAGAAATTCTTAAAATATTCTAGTCTGAAGTGTCTTATTTGTTTATTAATTAAAATATCTTTTAGAGCCTTTACAAATAGTGGGTTAGTTTACATTAGGCTGCAAGAACATTAGGAGCTAATAATTTTATTTAGCCTATTTTAATTCGCCTTCGATTGCTTGCAGTTATAAAATTGCTTACATTGCCTTGTTCATTTTTTGACGGTAAATTTGATGTCTCATACTAATGATCGGGAGGGATTTGGTTCCCATGATAACCTCTCCATTTTGCTACGAATTCTATGCCGACAGATAACAGGTCCTTAATATATGTCATCTGAAAGCGTAAAGCCTCAATAATAATCGACAAATAAATCGTCGAATTCCGCTACACATTTGAGTACTCAAAAGTGGATGTTATTTGTATTACAGAAACTTGGTTTAACTATAGTTCGCCCGACAGCATACATGGACTGCTGAATGGATATCACCTTTACCGTGGACGGCGGTGTTGGTGTGGCAATTTATGTAAAATTACAGACACATTCTATGTAAACTAGTTTGTTCAATTGAATAAATATTGAATACCTATTTTTGGAGGTATTAACTATGGAAACAAGCTGTTATTAGGTGTACAGTGTACAGATCTAATAAGACCACTGATCGACGAATCATCTAATCTTTATCTTGCTTACTCTGACGTCGTATCGAAGACAACGGCCAATTATTAAAGCAAATATTTTAGTGGACAAGAGATTAATGTTGGACTTGAGTGCTATAGGATATAGCGATTAATAAATGAGGTTATGCCCTCTCATTTTATGTCTTTTTCGGCTTGACAATCGTTCTATTGTGCTAATGTATGATTAACTTTCTGTACCCGCTTTCTCCAGACATGATCTTATTTTTCTGTGTTATGACTTCAAAAAATATATTCGAAGGAAAAGAAAACAACTTTCCGAGACTTTAGAAATATTGACATCCCATCACTGGAGAATGAATTGATAAGCATACCTTGGAATCAGGTCTACTATATGTTGACGAGCAAGTGAATTTTTTACATTGCAACATTCAGGAATTGTATGACAAATGTGTCCAAATAAAGGCGAAGGCAATGCGTGCCACTGAGAATGAAATGGAGTTAAAGTACTGATTAGTAATAGGAACAAAGCCTACGAAAGCTGGAAAGATACAGAATCTTAGGAACTTAGGGATATTTTTAATAATTATAGAAGAAAGGGGTAAACTATGAAATTACGACTGCTAAGTATTTATGTATTATGAGAACAAATTTACATCTGCTATGTCATCCCAGTGTAAATGGAGGGAAATGTGATATATGGGTGTCTTGGATAATACTAATATGACTGATCATTACGTAGATAGATATAGACGAATTAAATTTTGGATTCTCAAATATCTCTATGCCCAATTCAAATATTAGTTAGGTACTACAACTTCACGGACTTAATGCTATGCTAACGACACACTATGTGGCATTTTGCCTGAAAACCTGGCCAAAAATAAAGTATTTTATGAGTTAATGGCTGGAATTTTTTGATAGTGTTAGTGATAATTAGGCCCAAGGATGAACCCAACTGATTTTGGTTCAAATCGGTCCGTGATTTCGCCTAGCCCCCATACAAATTCCCCTCGAAATTGCACTTATTTACACATAATTATAGTAATTATGCAACAATCATAATAAAATTTAGCATAGATCAGTTCTGTGTACTAAGAAATCATGGTGTAACGTTTGGTGAAAATCGGATCACATTTGACCCTACTCCCCATATAAAGTCCCCTTTAGAATTCACGTTTGCGCTTATAAATGGCTTAAAAACATCGGTATCCTGATGAAATTCGGTATGAACGTGTATTTTGTAAATCTAAATCATATTACCAAATTTTGTTATGGTCGGTAAATAATTGCCCCTTGGTCCAAAATAGGGTCCCTTAAGAAAATATGTTTAACAATTATAATTGGCTTAAACATTTTATTACCTCGATGAAATTCGACATGAACATGTTTAATATGAATGTGAATCATTTATGATCACATTTTATTATGATCGGATCATAAGTGCCCCTAGGTACCACATACGGTCCATTAAGAAAATCTAACATATGTACATCTCATATTGTTATAATATGTATGTAATCCAGTTTTTAAACTTCTATGATAAAAAATATTTATTCAAAATATTTATTTTACATTATTTAATACTTAACTTAAAAATACTTAAAAAGTGAAACTAACTACAATCGTTAAAATCGTTATCATTTTTTCATCATCAATGTCAGGAAGGAGTAATTTAATAGTATCTGATGAAAATGCTTTTCTATTCCTTCGCGATTTTTGTGTACTGAAGCTTATAAAAGGGTCACTGCTTAAAAGTAACCTATTCAGGACACCTCGATTGGTATCGCTTCTACTAAATTTCCTCGCATAATTCGTACGCCATATGGCTTTATTGCCTATGGCTTTATTACACTACGTCTAATTTTTTTTAATTTTTCAAAAAAAAGTAAAATTTTCAAAAAATCGCCAAAAATAATTGCGCAAATTTGCGCAAACTTTTCTTTTTGTTCCTGAATGTAGAGAGTTCATATTTTCTTGTGGTATATAACATTAAACTACTAAAGACTACTTTCACCTTTAAAATCCTTATCTTTTTTTTAGGAAGGGTAAAAAAATGTGTAATTTTTATTATTTTTAAATTTTTAACGAATAATTTTAACATTAATATATGAGATATATATATATATATATATAAAACTGAAAGTAGCTGTTGCTCATACATTTCAAATAAAAAAAATTCAATATAAAATCTCTATTCGTTTAGCCACAAAAAAATATAATATAAACCTATTAAAATTTCAAAAAAACACCAAAAACGCATTTAATTTTCTTCACTTTCCTGACTTTGAGATCGTCTCAAATCTACAAATCTCATCTTAAAGTCGTGAAAAATCACTATATATACTATTTCTTAAATTTCTTTAAATTCATTTTTGCCTTTTTGGCCAGCTTTTCAGGGTAAATACCACATAGTGCGACACCAGAATTTCCTTAAATGTGAAGGAAGCATGCGAAAACTATTCCCATACCCAAACCTGATGATAATCATAGACCAATTGCGATACTACCTTACTTGTCTTGAGGCGTTTGAACGTTTAGTTCATGAGCAAATCGTCATACATTTGTATGACAATTCATTACTGACTAACAGACAGTCTAGTGTTAGATCTAAATACAGCTGAGTTACTGCTCCTCTGATGGATGTTGTAGAGGAGTTACGATCAAAAATGGACCAGAACATGGTGTCATTTCTGGTACTTGTAGATCACTCTAAACGATTCGATACAGTTGATCAGAATGTCATGAAAATATTTTTAATTTTTATATCAGCAAAGTTTGTATGCAGTTCTACTACGGTATATAAATTATGTAGATATGCAAAGTTACCAAACAATGCATCAACTATAAATCCGATGCCTGATTGCTTTTTGACTGCGTTAACTGACTGCGGCATTATGAAACACGATACTTTGTTCAAACAAAAAGCAACTAACATTTTGGAAGGCAGCCAGTCAGTATATCATGGTAATGAAAAGTCGATAAGCTGCTCTGTACGAAGAGCTGTACCACAGGGTTCAATTCTTGGCCCTCTGCATATACATAATGTACTCAAATGACCTACCTTCTCGTATTGACCACTGCCCAATACAAATGTACGCCGATGATATCCAACTTTACATAAGCTGAACCAGGACCTTGACAATATTTTTAAATCGGCTACGGCAAATGGACTTTGTTTGAATGCGAGTAAATCGAAAGCTTTATTTGCAAAATTATTTGAGGTATCACATGTTGAGTTTTCTGCACAAAATTATCTACCTTAGGGAACCAAGTTGCCTATTTAATAGGCTGCAATTTTCCACATCTAACAGAGGGTATTGGAAACTGGTGCCTGAAAGGCACTTTTGTATTAAACGATATTCCGTCATAAATACAATTAAAAAGCAATGTAATGCAATTTAGGTCTGAAATTTCAACACACTTTTCATTTGGAAAAGTTTCTTTATATTCTTAGAATATAATCAATATAACTTTTTTTTGGCATTTTTGTGTTGGATTTAATGAATAAATAAATAAAAAAAAAGATTATTTAATAATAATAATGATATTAACCCCTTAAATGTTGTATGTCGAGTATATGTACATGTCAAAGCATAATGTCGAGTATATTCGTCTTGAAGGAAAATAATCGCATTCGTATTCGTATTCAACTAATCTACTGGTATGTTTTTCCTTGAGAAAGTCCAAATAAAGATGTATTAAGGAATGCATATTTCACAACATTAATGGGTATGGCCAATATCTTGTATAAAGCTAAATTTTATATTTAAATTCTGAGGAAGTACAATTACAAAATCTATATAGTTTCTAAAAAACTAGCAGGGAACGTTTGAACTTTAGTCATTAATAGTCTACATTTATAGACGGAAATATTTTACACTGTTTATGTCGAGTATAGTAGTCGTCTTAGGTTTAAAATAATTAATTAAGCAGGCAAGAAAAGTGTTTCGAAACAAAACTAAACAGTTTAAGGGCCATTATTACAACTTGCCGTTAACTAAAGGGAGGATTTTAACGGACAGATAATTTGTTTTTCATTATTATGAGTATCCAATAAGATAGAAGTGATCGTTAAGCTAAAGGGAGGATCATCCTACTTTTAACATTTAAAGGTCACTTTATGTTTGAACTTACTATATTATATATTATTTTCATTATGGCAACTTCAAATTTAAACAAAATGAGCATATACAACAACAAATAAACGATGCCCGCGGTTGCCACTACGTTAAAAAAAAATAATTGAGCAGTTTTATCGACATTGCTCCGGCACTGCCATATTTTTGAAAAATTTTATCTGTAAGTTGTAATAACGAAAATAAGTTAAAGGTAACTTTACAGTTCGCTTTAGCTAAAGGTACCTTTAACTAAACCCAAGTTTAACGGCAAGTTGTAATAATAGCCCTAAGAGTTAAATTGATTGTTTGTAACATTCTCGAAGAAAATATTTTCTTCGGAGACTTCCTCTTAGGAGTCTTCTGGTAAAGTCTGTCTTTTTTTTTTGATTTTTTTTGTTAGCATAACTATTTACTTTGTGTAAAGAGCTATGATGTAAATACATAAGCTGCTCTACAATACATGTGCAACGCGTAGACAAGCATCAATGCGGCTGCTGGGCACTTAAGGCCGAGTCAGAAATAAGTCGTCAGTCGTTAAAAAGCCAGCAGAGTTGAAATACACTTATACTTATAGGCTTTTCTTATAGGCTTTGTTATATTCGGTATTTAACGCCAAACATAAGATTGGCAAACTTTTAACTTTCGCCTTCCGTTGAGTACATTGGCCGCTTGTTTTGTTTTTTTTTTTTTCAAGCAAATTCAAAGTACTGATTGGGACAACCTATTACCATTGTTACTTTGACTATCAGTTGAAAATATCAAAGAACAAAGTAAGACGGATTCTATGTGACTCGGCCTTAAGGCCACTATTGTAAAATTGCAGCGCAGCCTCACTTGATGCCTCAGTTGTCTTTATAGTAGGATAATTTTGTATCGAATTGTGAGATAGTGTTGTGGTTTTGTTGAGATTCATGTTTAAGAGTGAGCTAAAGGCTCACCTTACTTGTTTTATATTTATATTCGATATTATTCGAGTCTTTTTTAGTATTTAAGTTAACATTAGTATTACAAATTATTTAAGTACAGCTACAATATGCTTCTAATAAAATAAAAAATACGCTACAAGTAAAAAAAAATGAAAAATAA
This sequence comes from Sarcophaga carnaria, assembly GCA_958299815.1. Classification (NCBI taxonomy): domain Eukaryota; kingdom Metazoa; phylum Arthropoda; class Insecta; order Diptera; family Sarcophagidae; genus Sarcophaga; species Sarcophaga carnaria. The sequence continues at coordinate 101,144,425 of OY283149.1, read as the reverse complement.
TACTTAGCAATAGGGAATCGAATCCGAGATCGTTGCACGTGCATAGTTACGAAATTTGTAGGTGTCTAAATTGGTTTGAAATACTGGACGTGAATAGAGTGAAAAATTCCACATTATACCGTTTGCGTTCTTATACAATTGTTCGCATATACTCTGAATATACACTTTACCATTCTGATCATACTGATAACTGAAAGTGCCTTCACCAGTACAATGCGAAATAATGAAGTTATTCGTATAAATTCGCTTCTTTTCGCCAGCAGTTTGTACTGAAGTTTTAGAAACAGGCTCTATATCTATTAATTTTTAAATAAAATTTAATTATTTTCATGTTTAAGACAGTATAGTTATTTTATTTATTTATTTATTTATTTATTTATTTATTTATTTATTCTGTAGCATATCACATACAACAAGAAATTAATCTTTTAAATTACAGTATGTGATTATATAATATATTATTACAAAGAATGATATATATATAAGACAAGTAATTAAAGTAGTAAAAGCAAATAGTATCGAAATAATAATATGTAAAAACAAGAACGAAAATATATGCATGTAAATATGTAATAATTTTACATTAGAATTTAGAAAATAAAATTTTTTTAAACTGCAAAGCGTTGCCATTGATTTGTAATGAGTTAGGTAACGAATTCCACAGCCGTATTGTATTTGTAAAGAACTGCCACTCAGATATCAAAGTTCGATATCTTAACTGAATGATTTGTTTTCCTCTATTTGATCTTGCAAATTGAATCCGATTAAATAGATAAGACGGTTCCTGCGTGTAGATAACCTTGTGTAGTAAGATTAATGCCTTGATTTTTAGTAAGTCCATTAACTCAACACCATATAACAATTTCGAATACCGAGAAGTACTATCATATCTTCGTATGCCGTAGACATATCTAATAATCGCGTTATACACTACTGTTAATCTAGCTTTACTAGCCGAATCGCAATAAGCAAAAATTTCGCAGCCATACAACAACTTGGGCACTAAGTAGGTTTTCGCAAGAAGCACACGAATATTAAGAGGTGTAATGTGCTGTATAGGATATAGCGTCCTAAGCATAGAAAAAATTGTCCCGGAGACAGAATTTATATGGGTATTCCATTGAAGGGATTTGTTAAAAATTATACCGAGGTTTTTCGCTGAGTCCACTATCGAGATGTTCCGAGTTCCCAATGTGATCGGTATATCAACGACAATATCCTGATTACGTCGTGCTATGATCAGGCATTTTGACTTCGTAGGGTTCAGGTATAAGCCATTCGAAGACGCCCAGTAGTGTATTCTGTCAAGGTCCTCATTAAGTCTTGCACAACACTCATCGATTGAGTCTCTTCTACAATTCATATATATTTGTACATCATCTGCATAAATGTGGATATCACTATGCAGGAGACAATCAGGTAAATCATTTATGTATAATGTAAACAATAATGGTCCAAGAATAGAGCCCTGCGGTACTCCCTTAGGCACAGGCAAGGGAGCAGATACAGTTCCACCAGCAGAGACAGACTGGTATCTATCATCAAGATAGGTTCTCATTAGCGACGATGCACTCGAAGAAAAATAAAAATTGTCGTTCATCTTCCTACAAAGTATATCATGATTCACGGAGTCAAAAGCTTTCGAATGGTCAAGAAGTATCAAAAGTGTAATACCACCATTATCAATATTGGATCTTATATCCTCAGACACACTTAACAGTGAAGAAACACAGCTATGACCTGTTCTAAATCCTGATTGTTTGCCACAAAGCAGCTGATGGTCATTCAAATAAGCAATAATTTGGTTGTGTAACAGTCGTTCCAAGACTTTAGATAAAAATGGAAGTATCGAAATGGGGCGATACTCATTCGACGATTTCGGCACGGGAATGACCTTAGCATGCTTCCAACAGTTAGGAAAGTGGCTGGTAGTGATAACGGTGTTAAATAAGTGCGTAATATAACGTGATATCCTAGGCAATAAAAGTCTAATGAACTTAGGATGGATCTGGTCAAAGCCAACTGCATTCGAAGTCACTGATTTACAGCATAAAATAACGTCATCTTCAAAGACACGAGAAAACTCGAAACGGTGTAAAGGAGAAATTTCCGTGGGTTGTTGCAATGGCCCAGTGGCAGAAGCTGATTGAACCCCGTTTGAGTACCTTGGAGACGGAATGTTTATAAATGATTCATTAAGTTTATTTGCATCAATGCTGCAAGCTGGGGCAGCCTTGCTTCCAATACCAATCTCACGGATTGTTTGCCATTTTCTCCTTGAATCTACAGCTGATTTAAAACGGTTCTCATAGTAAGAAGTTTTAGCATCATAAATAGTCCTATTGACGAGTCTACGGGCTTTGCGATATTCTTCGTATAGATCAGAAGTTCTATACCTTTTCCAACGCCTATAAATATCATCACGAGTTTTAATTCGTCGTTTAATAGTAAGATTAAACCAGCTTTTGCCTTATAGTTAACCCGTATATGGAACGTAGAATGTGAGTGTTAATAGTGATGATGACGATGATAAATTTTAAATGAAAAAAAAAAATGTTCCTTAGATTTGTATACTTTGAATTTGAGCGGAGAGAACGGTACTTTGTCTCTTTGGGGTTTCCATAATCATAGACTCTATTGGCTTCGGTCAGAGGTCAGATAAGAAGGAAGCTGCCGGCCATCCCCAAACTAATCTTGTTTTTAATCATGTGTGTGAAGTTAACAGAGCTCTGTTATGTTCGAACAGAACTCTGTAAAACACTTAATTTAAGGCTGTGAAAGGAAAACAGGCAAAATTAAATTCCTGTGTAAAATAAGAAAAAAAAAGGAAAAGTTGAAAAAAAAAATAAGTCCCATAGTTAATTGCTGTTACAAAATATTGCGAAATAAGAACTACAATAAACAGATAATCACACATTTTCGAAAGCTATTGTAATCCGATAAAAAAAAAATCAATATTGTGGGAAAACAGGACAACATGGGCGGACAAAGTAAATTGTTTTTAAAGCATTTTAGGTCCCTTTAACTAAATCAATCGCCAGAACTCTGTTAAGTGTTCGAGCGAGTTTTCATAGTAGATTTTGAATTTTCCGAGATTCCACTGTATGTCCTTTTGTGTTAAAACAGGACAACATGGGCGGACAAAGTGAATTGTTTTTAAATCATAAGCTTAAAGCTGAAATAAAAAAAATGTTACATAAATTACTCACTTTCTTCATCAAACTTAGAATTTGAATTTGGAAGGAGTTTAAAAAAATAAAAAACAACAACAATGATATAGACAGCCAATTAGGGGTGATTATTTATACCCGTATACCCCGTATTTTATTTAATATTTATGAAACAAATTTACAACACAAAACATCGAATCGAAAATCGAATCGAATATGGCGGTTATATATGGAATTTATAGTCGGCAAGATTAGTATGAATTTCTGGACGTGAATAGGCGTTTTTTTCAAGTTTATCACCAAATTTTTCAACTTTTTCACGGACATCTTGGAGCATCTGTATTAGACAGCGATCGTATTTTTTTGCGTTTGCATTGTTACATAATTCTTCGCATATGCTTTGAATATACACTTTACCATTGTGATCATACTGATAACTGACAGTGCCTTCACCAGTACAATATGCAATTATAAAGTGTTTCACATAGATTTTGTTTTCTTCATTGTTGTCGAATTGAACATCGTCATCATTCAATTCACCGCGACACGCCTGTACAACGAGCCATTTCAGTTTATTGTTTAATTGTTGAATCTTAAATAATGGATTCAGGAAAAGTGTTTTATAGTTGGCAACCTCTCCTTGAAATCGAGTAAAAAAATCACTGGTTCCATGAGCCAAACAGAAAATAACAACAAAGTCGCATTTGCCGAATCTATCCAACCACTCTGCATCCCTTTTTACTGAAATTTAGAAACAGATTTGGGCTTTTAATTGTAAGAGAAATAAATACAAAATAAAACAATTCATAAATCTTGTGATTGATGTAAGATGGCCGATGTCATATGAAGTATGAGATTGTCTGTGGTGAGGAAGACTTTCTTTTTTATTATTAAAATTATTAGCATCCACCCCATTGTGTTCAAACTGTTTCATGCACAAATGTCAACTGTGATATAAAGAATGTAAGTTTACATACATACTTATGACAATAAACATCTCTCGAAACATATATTTAAACATAGTTTCCCTTGAATGTTTAGAGTTGACATGACTCTCCCAGCTATTGTAACCCGTTTCGATATATGTAGATAGGGCTGCGGATACACTGTCCGTGGCGCTTAAGTCGGCAACCATATCATCCGTCAAACCCTCTACCCACAAGGGGGGGGGGGGCAAGTCAAAATTGCCCTGGTAGAACCAATAAATCGATGATCTCCATTGATCCAGTGGCAGGCTCATTAGTGGGGCAAAACCACTGGTGAATGGTCACTCTACAAGGCCAAAAAGAGCGAACTTAAATAAGCTGTAAGGCGGGCGAAAAGCGCTTCGTGAAGGAACTATTGCGCGAGCGTGGAATCCTCTGCAAAATTCTAAGTTCCACACATAAATCTCTCGACTGCATCCAACGGCCGCTTGAACTTCTTCTTAACACTTACTTTCCAGGGAGTCTCTATCAGGTTAATGATCCACTCACTCAAATTTCTCACCCCCTAACTCTTAACCCAGGTCAAGTGCAGTGGGCTGTTAGATCCTTTGAACTATTCAAATCCCCAGGACCGGATGGTATTATTCCGGGCGACATTCAACATGGGGGGATCATTCTTCCATGGCTGATTGTCATCTATAACGCTAGTCTTAGGCTCCTTTAAATTCCTTGGAACTGGGGAATATCTAGGGTGAATTTTAGTCCCAAAGTCGGGAAACCGTCCCACACTAAAGCAAATGACTATAGAGCAATCAGTCTTTGTTCCTTTCTTCTGAAGATACTGGAAAGAGTCCCTGATGTTCATATAAAGGCCTTGAGCTGACCGTTAAAATGGAAAGAGCGCTTTTACCACTTCTGAACAGAAAATCGAAATTGAATTGTGAAAATAGGTTATATCCTCCATTCGAACGACATGACCGAGCCAGCGCAGCTGCTGGATGTTAATACGCTGGACAACGTCTATGTCGTTGAGGAGCTCATACAGCTCACTGTTGGATTTGATGCGGAAATCATGGCCAACTCGAACTGGACCAAAGATCTTATGTGGGACTTTTCTCTCAAATACTCACAAGGCTGCCTATTGAGGCCATAGTAGCACCTGTTGGCAAGAGTGATTCTGCGCTTGATCTCCAGACTGACATCATTTTTGGTGGTAACGGCGGAGCCAAGATAAATAAATTCCTTGACTATATCGAAAGCATAGTTGTCGACCGTAATCTGAGATCCAATACGCCGCAAGTTCGTACATGTTCTGCCCTCATTTACTGTCAGAACCATCTTAATAGCACTCCCGTTCTATAACATTAAAGACAGCAGTAACATCTCGCTTGGTACGCCCTATGATGTCAATGTCGTCAGCGAACGCAAATAGTGCCATTGCGATGCACCTTCTGCCTTCCGCAGAACACTCTCCATGACGAAGTTGAAGAGGTCGCATGATAAGGGATCGATCGCCTTGTGTGAAACTGGTGTCAAAAGGTCCGGGGAGGTCTATTCCTACCTTGAGACGGAGCTAGAGGAATTCCTCAACGTCATCCTGCATAGCCTTATCAGCTTCGCAAGTATACCGAGTTCAGACATTGCGGCAAAAACACGATCCCTATCGAAGGGGCTATCGAAGGCTGCCTTATAGTCGACAAAAAGATGGCGTGTGCCGACTGGTTTGATGTCGCCGTAGTCTAGTAGGTAGTGTGTTGGCTTATTAGACGTAAGGCCACGGTTCAAACCCCTGGTCAGACATCAAAACGAAATATTAAAAAATAATTCTTCGGCTGCTTCCTCACAGCAGATTTCTGGCAAAAACTCTTAGAGCAAATAAAATTGCCATGAAAAGTTTCTCAAAAATCTGTCGTTCGGAGTCGACTTTAAACTGTACGTCCCACCACTCATGCATAAAATTAACACACACAACATGAGTGATGTGAGAAGCCAGCCCGAAATCCTGACTGAAGGGTTGTAATGGCCAATTATGTATGATGTATGTGTGTCGACTCGTTTTTCGTGGATCTTATGCACTATTTGACGTAGTGTAAAGATCTGGTCGATGGTGGACTTGCCAAGTCTGAAGCCGCATTGATAAGGTCCAATCAGTGTTTTCACGAGTGGGTTCAATTGTTCACACAATACGCCCATAAGAACCTTATAATGGCGATACGGAGAAGGCTTATACCCCTGTGGTTGGCGCATATTGTAGGGTCTCCCAGTTTTTTAAGTTTAAAAGTTATTATTGTGATCAATTATGTTTTAAATGTTGTATATAGTAAATATTATCATTTTAAATGATTGATGATAGTAAATAAATAACTTAATAATTGATTAAATTAATAATCGATATGGAATTAATGGCTCTGAAGCGATTTAGTGTTAATTAATTACAAAATGAATGAATTAAAGTTACACTTACAGTTGCTAAAAAAAGCCTTATATTCGTCAACGCTGCGATCCAGTTCTACATAAATAGTGGCATTGTAGAATATCTCGAATGTTGATTTAATTTTATTCACATCTTCTTCGGTACCATGACGAGTAACAGAGTCTCCCACAACGAATACGATATTTTTGCCCTTGTCTTGCGACATTTTCTAAAAAGAAACGATAGAAAAAGAAATTCTAATCCAATTAAAATACGTGTGAAAACAGAAATCAATAAAAATATTTATTTATATACTTCGGTTAATTCATTATCAAAATGGGAATCATTCATCGTGAAAGCAGACCTCCTGTGAGTACTTTTTTCTGTACTCCACAAACCGAGACTAGACAGCCTGACATGTGAGTCACGTCGATCGGAATATCGACGAAAATAAGCAAACACTGCCAATGCAATTGTAATTTTTATTTATGGTGTCGACTATCTGTAGGAAATAATTTCGCCGCGTTTCATTTGGAATTTTTGTTTCTTTTTTTTACAAACGACTTCTATCAACACAACAAAAAAAAATAAGATTAAGGACACATCCGTCAGTGAATGTTACTTCTGATGTCACCTTCAAGCAAACAAAAGCAGGAACAACGGACTTCAATTGCCCTCCAACTGCAGTCTGCCCTTTCCCAGTAGCAGTCGAAAATATGTACTTGATTTAAACGATCCTATAGGTAGCGAAGCTCAAGAGCGTTTACAAGAGCCTGGTCCTACACGAACACTCCTACGCCCGCTCACTTCATATAGATATCGTAATGGCTTGGTTGTTCACAGAACATATAGCGTTTGAAGGTATTTGTTCAGTCATTTCTACACATTTTTTCAGACCCACCGGTAGTCATGTGCGGTCAAGAATATTCTTTTGCTGTCAGCACAAATACGCTTGCTTACACGCGATTTTACCTAAGACAGTAGCGAGCAGGCCCCGATTTAATAGTCAAAATTGTCTTCACCTTGATCTCGAATTCATTGATGGAATTGTTCTGATTCCATTGAACCTCAAATCTGTTTTGATGTTATCATCGGGAGTACTTTGCATTTGAAATGTAAGTGTGACAGGAGTAGATGTCAAGTGTAATGCCTGGTAGGTAGTGTATTGGCTTACTAGGCTAGAGTGTCGAATTTGCTCTTTCGCGCGGCTGTATTCTGGCAAATGCTATGAGAGTACTTGAAAAAACTCAACTCATTAGTCGAATTAACACAACATGGACGGTGTTAGAAGCTAGGCCCGTCATAATCGTGACTAAGCAGTTTGTCAATGGTCAATAATAAAGGAGATGTGTAATAGGCATAGTTTCAGTAGCGTATTGATCACCTCGGAAGAGGAAGGGCACATTCCCCGTAACATTGCCCTACCTAGGATACGTTTCAAGCATTTAGAGGGAATTGAAATGAGACACGTTAAAAGAAGGAAAGAAAAATTAATCAATTACCGGCACTGAAATCAGTAGTCACTCCAATAAGAGCACAAAAAAAAAAGACAAAACTGAGATTGGTATAGGATTCCGGTTGAAATATGAAGAGCAAACGTAGGCAATTCAAAAGCTCAATGCACTACAGTTTGTTATAGCTTGTGGACCGTACTTTTACAGACTTTTTATGATCAGGATGAAAAAATTAGATTTGGTTGCTGTCACAAGCCGCATAAATATTTAGATCGTGTGATTTGACTTCACTAGACTAGCTTTTAATAGTGATATACGCAGATTTTCATCATTACAGCTGTCATTACTGTAATACCGGCTAAAATTACACGTTTTAGAATGCAGATGCAGCTGTACTGCACTGGAATGCTCTCCGTGGGAAAGATGGGTAAAAGTCCTACAATAGCTAACCGTGTGTCCCCCCCCATGCTTAATATAAAATACATTTTTTGAATACACGCTCGCTAACAAAGTAAAAAGCTTTACATGCCGACAAATTTTCTATGAATTCATTGGCATCAGAAAAGAAAAACAATATTTTTGACATAATTGGACTGCCTTTACGAGCAACCGACAAAGGCAATAAAATAATTTTTTTCTTTTTTTGGTTTTTTGTTGTTATTTTTATTGTTATTGTTTTTCAATAAGCGATAAATTGCTAACAATTTTTGCCAACAGAAAATAAAACAAAAAAAAATTAAATACGAAGCAATAGTCAAAACTTTACTACAACAACGTGTACGAGGGAAATAATGTAAAGACAGGGGTTCCCAATGTTGTTTGATTTTCATTACAATTTCTTATTAAATTCCATCTAACGGTCTTAACATTTTCTACAAATAAATTAAGATGTTCTTGCACCATTCGGGAATACAAATCATGGCAGAATTCTGCTTATTTTTCGTTGTGAGTTTGGTTAGATTAGGTTAGACCGAAGTGGTAGCTTTACTTGAGTAGGCATAGAGGCCCAATGTCACGCCACAGTCCTGTACTGACCGAGTTTTACCAAATTAGGAAAGAAGTTGATCAGGAAAACCAGCCTAAGAGTTTAAATAAACGTTGACAGTATTTCATGTCTCCGCCGGCTTCAAAACGTTCCATTTTTGTGTACAAAAAAGAAGGCCTTTCCTCTGGAAATTTTGTTTCGTCAGCCAAAATATCGATGTCAAGACAAAAATGGTTGAAAGAAATGGAGGTATAGTATAAACAGTTACATTCCTATGTAGACAATTACAAATAAATCTCGACAAAAATCTTGATTTAATCGAACATGCGGATTGCGTATGTGGAGTGAGAACCACAGAGGAAACATTCATGATTGAATCTGCTAGCAGGCGAGAACTTCGTGTACCTTCGTGCTAAGGCTCGAGAAAGCTTTATGCGAGCAGCGCCATTGTGCTAAAGCTCTTCCTTTTCCTCGGAAATTATAAGTATTTGAGCAACGCTGCTTCAGTTTCTAGTTTTGTAATGAATGACCAAGCATTTGAAACGTTGGATGACTGGCTGGTCTAGGGTTGGTCGTGGGTTGTTTGGCCGTTCATTCGACGACCAACATTATGCTACAAACGTATAAGGGAAACGATAAACTTGTTTATTCAACTATGTCGTACAAATTATCGCTAATTATTCAGTCCATCTGTGCTCCCCTTATTATTTGAAATATAATGTGAACTCTGACGTATGGGCCGGTGCCTGGAAATTGATTTTAAAACTTTTCGACCTCGTACAGGAAACGGTTTGGGGGAACATTGGTCGTAATGTGGCATATGTTTCACCGATTTCACCGCTTCTATAATGTATTGTGATCGTGATCTACTGCACTTGCTTCCGAAAATCGAATATTTTTAACTCGACACATTCGTTCATGGTTAATTGGCCAATGGATCGCACCTGGCATTACAAAGAAAATTCGTTCTTCTGAGCCACATTGTCTGTATGTAGAATGCTGTTGCTGCCCCAGTTTTTTCCTGTTGCTTACAATTTCATTGACCCCTCGGGCTTGTTTTAGGTCAACCATCTCTATTTGTACTCTAAGTCAACCTATTCATCGGTCATATCTGAAACAGCGATACATAAATGTGATCGCATGCGAAAAGACTTCAAAGCCCACTCTCTTCGGGCTGGAACCATCCATAAAAATCTCAATCTCCGAGAGCAAGATAGTATGTGAGATAGGCTGGCTTTTTACTGTAGCTATCGTATCATTATTCCATAACGAATTATAATTCGTTGAGTCTTTCAACGATTTTCGCAATTTAGCGGTATGAAGCGTAGTCAATTAAGATTTGTTTGTGTTGCACTGAAACAAAATGAGAATCTTTTACCAGCTAAAAACGCTTGCAAAGCATTGTAAACCATCTGCATTCATAACAATTAGGGTTTCTCTTAAAAATTAAACCAAAACATTCGAATATATTGAGGGTACCATCAATTCCAATCACTGGTACACCCTATAAATTAAAAAAGTGGCTTTCATTGTCAACCGTTTAGTGTTAAATACACGCGCACACAATAAGGCCTAGACATTGTGTAGAGATACGGGCCAATAAATCATTTTCTTTCTTTGTTTTTTTTTTTGTCTTAAGCGGCGCTTGAAACAGTTAAAATAAGTATAAAAGGGAATATTAGGCAGCCAACCGTACTGTTTGAAATTATTAAAAAAAAAAAATTAAATTCGGCCGGTCGTATGGCAGGGTCCCTAATCCCCTTTTTTCCATTTCCTCCATAAAGCACGAGGTTGTCAAACTCTAAAGCTAATTGAATTATGAGAGCTGGGCCAAAAAATTCGAAACGAAGCAAGCTTTGTAGGTCCCGGCAATATGTGTTGACCTTAAGTACGGAATGGCTTACGCCTCACATCGCTGCCTTAAATAATGAGAAGCTTTTTGTAGCATCTTTTGCCACATCTGTGATGATTTTAGTAAAGTGCTGCCATCTCACAAACCAACTGCCTATTTGGATGACCTCTCCACGACCTTACTTCTTGGAAGTGAACAAAACAATTGGAGAAACGTTAGACAAAGTGCTTTGGAGACTCTGTTGAAAATAAAAAATTAAATTTTTAACTCATAGGCTGCCTGACCGTTCCAGTGTTTTTCAGACAAAAGTCATGGCTTGTTCGGTGGCGGCATTTTCACTGATAAGCTCTTGATTTAATCGAACAAAACCAGGCTGCGCTTAAGTTCCTATCGAATAAAGTTTCAATGTCCGTCCTTGGCCATGAATGCCGAGAATGCCCATGAAGTGAAATTTTCAAATCATCCAAAGATAACTCTTATATGCATATCGTTGGAAATTGCAATGCTGAGGAGCTGGACAGAGCCAGTACGGAGTTCTACAGGGCAGTTAAATTGAATATGAACCCCTTATGTTACGGGGAGGCTCAAATTGGTTGGTAGTATGAGGGTACGTGCAATATTACTTGGCTCTGCTGGACACTTATGGATAAGAAGACGATCGGACTCATTTCTGTCCTTAAATCGCTAGGCCATTTAATGCACAATTACGATATTCCCGGGCCCGATTTAGCCATGCCGAAATACTTTCGTATTACGGCAAATGATTTCCGCAGGAGCTGTGGGTTTGAGGAGGAGGATGAGATTGTCTTTCATCTCATGCGTAATAAAGAGACGTAGGTTTTTGACCTGACATCCTTGACCGATGTAAAGCTTGATTTCGAACTCAGATTGATTTCCTCTAAAGAATGATTGATCCGGGTTTCAATATGGATGGTGGCATTACAATGGCCCTAAACGCTGGCCAAAGTACGACCTCTTTCTGTAAGGGGAGTCGGCCTAACCTAACCTTTATCCAAAAACCCATACTGCTTCCCACGTTTGGCTGGTGGAAGGCCTGAGGAGATCGAGTTAAAACAGATGAGGCATAAAGATGTGGAATGTGTTTACCTATACATATAAAGTGTCTTTAGAATGCCTTGCAAATGATTTTAGGGCTATTTCCCCTAAAGGTAGTGGTTGAGGTACTGGCGTCAAGGAACTTTTTGAGGCTATTTAAAGAGGTCTTGTTATGATAGGGGGACAGGTTGTCGATTTTGATACACAGGAGACCCTGAAGCTGGGATTTGAGGACTATATGGTCAGAATATGGACAAACTGCCCTCGTTAGTATTTTCGAACGTAGGACTTAACGGCATAGAGTAGACTGCACAGTCATTCGACCTTTACAGGTGATTTGAATATGAAGGCTGGCACTGGTGCGGAAGTCTGTCTGTATGTGTGAGCTGTTCTATAGGTCCTCTAATAAGAATAGTGTACTCCAGGTTAAGGTTTCGGCAAGGAAAGGACTTTAGACTGCCAATGAGATACTGACAGGCTACTATATAAACTGCGAAGCTGGTTTTAGTATGCAGCAAGGACCTCACAAGACTTGTTGACGGATACTGTGCTAGGTTCTGAGGCAGTGCGATGTAGAGGTTAAGGAAATTACAGATCTACTGGCAACGAATTGAGTATACCGAATGGAGATTGGCAGTTAGTTACCCTTATTTGGATTGATCGCTCAAGCAATGATTCGTGCTAGAATAAGAGAGTGTATGGAATTTCCGACCTATTATTATCCATAGTTCTGGATTGATTGTACTGAAATGGAATGTTTTTTACCTACTCATTATTCTTTGAGGGCAAGGACTTTTTCTTTCTATAGTGTTTATGGTAATGTGGAGGAAACTGAAACGATCGAGCATATTCTGAATCTTTGCCTTGGGTTGCAAAAGCTAAGCATCCGTAATGTAGCCCTGGGGTCTCCAATGACCTTCAGGTTGGCATTAGTTTTTCTGTCCTATATGCTCCTTTATTTCTTTTCTCTTCCCTTATAATCTTTCACTCGATATGGAAGGTACTCACAATGGAACTTTTCTGGTGTTTGAGGTGAGGGTGCGTTCCTTAGAAATACCTTCGCAAGCTTGCCTTAATGCTCTCTATACAATTGACAATTTTTTCTGAAGCCATTATAGAAAAAACCGTTCATCCGCACAAGATTTCTTCAATGACTTTTGGGGATACTATTCAGACCCTGAGTGAGAGAATGAGAATGGTAATTAGGATGCATAAGGACATGCGGTTAATGTGCTTAGTTTGTCCAGGACTGTTTTGCTAGCAATCAATCTTCACTGTTAGTGAGAGAACGAGGAAGGAGGCAATTAGGATGCATGAGGACATGCGGTTAAGACTGTCCTGCAGGCATTCAATACAAGTTGAGGTGAAAACTTTTAACGTATTTACCGATTAACATCTATGTATACTAGGGTGTAGAGTAAAAAAAAAACCATGAGTTTGTTTGACAAAAAAAAAATTTAAAAAAAACCTGTGAACGCAGCCGGTAGGATTCGAACCTACGCTCCCAGAGGGAATCTGATTTCGAGTCAGACGCCTTAACCACTCGGCCACGACTGCTATTAACACTTGTGTGTTTAATATGTTATAAAAGCTTAAAGCTTAACATAGCATGAAAGCTTTTAATGCTTGTTTGTTCTTTGCTAACTGCTATCGGCAAAATAAAACAACAACAACAAGAAGAACGACAACAACCATAACTAAAAATGTTTAATAAAATTCTTATTGGATTTTAAAAATAGAAATGAATTACGAGTTCTACTCGTAAATAAGCAAATGACGTCAGATACTTATGTGGAGAGTATGAATAAACAAACAAGTGAATGAATGAATGAATGACTGAGCGAGTGAATGAATTGTATGATTTATTAAATACACAACAACAACAAATAACATTTGTACTGTTCGTATGCCATAAATAATTGGTAACCCCTTGTTGTTTTGAAATTCTCATTCTATTTGTGTTCATTCTTTAGTTTTTTTTTTTTTTTTAATAAAAAATAAGGTAGTGTTGTTGTTGTTATTATTATTGTTTATTGTTTCATGCAACAATGCGTTTATTTTTGTTGTTGTTCTGCTGTTTAGTTGCCATATAGGCGGTATATTTTCAAACCGTTGTTGGCAATATTTTCACGCCTCTTTTGCCATGCAACCAATGAATACAAGCAATGGATTGGGTAATGACTGAAGTGCATTCAACAAATACATGGTATGAGTGCATGCATACATATGCATGCCGTGTATGCATGCATGTATGCATGAATAGATGGACGATCACATTTACCGGCATTTATTTGAAAAGATGACAAAGTTTGTATAATTTTTAGCAGCATGAACGGAGATACATACGATCCAAAGTTTCCAATGAAATGGATTGTCCTCTCCAGCCATTGCATCCGGCAAATAATCGTTTCAGGCATAGGCCATATATCTTCGCATAATACCCCATAAGAGCCGATGTGGCCGTGTAATAAACAGCTTTTTTGGCCCGTAAGAATAAGTTCGCCATGCGATTGGATGCTGTTAGATGTTTTTGTGGGAATACGTTGAAGATCCCAAACGTTGCAGCACTTCTTATAAAGCCTTTGTCAAGTTATTGCCGTAAAATTGCCTGAAATGCTCAAAAAAGCATTTGAAAATTACTTCAAGACTCGACTGCGGTAACCAAACCAATGGCGTACGTAAGGGTAAGGTCCAAGCATTCTAATGAAGTGACAGTTTCAGTGAAACGGACTAATCTGTCCTTAGTTAGTTTAGTTGAATGGCATCTCAAAGTGTTGGTCCAATAACATACGGTTTCAAACCGTTGTACTTACAAAGAAAAAGGATCTGTGCATCAAGTTACATATATGCGTTGGATTGGATCCAAATGTCTCTTACCGCGCTATCATAATCCTGTCAAGGTTCAGAGAATATAATGAAATGATAGTTTCAACGAAATCATGATTTTATGGGTGTATCCTTTGAGTTTACTTTTGACAGCGATAACGGCCTTATATTTCAGAATGAATAAGTTCTTTCGATTTAATATTTGCAGGTGGGGAACGCTCTGTCAGCTCTTGATCTCCTTCCACAACTAGTTTCCCTACATCCAACACAATGTATAGCATAAATGGCGCTGTGTCTCCTGAGTGTTGCTTTGGCTAAATTTTTGCCACAACGGTCATTAGCTGGGTATGCCAGTTTTGTATGGAATTTCTGTTTTTCTCCATTGCATAGCTCGACAAATTGTCCCGTTTTTTGTAATATTAAGATGGAAGTAATGCGTTATCCTATAGAAGCCTTGGACCACCATTTAATATCACTCCCTCGTTAATTTCTGAATTGCCTACCCATGCTAGTGACACAGATATAGAAGCCTTCTTCTGTCCCTCAACACAATGCACTGCATGAGTAGGGGCCATCCCCTAAGTGTTGGTTGAAGAAATAAAAAGCACAGATATAGTTACGTTGTTTCAATTGGTTCGCTTATTTAATTGTTGCAAATCCCATGAATAGCTTAAGAGGCCTTGGCTATTTTGTTGGGTGGCGGGATTATCTCTGAAAATCTGTTGCTTTACTCAGACAGCCGAGCTGATATTAAGTCCCTTAAGAACGTAGTTTCAATGTCTGTCCTTGTCCACGAATGCCAAGAATTTCTCAGTTAAGTTTCGGCTGTTATATGGATTCCGGCACATAAGCATATTGTTGGAACTTGTATTGCTGATGAGCTATCCACTTACGTTACAAAGCTCGCAACCTCCGACATGTTACAGAGCACAGATATTCCGATTACCACAGTTAAATTGGAAACTATCAGCATATTTTAGGGTGATGCTGAATCTCTAAGGCAGCGTAATGGTACGTGCAATATTGCTAGACTGTGCTGGACACGTATAAGAGGTCCAACTCACTTCTATTTTTATATCGCATTACCCTCCATAGCACAATAGGGATTCTCAGGACCTGGCTTCTGCAGGAGCTGTGGGTCTGAAGAGATGGAAGAGACTGTCTTTCACCTCATGTCTGATAAGAACAAGGCGAAGGTTTTTGACCTTTCACTTTCTGGTGTCCTGGACCGAGCAACACGGGTGTGTTATGAGTGATTAAAGCTTTCCATGTTGTTTTTTTTTTTATTCTTGATGATCTTATTTGCGGTGACTTGGATTTCTTTAGTGTTTACAGATCTCTTCTAACTTTTTGCAAACCTGTACAGAAGGCAAGCTATTAAGCAAATGAAAAACATTTTACGTTTCATTCCATGTGAAATTTCCTCACTTTTCCTTAAAATTTCTAATTAACTGATGGCAACTGTTTTATTTGTTTATAATAGGCACGCAATAACGGAAATTGTATACGTCTATGACCGTAAAAAAGAAGGTAAATGAACGGAAAAGCTTTTCAATGAAGTACGAGTATATAACAAGCCGAACCCAAACAAAATAGATTTCAAGTGGCACAAAAATATTTACAAACATACGCACAAAGTATTGTATTTATTTATGTAAATATGTAGGATATGTATCCTGTATATGGGCAGACTGTATGGTATAGTCTGGCGGTGAAGTTGAAGACGCAGGCAATAACCTCTTACGCACATTTTACACACACACACAGATACAAAAATAATAAATATTTTTATGTATAGAAAAAGGCAATTGACATGTTAGACAAGCCAGACCAGACCAGACCAAACCAGGCCAAAATCCAGGCTAAAACGACTGACTGTGCATAAAATTAGACAATCGACAGACAGACAGATGAAAATAAATTTGCTCTCACACTCTGGCTAAGGGTCACACATATAGACTTTGCAGACAAAAAGGATATTTAATGGTTTTATACGCACACACATACACAAACATGTACATGTACATGCATATTGAATATGTATGTGAATATTATTTATAGGAAAAAACCTTGTCATGTTTTTGGGCAAAAATTAAGGATTTTTTCTTTCGAGTCACTTTAATATTTTAAATGGTTAGGCAGTCGATATTTAAAATTTTTTTTAGATTGTCTTAAAATTAAAAGAAGAAAAATCATGTGAACTGTGTGAACTTAAAAATGCGGAATATTTTTTTTTGAAAATTTTGTATGTAAAACTCAAGACATCTGTACTCCTTTCGAGGGTATATGACATTTTCCCAAACTAATAATCAATTCATATATGGATAGGCCGGCAAAAGAAATGTTAATTTTTTTACTTTTTATGAGTACATCATTGGATGCAGAAAAACGATGTAAAGTTTGAACTGTAAACTGAATGAAACAAAATTCCTTAACCACTGTTTGCTAAATAGGTTTTTTTGTTACTGAGCTGGCGACATGTATCCCAACCTTGATGTACAAAAATATTTCAGACGTTCTTCGTTCAGCAGTGAGTCAAGCGAATCAATTATGTTCGGTACAGGACCCCAGAAATTGTTTAACCCGAATTCGATTCTGTTATAGATTAAATTCAACACTTACTTCACTTCACTTAATTTAGTCAGTACGACCGTATAGTTAGGATTAAAACCTACCACATACCCATGTTGTATGTGTTAAATTTATCCAGTGACCGGACCTACAATTTCCTTTTCATCTGAAAACTTTTCATGGCAATTTTATTTCTCTCTCCGAGTTTTTGCTCGAACACTGCTGATAAGAAGACGCTCAACAAATACTTTTCCAGATTTCATTTTCTTCCAGATGTCTGAGCTGGGATTTGAACCACAATAAGACAACACACACTACCATATTAGACTATGGTGACCCCAAGATGGCACACCTCATTGTTTGAAGTTCAGAGAGCCTGGGCGATTCGCATTACTCCCGTTCTCTCATTGTATTTTCGTTTTATTTCATTAATTAAGTTTTATAAACTAAATGGGGATTGATTTTCTGTAGCAAGTTCTAGAACGATAGGATTGCCAACTGTATTTGCTTGGAAACAACGCCCTTGTTGGTGAGGAGTAGTTTTCTGGATAGAAAATCTACAGTAGCAAGTTCTAGAATTATAGGATTGCCAACTGTATTTGCTTGGAAACAACGCCGTGGTTGGTGAGGAACTTTGCTTATTGACTTCATGTTTTTATGCTTTTTAAGACATTAAGTAGTTTTCTGGATAGAAAATCTACAGTAGCAAGTTCTAGAATTATAGGGTTGCCAACTGTAATTGCTTGGAAACAACGCCTACGTTGTTGAGGAATTTTACTCATTGATTTGATGTTCGTTATGCTTTTTAAGCCGTTAAGTATTTTTCTGGATAGAAAATCTACAGTAGCAAGTTCTAGAACGATAGGGTTGCCAACTGTATTTGCTTGGAAACAACGCCCTGGTTGGTGAGGAACTTTACTTATTGACTTCATGTTCGTTATGCTTTTTAAGACGTTAAGTAGTTTTCTGGATAGAAAATCTACAGTAGCAAGTTCTAGAATTATAGGGTTGCCAACTGTAATTGCTTGGAAACAACGCCTACGTTGTTGAGGAATTTTACTCATTGATTTAATGTTCGTTATGCTTTTTAAGACGTTAAGTAGTTTTCTGGATAGAAAATCTACAGTAACAAGTTGTAAAACGAGGGGGTTGTCAACTATATTTGCTTGGAAACAGCGCCCTTGTTGGTGAGGAACTTTGCTTATTGATTTGATGTTCGTTATGCTTTTTAAGACGTTAATTGGTCCTGCATTGATTATTTTCAATTTTTATGACCAGAGTAACATTTTAGAAATCCTGGATATTCGCTTTTTCAATGCCTGTGGAGAAGATTTAAAAAATTCTGCGAAAACACGCTTCAGTCATCTAGAGATTGCAACTTGCAAGACAGTCAAAGAAAATGCTGACCAAACCACACATGGACGTCAACTTGATTGTGAAGCTATAAAAGTGTTCAAGTAATGGAACGCCAACAATATTTATTGTTCTTATGACCTACAATGGAGTAAGTTTTCAATTGTGTTTGTTAGTCCCGTGAGGTTTCTTCGAGAAGTAAATCTCGAATCAATGTGGACTGTATTGGATCGATTAACACATCATATCCAGGAACTCAAACCAATGTTCCAATGATAATGATAAATTTCTCTAAAATGTAGAGAATGTCTAGGCAATCGCACACCATTTCGGTTGAAGGGTTTTAAGATCGGCTTCAGTATATGCAAGTATACGGATGAGGTGCCTATCTTTCTTCTGCGTATAGATTTCCTCCAAAATATTACAATTGCCTGGATTTTCTGTGTTGAAAATTTTGGAATGTGATTAATACGCCTGTTCTACCATATTCTAGTTTGGATACGTTCGTAGACCATACCTGAAAGCCCTGTTTAAAAGTTCATGATTAAGCTTCACGGTCTGAAACACGATTTTTGAAGAGCTCTTGGTGATGTTGTCTCACTACTATAGAGAATCGGACTGCATAGAAGAAAGTCCCCAAAAGACCTCAAACGTACAGTAATGTCTTCAGATTAGATTGCAGAAATATTCTTTAATATCAGGGTTATTATATTCCTTCTCCAACATGATCGAACATAGGACGATTTTAAGGACTCTTATTGCATCGAATTGCCATGGAGATGGCAACACAGATGATTCGAATCAGTTTTCCTTTCCTTTACGCAGTTTTCAGCCACCAAACTAAAGAGAAATAAAAGCACAGGAGGTTATTCTAGTATTGAAATGAAAGTATTACTAAAGAGCCAAGTGCAGGAAAGGCTCCTTATTTGCCCTGCAATTGTTTTTCGTGGTGTTTGAATGCAGTGCCAGGTGGTATTCTTTTGCCAACAGATCTGTCAACATAGGCTTCGATTATTAACTTAGCTTTGACTATAGAAAGTTCATTCAGATCTATTACAAGAGTCCACCGAAATTAGTTCTTCTCTGAGGGCAATGTACTCTGTTACTAGCCTCACAGGACAGCAATACAGTACAGTACAGAAACATCTGCAATACAACTGTTTTTCTCTAAGGCCGTGCAAATGGATTCAATTGAGAGGTTTATACTTCCCGATTGAGCTTATGTCTCTATTCCAGGCCTTCCTGCCTATATATCCAGCAAAAAATTCTTCACCATTAGACCGGCAAACACAACATTTTTTTATTTTTATTTTCCATTAAAAATAAAAAGGAAATTGTAGAGGAAAAGTTCTCAGGCTTGGGAAACAAAAACGAAAAAAGAATTCCATAAGAGACTCGTCGTACAGCAAGGCAAACGGCAATAATGTATGCAAAATTATTGCAATCCATATAGCCAAAGACAAAAAAAAAACGGAAAGAACAACAAACAATGTCGGGAACGATAGGAGTTACACCATTAAAAGCGACAATACGAACAAAAAGCATGTCCATCACTGTTTACTTACAACACCACCACCATGAAAAATAATATCAACACACGTACACAAATGTAAAGTGTACCAAAAAAAAAACACGCAAAAACCGAAGGTGGCTTCCTTATGCACACTATTATGGGGTGACTCAACTAATTGATTTCGAAAATTTGGATTTTAGATACGAGGCTTAGAATTTTTCGAAGGATTCTATCACTAGCCCAAATGAAATGCCTTATAATGAGGTGAGATTCTTAGAACGCACATTCAATTTGATATGTTTGCGCCGTTAAGGTAACCTATTGCTAGATAGAAAGCATGTTAATAGCGTGTTCAATCTGTGGTTATTAGGTCCATTATGAAAACCTTAGTAAACGTTAGAGGACATTCCTCTTGCTTACTTGCAATGTCTAGTGTAGAAAACCTTAAGCATATTCATTTGTATTGGAAAGAGCCTTATAGTCATATAGAAGATGCTATATAGTCTCCTCTCTATATCCTCAGCTATACGCGAAATTGTTGTGTATGGAGGTTGGGAACATAAAAGTGATTAGGGAAGAGCCATTGCATTCTGAAATATTGAAGATTTGATTAGCATTGGACCCCACTTTTGCGTAAATGAGTTTGAATTCACCGTAATCCAGCAGCTACTATGCTGGCTTGTGAAGACATGACTCCGCGGTTCAAAACCCAGCTTAAACATTTAATGTATTACTTCGGTGACTTCCTCTCAGCGGTCTTCTCGAAAAAGCTGCCATGAAAAGCTTTTTAAAAATCTGTCCTTCAAAGTCGACTTTAAACTGTAGCACCCTCACACATAACATGGGTGGTGTGAGAAGCTAGGTTGTGATCTTGACTAATTAAAATTAAGTGACTTTTTGGTTATCACTTTTGCAAAAATAACTTTGGGAGAACCGTAACCCTCAATTCTGAAGACTATGGACGTATGATAACCGAATTTTTTGGCCAGCAATTGAGTATTATGAATCGAACGGTATATGTTTTTAACAGGGTGGATCATATAACGAAACCTGATTTCTGTTTATTGTATAACAAGTTGCCGGAAAGGATAGTTTCAGGTTTCGCAGTCATTTGGTCATTTAGAGACTAAGATCATGTGATTTAACGCAGATAAGTATTCTCTGTTGTGAGAGTACGTCAAAGATTGTGTCAACGTGGATTCTCGGATGTTGGAGCCTTTGAAAAGCAACATTCAAATGTTTGAAAAAACTGTCGTAAACTATCTCAAAAGAATCGACTGGTGCCAGCAATCTAAAGGCGGTCATAATTGTAAGGGCCATGCATTATAATGAGAACAAAAATCTCACACAAAATCTTTGTCTCATTGCAGTTCTCTGTCGTCTTAGGAGAACATAGGACTTCAGAGAATACTCCGCCGATGCAATGATGCAATGACTCTGAGGCCATGTTCTACTGTATTCTCCAATCCTGCTCATTTAAAGCAGTTTCTATAAACGTCAAGACGTCTGATGCTATTTTGCTATAAAAGAAAAAAAGGATCCTGAGATCGAACAGTAAAGCTAGTGAAACAACAATTTACAGTTAAATTCATGGATTCATGCCAATGAAATTGAACAAGTGAGCAGGGAGAATAAAGTCAACAGTCAGCTAACAAACCCACCTAAACCTTCTTAGGTGTTGATTTGTTCCATGAAACCCCACTGTTGACTGCTGCTACGCATTTGAGGTGTCGTGGTGAATTCACATTTTGTCCACGATTACGGAACAATGCAAAATTTCTTCGTAATTCGGTTGAAAAACGCTACAAACTCCTGCGAATGGGTGAAAAAACGAAGGCCCGAGTGATTATTTAAATTGGAAACAACCGAACCATATGAGATGCCAATGGCTTTCGTAGTCTAAGGCACTTTCGATCTCCGAAGGACCATTTAGACTTACATATATTGCGTTATATGTGAACAGTATTGGCAAGCCACTAAGAAGTATTAACAATGGACACAGCCGGTGTTAACCTTAACAAATCTTAAATTGACGATGGAGGAGTATAGGGTATCAGAGAGAGCTAGAGACTGCTGTAATATAAGAAGACATGGAAATAAAACGAAAAACCGGGCAACACGTTTATAGCCAGACTTCAAGTTCATTACAATTGAAAGAAGAGCAACAGAAAAATACAAAATAAAAATACAAGACAAAAAATAAAGAAGAGACACAAAAACCAAATGCAGGACCTGCTCGTAGCGAAGCAGAAGCAGCAACAGCAGCTAAAACTAGAAGTAAAGAAGTGTAACCAACCACAGGAATGAATTTAAATAAAGCACTGAAGCAGCCAACAATATGAACATCATTCGGCTCTAGAAAAAAAAAAACACAACAACACAAACAACACAAACAAACAAACAAAAACAACAATAACAATAACAACTTTAGTGCAATTGTTAAACATTAAGCGGCTTAACCATAATAAAAGTCAGAATTAATTGGATTTTAATTGTCTGTTAAGCGCTGAAAATTAAGTTGAATATACACAGAGAAACATACATACATATATACATACGTATGTATGTACGTCCGTACGAGTCGAATGTTTGGTGGCATTACCGACTGACTGGCTGACTGTTCATTTTGCCATTGCGACTGCTGTTTAGTTGCTTGGTTGGTTGAATGTTGGAATTGTTGTAAGTATTGTTGTTGTGCATCATGATTACTTTATTCATGTTTTTGCAACGTGTACAAACATGCGAGTAAAATACAACAACAAAAACTCTAAATTTTTTTTAATCCCATCCATCCAAGCATTCAAACATTCATCCATTCAATCCATTCATCCATTTAGATTGTATTTCTTTCAATAATATTTGTATATGTATGTGTGTGTGTGTCTGTGTTTTTGACATATTCTACTCTGAGCTCTTCTTGCTTGATTTTTAATGCAAAATTATTAACCAATATTGACTTGTTATTGCCAAAAGAGAGATCATATGAAGCTTAAAACGCAACGAAAGGAACATGCAGTCCAATAATGGAAAGAGAACTGAAAGAATAAACTTTGCAAAAAAAAAAAAGAAGCAAATTAAGGACCATTGGTCAAAAAAAGTTTGGGAATCTCTCGCAATATTCAATCAAAGTCATGAGTTTGAAGCTATCATGTTGACAGGGGCACAGAGAGTGGTCATAATCACGGAATTATTATCCTAAGAGGTTACAAACAAATCTTAGTAAGGTTTACGAGCTAATATACTCAAAGCTAAGTTATTCTTATTGCCGTGAAGAGGTGCCTTTGTATACTGAGACCATAGAATCTATTGTGCTCCCCTGCAATTTTATAGGGTATTCCTCCAGGCCTAGTGGCCCTTGACAAATTCCGAGATGCTGTTCGGTGCCAAAAAGACAATTCTCTGCCTAATATGCCCCCAAGTGTTTTCTTCCGGGATGCATTAATGCCTCACAGATTCTAAGAATGTGTTCTGACGATTTACTGTCATCGTTACAGAATCTACATGTCGGACTTGAGGAAATTTCCATTGTGAATAACTGTATTCTGAGTTTATAGCGCCCTGCTCTATTCTTGTTCCTGTATTATTTAGGATGCTTGACTCAGACCTCCTTTAATGATAATTCTTTTCCCAAAGCAAGTTTTATTGCTTTAAATCCACTTGGCTTGATAAGACTACTTGCCTTTCTGTTTTCCCCCTTTCGATGAGCATTCGTTGCCATTTCACAGAAGGGTTCTGGATCCATCAGTGACATGGAGACTCCCCTCTTTTCAAGCTTGTTTGCTTGCACAGTACGGAGCATAATCACACGACCTGGAAGAGAGCAGAGGATAATTGCATTTTCCCTGTCTAGGTTATTTTACTGACCCAGACAGTCCTATACAATCTTTGAATTAAAACATAAGGCGACCTGACTTTCAGATCGTATTGCTATGTCCTGTATTTTCCATCTTCTATGCCAGTTGAATTGAGCACATCTTTTGATGGCATAGACTCTTGGAAGATACCCGTGAGTTTACTAATGATCTCAAAGAATATTTCATACTGGAAACAAAATCACCCACACTTGTGTTCTTGACTCATTTGTTTTCCACAAAAAAATCGCACTTTTAAAAGAGTTTGTAGTTTCCAGTCAAAGCTATTGGAATATTCGTATTATCTTCGTTTTTGGATAACAAATGAAGGTTAAGCTTGTTGCTTTGAAATATGCAAAAAAACTGCTGTCTTATGGCAAAGACTCTGAGAGTGAAATAAAAAAAAAAAAAAAAATTGCCCTGAAAAGTTTCTCAAAAATCTGTCATTTGGAGTCGACTTCAAAGTGTGTAGGTCCCGCCTCTGATGGTTAAAATTAACACACATGCACACAACATGCGTGGTGTTAGAAGCTAGGTTGTAATCCTTACTAAAGGGTTGCAATGACCAATAATGCAAGTAAGGCTACTAGGATCCTTTAACGCCTCCATTCCACTTTACTTAAAGGTGGCCTCGCCATACTTCCAGTTTTGCACAATTTTAATTCATTCTTAATTGTTGTTATTGTTGTTAAAATTTTTTCATTATGTGACATGGTGTCTATAAATATGTCGCCTGTCAATTGCACTCGAGTTGTATGCAACAATACTCGTTCGTAGCTTGAAAACTGCTTCTTCGGTTTTCTTTTTTACAGATCTTTCAGAGATGTGCCGCCGCTGAATATTGAAAATGCATTCCATTTGCTTGTATTTGTTTTGTGTTCAATATTCGCCAATACCAGTATCAGTATCAGTGCCAGTGCCAGTGTCACTTACCACTACAACTACCACAGCCAGTATCATTTTCATTCTCTCATGCAATTTGGATTTAACGAGAAATGAATCATTTAGTGGTACACGACATTTGATGTCGCTACTGTATTGGCTGGCCACTAGGCCATACGGCATACAACATACACTACAGCATCATCATCATCACCACCAATGATTATACTTGATTGCTTACTACACCACAGCACACCATGCCAATGCTAAGGCATCATGCCATTGCACATTACAACAGCAATAACAAGAACATTATTAATGTACTTGTACAACAAAATATTGCATCATTATACCCATGTTTTATATGCAACATGATGTAAATGGAGACAGAGACAAAGAGATGAAGTTGGTGTTGATGTTGCAGTTGGAGATATACAATGCCATCGTATATTCTGGAATTGTTGTGTGTGTGTCCATGCATGTGCACATTAAGTCATTTAGGGTTTAAACATGATAAATGTTTCTTCCGATTGCTGATGATCGTTTTTTAATTGATTCTGCATGTACGAATGGAATCGTATACGTTTTCGTACCCTCGTGCCTTCAGATCATTGACTGTGTGTGCATGTGTCCTCGCTAGCGTTCGTTGTTTTCTGCAAGTGGGGATGTGTTGTTCAAGTGTTTATGTGGCGCTCAAACAGGTAGGGGGAAAAAGTGCTTAAATCGTCTCAAAGTCAAGTTTACAACCTCAGCAGATTTGGCAAACGAAGGTAATCAATTTCGTTGTCGTGTTTTGATAGACATTTTAATTGATTTTTGGAAACTGGCCTGCTTATAAGGGTAAAAATGAAGAAGTTTGCCAAGAATTTTGAACAGACTTAGCGGTTGTTAGGAAACACAGGTATGTTGGACATAAAACTGTTAATTGTAATGCCTTTAAGGCATTAAAAGGGAAAGCTGTTAGCTGTTAAGAAAATTGTTGAGAGGGTTAGTCGGTTGTAAACTAAGCCAAACGTACATTCAGAACCACGTGCACCCATAAGAGGCTTTCGTAGCTAAGAACCTTATCGCATCCTTTGCGAAAACAAGTTGATTTTATAGGCACTAAGAAGCCATTCTCTTTTATTGCATTTTCCAGAACAGGGAGTTAAAACGTCAGAAACGATTGTCCAGAATACGGATTGCAGTCGGTCAGTGAACTATCCCGTAAGGATCTCAGAATCCCGACTTTCCAACTGATGTGTTTCATTTTGCGGAGCTTGAAATCATGGACAACATACAAACTTTGTATGTTGAAAGCGATTGCTGGGCGTAAGAATTCGAAATGAAGTCCAACGCATATTCATTTCATGTCGAAGCAGTCTTTAAGTCTAATACGGATTCAGACGTTGCGAAAAGTGCAACAAACTATGCTGGGACGATTAATTTAATCCACAATCGAAAAAGAACTATAACTGCGTTCTTTGGAGAACACAAATCTTCCGTAATCGCATCACTTTATGCTATGAGTGTTAATTTTATACATGAGTGGCGTGACCTACAGTTTAAAGGCAATTCCGAACGGCAGATATTTGAGAAACTTTTCATGGCAATTTTATTTACCCTCAGAGTTTTTGTCAGAAATCTGTTGAGAGGAAGTCGCCGAAGTCCTTTTTGTTGGATATGCCTGACCTACGATTTGAACCAAGGGCTCACGTCTAATAAGCCAACACACTACCTGCTATACTACAGCAATTTCTTCCCTACCGCGTTAATTTTTATCGCAAATTTTCTAGCTACTGTAATAGTTTCTAGGACAACAGGGTTGCCATCTAATTTTGCCCATGAATAAAGAGCTCTGTGGACATGTACGTATTGATTGGTGTAGTGGGTAGCGAATTTTGCTAATTGAGTCCTGCTCTTTTTCCCAAATACTGACGTTACCCTTTTATGGTATTTACTGCTAAAGCTATACTCTCGGGCTGTGGTAAGGATCAATGGGAAGCCTAGTGGATGAATTAATTTTTTTAAATGGATTTAACTCTTCAAGAATTTGAACGTAAAATTGCTAGGGTTTGCAATTGATCACTTTAACGACTAAGTAGCCGCAGTTTAATAAGTAGTGTGTTGAAAATAGGTACCCCGATGTACTCTCTAAAGCCAAAATAATATTTGGGAATAAATAGAGATTAATAGAGGAGCACACCACCATTAGTAGGATGGAGAACACGTAATGTGTTAGTTTATTAGATGCAAGCCCGTGATTCAAATCCCAGTTTAGACGTCGAAAACGAAATATGAAGAAATGTCTTCAGCAGTCTTCTGGTCAAAACTCTCTGAGAGTGAAATAAAATTGCCATGCAAAGTTTCTGAAAAATCTGTTGTTTGTTCGCCTCCGAACAAACTGCAGTTCCCGCAAGTCATGGAATACATTAACACGCACAATGTGCACAATGTGGTGTGAGAAGCTGAGTTGTAATCCCTAGTTAAGTAAGTAACGATTTCTCGTTTCGAAACCTCGGCGAAAAGAGTAGGGATGCCAAAGGTGAAGTCCTCGCACAATCATATTTGTTTTGATGACCTCAACAAAACAAATTTCATTTTCCTGATAGAAGGCTTAGAGGCTGAGTTGAAAAATAAAATGATATTTTATCTAAAAAGCTGTCTAAACATCACGTAATTATTGATCCGACCTGTTATAAAAAACGTTTCACTTCGATTTTGGCCTCGGCGTAGTCTTTCTTCTGAGGCTACTACAGTTATACAGCAAAATGTCCTTAACTGTAAAGGGAAAGACAAACAAGAATCCTACACGTTTGTGGAGGCAACAAATTGAAACCAAGGCTACAGACATTAAAGAAAAAAAGTTTGGAATGAAATAAAATCCCTTGTCGCATATAAACCACATTGGAACGTGATTGTAGGGCCCTACGCTCCCTATATACAGTCTTAAATTTTCCTAACAATCTGTATAGAATTGAAATAATTTTCGTTTTCAATATGGTCAGGCATTCTTTGAATTTTAGAGGCATTTACGTTCAAAGTACAGCGGCATGAAGGATTCATTCATTCCCCGAAAAAAAAAATCATTTTTTCTTTCTTTCAAGGAATTTTGTTAGAATTTATGGAATACGAGCGTTTACAACAAAAAAATTTCGTGTCTGAAACTCCCTAAAATCATCATTCTCAGGATATTTGTTTACGACGTTTTGTTTTCGTAAAGTTCAGTGCTCCTGCATTAAATGTATTGCAGAATACATGTGTATCATGTCATGCGTGTCCTGTTAAATGTTTATAAAAAGAAAACACACACACACACATGCACACCCGGGCGAACACAACAACGTATGTACTTATGTACGTTTGTACAACATAAAATGTCTTATTCAAGTATAACTCAGTGTGTGTGAGAGTGTGTGTGGTAATGTGGCTCGTATTTATAATGAAGTTTTTTGTGT
The DNA here is from genome assembly GCA_958299815.1 of Sarcophaga carnaria. NCBI lineage: Eukaryota > Metazoa > Arthropoda > Insecta > Diptera > Sarcophagidae > Sarcophaga > Sarcophaga carnaria. Next base: position 101,116,136 of record OY283149.1, on the reverse strand, counting down.
GAAGGATAACAGCTGATGACTTCTTAAGAAATGATAATCATTTTGACTGCTGCTGTTGTTGTTCTTGTTGTTTTTGTTAAGCATTTCAAATGCCTTCTTCAAAGGCAGTGTACGTATTATTTTCGTTTCGTTTCTTTTTTTACGCTCTTAAATTCAACAATATTTGCCACGACATCCAGCCATCATCATACTTCCACTTTTGCTTGTAATTTCTGTTGGCTCTCGCACATGCGTAGGGATAATCCTTTAGGATTATGTGTACGTACGAATGTGTGAAAGCAAACAAATGTTTATACATACATCCGTATATGCATGCAATTGTAAATATGCATGTAGACATCAACTTTAACAAGCTCTTTTAGGATACTTAGCGGCTTTTGTTGCATGCGTATGTATGGGTATGTGTGTGTGCTTTTTATCGTTTGATTCTGCCGATTTTTATTAGACCTTCTCTTCTTCTTTTATTTCTTTAGACGTATTTGTTATTGTTTTGTATTGTAATAGCATGTGCCATTGACTGGCTTCACTTAAACTGCTGCTGCTGCTGCTGCTACTGCTACTGCTGCCTTTGCCGTTGATGATGTCAAGAGCTTTGGGGCAAAAATCCAAAATAAAAAAGAAACAAAAATTTTAACGTACTGACTGACTGACTGATACCAGATACGCACGTGCTTTTTTCACAGTTTGAACCTTTTTTGTTGTTTTTTTTGGTTGTAGTTGTTGTTATCATTATTATTTATTTATTTTGTTGTTGTTGTATAACTTATAAAACACTGTCTGTCTGTCCATTTGTCTGTCAAATTCGTCGACGTCGGTGTTTTCCTTCTTGTTTTTTTTTTATGGCAAGTATACGCCTTTCATAACGAAGTACCATTTACAAATGGAATGAAATTCAATTGTATTGAATAAATGTCTTACAAGTGGGTGAATTGATAAGTTTCCGAATCAAAATAATCTTGAAATATTATCCAAATTTTAAGGCGGGCACTACCAGAAACTTAATTGTAAAAAATCTTCCATTTCCTTATCTTTAAATCGATTGGTCTTCTATTTCTAGTAGCTTGGAATAGTTTCACTGCAGCATAGGCCACCATAAGACGTGTAAAATTTTCACCAAATGCTCTTAGTTTAGTGTAACTCCAAAGGCTTTTTGGATATAGAAAGTTCGATTCGATTAAAATTTCGACAAGGAAAGTTCCCTACCGGAACCTTGATGCTTATGTTGATGGCTCATAGATGTGTGATAGGGCGGTCGGTGGTATAGTTATTAAGGGCCCTGATATTAAACTTTCTTTTAGGCTGACTTATCACTGTGGTGTTTTCCAAGCAAAGGCCAAGAATATTTTAAAAGCGGCACAATGCTGGATGGATGATTTGATCCGTCCAAGTCTAAGAATGCCGAGGATTTGTTAGGGAAATTTCGAATCAATCAGAAGGAACTTTAGTACGGATTTCGAGACATAATGGATGTCTTTGAAAATTGCATTGCAGATGAGCTGACCAGAGCCGGTACTGAGATCGCAGTCTTCGACATGTTACAGGGTCTTGGAAATTCCGATTGTCTCAGTTAATTGGGATATTGCCCAGGGAGCCTCAATCTCGTAGGAGGCAAAAGGATACATGCATTATTTCTAGAATCGCATGGCCACCCATTGCACGATAGAGGTCCTCACAGGTTCCTGTAATTTTTGCTGGGCATGAAGAAAGTCTTGTTATTCCGGCAAATGAATTCTGCATGAGCTCTGGATCTAAGGAGGTACAAGGAACTGCCTTTTTCCTGCTCTCGTCGTGAAAAAAAAACTGAGGGTTTCATCCTCTCACTTTCTGATTTCCTTCTTTTATCGATTTCTCAAATAAATAAAAATTGCTGCAAAAGCAAGATTTATTTTGGACTTGGGGAATGGTTTTCTCTAGAGAATGATTGATCATCGGGTTGTATATTGAGTTTGGCATCAAAATGGGTCTAAATGCTGGCCTAAGTGGGAACAATTTCTTTAAGGATGGCACGCCACATTACCTAACCTAACCGCAGTAAGGCATTATGAATATGGTGCCCTGGGCAGGCAGTTGATCTCGTTGACACCAAGCAATACTCTGAGGTTCATCGGGGAAACACGGTTGGGGTGGCATTATAAAGAAACCCCATGCAGATTGGTGTGTCACTGGATTTTAGCACCTCTACAGTAATCATATCGTTCTAGCCTTTGTCATCCAATAACTCCTATCCTATTTCTGTTTAAACATCACAAAAAATTATTGGACAAGGGTACCATGGTGCCGTCCTCTTCTTCGCTTATAGCTTGGAGAGCATCAGAAGATGCTTGAAATTTACTGTAATTGGATGTCCCCTTAAATCTCTTTAATCAGAGGCTATCTTCGGAAGCTTAGAGCAGTTATAACGAGACTCTGGCCACTGGGTACACACACCTGAAGACTGGGAATAACTTTCAAGAAATTTTTGCAAAAGCTGTAGTAATGCGTATGTAGAAAAGATCACAGGCCAAATAGATTAGGTTAGGTGGCGGATCCCCCTAGAAGAAAGAGATCCCACTTAGGTCCAATGTGATAGCCAATTATGTTTTGAATAAAATCCACACTTTCATAAAAAAAATCAAGAGGGTTTGGAAGGTTATAGCACCCAAGTCTGCTACGCTTCTTTTAGAGGCGACTGCCATTTTATGCTAACCCAACCTAATATTCCTCCATGGCAATTGTTGTTCATGGTATCATAACTTTAACACTGATGAAGTTTACCCTCGTATTCTTAATACATTGGCATTTGATAAGGCTTCCTTCAATAGAGAAACTAAAGGCATACGAAAGTATTTCTTCACATTTCGGCAAAACGTTTTGTTTTTCGGGTGTCAATGTCCTTTCGTTATGTGTTTTTGTAAACAGTTTTACAGTCATTTTTGCCTTTTCTTTTGCTTTCTTTTTTCTTCTTTTTTGTTACGTACAGAAGATATACGATTACAGACTTGCAACTTTAACGCAGGAGCACAACATTTAACATTTCATTAACCACCCGCCACTGTGCTATGTATAGACGATGATGATGATGTATTATCTCCTAGAATGGTTCTCCCAATGTGTGTTACGTGTTTTCGTCCATTTCATTGTGTGTTGTGCTGTCTTTTTGTTGTGTTCAAATATCAAAAAACTAAAGGACAATGAACGTCTGTCTGTCTGCATATATTTTTAGCTGCTTAGGATAATGCAGGAGCAGAAGAGAGGCAAAGTATATGAACTGCGGCCATAAACATGGCCTGGCTTTATAAATTAGAACTGCAAAGAAAACTGTTAAGAAATCAACAACAACTAACAGTTGGTTTTTATTTTGTGTGTGTCCTTTTGTGGGCTTCGTTTTCATTTCTTTCCTCTGTTTTTCCTTTGCATTTCAAAATTTCTTTTTATTGCTTTAACGGTTTGAGTGAGTTATTGTATCGTTTTGTTTTTGTTTTGTTTTGTTTTCTTTATTATTTTTGTTGTTCTTCTTGTTGTTACTGTTAGTTGTGAAATATTGATACCATTGAGTAGAGTTCATTGAACTTTTATTTGAAAGGACTTGTGTGCGCTGACTGGCTGGTGTTTTCGTTATTAGTTTTGTGCAACAAAAAAAAAAAAAAAAAAAAACGTATTTTGATGTGTGTGTTTGTGTAATAAATTATTTGAAGAGAAAAAAAACCGAAAACACTTGTTTTGTTTTACTTTCGTGACCTGTTATTAGATTGGATGACTTATGATCATCTCCGCCGTTATTTCACACCATTTTAATGGCCTCTCTCGAAGGACATAATAAAAGGGTAACGGAAACGGTTTCTCAAACTGCTGGTTGCCGATAATTAGATGGCCTGCAATATTTTTAATTTAAACAACAAATTTAAACAAAAACAAAATAATGAAAACGTAACGTGTAAGTAACCACGAAGGAATTCAAAAATCAAAATGTTTGCTTGTTCTTGATTAAATCTTGTTCTCGAAAATATTTTTATATTGAATGTGATTTAAAGCAGACATATGTACTTCAAAGAGATTAATGAGTACAACATCATACTGGCCCTGACAACCTGCCCACAAAGCTATTCAAATACGGTGGCAAGTCATTCGCAGATGTTTTGGGGTAAACAATGGCCCCACACGCTGGAGGGAAAAGGAAGACCAGATGCCATGTAACAAATGGACAGACATCACGCTGCTGAATGCAGTCAATAAACGCTCATTACTTTTATACTAGATGACATAACCTAAAAGGTGGCCATTATTGCTTGAAGAGCAAATAATCGAAGGTGTGAACACCTACCTTACCTAGGCAGTGCCATTCGAGTACTCGGCTCTTATGAGATTAAATCGAAAATATTATGAGTCTGTCTGTTAAGAAGTTACTTTCTGTTGGATCGCAGGTCATGGGAGAGTTTTCGGCAATGAACAAGCGTACGTTAGATCTTCGGTCTAGTGCGAGTTGGCTTTTATATGGCGTACCAAGCGAGATGTTACATTGAACGGAAATGCTATTAAGATGGGTCTGACAGTAAATGAGGGCTAAACAAAGTATATGTTATCAATAAGTAGGGACATGCTAAATATTGGAGCCTAGATTACGGCTGATAACAATACTGCCGATATTGTCAAAAGATTTATTTATCTTGGCTCCGGGTTCCGTGCCGCTGTGGCATAGAGGAAACGAAAAGGCGGACGAACTGGCACAGAACAGATCGTAGATGTCTGGGGAGGAGACGATAGAGGGGATATACGTGCTTCTACAGGAATACTTTTCTAAATTGAAAAAACAGCAATGAATTCAACACACCGTGGTCCAAAATACCTGTTTGCCGATTTTCAAAACACCAGCGAACTATTTGAGTTCGACAAGAAAACGGTTCGCATTCTAACGGGAATTCTAACAGCACACTGAACTATTGACTGTTTCGTTGACAAGCTCGTGGACCTTCCGCGCCAGTGTCCTGCACTGCAGGATAAACGTCATCGGTTTTTGGGAGATAGAAGGTTTGAAGATCTGGGCATGGTGTCGAATATGCCACTAAGGGAACTGACCGCTTTCATCCAGAACTGGGGGTGGTTCAAATCCTCTACTAACGGATCATGACAAGGGGGCTTATCTCACACTGGGCTACCCGCTAACTTAACCTATTTATCAGACTATTTTTGAATATGCTCCAAGTATTTAGAGAGCTCTTCACGACAAGTGATTTTCTAACATGTTGACACGATCTAGACTTTCGCAAACTAGATTTGAGGTGGATACGATCGAACGGAGTACTTTTACAAGCAACTTCAAAAGTGTATGGATGTGAATTCTTCTCCTCCTTTTTTGCAGACATTCTACCAAAAGGCCGATGTAAAAATCTTCACCTCAAAAACTGTTTTGTATATCCAGTTTGGACCTACCCGTACAGGCTACCCAGTTCGATGTAAATGAAATTGGTTCTTTAGTCTCCATTCATAGTTATCTGAGAGTTTCTTAAGTGCCACGTCATTGTGAAGAATGGAGCTCAATAGGACTCTTTGAGGTCTCACGTCAGAATTATCCTCTCATATTGAGTAACGGTGTGTTAGCGAATGTAGAGTTGCATTTCCCAAGTAAACGTTCGTCTACACAGACAGGTTAACCAACCGAAATATGCAAGAAAAATAGTTCTAATGAAAGGTATCTTCGAAATCAAAGTGTTAGCTTTGATTCTGGTAATCACATGTACACACATACCGGAACAGTAGATCCGTAAACTGTTCAGAAATGAAAACCTAAAACGCAATAGAAAATCTATGGGAAGAAGGCACAAGAGGCTGTTAAATTCAAATGTTCTGTAAAATATCATGACAAAGGTATGGCAACGAATTGCACTACATCGCCGCTGTAGATGACTGTATAATTTGAAGGAGTGCCATGGTCATAAAAAACTAAAGGCTTTTCAACTAAATGTACTGCGATCATCCAGAATAAAGACAAAAACAAAAAAAGTCCCCATCGGTAAATAATAAAACAAAGAATGTTTGTTACAGAGACGGTTTTTGGTTTATTGTCACTGCTATTTTTTTGCACACAACTGTATATGTTTATACTTATTAGTCGTACCGTGTCCCTAATGTTTTTGTAAATTCTTATCATAATTTAAGGTGTTGCATTCATATAAATGCATGTGTGTATGTATGTGTGCTTCATTATTAATCATTTATCCTCCTCCTCTCTTTCACGGTTTACGCCACACTTTAAGATTCATATCGCAATGCAGTGAAACCTTTAAGAAGCCTGTGAGAGCAACACACTCGTAACAACATGTGGTTCCTTCTCAGTTGGTTTTCATGTATCCTGTGTATCCTGGGTTTGTTTCTTCTGTCGTTGAAAGGAATGTGTATGTATGTGTGTGTGTGTTTTTTTTTATAAAAAATTAGTAGGAGAACATTATGCAAAAGTTCAATGAACGATTTCATATACAAAACCAAACAAAAAAAAAAAAAAACAACGAATTTACGAACCAAACAAACAAGGAGAAAAATAGTCCCAAAAACTCAAAATAACAGTAAATTTGTACCAAAAAAAAAAAAAAAACAAACAAAAAAATGGCGACAATATTATACAAGAGCCGAGTCAGCTATTTGAATTAGTTGAGGGACCTTTTGTAAAAGTTTAAGTGTTTTAAGCGGATGCGGGTTAAATGTGCGAGTGTTCAGATGGCAGTGTAACCCACTGCCATCTTGCCTTGTCCGTTAGTGAAATTATCAAGCCATTGTAAATACGTTTTGGCCCACCTGTCAGAAACTAGTACAGTGGTTTAGAAAAGTGTGGTGTAGCGCTGGAATTTTCTCTCCAGGCTAAGAGAGGAACAACTGTTTTAGTGAATGTGCCTACTACAACTTGAAACCTACATATGCCAGAACTGATGTAATAAAGTGGAGTATAAAATTATAAAAGTATAGACAAAAACGATTGGAAGTTAAAAGTCATATCAGAAGATCGATCGGTTGGTTGGCCTTGAGCATGTGAACAGAAAAATCTGCCAATGTCGTGTGACTACTTTCACCCAACATAATATAATCTTACTTAATATAACCGTACTTAAACTTACCAGACTTAATCCAACTTAATCTAATCTATCTAGGTCTATAGGACATAAAGTTGTTCTACCAACTGATTAAGCAGGCAATTCGATAAAGATAAAGAGCTGTTGAGGTGGCATTACATACTTAGTGGGTCATTACAACCCTTTAGTAAGGATTACAACCTAACTTCTCTCACCACCCATGTTGTTGGTGTGTTCATTTTATGAGTTTAAAGCCGACTGACTGCGAACGACAGATTTTCGAAACACTTTTCAAAGGCAATTTTCATTTAATCTCAGAAATTTTGCCAGAAAACTGTTGAGAGTAAGTTGCCAAAGTAAAATTTTTTTTGTCGTTAGGTTCGGAATGCCTTTGTTGGGGTCTGAACCAAGGCCTTACCTAATCAGCCTACACACTCACTACCTACTAGACTACAGTGGCATTAAAACAATTTTTTTCTAAACCTGTGTGCATACACAATCACTATTGACCGTGAAATCAGAAAATGTGAATAGAATTACCTCTCGGGATATGGGTCCATAGATATCTAAGTCCATAGTATCACATCGTTCAGTGCATCCATTTTCAACGAAGATAGGTAAGTAAATAGTTAAAGTGGCTGTAGTAAGCCCAAGAGAATAGTACACTAAGGGTACATATGGCCTATTGTGATATCACAGTCCTTCATTTCATCAAACACTGGAACGTGAATGATAAAGCAGATTTTTGACTTCCAAATGCGACAAATGCGAGCGACCTTTTGCAAAGTAGAATCCCAAGCATTCGATTCAATTACGACATAACGCTGAACATGTGCCCAAGAAGTGACGAATAGTTTCCTCCTGTTCCAGATCTCTTTGGCTCCTACAGAAGTCATTGAACATATGACCAAGACTAGGTCTAGCAACATTCTATCCAACTGATATATGTAGGTCCCAAGTCACTTGGGCATCCGAGGGAATGAATTGTCGATTAGGGCTCTATTAAGGGTAAAAACGACAGTGAAAAATGACCCATTTAGTGGCGTTGTCCAACTTAGATGTATAGGTCTTGAGGATCTGCACAACATGCAGAATTTTCTGGCATCCTCTCTTCAATTCAAAGGAATTGACCTTTTTTCGGTCACTCTATGGTTGGAAGTTTTTCGGAACAAAAGGGATACCCATATTATGCCCATTATGGCCTATTCTTTCATTTTGGATGGTTTCAGGAACAAACGAAATCTCGGAGCAATAGATTGTCAGCCTAAAATCCAAAGTCTATTCGATAGTGCGGCTATATAAAGACGAGTAGGGACACCGCTCCAGTAATTAACCGCTCCTTACTTGAGAAACGCTAAAACTGCTCTTAACTTCGGTGTTTATCTACAACCTTACCGAAATGGGAAGACTTTCCAGTAGCTACGCCAACGTCAGCGTGGATCTAAGGTTCATAGTACTGACTAATCCCCTTCATACCGACAAGATCTGTCTGTTAGTCTTCAAGGATGTGACAATTCAAATTATTGGCCCCCTCGTTATGAACACATGCAATGATTATTCCAGTTTATGTAGGGTTTGCGCCAAATTATCTCAAGCCTGGCTTTTCGGATCTCGTATCTTTCATTTAGTGTACTCTCTACTCGCGAGCGATCAAGCAACCTGATCTTACCAAGTGATTGGACGAAAATGGAGGCTCATGTGCAAAAGGACGTTATACTGATTCTAAATGAAAAAAGCTGTAGTACGGTCGGGAACGTAGCAAGTCTGGAAAACATTTGTTGAAGTTCAGAGTTCTTTATAGGATTGTAGGACCATATACTTCAATATCAAAGACGAGTCTTAAGACGAGTCCTTCCGCTTTAGTAAGTATCACAGACAAGTTTTGTATGCCAAAAGAGAGCAGATTGTATTGATAGCTACTTAGTTAACTTAATTTGAATCACCCACTGTGCCGCCAAAATGGTTGATAGTATTTGTTTAAATAGAAGAATTAATGACAATAACAAAAATTTGACGATATCATGTGTTGAACATACTACGAATGTACCACACTACACCATATAGTCAGTCAGTCCATACAGTTTCATGTCTAAGATAACTTGGAAAAAGAAAAACAAAAACAAACAGAATTAAATACAGAAAAGTGTATGAGTAACATGACATTACAGAACATATACATACACACCCGCACACACACAGACAACGGTAAATAAGCGAAAACATGCTTTAAAGGATAAGCCATTATCCTGTTGACGCTGTTTAAGCTGACAACGATAACAACGTTGAGCACTTTTACGATTTTGTCTTGTTTTTTCTGTGTGGTTTTTTCTTTGCTGCATTTTTCTTCAGTGAATATTTGTTGTTTGTTCGTTTTTGTTTTTTGCTTTAAAACAGACAGCGAAATTTGGTAGTGGGTAGTAGTAGTAGTAGCCCGAAAGAGGCAAAAGAAAGTCAAGTCTAGTAAATTTTGTGGCCTTTTTTTCGGTTTATTACCTTGAGTTTGTACTGGAGTACGAGGAGAAGAAGGAGGATTTGTGAACAGTTTTCATGCCAAGAAATTCTATCAAATAAAAATTTACATGGAACATGTACAACAAACGAACGAACAAACAAACAAACAAAGAAAGCAAGAAAGGACGAAGCGAAACGAATGATATAAAAAAGAAAGAAAGAAATTGAATAAATGAAGCCAGGAAAGGAATAAAATGTTTAAAGAAAAGGTCCTCTAAAGAGACAACTTTCAACCGCATCATATTTTATTATTATTAATGTTGATACTCTCTCTCCCTCTCTCTCTCCGTCTCTCTCCTGCCTACAAGTTCACCTAAGAACCTTAATCGTCACAACGAAACGAGACGTCATGGTGTCATGCAATTGCCATAAACAGTCAAATTTTCAAAGTTGTACACTCAAGAGAAGAAGAAGAAGAAGTCCTACCTACTGTCTCATTGTCAGTTCAGTTTATATTGTTATTGTACTCTTCAAATGAAAAACGAAAAAGACGAAGAAGAAGAACATGAATAACAACTGAATACTTGTGTTAAAGAAAGAAAATCCAAACGAAACTCAATGACATTTGGCACCAAAACATCGGCAGTCACGCATTGATATGCATGCCTAAGTCTTCGTCCTCATACAGGATGACTAACTTGACAGTCCTGTTTCATGTGACAAACACTTTTTGCCTTCATAGGTCTGCAGCAAAACTAACTGCAGTAACTGTTGTCCTCCTGTCCTGTACACAAGATGACTGCAAAGTTGCAAACACTGACTGACTGACTGACACATTGGATTAGTACTCGTACTTGTCTTTGAAAATTAAGAAAGACTTTTGGCTATCAAAATTTGCTAACAAAGGGAAGAGGTACCCCGCTGTACTCTCCAAAGTCAAAGAAAATTTTTGAGGAATAAATAGAGATTAATGGAGGGCCGTAGCCCCCTAGTAGGCACTAATCTGTAAGGAATGAGAACTCGTAGTGAAGGCCAAAAATAAGAGAAAATTATGAACATTTTTGTCCTTTTTTTGAAGTCACCCTCGTGTGTTGGTGTTTCTTACCTCGGTTCAGATATCTCGAACAATATGAAATAATTCTTCGGGGACTTCCTCTCCGCAGCCTTAAGGCAAAAACTCTGAGAGCAAATAAGATTACCATGAAAAAGTTTCTTGAAAATCTGTCGTTCGGAATCAACTCTAACTCATGACTAAAATTAACACACACAGTATGGGTGGCGTGAAAAGCTAGGTTGTAATCCCGACTAAAGGGTTGTAGTAACCAATTAAGTAAGTAGTCGTGCTCTTTAGAGCACAGCCAGCCAGATTAAACTAACAGCTAAGCAGGTCCTGCCTTCTACCCAACAAGTGTTAACTTTTCGTTCCTAATTTCTTATCTTACTGTGGCTAAGGAGACATCTACGGAGGCTATTTTGTTTGGTACTTGTTTTGGCTAATTCGTTCACATCACTGTTTCCGGGTACTCCTTTTGCTCAGGAACTTATGTGAGAATTAGGCGACATTCATGGACAAACTTAGATATTGGCATGGCGTTCGTAAGGGTTTTAGGGCAGCTTGACAATCCAAGTTGGTCAGCACAATCTTACGATATATTCTACAACTAGACAGTCATTTAATTAACATGAGGCAGTGACTGCAGGAACCAAGGAGCCTGTGAAATTTTGCCGCTGCAATATTTTTGGAGGCGAAAATAGATCGTTTGGTCGTAGTATTAAAGTGATACACATCACAACCTCCATTCCCAAGCATCTTCCAGTTAATGGTGTATGTTTCTAGAAAACTGGTAGGAGGATCTGGTTTCCTATTCCAATAGTTTCTGCTTGGGAGTAATGATTTAAAAATGCTGGCTGGGCTAGCATGTGCAGAGTTCAGTCTGATTGCCGCAATGGTTGCCTGTTGTGCTAGGAGAAGCTGAAAAAGAAGCCAATTCAGCATGGGCTTACACCAATATGGTAATGCAATGGGGAGATCTCATGGACAAGTGCCTTTAGAGCCTTTTTCTATCTGGTAAAAGATTATCGATATGAAACGCGTTCTCTTAACGAAAGCTAGAACATGCTTGTTTGAGCATGAGACCTCATCTTATTTCAATCAATTCTTTTCCGATAATCACTGATGGGCATGTAGAACAGTAAAAGGATAAACAACGACTCGATTAAATGTGAGGTTAGGAGTCGTTTCCATGGGGTTTGATTGACACTCTATGCTTGATTAAGGCTCTATGCTTGATTGATACTCTATGCTTGATTGATACTCTATGCTTGATTGAGACTCTGTGCTTGATTGAGACTCTATGCTTGATTGATGCTCTATGCTTGATTGAGACTCTATGCTTGATTAGAGCTCTATGCTTGATTGATACTCTATGCTTGATTAAGACTGTGTTTGATTGATACTCTATGCTTGATTGAGACTCTATGCTTGATTGAGTCTCTATGTCACATCGAAGTAGCCGAAGAAGTTGTTAAAAATTACTGCGAAATTTAATGTTTTTAATTAAATTGATTTCGTATCTTTAAAAAATGTTTTTCATTTCGAAAATATATGGAGTTTAAGTTTTTGTTTTTGTGTGTCTCCATTTGTGTTGTGTCCTTGTCGTCCGTCGTTCGTCGTTATGCCCAAAGGCAGGCATATTCCTATGCGGCGACGCATAAAAACTGGAAAATAATTTTAACTCAGGATTTTACTTATGACACGAGGAAAAACAAAAAAAGAAAATTTATTTTTATTTGCAACCGAAGACACAAAACAACAACAACAACAACAACAGCTACAACCAAAACAATACGTTTGAAATGCTGCAACAGCTTTTACTGCTGCTGTTGCAAAATGATGTTGAATGACTTTGAAACTGTTTTGCAGAAAAAATGGAAACCAAAAGGAAAACAAAGAAAACTAAGAAGAAAAAATTAAAGAAAAAAAGTGAAAAAGGAAAAAGGAAAGGAAACAATCTCCTGAAGGACATATGAAGGAGATTTTCCTTGCAGATGCTCTAGACAAACTTACAGCATCACACACTTACAAAAGACGCTTTGGCATAGACACACAGTTGCATGGGAGTGTTGCACACAGTAGAAGATTTTCTTTTTAAAAAGAAAAATGTTGGGTGGAGGGGAGGTGATGGTGTAAGCATTATGGCAACAGCTTCAACATGATATGATGCCCGAGATGCCTTTAAATTTGCCACAACCCCCCGTTACATGATTATGATTTTATGATTTTGCTGGTATTGAAGGTGGGGGTGGGGGAGATTCTTCTCTCCTTGTTCCTGTTTTAAATCGTGGGTGGCAAGGAAAATTTTATTAAAATTAAAATTGTGTGAACGTGAAGCGTTAATTGAAGTTCGTTCGTTTTTTTTTTTGTTAAATTAAGTTTTGGCGGTCGAAATTCTGTAATAAAATGTCAAATAAAATTAACTTTTGGAATTTTAAATTGATGTTCTTGGCAGGGTTTACGTTGTGCACAAAAAAAGGGAATGAATTACAAGGTGAAAATGGAATACAAAACTGTTTAGAAGGAGTAACCCAAGTATAAGTTATCATTTACCAATGAAAGCCCATATTTTCTTGTCTGTTAAGCGCGTTACAGTACTGTCGAGAACTATTGTATGACGCCTTTCGAAGACGTAGAATTTGCTTTCAATAAGGTGAATATATATTCGGTAATCAAAGTTCTATGTAGCACTGAAGTAAATTAATTAAATTTTAAAACGTCGCTGAGAACTATCACCACTGAAGTGTCTTAGTTCGGTTGACTGTAAAGGAGCATATTCTCCCATTCGCTCAGACACTGATTACATCTACAAACAGTTTGCCATGAGGCAAGCACAGCTCTTTCTCTGCCAGAGCCTAACGGATATACTACAAATGGCGTTCCGTTTTCCTCTCACTAAAGAGCCTGAAACAATCTAAAACGCGAATTCCATCCGAGATCACGAATAAGGTCGCGCTCAAATTATTGATAGTTATCGCTCTGTCGACTTTAATTCTGTATTACACAACGAACAAGCAGATTTCTGTCTATTAGAAGGCCAAAGGGTCATTATCGAGCTGTCCAGTACGTTTGATTGAATTTTACGAGTGTAACTTGGGGGGTTTTTTATACCCCGGCCCCCTTATTGGAAGTGCATCGGCTCTCAAGAGGACTGACTCCTAGAAAATCGGTTGATTGCTCGATCTGCCCTCTTTTGCCGCAACGGCAATGTCGTTATACCAATCAACTCCTGCCCAACGATAATTTTGCGTATTCTCCCCACTTTTTTTCTGCTTTGTGTTACACAAGGCTTGGTAACTTAGATTACATCGCGGACAACTGTCTGTTGGCAAACAGGTCTGCAGCACAGAGAGAGGCATAATAAGCGTTCTAAATGAATCAAAAATTGAAGAAGATTTTTTCCACTTTCGTCAGATTCATTACTGACAACACTTGCCGGTTTATTTACCAAACCATTCTGACCGGGCGAATGAAAACGAATTGCTTCGAATCACCATCAAAGAGTTTTTTTTCCCGAAAGTGTTTTACTTTTAACAAGTGCAACAGCTTCGTGAGAGTCCTGAATGAAACGATTGAACACTTTCTATGTCACTGCTCCGCCGAGAGTTTATCAGACATAATTTGGATTCTAACAAAGCGTCATTGCCACTGTTCATCCAGCGCATTATATCGGAACCTGATTAAATTTGTTAATTTACGACGAATATCCGGGGGACGGCCCCCATCCATGCAGTGCATTATGCAAGACCTTGGAGAACCAGGAGGGATAACGGGGGTTGTGAATAGGGCAATTAGATCAGAATCTAATTAGATTAGCTTGACACGTTAAAGGCGCTAAAGAATAAGGAAACACAAGCCTTATAGTTGTGGTAGTCTAATGATTCAATATCAGGTCCTATATCAAGTCTACACAGGCATCAAATTTGACTTCGAGGCGCCGCCCTGTACATGTAAGTTGTATACTATTTCATTCGTAATGGTAAGGAGATAAGCTGGTGGTGTTGTATTTCTTGCACCGCCTTAAAAAACTGAGATGCTTGAAGGCTTTTTTCCACACTTGAAAATACGCTGGTTGACAGCATTGCAATGAATTTTCATGCAAGGAACATCAAGCTCTTGTGATTTCTTAATATTTAAATCCTACAAGTTATAGGGTACATGGAAGAGGGTCATCCACGCATTAAAGTCTGTTCTTGGATCGACTCTATTTGGAGACTGAGAGTGGGACATGGGATGCGAATCAAACCTTTCGAAACAATTTTAAATTGAGTAGATAGAGTAGATAGAATTGAAAGTAAAAGAGAACGGGACATTAAGACCGTAGACGAGTAAGTAGTATGTTGGCGAGAATCCGTGCTTCAAACCCTAGCTCTTAGACAACTCGAACAAAATGTAATATGAAGAATATTAATTTCAGCGACTTCCTCTTAGCAGTCATCTTGGGTAAAACTCGGAGAAAAAATAAAATTCCATGAAAATTTTCTGAAACCTTTCGTTCGTAGTTGACGTTGAACTATAGTTTCGGCCAATCATGGATAAAATTAACACACCCAACGTGGTAGTGATGTGAGAGGTTATGTTACATATATACATATATATATATATATATATATTACATATATTCCCGACTAAAGGGTTGCAATGAACAATCAGTAGGTAAGTAAGTATGCCTTTAAGTAGAGCAGAGTTAAAGATGAAACAGTAGCTTGTCGTTTACCTGAATTCGCCTGACTTATTCACAATCCGTAAAGTGCAAAAATCAAACCAAGGTATACAGTGAGCGTCAAAAGATTAATTAATTTAATTAAATTTAGATTAATAAATTACCGTTATTTTTATTTTAAAATTGTGTCATTACCAGTTTTTAAAATTGAAATAAAAAATTCGAAATATTCTCAAATTTCTTCGGGCACTCTCCTTAAGTGGTAAAAGTTAAATTCGGTGATTGTTAAAATTTTATTCTTAGTAAACAGTTTCTTTTGACGCTCACTGTATATCGAGAAAGTTGACTACAGACAAGATAAGACAAGAAAAAATCTCTTTGTATGATTTTTTTGAATTTTTCTGTAACGATTAAGGACGACACATAAAGTGTAAGTCGCTGGCAGAGCTCAAATTTCTATCACAAGTGCTGCAAGGGTAGTAGTAGTAGTTAAATCATCAAATAAATATTTTCAAAGGAAAAACATTTTATTTTTCTAAACAGACATTGTAAATTGGTGTGCCTAGAGCACTCTGGGTAAACATGTGCTATCTGATTTCAAATTTTAACTTAATGACGGCCAATTCAAAACGATTTAATTACACGTGTCTATTTTGTTTAAATTCTGTTTTCAAATTCAAATGGTGTTTAAATGTTTAAAAAATTTTATAATTTTAGTTGAAATTTTATTTCCATGCCAAAAGGGGTCAATAAACCCAACGGTTTCATATGATCGATCGCATGATATGCAAAGTAATGAAAAGAAACCAAAAAACAAAAAAAAAAAAAAAAAGATTTTCTTTAAAAATAAGACTGAAATTAAATTCGCAACGAATGTTAATTTGAGCATAAAAAAAAACTGTTGCTTTAAATACACAATTCGCACAATTTCCAAATAGTATCAATTTCGATTCTATTGTTGCGGCACTGCGTTGAAAGCATCAAGCGGTTATATATTGAGCGGCTGTCGGTCCTATCAGCATGGCAAAATCTTGTTTTTTTTTGGTTTGTTTTCTACCAACAGTTTACACAAAAAAAAAAAAAGAATCAAAATGTATGTATGAAGACGTGCAAATGACCGCCATGAAACGCTTCAAATCAACGTTTATTCGTTTATTCGTTCCGCTGCTGATTTAATTTCGTTTGACCCAATTTGAGGCTGTCAAAACTTATAATTTTTGCAAACATTTTTCTTCTTTTTTTTTTTGTCGGTTTTAATCTATTTTTTTAATGCTTTTTTTTTTTGTTAAACAAATTATAAGTTACTGTTGATAAACTAAGAAGAAAAAGTAGAAGAAGAAACCCCCAAGTGTGTTGATTAATTGAGTTTTTTTTTCATGTTTCCCTGCCGCCTTTTTCTTTCTCTGAAGACAAACGCAACTGACTCTACGCAGCGGTTGGCTATTCCATTCATAATAAAAACACACACAGAAAAATAATAAAAGTTCAAAAACTAGTATAGGTACGCGCAGATCTAAGCATGAGATTTAAAGCCGCTCTATTCAACTAAATGGTCTTTTTGTATGGGAAGCTAGAAAGTATTGAATTTAGCTTTCCTAGGCGAATCGTCTAACAGTGATGTGATGGGCTATTAACCCATTTTTAAAGCATTTTAAAGGTGACTCACTCATTAGTTTTTTCAGACATAAGTAGCTCTTTTACACGACTGATGAGTAAACGAAAGTTTGAATAAGAAAAATATGACTTATGCTGCACCACAGCGAAACTTCTTACTCCTTCCTGCCTTAGCTAAAGTAACAGAAAAATTCTGTAAGAAATTTATCGAAAAGAGCAAAACAAAGAAATTCTGAAATTACATGAAAACTTAAGGTTTTTGTGGAAATTGTTTAAACCATTAAAAAGGAGAAAGACAGTGTGGCCTAAAGACAAGCCTGTTGGAATAGGGTAGTTATTCCGGGACAAATCGGTTACAAAAATTTCTACCAACATGTTCAATAATGCCATCATCTATTCATTCATAGGGAAATTTGTTAGTTTCTGGACGGCCAGCAGTAAAGACGTCTTCTTAGCGAAACGTACTTCCCTGGCAGGCAAGAGTTTAAGTCATGAAGGGATAATCATGCATAGATATGACCATGCTCTTGAAATAAGCTTATGTCTCTTGACACGATCGTTTTGTTCAACAAAGGAGGTAAGCTTACGATACCAAATCTTATGGTTTTAGACGCAACAATCTGCTTCAATTTTTCCTTAAGACACTTGAGTTAATAATTGTATAATTGACGTCTATGTTAGCTCATCCTTCGAACCAGGTATTATCAGGATCAACGCCTAGATGAAATATCAATTTACTGAAACTGTGCTGCACTCATTAGTTACTCCCGCAATCAAATCCCTGATTAATCTGATTACCTTCCCTTGATATGGAGGATGTTTTCAATACATTTTAAAAGGAATCGATTATTAACGTCATATGAAAGCTGATTTCCATCCTGTACTTATTGAGTTTGTTGTAAAATTGGTAAGGTACAGGCGTTTAGTGGGTTCTAGGGAATCTACTTGAAGCCATTGAAGGAACATGCTACTTGACTATCTCTTACTTAGACGATGTGGCAGTGGTACAACTCTTCAAATGTTCTTTCTGGAAAGTGCACTAAGGGCTAAGGGTTAGAGTTAGACAGAGTTGTATAGATGGAAAACGATTTCGCCCAGGCCATCACTGTCAACGGCGAGCACTATAAGTCGATAATAACCAACTTCTTTTGGATTGAATTGGATGATTTGGATACCTACGACATGTGGTTTCAATAGAACAGCGGTACGTGCCACTCAGCTCACGCCACATTGAAATTTCTGTGCTCTCATCTCACGTAAACTGAATTGGCGTCATCGGTTCATATTTCTGTAAGAACGACGTTGACCATGACACTACTAACGGCGAAACATACCACACTGTTTATGCCACATTGGTTTTTTCCGCTCGAGTGGTTTGTGGGCATAGGTTGTTAAACGTGAAGGTGATGTAAGCTGTCGTCCGAGATCGTGCGATTGGACTCTGTTAAACTTCTTCTTGCGGGGAGTTCTTAAGTGGCCGATGTAAGCCACAAACCTTAACAGTCCTCAAAGCAAACATTACCCATATCATCGGTCGAATTCAGCAGTCTAGCCAGAGAAGCAGTGGCGCCTTCCAATATACTGAAAGCTTTCTTAACACTTAAGCACTTCACTTCAATCGGGGAAATGTTTTTAAAAAAATATGTTTTGTTTAGCTTCTAATGGGTTAAGATATCTGCAGCACACATGAATAATTTTAGTTGGAAATTCGAATAAAAACTAATCGCTTGCCAAATACAATACAACAGAACATACAATACATTGTTGAATTTAGTGGCCAAATTTGATAGAAAATTTAAAAAAATGTTCTTACTCCACATTAATTATTTTTTATGAAGGTCATTATTAGGTCATTATTAGTTGTTATTGTTCACAAACAATAGAGAACAATTATTGAGAGAATTACAACAGGGAAAGAATTGAATATAAGGGAATACAAACAGTATTGGAAGAAATTTTAGCGGCAATTTTTTTTTTATTCCTCAATTGCATGTGTAGTTGCCATGGCAAAAATCTATGAATGAAGAAGCGAACTGTGGCCATTCAACCGCTCGAGGATAATAAAGGTGTGTCTGCTAATTATGTTTGGTCGTTACAACCCCTTAGTTAGGAAGTCAGGATTACGACCTAGCTTCTGACACCACTAATGTTGTATGGAAGCTACAGTATATAGTCGGCTCCGAAAGACAGATTTTTTTTAGAAGCTTTTCATGGCAATTCTTCCGAGTTTTTGCCAGAAATCTGCTGAGAGAAAGTCGCGGAAGAAATATTTTTTCATATTTCGTTTTGTTCAAGATGTCTGATCTGGAGTTTGAACCTAATAAGCCAACACATTGCCTACTAGACTATGACAGTGATTACAACCTATGTACCATACTGTATAAAAGTGGCAATTCAAAAACCCATTTGATTGAACGGACATGGTGTTCAACAATCTTGAAATTCTGTTAAAATTTATTTATCATGATGCCAGAATCCAATGAATCCAAGCAGAGTTGTAGTGAGTGCTGGCCCAGTAATGTTTTGTTCATTGCCTTTGGATTGGAGGAAAGGCTAAGACAAATTGTAAACCTACAGCCATCGCTAGTAAAGCAAAGCGGGGAACATCCATACAGTTTCATTTCCCAATATGGTCGACCGGTTGGTGGATTTCCTAAAAACCGTCTCCTCTCTTCTATCGAGCTATATTAGTGTACCTAGGGAGTTCATTATACGATTTTCTAGTTCTTTTCGGATAGTGGAATTACGTCCATTCCATGGTCACCCCCGTAGGCTAGTGTCTTGGCTTTTTAAACCAAAGCCCGTGGTTCATAACCCAGCTGAGACATTTCTTTTGGCGACTTCTTCTCAACTCAAAACTGTCATGAAAAGTTTCTCAAACTTGTTGTTCAGAGTCGACCTTTAAACTATAGGACAAACAACGCGTGCAAATAATGAATGTTCTGTTCGGGCAACATAGTGGGCACTTTGCCTATTTTGGCTTTGCCACAATCGCATAACCGATAGTAGAATTTGCAATATGAACCCACTGGTTCAATAAGCGGTAGACCGACTAACATCGGAATGTCAACGAAACTCAAGATGTGCCGAAAACATTACAGCAGTGTCCATGAGTAGTTGATTTCATGCAGATTACAAGATCCCGGGCTTTCACAGACCTAGCCTAGGGGGATGTTGTGTCGTGACTTGAACCTGTCTCTGCACAAAACTCAGCCGGACCAGAAACTGAAGTTAAATGCAAACCAGCAAACCATAGTCAACGACGTGTGTTTGTTGAATGGGACCGGAGAAGATATCGCCAGGGGAGCCTATAAGTCGATAATAGCCAACTTCTTTTGGACAGAATTGAATAATCTGGATACCAACGATATGTGATTTCAACAAAACGGCGATACGTACCACACAGTTTATGCCACATTGGAATTTCTGCGCGAGCGATGATGCTCTCATCTCACGTCAACTGAATTGGCGTCATTGGTTCATATTTCTGTAAGAACGACGTTGACCATGACACTACTAACGGCGAAACGTACCACACAGTTTATGCCACATTGGTTTTTTCCGCTCGAGTGGTTTGTGGGCATAGGTTATTTAACGTGAAGGTGATGTAAGCTGTCGTCCGAGATCGTGCGATTGGACTCTGTTAAACTTCTTTTTGCGGGGAGTTCTTAAGTGGCCGATGTAAGCCACAAACCTTAATAGTCCTCAAAGCCCACATAACCCATGCCAGCGGTCGAATTCAGCTTGATAGATGCGCAAAAGTCATGGCAATTTTGACATTTCGGTTTGCAGTCTAGTCAGAGAAGCAGTGGCGCCTTCCTATATAAAGCTATCTTAGCTTTTCACTTTACTTCGGAGCGATTTGTGGGCATGGTTATTTATGATTGAAGTCTAGTCTGGTCTAGTAGGTAGTGTGTTGGCTTATTAGACGTGAGGCAGGTCAGGCATCTCCAACTACACGAAATATGACAAAATATTTCTTCGGTGACTTCCTCTCAGCAGATTTCTGGCAAAAACTCTGAGAGTAAAATAAAATTGCCAAAAAAAAAATTTCTCAAACGTCTGTCGTTCGGAGTCGACTTTAAACTCTAGGTCCCACGTGAGTGTGAGAAAGCACGCCCTTGGGATCAAAGATCATTCAATTTATAAAGCTACAATACGATTACACTGAGCGAAAATAAATGAATCATTTTCCTTAAGGAATGGCGTAGAACAAGGAAGCCTTCTATCTCAACAACTTTTGCTACTTGGTGGGAGAAGAAACTCCCAGATAACGATGCTTTCATCAACGTAGACATGAACAGGGCCAGAATAGGCCATGTTCCAAACTTTGACAGTTGATAACGGCCATTTTGTTTAAGTCACAACACCTTCAAATTAATTGTCATTTATTCAAACTGTTTTGTCAAATCATCATGGGCAAGCATGACACAGACAGACATATGGAAACAACTACGTATGTTTACTGAATGAGCTCTGGAGGAATTGGTAACTTTCAGGAGGCCCATCTCTGTATGAATTGTTGCGTGAACAAACAAAATGATCGTATTAGGGACGATTCCAGATCATTCAATATGTACCCCAAAAGTCAATATTTGTTGTGCGATTTAAATTGCCGTCATCCGTCCATATTTCTTTGATAAAGACCTTGGCGAGCACTACAGCTTGTTGATTAATAACTAGTTTTGCCCTGAATTGGCTGATCTGGACACCAAGGACATGTGGTTTCAACAACACGGCTCTATGTGCCACACAGTTTATAAAAACATTGGTTATTTCTTTCGCTTGAGTGATTTGTGGTCATGGTTATCTACCGAGATATGACCGTTTTAGACTTCTTCAATTGGCAGTTTCGCTGACAAGCTCGGTCTACCCCATCAGGCAGTTACTGGAGAAGCTACCGTGATGTGGAGGAAACGGAATCGATGCAACACCTTCTATGCGAGTGCCCAGCACTTTAGAACAGACGTCATCGGTTTCTGGGTGACAGAACTGGACGGTCTAACGGATCACGATAATGGGGTTTATCTCACACTGGGTAACGCAATGAACCATATGGGCCATTGAGTGAATTTGCCTTTAAACGGCAAGCTACATGCTAACCTAACTTAAGTCGCAGGTCTAAACGAATAAGCCGTAAACCACAGCTGACCTTAAAGCCAATAAAAGTGCCAAAATCATCGTAAATTGGACATTTCGTACGTTGACAGTGATGGTCGTTCACTACTCTAGAGGCCATTCAACGAATATACAACGTTGTCGATATTCGTTTACCTGTTTATTCAGTTGAATTTTGTACGAGTGTGCAGGCTCAGGTGACGTCGCAATATTCACCAATTTGGGATCTGCAACAGCCGTGTGTTCTTGTGAGCGAGGCGAAATCAACTGCTTTGAATACTGCTGCACACTGCCTTCGAACAGTGGCGATGTTTTCAAAGTCAATTCTCGTGTTTCGTCGACATAAGTATGTATTCATCAACACATTGTGGATACACCTTTCGACAGGACGATTATGACGATCGTAAATTGCCCGTTGGGAGCACCCATTTTGATCAAACGATTTGATTATTTGCACGTACTATTGAATGCTATATCTGCCCATGATGACTTCACAAATTAGGCTGAATAAATGACAACTAATTTGAGAGAAGTGTACCTTCAACAGATGATAGAAATTACCAACTGCCCCTAGAAGGCACAATAAAGGAAAAACTCTCGTTGCCAAGTAATCTTATTTGTCCCTTTCCTTAGTCCCTTTCTAGCCAAAAACTTAATTGTTTCATTTCCTTCTTTTCTTTTCGTTTGGCTTCATATATCGTTTTAATATATCCTTGAAATAAATAAAGTCCTTTAAGTACTCAATTGCTTTATGGAGTGTAGCAAATTTCTGTATAATTTTTCCCATTTTTATTATGGTTCTTTTGAAAAACTCTAACTAACTAACTAACTAATAAGCAAATTAAACAGTTTGACAACACAATAGAAATATTTGCCAAACTTAGTCACATGGTCAGTGTATTAAAAGAGTTCATTCATTCATTAGTGGCTGAATGAGAGACAAAATATTTTAAAGTGGGCACTAAAATATAATCGGCTTTCTTAAATCTATTCATTGCTTAATTAGCTTAGCAAAGTTTATTTTTGAAGCGTAGATTGGAGACAATTTGTGAGCATAAGATAATAGCTTGAACTAATTGTGGACCCAGAATTTATCAAAAATTTTTAAAACTGCAATTGCCGCGATTGGTTACTGCTTTGGCTAAGTACAGTTTTTGTTTTTAGGTTAGCTTAGATTGAAGTGGTAGCTTTTATTACCAAAGGACGCTTGAACACAAATAGCGGCCTGTTGTGATGCCATAGCTAAGCCTAGTCACTGTACTGATCGGATTCCACTAAAGCCATCGAAGAAATTGTTCAGCACATGGGCTACACACTAAAAGCACGTCTAACCTTTGCTGAATAGGTTAGGTTAGGTTAGAGGACGTGTACTTGTTAATTAACCCATTAATGCCCGAATTACTATTTTTTAACGGTTACCGTTTTGTTTTTTACACTCAATTTGCTCTCAGAGCATAAAAACTAAGACAACCTCTGCTTGAAACTTAAGTTGCCACTGGGCACTAATGGGTTAAGACAAGTACAGTACCCGGAGGTCGAATTGACCCATTGTACAACGCCCTAGTTTCTCACACCACTTATGTTGTGTGTGTTAATTTTATACATCAGTGGTGGGAGCTACAGTTTAAAGTCGACTCCGAACGACAAATTTTTGAGAAACTTTTTCATGGCAATTTTATTTAATCTCTGAGTTTTTGCCAGAAATCTGCTGAGAGGAAGTCGCCGAAGAACTACTTTTTTGTATTTTGTCTTGATGTCTGGCCTGGGGCTCGAACCCTGGCTTCACGTCTAATAAGCCAACACACTACCTACTAGACTACGGCGACTTCAGACTTTGCTGGATACTAGCCTGAAAGTTTAACAAACGAAGCCATATCCCTGATAACAATGGATGATAACTCAATTAAGCGGACAAGGAATGCAGAGCCAAATATCATAAATCTGCAACAGGCAAGAGCTGGGCAGTGGACAAAGAAAGTGGAATTTTTGTTCTTACGAAACTCCGAGATTTTGTGGTTTTCGCTGAGTATTTAACAAGTAATGGAAAGGAAAAGGGGTGACCATTTGCGATGCAAAATTGTTTCAATACTTTTAAATGCCTGCTTGAATAGGGCGCAAACAAATAATTTGGCAGCAAAGCTGGCGTTTGCTAAGTGGTAATGGAAATTGATGATGATGATGGCGTGTTTGAATGTACTTTTGTCGCGACTTTATTTTCTTTTTAACAATAAAATTAAGGAGAGGTTTAATTAGTTTAGCCAGAAATAAGCCAAATATTGTATATGAAATGAAAATGAACTCTCAATATGGCATGTGGCGTAAAATATGTTGTAATAAAATGCAAGAAAATAAAAATTCATATTAAAGATAAACGCAAATAGAAAGCAACCAACCAGTATTAAGGAAATGATGATATTCTTGCGAAAAGTCTTACAAAGGCAGTGGATAGTTACAAAGGAGTGATCAGTGATATGATTCTTAAAATATTTCTTTAAATTAAATCAAACATGGGTTAACACTTACGCCTATAACCCTATCTGTTGAAATTTGGGTTTGAAGTTTAGCTACCGTTGTTTAGCTATGCTTTAGCAGTTAAACATAACAGGTTTTTTCCGTTTTATGGCAACATTATTTATAAAAATGAATTTTACAAACAATAACAACAAACAACAATAAAAGGTCCTTAGACATCTTATCCTGTTTTTCTTTCTTTCTGTCATTTTATTCTCATCTGACTGTATATAGTATTTCGTTTTGTTGTTTTCTTTCATAATAATGCATGCCTTTGAATGTGTTTCTTTAAAGCAGCCTCTAATTTAACGCAAGACTTCATTTTCTTATGCAATTTTCAATGAAAGAAAAACAAAAAAAAAATGAAAAGAAAAATACCAACAAAACCCAACGATTTTGGTAAAGATCCTTGTGTTTCTACCAAAAAATTTTTTTTTTTTTTGGCATACATACACTCTAAAGACAGATCCCCCTTCCATACACAGCCACCACTACGCTTTGCTACAATCTCTCAGACTCAGTAAGACAATTGTCGTTGACGTCCCATGAATGTATTCCAACTCGAACCAAAGGACATGGAAGGCATAAAAATAGATAGACGGACAGGATAGACAGACAGTTAGACAAATAGTCCATACAAATAGAAATATATTTAAAATTGTTGTTGTTGTTGTTGTTGGTTTTTGTTTTTAACATATTTAAAGTTATTTGGCATTTAACTTCCTAAGCTGTTGGATGCTGTTGCTGTTGCTGTTGCTTTTGGCTATATTTGTTGCTCTCCAACTACAACTCTATTGTAATTTGTAAGGAAATATTGCAGCAGCCAGCTGAAAAGCAAAGCACAAATAACAGGAAGGTACCTCCCAAGACCCCTACCATCAATGAATTTCAAAAAATTTTTAAGCTGATCAGTGGTCAGTGACCACTCATCACAATTAGCCCACACAGTTGTACAGCCGCTGCGCTGCCCAACCAACTGCTTCGATGAGTTTGGTGGAATTCGTAGCATCATCACGGTTCGCTATGCATTCTCAAATGAGATTTGGCATCAAATCTATCACTCCAACTTAACCTAACCCTAGACCACACTATTCTCCCAATAGGGCTGGTATTTTAAAGGTCGATGAGAGGCTCTCAAACCATTTGACATTTTAATAAGGAAACATGAGAGATCTTGTTAGTTTCCTGTTGATATACTAAGTACATCACATGTATATAAAGGGTGTTTTTTATAGAAGTATAGAACTTTAAGTTGGCATTACTTTTCAAGATGGCGACCGATTTAACAGCTGTCAAGTGATTTATTCTCAGTTTGGTTTGGCAATTCATCATGAATAGACTCACGCCTGAACAACGCTTGCAAATAGTCCAATTTTATTTCGAAAATAATGGTTTTGTGCGGAAAACGTATCGCGCACTACGTCCATTTTATCGTCGACAAAATCGTCCATCAGAGCAGTTAATTCGATTAACCATGGAACGTTTTCGCACCACGTTTACTCTTATTGATAACTCGCATCCCCAGAGACGCTGTACGGTGCGTACACAAGAGGCTATTGCTGCTGTAGAGCGTAGCATTGAGGAAGACCCGAATGAGTCCATCCGCCATCGAGCACAGGAATTGGATCTGTGTCCATCCACTTTATGGAAGATTTTGCGGAAGGATCTTGGTTTGCGTCCTTACAAAATCCAACTCGTGCAAGATTTGAAGCCAAACGATCATCAAGTAAGGCGTAGATTCGTCGAATGGGCCCAAAACGAGATTACCGTTGTTCCCGATTTTCATAAGCGAATTTTGTTTAGCGATGAAGCGCACTTCTGGTTGAATGGCTGCGTCAACAAACAAAACTGCCGTATTTGGAGTGAAGGTAATCCTCAAGTGTATGTGGAAACACCGTTCCATCCAGAAAAACTGACTGTTTGGTGCGCTTTATGAGCTGGTGGAATCATTGGTACGTACTTTTTCAAAAACGATGATGGCCAGAACGTTACAGTCAATGGTGATCGGTATAGAGCCATGATTACTAACTTTTTCATTCCTGAATTGAATAACCATGATGTCCAGGAGATGTGGTTTCAACAAGACGGCGCAACATGTCACACAGCTCGTGCCACAATAGATTTATTGAAAGACACGTTTGGTGACCGCCTAATTTCACTTTTTGGACCTGTGAATTGGCCTCCAAGATCTTGTGATTTAACACCGCTAGACTACTTTCTGTGGGGCTATGTAAAGTCATTGGTCTATGCGGTAAAGCCACAAACGCTTGACCTTTGGAAGACAACATTCGCCGTATTATTGCCGATATACGGCCACAAATGTTGGAAAAAGTCATCGAAAATTGGACGTCCAGATTGGACTACATCCGCGCCAGCCGTGGCGGTCATATGCCAGAAATCATATTTAAAATGTAATGCCACAAGATTATCTTTCGGATAAATAAAATTCATGTCAATCGAATAATCCATCGTTGTTTTATTGAAACTTAAAGTTCTATACCTCTATAAAAAACACCCTTTATATCTGTTTCTGAAAAACGCCATATTCAGTGGAAGCTTTCTTCTATTGGATGCCTTCTTTAGTCTCAAGCCTGACTATGCATGTCGAATTCTTAACGTCTAATGCCTGCTTCATCGCTACTTCATTATTACGTTCAGAATTATTGCAAGCTTTACTACTGGTATATAATGAAGATAGGGTCAGGCCTAACCCAATCTTGTTAATCACAGACTTAATATGTCAAGGAACAGTAGGATAAGCTAATAAAATTGTAGTTTCAACAAGTCCTGTTAACCTAGAGTATATCCGTGTAGGCTAGATTTTAGTCAGCGGTGTAGGTTAGCCTGCAGGCTGCCTTTGCATTAGCCTATCTTCTTCACACATGTGTGTTTCTGTTATCATAATAGTTTTGCGTACTTCTTTGGTACTTTGTTGACTTCTCCTTCGGGATCTAGTTCTTCTCGAACAATAGGGGAGGATGTTCGATATTGTGGTATCCCACTAAAACCGAGCTGCTTCTACTAACCAGACGACACATTCCGATCGAGATCGAAATCAGCATAGGCGACTTAGTTATTCCCACGAAGAAATCGATTAAATACCTTGGGGTTAGACTGGACTCGAAACTGACCTACTCAGAGCAGATGGAGTATGCAACAGCTAGAGCAGCTAGAATAACAACTCAACTAAGTAGACTGATGGCAAACATTGGTGGACCCCTCCCAAGTAAGAGGAAGCTGCTCTTGGAGGCTGGAAATAGCATACTCCTCTATGGGTCTGAAATCTGGGCTAGAAAACTACTGTCTGCGCAGAGAATAGCTGCTCTACGAGTGACATCCTCGTATCGCACAGTATCGACACAAGCTGTCCTAGTTATAGCCGGAATGGTTCCCATAGACCTACAAGCATATGAGCGCCGGATGATCTTCAACGCCAGGCAAAGTACGACTCAACCACAGAGCATGGATAAAGCACGAAGTCTTCTTAAAATGGCAATTTCGCTGGGAAAATGAACAGCATGGAAGGTGCACATATAAACTGATTCCCGAGTTGCGAGTGTGGAAAAACAGAAAAAACGGCGAAGTAGACTACTACATAACCCAGATGCTGACCGCTCACAGATATTTCAGAAAATACGTGCATCGCATGGGGAAATGCCGCTCGCCATTCTGTATCCATGAAGACAGAGAAACGTTAGATGATTCCGAACACACTTTCTTCAGCTGTTGTCGATGGGCCGAAAGCCGTCAGCGACTTGCAGCTAAAATCGGCGTCATTAGCCCTACAAACGTCGTGCTGAAAATGATAAACAGTAAAGAGAGCTGGAACGCAGTAAAACAATTTGTAGAGCACGTCCTACGAAAGAAAAAATTTGACCTAGACAATCCAGACTGAGAATAGAGCGGAGCCTGGAGGCAGGCTGACGACGATGGAACTGGAACATACGCCAGAAAAGGGGTCCACACGCGAAGTAATACAATCGTGGTTCCGAGGTGGAATGATTCCCCGGTGAGGAGACAAGGCGGGTTTTTAGTCGGTATACCCAGTGGGAGCGTCCGACATGTCATGTCTAGTGACGACCATCACGAATGCATAAAGCATTTCCCTCCTTCCCGCAAAAAAAATTCTATGTATATACAAATTGTAGCCTAAAGCGCCCCTAATAAAACCCAATTAGTCGTACACCGCAAATAATTTTCGAAATTGAGACATCGGTCTTCGGAAACTTATCTGTTAACAGTGTCTGGGTACGATGATCAATATTGTGGAAAAATAGGACTTGCTGCAGGTATTCCACTATATATCCATGGCATCAAGGTTTCCAAAACCGGTATCCTTGCGGTCGGACGTTACTTGGGACTAGAGATATATACGACGAAGCTTATATTTGTATAAATAGGGCGAAATCGAATAAAAAATGGACCAGTGGAGGAAATTAACCTAGTGATCTGGATAGCTATGGTATCAAGGATTCCAAAACCGGTTTCCTTACGGTCGGGCGTTACTTGTGGACGGAGAGAAGCTAGGTTGTAAATCCTGACTGAGAGGAAGTCTTCAAAAGAAATATTTTTGTTCATACTTTGTTCGAAATTTTTGAACACGAGTTTGAATCACGGGCTCTACTTTTATAAGGCAATATACTATCTACTAGACAACGAAGTGACTTCAAAGCCAAAACTATATACTCTTACCAAATTGTTCTATTGATTAACTCCACTTACAGTGTGATGCCCTCGGAAACTGTATTGTACTGCAGTTGTTTCCAGTTTGGATTAATCTTAAGTGGTACCTACAATCTGATGAAATCGTTGGTGGGACGCACTTCCAGACTTTCGATTTAAATTCTGTTGGGCGGGTGCCACGATATGGTTACTCCTGTATTTTGTAGAAACACTTTTAATTTTGCTTAAAAACTTCAAGCAAACTTCAACAGAATGGTAGGGGTAAAGAGTAGAAATTTCTTTTCGTTGGCTTTCTTTTTGGATTGTTTTTTTTTATAAGAAATTTTCCTATTGTATTAAGCTTAAGGACATTAAAGGATTTTATGGCACAAAAATTTTTGTATGAAGGCATCTTCTCTCTGCTTGTGATTAAGAAAAATAAATGATTGTTTTGGAGGAGGAATTTTATAAAACAGATCTGCCACCAAAAAAAAAAAAAGATTTAAAGCAGGTGAAAAAGGAGGAAAAAATTATTTTAATAGTGAAATTATTTGTGAAACATTCGAAGCCTAATTGGTTGATTGATGATCCTAGTTGGAGAATAGAGCCGTATAACAATATCATTTCAAAGATTATTTTGAATCCAATTAACTTGAACTGCAGTGTATTTGCAGGTGCATTTGCCATATCTATCTTCCATTTCCCCTGTTTATCTTGCAATAATATCTGGAGACTTTATGTAACACTGAAACTTATTCATTTTGATTTTCACTTTCTTATTTGAAATGTGGGCCGAAGGTTGTGAAAATATAACATGAAACGCTCAGTTTGCCTGAAGGCGAAATAACGCAGAGGACAGCACTATTTTTAAGGAATAAAGTGAGGCGAGATAGTAAGAAAAAGTGGAAATTTCCAAAAGAAATACGGTCAAGTGCTGCACAATGTTTTCTGTTTGAAATGCTTTTTTAATTTTCACACAGCAAATGTCAAATACATTGGAGTTTGATAATGTCTGTCAACGAATTTGACAAACCAAAATTTTTTTGTCTCAAAAACGTTGCCATCTAAACAATCATCTGACCATGACAATGTACGCTCTTATGGTACATTTGTTACAGTTGTGTGACAGAACAATTTGCGTAGGATGGGTTAGATTCAATTAACTACCCTCCATTGAATTTCTGTACCTACTTTATCGCATGGCTATAATGCCTAGCTGGCATTTCTCAGTTATCCTGACAATTTTATTAAGGTTTCGATTTTTTTCGCAACATGTTCGAAGTCTCCGTAGACTAGTAGGTAGTGCGTTGGCTTATTAAACGTGAGCACTTGGTTTAAACTTCAGCTTTTAGGCATCTCGAACGAAACGAATAATGAAAAAATATTTCTTCGGTGACTTCCTCTTAGCAGACCAGATTCACTCTTTAAGCCTAACCATCTAACCAGGCCATCTTGGGGATCTGACAACAGTTTTAAAGGGTCAATTGCCCCGGCCTATATACGTTCGGAGGTTGGGAATATCTCGAGAAAGACAAGAGCAGACAATAGAGCATCTTCTTTGTCATTATTCTGGGATTGGAAATCTAAGATGAAGGACTTTAAACACACAAACTGTATTGATAGTGTTGATTAATTGTTTCCTGTCCAATATGTATTGTCCAACACTGTTTGTATAGATAGCCGTCATTGACTGCAATTGATCATGTTTGTAAAGTGTTTAAATATGAACATAAGCTATGCAACAATTTTCATTAAACCTTAAGTTAGCTGTGGTTGTTGTTGTTGTTTTTCCAAACATATCCTTGTGAGAGAGGATACGAAATCAGAGATGATTGCTTTAGTGTCAAACATTTGATGTAAACTCTGACAGAAATTTAAATCTGCAAGTCTAAGCAGAACACGTAGTGGTCTGACAACATTAATACCAAAGGCTAAATAGGAATTAAATTGATATTTATGAAGATTCTTTTAAGCAAAAAGAAACTCCTTCTTAAAATACCTTGTATATGGCCTTGTAATAATGAAAATTTAAAATAAAAAAAATTTTAAATAGAAGTGACGTTCATGTCAACATTTTATGATTTCTAATATGAAAGCGCTTTTAATAATAATAATAATACGATTAAATATTTTATTTATTTATTTATTTACCTGTTACTCTTGCAGTATTGAACGCTGGTAGGTTTATTATTTATGCTGTAAAGATATAAGAAAAAACATTTTTAAACTTTAGAAAACTGCCTTCTCATATACGGACTGAAATTAAATTTATTTTTTTTTATTTTAAAAACACGTGTTTATTATAACCTCTCAACAAAAACAGTCTGACTTTATAGACTAACTTGCGCACACTGGCAGTAGTAGTTCTATCAATACCACATTAATAATAACTAACACATGCATATGCGCTGTAACGCTAGGCTTCAAACAGGTCGTACACAAAAAATTTCACAATAATTTTTTTAAATTTTCTTTAATTTAAACAAAAGAATTTGAGTTTGAAATTCATGCATGACTTTTCATTGGTTCGTTTATATCGTATGATCGTCGTTTCTATCGGTTGCATTGCGTCCCTTTGGCACGTTGCCATAAATCATATGATAATCGAATCATTTGTTAAATCATACGATAATCGCATGATTTGCTATTGTTTTACACTTAATTTGCTTTTTTTTTGTCAAAAACAAGAATCATCATTCAAATTTTAATTTTCCAGTTATATCATATCATATCTAGTTTTTCTTTTCTATCTTTTTTTATTTTCTTTTTAATCATATTTTTTCCTTTCTATCTTTCTCGATCATAAACAAATTATTGTAATTGTGGCAGTTTGTTCATACAGCAAGTGATGTCATCCGGAATTACATGAAAATGGCGCCTTCTTATGGCGCATGGCAATACATCAAATTTAACTGATCAAAATTGCATATGTGTTGGTAATATTTATTTTGCTTAGCACAGCAATGCATCAAAATTGAACGTTTGTTGTCAATTGTTTTGATATTCTTCAAACTCATCTCGGCCTATACGTATAAGTATTTTTTTTTTACCAACACCTTAACACAAAAAGGCGAGTTTGATTCATTATTGAATGTGTGGCCAAGCAACATTAGAATTCAAGTGCAGTGGGGTTCTAAGCTCGTTTTTTTGAGTTACTCGAAAGTCATGTTGCTGCTAGACACGTTGAACTACACATACATATGTACAGTCACACAGATAATTATACGTAACCCCACTCCCCCCCTAAAAATCATTTTTTTCAAAAGTAATGAACTTCTAATATAAAATTTCTTTACATTAGCGTCTGTAACGACACATTTACTTAAATAAAGAAAACAGATTCCCAAAATCTATGAATTTGTGACTGCCGTGTGCTTAAAACCAATATGGCACCACACAGAAAATTATACGTACGACGTATATTTCGTATAAAATTTCTCCAAGGGTAGCCCGGTATATAAAAGGTATTGTGGGTAAAAATCCTAGGACTACAGCCGTAGAAATACGAAATACCTCGGAAAGTGATCACAATGTTATTGTGCATTCCGAAACAGTTCGAAGTGTTTTGAGAAAGAAAAGAGAAAAAAAACCACGATTGGAATTTGCCCAACAATATATGGACAAGTCAACTGATTTTTGAGCGAATGTAATATTTAGTGATGAGAACAAATATAAATTGTTCGGCTGTGACGGAAAACAAAAAATTTGGCGCAAAAATCAGTTGACGTCCATATATTATCATTAAAAAAAAAAAAAATGATTTTTAGGGGGGGAGTGGGTGTACGTATAATTATCTGTGTGACTCTATATAGGCATAGATATCTCATGCGTTTCTCTTTCAATCTCTATCATCAAATTGAAATTCGTTGCTTTTGGAATTTCTTTCATTTTTATGTTCAAACTTGAGGTCTCAGACATCTCCAACAAAACGAAATATGAAGAAAATGTTTCTGCGGCACAAGCAAAGACTCTGAGAGTGAAATAAAATTGTCATGAAAAGTTTCTCGGAAAATCTTGTATTGTGTCATGTATAAAATTAACACACATACACACAACATTGGTGGTGTGACACGCTAAATTGTAATCCTCATTGTAGGGTTCTATGTATGTATGCGTATCTTCCATTTATGGACCCACACTGTGCATGTAATAATCGATTTATTGCGGTAACGTTTACTAGAATAAATTATCACAAGAAATTCTGACGTCAACTTACCACCAAGACCATGCGATTTAATGTCATGCGATTTTGATTTTTGTTTGGGTTGTTGTGAAATCTGAAGTTTATGTGAATAAACCAGAAACAAATGTGAGTGAGATACAGTCACACGACCTTGAAAAAAGCATTAAAAATTTCATCAGAAGAGTGATGGCCTTGATAACAGGCCTTGGAGGCTATTTGAAGGCGATCTAACAACTTGGTAACTAATGCTCTTAAGCCAGAAAAAGATATTGAAAAATGCGGGGCAATAAAAAAAATAGCACTGGTGATCGTATAGTCACTTTAGCAAAACGAGATCCTTTCATGATGTCGAAAGTGATTGCAAATGAAATTGGGGTAAGGTAAGGTACCGGTCCCTCTGCTTAGATATGCTAATTTGTTGAAGAGGAAAAACTTTGCCCTGGCTTATAAAACTCGGAGCGGTTCTGTAGGTACAAAAAAAATATCCTTCGGAGCGACGAAACAAAGATTAATATGTTTGCCCAAAAGGAAAGGAATTTCATTTCAAATATACTAAAAAAAAAAAAGACAGTTAAACATGGAGGGGGAGAGGGAAATGTTATGGCATGTTTCTGTCTTTCCTCGAAAGGTGTTGGCCCAATACACCTCGTAGAAAACACCATGGATGAAGATTTGTCTACAAAGATTTTTTGAAAACAGCATATGCTTCCATATGCTGAGGAAAATATGCCACTCGTTGGGAAATATTCAGCAGGACAATGATCCGAAACACTCGTTGCAGTTGGTAAAGGAATGGGGATCCTGGAACAAAAAATGAACAGAGTCCTGACCTCAACCCAATAGAAAATCTTTAAGATTCCTTGAAGATCTAAAAAAGAATTGTAGAAATAAAATACAACCTGTTCTCATGAATAATGGAGGATACTATCGGATATTAAATGTACAAAAATATGAAATATCGCACAATTAATGTGTCAAAAAATTTTACCATTTATTTTTTCGTTTAGCTTATAAATTCTTATCTCAAACTGTCTTTTTTTCTGCACTTCAAATAGCGAATAAATGATGATGATTCACGACTACGTGTTTAAACTTAAGAAACAATGTAAGGAAAATCAAAAGCTGTGAACAGTAGAAAAAAATCTATGGAATATTTATGCTATAAAAAAATATATCGCATTTATAGCATGGGACACAAAAGTTATGTTCTTAAAAAAAAAAAGAAAAAAAATTAAGCAATTTTACTCTAAAAAAAATTTAAATGTTTTCGTAAAATGGTTACGAATACAATAAGTTGTTGTTATTGTTATTACACGAAAAATAATTAATGAAATAAAATAAAACAAAAATATAAATAATATGAATTATTAAATAAAAGTACAGAAAAATATAAAATATCGAACAATTCCTGTGTCAACAAATTTTCGCACTTATTTTCCTGTCTAGGCGTTTGGATTATAAATTTTTTTCTCAAACTGTAAGGAAAATAAAATAATTAAAGCCGCTTTAAACAAAGCTCGGAACAGTAACCAAAATCTATGGAATATACAGTAGACGAATATACAGTTGTGTTCAAAATAATAGGAGCGCCCTTCATTTAAAAGCAAAGTTTAAAATTAAGAAAAATAAAAAAGAAAATATCAAATTTTTTTTGACTTAAAATTTATTTCTAATTCATTTTCTAATTTTTTAACACTTAATTAATTAATTAAAACTACGATAAATAAAACTTACTCTCAAAATTAATTGTTCAAAATAATAGGAGTGTTAGCAAGCAACCTAGTAATTTTTAAACAAAAGACACAAAAGTTTGATATTATCTTAAAATAGTAGTTATTTTAGTTTTTTGTTGAATAACCTTTGTTTTTAATGAATTCAGCACATCTACAAGGCATTGAGTCAATAAGATCTTGGCATCTCTTTAAAGGAATTTGATGCCACGCGTCGCGCACTGTGGTCCATAGTTCTTCTGCATTTGAAGGTTTTTTTTCTCTGCAACACACTTTTTAACATCTCCCCATAGATGTTCTATGGGATTAAGATCAGGAGACTGAACTGGCGCCACGCCATAACCTTTACCCCATTAACCCGAAACCAGTCATTTGCCAATTTACTGGTGTGTTTCGGGTCATTATCTTGTTGGAATATCCATTTTAGAGGCGTGGAGTATGGTAACATCACTTCTCTCAAAATGCCAACATAGACTTTCCTATCCAATATGAATCTAATTGGATGTATTGGGCCTACACCGTTATATGAAAACCTTCCCCATATCATTAGTTTTGCACCACCATGTTTAACTGTCTTTTGTGTATACTGAGCTTTATATTTGGTGTTGGGCGGACATCTAACATACTGTCTAGATCCAATGCCACCAAATAAAACAATTTTGCCTTCGTCGGTCCACAGTACGTTTCTCCATTTTTCTTTCGGCCAATTGATATGTTCCTGGGCAAAATTTAAGCGTGCTAATACCCGTTTTTTTTTTTTGTCAGCAATGGCACCTTTCATGGACTTCTTGCGA
This sequence comes from Sarcophaga carnaria, assembly GCA_958299815.1. Taxonomy (NCBI): domain Eukaryota; kingdom Metazoa; phylum Arthropoda; class Insecta; order Diptera; family Sarcophagidae; genus Sarcophaga; species Sarcophaga carnaria. Next base: position 101,080,319 of record OY283149.1, on the reverse strand, counting down.
ATAAATTGTTGTCCATCAGATGCCTACGAATAGTAGGGCCACTTACGGCAAGATTCAGATCCTTTTGAATTTGTTTTGCATACGCCGAAGAATTTATTTTGCTATATCGCACAATTCTGCAGTCATCGACAGTTGATGTTTTGCGCTTACGCTCACGCGTTTCGAGCTTTTTTTATATTTTAATGCATTTGCGATCATTTGATTGGAGCAACTTAAGGTTTCCTCAATTTTTTTTAGAAATTTTGCCCTTTTTTTCGAAGAAGTACAGTGCTTTCCTCGTCCCACTATTACAAAAATTTATGTGAATCACTGTAGAAAAAGTTTTAACTACATTTTTCCGTACTTAGTTTTCACTTTTATCTTTAAATTATGTGCTGTTATATTTTTATTTTTAAAAGAACACACACTCCTATTTTTTTGATCAATTCATCGTAAATATTAAAGTTATTACGAGATTCTTTTTTGTATTTTATTTCTTACATATCGTTGTAACTACCATTAAAATATATCATGTTTTGCAAATTGGTACAATAAAAAAATTTTAACTTTGAAAATATTACATGGTAGCACTCCTATTATTTTGAACACAGCTGTATCTATCATGCTATAAAAAATATATCGAATTTATAGCATGGGACGCAAAATTTATGTTCTAAAAAAAAAAATAAAACCAAGCAATTTTTTAAAATCAAAAGCTTACAACAAATGATACAGAAAAAAGAGAAAAAAATTCTAAAAAAATAAATGACTACAGATTTAATAACTTATTATGTTGTTTCATTAAACAATAAATAAAACAATTAACAACAACAAATAAATAAATAAAACAAGCAAAACATTCAAAAATCCATTAAAATCCTTCTCCTCAACAATTTGACCTCAACTCTCTTGCCTTTTTTAAAATGATTGCCAAGCCAATTGTCCTTGTTCCAAATGTTAGCGTGTAACCACCATATATTTTAAATAAAACCACGTGGTTTGATAAATAAAAAAAAAAAGCGGATGTGAAGTTTTCTTTTCAATATTTTTTTGTTCTCTTTCTACAATACATGTGCATGTGTATGTTATGTGATGAAATTTCGGTTTTCAAATATGTGCACAAAATAAGCTGTGCGTCACTGTGCTAAGCAAAACCAACCTTTTTTTTTTATTGATTATTATTGTTGCGATCGTTTATTTTATTTATTTGTTGTTTTTAATAAATTATTTTTTAAATTTGTTAATTTTTAATAAATATTTTCGGTTGCGTTTTCACATCACCTTCACTCACTCGCTTAGTAATGCTACTGACATATATTGACTTGCCGTTTGGGAGAAGATATGGATCGCTTTATGTAGACTTGCCAGATGTGCAATGTGTTTGCTGCGAAATGCACTTTTCCGAAAAATGCAAGCAAAAGTTCCAATTTGTACTGGTCAATGAAATATTGAACTTGAAATTTGTTTTTAATTAAAATGCTTGAACTGATTAGAAATAATTTTAGAGGACAAGTAGGCAAACAAAAAAGAGAGCAAAGAAAAAAAACTGAATTTGAATTTGAATATGAAACTTTGTTTGCTTTTTTTGAAGGTGTAGTGCTTCTTCTGTCTTTGTTTGAATGCATTAATTTGTATTATACGCCTATAAATGGCAAATTTTTTGTACATGTACAGTGCAAGCTCGATTATCAACAAAAATTTGGCGTGCAATAATAGACTATAATTTTTGATATTTTGATTAAAAAACGGCTTTCATATTTCAACATAGACGTTGTACACAGATTGCTTATAAAAATTAAAATATCATTTAATTTTAACCAACGATTCGGTGTATATAGCACACGTAGACCGGTAAAAGAGAAAACATATGTATGTAGAATGAGTAAAACCAAAGAAAATAAAGTATAAAGAATGTGCATTTTAACATATTTTGGAATATTTTTCAAAAATATTTCATGACGCGGTGGGAAAGATAGAAGGGAAGGTTACAGAAACCAAGAGCGTAACAATGCGTTGTTCTCATCGTGCGTTTTTGTTGTTTGACTACTTTTTATTTATTTTTCTAGTGTTAAAAACCAATGTCCACACATAGGACACGAACATCAAGAATGTTCGTTAAAAGGAGCGTAAAAATCTTGTCAGTTTTTAAAGAAGAAGGTTCATGTCACTTTTTTCAGACTTCAATGATACACCCAAAGAAATATCACAGTAGTATTCACTAATATCAATGAGAAATGATTACGATTTTTGGAAGAATACTTGCCAAGTTAAATACGGTGTCTTTAGGGATTTAGTGCAGTACAATTTTTCTATATTTTCCGATCACATATACATATCATTGGGTTAATAAGTAGACTTGAAATTGTTATTAACAATTTTCCTCTAGGTTAACACATGCCTATTGTTATGGATTAGTGAGTGAGAGAGAGAAAATAAGTTGAGAGAATTTATTTATTTACAGCCATATAAAAGTGTTAGTAATATACTCTATTTTTATTTTCATTTCATCAACATACATATGTAAAGCTGTCTATATTTGGCTTAATATATATAAATATAAATAAAATAAAACATCGATTTTATTATTAAAAGAACATAAAGCTATCCATCTTTGGCTTAAAAATTAGGCCATGTTTTTTAGATAAATAAAAATAAAAAACATTTTTTATTAAAAGAAAAAAAACGAGCAATCCAAAGCATTTAAAAAAAATTATACTATGGGGAAAAATAAAATACGCCCAGCTAAAGACATAGAACATTTTTAACACAAAATATTCTTCGAGTGTTATTCTGAAATAAAATGATAAAGCATCCGCAGCACATGTATTCTTGTCGCAGTCTGATCGACAACTAAATCAAAAAACACAAGAATACATACACATGTACATACGTACGATGAGAGCAACACATTGTTACGCTCTTTGTTTGTGTTCATTTTCCTTCTGTCTTCCTCTCCCCTCACCCAGAAATGATTTTAAAAAAAAAAATTTGGTGAGAGCGGGTCGTGATGTTACGACCCGCCATAAGAAATTTTACTTCTACATGATGCGCATTCTTTATATCCATATTCTTTGGTAAAGCGTTATTGAAACATCATTGACGAGTTGGATTTTTTAAATCGTATTTGTTTAAAGTCGCCGCAGTATATCTAGTTAGTAGGTGGTATGTGTGGTAAAAACTCATGAAAAAGTTTCTCAAAAATCTACCGTTCAGAGTCAACTTTAAACTGTAGGTTCCGTCCGCCATTCAGGTATACAATTAACACACACACACAACATAAGTGGTATGAGCAGCTGGGTTGTAATCCTGACTGAAGGATTGGAATGACCAAATATTTTATGCATGTATTAGGGATGTCAATCTACTACCCGTATCCCGGGATTTCTAGATTTTCTCTTAGTAACAAACAATTAAAAGCAATTGTTTTATTAAAAATTTCATTGATATTTAAACTTTATTATGATTAAAAGTGAATAAAGTTAAAAAACGAAATCCCGTAATTTTTCGGAATACAAATTCGAAATCGAAAAATCGCGAAATATTGTGGGATTTCGAAATTTTGAATTCCGAAATTTTTAAAAATCAATACTGTTTGGCATCCTAGTATTTTTTACTTTGACGTTGAAATTTCTGAACAAGAAGTACAAAAGCAAAAAAAATCAGTAATGTTTTTTGAGGTTATGTTTATCACAAATTTTTTTTAGTCTTCTACACAACATTTTGTTTTCCATTTACTCACATCACTGTACTTAATGGCAAACATTTTTTATTGGCTTATTGTAGCCATAGTTAAATTCTCTCACTTCATCTATTACACCAAAGAATTTAAATACGCAACGTGCATATCCGGCTCTTTTTTTTTTCAAATATCTCCACAGATTGTCGTTTTTGGTATTAAAAAATGGACGTACGATTTTGCATATATTCTTTATTATAGAAAATACACAGCAACTGTTTGAAAATCTATCAAATACACGAGTCACTTTACAAAATATTACAGAAATTTTAACTTAATTTTGGGTTGATATTGTCTTGTTTCGAAACTGCACTAACGAACTTAAGTGTCTTACTGTTTAAATGAAAAAAGACCACTCAGCGTGTAGAGTTCTATGACAAAAAATGTAACTCTGTACACTGAAAAAAAATACATTTCAAACGAAAATAACAAAGACGAAACGGTTATATCCGTTAATTTAAAAGGAAAACAAGAAAAGTGTAATCTAAACGCTCTAGAATTTGAGAAAGATTTCCAATTGAATTAACCAATATCGATTTAGTACTATAGGGTAGGGGATATGACGTAGTTTGCAATTTCTGCAAATTTTTTGTTAATAAATTCTTATGTTTGCATTTAAAGCTAGTCATTTTATCATGAGTTGCCGAACCGAACACAATTTAATACCGACTACGTCTAACAGATTTTTCTCATGTCAATTTTATTTATTCTCAGAGTTTTTCCAAGAAATCTATTGAGCGGAAACCGCTGAAGAAATATTCGTTTAATTCGAGATCTTTTAGTTTTCTTAAGTTTCATGTGATTGATAAATCTTCACTTGACTTCAGAGTGCGTATTTGCATTACTGCGCGCTCCACTGTTGCCAACACCATAGAAACATTGTGTTGCTATTCAAACTGAGCTTCCATGCAATTGGCATGGCAATTTGGAAGAATTTAACTTTAAAGAATCTGAAAGTATGTTTAATTTTTTCTTGGCATCAAATAAAAATTCCTCATACCTATCAGTGGAATTGTTTTGTTTTCATCAATATTTATCCAGACTCTGACTACATTCATGCATACAATGCCGACCATTATTGTGAATTTCAACCTAACATCACCACCTATCACCATAAGAAAATCTGGTACAAAAAGGAAGCACTGGAAAGCCGATGATGTCTGTGCAGGATATAATATGCACCAGCAGTTCCAGTTTTACCAAAGTACATACATACATATGTATATGCAGAAATTATATTCGATAATTTGACTGTGAAAAAACGGGCGGAAGGAAGGCGGCGTAAGCCTAATAATGAGAATTTGGATAATGTTTGGCATTCTAGGACAAAAATCTGGGACATCAAGTATAATGCGCCATAAGAAAGTAGAAGCGAATGCACCAAAATGCTTTGCATCGGAATGGCATTTTTCGAAAAATTTCACCAGATTTCCGGCAAAAACTCTGAAAGTAAAAAAAATTGGCCAAGAAAAGTTTTTTTCAAAAAAAAAAAATTGTCATTCGGAGTCGACACTTCAAACTTTAGGTCACGCCTCTTATGGATAACATTAGTGGGATGAAATGTTTGAAGGGTTGTAATGATCAATTATGTATGGGGCCACTTGCACTATTTATGTTTTCCTTAATGCCGAATTTTATTTAAAATTTTTTCTTTAAAATGTTTAATTAGCTTCCAATAGTAACTGAAATTAGTAGGTCCCGCCACTCACGTATAAAATTAACACACACAACAGAGGTGGTGTGAGAAACTAGATCGTAATCCTGACTAAAGGGTATGTATGTAGTTACTGAAATTAAGTTATTTTAATAACATTTCTTTAAAAGTTTATATTTAAGCCCACTTTTGGTACATGTTGCGTTTACAACAATCTCCTCAGCTTTCCCTTTACAGGCAAGTTCTGTAGGTGGCCCATATGGCCCAACGTGTGTGAGATAAGCCCCCTGTCATGATCCAATAACCGTATACAAAGTTTTAATAAAAAAAAAAAAAAAATAAAAAAAAAATTTTAAACAAAATTAAAAAATTTAAAAAAATTTTTTTTAAGTTTTAAAATTATCAATCATTAGCAAGATTGTATAAATTTGCTTGAAAAAGAAATAAAAAAAATAAAAAGAATAAAAAAAAATTGTTAACATTTGTCGCAAGCAATTAAAATGCCAAAAGCTTTATGTCTTAACGAAAATGAATGAAACGGCAACACTGTGAAACGCACTGATAATTTTAATCAATTTAGTTTATCTTTATTGTTGTTGCTTTTAATTTTGATTTTTGTTTTTTTTATTATTTTCTTTCTCCCTCTCTCTCTCTCTCTCTCTATCATTTACTTTCAGTTGTTTCTGCTCATTAAAAATTCAATGTAAAGAAAACAATTTTTAAGCAAAACGTTGACAAGAGCTGCGGTGTCCGAGTGGTTAAGGAGATGGACTTGAAATCCATTGGGTTCTACCCGCACAGGTTCGAATCCTGTCCGCAGCGAGGAATTTTTTTTAGTTTTTTATTTTTTTTTAAATAAATTTTTTTAAAAAAAATTTTTTAAAAGAATTTTTTTTTGTTTTTTTAAATAAAATTTTCTTCTTTGAATTGCATTTCAAAGAATATCTTGGAATATAATTTTGTGCATTAAAAAATTCAATTCATTTACTTGCTTAACTCATCATTCCAACACTTTAGTCAGGACTACAACCTAGCATCTCACACCACTTATGTTGTGTGTGTGTGTGTTAATTTCATTCCTGAGTGACGGGTCCTACAATTTACTATCGTCTTCGAAAGACAGTTTTTTGAGAAACTTTTGATTGAAATTCATTTCTTTTGTAATTTTCTATAAAATCGGGTTTGCTGAGAGCGTTATAAGAGTAGAAAGAAGTAACACAGTCGTGAAATAGGAAAAACTCAGTGAAAAAACTCGGTGAAAAGAGAAATAAAGTTTCGTTTCGGAATTCTATGATGCTTGGCGTTGTTTATGTCATATTACGCGTAGGCATTTAAATTTCTCAAAATATCGGGTTACCCATTTAGTGTTTAGTTAGGCGATTCGAAAGTAATCACTTTTCAAGCATTAAGGCTTGTGTGTTATGTTAAACGACATGACAATATAAAAATTTTAGAGACTGGATAGACAATATCTTCCAACAGGGACTTCAGAACTTAGACAGTTGATAACGGTCATCTTACTGAAACTACATCTTTCAAATTAGTTGCCCTTTATTCATTGTGTTTTGCCAAATTTCAATCGACGACCAAAGACAATGCCATGTATTGCCCCACATTTTCACTGAAAGATAATCGCCAGATAATCTACAAAGAAATTTTCACATTTGGGACCATACCAATCCACATTATATCCAAGAGCATTCAGTATATCCCGAAAAAGGTTACTGTTTGGTGTGAATTTTGGTCGGTGTTATCGGTCCAGTTTTTTGTTTTGGAGCACAACGTAGGCCAATGCAGAGGTCTTTAGGTCGATGATTACCAACTCCTTTTCACTTGAGTTGTATGATCTGGACACAACTGATACATGGTTTCTCAGCTCATTTCACATGGAGTATACTGCATAAGAAATTTGAGGAGGGAGGCTCTAAAGAAACTGAAACTTTTTCGAATACTAAATGGATCGCATTAAGAAACCCTTGAACTACGATTCTCGTATAGCTGGATGTCATAACACCTCTACATGAACTGGTCAACGAAATCGTGCGATTTGACCTAGTTAGAGCTTTCCGTGTGGGGTTTTTTAAATCGCAGAACTATGCACATAAGCCACAAAACACAGTGGTCTTTAGAACAACAAAACCAAACTGAAAGAAAGCGATTAATGATTATTTTCTCTCCATGGTTTAATTGTTGACAGACAATTTTGAACGTAGGAGAGCGACTCATGTCAATTCCATCAAACATACGACAACTACTGGCGTGATAGTTATTCCCGGCTGGGTTACCCCATGGGCCGGATTATAAACGACGAATATTTTCATATGTTGCTGCCAGCAGCGATTTTCGATATAATTTATGGGAGATTCTCATGCAACGAAGTTTATTCGAAGCGTGGTATATCTCGAGGCTTTCGTTGAAATAAAACACAAGAAATACTTGCTCGAACATCAGTCAGTCAAGAAGTAGTTGATGCGTTCAGAATCAGCCGACCGAAATGCTTGGTATTGGGTTGCAGAATACAATAATCTTGATGTAGGTGGGAAAGACAACAAATTTACTTGTAAGGGAACTGATCTATCTTATCAGAGACACCGATACGTGTGAATAGGCAGAGATTTTTGTACACTTTGCCAAGATTAGATGCTAGAGTTTAACAACTTATTCCATGACTTGACAAATTTGGTCAATCTTACGAGTCAATAAAGGAAAATTATGTCCAAGGCTGTGACACTGATCAGTGGCCTAAGTGCCATAAGCAAAAACTATTCCTGATGCATAGCTGTGGACGCAACAACTGGCTAGAAATAAGCTAAGATTTCTGGAACGTATGTCAAGTAGCATCGCAGAAATTTATTTATTTATTTATTTATTTATTTTGAATTTATAATGATCTACATAGCACAACAAGATACTAAATCTTATAAGTGACAGTGCTATGTTTACAATCAATAAGGTATAAAAAATTAACATTAATTAAATATAAAAAATTAGAGAAAGTTAATTTATGTATATAAATATTGAATTAAATTAATAAGGTAAAGTATAAAAATAATAATAGTAATAATAACAATAATAAGAATAATAATAATAATTATAATAATAATAACAATAATAATAATAATAATAACAATAATAATGATGACCTAAAAAATAAAATCACAAAATTTACAAATATGAGATTAAAATTTTAATTATGAAAATAATTTAAATAACTCCTTTTTGAACGCGTTTGCATTGCCCAGATTTTGGATGTTATTTGGTAAGGAATTCCAAAGACTAATGGTGTGTATAAAGAACTGTCGCTGAGACAGAAGAGTCCTGAATCGTTGCTGTATAATCCCTACACCCCGGTGGGATCTGGCAAACTTAATTTTACAATATAAATACTTCGGCTGTTTCGTGTAAATTATTTTATGAAGTAGAAGGAGGCATCTAATTTTCAGGAGATTATCAAATTTGATACCAAGAATCAGGTAAGCTAAATGAGAAATGTGATCCCGACGCCCCTTAAGGAAAACATACCTGGCTATGTTATTGTACGCCAGGTTAAGTTTCTGGTTGTCATCATAACTGCAATTTGCGTATATCTCACATCCATATAAAAGTACCGGAATCAAGTACGTTTTAGCAAGTTGCATGCGAATGTCAAAAGGAGTTGAATCTATGACAGCCCACAAATTTCGAAGCATGCCATAAATTCTGCCAACAATGACACTTATATGGGTAGACCACGATAATTTGTCATTAAAGACAATACCCAGATTAGTAGCCGACCTGACAAATTCAATTTTATTTCCCCTGATACTCAATTCAGGTATGACAAATGATCCGTTTGTTCTCGAAAGTGTAATACATTTAGACTTAGAAGGATTGATACATAGTCCATTGGCCGAGGCCCATCCGTCAATCCTTGCTAAGTCACGATTAATGTAGTCCAAACAAGAATAAATATTCTCCCTTGGAGTATATGTGTAAAGCTGCACATCGTCAGCATACATGTGAACATTACAGTTAACCAAAATATCAGGTAGATCATTTATATACATGCAAAACAGCAAAGGTCCAAGTATAGACCCCTGGGGAACACCTCTACTAATAGTAAGTGGATCCGAAACTTTGCCATTGAAATGAACCTTCTGAAATCTGTTCGTCAAATAATCAAACCGAAAAAAATTCATTGACTTTGTAAAGGTTTCAGTTGGTTATAACGGTTTCCGATTAAGTCATGGTAACAAACAAAATTTAACATCAAGAGTTGCGACGATAAGTGCAATTGCAACTTACAAGCTTCGTGTACTTTGGTTACAGACGCTCTGTACAGCATCAAGTACAAATTATTGAATCCAGTTTTGCAAATTTTACAAAAACCTCAGCCATTCTGATGTTTAAATTCACTTTCCTTTGCGTCCAGTTGCAGTCTCCGTCGCATTGAAATTCTAAATTTCAAACCTCTTTTGAATAGATTGCAATCTTTAAGCCAAAGATAACAGAGGGGGTGAGAGAGAGAGATCAAGAGATAAAATTCGAAAGAATTTGTTAAGCGTGTATACAACAAATGTCAGATTTAATTTTCGCTTGGCAAGAGTGTCTATTCGAATGACACATGTTTACTAATTAAACAAACGGTATTAAGTGACAATTTACAATCACAACAGCAACAGCAACAGCAACTGCAACAGAAATTCTGTAACAATTCCTGGCTGTTTAGGCGCGTGCCATTTTACATATACACACACACACACGCTCCCGTTTATCCATCTCTGCGGTAATGAATTACAGCCTAAACGAAGAAAACGAAGAAGAAGAAATCTTAAATCGACCCACGCGTATTAGCAATAGACATGCTTTTCCAAAATAAATGAAAAATTGGTGAAAACGACAGGCCATTTAGGAACACAAGAAAAATAAACAGGAAGAGGCCGCACAAGGGAAAGAGGGACAAGAATTAGTGGAGAAAACCAGTAGTAGACCACAAATCACAATCAATGCTAAATTATCCAGAATAATGACAACAACAACAACAACAACGGGAAAATAATAGTTTTCCAAACAACTATTGCCACAAGACAAGAAGCCAAGAATGAGAGTAGATATGCCAAAAAGAATCAACGGCCAAATGAACGATTTACAAGTTTGTTGTTGTATTTGTTGTTGCACTTTTAATTTGGCTAATCTGCCTTAACAGTTAAGGTTGAAAATATAGTTCAGGTTTATTCAAATAAGTCTCTGGCTAATAGGGGTTAAAAGCGAAGATTAAATTTTTTGAAATTAATTTTCAATTATCACGACAGTAGCATCAGTCAACGTCAATCACCTTAATTGCTCCATACAAACTGCTGGATGTTATCATGCGCCATCCCTGTTTCAACTCGGGTGTAGATTATAGGGATAAAATTTGTTTTCTCTTGCATAAGATCTTGAATTTGTAATCGAAATCGGAAGAAATGGAAACCCAAAACAAGACCAAGAGCCTCTAGCGATAAAGCTTAAGCTTTCAAAAAAATTAAGCCACAGTAGCCACGCATGGATAAGTCAGGTCTGTCTCAACTCGGGCCCTACGTTACAGGGATTAAATTTGTTTTCTCTTGCAGAAGATCTTTAATTTCGCAGACATAAAAACCGCAAAGCCGTGAGGATAAGCAAGATTAACCGGAGGTTCGGGAACATATTGAATTGGCAGGCTCAACCAAATTATAGGAGCTATGCAGAGTCAGCATGAAGAAGTTGATAAATGATTACACAAGTTAAGCTAAGAATACATGTGTGAAATATATTCGGTTGTATAGAAGTGAAAGTTATTCATGAAATTGGGTCCCAGAGCAGCAATACGTGCCTACAGAACTTAATCACCGGGAAGTCAGACTGAAAAAATTAAGCTTAGAAAACCGGGAGGGAGTGCTTATTCTTCACGAGGAATCATGATATGATTACAAGGAAGGCCATGCTTAAGGCTCACTAAGTCGTTGTTAACAAGGGACACTCGGAGAGTTATGATGCTGCAAGAGGTAGAACAGTAGGACCCTAAAATAAAAAGCTATTTTAAATGGAAATGTTTTGACGGAGTAGTGTACAACCAAGAAGTGCAATTGCCTTTTTCGGTCATAAGATATGTACAAGCTAAGGTTTTTAAAGTCTTATTTTGGTAAGTTTTGATCAAAAGTACCGCCCTATATGAATTGCGCAGAATACATAAAACTTGTGACGAATCAAACAGATTTTTGGATTGGATATATAAAGGGGATTTGGCATGCATACAGAGGTCTTGAATATCAAAAGGCTCCCAAATCACTGCAGTGTCATTCAGACGAAGTCTCTGCGGGTATACTCTTGGTGATTAAATTGTTGATATACCCATATAGCCCGGCTTAAATCCCTGTCGAACGTCACATCGTCGTCCTAGCTTGGGCTTAAATATGGCGATTATTCCATTATCTCTCTCTTATTTGAATCTAAAGGCATTGGAACACATAAATGTGTCGCTGCCCAGCTCTTGCATGAACACGCGGAGAGTACTGGAAATCGCATTCCTGACGTCTCGGGCAGAATTTTTTTTAGTTTGATTATAATAGACATTGTCTGGGTGGCTTAAGAAAGAGGACAATTGATTTAATAATTGCCCTTAGCGACCCCATTTAGTTTTGCCTTTGTACAATTCAAAATGAGAGTTTTATGTCGATAAGTTGCTATTTATATGACCGCAGGTGTAAATATGCGGTATAACTGTAGTTTTCTCCCAAATGAAAATAATTTCCAATGGCATGTCTTTAGCACACGCACTATGTAAATGACAAATGAAATTTTATAAATATTGGGTGAGGGTAAAAGCTACTTCTGTTGGCAATTATTTAGAAGAACTTTTTTAAATAAATTTTCTTAAATCAAATTGATTCTAAATAGGACATAGAGCCTAACATGTTTTGTTTCCATAGAGAACAGCATATCTCTAATTCCCATTGATACCTTCATCTAGCGGTTCGACGCCGTTTGTATTGAGATTTCGAAAGCCTGCTGAACTACTGCGTGATCTTATTTGTTATGACAGCTGGATTCTAAATAGGACATAGCGAATAGCATGTTTTGCTTCTATAGAGAACAGGGAATCTCTAATTCCCATTGATACCTTCATCTAGCGGTTTGAAGCCAAGTCTATATTGAAATTTCGAAAGCCCTGATAGCATGGCATTATTAGTTACGACAGCATTCTATGGAAACTAGCAGGTCCTTTTTGGCAAGCGAACCGATTAAAATCAGGATTCCGACAAGGGGGAAATGGGTCATTCAGTCGGTCCTTTAAAACTACGCGATCCCAATTCATAATCACGAATGCAAGAGGGTGTAAGCGTCTTATTGTGCTGAATTTCGGTCTATTTCGCACACCCAGACGAGTACACGATTTTCCAAATGGGCTGCGACAATGTTTATAGACTTTTTCCCTTCCCCAATAATTGAGAAAACAGGAGAACAAATAATTTCCGAAAAAAAAATAATTTTTCATTTCTAAATGGCGCTTATGGAGACAGAGACAGTCTATTAACTTGGAATTAAACACACTTGTTTGAGCTGTCATGTTATGTGCTTGGATGGCTTAGTTCCTGGAAAGGCATAAATTTGCTAAAACCTGGGAATTATAAAATGATCAATGGCAGTGGCCAACCAGTGGCAGTCATGAAACAGCCTTAAAAAGATCGATAGCCAAAAAATGTATGCGCTTATGTGTATGTATGTATAATGTCGTGTTGTGGCAAGTGCTTCTTTAAAAGACCTTTGAAAACAGAATTTACATAAGATAGCGGGCGCGCAGGCGACTTGAACAACAATTACAATTGCAAATAACATTGCAAGTGATCCGGTCCAGCTAAAAAAGTTGCATGCAACATGTTAGCAATTGTTGTTTGGCCAACAACCAGGCTGACGTTAATTAGTAAATGAATGAATAAAAATGGAAAAATCCCAATAAACGCAGCAGCAGTATGATGATGATAATACTGCTGCTGCTGCTGCTACTACTGCTTGTCCCATTAACAAGAATGCCAGTCCTTTGCCTTCCTCCATCCATCCGGATTACAGCCACAAAGGCTGGCATGAGTCTATTGCTGATGCTGATGCCTTTATGCCTTTCGTTACGAAAAATGGCATGTGAACAATATGTCAGTGGCGTCTAGTATAGCCACTGTTTGGCTTGTTTTAAATGACTGCAACATTGTTCTTTGATAAGAGCCGCACGGAACAAACTTTTAAAAAGGCAGCCTCGCCTATGGTGTGCCAACTATAGACAACCAACTTGAGTTAACTATTTGGGAGGGAGTCTATTTGTTTGTTGCCGTTGTCGTCGTCGTCGTCGTCGTCGTTTTGTATAACAAAAACAAAAACCAAACGAAAATTGTTTTTACTCTTGTATACGCGCAATTAATTTGTAACCGTGTTCAATTAATTGTAACTCTGCCACTGCCACTGCCACACGGCCGCAATTTTCAATTTATTCTCTTTGATCAATACTTCAATTCTTCTTCTTCTGCTTCTTTATTTAACAGCCGATACAACTGTTTTGCAATCGATTTCAGATTACAATTATTCTTTCAATTTTCTTTTTAAGCCTTGTTACTGATTATTATCATGTTAATATGCAAGACAACAACAACATACCCGAATAGATAAATAGATACCGAAATAAAACTGAATCTTGAATGAATATCTTGGCTTAAATAGTCTCAAATGCTAATGGGTGGTCTGATTTAAGTTCACAGATTATATGGCCATGCAGCGGTAATTTTGTTTTCTTTCTCTCAGTCTGTCTCTCTTAGTCTACCTTTCTGTCTGCCTGTCTGTTCCATCAAGATAAATAATATGTACTCATGATTATGAAATTGTTTTAAATATTTTGCGTCATTAATTTTAAAGTAAATTAACAGGAACGCTTAAAGCTTTCAATAAATTAAAGTTGATGGAAATTTTCTTTTCAATTTATGAACACGAAAGAGATGTTCACACAACAATCTTAATAGACAATGATTAGTGCGGTTGATTGTGTTGCTCCATCTGTTCAGAATACTGTTTCTGTTACCTAAGTACGAGGGCAGGCCAATAAGGTTAAAGATTTTTAGATGAAAAAATTATTTTATTGTACAACATAGTCTCCGTAAAATTCATCATGGTTTGATCAATGTTTCCTGAATTTTCTTAAATAAGATTTGTTGAGGTTGCCGTAGTCTAGCCTGGGTTTAAACCCTACGTTAGACATCTCCAACCAAACGAAATATGAAGAAATAATTCTTATGTGCCTTCCTCTCTGCAGATTTCTGGCAAAAACTCTCAAAGTGAAACAAAATTGCCAAGGAAAAGTTTCCCAAAAATCTGTTGTTCGCAGTCGACTTAGAACTGTATGTCCCGCCGCTCCTGTATAAAATTAACACACACAACATAAGTGGTGTGAGAAGCTACGTTGTAATCCTAACTGAATGGCTGTAATGACCAGTTTCCAATTTCCCATAAACTAAGTAAGGAAGGGATATTAAATATTGGTTTCCGGTACCGTAGTATGGTACCATATCGCAGCGCTTATCCTCCGATCAATATTTTTTCCCAAAATAATATATCGCCTACATATTCACATGAGAAACTAGGTCGTAATCCTGACTGAAGGGTTGTAATGACCAATTAGGTATGTAACGTGGAATAGCTACGTTATGCTCTGATCCCACCAAGGGTAGTACATTTCTTTGATATAAAAATGTTGCTGTGTTGATCTCGGAACAAGAGTTCGAAATTTTTGAAAGTCTTTGGTCGTCCACAGACAACAATGGACAACGCTGAATGGGACCTAAAGTAGTTAATTCGGACTGAATGTCGAATTTTGGTACGATGCTAATCCATGTGAGATCCAAGAGCTTTCAATGCATTTCGAAAAAGTCACTGTTTGCGAGATTACTGTACTAGAACCTAGTGCCCAGTCAGCTGCCTGGCTATCGGAAAGTGTGGTAGTGTCTCATCCAGAGATTATTTAATCCTTAAAAGTTAGCCCATTCCCCTCATGACCGATATTTTCATCTTATCGCAGGAATATGCCTGTCGTAAGAATACCTCCATCCATCCAGTTTAAAATTAACCGTGAGGATTTATATGGTGTATTCACGAGCTGCGTTACACCATTTTACCAATTCTTCTTCCGGCATAGACATTTAGAACTCCCGAAAAGTATTAGCATGGCCTAATGAAATCTATATTACTGAAGGGTCCCGGATTCTTTAGTGAAAGATATTCATTCGACGGTTGTCCCGTCACCTGCTGAGCCCTTACAGTAGAAAGGCGTAAAATTATTCCAGCGCCGATGTCAGGTATCCGTAAACCTGCATACGCCCAATCGCTCTCAATTTATGCCGTGAACTATATCATGTAGTGTGTTGAGTTCTTCGAGAGCTCGTTGTTACAACCCCAGCTCAGACAGATGTCGAGAAGTTCGAGATAACAAAGTGAAATACGAAAAAAAATGTTCATTTAGGCGATTTTCTCTCAGCAGTCTTCTGGCAAAAACTCTGAACGTAAATAAAATTGCCATAAACTGTAAATCCACAATGTCAGACTTCTTTCTTGTGGGGTTGTAACGTGTTTAAGCTACATTGTTCTGATTCCGCCCAGGGGAATAAAAGAGTTTAAAGTGTGGGTTATAACTTTAGAAAATCGTAGAACGAATACCACTGCCTATTGCTAAAAAATTAATCTATTTCCATACGGTTTGATGACAGATAAAGAAATAAGAGCTGTTATCATATAGTAAAGCTTTTAATTCACCCATATCATCTTCATTAAGCAATATCTGACAAGCATTTATTTAGGATTCGTTTGTTTAATTAAGATTCCAAAAGTTCATTCCATAGTTCACATCTGGACTATCTATGCTGAATTTTTTTTTTTTTTTTGTTGTAACGAACAATGTAAACGAACGCGACCGACTTCACAGTAACTCATTCGATCGCAGTAATTCGATTCGATTTTCGTGCACTTTTTCGAGTGTATGGGGTCGTATCTCGGCAATGGCATCACGAATGTTGGCCCTCAAATGTTAAATTGTCTCTGGTTTGACGGCATAACACTTTTCTTCAACGGCGTTCCACGGAAAATAGTCCGACGATGCCAAAGAAACTGCGACTTGCCGGCCAATTGACATCACCATTTCGGCTAATTAAATGGCCATCAAACGTTTGACGTAATAAATCGATTGTGACATGAGGTGTGTAACAAGTTGCACCATCCTGTTGAAACCAAATACCGTTCACATCAATACGATGAAAAGCGAGGTCAAACAAATTGATTATCATCGTGCGATAGGGGTCTCCATTGACCGTAATGGTTGTACCGTCCTCATTTTGAAAGGAATATGGAGCAGTGAGCAAACAGTCACTTCTAATGGTTGCATTGGCTTCTGTAAGACCGCGTGTGGGTTTTCTGAGTCCCAAATATGGCGATTTTTCTTATTAACGTACCCACCAAGATAAAAAGGAACTTCGGCCGAAAAGGAACTTCTGTCGTGCAATTTCTCGTTGCCCCAATAAATCTCAAAGTTACTCAAGCCTTTATCAGTTCTTTATGTTCAGTGGAGATAATATACTGAATTTTGTGACAGAATAGAATGTCATAAGTATTGCCAGATTCGAAATAATCGATGGTTCAAATTTAAACCAATAGATGGCCCACCCGTTATTTTGTATGAAAACAATAAGAAATTTAAGTGATCCTGAATAATTTTCTTAAATCATGTTCGCATGTGATTAATCATTTTTTCTAAGCGTTAAACAATTTGTTTTTACACAATTCCGTAATAATTTTCAGCAAATTAAAGGGTTTCCTAATAATACAGCACAGACGTTTTAAACGCTGTCTGCAAGTGTTTCAGACATTAAAGGAAAACATTTAACAAAATAAAGAGAGAAAACAAAAAAGAAAAAAGAAAGAGAAGGAATCTATTAAATTCTATAACACTAGACTGCTAGAAAGTTTTGTTTCTCTTTCTGACCCTCTCTTTCTCCTTTTCTCTGTCTTATGTTTTACAAGTTGAAGAAAGTTTTGCCAGCAGCTCATGGAATAAGAACATCAGCCACTAAAAGTTAACAAAGTCGAGTCGTCTGTCTCGGTTAAAGATTGTAGCAGCAATAACTTTTCTTTTCTTTTCTCACATAGAAACTCATACCCACACACTCACACACACACACAGACTGAATTACTCGCAAACCATGAATTTGACTGCGTATTTACCCACAAACTGTCTCGGTGTACAGAACTATTATTATAACAACGATTACTTTTATACTCAAATACTTAAACACATATATACTCACATATACATATACACATACATAACAGGAATTGCAAAAAAAAAGTGTTATAAAACGCACACACACAAACATACATACATTCATTTTAGACAAGCATACAAGAAAGTAAAGTGAAAGCATTCACTGAGTAGTGAAAGAAGAGGAAGAAAATGAAGGAATAAAAAAACAACAACAATAAAATTATGCAGCATTAAAATTTTTCAAACTATTTTACAAGGTCACAATGTTAAATGCATAACTTATTCTAAGTATTATACATACACCGCTACATACACAAACACACACACATTATATACATACATACATATATGTATGTGCTGATTCAACTGTAGCATGAAGTTTAATAAAGACAGGATCTTCAGAAGCATGGGTTGTTAATGAAATTTTTTCAAAACTATTTTGGTTTTAGAAAACAAACGTGACCCTACTTAAAAACTTGCATCCAGAACCGACTCTGGGGACGAGATAGAAGAAACCTGCTACTCTATCCAGTACCCTTGTACGCCTTTTTTAAAGCTTCCTGTCTTTTTTAAAGCTCCTGTCTTTTGTTTTTGTAATAAAACAATGCGAGTGTAAGACATCGTCAACATTTTTTATTCGTTTAAAGGGTATCAATAGGTGCCCGCTATGTCTTTTCTGGGTAGTAAGCATCTGAATTGTACAATTTTCTGTGACTCTGGCGCATAAATCAGGCTGAATTTGTCCGCTATCCATCATGGTGTCTCTGAGCAGAGCACAGCCAAAATATTCAATTTTCCATGACTCTGATGCAGAAATCAGGCTGAATTTGATCGATTTAATGAGTTGTATTTGGCTTTGAGGATCGCTATTGCGGTTTGCGGCTTATTCGCAAAAGAAAATCACACAACAAAAAGTTTAATGGGTCAAAGTGCACGATTACTTCCCTCAAATTGCTCGTGCAGTAAATCCAATCTGGTACGAGTTATGTGACACGTAGCGGCGTCCTATTGAATCGATATGTCGTTGTTCATAATCATCGCCCTATAGTCCTGGCCGTTAACAGTGAAAGTCTGGCCAATGTCGCCCTCAATTAAATATGAAGCCATTAATGCCACCAGCCCAACAACCTTACAAAGTAGGTGAGTTTTTTGGAATACATTGAATGCTCTTGGATCTTATGTGAATTGCTGTCGTCCACAATTCGTTAATTTTGTTTCTTCACGTACCCATTCATCCAGAAGTGGGCCTCGTATCTCAAAACTCGATCATTAAATTAGAACCAATTTGACAAAACTATTCCTGAAATTGTTATGCAGAGCTGCCCAGAAAAAATTTTGTCTCTAGACTGATTGTTACATCCATCTTTGCGCTGTCTTAGGATCTGTCCCCTTCAATTCCACTGTTCTGGCCCCTTGCCCAGACTGAAGCTGTTGTTTCTGATATAAATATCCAGAGGTATGCACACAACATTTGTCTCTAGATTAGCCTGTAAGATACATCACTACAACGCCTTCACAAATCAATCGAAGTTGAGTTTATTTCAGACCAACTTATCAGGATAACTTTTCGTAAGCCTTGTCAACTTTATCTACAATCTCCTGCGTCCTACCTGTACTCAAATTAGGACAAAGGAGACATAGATTGGACAGTTTGCAGCGGGTCTTTGTCAGATCATCACTTGTTGGCCGGCTAAGGCATCTACAGTGATTTACGTATCAGAACTTTTGCTAGAGTTTGTAAGAGTTTGGTACAGAAAAAATTGTGTAAACGATACAGCGAATGAATGCATGAAATGCTGGAAGTCATTACAACCCTTCAGTCAAGATTACAACCTAGTTTCTCACACCACTTATGTTGTGTGTGTGTTAATTTTATACATGAGTGGCGACTTCGAACGGCAGTTTTTTGAGACACTTTTCATGGCATGGCTGGAAGCGTTCTAACTTTAGGAAATCTTACATCGACAACTACATACATCATCATCATCATGCTACACCTAAGGATTCTTAATATTGTGGGCCATAGGCACAGTTGTTAGAAAAAAAAAATACTTCTTCTTTTGAACTGATCGACCAATAGATCGAAAAGATGGTAAATGTATCATGGCTTAACAGGAGAGATTGGAGCATTTCTAGGCCACTTTAGCCCAGATTGTAACGTTCTGAAAGGGACTAGGTTCTGAGATTGGGTAGGAAACATTTTAGGATCTTAATAGGATTTCTGACTGGACATTGCAATCCAAGGGCAAGGATTAGTTTATGGGACACACATCTTTTCTGCAGATCAAACGGTAATGACGGGAAACCTGAGAGATGATGAACTTAAGTTTAGAGGCACAAGCTTATGACGTATGGCTTCATTTGTGGTCGTTCTGTTCTGTTCATATATTTTTTAATTACATGAGCTACGAAAGGTGTCCCTTAATCGAACTTTTTCTGGCCTCCCCCCAAAAGATCTTTCAGAAGGTATGTCACTTGTCTTGTAACATAAACTGTTGCAGTTGTTGTGAATTACGGATGCAGCTATGTAATACAGGAAGTGTTTTAATATTGCCTCAGCTGAGAAAACCGAACAATTCAAAACTGTAATGGATCTCAAGGGTAATGGATCACAAACTTAGATTACACTTGCAGCAATTAAATCCTTAAATTTTGCTTTTATTGTCCTCGAAATTGAATATTATTTTCAAGTACTTCACTCTATGTTTTTCCGTCTTAATTCTATTTGCTGTTCATCTCCTTAAAGATGCACATTCATCCCAACGAAATGTTTATAAAATTCCCCATGACATACTGCACCAGTTAAGGAAAATAGAATGGAAGCAGCAGCAACACATTTTCCCTTTTGTACATACAAACACGACTTTAACAACTTTTCATTGGCAACTTCTGCTATACAATGAGTTTTATTTGCAAATTTTCACTTTCTTTCGACGATATGAAGTTTATTTGCGTTCTTTTTTTTTCTTCTTCCATTTTTTTTTGTCTAATTTTGTTTGTTAATGGCAACCACAGGAAAAGTTTGCGATGTACATAAACCATGTGGCGTATTCGTATATTAAAGTCTTTAATATGAGGTTCTAAAATAAAGTTTTTCTTGTTAAAAAATAATCGCTTAGGAGTTCGAACTTAACTTACTTAATTGGTCATTACAACTCTTTAGTCAGGATTACAATCGAGCTCTTCACACCACCCATGTTGTGTGTGTTAATTTTATACATCAGTGCCGCGACCTACAGTTTGAAGTCGACTCTGAACAACAGATTATTGAGAAATTATTCACGACAATTTTATTTATTCTCAAACTTTTTGAAAGGAATTCACCGAGAGAAACATTATTTCATATTTCGTTTTGTTTGAACCAGGATTTGAACCACGGACTCTCTTCTAATATGCCAACACACTATCTACTAGAAACCAATTCATCACAGGCAGTTAGGAATAATCGACAATTGAAATTGACATTCAGAAAAAACTTCAATTCTTATGTAAACCTCCACTTATGTCCTTGTCTATACAAAGGATCATCATTATAAATTCATTCTCCAACACTATTCCGAAGTTTACCGTATGGATCATTAGAAAATAAGTCCCTAGGCAGATTTTTTTTGAGAAACTTTTCTTGGCAATTTTTTTAATCTCAGATTTCTTGCCAGTTTCTACTGTTTTTTCGAGATGTTTAACCTGTGGGGATTGAACCGTGGCCTCACGTCTACGAAAAAGCCACTGTTTTGTCAGCAATTCTTTGAGCACGATATTGGTCAGGCCATCACTGTTAAACAGCTCGCCAGTTTAGGTAGACGATTACCAACTTCTTTTGGCCTGAATTGCATCATATGGTGACCTACAACATGTGGGTTCAACAAGGCAACGCTACGTGTCACGCGGCTCATGTAAAATTGGATATTCTGCACAAGCGATTTAAGATGTGAACTGTGAACATCGAGATCGTATTAGAGTTCATTACACTTTTATTGTGTGATGTTTTCTGAGGCAAATGAGCCACAGAACGTAGCAGGCCTTAAAGCCAACATAACTTATGAAATCAATCAAATTCAATCTGATTTACGGGCCATAGTCACAGCAAATTATACAATTTGAATGCGCCCTACCCTACTACTACGTCGCGGGCATTTCAACGATGCTGTATTCTATACGTATTGTTATCAAGAGGTCTTTCAAAGAAATAAAAAATTTCGCTGATGTCGCTTTGTTTTATCTAAAGTTAGGCAGCGTTTAATGAAAGATCTGATAAATAACTGCTTATTAGTCGCCGTAGTCTAGTAGGTAGTGTGTTGGCTTATTAGACGTAAAGCCAGGGTTCGAGCCCCAGGCCAGACATTAAAACAAAATACAAAAAGTATTTCTTCGGCGACTTTCTCTCAGCAGATTTCTGGCAAAAACTCCGAGAGTAAATAAATTTGCCATGAAAAGTTTCTCAAAATCTGTTGTTCGGAGTTGACTTTAAACTGTAGGTCCTGCCACTCATGCATTAAAAATAACACACACAACATAAGTGGTGTGAGAAACTAGGTCGTAATTCTGACTGAAGGGTTGTAATGGCCAATTATGTATGTATGTATGTATGTATGTATTAGTCAGCAAAAATCTACGAGACATTACATCAAAGTCGATTGATTTGGAGTTACAAAGTAGATGGGATATTAAGAAAGAAATAAAAAAGAGAGTTAAACAGAAAGGAGGCCCTGGTACCGGATCTCTCTTGTAGGTTGCCTGCTATATTTTAGACTTAGAATCGATTCTAGATGATTAACTTTATATTAAAACCCAGCTTTAGAAACGAAGAGGCCTTACGTGCAGGCACGTAAGAGATCGGAGATGTCTGAGGAAAAGAAGATAGAGGGAATATATGTGCTCCTACAACGAATACTTTTTCAAATTGGAAAAATTATCATGGAATTCAACAAACCGTATGTGGTCCAACATACCTGGTTGTTAAGCAGTGGACAGCATGAAAGCCAGTGAACTACTTGAGTTCGATAAGAGAACGGCTCGCACTGTAACAAGAATTGCTACAACAGAAAATTGAGAGGAATTCATCGTGAGATTGACAGAATTTGCAGCCGCTTTTACTGGGTTCCGGGCCGCTGTAGTATGGTTGTTGAATTTCAAAACAGCTGTGTCTAGCAGTGGACAGCAGGAAAGCCAGAGAACTACTTGAGTTCGTTAAGAGAACGGTTCGCAGTCTAACAGGAATTCTAAGGGGACACTGTGCTATTGGCAGTTTCGCTGACAAGCTCTGTATGCCAGACCGGGATTACTGCAGAAGCTGCTAGGATGTGGAAGAAACGGAAACGATGCAATACCTTTTATATGAGTGCCCTGAACTTCTAGACAGACGTCGTCTTTTTTGAGGGTGACAGAACGTTTGAAGATCTGGGCATAAGGGCGAACGTGACACTAAGGAAGTTGGCTTGTTTCATCCGGAGCCCGGGGTGGTTCAAATTTACCACTAAAGGATCATCACAAGAGCGCTTACCTTACACTGCCACTGGCGGCCATAAGGGCCACCGAATGAATTTGCCTGAGAACCGAACCAAACCTAGCTGTAGTAATCTAAGTCTAGCTGTTGGTAAGGATTAAGCAGGGTAAGAAGAGTCATTTTATTTTGAAATAAAATTATCACCTATTGAGACTAGATTTGTACGCCACAAAGAATAGAGTTTTTCTTTTCTTTCTCCCCCGTATTTTTGTGTTTGTATCTTTGTTTGTGGTTTTCTTTGTTTCGTTATTTATTTACGATATTATTTTTGTAAAACTGAAACTATTTCTCTCTTTTCTTTCTTTTTATTGTTTTTTATTTTTCCTATACAAGTAATGTGTGAATGTGTGTGCGTGTGTTTATGTTTGAATATCCTGTGGTCATGTATGTACTCATACAAATGAGTGAGTGAGTGAGTGTAAGGACTTGGATCATGAATACATGATGTGAACGAGTAGTATTCATGTGGCATTGTGGGTTCATATAATATTTGAAACTACTGCTGCTGTTGCTGCTATTGCTGCTGTTTTTATATTTTATTTGCCGTGTATATACATATATATTGCAACACACACACACACTGTTTTTATTTATTTTATCCTCCTATTTACTTGTATTCTCTGTATGCATAGGTATACAGGGAATACATTTTTATTTTGGGGTCTACTTACACACACATGTATGCATCAGGAGGTTTAGGTTGTTTTGAAATCCTTTTAGTTTTTGTTGACCAGTTTAGTTTTAAGGTTTTTGTTTTTCTTGCTGCTCAAATTCTTTTACGGTTTTCTGCCGGTTTAACAAAATAAAGTAAATTATTTACGAGTATTTTTCTGTACATAAGATATGAGTACATATATGTATGTACGTATGTCATATTGGGAAAAGAAAATTTAAAGAAAAATCATGTGTTTTCTATGAAAACATTTAAATTTTTGAAGAAAATATTACATTGAGAAGGTGATATCAAAGGAAATTCACATTAAAATTCACCTCAAAACAAAAGCTGGACTGAACTTGGATTTCGAGCATCGAATAAAGCCAAGTGGTTCGATATTATGAAGGCCCTATGATTCTCATATAGAATCAACAGGGAATAATATTTGTCTATACACTCCACACTCTCTGTTTACGATTTACCTAAAACTTCCCAAAACTAGCACTTGACACCAACAAAAGAAGCGTAAGCTAGGTTTGGGGTCTTAGAGCAGGTCTAAGGAACCGAATGTTCCTAATGGGAACCTTAACGTTTAAACCGATGCCACAACGATACGTCACAGATTGGGCTGCGGTATATTCCTTAAGGCTTCTGGTATTAAACTTCTTATAGGCTGCCTGCCAATTGCAGTATTTTTCAAGCAGAGGTCATGTCAATTTTTAAAGCTGCGCAATGCTCGTAGGGCGGTGAAAATTTCTTATTAAGAAATTGTATTGGTTAAGTCCCTAACCAAATTGGTTTCAGCCATTTTTTCTTGCCCATGGATGTCGTGGATTTCTCAGAGAAATTTCTCCGTGGTACCGGGGCATAGGGTTTTCGTGTCGCAAATTTCCTTGAAAATCTCCTAATTTAACTCAGGCAATCAGGGTGCTATTAAATCCCTAACCAACTTAGTTTCAACGTCTGTTTTTGTCCGCGAATGCCATGTATTCCTCAGGGAAATTTCAGATCATTCAAAGGTAACTCCTATATGGGTACCGGAACGTAGGGTTTTCGTTGGAAATTGCATTGCTGATGTACTGGCTACAGCCGGTATGAGAGTAGCAATCTCCAACACGTTACAAGGCATAGTTATTCAGAGTGCCTCTGCTAGAGGGTACGTGCGATGTTGCTACATTCTGCTGGACAGGCGTGCATAAGAACAGGACCGACTCGCTTCTATCGTTAAATCGCATGTCAACCATTTTCACGGGCCACTGTTCTTTTGGCAGCCATGCTGAAAGATTTGACATTCCGGCAAAACTCTTGCACGAGCTATGGATGCGAGGAGGAGAAAGAGACTACCTTTCACTTCATGTTATAGTGTCCTGCTCTTGACATAAAAAGACGTAGGTTTTGTGACCTCTCACTTTCTGATGTCCGAAAGTGCTCAATCAAACTTAAGTATAAAGATTGCTGCAATAGCAAGAATTATTTTGGACTCGAGTTGGTTGCCTCTAGGGAATGTTTGACAGGTCGAAAATGAAATTCTTTAGAGAATATCGTCAACTGTTAGATCACATAGTGTTCTCTTCGTTTATAATAACACGTGAGAGAAATAAAAATTATTCTAAACAGGATGCCATTATGCTGTCATTAACTATGTGAAAAACTTGGCTTAAAAATTAAAACAGATGAAAAATTCCTACTGGGTTTACGGCGAGCATTCCACCCTCCAACCGCCTAAATTATTGATCTGGAATCATTACTTATTCATTTTAATTATAAAATATTTTAACGGGGCAAATACCTCCTCCAACTCAGGAA
This sequence comes from Sarcophaga carnaria, assembly GCA_958299815.1. Taxonomy (NCBI): domain Eukaryota; kingdom Metazoa; phylum Arthropoda; class Insecta; order Diptera; family Sarcophagidae; genus Sarcophaga; species Sarcophaga carnaria. The sequence continues at coordinate 101,054,700 of OY283149.1, read as the reverse complement.
TGTTGCAGATGTGTAAGGCTGCACATGTAGCACTTATGTGAAGGTGCTACATATTCATACTTTTACTGCCTCAAAACAAAAGTAAAAAATAACGAGAAACGAAAGAAACAAGGATAACAATCGATTTTAAGTAAATAGAATAGAGAAACTGTTTGATTAGAGAGGGTGCAGGGCAATATTACTGTGAAGGGATGAAAGGGGGCACAGACACAACTATTTTGTGAAAGTTAAACAAGAGGCAGTTTATTATCCCAAGAGGTAGAGGCCCGCAAAACAAAGGGATATCAATGCGTTACACATACGTGTACCAACACAAATAAACAATGTAAACCCGTAGGTGTCGTATGTGTTAATGCAACACATACAAATAATATTTTTGGTACTCATAAGCCTTCCTTCATGTGCCTTTACTTGAGAGTATGAGCATTGCGCGTGTGTGTGTGTGTGGTACATGTCCTTTTTATTACCTTTGTTATGCTGTTGTTATTATTATTGTCGTTGTTGTTGTTGTTGTTAGTGCTTAATGCTATTATTGCAGTTGCATGCACAGCACCCATAAGGCTGACAGAATACGACAACAACACAACAACAACACAAAATTTACCAAATTCCACTCATTGATTTTATAGAAAATTGTTTTCTCTTCTCACTCTCTCTCTCTCCTAACGATGTATTTTTCGTGTTTTTTTTTTTGCATTTCCATTCATTTGGTCGGTTGGTGTAGGGTTGCAATTTTTAGGCCACACCCTCACTAAAGCCATGCAATCGTTTGCTATTGGCCAAAAATGCAATACAAATATGCCCCTCTCTCCTACACTTCAGAAACATTTCGAATATGAGCACAAAAAAATATCGAAAAAAATGCCCAAAAACTCAAACCCAAAAACTTGGATTACATTTCAATTTTGAGGCACAAGCAAGTCAGTCGTTTCAACAGCACCATCGTCATCGTCGTCATCGTCACAATAACTACCACTACTTCACCATTTACACTGCCATACACTACCAAAAATCCATCTCCTTCGTCGTCACTTGACTTCACACTCGTCCGAAAAACAAAAAAATGCAGAGAAAAAAAAACGAAAAAATTAATGTGCAGCTTACAACAGCAACAGCAACAACTACAACATGTAGCAAGGCAGGCAAAAGCATGCAGAAGAAAAAAGGAAGAGAAAAGCTGCAACATTGGGGTGCCTGCCAGTCAGTCATTTATCCAGCCTGCTTGCCCAGCCTGTTTACTTTCGTTCGCCATCAGCTTGCAACACAGCATACACGTACGTGTGTGTGTGTGTGTGTAGTTTGTAGTGCAGAAGAGTATGTTGCAAGTTTCCTTTATTTGTTTTGTTGCAAAGTGTGTATGCGAGGGTGGTTTTGCGTTCTTGTGTATGTGTATGCGTTTCGTATTGTGTTAGTTGTTTACACATAATGTTCGTTCATATGTCTGTCTGCCAGCCAGCCGGGTTAACTGACTGGCTTGAATGCTTGCCTCAATGGCTTGACTCATTGTAGTCACGACAAAAATAATAAAAACAGCGAATTTTTCGTTGTTGCATTTGCCACTCACTGGTCACATGGTGATTTTGTGGAATTTTTTTTTTTTAAATTTTGAAAAACAAAAAAATTTTCAGTTTTTTTTTCTAGTCCGTAAATATACTTTTGCTGCGCATTGTATTGTACATGCATTGAAGCCGATAACTACTGCCATTTTTTGTTTGTTTCGTACTCCTTAACGATAGTTTAGTTAACTTTTGAGTATGTGTGTGTTGTGGGTGTGTGGGTGTATGTGTGTGTTGAATATTTTCTATTTTAGTTTTCTTTTTTAATAAGTATTTATGCATGTATTGGTAGATATGTATGTGGCTGTATGTATATGGTTGGCAATCAGAATTTTGTTTTGTTTTCATTTATTTCATTGCTTTTCGGCGTGTGTGTGTCTATTGAAGTTGCCTCTGTGAGTCGTTATATCTACTGGTAAACAATATACGAAATGAAAGGACGATTGATATTAATAATAAGGGTTACCACTTTATATCCTAGTTTTCGAAATGATAATTTACCCCAAAAGTAAAAACATTCAGGACGATACAAAAACTATGTGTTAGTAGTTGTAACAACTTGTCTGTATAAAGCAAACTCCAGATTTATTTTCTGGGTTTTAATTCAATTGGCCAAGTTCGTGAGCATATCTAGGGGCAGCTATTCTAGAACTGTCAGACGAGACCTACGTGTGCTAGAGTGTAAAGAACTGTGTAAATATGCAGTGTTTTTCGTTTTAAGTTCTCATTTTATTTGAAGGAAACTAAGAACTTTAGGTTTTTACTATAAGGTTACGAAACAACTATTGCAACTAGTAGGACAAATGACGTCACGTTTACTACTGTTGTTTGATTGAGTCATTCGGAAGAATTTCTTACTTGTTGCAAACCTCGAATCAGCAACTACGGCAGTTGAAGAGAAGCCAGTTGCCGTATTCTAGTAGGTAGTGTGCCGACTTATTAGATGAAATAACTGTCGCAACTAGTGTGACAGATGACGTCACATATGGTTTGAATGAGTTATTCGCAAGAATTTCTTCCTTGTTGGAGATAACTCAGTCAATATTCGAGTCAGCAAATACTACGCCTAAAGTGAAGAGAACTTGACCACTCCACCAACTTCAGACATCTCGAACCGAATCGAAATATGAAAAAAATATTTACTTCAGCGAACTAAATTCTCCGAAGAACTTAAGAACTCTGAGAATAACTAAAATCGCCACAAAAAAGTTGCTTAAAAATCTGTTGTTCAGAGCTGATGTTAAACTGTAACTTTCCGCCCCCACTCATGGAGAAAATTAACAAAAACAAAACAAGTACTGTGAGAAAATAGGTTGAAATCTTAAATATCAGCAACTGCGCCTAGTATAACGTTTACGAGCCAACTCATGTTAAAGGAATTGTTCTAAGTAGAGCTGAATGGATTAATCCTGCAGCAGTTGTTTTCGTCTTTCACTCATATGTATGCTAAATGCAACTTATTCAGTGTCTCCTAGCGAGCCCGTTGTGTAGAATGGTTAAAGTTATGGAAAGCATGATTAACACGTTCACGCTAGCCCTGTTATTCATGCTTGTCGCCCATCGGCGGCTGCACTTAGTGCTTTTAGTTCTATCGGACGGCAGCTATTATGCAATCCAACAATGTAACGGTATCGTGTAAAGCTTTGTGTGAATTTTTCGTGAATTCGTCTAACTCTCACTAAATATTCTGAATTTTTGTCGTAAAAATAGAAAATAACTCAATTATTACCTTAGTATTTATAACAGTTATTAAAAATAAATACTTTTAATAGAGCATGACTCTCAAGTATTCTTTTCGGCAGTAAAGTGTTAAAGATCTAACTATTTGGTGTTGCGTATCGCCGATAGTACACGTCACCAGAAGTGGCAGTGTAGTGCGGGCCACCGGTGGTGCGCGCCGCCAGATGAGACTGTCTAGTGCGGGCCACGCGGGCGAGAATATGTTAAAGACAAAATAGGCGGAGTAAACAAATTTGAACAGCGACATACAAAAAACAGTTTTTTTTTTGGATTCGCTTTGGGGTTACTGTGCATAGATTCTGACTCCAAACTGTTCGAAGCAAAAAATACGGTGGGACTTATTATTGTACATTGTATTTCAAAGGATAACCAATAGAACCTAATTAGCGAATTTTTGAATTCTCGGAAGTTTCAAATAGCCAACACCACCCACCGTCCAATTACAATATAATTTACTTAGTCTTAAATAGCAATGAACTAAATGAGAATTACTTTTGAATTATTTCTCCGGACGCCTACATAGTTAAGTAGACAAACGATTATAGCTTTTGTTGATCGTAACACTTAAATAGAATTCTGTGTGCGTATCTGTGAAGATAAATTCGACAAAACATAACCTCCAATGTTAAGCTTAACAGGGCAATGTTATATGTTCAACAGAATACAGAATACTTCCTTCCATTACCCAATTCCAATAGAAGTGAGTCGAATATCTTTTTATCCGTACGTGTCCAGCAGAGTGTAGTAATATTTCATTACCCAATCTGCTGCCAATCGGAATATGTATGCTCTGTAACATATCGGAGACTGCGAGCAGTTTATTAGTAATGCAATTTCCAACGATATCCCTATGTTTTGGAAGAGCCCATATAAGAGTTACCTTTGAATGATACGAAATTTACCTAAGAAATCCTCGGCATTCATGGTTAGGTTATTAACGAACTGCAATGTTCTGGGTTATCGAGAATTGCTGCGAACATGAATGATCCTCGGATTGTATTTATGATATCAGCAGTTATAACCGACTAATACCGAGTCTGTAAAGGGTGGGCCATTTAAATGTTTAAACATTAAAAAAAGCAATAAAACAACAAAAACGGTTTGAAATTATGTAAACAAAATCATTAATACGATGAAAATCCAACATTATGAATAGAATGCATGCGGGCGTTCATTCAATTAAATTAAAAACTGGCTTCCTCCATTAGAGAGAAGAAGCCTAAAACAATGTACATACAAAAATAAAATATACATTCGACCGTTAAACGAGCTTTCGATGTATAATTGAAAATTTAAACAAAAATGTCAACAAATTAAAGCCCTATCCATACCTACTAAGTAGAATAATTGCAATTCGGTTGACTAAAAAAATAAATTAAAAATAAACTTACTTTTTCCATAGTGATTGTAAATGTATGTGTGTGTTGCAATAATTTATACGCATTTTAATTAGCAATTGGCGTCAACGTTTGTAATCTTGTGCGTTTCATTTTAATGGTTATTCTCAAAATGAATAGGTACACAATTTAAGCACAAATGATCACGTTAAGGAATTTTTTTCTTTGATTGTATTTGCAAATACAACATATAAACAATTGAAAATACTTTTAATTTCAATTAATTTAGCACGAGAAATTCATTTTTTTATTTTAATTAATCACCACAATTTACAAAAACCACAATAAAATCTATGTATTCAACTAACCAAACTTTTAAACGAATTTCACAACTTTTCCAAATATTTGCAACTGGTTCAATGCACCAGAGAGAATACAAAAAGAAGAGCAAAAGCAAAAAAAATTGTAGGCAAATTCAAAAGAAGGCGAAATACAAAACAAAAATACGCGCCTATTAGTTAGACAAACAACACAAACTCACATATTGATTGATTGATCGGCAACTGGTCAAACAAAACGAACTTAATTCCACTTCTTTTGAATGATTCTCACAATAGCAACAACAAACCTATTTATGTTTACTGCACAAGCATACACACATGCGTATATGAATGGATGATACAAAACAACGAAGCCTTTAACCCGAAATATGAAAAGTAAGCAAAGCAAAAGAAAAGAATAAAGCGAATAATGAGAGCATAATGGGAGCATAAATTTCGGAGAAGAGCATTTAATTTGAATCAAACGATGTTGTTTTTGTTTCCTTTATTATTATCTCCGAATAATACAACAATAAAAGCGTTGAAACTTACTTCCTAATAATGGCAATGAGAGCAAAGGTAAATGTCACACAGTGATGTCAATTTTATTATCAAAACACATTCAAACGTTTTTGAAATATAATGGGTGGTTTGGCATTCATTGATGTTATGAGTTAATATGGTAGGATAATTATAAAGGGTGGGCCATTTAAAAGTTTACATTTAAAAATCCAATAAAACAATAACGGTTTGAAATTTTGCCAAAATTTTTTATTTTTGCTGTGAAGAACAATTGTTCCGCTTGGAAATGGAATATTATTTCATTCGTATGGTTGCCACGCCTGGCTTCACAGCACCCCATTCGATCGGACCAATTTTCGTGCACTTTTTCGAGTGTATGGGGTCGCATCTCGGCAATGGCATCGCGAATGTTGGCCTTCAAATGGTCAATTGTCTCTGGTTTGTCGGCATAATACTTTTTTTTACCGGCGCCCCGCAGCCATTAAACGTATGATGCGCGGCCATTAAACGTATGATGCGATAAATCAATTGTAGCATGAGACGTGTACAAGTTGCACCGTTCTGTTGAAACTAAACATCGTTCACATTAATACCATAAAGAGCGGGTACAAAAAAAATCAGTTATCATGGTGCCTCCATTGACCGTAATGGTTGCGCCTTCGTCATTTTCAAAGAAATATGGGCTCCGCTCCACAAGCCGCACCAAACAGTCACTCGTACTGGTGCGTTGGCTTCTGTAAGACCACGTGTGGGTTTTCTAAGCCCCAAATATGGCAATTTTGCGTATTAACGTACCCACCAAGATGAAAACGAACTTCAGCGGAAAAGATGATTTTTTTTGCAAAATCGATATCATCGTGCAGTTTCACGTTGGTCCAATAAATCCCAACGTTGCTTAAGCGTAAAACGATTCCTTACATTCACTGGAGAGATAATATACTGATTTTTGTGACAGAATAGAATGACAAGTAATGTCAGTTTCGAAATAACCGATGGTTTAAATTTAAACCAATAGATGGCCCACCCGATATATATTTAAACCATATTTTGAATTGTAATACAAGTGAATGTGACAAAATATAGACTCAGCCCTCAACAATGATTAATGCAGCTACTTGGCAACCATGTTTTCCTAAAGGTATTTAAACGAAACAGCAAAAATAACAGTTAAATCCTGTTATTTCACGTACATTAGGGTTGTAAGATTACCCAATAGTTTTCAAAAAGGTTTGAAATCAGCTTGTATTGTCAGTTACCAATTTTAGTTACGACCCTAATGTCATTTACATACAATTTTGTTATCTTTTGCGTTTTGTTACGTTGTTTTTTTATTTTAGTTTGTACTCACCATTTATAAACTATTTTGTTGTCTTCCATATTTCCATTTTAGATGGGCTGTTATTCTGCTTTTTTCCTTTAGTTTTTGGCACAACATTTTACAATAACACCACCAGCACTGGCACCGTCACCACCACCACCACCCGCTTAAGCCTTAAAGTCTTCCAATAGACATTCGAATGTTGCCAACAATTGACGCCAAAAATATACTAAAAATTGTAGAGAAAAAAATAATATTTTGATATGAGAAATAAAAGGGAAAGAAAAGAACGAAAACAAACTAGAAATAGAAGTAAAACTTAAAAGTTTTACTAATTCAGCGAAACTATAAACAAAATTCACATAAAAATATAAAAAATAATACTTTTTTGTATTGTGTTATAAAAACTAACAGCGGCTATAAAAATATTCCATTTTCATCATGTGATTTATAAATCGTACAACTCTGTTTTACATTTCTACATACAAACATACATGCAAGTATGTTTGTATATGTTAAAGGATTGAAGAAGGAAAACAATAGACTCTCTAAACAAACGCATTTTATTTGATCATTAACACTTGCTTAAGCAGTTTTACATTTTAAGGAGATTTTTTTCTTGTTTTTTTTCTTTCATATCCTTCCTCTTATCCTTGAGTTTAACGAGCAAAAAAAAATACGACTATTTTCTCTGTAACATTCCTTAAGAAGATTCTGCCCTTTCGGTCTAAATGGTTTGGCACGTTATTAAAGACAGCTTGTTTGGATTATCATTAGCACTGTCATTATCCTTATCATCATAATTTTATGAAATATTTTCACTCTTCATTTTCAATATTTTAAAGCAAATGTTGCGAAGACAGTATACTGTACTATACTGAGTATAGTTTATTTACAGGAAAAGCACAAGAAAACCAACTTATCACAAATGAACAAAGAAATTTGAAATCAACAGAGCTTAAATTCCGATAACAAAATCACAGAGCCAGATTATGAAAATTTAGAATTTGAGTCTAGAAATGAAAACAATCACTCTTATTCTGGTTGTCGTCGTCGACGCAAGACGACGTCGACTTGCGTCGACAATTTAAAATTGGTATTCTGTTTGTCGTTATTGGCAGTTATCGATGACTGTCGACACACATAAGGTATTCTGTAAGTCAATACTAAGTCGATATTGTGTTGTGTCGACTCTGATTTTGTCGACATCATTTTTGGTAACGACAAGCATTAAAAAATTAACTCTTGTGGTGAATTTTTATTGTCTTACGTTTTTTTTCCTTAACACAATAGCGATAAATGATTTCTAACAAAACATTCGGCATTCTGCCCACAGGTACCAGGACATGCGCCTTTACATTTCTCATTAACACATGTCCTGTTCGACGGGTAGTCGAATCAAACATTCCGGTCGACATCCTTAATAAGGATTGCCAAATTAATCAGTATAGCCAGACTCACAATAACAGATTGGAGTGTGGCTATTAACACGACAAACTGCACTTCGGCCACAAAGTCCTGAGCAGGGATCCTTACATCTCTGATTAATACAAGTTTGTTGCGAGGGACATTCAGAGTTTGTAACGCATACAGGGCTGCAATTAGTTGGTTGTCCTGTATACTCTGGTAAGCAAGTACATGAAGGTGTTGTCCCTATATCCTTACAAATGCAATTCGGACCACACGGTGAAGGTTAAGGATTCGAAGCAACAGCATCCTTTTGAGGTTCAACTACAGACATTAAAAATCGTATTAATAGCTAAGTTTTCGCAGCAATTGTAATCCTATCAAACTTACTCATTCTTTGGCACTGAACAAATGGATTTCCTATAGTCTTGAATACAAGTACAGAACGGACTGTGGTTTACAACATCGCAAAGGGCAAAACGACCACGTATTCCTGGACATGGATCAATACATCGCTGATTTTGACAGGTCTGATGATAAAAAACGTTTTTCTTTTTCTAAATAAACCATAAAATGAATCGGTTGATTTAAATGTTAGAGATGTGTGTTTTGTGTTATTACAATTTTCGATAAACAGTCGACGTCGACACAGTAGTGTTACAGAATACCAAAACAGTGTCGACGTGATGTCGACGACGATAGAAAACGATGTCGACTCAAAAACGACGACGACAACCAGAATAAGGGTGAATAACAAATCAACAGTAAGTTCCAGAAGTTGCGATAGGCAAACAATAATGGAATAACAACAATTGAAAGTAATGAATTTTTTTCATTTATGTAAAATTGAAATTCCTTGAAGCTATAGGATATGATTACAACACCTCAGTCAGGATTACAACCTAGCTTCTCACATCACCCATGTTGCGAGTGTTAATTATAGCCATGAGTGACAGACTTATAATTTAAAGTGCGTGAAGATAGATTTTAAAATCTATCTCCCCAGACGCAAACCGAGTCGGATAACAGAGCTCTGTTATGTTACTTACAAAACTCTGTTAAACATTTAATTTAATTGTTTAAATTACTGATACCACGTCCCTCACACCACGTGTGAGACACCACGTGTGAGGGACATGGTGTGAGTGACGTGGTCTGAGGGACACGTGGTGTGAGGGACGTGGTGTGAGGGACACGTGGTGTGAGGGACGCGGTGTTAGGGACACATGGTGTGAGGGACACGTGGTGTGAGGGACGTAGTGTGAGGGACACGTGGTGTGAGAGACGTGGTGTGAGGGACACCGAAAAAGTGGTGTGAGGGACGTGGTGTTAGGGACACATGGTGTGAGGGACACGTGGTGTGAGGGACATAGTGTGAGGGACACGTGGTGTGAGGCACACCGAAAAAGTGGTGTGAGGGACGTGGTGTGAGGTACACAGAAAGAGTGGTGTAAGGGACACCGAAAAGTGGTGTGAGGGACACCAAAAAGTTAAAATTTAATATTTAGGTACATATTGATCGCAGACGAATCAAATTTGGTGGGTAAGTTCGTAGAGTCGATATCGATCTCCCACGAAAAATGAGCGTGACAACCCTCCCCCTTCATGTGATACCTATAACTCTTAAACTACTGAACCGATTTAGTAACATAACAGAACTCTGTTAAACAATTAATTTAAGGCTGGGAAAGAAAAACAGGAAAAATTAATTAAATTCCTGGGTAAAATAAAATAAAAAAGCAAAAGTTGATAAAAATAAGTCCTATATTTAATCACTGTTAATAAATATTGCGTAATAACAACTACAATAAGCAGATAATCACACATTTCCGAAAGCTAATTTAATCCTAGAAATAAATCAATATAGGCATAAATAAGGACAACATGGGCGGACAAAGTAAATTGTTCTTAAAGCATTTTACGTCCCTTTAACTAAATCAATCGCCAGAACCCTTAACAGAAGTCGCCGTAGTCTAGTAGGTAGTGTGTTGGATTATTAGACGCGAAAGCCTGGGTTCGAGCCAGGCATCAAAGACAAAATACAAAAAGTATTTTTTCGGCGACTTCCTCTCAGTAGATTTCTGGCAAAAACTCTGAGTAAATAAAAATGGCCATGAAAAGTTTCTCAATAAATAAAAATCTATCGTTCGGAGTCTACTTTAAACTGTAGGTCCAACCACTCATGTATAAAAAATTAACACACACAACATAAGTGGTGTGAGAAACTAGGACGTTGTACAATGGGTCAATTCGACCTCCGGGTACTGTACTTGTCTTTATTGATAAGTACACGTCCTCTAACCTAACCTAACCTAACCCTTAACAAAGGCGGTTTTCAAAGTAGATTTTGAAATTTTCTGAGATTTCAGATTTGCAAATGTAGTTGCGTATGCAATTCAGAAACCTTTTTGTTGGTTTATGACAGTGTCTACTGAAATTATATAAGCCTTAGCATGTAAGCATATAAGGTTTAAAGGTGCCTACAACTATACGACAGTCTTTGATTCATCCGTAATATAACATCAGGCTCCTGGAATCATTTCCCTCGATCAGAGAACTTATCTTCAAATTTTCTGTTGAAAATCTTTTTAGGATTTATTTGCTCTTGGTCACTTGCGCATAGATAATTAGCAGGTCTGAAGCCACCGTGGTCTAGTAGGTAGTGTGTTGGCTTATTAGACGTGAGGCCTCGATTCAAATCCCAGGTCAGGCATCTCCAACTAAACGAAATATGCAAAAATATTTCTTTGGTGACTTCCTCTCAGCATATTTTTGGAAAAAACTCTTAGGGCAAATAAAATTCCCATGAAGAGTTTCTCAAATATCTGTCGTTCGGAGTCGACTTTAAAGCGTAAATCCCGCCACTCATATATAAAAATTAACGCACACAACATAAGTGGTGTGAGAAATTAGGTCGTAATCCTAACTGAAGGGTTGTAATGACCAATTATGTATGTAATTAGGAGGTCTTTCTAGGATTCCATCCGTCGACTATTTCAATCTTTTGAAATCAGCACAGGGACTCAAAAGGAACATTATCTCGAACTTTTCGTCGAAATCTAATTTAATATTCAAATGGTAAGGGTACATATGCTCATACGATACGCAGTGCTTAGTAGTACAGGGGTTCTAGTCCTAACATGATATGTACTTATTAAGGCATACCTCTTCATAAAAATTAGCAGAAGTATAGTGCAATAATGTCAGCTGTTGGATAGTTATAGATGGCTCCAGTTATAGGCAGATAAGCCTGTCTCTGAAGGCTACGTGGTAGCTTTCTAATGATCTCTTATTCCATTTTAGGTCACCAAATAAGGAATACATATCTGATAAATGGTTTAATTACCTTATTAGGAGGTATAAAGTATCGAAAGGTCTAGGCCTCGGAGCTTACCAAAACGACTACGACAGAAGACTTAGTGTAGTCTCCTACTTAGGGCAACACCTTTCGGAAGATTCCGTACGACTTTATTTATTTCTGATTGAATTTTTTTTTGTACCCCCTGCACGTTAAACCTCTGTCTCTGATAAACTAACGACAAGTAATCTCTGTTTAAAATCGAACTTGGCTAAGAGATAACTGAAAATGTAATGAAAAAAAGAAGAAAAATGATGGAATAAAACGAAATTAAAATCACATGTTATTTAATAGAAAAATGCTTAAGGATATTCTATTCTATTCCATACCATACCATACATCTACCACAACATCACCTATTTCCTTATCATGTAAAGGAATACTGTTTAGTTGCTCGCATGGTAATCAGTTTTTCTGTTTTCTTCAACATCATCGATGTAGCTTAACATGGCATTGAAGGGTAAATGCAGTAAGTATGGACATGTTTTTCAAATCTATTTACAAAACCTACCTCTCTTTATACGCCATAAGGTTCCAAAATGGGAAAGAGAGAGATAGAGAGGAAGTGAAAAAAAAGGATAACAAGGTGCATGAGTTCCTTATACAAGTTTGTAAATGGAACTCTAATAGTTTTTCTTTATTTTACAACAATTTATAGTTTATGCACCCACACACACACACACCTACACCCACAATAATATACATACTGGCTACAATTCTGCATATAGACCCACTACGTCTGTATTGATAAAGAAAATCTCCTTTCTTTCTCTCCCATTCGTGTACTACATTGCTTATGTTCGTTTTTATTTTTCAGTTATTCATTTCACAATTTTGTTGTAGTTTTTTTCGTCCTTTTCTGTATTATGATGTAAAAATCTAATGTCCATCGTCCTTTTTTACCCTCTTTACTCCGCTGTAATGTTGCTGAGCTCTTGTATTCCATCCATCAATATTTGCTGTTCGAAATATTTCAATTTTTAATTAGAAAATGTACACATGAGTTGTTCTTTTAATTCATGAATTCGACATGGCAAAACTAATCAAGACGAAATTTTAATTTATTTTTTATTTTCCGATTTTTTTCTATTCCTTCTCTTGTACCTCTCTTCCTGGTTCTTGTTTTCCTAGTAGCAGAACTTTATTCCAAATTAATAAAATGACAATCAAGTTTTTATTCGTTTTTTTTTAATGTTTTTGAAGGATAAGAAATTGGAAATTTGAATTTGGTTTGGGTTCAGTATTATTAGGTGTAGTCGTTGACTTTAAAGCTTAGCACGCTGGGTATTTTAAACCTCAAAAAAAAACATTGAAATTTTGAAAATTAAATTCCATCCAGGAAGTCTCCTCATTTTTAACGAACGACTTTATAAATAGAATAAGTAGCGACACCTCATACGATAGAATAGCTCTCAATCAGCAAAGTTCACAACCACTATACCCTATCCAAGTTCATAGAGGGTATTCAGTTAACGAGCGTATAATTTGATATGAAATATTCCTCAACTACTATCACTGGAAACTTACTTATGAACTTAGCAGAGATTTCTTTAATTTTTTGTTAATCCACGACTATCATCAAGGGATCAGGGATCTAGAGAAATACATTAAGGGAAGTTTAAAGCAAAACAAGAGAACTTTAAAAAAATTTAATTTGTCTGCATTGTTAAAGGCAAGAACTACTCTTTTATCGATTGGGTTTGGAAGCCTGATATTATTGGATGTGTCCGATGCTAGAGGACTAAAACAATCTTCATTGGAAACATCTCTTGGTGAAGAAATTACGGAGATTTAGGTTCGTTGGGGGTAGTGTGTTGGCTTATTAGACATGAGATTAGGGTTCCAACCTCAGGTCAGAGAACTTCAACAGAACGAAATTTGAAAAAATATATCTTCGGCGACTGCGCCTCTCAGCTGATTTCTGACAAAAACTCTGAGAGTAAATAAAAATGCCATGAAAAAGTTTCGCAAAAAAAATCTGTCATTCAGAACCGTTCAACTTATTTATTAATTAACACACACCACATAAGTGGTGTAAGAAGCTGGGTCGTAATTCCGACTGAAGGATTGTAATGACCAATTATGTATGTTATGTATATTGGCACTCAAAGTCTTCATGACATACTGACTGTACAAGGCAATAGCCGTACCAGTAATATTGTTACAACAGAGCGCCCGACTCTGGTGACATGCAGTAGCGAGACAATACAACTGCAAGATTCTAGACGCCATGAGAGAGCAAACGATAATCATTATTGATAGTACACCGAGGAGGATGACAACGAAAGCACTTTACGCCACTATGGGTTTCCAAAGGACTCCTACTGAAGCAGCAGATAACTTTTGTGGCAATCAGTTTTAAATCGGCGAACTGCGGACTGAAGCACTTTTTGGACAATTAGAGTAATAGACCCTTACTCCTCATTATGTAGAAACCAATAACTATCTAAATGATGCCCACGCTTGTCTATAATTGTCGTTAATTCCCCCAGTAAATGAAGTATAATTCTTAGATCTCCATTATTCGGAGCCTTAGGCATAGGAACATAACTGACAATCTTACAGTGGGCGAATTGAGCAGAACGAGAGTAGAACTGGACAACCTACTGTAATTTGCACAGAGGGATCTCTCAAACAACATTCAGGATGGAAATTAGAAATGAGCGCCCATTTTCCTTAAATATAACATGGCTTAAGTGGGAATAATCTTCGAGGGTTTTTGGATACTGAACTTATTCGCCATATTCCTGTTCTTCGTAGATAGGAAACATACCGCTGGTCATACTTCATTTTCAACTTTGCATTTAACTTCATCTGAAGGAGTCATACGATACAAGTATATGCCGATAATATTGTGATATTGATATTGCCTCCATTCCTATTTGTTCAGAGAACTGTATTGATGAGGTGCAAGAATGGAGGGTGTATTACAAATCCTATTTTTCAGATCGCTAATCTAACTAATCTGCCACTGTCAAATGCAACAAGATACTGGTAGGTAGGTATAGGTGGCCGTCCCCCAAGGAATTGGATGGACGCACTTAGGCCTCATGGGACCCATTGTAATACCACAGTTCATGACAATTTTCTCCTAGTCCTGGAACCACTTAGAGCTGCCAATGAAGCGATCACCTAGATGTCTCTTTCTCCTTTGACAAAGTTCCGAGCATGTTCCCAGTAGATGAAGAACAATCTCTTCTTCCTCCTCATCCCTGCAGATTCTACAGAAATCATTCGTGAGGTGTCCCAGACCAATGCGCCTCGCGTTGACACCCATAATGCAATGCCACGTCACGACTCCAATAACTGCACTGAGCATGCTTCTTTGGTGTTTAAGCAGCCTTGCAGTGCGCTCTCCATGCAACCTCGACCAGATATCATTGTGTCTCGGAACCCAAATGATGTGTACATTATACCTCTCCGCCACCCTGTTTAGATGTTTTCGACAGCTGTAAAGCGTCCTGGAGTTTATCACAGAGCCCTGATAGCCGGACATTCGCAGCCCAAATAATCGTACACTTCCGCCTGAAAAACGCTATAGTAATACGTTAGCCTTATAGATTCGGCTATACCGATTGACTCCGAGTAAATTACGCCACCAACGATTCCTCTCAGCTTAGATCCAGCAGTGAAGATAATAATAAGATACTGACGTAAAGCGAAATTCAGGTCTGCCTAAGACAGCGATACCGGTGTTAATTTGATTACAGAAGCTCCGGTCAAGTCTTGACTTGTACACTTCGAAGGGAGAAATGCTGATAACAACGGATATTCCTAATTCTGGGACAGAGGTAGGAGGACGTATGCTCATTGAAATGTCTCTTGACGGAAAAAAAATTTTCTTTCTAAAATCCATGCCCCGGGTGGAAACGCTTATATGTCCAGTACTCAATTTCTTAGCGGTTTGGTAACAACATTCACTTGTACAATCGTTGGAGAGAGGATGATTCCAAGTTCACCATAGTTATGGTAAAAGATGGAATCAAAAGCTACTCACCATTTAAGATAAGATGGAGTCGGATGGGATCTTTCCAGCCCTCTTTTAAAAAAGTTTGACTTGGTTCCAATTGATTTTCACGGCTGAGCACGCAGGTATGCAGGCACGTCAGTGGCAATGTCTTCAACGCTGCACATCTAATCTTTAGAGTAGTTTCAGATTGACCAGGCAATGAGAGACTGGAGCGATCATATAATGCGGTAAATGTGGATAAAATGCAGCGTGGCCTCTTCCGTTGACTGATGATCAACTTGAATTAGTCTGTTAGACAAACGTTGTCGTAATAATACCGTACTAACTGTTGAGAAGATCGAAGATACTCTGAACATGGTGCTTAACTGGGAATATCCATTGTTTTTAAGAAAAATTAGGGTCACATATTGTGCAAGTCGCCGCTTTCTTGGGAAGGAGGTCAGGATAAAATATTTGGGTGTTATCCAGGGTGTTGAATGCTTAAGATTCCAATATTTTATGGATGAAACTTTTCCTGACATTATACGTCTAGAGGCAGTGGATTGGAAAAATTAGGAAATTAGGCACACGAATTCTAAACGATTGGTATTTGCAATTAATGAACGCATAACCGATCGAACGAAGACTTAGGGATATGGGGGATAAGGCATCTAACAGTCTGTTTGAATGATGGTTGCGGTAATCGATTTAACTTACCTACTCTTAGGCAGATTTTTCTGAAGGTGGTTACCATATCTCTCTCGATATTCGTGCACATTTAAGCACGTGCAGTACGTTAAATAGACCTTGCTACTCTTGACAGCTTTAAACTTTAGTCTGTTGGGATATTCATTTGTAATTTTTGTAATAAGATTTGCTATCGTTGTCATCAACACATTTGCAACCTAGTTTACGCCAACTTCTGCACTTTTGGTGTGAAGAACAGGAAGTTCTTAATGACACTATTGGGATTTAAGTTCATGCTTCGCAGAAGCGTGGCAAGATGGGCTTTGATAGTAAATATTTTTATTGGCTGACTGAAACGGCGCAACGATTGTTGGGAGGCGGAAATACTTCTCGAATTTACTTGGATAATTAGTTTGCGATTACGTTCCTAATGAAGGTAGGCTCAACGTCCGTTTTTTTTTATAAATTCTGAAAGACATTTTGGATCGTTCAAAGGTAATTGCTATATCGGTCCCCTATGTCCTGGAAATTGCATTTCTGATGAGCTGACCAGGGGCGGTATGGAGCTTGCAACCTCCATTGAGCATAGATATTGTGATTGGCTTACTTAAATTGAATATTCTCCACTCGTTTTACAGGGAGATTTAATCTCGTTACAGCAAGAGGGCACGTGCAATATTAGTAGACTTGATGAACAGATAAGGATAAGATGAGGACTGACTCACTTTTATTCATAAATCGCATAATCATCCATTGCACAATAGCGAATCTACAGGCCATTGTCCTTCTGTTAAACATGCAAAAACTTGGCAGGAACTGTTACTCTGAGGAGACTATCTTTCACTGCTTGTATATGTGCAGTTCTCTTGACATAAAAAGGCGGCGGTTTTTGGATCTCTCACCTAGATATTAAGGCTGCTGCAATAGTAGGATTTATTTTGGACTCGCGTGTGGTTTCTTTTGGGGAATGTTTGATGACAGAATTGTAAAAATTGATTGTGATATGGTAATGGGCATAAATGCTGTTCTAACTAGGGCCTCTCTCTTTAAAGGGGAGTCCGCCATCTTATCTAACCTAACCTAACCTAATGCTTCTTAAACTATGTGTTAGTGGTTGTCCAAAACAAAGAAAATTTAAAAAATTGTATTCAAGGCTCCTACCATATTACGAGCAATATTTTGTGCGATGCAAGGACAGAATATTTTCTTTTTTTTTGGTTCTGTAATACGATAGTAACGAATACAGTCGTTAAGGAATGTTTTTCAGCGGCATTTTATGTTTTTTTTTCTGTTTACAAAATTTATTTAATTTTGCAAAAATAAAATTACAAAAAAATGTTTAAAATTTTTATTTTCAATTATACCCGTTCATTATACGATTCATAAGCATGAAAACTCTGTTTTTTTTTTTTGCTTGAAGGGAATTTCGCATACAGCTCCTTGTACTTGGCCTACACTTAAATTTTGTAATTCTGTACAGAATTTCGGAAACCACGAAAGAAAGACAAAAAACCAAAAACAATAAAACTAAAGAGCAAAAGGGAAAAAGAAGAAGAAGAAAATAATTAACATACAGCATGTAAGTGCAACCAATAGTAGAGAACATTAAAAAAAACGTAAGAGTGAGAGAGAGAGGAATAGAGATGGAGATGGAAAATATAAGAAAGAAAAGAAAGAGAAACTAATAAGTTACGCTTAAAATTTGTTTGCAACTCAATAAATTGTTTATGGATTCGTTCTTTATCAATATCCATGCATGCCGTCAAATGAGCAGAGGCTATTACGTTATTAGTTATGTTAGTTACGTTGTTGCAATTAGTAACACTAGACTGTAAAAATGTTCACAAAAAATCAATGCCACAAAAATAATCTTCACACTTAATAAGTACGTTACACCACATCATCGTTTGTTTAGCAGCATCTTCAGCAGGCAGCAGCACATTAAAACATTGCAACCAGCTCATCAGCAGCAGCGTTAATCTCTCAAATCAACACAATACGATACAACGCTGAAGCGTTAAGTCACAAGCACAAACGTTCCTTAAGAATATTGAGAAATTGGCTGGCACAAGTGCAATGCCAATGATGCCCTATGATGAGTTGAAATTTTTTGACAAAAAAAAAAAAATGGAAACACTTGCCCACTTTTTAAATATTATGACCCCCTCCCAAGGGCATAGGCCATTCCTAGTTTGGTAGAATTCAGCTAGTACAGAGACTGAGCTTAGCCATGCTCAAGTAAGCTTTGCTAATCAAAGCTACCACTTCAATCTAACCCAACAGCTCATTATACTAATATGACCACCGATAGCGTACAAAATCTTACATGTTGGTGGTCAAGTATAGACGACGTGTCTGCTCGTCTTGATCAAGGTTGCCAGTGTAGATTTTTATAATTACAATAATTTTACCGATTCATTATTTATGACTGAATTTGAAAAAAAAAAAAAATTTTTTTTAAACTTTTTTTTTTATTTTTGTAAAAAACCATGAAAACACAACAAAGAGAACCAGAAAACAGAAACGACCAAAAAAAACCGACTAAGGCAGGCAAAAATCAATCAATTTCGGCATTGTTTTTACTGTCATTATATTTTATATTGCATGAGTATGACTATCGATTCCAATTCCCATTCTCATGCTCATGCTCATGCTTATGCCCACTTTTTTAACTCGTATTTGTCCAGTAGTTATTTAAAAAATGGCAAAAAGAAACATAAAAACAAAATATAAAAATCATTAAAACTTATGTATTTTCCCAATGATTATTTGGTATAGAAAATTACAGAAAATTTTTTTTAAATGATTCTGCAGTTCAAACGGGCCATTAAATTTGTGCTTTTGTGCTGGCAAACTAGTCAAGACAAATTCTGTGCACAAAACTTTCCAGCCATCACTTTTTCATTCAATCATTACTAGTAGCAATAAAATGCCATTCTAATGAATAAATGATTTTGATCAGTAAAAATGGATTTTTTTCTTGTTTTCCTTAAAAAAAAAACAAGTATTAAATGCCACACACGTCTTTTTTCATGAAATTTTCCACAGCTTTCTTACAGACAGAAAATCTGGTAGGTAATGTGTTCGCTTATTAGACGTGAGGGCCACGATTCAAACCTTCAGGTCTCGGATATTTCAAACAAAACCGAAAAATGAAAAAAAGAATATTTCTTCGGCGACTTCCCCCCTCAGCAGATTTCTGGCAAGAGCTGTACGAGTAAATAAAATTGCCATAAAAAAGTTTCTCAAAAATTTTTCATTCGGAGTAGGACTTTAGACTGTAGGTCCCTGCCACACTTGTAAAAAATTAAGACACACAACATTAGTGATGTGAGAAGCTAAGTTCAAATCCTGACTGCAGGGCTATAATGACCAATTAGGTATGTACAGCAATAATTGCTTTGGATCAGTAAGGCCACCTCGGCATTTTTTCACGTTTCCATAAAATAGCCGCCACGGTTCTGACGCTAGGCCTTTATTCCTTTCAGAATAATTTCATGACTTTCTCACAGAGAAAGTCTAGTAGGTGGTGTGTTGGCTTGTGAGGGCCACGATTCAATTCCCCAAGGTCTCAGAGATCTTCAACAAGACGAAAAATTGAAAAAATATTTCTTCGGCGACTTCCCCTCAGCATATTTTTAGCAAAAACTGTGCGTGTAAATAAAAATTGCCATGAAAATTTTTCTCAAATATATCTGTCGTTCAGAGAGGACTTTAAAATGTATAAAATGACACACACAACATAAATGGTGTAAGAACCTAGTTTCGAATCCTGGCTAGAGGGTTGTAATGACCAATAATGTATGTATGTTTCTCACAGAGACGTCGCTAGATCTCAACAATGACGAATTATCTCGAATTTTTCGCATAAACCTGAGATTTCACAAAACCTACCGCTCCATAGAAATAAATCACACGATCATGATGGGCAGTTGAGTTTCTTAAGATAATTCGTCGTGGAAAATGTTGCTGCCAAGAATCGTTTGTGTGCCCGTTAACACCGCCTCACTAAAACCACATGTCGTCCAGAATCATGAGGCTTCTTTATAATGTTCTTGTAATGAATTCGACGAAATTTTCAAAAAAGCAAATCGTAATCATGCCGCTTATCCAAAATCCGCATCAGGCAGTTACTCGTTGAAGTTGCATTTTTTTTCTCTTGGATAGCATGAGGATTTTTTAAGGCGCAAAATTCGCCATTCAGATGGAAATGCTCTCCGTTGGAGAAGATGGTCTGTTTCAAAAAATGTAAAGTAACTCCTATATGGCCCTTAATCCATTTAATAAATTGCCAGTGCCTTACTATGGTCTGCTGGTTTCAGCTAACCAACCAGTTGAATTTCTAGGGCATGAATGTGGAGATCTTTTGTCAAAATTCACTGTTGAAACAATGCCGAATAAATTCTTTCGGGGTTTTCGATGACACTCTTATTTACAGCAGCAATGTTCTAACAGACCAACTGATACGTTGACGCATAGAAGTCCAACACAACCGCCCTGATTTCTACAAATATTTTGAAAATATTAAGTGCACTTTCTGGATTGAATTTTTTTCAAAGTTTACGAGCAGTCTCAGCATTACTTTTCCAAATTTTTGTAGTTAAGTTTTCACAATTACAATGCGTGATTCTTTCGTTTAGGACTCCAGTTAGAGGTTGCAAAATTTCAGACACTAAATTTAAAAAGTGCACTCTTACCACTTACTTATATGCAGTAGTACATGGTACCATGGGAGTTAGACAGGCAGAAGTATTTGTCAACACTAGAGGACGGACACCCATAGGAAATGAGGATATCACTGTCTTTCATTCCTCCTAGTTTTGGAACCATTCGAAGCTTTGAACAAATCTATGTAAACCTCTGTGTTCACCATAATAGATCAATAAGATCATCGGCGAAGTAGAAGTTCAGGCATTTCCTTCACCCACGACGTAATGCATGTTCCCAATAGGTAGGTTGGAGTGGTAGCTTTGATACCAAAAGCTCCCTTGTGCCCGCATAGCGGCCCGTTGTGACGCCACGGACAAACCCAACCCAATAGGTAAATAACAGTTTTCTCCTCTTTCTGGTCTTTAAAGCTCCTGCAGAAATCATTTTCTATAGCCAAAGTGCAATGTTCAGTAATAACTCTGGCAGCTATGATGTGCGTTCTGTGGTCTTCACCTGAAATGCTTTGCGATCTCTTCGCATTTAAGGCTTGTCATGCAGTGCTGACTGAATCTATTAGTGAATTATAAATCCTAGGTTGCAGTGTCTCAATATTGTACTCAAAGTAAAGGCACCCATAGATTGTCGAGCATGGTTGCATGCAATATTCACCTTTAATTAGCTGCGATCAAAGTTAACAGATAGATGTCGTGATGCCATGATATTTAGCCCATGCTTTGTGGCATTTTGCGACGCTCGTGTGGTATCCAAATGATAGCATTGATGCCACTGCCATGATGGTGAATGACGAACTTTTGTTCCCATATACTCCATACATGCTACATTCAAAGGTGAGTGCAAATGCATTAATTACGTTCAGTACTGGTCCCCCGTGATCGATTTATTCATATATTTTTCGTTTAGCGCTTCCTATCTTTCAATTTCAATAAAAGAAAGCGTGTGTGAGATATCAATGAAATTTATTATTCGTTTGAAAAACCTATTGATGCCACAATGAATGGAATTTAATGTCATTCAAATATCTACCACGGATTACCTAGGTGAAGCGCATCCGAAATGGCCAAATTTTCATGACTCTGGCGCCTAAATGAGGCTGAATTCGACTGATGGCAGGTGTTAAGTAGGCTTTAAGAACATCTGCGGTTTAGGGCTGAGGCTTAAGAAACACTAACGAAGTAAAATTGCTCCGGATGGTCACTTCACGTCACCTACAAGTGAGAAGACCATGCCCTCAAACTCCTCGTGCAGAATATCCAATCTGGCATGAAGTGTGTGACACATGCCACCTGTTATTCAATTCAGGTCAAAAGATGTTGATAATCATTAACACGCAATGCTCGCCGTTGATCATCCAATTCAGTCCAAAAGAAGTTGATAATCATTAATATGCAATGCTTGCCTGGTCAACGTACTTTTTAAAGAAATATGAACCGATAAGCCGCTATTCAATGCTCTTGAATCTCACCGATCCATTCATCCAGTAATGGATCTCATCGCTGACGATGAGTTGTCAATGAAAATTGGGTTCAGTTGCCAACTGCACCAAAGCACATTCGGTGGAAATACGTCTTTGCTTATGGTCTTTAACCTTCAGTTCCAAGATCAGTCGAATTTTGTACGATCCAAATCAAAATATAAAATTCACAATATTGTGGTCTCTGAAAGGCCAGCGATGTGAAATTGTTTGACTCGGATTGTCCTGCATACTTTCACGGACAGCGGTAATATTTTCGCAGAGCTGGAGTTTCAACGAACGTTTACTGTATTGATTCGAATTTTTCTACCACATTGTGAATTGTCTTCTTGGTAGGGACGACTATGGTGATCGTATAATGGGCAAGGCGAGTGGTACACGGCTCGAACAGAGCACCCATTTTGAACCTCCTATACTTATGTTTTTATTTGAGTATCATGGATAAGGTACGATCAATTAAATATTCTCGGGACTAATAATGGCTCCTACTCAAATCAGTAGGAAACTATAACTCATGTTTTGTTTCTCCCAAGTCTATTAGCAGTCAGCTAATCTTTATAGAAGAAGAATGAATGGAACCCCTCTTAATAAAACTTAAAACAAAATAACGTCATTTAGAAACAGGGTGCCACCCCCACAAGCGAAATAAAGACAAAACCTTGGACAACTAGAAACTCAAATAAAAAAAAACTCAAGAAAAACTGGTAAAATCTTGACGCAATCTGTGTGGCATGCACTAAAATCAACATAAAATTACAAACTTCTTCTACGGCAACAACAGAAAATAGAAAAAATATCCTCCACAGAGCAAAGGATGTAAAGGAAAAGAAAGAAAAAAGGAACAAAACGTACTACAACAAGGATAAGTCATTTGAAAGTCGTACAAAGTCATTGACAACGATGTGGCAATAGAATATTAAAGAAAATAAAAAACATAATTCAGAAAAAAGGAGAAACAAAACAAAACCAAAGAAAATACGCACACTGGCAATGGTAATTGGAACAAAAGACGTAATAGGGTGCGGTGCGTTTACTTAGTTGAACGTGAGAGAGAGAGGGTTTTCTATCAAGAACCCAAAAAAAACAAACAAAACCAATTCGAAGAGTTTATTGAAAATGATGGAGAGAAACGCAAACAGAAACGCACCGCACAGAAATTGTGCTAAAAGCTACGGGTATTTTTTCAATTCAAATGAAAATCAATTCGAAAAATATTGAAAAACGAGGGCATTATGACGTTTGAGAGTATCGGCATACATAACGGTAAATGTCATGGGTAATTGTAAACGTTGATTTCAAGTGAATCAAAAAAAAAAAATAATAAAAAGATACGTGTGCGTTTAGAAGAACAGTTTTGCATAAATAAGTAGCACAATTGATGGAATTTGGAAAATAAAACAAGGTTTTGTTACGTGAAAACAAACTTAAGAACGAGATAACTTCCACTAACACCATGCATTGTTGAAGAGGGAGAGAGAGAGAGGGTCCAGAGAGAGGATACTTGACTTGAATTTTTCTTCACTGTAATTGAAAGGAAAGACTTTTGCTAGAAGATTATTCCTTAGAAAAAATTACTTCAATCGCATGCTACAAATGGCATGGGTCACACGGTTGTGATCCTGTAAGAAGAGGAGAACCAATATCAAATCGCCTATTTTAAACTGGTGTCCTCGCTCGAAAACACACTTATAGCCGATTATCACAAATGCCACACAAACATCCTTGCCATCTCTGAAGTTTTTTGGTAGGTGGTAAGATTTTAATAGTTTGACGAGAAATTCACTTTGATTGTGAAAATCCATAATCACCTTTGCGTCTTGGGTATGATGACCGAGGGCTATGCAAATAAAAGTTAGCGATGCCCGATTGATGTAATAGGGGTATCGGTAGCTAAGTCAACATTTGCAGTCTATTTCTGTGGCGTTCAGAGTTTATATGGCAGGAAATGTTTGTGTGCCTTGTGGGACTTTCTATGCAATCCAGTTGGCCATAGTAATGATTACATGATGTCATCGAGAGTAGTTGTCTTCAGAAACTACAAACGGGCTCTTAATGAGAGCGGTACTGAAGAGTGCTAGACTAAGGTTGATGTACTGACAGATTCAAATTGAAAAATACATATATGTGTGTGTACATACATAATTGGTCGTTACTACCCCTTCAGTCAGGATTACGACCTAGCTTCTTATACAACTAATGTTGTGTGTGTTGTTAATTTTATACATGAGTGGCGGGACTTAGAGTTTAAAGTCGACTCCAAACGACAGATTTGTGACAATTTTATTTTAATTCTCAGAGTTTTTGCCAGAAATCTGTTGAGAGGAAGTCCCCGAAGAAATATTTGTGCATGTTTCGTTTTGTTGGACATTTCTGATCTGGGGTTTGAAGCGCGGCCTAGCGTCTAATAAGTTAACACACTACCTACTAGACTACGGCGGCTAGATTTTGAAAATGGATTCCAATGGATATCTATCCGAAAATGTTTGGCATGGAAAGCTCATATAAAGAGCCAAAGTTCCACCGGAAAGGTGGAAGCTCTGTTGGATTTAAGTCCGCTTCACATGGTAGTGGGGACCTAAGTTTTATAGACTATGGTTAGATTGATAGTGGACGAGTCCTACATGAACTTCATTAAATGATTTCGTTGCCGATTTAATCGATTGTCTGACAATTCCCACTTTAAATGTCCCCTGGACAGAACCAGGAGATTCTGTGAATTTGTAAAGTGCTTTGCAACGAGACTTAATAACAAAAACGAATGGAGTAATCTGGAAGCTACACATTCTCCCGAAAGAAGGACTATTTTATAGTATTCAGTTAGGCGAAGAATGGAACTTGGGAGAGTAGTAAGAAGTAAATGAAATATTTTCCAAGCGAAAGTC
Organism: Sarcophaga carnaria; assembly: GCA_958299815.1. NCBI lineage: Eukaryota > Metazoa > Arthropoda > Insecta > Diptera > Sarcophagidae > Sarcophaga > Sarcophaga carnaria. The sequence continues at coordinate 101,029,482 of OY283149.1, read as the reverse complement.
AGTGCCATTGAGAGATGTGCCCAATTCAATTTGGATAGAAAGTATAAAAGGCTGGACATAGTGATACCATCTGTCAGGCTGTAATTCTATCACTTGGGTCTTATGAAATTAAATCGAAAATAGCGTGGTTCTGTGTAAAGAAGCTGCATCAGTGAGGTCGGCAAACTAGAGTTTCCCTCGGCTGGGCTCCAGATCATGTGGGAATTCTCGCCAATGAACAAATAGAAGAGCTTTCAAGGAAAGGGACTTACATGACGTTGACAGAGGCCGAACCCTTCTGTGGAGTGGGAACCTGTGGGGCATTAATGCATATCAAGTGCTAGGCAGGGAATTGTCAATGTTAAAACCGAGCAGAATCCTGAAATTTGTCAGGATAATAGGCTTGGAGGCGACAAAAAGTTAAGAGGATTAAAACAAATTATGATCAGGATAAAAAACTCTGAGGCTTTTAAAATGGGTTTCTTTCCAGAAGAAGGGGGCTATGACAGTAATGGGTTGCCAGATTATGTGGCAAAAATACAGGAAACTTTGTGCCTATTTGCATCTAAGATCACATACATACATACATACGCGAGGATATATTGTTACATAACATACATACATACGTACATAATTGGCCATTACAACCCTTCAGTCAAGACTACAACCCAGCTTCTCACACCACTTATGTTGTGTGATTTAATTTTATACATGAGTGGCGGGACCTACCGCTTAAAGTCCACAAGATAACCGAAAAAATAACTGAAGGGAAACCAAAGAAATATTTTTTCCTGTTTCGTTTTGTTTAAGATGTCAGAGCTGGGGTTTAAACTGTGACCTCAAGTCTAATAATCCAACACACTATCTACTAGACTATGACGACTCTAAGATCAAGTTTACAATATTCAGAAACGCGGAGAAGAGCAAAAATTTGTTTCGGCCAGCTTCATAGATAATACTTCCTAAAACAGAAACGTCAAAGCGTGCGTTATGGGCCATTTCTTCCTGAGGTACCCGCTTGGACAAAAGTTAACCCATTCCGACAAACATCTGCTGATTGTGTGAAACAGATGCCGAAAGCTCTGATCAGATTCTTTCTGATTCTTCTCCAATCGATAAACAGTGGCGTCAATAGCTTTTTGGTATTTAGTTTCGAACCACAATACCTTGAAATGCTTTACATGCCTTAGGTCGCAGGGCTTTCTGGTCTCCAGAAATAATGGTTATTGAGTTTTTAAAAGTCCAAATTCTAAATATTCCTAAAAGTTCCGATATTCAAATAAGATGTTCAATTCAACTCCTTTCAGACTGTCTTCAAAAACTCTTCATTAAACTTACACGTGAACAATTTTATGCTTAGAAATGTCTTCCCTTCAGTTTTGAATAGAATTTTTGAAACGCGTTCACTTCTATTTCTAACTCTTCTGTTATCGTGCACAGTACGTGTTTTATATTTTATTTAACACTCTACACGAACACGCATACACACCCCAACTCACACACACACACACACACTCGCATGTGCATGTAAGGATATCATAGCACTGTGATATAACCTTGCAACAACCCACCACTTGCAACATTTAAAACGTATTCCTGCCATATTAGAAAGAAAGAAAGAAAGAAAGTTTAAATGAAGGGTAGCAGAGTCCTGTATGGCAGGCATGCTTGCTTCCCTTCTAGACCAAAAGACATTGAAGAAAACGAAGAAGAAATTACTGCAACAAACGAACAAAGAAATCCTTGACTAAATAAAGAATAGAAGAGAAGAGAGCGGCCAAGAGGCAGAGAGGCAAAGAGGAAGGCAACAACGTGGGCACAAATTCCCTGTGGATCGCATTACTTGTTGTTACTGTACGAGTGTGTGAGTGTGTGTGTGTGTCTATTAAGTGGTGATGTGTTGTATGTGGCATACGTAGGTGGCATAATAATGGTGGTGGCATTGCCAGTGGGTTATTTCTCCAGCTTTAGTTGGTAATGACAAAGGAAAACCTACCCTCGGTTAAGCTGAAATTTGTTGTCGTAGGTTAGTTTTGTTGCCTGCTGTCCTTATTTTTTTATTTCTTCTTGTATTGTGTATTAAATTTGTTTTAAACTTTTTTCTCTCTTTTTCGTTTTTGTTGTTATATTTATCCAAGTGTGTATGTATGTATGTGTGACTGTATTATATTAAAATGGTTATTTTGTTGTTATTGTTGTTGTGGTTGTTGTATGGTTTCATTTATTTAAAGAGTTTTATTATGTTCGCTTTTATTTTATTTCGATTTTTTTTTTCATTTCGATTTCGAAGACGAAAATAAGCACAAAACCAGGAGAGTAACACAAAAGTTAGAAAAACAACAACGCACCATAAAAATGAAGGCATAACACACAGTGCCAGCCATAAGCAGTACATACTTGTACTTGCAACACACTGTTGTCAGCCATTACGGCAACAAGCTAAAACGCATTAGGGTAGGTCGTCGTCATTATTATAAATGGAGGGCGCAAACAATCAGAATAAAAAAATGAGGAAAAAAAACATTTTTTTTTATTATAATAATGGCAACATTAAAACGCAAAATATATCCTGTTATCATTACAAAGTGTACACATACATGCATAAATACAGACACATACATATATGTACACATACTATAGCAGTTAATAGTTAATTAGAAATGAATTGGTGTGGAGTTATTTATGATTTTAATTTCAAATTTAAACTCTTATTTCCCACGGCAAATATCGTAAGCATGTGCATCACTTGTGCGTGGCCAGTCAAAGACTGAATGATTTAGTTTGGTTACCAGGGCATTCCAGTATTCTTGAAGAAACATCACAAGAAATCGGGTGGGCCATCTATCGGCTTAAATTTGAACCATCGGTTATTCTGAATCTGACAATACTAATGTCATTCTATTCTATTCTATTCTATTCTATTCTATTCTATTCTATTCTATTCTATTCTATTCTATTCTATTCTATTCTATTCTATTCTATTCTATTCTATTCTATTCTATTCTATTCTATTCTATTCTATTCTATTCTATTCTATTCTATTCTATTCTATTCTATTCTATTCTATTCTATTCTATTCTATTCTATTCTATTCTATTCTATTCTATTCTATTCTATTCTATTCTATTCTATTCTATTCTATTCTATTCTATTCTATTCTATTCTATTCTATTCTATTCTATTCTATTCTATTCTATTCTATTCTATTCTATTCTATTCTATTCTATTCTATTCTATTCTATTCTATTCTATTCTATTCTATTCTATTCTATTCTATTCTATTCTATTCTATTCTATTCTATTCTATTCTATTCTATTCTATTCTATTCTATTCTATTCTATTCTATTCTATTCTATTCTATTCTATTCTATTCTATTCTATTCTATTCTATTCTATTCTATTCTATTCTATTCTATTCTATTCTATTCTATTCTATTCTATTCTATTCTATTCTATTCTATTCTATTCTATTCTATTCTATTCTATTCTATTCTATTCACAAAATTCAGTCCATCATCTCTACTAAACGCTTGAGCAAAGCGATTTATTTGGCCAACGAGAAACTGCACGATGATGCCGATTTTGCCAAAAAAAAAAATCATCCTTTCGATCTGATGAAGCTAATTTTCCTCTTGGTGGGCACATTAATAAGCAAAATTGCCGTATTTGGGTCTCAGAAAACCCACACGTGGACTTACAGAAGCCAATGCACCCTTTACTAGTGACTGATTGGTGCGGCTTGTGAAGCGGAGGCATCAGTGGCCGATATTTCTTTGAAAATGAGGACGGCACAGCCATTACGGTCAGTGGAGACACCTATCGCTTCATGATAATCAGTTTTCTTGTACCCGCTCTTCATGGTATTGATGTGAACGATGTTTGGTTTCAACAGAATGGTTCAACTAGCCGCACATCTTTTATTTTTTTCATTGCGCCAAACGTTTGATGGCTGTTTGATTAGCCGAAATGGTGATGTCTATTGGCCACCAAGAAACTGAAATTTGATATCGTTGGACTATTTTCTGAAGGGCGCCGTTATGCCGACAAAACAGAGACAATTGAGCGTTTGAAGGCTAACATTCGTGATGCCAAAAATTGTTCCAAAAGTAAACTTAAATTAAACACAAATAATGTCCTGATTTCGAAGAAGATTTCATTTCATTATAATGCCTGGGCTTTGCCATTGTAAACGAAATACAGTGTCATTTAAACGGCCGCCTCCTTAATGGTTATCAAAGTCAATTGTTATAATAAGTTCTCGAACACTTTTGGTTGGTTTGCTTCATAGTTAAGGCTGCTTTTCGCGCAGACAAGGTCAAATAACTTTCTCAATAAAACCAACATCATTGTGTAAGATGTGGCACCCACTATATGAAACCGCCGTAGTCTAGTACGTGATATGTTTGCTTATTAGACGTAAGACCACAGTCTAAAACCCAGGTCAGATATCTTCAACATAACGAATAATGAAAAATATTTCTCTGAGAATAAAATAAAATTGCCATGAAAAAGTTCCGCAAAAACTTTTCGTTCGGAATCGACTTTAAACTGTAGCTCGCGCCACTCATGTATAAAATTAATACACGACATGCATAAGCGGTGGGAGAAGGTATTTCGTAATCCTGACTTAAGAGTTGTAATGACCAATTATGTACGTATGTATGTCTTTATTAAAACCATTTACCATCCAGTTAATCATATTCATTGGCACACCAAAAAAAAAGTCATTCATCAAGTCAACGAATGCAATGACTTTTCCATAATGACTTCTGTGTCCTCAGCTTATCTGCAACAATGGGAGTAGTCAGTCGTCTGTAATTGTTGCGTGGCCTTAGACTTTATATGGTTGAGGTACATAAGCAAATGGAGATGTAAGATTGGCCCAATTGCTGTGCACACCGTGGAATCGGGAATACCGATTATTCATCACTTTCTTTAAGTAAATGGTGAACAGTTCTAACCGTATGCCTGAAACGCTTCTAGTTTCGTGGAATTTCTTTACGGAATAAATGAATCATAACATTCGCAGACATTTGAACTATTTTTACGCGTTCTCCAGTTGTTAAACGATCCCTTTTCCAAAACAGCAAAACTTTCCCTAGATTTATGGTTTGATAACCACTAAGTAGATAAGTAACTCTACATGTACTAAAGGTAAGGAAGAGATTGTGCAGCGTAATTTAGTCGACATTTCTGTGCTTTGTGGTGGTTGTACTGGCTAACTCTGGTCAGCCCGTACCACATTTTATACTTTACTGTTGTTTTGTAGCGCTGCACCCCTTAAAAGTTTTTGCTTGGTCCTTACTCTATGCGCCTCTATTTTGAGCAATTGCTCTCCGTTAAAGCATTCTTAGTTTTCTACAGTCATCACCTACTAAGTCACTCTATGTAGCTTGCGATTAATCAGGACTTGTGACTGAAAGCAACACTAACAAAAGGACATGCTATGAATTCCATTCCAAAAATTTCAATGACACAGATGGATACTGATTTGGTCTCCCAACTATTGGAAACAACAGATGAAAATTCGCAACTGGTTGATCGGCAGAGATGCTAAATATCTGTCAAAACAAAGGTTTAAATCAATTAAAATGTTCTGGTTACTCAACAGTGGAACTCTATGCAATTGAAATGTTTTTAAAGCGAATTTTTATGGACTACGACTAATAGGTTTAAGACTACAACCTTAAATGAAAAAATAGTCACGTACAGGGGACGGTGGCCGTCAAAACCCGGGGTCAGTGACCGTCTAAAACGTCGATGTTTAAGGGCAATGCAAAATAATTTAAATATGTCTTCTTTAACGGCAGTTAAGTTTATGTAAAGCTGTTGAGTGTTCAAGAGTTCGGAAGGAAATTATGCGCTGCATCTCACTTCATGACTGTTTTATTAGCTGCCAATGCCAACTTACACATGACTTTAATGACCCTCCAAGAATTGACTAACTTGACTGGGAGTACACGATACATGCAACATATTTCTCGGGCCTTGACTCTCATTTGTATCATTACACTGGATGCAGTCGATGTCTTCAATACCATTTTCAGTTGGGCAATAAAAACATAACCTTGCCTTGCAGATGGAACTGTCTTCGCTTTTTCCTCTTTCCCTCTGGTGTAAATTGGACAACTCAATTGATATCTCCAGTTATTTCAGCTTCATAGCAGAGAAACATCGTCATACCCTCTATTGAATCATCTGCAAGACGGTGCTTTATTTCCACTATAAGCAAAAGTGACACCCATCCTGATCTCCAAGTTTTCCAATCAGTATGCAATGTTAAGTACGTTTCAAAATGCCTATCAATTCACTCATTAGTTAACAGCAACTGTTGACCAACATCTCTGACTGTGTAAAAGACATTTCGCATGTATTTGTCAGTCATCATTCCGAAAAAAAAGATGTCCTAGTGTTTTTATAATTCATATGTGTGCGTGTATAAGTGTGTTTGTGTGTAGAAACAACATCCTTGTTATTCTCATACTTGTATTGCGTAGGGAGTTTTCAATCGTTTCAAGTCTTTGACGCCATTTTGTCCAGTTTTAGATTCTCATTTTGAAAACGTATACGTACCACACCAGCATGTTTCTTATCACAGAAATTTCTTTTTCCTTCTTCTTCTTCTTATTCAGTTCCATGGAAAAAAAGAGTAGAACCCCGCCCATGTTATGTTATTTTGTTTTTCGGTTTTAAAATTGATGACGGAAATTGCATTCTTTTTTACAGTGAGTAAAAAAAGTAAAATATTCAAAGAAAAACAAGACATCAAATCACTTTGAAACTTTTTACAAACATTGTGTGTGTGTGTGTGTCAGAATACGGACACACTAATTTTTTAAAATTTTTTCTTGATGGTTTTGTTGTTAGAAAACTAATGTAATAGAATAGAATGAAAACATAAAAGAAGAAAAGAAACTGCCGTTGATGGCCTTCATTGCTTTTAACATATCAGGCAGATAAGTTGTTTTCATTTCTTTTTTTTCAAAGGAGGGGAAGTGTAGCCTAGTGCAATGAGTGGAAAAAGTGTAAAGAATGAGAAGAAGTTTACAAGGGATTGCAAAATGAGCATGAGAGTCTTTACTCCGCTAATTCCTATGCGGTCCCATATTAGCTGTTCACTTTATCCTGTTTGGAATGAACGCTCTGGCTTCCTAAAACTGATTTCAGTAACGTGGCTAGTACAGCTTGACGCATCCAAAATGTCCAATTGTTCATAACTTTGGCACATAAATCAGATTAAATTTGTTGGCTTTGAGAATCGTCGTAGTTTGTGGTTTATTTGCATGCACCTCCGACTTAAGAAAACCCTACAAGATTAAGTCATACTGGGTCAAATGATCTCCGAGGCCAGTTCACATTACCTCCAGTTGACCATGCTCTCAAATAGGTCGTGCAGAATATCTAATGCGGCATGAGCTGTGTGTCGTGAGGTTTCCTATTGAAAACACATGTTGTTGACAGCCAGATCATCTAATCCAGGTCCAAAGAAGTTGATAATCATTGACCTATAAAGCTCTCCATTGTCTGCGATGGCCTGGCTAAAGTCGATCTCGAAGAAATATAAAACGATGACGCCGTCAGCCTAAAATCCACATAAAACAGTAACTATTTCCGGATAAATTGGACGCCTTTATATCTCATGTGAATTGAATCGTCCCAGTTCGATAATTTATACAGAAATGGGTCACAATGCTGAAGATAAGATGTTTTTCGATTGGGGTTAATTGCTAACTTCTACAGAACCCATTAAGCCTTGGTGTCTAAGGTCTGATTTGGCAAAACAGACTGAATCGGCGAAAGACCCAAGCATACAGCGACAGCACCCATGTGTACTCTTACATTGCCTTGGTGTAAGAGAAAATTTTCTTGGCACAATAATGGAACATTTTAAGGAAGTCCATGTGGATTTTACTACTTGCATCCAAAAAAAAAAAAAAAAAAACAGTCGCCAAAACTTTATTGGCTGGTAAACCTAACTTAACCCGCTCTGGTGGTAATTTAACACCTCTCTAGATAGTTGTAATGGATACGTATTTCTTTTAGCTCTTATAGCTGTTAAACAACGCCAACATATATACGAGGGCAAGGGCGTTACCCATCGTATCCAAGTGATTGTGAGAAGCCTATGCCTCCCTCAATTTCCTTTCAATTCCCGATCAGTCAACACATATCGTGAGCTTTTATCATTTTTTTTTTTGGTGCCGAAACCTCAATGAAGTGTCCACAACGGTTGGCTTCAAACCTGGTTGTACAACAACAACAAACTTTAGTAAGACACTTTTGGAAATTGATGATGAAGACGTCTTATAAGATTTCGCCAAGCTTAGAGTTGTTTTAAGTTTTAATAAGGACAGGAAATTCCCTTTTTTTCAATTCTCTCCACAAATCAAACGGTGTTCTGTTATCGATGTCTACAGAATTCAAATTTGGTGACACAGCTGCTACAAATTTTAACAAAAATTCCACTGAGAGATGCCTGTTGAGAGAAACAGTGCTGTCCCTTTAGTTAAAACAGTGACTGGTTGACCCATCATCGTATTAACAAATTTTCTTTTGTCATATGGACTCTATGTTACCAATCTGTTCACAAGTAACATTTTAATTAGCCACGAATATGCTCCACAGAATAAATTTCTTGTTGTAAGTCCCTTACAGAAGAAACTGCAATGTTCCATGACAAAGACTGCACCACTGTGGGAATTTATAACAAAACATTATAAAAATTAAACGGATGTCCAGTTCGCATCGCTGTAAAAATTACCCCCTTTAAAATTCGCTTCCGAGATCATTAAAAACTGATAAGGTCTCTCAGCAATCTCCTGGCAAATACGCTCTGAGAATAAATAAAACTGCCAAGAAAAGTTTCTCGATAATCTTGTCGTTCGCAGTCGACATTAAATTGTAGATGACGCCACTTATGGATAAAATAAACACAAGCAACATGGGTGGAGAGAGAAGCTAGATTGCAATCCTGACTAAAGTCTAGAAATGGCCAATTAAGTAATTAAGTTTACCCAAGAAATGCACTGCTTTGGAGATAAGTTTACACAGAATTTTTTGAAATGTAAAGTACAAGAGTAGTAGTTGACTTCGAAATGGCTACTGACTGTATCAGTCGTAACAAAATATTCTCGCATATCGCTTATAACCAGATCGCCAGATTAAAATATGAGGAGATGTCATCTGGAGGAGTACACAATGTCGACGTAACGTCTTAAAAAAAAAGCAGCCACAGAAATTCCCCAGCCATAGTGAGTGCTTAAATGTATTTTCCGCTGCAGTATCAAATTTGTGATAATAATAATATGACGGTTATAGTCACTAAATGGTCAGTGCTCAGTCAAAACGGAGACTTTATTGTTACTCGGCGTGTGTTTAGTCTTCCACCTGGAACTTATCCTTCCAACTAGAAAGCGAGGACTCTCCTTTTTAATAGACTCTAACCCAGAGACCCAATTGTAGCAGATTTTCTATACAAATTCCGATGTCCAGGAATCCAAACAAAAGATTATTCAGAGTATTAGGATACCTTCCCACCTATCAACTCAGCATTTATGGTGTTTGTTTTTCTCGACAAAATTTTCTTTTTTTTTTGATTTTCTTTACGTTTTTGCAAGTTTTTCACTTTGTCTGTTTCAATTGCTATGTTTTATGTTCTTTGTTGTTGTTGCTGCTGGTGATGTTCGTTTTTTTCGTACAATTTTGCGTTATTTTTATTGTTTGCAATAACATGCCGCATGCGGCATGCAACGTGCCCAATGCGACTATAAAAAATTTCTAAATTTTCTTGTTTTTCAAAATGGTCGCACTTCGATTATATGCACATGTACGTAGCATACATGGACTTGTATGTATGTGTGTGTGTTTGGTTGTGTTATGCATGTCAATGAATTTGTAAGTTTGTAAGCAGATTGTACGAGTAACATACACAATAGATTCCATCTGATGGTAGGGGTTTGTTTGTGTTGCTTTCATCCTTTTGATGGCTTATAAATGGTGATGAAGACGACGCCTACAAGTCGGAAAACATTTGGACTGTTACAGTGCAACACAAACAAATGCCATGCCTATTTGTATGTATACATGCACGCATACACACACACACACTAGTTCAATAAGAGAGAGAGAGCGAATGTTGCATAAAAAAACGAGCCTTCCTGCCTGCTGCCGGTTTTATTTTTATTGTTTCCACTAAGAAAAATAGAAAAACACTTTCAACACAACAACACCGAGAGAAAGAGCAATAAAAAGAGGAAAAACATTTGCGTATATATATGTGTGTGTGTGTGTAGGTGTAGTGGTTCTATGTGCAATGCTAATAAAAGTAGTATCGCACCCATGTTCGTAATTATTACGAGGTTTACTGTGTTGCTTCTTTTATATACGCAAGCTTAACTAAAAAGCATACCTAGATCTACCCTCGTTATTGAGTTTTAAATGTAGTTGTCACTACCAATAGTCGTAGTTGATATCCTTTTAAACATTCTTTTCTGTTTTTTTTTGTTCGTGTTTTTTTTGCGGCATTTCGTGTTATGCTGATGCAGCAGAAAATAGCATTTCTTATTTCATTTGTTTTTGTTATTGTATTCAAATGTAGACAATATAATAATATTTGACGTAAATGGACTTGTTTTGGCATTGAAATACTACACTTACTTTTACGAAATGGGCTTTTATCAGCATTTTTTATGTTTTATTTGCAAAATGCTTCCAAATAAATGGAACAAAAGATACGGCAGTTGACTTTATGATGATGACGACAATGATGTTGATTGCAATACTGGCATTGCTGGTGTTATTTGCCACAAAATTTTTATTATTTTTAATAATTTACACGCTCATTGAGGTGATGGCACAGTAAAAGAGCCGTAAACCAATCATCCATTAGTTTGTCCAGGTTAATTTTTCAATCAATTGCACCATAAATGTCCAAACAATTAAAGAAAACTAAATAAAGCGTCGTGTGGCTTAGGCCTGGCTCTACCAGTGTTTGAGTCCATTTTGTTTTACGGCGATTATATTTGGTAAGTGTTATACTCCCCTCCTCGAAAGCTCATCTGCTTGTCCCACATGACCTGGGACCCAGCAGAGGGTAACCTTATTTCCCCTAGCTAGCCTATCCAGTTTCCTTAGACAGTCCCAAATACTACCTGCGATTTAAGCTCATACGATCGAATAGCAGCCTGACTGTCAGATAGTATTGCTATGTCCTGTCTTCTTCTATCCAAGTTGACTTGAGCACATCTTTCGATGGCAGAGGCTTCTGTTTAAAAAATACCAGCAAGTTAGCACAAGGGTTCGGAGTATTTCATTCTGGGATCAAAAACTCGATCCAACAATAAGCTGTATGAGCTGTTCCTCTACATGGACGTTGTGCAGTGTATTAACATCAAGCGTCTGCGTTTCTCGGCCATGTATAAGGATGCTCCAGCGAAACGGGTATTTGATGCGGGAATTTACGAAAGGGCAAAGTCGAGGCAGCCTGTCATCGATTAATCTGACCAAATGGAGGAAGGCGCGCAAGAAGCAGTGTGCTAAAGCAGGTCGAAATCCGATAATCGGGTTGTTATTGACTAATCAAGTAAGTACTTTTCTAGGATTGCCCTGCAGAGCTTCTACCTCTTTGGAAGTTTTATTCTTCTTGTAAATTGTGTTCTTATTGTAGTCTTGTTCGAGTTTATTCTGAGGCTGACCCTCGTTTCTAGATATCGCAACGATAACTAAATTCATAAACTTTAACGCTGATTGGGAGTTGAAGTCGCCGTGGGTTAATAGGTAGTGCGTTGGTTTATTAGACTTAAGGTCACGGTTTAAACCCCAATTCTTCGGCGTCTTCCTCTCAGGTAGATATGAGGCATCGCCTGTCTCATGTGGTATCACAACAACACTATGTTTGTTCAAATCAGCTCCTTATTAACCTACACTATCCCAAAACCCGTCTTAAACCATCAGCTATACTGATTGAATTCTAAAAGAAACAAGAGTTGTATACATTTTGAATCAACATTTTCTACAACCTTCAAGGTTGTCGTTAATCCCTTACAATTTTCTGTTTTAAATCCCCAAAAGAAAACGCAAAAAATTTATTAACTTTTCTACGAACGCTGCGTATGATGGGGGAAATACAAAAAATCCCTTGCATTGGCTGCCTGAATTTTTACTAATTTTATGCCACAAAGCACCAAAACGAAAAATATTACACAACAATTTTCAAGACGACAACAACATCCCCATTCCTGGCCTTTAGATGTGCACTCAGCATACACGCACTCTCATGGTATAGCCTCCTACCAAAAAACAGATAAAATTGCAGAGGAGAGGGAAAGCGAAAGGTGATAGGAAAAGTATAAAAACAGAACGATTTATCAATGTTGTTATAAATTTTTCCAACTTAAAGTAAACAAAATACGAGTATTATGGAGGCGAAAGGCATCGGTGAAGAGGGAGATGGGGGAGGAGGACAGTATAAATAGTTGCCATTATGGCCATAGACTTAGACTCGTTCATTAGGAATGTGAAGGAGCTGGAACACCAAAGAAAAAAGAAAACAACTCAACTTAAGGAATGTCATAAAAGACAACAACAACAACAACAATTGCATCTAAAGGAAAATTATGATTGCAGTAGAGTTGAAAAAAATGTGGCAACAACAACAACAAGGTATTGCAGCACATAACTTAGATATGAATTATTCTAGTGGGTCACAACAAGGCAGGCATTTCTCATACATACAATATAAGTGGGAGTTGTAAGAGTGAGTGCGAGTTTGTTTGTGTTTAGGTGTGCATGTGGAAGCAAAACGCATTTGAAAATTTGATGTCAAATGAAGCGGCAAAATTCAAAACGAAATGAAATATTGCCGAAATTTTCCCTTCTACGCCATAAGATGTACAGCGCAGAGCACACCAGCAAAGCATAGCAAAGCAGTAATTGAAGAAAGGACTAAAGGATAACGGCGTCAGTTAAGCTAAGCTAAATGACGCCCAGGCGACGTTTCAAATGAGGATGTTTTAAACAGAGAAAACGAAAAGAAAAAAGTTCCTGTCATTTAGTAAACAGCTCGAAAACTGTTTTTCTTACAACATTTCAACTCCCCCCCCCCCTCTGCCATCATTTAAACTAACTAACGGCATAAGATTGAATGTGAAAATATTGAGAATAAAATGTCAGTGTCTTTAGCTATGTATGTGTGTGTGCGTGTGTTTGTATTTTGGTAGCGCCATTATGGCAACGCATACAAAATGTTATTCTTTCGTGCATTCGAAGCAAGGAAAATTGCACAAAAACTCTCTCCAACACATACACACACACAGAGACTCATTTGCTACAACATTTTGTTGAGAAAAAAAAAAACAGAAGAGAAAAAGGAAAATAACCCAGTCATGGGGCTGAAAAACAAAATGGGAAAATATTTCATCTTTTCATTTTCATTTTCTTTTTCTTTTTTTTCTTTATTTTTTATTTCTATTTCAACTTTCAAGTTTCCTAGAGGACAAACAGGTCATACAACGTTTCAGCATCATCATCTTCATAGCTTGCTTTAGCATCCTGCCTGCATTACTTTTTCTTTCTGCGTTTTTTATTTGACGTTGTTGTTGTTGTGCCTGAAATGCTGCTTAATCAGGTTGGGGGGGGTTTGCAACACAGAAAATTTTATAAAATGCGTACTGTTTACAGCATAACGAAGGACGTTTAGTTTTTCTAAAGGCAGTTGTTGAACTACCAGAAATGACTTTCTTTTCCTTTTTGCCACCATCGTCTCTTTAACTCCTCTTCCGTTTTGGGAACAAAAGTGTGTATGAAAGGACGATATATAGAAAATACAGCTTGAACGACTATAAGGAAAGCCTACAGGAGACAAAATCTTATGCTAAAACCTGCATCGTACTATCTTGTCTTGTCACATGTATTTTACATCTGACTTTACATATGACATAAAAGACATGTGCTATCCTGCAGGCGAAAAAATTTACAAAATTGTATTTTTATAGACGATTTAAAAAATAACCTGGATTTGTAACAACCAACAACAAACGATTAAAACAAAATGCAAAAGGTTCATGCTATTCGACTCTGCCAGCTGGTCTGCGGTCTTTTGCATCCAGCAAAAGTGACTTGCGATAATCACAACTGGTCTTGAGTAGGACTTAAGCGATATCTCCATCCATTTTCATGTTCTTCTTCAAACGTGGCAGCAAAATTCAGACTTTTTCACAATGGGAGCGTCACTCAACTTTTCATATAAAAGCTCGAATAAACCAAGAATGGTCTCTGTTATCTCACTATGGTGGTGGATATTTGTCGTAATGTAAAGGTTCTTTCTGGCATGCATTAATAACCCACAGATTCTAAAAATGTATTCCGATGATTCATTCTCATTGCCACAGTATCTACATGTTGCGCTTCATACAACCCTCATTCTAAATAAGTGGATTTTCAGTCTACATTGCTTTACCAAAACACCTGTTACCAACCTAAGATTATGCCTGGATAATCTGATGACTCAGATCTCCTCTTATTGTAATTTACTAACACAAGTTTTGATTGCTTCAAACGGCTTGGAAACTCCCCTTCCCAGTAGGACCTAATGACCCCATAGGTCTGAACACCATGGTATATATACAGTGCGTAATAATCATTGCCGCATATCTTACCTCCAAGTAATTTGCTAACCAGTATTATTCCTCGATATTTGACGTCCATTTTCTGTGATATTATCTCACCCAGGAAATGAATGTTTAACCATTTGCAAGATGGTACAATTGTGGCTTTGCCAGGGTTAATTTTTTGGCTCACTATAATGCTCCACTAGACTTATAATCTCAAGACCTTTTTGAATGGTGCAGCAGGGAGATTCCCTGCGGAATTTGTCTTTAGCCATAAAGAGTATATCATCTGCATATCAGCCAAAAGCAGTCAATGCCTGGCTCAAATAATTTTGTTAGGAGTTCATTCACAACCGGACTCCACATTATTGGTAATAGGACACCATTGCGTGGACATCCCCTAGTTGTGTAAGAAGGGCATACGACGGGTTATCTCTGATCATACCTCAGGACGATAACTATTGACAAAACATGTTAATAAAAGAAGAAAATAGTGTCGCTATTTTAGGCTATAATAAGCGCGTGTAATGAAGTTTATTTCGAAACTTATAGGAAACAGTGTCTGAAACAGAACAAATCATTTCAATGGTTATCCACTGAAAAGTCTGGACAAATAACTTAAGAACTGTGCACCAACTTTAAAAGAAAAAGGTATTCGTAACATGTTAGCAGTGTGTCATTGACTCAACGCAGTACTGTAGAGAATT
Organism: Sarcophaga carnaria; assembly: GCA_958299815.1. Taxonomy (NCBI): domain Eukaryota; kingdom Metazoa; phylum Arthropoda; class Insecta; order Diptera; family Sarcophagidae; genus Sarcophaga; species Sarcophaga carnaria. The sequence continues at coordinate 101,014,189 of OY283149.1, read as the reverse complement.
ATGGACTACAAAATTATATTTAATCTCAGCATTTGGTCCAGTAAATTCCTTGATTAGTTGGGCGTACTTCACCACCAACGGTTAAAGTCATCCAAAGAAAAAAAAAATATCCCAAAACAATGAAAAAAATTCGTGGCTTTCGTGACTTCATTTGATTAATTCTTTAGCCATAGACAGCAGAACTGTAACCCTAAGTCTGCTGAAAAAAGTTCAGAGGATGGCTTGCTTGGGCATCACGAGTGCTCTATAGCCCTCGCCGCTGGTTGGTTTCGTGATCATCTTGTCTCTATAACCATCGAATCTCTTTCTCCGAAACATAGCTGCCAGAATTGAACTAAGTTCTCAATACGTTTAGGCCATGTGCGGTAGGGCTCGCTTCGATACTGCATGAAGTAGAACCGAATCACACGGGTTTTAGATGCGACTACATGGTACCAGAAATTGTTTTCAAAAGTCAAACCCCCGAACGGGAAGAATGTGTTGCTGAAGCTTTCATCGATGGCGGTGATATAGCGATCTTCACCGCTAAAAATGGCTCAAAAAATCGAATGTGGAACATGATCTGGGGTCAATTCCAATAAGCTGGCACTGAACGGGTCGTACAGATTGCCTAACCAGGGCGGCGTATTTCAGGCAGAGGTTTTTGCTATTGAACTAGCTGCTTAGAATTGAAACCAGGAACTTAAATCCTTCGAACTTGATCATCAAAGCGCTGCAACCCACTTTGTCAAATCAACGGGCATCAGGCGTTGCCTAGACTCTCTACACCATATACGTCAACACAACGCCCTCTCCTACTGGATTCCGGGGCACTGTGGCGTAGAGGGAACGAAAAGGATAAACAACAAGCACGAAAACGGATTGAAGAGGTTTGAAAAAGCGACGATAGAGGGGACATAAACGGCCGTACAAGAATACTTTTCCGAATTGGAAAAAGCATCGTGGAATTCAACAAACCGTAGGTGGTCGAACACAGCTGGTTGCCGAATTTCAAAACTGCTCAGCAATGGACAGCAGCAGGAAAACCAGGGAACTATTTGAATTCAGCAAGAGAACGGTTCGCACTCTAACAGGAATTCTAACAGGACACTGCGCTGTTGGCAGTTTCGCTGACAAGCTTGGTCTAACCCACCCAGAATTACTGCAGAAGCTGGCAGGATGGGGAAGAAACGGAGTCAGTACAACACCTTTTCAATAAGTGCCCAGCACTTCAAAACAGGCATCAATTTTACTAAAACCCACCGAGTGTAGGGTATCTCTTGTAGTTCAAGTAGAAAAGGAGGGAAAGAAAATCCAAGTAGGAGTTTAATCTGAATGCAACGCACAAATGTTCATGAAAAATACTCCCCTAGTTTTCAAAGGCGCAATGACAACAACAGCAGCAGCAACAACAGCATGTGCAACAACATTTAGTTTCACTGTTTATATACCCCACCACTACTGTCATTTAGGGCATCATCACGGCATCACGGCGTTTGTGTATATGTATGTACACGTCCATACAATATTAGACGTCCATAAAGTCATTGCAAACAAGGGGAACGTTAAAGATTTTTTCCTCTCCTCTCCTTTTTTTCGTATTTGTTTTTTGGTTTTTGCTTTGTGCACAGGATATTTGCTGAAGAAAACTTTATTAGTATTCCGCAAGAATCCATTTATGGTGCCTTATCCCCAAAAAAAAATGGAGAGAAAAACGAGAAACGGACCCCCAAACTGCCATAAGCAGCTGTACACCATGCCGTTTTCATATGGCATTGCATGCTTTGAAGTATGCCTGGTTTGGTTGCTGGCTATGGAAGTCTAAGGAAGGCAAGGAATTTGCCTTTTTGTTTATGAGTGCGTAAGTAATGACAATGTATGTGAGTGTGCACCCTAAGGATAGCTTATAAATCTTCAAAAAAAATTTTGTTTTTTTTCTTTTAAGAGGAATACACCTACACACCCTCACCTAACTATCATTATAGACGTGAAAGTTAACGAAATGCAACTAAAAACGTCCTTGGAATGTCCTTCATGTATGAACGTTAAAGAAACTTGGAAAAACAAATGCAATTGGCGCTCAAGAAAATTTCCTATCGCTTGGCGCACTGCTGCCTTGTCTTGTGTGTGTTTACCCGCCATGAATGTGGTTTTTAGGGATAACAATCCATGCCTTTCGATGGCGTTAACACACAACATTAGAACGTGTTACTGCAGGATTTCATATCACAGTCATTATGTTAAATTGCTTTTGGATGCATATTCTTCTCGTTTTTCTTCTCATTTCACTTTTCCTCCATCTTATGTTGTTTTCCCTTAAAATAACGAATTTTAGGACGTCGTGTATGAAATTCTCAACGCAGATGAAACTTTTCAGCAGCAGCAGCAGCAGCAGTGTTAGCAGCATTCCTAACCACTATTATTTTACGTGGCGCCTTTCACATGTGCATCATCATTTACTGCATTTGTTACCCGTTTTAGCGTTTTTTTCCGACTGCCTTCTATTGCCGTTGGAATGGTGGTGGATTGCTTAGCGGCATTCAGTTTCTTCGCGTAAAAATTCCTTCATTTGTCAGTGGCAGTTTTGTTTTTGTTTTCTGTTTTTCAGTTGCAATTTATTATGGGTGATTTGCTAAGACCATCGGAAGACTAATGTTCAAGGATTACATTGAGAAAGAGAGTTTTAAGACAAAATAAATGCGTGTTAAGGAAATGGCTGCTGCAGTTAGAAAATCTTTTCGTATATTTTTTCCTCTTCTTTTTTTTGACAGAAAATCTCCGAAAATCTGCGTTTTTAAATGCTTAGAATTGTTTAGATTTGCCAATATTCTCTACTAATACTAAAAGCGATTGTTCACTAAACTGCTGTATCTTGCTCCGCTTACTGTTACAATTTTTATTTCCCACTTGCTACGGGAAGCTCTACCATATCATTCAAAAAGGTCTTGGTATTCTAAGTCTAATGGTAGGCTTGAGGATAAACCTGGGCAAGACCACAACCCTACCATTTACAAGAAGAAGAAAACTTCCAATTCACTCCTAAGTGAAATAATATCACAGAAAATGGAGGTCAAGCATCTTGGAGTAACACTGGATAGTAAATTGATATTGGACGCTCACAAAAAGAGAATCTCTGTTATTAACATAACAGGGGCAATGACGCCTGTCCTACAGTGGCGCTAAAAGCTCTGTTGAATTTGAGTCCGCAGCACATGATAGGTTAGGTTAGGTTAGATTAGGTTTGAGGATGTGTATTTTCCATTGGGACAAGTACAATACCCAAAGGTCAAAGTAACCCATTATAAATACGTCCTAGAAGAGAGAGAGAGAGTGAGGTTGAGAGGATAGTGAAGGAGATGCGGAAATTGAAAAAGAAGAAGTAACGAGGATAAAGAGAAGCACATGACAATGTAGGCTTTGTAGAGCAAGGTTAATTCGATGTCTTATATGAAATCCATTCATTTCGTAAATCAATTGACTGACAGTTTCCTTCTTAACTATCCCCTGCATAGAACCAGTCGACTCTATGCTTTGGAAAATACTTCGCAACGAGGCATTCTAGAAGCTATATACTCTTTTAAAAGAGGTACTATTTTGTGGTATACAGATGGGTTAATAAAGGTTCTTGGAATTGGAGTAGTAGCTTTTGATCCCAGAATGAAATATTCCGAGTCTATGAAGAAACACTCGAATATCTTTTATGCCATCGAAAGATGTGTTCAATGCAACTTGGTTAGGAGGTATAAAAGACATTATATAGTCATACTATCTGACAGTAAGATCGTCATTTAAGCACTCGGCTCTTTTAAGGTTAAATCAAATATTGTGTGGGACTGTCCTGGGGAAACTGCAGCGGCTACGTACAGAATATAAGGTTATCCTCTGTTGGGTACCATGTCATGTGGAAATTCTCGACAATGATCTTCCAAATGAGCTTGCGAGGAGTTGAGCTTTCATGCCTTTGACGGGACCAGAACTCTTCTGTGGAATAGAAACGAATATTTGAAAAAGTATAACATAAAGGGAGGCAAAGATCCTTCTCAAACCACATGGGCTTAAGGCATTCAAAACTTTTGTTGAGAAATTACAATAAGTAGAGTAGATCTGAGTCATGTACAGTGGTGGCCTTATAATTAGAAACGACTTAGCAACATGTATGTTTGTTAATTTGTTTTACAGTGTACACTGTGTACCTGGGATCAAAGGCTTTGTTTGAAGGACGTCTTACAAACGTTTTTCCATCAGATTGGGACAAATTAAACTTAGATTCGTCACTCCAGAGAACTCTGTTCCAGAAATATCGTTTCTAATTACAAGGCCACCACTGTATCAGACAATACAAGAATAACTGCATGTTGGTAAGCGATCTTTTGTCAGGACAGAGTCAGAGTCAGGGGATTGTCTCTAGCCTAACATGTAGACGATGAGAATGGATCATTGGAACACAATCTTGGTACCTGTGAGGCAGTAATGCTTTCCAGAGGGAAATTTCAGGGTGCATATAAATACTAGGCAGGGAATTGCCTTTGTCGTCACCGACCAGCAGCCAAAAATTTTCATTCGAAATGAGGGCGGTGGCAGGTGTTGCTAGTTTTTCTGATAATGAAAGTTCCTTAGCATTTAATAGAGATGTTTATTGTGTTGGAATATGGGAGGACGGAAAGAGGGAGCAGTGTTCCTGGATATTAGATTTTAATCCATTTATATTGTAAGAAACTATTGCAGGCGGAGCAGGGTGCGGCTGAAGTAGGCGTTTTTTTCTAGTGTAGCCGCCGTTGTCTAGTAGAGCGTTCCATATGAACATAGTGAGGCTGAAGAACGAATTTCTTTCCATAATGAGAGGTGGAATGGACAGTCCAAACGACCACACACGGATCTGCTGTTTGAAATAACAGAGGCAAATTACTGCTTAAAAATGTGAGATTTGCTGAATCCCGCAAACAAATTTCGTAGTTGTGGAACACAATTACAAAAGTATTGTTGCAACCGTGTAGTAATGAAGCAGTAAATTTGGGCACTTTCGTACTACCTATAATTTTACTATGGAGGTTAGATGAAATGAAGATTCCTTTTTAATTCCTTGAGTTGAAAAAGAACTTCGAACCCAAGATTATACAAATATTTTTTTCCACAAAATCAATTGTCAACTTAAACTCAAAAAAGGTATTTTTTTGAAATTCCCTTACTTGAAGCAAATAAATTTCCCACAACAACTATTGCCCACAACGGTAACTGTAACGCATTACATGCATGGACATATGTATGTAGATATGTACACCAAAGACTTGTCTAAAATTGGCCTCCAAAAGTAGTGAAGACCGCCGCATAGTTTAGTTTGTTTGGAGCATTGCGTTTGAATGGAGCATTTATTATTTTCCCTCCAATTAAATATTACATTAGATCATGCAGCTCCCCATCTGTTCGTATGTCAGATTGTTTGTTTTGCTTGAACTGTTTCTGTAGCAGATGTGTCAGCCTCCAAGGAACAATAAAATTCGCTTTAACCACGCAACATGACTGTGGCAGCCATTCGTGTTGATACACAGAGTATAACAACAACAGCAACAATCCACAACATTCAAGTATTTGGCAGAATGCCTTTGATGTCTATGGCTTGTAGTGATAAATGTCACAGATAGCCGTAGGTTTCAGCTCAAAACCAACAGAAGAAAAAAAAAACAAAAACAGAGTCAAACTACGCTTATGCAACGCACCAAAAACGCATTTTGAATTTAAGAAACGTACCGACAATTGACGTCTTTCAATTAAGGAAAGACGGTTTGTTTTGTAAGCATGGAAATGCGTTCCTTAAATTTTATTTCTTAAGTTTTCTGTCTGTCTGTCGATGTGTGTTGTTTTTTTGTTTGTTTGTTTTATTTCAATATGCCATTATGCGAACACACACACATTATTTGCCTCCTAAAGAATTTGCAATTGTTGGTGGGACATGAACGACTGTCATAAGAATGCTATTGCAGAGCGAAAGTAATCACAGATTGAATATTAAATTGCAGATTGGGGAAGTCAAGGCTTCTGAACCTGATAAAACCATATGGAGGAGTAAATCTGTACTTATGCAGCCATTATTCTAGCATCTCACCTCAGACAAACAAGGTCTTACAGAAATACAATAAGTGGAGTGAAATTCTTTCCTTTCGGACACATTGTCCCTGACTTATCTGCCTAAGATAGTATTGAATGATATTTTCATGACATCCATACTGATTAATAGACGTCCAACTTCTCTCAACAACGAGACATTATAGTGTTCCCCTTGTCTGGGTCATGTCACGGCCTTGTACCATTTAATCGGTTTCCCTTTTTTGTTACTAAAAGCTGTGGATTACAGATTGCGCCCGGCGTATGGTGGCTTAAACTAGATGGGACAAGGAGACAATAGGTGTATGTTATGGCATTTGCACATGATAGTGATTGATGTGACAATAACTGCCTTATAGCTGATCATGCGAAAAGACGTCGCTCCGCCATATCATGGGTTTAGTAGTGGCTGCCATGGCGTGGTGCAATAAACAAGTTTTACTCAACTCCTCTGTTTTGTCTTTAACAGTTTGAATATCAACTTTAAATAGTTTGGTTTCAAAATCAGTTCACTTAGAGATTACGACTGTTTCCAGACATAGCGATTATCGCAGGTAACTATCGTCTTGCTAGGCATATCAAAATATTTCGGCTTTCCGCCAAACTACTTCTGCAGAAGCTGTTGTATGGTCTATGGAGAAAAAAGAAACAGAAAAATGCCTCTTTCGAGCTGTTTCCAAACGATGGCCATTCACCACAAAAAAGTGATTCTCAAGGGTGCTTTTGGTGCCAAAAAATTTGAAATTCCATCAAACTTCTTTTACAGAAGCTGTGGGACTGAGAAAGAGGAAGAAACTGTATTTCACCTCATATGACGGTGCCCTGATCTTGTCAGAAAAGGGCCTATTTCGACCAACTACTTTCTGATATTTTGGACGGAGCTCAGTGATATAAAGATTGTTGCAATGGCTAGATTTTGGGGAGCTTCCTCTAAGGAACTTTTAATCCCCGGGTTGAAAATTGATTGGGTTGTGCTGACTTAAGTGGTATCTCCTGCTTCAAGGAGGGTCTGCGACCTAACCTAACCTAATACTTGCCAGTTAATACCCAACAATGAGAAATTCGAAGATGTTTATTTCTTTTACTCTCGGGGAGCAACACGTGTCCACGAATATCCCGAATCACATAAAAAACCAAATCGAGAAGAAAAGCTTTAAAGTGATGAAACTGACTTGAAATTTTAAAACTGTTGCTATTTCTTCTCAAATACAGACTCTACTCTACTCTGCGCTTATAAGTCCCTGAGTTTACTGATTAAATCAAAGCAAATTCCAAAACCAAGAAAATATGTTCCAGGAATCCAGCAAGCAGAAGAGAAATGAGGTGCTAGAGAAAAATTGCCATCATCTTTACGTCAGTTCGTCTTATATTGGAAACGTATTTGAAAGATAGACGCTCTTGCTTGAGGTCTGTCCGATTTATATCCAAGTTTGAGTATTCCTATGAATGCTGACAGCGAAAATCCACTGGATTCAGGCATTGAATCTGCGAGATCTGTGTGAAGATCTGTTTTCTCTTGAGGTCATAGTGATCTCTGTGTTTGCCTCAGGCATTTGTTGACACAGATCTGCAGTGTTCTGAAGCCTCAGTGATCTCTGGATACACCGCAGGCATTGGTTGACAAAAATCTGGATTGTCCTGAGGTCGCAACGAACAGATCTGTATTCACCTTAAATCAAAGTGATCTCTGTGTTCGCCTCAGGCATTTGTTGACACAGATCTGCAGTGTTCTGAAGCCTCAGTGATCTCTGGATACACCGCAGGCATTGGTTGACAAAAATCTGGATTGTCCTGAGGTCACAACGATCTGCATACCATTATCTCCATTCGCATAAAACAACCGACTTGACATTGTTGTGGAATTAAGATCAAGATTCAAAGACGTAAGTGAAGATGTGCCGCTCATGGGCCTGAGCGGACTTATATCGATAAAACAAGAACTGCACTTGACTGATATTCCCAGGACAGCAATTGGAAGGAACTCCCAAGAAAATCTTACTACAAATGCATTCAGTGACAACCATAATTAAAGCCGAAGTAACTTGCAGCAGATGAAGGAAGTGCAGTTCACTTATTGAGGGCTCCATGCTTCTCATTGGTGCAACAAGAATTTTTATAGAATATAACGCATCTCATCTACCAGATTTCTGGCAAAAACTCTGAGAATAAATAATGCCATGAAAAGTTTCTCAAAAATCTGTCGTTCGGAGGCGAGTTTAAACTGTAGGTCCAGCCACTCATGTATAAAATTAACACCCACAATATCAGTGGTGTGAGAAGCTATGTCGTAGTCCTGACTAAAGCGTTGTAATGATGTATGATGTATGTATGTATGTTATAGGGTGCTCAACAAAAAGGCAAAAGAAAACATATTTAAATTTTCTGACAAATCAAGGCCTTTAATGATCGATTTATATACTCTCGTATGCATGCGAGCGTTGTTACAGCACATATGTTCAGACATAGACATACGTACGTACGTTCAAATTGCAAATGCGTTAATGCAACAGTGCAGTGCAACAGTGGCAGTCAGAGTACGTATGTATGTAGTTGCAACCGTGTGTTCTGTCAAATGTCAAATTGTTATAATTGACAAAGATTTTGACAATTGAAACTGCTACCGCTTTAGGAATGGCATGGAATGTTTTAACATCACTCACCTCACTCACTTGTTTACACACTCATACAGTCACTGGATGTTTATATATGTATGTATGATTATATGCTTGATTGTTCAGTTAAAATTGTTGTTGTTGTTGTTGGGTATCTTTTCTTTATTTTTTTTTTTAATAAATTTTGAATAATGCGTTGTAATTTTGTATCTTTTGCAGTTTTTGTATTCGTTTTTTATTCATGTTTTAAGCATATTTGGTATCCAAATACATACAATATTTTCTTATACGGTTTTAGTTTTTTTTCTTTCAATTTTTTTTTTTTTTGTTATTTTGCATGTCTTAACCACATTTGCATTTCAAAGTATTTTGTCATTAGTTGTAATTTTATATTTATTTGACAGTTTGTCACAGTAACTGTGACAGTTTATTTTTTTTCGTTTCTTTTTTTTTTGTCTTCTTTTGTACAATTTTAAGCACAGTTTTTTTTTGTATGATATTTTGCCAAAAAGCCAAAACAAGAACAACAAAAAAAAACAATGAATTTGAATTTTTATATGTATTTTGCATGTGTATTCATTTGCAAGACAATGTAAGTTTTTTTTTAATTTTTTCTTTTACCTAAAAATGTTCATAAAGTGGTTAAGAAGAATACCAACTTGTTTAATAATTTTTGGAAAATTTTATTCGTTTATAAATCAATATTCGAATAATTTTGACTTTCAAACAAAATAACATTTTCATTTTTTATGCTCTAAAACTGCTAGTTGGTTTGTAATCTTTAAAGCCTAATACAGTAGAAGCTCATGAATTAGAACCTCCAGTAATTAGAAATTCCAGAAATTAGAATCAGTGCTTGCAATACATTATACGCTCTAAAATACGAATTTAAAATCCTAATTTCTGAGCATTTTTTTGGTATTTTAACACAAGAAATCCCCAAATTCTTTTTATTCTGTAAAACTAAAAAGGGCAATCACCAAATTATATACGTTTTTCCGTATTTGATGTTTTTTTGTCGCATTTATGTATTTCGTGGCTAGTTATTTGTGAAATTTGATACGCGTGTACATGTACTGCCAAGATCTCTATAAAAAGTGAAAGTGTATCATTAGAAATGTCTAATAAACGTAAAAACCGCTTTATCGTTGGAAACTAAAGTCAAAATATTAGAAAAGCTTGACAAAGGCGTTCCGGGGCACCGGTTAGCCTTAGATTTTACTGTGTCAGCATCTTCAATCAGCTACATCAAATCACATAGAACTTCAATATTAAATGCTGTTTCCAACACATATCAGGAGGCAATATTTGCACAGCGCTGAGTATCTAAAAATGGAAAGTATGACTGTCAACTGGGCCCAGTACTTAAAGAGAAAGCTAAACAAATATTTAGGGAGGAATATCCCGATAAAGATGAAAATGCATTCCGTGCAAGTGATGGATGGTTTTCCATATTTAAGAAACGACACGGTATGTATTGAAATGAATTGTTACGTTTTTATCAAATAAAATTGAATCAAAAAAATTTAAATGTGTTTTATTTTAGTTTTTGAAAGGAAATCTGTTTAATTCTTTATTTTTGTATTCGAAAAAAAAACGTCCAGAAATTAGAATAATTCACAAATTAGAATTGCCTCAAAAAAAGCGGTTCTAATTTTTGAGCGACTACTGTAATAGATTATTAAAACTTCAGTCACACTATGCAAATATTTCACAAAAAAAAAAAAAAAAAGAATGGAAAAAATTATTTTTTTTTTCAGGACATCTGTACATTATCAGCTGTAGGACGGACATGGTTACAAAAATAGCCTTACGATAGTGTTGTAATGAACCAATAGAGTTGGCTTCTCTACTGTCTATAATAAGCACTTTCGCCCTTTCCACCATTTTAGCAAGGAGGTTTAAAGATGTATAGGGTTTGCCATCTATCGGTTTAAATTTGAACTGTCGGTTATTCTGTCACAAAATTCACTATGTTATCTCTCCTGAACGTAGTAAATCGATTTACGCTTGAGCAACGTTGGAATTTGTTGGAAATTTATTTCCAAAACAAAGACAATTGGTCGGAATTTTTTTTTTGCCAAAAAAAATCATCTTTTCGGATGAAACTTATTTTTATCTTGGTGGGTACGTTAACAAGCAAAATTGCCATATTTGGGGCTCAGAAAATCCACACATGGTCTTACAGAAGCCAATGCATCCGTTGCGGGTGACTGTTTGGTGCTGATTATGAAGCGAAAGCATCATTGGCCCATATTTCTTTGAAACTGAGGACCTATCGCACCATGATAACCCATTTTTTGTACCCGCTATTCATGGTATTGATGTGAAGGATGTTTGTCTTCAACAGGATGGTGCAACTTGTCACACATCACATGTCACTAGCGATTTATTGCGTTAAACGTTTGATGGCCGTTTAATTAGCCGAAACTGCTAAGCGAGCATTTGTGATGTCATTGCCGAGACGCGACCCCATATATTCGAAAAAGTGCAAGAAAATTAATTAAATCGAATGTCAGGCCAGCAGCGGCAGCCATATGAATAAAATAATTTTGCATTTCTAACCGGAATAATTGAATTACATAACAAACAAAAAATAATAAATTTGGTATAATTTCAAACCGTTTTTGTTGTTTTATTGCATTTGGAAATTTAAACTTTTAAATGGCCCACCCTTTAGAATTTGATCGGCTATCAAGGGTCTATGGTTGACTATTAAAATTGCCATCACATTGTCAATACCTTTGAGCATATTTTTGTATTTTAAATATTATTTACAACAAAAATTGTGATTTTAGACCAAAAAAAAAAGACTAAGGAGCTGCTGGTGTAATGGAGTTGCTATCATAGGATAGTTTAGATATTCAATTGGATTTATCTGCTGCTTTAAAAGCTTATCGGTTTAAGTAAATGTATGTGCCTTGTTTTCTGTTTTAAACTTTTAATCAATTTTTGTATTAAATGATGTTTTATGACTTACATACATACATATGTACTCGTATATATAAACGTTTTCTTTTTTAAACCATCACTAGCAAATAAAACTGAGACCCTATGTTCTTAACATTTTAATATGCGTCATGTGTCATGATCATGACTGAATAGAAAAGATGGAAACTGAACCAAAAAAAAAACAGAAAATAAAACAGAAAAAGATGAATTGTTTTTCGACACTAAATGAAAAACGAACACGCCATCATTAAGAAAATGAAAAAGACATACATAAAATGGGTGCAAAATTAAGGAGGCCCAGGCCGAAGTAAGTGTATTTTGTTTAAATTGGAAACCGGAGACCAGTTTAAATTTATGACAACCACAACTTTGGCTGACTGACTTTTTAAAGAGTTTTCAACACGTTGTTGCAAAGTTTAAAACATAATTTATGCGTCTCATTTTCGAGCTGCTTAAAACCAACAAAACAGCAAAACACACACTTGATGTGGCATGGGGCAGTGGCTGAGGAAGTGTAAGTAGAAGACACAAAATAATATTTATTTACACTGGCATAGACATTCCAATACGAGAGGTATTAAGTTGTAATACGAGCACTTATAGGTTTAGACGGACGGAAGAGTGTAAACCGCTTTATAGACATACAACAGAGTCATTAACCAACCAATCATAATAGCTGCGTTGGTGCTGATGTTGGAAAGACTGGCAGGCTAAAAAGACCCAAAAAACAAAACAAAAAATTGTGACATCAAAATGGCGTGCAGTTAATAAAGGTTGCATTTTTATTGCAACTCAACTCAACTCTACTATAAGCAGTATAATGCACGTTCGTAAAAGCCTAACTCATTGACTGCTTTTCTGATTGCCAGCTTTGCCAGCTATTCAGTAATAAAAAAGTTTTTTTTTTTTTTTTTTTTTGCATAAAACATGTAAAAAATTCATTCTCATTCAAGAAGAAAATTAAAAAACAATAACAAAAAAAAAACAAAAATTTACAAAAAAAAATTAAAGAAAGGAAAATGAATTGCAATGAAATGAAATAACATTTTTTTTATTTATTATTGTACAACAGGAATATGGCTCTGGAAAGGGCGTGTAATATTAATTAAAAACTAATTTAAAATGTATCATCTCTGCTGCATAGGCAGACAGACAGACAGGCACATGTAGTAAATGCATTGGCTGGTTAAAAAAAATAAGGGATTTTCTTCGCTTTTTTTTTCATATAAAAATAAAATATTACCCGGCTTACACTTATTTAAAACGCCCTATTTTGTTTTATTAAAAAAAATAGGGGGGCTTTTTATTTTTACATTCCAATACCGCCAGAACATTTACTCACTCCTTACAGCATTCATAACAATGGCATATTGGATTCTCTCTCTCTCTCACTCTCTAGTCTTTCTCACTCTAGTTTCAAAGGCAACATCAGAGACAATAATAACATGAGAACGTAAAATGAGTATGAGAATGAATGTAAAAAGAGAAAAAAAATTGTTTGCCGAAATGTCACATGTCAGCCCATATTTCTTATATGCCAAATACTTTTTGACATAATAGTCCAATTACCTTATCGCACGATCATCGATCGTTTTTGGTCACAGTAGCACAACACAACAAAACATATTTTTTGTTCTAAAGTCTGTGCAGTGACGTTAAGTAGTGTTTTCCTTTGGATGCACTATCGTCATTACTATGGAACTTCAAGTTTAATACTCTACTAAAGGCCATGGATAGAATATGATATGCAGGCGACGTTGTAGTAGCAATCACATGCAAAGATCCAAAATTACTTTCAGAAGTTCTGGAATCGCGCTGAAATTAATATGCGAAGAATGAAACAAATGAAATGAAACAAATGTGTTCAGGAAGTTAATCCAATTAAAACAGAGTTGTAATGCTATTTACAAGTAGGTACAAAAATCCTAAATTTGCTGGCCCTAGTACCAAAGCAGTAGCTCACACTCTACGCAATATCACCAAATATCTTGGGATCATATTGGCCAGCAAACTAAACTGAATCATTAGTAATTAAGCCAGAACTGCTCTTTATTATGCGGAAAGCTAACAATCGACCTCAACTAGGACATTTACCCTTTAGCCAATATTACAACCAAACTTCTCACATCTCCCATGCAGTGTGTGTTAATTTTATCCATGAGTGGCGAGACCTACGGGCAGTACTTCGAACAACAGGTTTGAGAAACTTTTCATGACAATTCATTGTCAAAGTTTTTGCCAAAAGACTGCTGAAAGGAAGTCGCCTATTTTTTATATTTTGTTTTGATTTTGAAATCTAATGAACCAACACACTACCTCCGGCGGTAACTCCCAATAGTCTAATTTATAAGGGGGCTCAATCCATGAGGCCTCTTTATGGTGGTTGGCTTTATAGAAAAGGGTTTATCAACCATGGCATTGTGTGTATAGTGGTGATTATGGCAACAGGTGCTTTTAGGTGCATCATCTAAAGCATTGGTTACTCTCCTTAACTGGCTACTACCTTATCTGCCTACTACTTTAACTGGCTACTACCTTAACTGGCTACTACATTCACCGGCTACTACCTTAACTGGCTACTACCTTAACTAGCTACTACCTTAACTGGCTACTACCTTAACTAGCTACTACCTTAACTGGCTACTACCTTAACTGGCTACTACTTTAACTGGCTACTACCTTCACCGGCTACTACCTTAACTAGCAATAAGGCTAAACATGGACGTGTAGAAACATTTCTCATGCCAAAATTTTTAGTATTGTTCTGCTTGATATACATATCGATTACATGATATCTGAACTGCGTTTTCGATCGTGACCTTACCGGATAGGTACTCATACAATATTGGCCGACTCCTCCCAGAAAACGTCATTCAAATATTCACTGATGAATCCAAATCACGCAGCAAACTCTTCAGAGCAAATGGATCGTTTGTTGTCCCTTGCACTACTCGTACTACTGCTGTAGTGCTATGTAGGGTGAAATAATGGCTATAATCGCTCGTTGTGCGAATCTGATATCAGAGTATATTGTATGGTGAAGATAGTAAAGCCATCATTAGTTTCCAAGAGAATTTGTGTACCACATCTATGGTTGTCCAAGAATACCGGGTGTTGGTAGATGAAATAGTAAAACATTCGACCGTAACTGTCATCTGAATTTCTGAACATGGGGACATTGAAGGTAACAACAAAGCCAACGCGCTTGCAAACTCTGGTACAACGAAAAATTTAATTTAATTTATAACTGCGATAGGCACTCCCCTATAGAGGACCCAATTAATAGTCTCCAAACAAATTGCATTCATTTGCAATATAGAAACGGAATAATGGGTCCAATTCCAGAGGCACAAGACAAATCTACCGCGATATATAGAAAAAACGTTGCTTAAAACATGACCATATTCCATCTTAGGAACCTTATAACAGTTTTCATGGGATACCGGCCTCACAGTAGGCTGGGAATACGTTACAACGATTTCTGCAGAAGCTGCAACACCGGAGAAGACACAACATCTTGTCTGTCTTTGTCCTGCAATTAGAAACCTAAGAAGAATTCCTGGGCACCCAAAATTTATTGACAGAACATGTCTAACAGAGGCATGGACCTCATTAAGTACAGATGCAGCGGCCTTGAGGGTGTTCGAGAGAACAGTACTACGCAAGATCTTCGGTCCAGTGCGAGTTGGCGATGATTTCCGTATCTGATACAACAGTGAGCTGTATGAGCTCCTCAACGACATAGACGTTGTACAGCGTATTAATATCCAGCGGCTGCGCTGGCTCGGCCATGTCGTTCGAATGGAGGAGGATGCTCCGGCGAGACGGGTATTTGATGCGGGAATCTGCGGAAGTCGGCGAAGAGGACGACCTTGCATCCGTTGGAAGGACCAAATCGAGGAAGCCCGGTCATAGATTGGTGTGACCAACTGGCGTAGGCGCGCACGAAGCAGAGGCGCCTGGAAGGATATGTTGCGGAAGGCCGAAATCCGTTAAACGAGTTGTTATGGCCAATTAAGTAAGTAAGTAACATGTCTAACCGAAAGTGATTTGAATAGAATTCACATCCAGATGAAGCTATTGAAATGACTCAGAGGAGCCAACTAAGAGTTGTAATGCTGTGGTCGGTAATATCGATGTTACAGCGGGCTATGCTCACTGAGGCGGCTGTCAGTTTAACCTAACCTATCCTAATCTGACGGTTAAACTAACCTTAAGTCCTAGTACCACAGTGGGGAAACCCACTTACTAAACGAACTCTACGTAAACAAAAATTCTGTTAAAAAAGAAATGAACACATTCCTTTACATCCTATTGAACTACTTGTTATTTTATTTAGTTTTTATCACAACCTATACATACGGACGTACTTATGTATGTATGTGGTAACAACCCTCCTCTTTAATACAACTAATCCTTCTTAACTTTTAAACTTTTTGGTGATCATGATCACTTCGAAAGGAGTACTCATTGAAAAATGGATAACGAAACTGAAACAGAAACTGAAAACAAAAAAAAAATTAAAACTTATTTGCTGTTATAAACTAAGATACAGTCTTGCAAGTTCGGTGGCAAAGTGCCAAGAGATCGATTATTTATTGCTTTAAAAACTACTTGTAGTTGCTCCTGCTGCCACCGTAACTACTGCTCGCGCTGGTCTCCAAAAGCTGTAGAGGAAGATTATTTTTTGTTTGTGGTGCATTTTTGGCGGCCGCCGCTGAAACGCATTTTCATATAAGCGTACCAACACCAACAGTAACCAAATACATAATGAAAAAAGTAACAACAACAACAACAAGAGAAACATTAACACAAAAAACGAAAAATTCCATTTAAATTGCGTACTCGAGAGCGCATGAAATCTTAAATTGACGTCCGACAATGTTGTACGATTACAACATGTTGTTGGCCAAAGTTAAACGCGTTGTTTCTACATGTTTAACTGCGTATGCAACAATTGCCAGCACCAGTATGTTATACAACAACTTCTGTCTGCCTGTTGCTTCTTGTGCTTCTTAAAACACAATTTAATATCAACGACAGACAGCATCGTCCGTCGGTCGTCTCTCATTTTAAACATCTGGTTAAAGATCGAAACAGTTCACTTTTATTAGTATTCGCCTCAATAGTCGCAACAAATAAAATCGATCGACAAAAACTACACAAACAAACAATACAAAAGAGAAACAAAAACAAAAATCAAATCAAGTTCGAGCATTGCATTGCAATGCTGCTTTCTTAGACGCCGCTTTAAACTAAAGTGTCGATTTACAGCTTAAAAGTTTTTCGTATTTTTTTTTTACTGTTTTTGTTGTTCTTTTCGTTTTTATTGTTTTTATTGATGTTGCTGACTTTTGTTTTTATATTGCACGAGCATAAATCGTATTCTTATGGGATTTCATAAAATGATTTCATATTATAATGTCAAGACCAAACATAAGATTTATGGGGGGCCAATTTAGATGCAAAGGCCAAGCAAGGAAATGCCATAATGACACCATGTGATGAAGGTGTTCTCAATAATCTTATTCAGGTGCTCATTATTGAATCATAAAGTTAAGTTATGCCTACTATTATAAGTTATACGACGTCCCTTAATCTCAATCAGAAGCTTGTCAAGCTTTTTGAAATCGATTGGCCATAGCTTCACTTGAATCGTCGTGTTGTGAATATCATGCTCCAACATCAACACAATTAAAGTGCTTCCACTTACTACCGATGAAATACATACAAGGTTTAATCGTAACATTTTGAATTTTCAGCCTTTAATTGAAAAGGTCGGTTAAAGGAGTGCTGATGCAGCCCCTGCGCTGACCAACCTCTTTTATTATTCTATAATTGGTCATTACAACCCTTAAGTCTGTATTACGACTTAGCTTCTCACACCACTTATGTTGTGTGCCTTAATTTTATACAAACGTGACAGGGACCTACAGTTTAAAGTCGACTCCGCACGACAGATTTTTGAGAAAAGTTTGCATAGCAATTTTAGGTGGCCTCATGTCTAATAAGCTACGGCGACTTCTTTGTTTAGTTTGGGGAATTCAGTTAGTACAGGGACTGCGCTTAGCTGTAGCGTCACAACGAACCGCTATGTGCGCTCAAGTGAGCTTAGGCAATCAAATCTACCACTTCAACCTACCTACCTACCTAAAGTATTGCTGAAGCGCAGGCTACCCAAACGAGCGCCTTATATATACGTGATGCATCCTGTGGTCACAATAGATAATGCTCTGTTTAACGAAGTTGTGCGAGATTACCTTAAGGATGCAGAAATTAAATCCGAATCTAATTGAATTGAAAGGTGTGGTGGTTAAAGGAGTGGTAAAGCGCAGCTTAGCTTATCCAAAATATACGTGATACATTTTGTGCTGATAGTAGATGATGTTCTGCCTACCGAAATTGCGCGAGAGTGCCTTAAGGATGCATTGCTTAAAATCCACTGCCTTTAAACAATACCTCCAGTTTCCTGGCAAGTCCAACGACCGGATCAACGGACATCTCATTGTGACAGTCAACAAAGCAATCTCTTATTAACATGGAAACCATATTCAGAGTGATATGTTACCACACGTCTGCAAACAACAACATGAATCAACAGAAACAGTGTACAAAAGAATCATTCAAAGTGCTTGCATCTGTACATTATCACAATGGATCTAAATGCCGGCCTAAATGGGACCTCTTCCTTCTAGGCGGCCCACCACCTAACCTACATCTGAACATAGAGCTGCAGACGTCACTAGTGTAGTGTGTTGCCCGCAATGGTGAATTGCTAGTGGAAATATACACAACAAATATACTTATGGAGGCACTTTTCATATTCGCATTTGAAACATCTTAAGATTGTTGCTCAGAGGAACCAAAATACGTAAATATTAACACAAGCTGCTAAGGATCAGCCAGGATATAAGAAAACAATAGCTACTTGCAGTTACTGCCGAAAAGTATCGTATGGAAGTATGCCCTAGAAGGGCAAAGAAATCAACGTACAGTTCACAATTAATTGTTACTTACTTAATTGGTGATTGCAACCATGTAGTAAGGTTTACAACCTAGCTTCTCACACCACCCATGCTGTGGGTGTTAATTTTATCTATTAGTGGCGCGACTTGAAATCGACTGCGAACAGCAGATTTCATGAAAATTTTTATTTACTCTCATAAGACTGCTGAGAGAATGCCAACGAAAATAATATTGATATGTCTGAGCTGAGGTTTGAACTATAGGCTCTCGTCTAATAAGCCAATACATTATCTACCACAGTGTGGAGACTTCAAACCATTTTTAAGCCACTTGAAAAATGAGGCTGCTACATACGAACAACAACAACTGGACTCTGGGAGGAATTCTACACGACGACGCTGACGTTGTTTCTAACCACATAGCCAAAACAAATGAAATTAACGTCGCAATTAAATCACAAGGGAATAAAACAACAACATCAACAATGGGAAGCTGAAACGGATAGAAATAAATTGAAAAGACAGGGCAATACAAAATATGATTAATAAGGTGAACTTATCCTCTTCATCAGTATAGGCTCTTGAACAATATATCGATTTTATTTACAGCCTCAAGTAATCATACAGCAATCTGTGGTCTGAAGATCGCCTTTGCACCTAAAGTTTATAGACTTCGGGGGAAGGCTTTTACTCTGGGGCTCGAAGTCATTTGGAATGCATTAAAACGATGTTCATAACTTCTCGAAATTTTCATGAGATAACTGCGTAACAAAAGTAATACCTTTATTGCTTTCTAACTGCTTTTGAAACTTAATTTGAAATTGTATATCTGTTGGCAAATTGCCGCTTTGAATCTGATCGTAATCCATCTTATATTTATAGCACGTGTCCCATAACTCGGCGGCACTTATCTGGTGGCATAACCAAAACTATCAGGACAAAAAACATACACATACACACACACACACAATGAATGACAGAGTTTGCGTATATTTATGCCAATGATCATGCAGTTACTCACACACCATTAAACTGCCAACGATCATAGGACCGCACAAATGAGACTACGGGGAATTGATATAAAAAAAAAAAAAAAAAATACGAACAAAAACGCAATGACACCAGCAGCACATTATTTGGAAAAAATCTTGTGCTTTTGCTACGTAAAACATATCAAAAAAAAAACTCATCATCCGTATCTTATTACTACTCCAGTTAACTAACTGGCTGGCTCACTGTCTGGTGTCTTTCTACAACGTTGAATTGCATTTGCAGCAGTGATGCAATATAATGCCCGGTTACTACATACCAATGTGCGTTATTGCACTTGCCATTTGAATTGTGTTGCTGCATGCTGCTCCATGTGCTCCAGTGTAAGGCATTTTTAGAGTTTTTTTTTAATCTCTTTTGTTGAGCTGAGTGCAGTGCAGCAAAAATATAAATCGTAACGAAAACAACATAAGAATGTAACATGATATCGATCTCATTTTCATTTCTTTGTGTTCTTTGGCCTGCCACTGGCCTTAATAGTTAGGGGTCCCCCCCTCCTTACTATTAATAAAATGAAATAAATTTTGATTTTTTCAACTTCAGCTACTAGTTTTTCTCTTTCTCTCTATCTCGCTCTCTCTCTCTCTCTCTCTTTCGAACACATTATTTTGTAACAGTTGAGTCAATAAGCGGTATTTCACTTGAAGATTTACAATTTTTGATCAAAGTGACCATTTGTTGTTGTTGTTAGTTTGCGCGTAATTTAATGGTATCGAATTATTTTTCGATTTATTTATTACTTTTCATATTTTGATTTCATTGTAATCATTCTTCACTTAGACTTACAGTTCGAAACAAAAAAAAAAAAATTTTAAAAAAAATTCAGAAAAACCTCCTGCCTTCACAATTACAATCACATGCCTATCCATTCCAAATTTGTTTTTGTTTGTCTTCTTTTGCTGTTGTTTTTTTTAGTTCTTTTTGGTGCCATTTCATTCACTGTTTATGACATTTAAGGTGTTCAATTTAAAATCGATTACACCCATTGAATTGGCAGGCAGTTAGGCAGGCAGGCAGTCAGGCAGACTGGCAAGTAAATGTATGACCAACCATTCATATTTTCAAATGTTGCAATTGCCTGTGCAACATTTCTTTCTTTTAAGGAGCCGCTAGTGATAGTAGTTGCTACCAGTTCTAAGGCAGTTAGTTTTATGGCCATAGAAGCCAAAGGATTTTTAAGTTGTCATTTAGTTTTATGAAAAAAGAAACGAAAACTACAACAAAACAAAAATTAAATAGTGACTGTCAATATATCATTTTCACAAATAGGTTTTTCGCTTATACTTACAAAACAATTATTTTTCTACATAGAAAATTACAATCATTTTCCGCCTGAATTCCAGAACCACAGCAAAGTTTTACTAAACGACTTAGAAGTACTAGTCCAGCCTTCGTCACTTCAATGCTTTCATATATGCTTTCTTTTATGCATTGAGACTTGGTGAAATTCCTTAATATCTGGGTGGACTGTATCCAAACTCAACTCATTCAACTCATCATGGCTCCGACGCATAGATCAGTCGAAATTAAACAGGTGTGGTTTGTGGCTTTTTCGCATACGCCTGTGACTTACAAAACCCTACAAGAATAGGTGTCAAATAGTGTGAGCTCAGTGTCTAGATCACATCACCATCATGTCAGAAGACAATGCCCAATGTTGCATGAGCTGCGTGGCAGGTTGGTGTATAGATTACCCATTTCAGTTCAAAAGAAATTGGTAATCATCGATCAATTATGCTCCCGGTTGACAGTAATGCCCTGGCCAATATCGGAGATATGACGCTGCCAGCCCAAAATCCTCACCAAACAATGAATTTTTCTTGAATCTAATGTGTATTGGTATCGTCCCAAATCATCGTCATCGCTGAAAATAATTTTTCGATGAAAATTAGTGCCATCTGCCAACAGCTTCAAAGCCCATTCTTTTACCTACAATTCCCGGGTATTTTAATTTTGTAAAAGTGTAGACCTAAGCCACGATGCAAAATTCGTTGCAAGTTGTGGTCAATGAAAGCCCGAGTTCTCGTGAGTGAAATAAAATCGACTGCCTTGAATTCTCCTGCATAATCTCACGGAGAGCGATGATGTTTTCCTGCAAATCTTGTGTTTTGTCGCTGTATGGGTGTTGGTCTAAACGATCAACCAACTGGAACAGTGGCGAACGTAAAATGGGCGGAGCGGCTTTGGGTGAAATGGTATAGTGTGATCCTATGTATGTGTTATATACGACAGTAATAGCATGATGACTTGGAAATTATATTTTGAATCTTACTGGGAATAGACGTACTAACATTGACAGTAATCTAGTCTTTAAGGGGCTACTGAAATATGGATCACCAGATTTGTGACCTATAATTTTCGTTCAAAGTTCAGTTAGATTGTAATCTCAGATGTGGCAAATTTATTTCTATTATGATCACAAAAGATCTTCTTCACTAACAACTTTTCAGGGAGGTCATCAAAGCATGACAAATGGGATGACTGCCTTTACTTGGCTTAAATTCCTAATTCTTTCTGTCAATTTTATAAAGATATGGCCTTTATTCGAATCCGGTTATGTCTCTTATTCAAAATGTCTGACAATGACAAAAGTGTTATTTAGTGTGACTCTTTTTTCCTTTCCTTCCTGTATGAGACAAATTGTCTTGCTTTTGCAAGATTTTCAAACAAGTAGCTGTTTTTAGAAGCCCCGTAACATATGATTATATCATCCGGAGCCCCTGGCATTCTAAGAAAATATTCAATGTGGGGTTCACACTCCCTAAGGGCTTAGTAGCTCTATATATGTATGTATGCTTGTTATTGATTATAATCCCATCTTCAGCTGACATTGCAGTCAATATTTTAGTCTGATTAATTTTATAGCATGGGTGATTTAAAAGTTTTAAATCAAAAATGCAATAAAACAACAAAAGCGGTTTGAAATTTTGCCAACAAAAGCATTAAAATGATGAAAATCCAACATTCTGAATCGAATGCCTGCAGGTGTTCATTCAAATAAATTAAAAACTGACGTCCTCCATTAGAGAGGAGAAGTCTAAAACAGTGGTCATATAAAAATAAAATATACATTCATCCGTCAAACGAGGTTTCGATGTACAATTGAAAATGTAAAGAAATGTAGGTAATTAAAGGCCTATCCATACCTACTAAGTAAAATAATTACAATTCGGTTGATAAAAGAAATAAATTAAAAATAAACTTACTTTTTTCCATAATAATTGTGAATGTGTGTGTGTTGTGATAATTTATATGCATTTTGTTTAGCATTTGACATCAAAGTTTGTAATCTTGTGCGTTCAATCTCTCCAAATGAATAAGTACATAATTTGAGCACAAATTGTTACGTTACTGAATGTTTTCTTTTATTGGATTTGCAAGCAAACAAACTATAAAACACTTTTAATTTTTTATTAATTTAACACGAGAAATGCAAATTTTTATTTTAATTAAACACCAAAGTGCACAAAAACCACAATAAAATCAATCCAACTAACCTAACTTTTAAGGGAATTTCACAACTTTTGCACCTGTTTGCATTTATTTCAATGCACCGGAGAGAATACAAAAAGAAGACCAAGCCCAAGAATAAAAACAAAATTGTAGGCAAATTCAAGAGAAGGCGAAAAACAAAACAAACATACGCGCCTATTAGTTACACAAACAACATAAACCCACATATTGATTGATTGATCGTTAACACGTCAAACGAAACGAACTTAATTCCACTTCTTTTTAAAGATTCTCACAACAGCAACAACAAATCTACTTACGCACACTGCACAAGCATTCACACGCATCTAGTGTGTAAGGGACAAAACATTTCAAACGAACCCAAGGCATATTCATAAATATGCCTTGAACGAACCTTTAACCGAAATATGAAAAGAAAGCAAAGAAAAAAAATGAGAGCATAATTAGAGATAAATTTCGGAGAAGAGCATTTAATTGGCCGTACTTCACAACAAAAAAAAAAATAAATTTAACAAAATTTCAAACCGTTTTTATTTAATTGCATTTTTAAATTTAAAACTTTTAAGTATCCCATCCTTTATAATTATCACACTACATGACCTCATAACATCAATGAATGCCAAACCATTCATTGTTCATATTTGAAGAACGTTCATCTCTCATTGGCATCATTAGGAAGTAAGTTCCAACGCTTTTATTGTTGTATTAATATGCGTAAATAATAATAAAGGAAACAAAAACAACATCGAATAAAATGCTCTTCCACGAAATTTATGCTCCCATTATGCTCATTATTATTTTTTTCTTTGCTTTGCTTTCCTTTCATATGAATTTCGGTTAAAGGTTCGTTTACAAGTAATGCAATGCAATAAAACAACAAAAGCGGTGTGATATTTAATTAACAAAGTCATTTATACGATGAAAATCCAACATTATGAATCGAATGCCTGTCTGCGTTTATTCAATTAAATTATAAACTAGCATCAACCATAAGAGAGAAACATAAAATTAAAATATACATTCAGCCGTCAAGCGAGCTTTCGATGTACAATTGAAAATGTTAACAAATGTAGGTAATTAAAGCCCCGTACTAAGTAGATCAATTACAATTTGGTTGAGTAAGGAAATAAATTAAAAATAAACTTACTTTTTCCATAATAATTGTGAATGTGTGTGCTTGTTGCAATAATTTATACGCATTTTGATTAGCAATTGGCATCCATTTGTTTGTAATCTTGTGCGTTTCATCTTAATGGTTATTCTTCAAAATGAATAGGTACACAATTTAAGCACAAATGGTCACGTTACCGAATGTTCTTTTATTGTAATTGCAAATACAACATACAAACAAATTATAAAACACTTTTAATTTTTATTAATTAATTTATCACGAGAAATGCATTTTTTTTATTTAAAAACCACAATGGACAAAAACAACACAATGAAATAACTCCCACTAAACTTAATTTTAAACGAATTTCACAACTTTTGCAAATGTTTGCACCTGTTTCACTGAATCGGAGAGAAAGAAAAAGAAGAACAAAAGCAAAATTAAAAAACAAAATTATAGGCAAATTCAAGAGAAGGCGAAAAACAAAACAAACTTTCGCGCCTATTAGTTACACAAACAACATAAACACACATAATGATTATTAGATCGGCAACTGGTCAAACAAAACGAAACCATTTACACTTCTTTTGAATGATTCTCACAACAGCAACAACAAATCGACTTATGCATACTGCACAAGCATACACACATGCGTGTATGTATGGTACAAAACATTTCAAACGAACCTTTAACAGAAATTCATATAAAAGGAAAGCAAAGCAAAGAAGAAAATAATAATGAGAGCATAAATTCGGAGAAGAGCATTTAATTAGAATCAAACGAAGTTGTTTTTGTTTCCTTTATTATTATTTACGCATATTAATACAACAATAAAAGCGTTGGAACCTACTTAAGCTGATGGCAATAAGAGCAAAGGTAAATGTCACACAGTGATGTCAATTCTATTATCAGAACATGTTTAAACGTTTTTGAAATACAATGAATGGTTTGGTATTCATTGATGTTATGAGTTAATATAGTGTGATAATTATAAAGGATGGGATACTTAAAAGTTAAAATTTAAAAATGCAATAAAACAAAAACGGTTAGAAATTTTGTTAAATTTATTTTTTTTGTTGTTGTGAAGCACGGCCAATTAAATGCTCTTCTCCGAATTTTATCTCTCATTATGCTCTCATTTTTTTCTTTGCTTTGCTTTCTTTTCACATTTCGGTTAAAGGTTCGGTTGAAAAGTTTTGGCCCTTACACACTACATGCGTGTGTGTGCTTGTGCAGTGTGCGTAAGTAGATTTATTGTTGCTATGGTGAGAATCATTCAAAAGAAGTGTAAATGGTTTCTTTTTGTTTGACCAGTTACCAATCAATCAATCAATATGTTGGTTTATGTTGTTTGTGTAATTAATAGGCGCGTTTGTTTGTTTTGTTTTTCGCCTTCTCTTGAATTTGCCTACAATTTTGTTTTTTATTTTTGCTCTCGCTCTTCCTTTTTGTATTCTCTCTAGTGCATTGAAACAGGTGTAATTATTTGCAACAGTTGTGAAATTCGTTTAAAAGTTTGGTTAATTGAAAAGGTTTTATTGTGTTTTTTGTGCATTGTGGTGATTAATTAAAATAAAAAACATGTATTTCTCGTGTTAAATTAATAAAAATTAAAAGTGTTTTCAATTGTTTGTATGTTGTATTTGCAAATACAATAAAAGAAAAGATTCCGTAACGTGATCATTTGTGCTTAAATTGTGTAGCTATTCATTTTGGGAATAACCATTAAGATGAAAAGCATAAGATTACAAACAAATTGGTGCCAATTGCTAATCAAAATGCGTATAAATTATTGCAACACCCACATCTTCACAATCACTATAGAAAAAGTAAGTTTATTTTTAATTTATTTCCTTACTCAACCGAATTGTAATTGATCTACTTAGTACGGGGCTTTAATTACCTATATTTGCTAACATTTTCAATTGTACATCGAAAACGCGTTTGACGGCTTTTTTTAATTTTATGCTTCTCTGTAATAGTTGATGCTAGTTTTTAATTTAATTGAATGAACGCAGACAGGCATTCGATTCATAATACTGTTTTATTGTATTTTTAAATATAAACTTTTAAATGGCTCACCCTTTATATAATATTATGTATGCATGTGTGTATGCATAAATTGTTTTCAATTTCTTCATATTTTTTTCTGTTATTTTTTTTAATCCATAAAGTTTAATAACATTTGCGGTTTAAAAAAAATTTCTGTTACTATTCAGTTGTTGTTTTTCGTTAGTTTTTGAATGTACTGACATATTCACTTAGTTTTACAGGAATGTCATTTAAAGATGTCAAAATTTTGACACATGCAAACAACATGCAACGTATTTTATGTACAATATACACTCGCACGTATACATTTAGACAGACATCCATACATACGTTTACGTATTAAAACGTAAAACTATACTCGTACATTGTTAAAGACCCATATTTAGTTGATGCCACAAATTCAAAAACCAAAAAACAATAACAAAAAAATAATAAAAATATGCATTTGTACAGTTAGAAGTATTGTACGTATTCGTTTATACTTGTTTGTGAGTAATAAATTATTTAGAATTATAAAAAAAACTATTTAAAGAGAAAAATTAATAGCGCTCCGCTATTGTATTGAAGGACATAAGGAATCGACAGCAAATTTATTTCGTGATGCGTTCTGAATGCAATATGACTACGGGAAATTCTTATCAAGACAGTTTCAATTCAATTCAATTCAAATTCAATTCCTTTCCTAATTTTCCTCCATAAACTACTGTAGTGCGACAGACTTTTCGATGAAATCCTATAGTTTCGACAGCCTGTTTATGATAAGAACTGTCCTGTCTAGTTTCTTAGCATAGCCATCAGCTCCAAACTCTATCTCTTCATTGTTGTCAAATATTTCATCTGCGAGCCATTTTATTAAATTTTGAAAAACTTTACCCGGGGATTACGTTGAGTGATGAAGCAACTCAAAGTAGAATTCAATGAATTTGGTTGTATTTACCGTTGTATTATCTTGATGGCACTGTTTCCGGCTCTTTCCGACACTTTTAACCCAATTCAGTTCATTGTTTTGATTGTTTGATTGAGAAATCGAGTATCCATGTCTTGTCCATGGTTGCGAACGGATAGAATAACTCAGCATTGTGAGGCGAAACATTGTCAAACAATGTATTCATCTTGACGATACTATTTTTTTTTTTGGTACTTGGAAGCAGTGGTGTTGTCGAGCCGGAACGCTCCGGAACGTCGTTCCGGTACTTCCTTTTTGGACAGGAACGCGTTTCGGAACAAAAGATGATTTCTGATAACGAGAATTGGCTGACGTTTTGAAAAAAAAAAATTAAAAAGAATTGCTGATTTTTTTTTTCTAATTTTTGACGAATTTTTATATGTATTTTTATAAACAAGGGTTTGAACCAAACCCGAACCGGAACAAAAACCGGAACGAACCTGCTTGTTTTTCCGAACCGTGAACCGTAGTCCGGAACGCGTTCCGGTAAAAAAAATTAGCACAACACCACTGCTTGGAAGTATATTCAGCACTTACTTTGAGTACTGCTTCCTCATATTCAAATCTTGTCTCCAATTCGAAAGCAGTTGGCATGTGACCTTAATTTTCAATGACAAATCTTCTTCAGCTATGAAACTCTTTTCTGAACGAATGTGTACATAAAGAAATAAAATTCACATGAAATCCAATAACGTCAAATACATTCCAAAAAACATACTGTTTGGTGGGGATTTTGGACAGGCGGCTTCTCAGGTACATTTATCTTTGAGAACGACATTGGCCAGGCCATCACTTTCAACGTAGAGCACTATATGCAAATGATTAACCGCTTTTTTGGCCTGAACTGAATGATAGGGAAAGTTTTCGCTACCGAAACATGTGATCTATTCAGCTCCGATAAGGTTGACTCGAGATTAGAATGAAAACCCGAATCAGGTTTTACAAGATGTTTAGAGCACGGGAGCTATCCGAGCACCCAACTTCGCTCCGGATAACTCGAGATTAGAATGAAAAGTTGAATCAGTTTGAACGTCAGCTCATGTAGGAGTTCGCGATAACGAGCAAGCCGGTTAGTTTGTAAGGAGTGTAACTTTTACTTGCTTACTTACTTACCAGACCATTACCAATCCGATTAACGGATTTCGACTGCCTTCCAGGCGTCTCGGCCTCTTGCGCGCCTACGGCAGTTGGTGACCCCGATCGACTTGGTCCTTTCAACTCAAACAAGGTCATCCGACTTCTGCAAATATCCGTTTCGCGGGAATTGAAAACATTGATGATGTATTCTGTGATCAATCGTTATAACATCGGTTTACAATGCATTGAATCGAAAAAAAAACTTCGATGATATACTGATAAAGAGAAAAATACTCTCGCCATTTATGGCTTTGTATGTTGAAAGACTGCATAAAACTGTCATATCCTTGCTGTTCCCATGAAAAATGTCAAGACTTTTTAAAAGATAAGATATACGGGACATGTGTGAATACAAAATCAGCGGGGACAGCTTGGAAGATAATAATGAAGAAATATTTTTCACCACAAAAATAAAATTTCTCCAACTTTTTTGGAATGAAAATCATTACACAATACATGCTGACAAGATATGCTTCCCCAACTAAAAACAACATGACTGTCTTTACTTTGTTGATTTCCATTAGGAACACGATTTATGACGTTAATGATTAACAAGACTTTGTTTAACATTTTAACCATTTAAAGTGATTAAAATTATCTTCAGAATACAAAAAAAACTTGGTTTTTTACTCATATTGGTAAACATGCCCTCACAAAGTGTTTGAAATATTTTGTTGTACGGTATGTTAATATTCATGTGTTGCATGCAGCTTGAAATTTGGAAAATTTTTCCTCATACAACAATATTTTCTGTTTTGTCAAGATTAGAAACTCAATTCAACCACTTGAATGCATTCCAGCATTGCAGCAGTTTTTTCTCTGACAGCAACAGAATGCAACAGAATGTGACAGCATAAATGAATGAAGGAATGAATGAAACGAACAAACAAATACATTTTTAAGGAAAAGTTTCTTCATTGTTTTAGTGATGATTCAATGCATCTTTTGGTTTTTATGTTTTTCGTACAGATAATTTTATTTTTCTTTAATTTTTTTGGTTCTGTTTTCTGATATTTAATACACAGGTAAATTACACTTTTAATCACAACTAATCTTCTGCTCAATGAATACATTGTGAGCGTTTTTAACCATGCGGTAACAACAGCATTTACTTTGCGTGTTCTTCCCTAACATAATGGATGTGTTTTCCTGTAATCCATTAAAATTTTTTTACAAACCGAACTACAAGAGACCTCTTCTATGCGCATACCTATACGTACTCTCGTCGCATACATTGTTGTATGCGAAATAGCCACGTAATTAATAGAATTTTTAATTTATTTATTAAACAACAGCAACATTTTGTTTTGAAATTATTTTCTCAATTTGTTTAAACGCAACAACAACAAAAAATTCATGATTACTTTTGCAAGTGTAAGGTAATTACATTGAATCTACACTGGCTACTTGATAACCTACGCTAAATATCGATTGAACAGATTTATTGGTTCCATTTATGTACATCAGTTCTCTAACGAGTTAAATAGATATGCAAATGAAAATGCATATGCACAATACCAACAATAATAGAAGAAAATATTACAAAATTAGTTGCAAAACAACTTTAATTTTCCAAACATCTTGTGAGAAATGACGTCACGCAACGTATTTCTATTGGTTAATAATTTTCAGCAACTTTACCTTTTGTTGTTGTGTAAACATATGAGGTTGCGTTAGCGGATAGCAGTTAGCTTGCCGTTCACAAGCAAGTTCACTCGGTGGTCATATTTCTCATTGTCTTACCCAGTGTAAGGTAAGCTCCCTTGTCACGATCTGTTAGTGGTGGGTTTGAACCACCTCGAGCTTAGGATAAAACCGGCCAGTTCGCTTAGTGGCACATTCGCCACAGTGCTCAGATTTTCAAACTTTATGTCACCCAAAAACCAATGATGTCTGTTCTAAAGTGCAGGGCACTCGCGTAATAGGTGTTCCACCGATTCCGTTTCATCCACATGATGGCAGTCATGCCTCCGAAATTAAACACGAGAGTATCACAAGCATGGCAATAGAGGAGTAGGCTTAAGAAATCATACGCGTTATTCTAAGACGTAAGTACGATCTGTTATAGGTAGGCACAATAACAGCCCACGGCTTAAGATGGTAATGCTTTGTGCTTTATGCCCTTAAGAAGGGTAAAGAGGGAAAAAGAATAATGTCCATAACGCCCTTTATTTTGTGATAGTCTCCGTCCAATGCATTTTATTATTGTACTTCACTGCGAATTCTTATTCACAATGAAAGATATCTCTGGGGTCAAACAGATGATTTGAAGACCCCGACTATACCGATGATATCTGCCTCATGATGCACATAGAAGATGATATGACAGGAAAGCTGAACTAAATACAGTGTTAGAGACATCAAGGCCGGTCTTAAAATTAACGTCGTCAAAATAAATCCTAGGCGTACTACATATAATATCGTTCTGCTATCTATAAAGTATTACAAAATATAGGACATAGCGTTGCTACATAATAGTCAGGCCGATATTCGAGCCCTTAGCTCTTAAGAGGTTAAATTGAAAATAGTTAGGGACCGTCTGGAGTAATCTAATCAGCTAGTCGGTCAAAATAGGGTTACCCTCTGCGAATTTCCACATCATGTGGGAGTTCTTGGCAATGAGCAAGCAGACGAGCTTCCACGAAGAGGAGCTTCCATACCTTTGTTGGGGTCAGAAGTCTTCTGTGGAGTGGGAGCAAATGTTTGGATAGGTAAGCTCAAGGAGAAGCAAACACTCTTCTCAAACCAAATAGTATTGCCATAATCAGAACTTTGGTTGGGAAATTATAATAAGAGTGGATCAGAGGCATGCATCAGACTATCAAGACTTAAAGTATACTTGTTCAGAATTGAAAACGCCTCAAACCCAACATGTAGATTCTGTGATTATGAGAACGGATCATCGTATCACATTTCTGGAATCTGTAGAGCATTACTGCATTCCAGGAGCTCGCACTTGGGGGCATACCAGGTGAAATGCAGAGAATCGTAATTTTTGATACTGCTGCTCAGTATCAAAATCAGTGAAATACCCTATAAAATTGAAGTGGAGTAGGTCGCATGAAGACATATTTTTTGCTACAATAAATACACCTGGGAAGTTTATTAAATTCGTTTTGTGCTTAAAGATTGGCCATAAAACATAAAATAAATGCCAATCAATGATTTGGTAAGCAAACTCTTTTTGCAACTTCTCGCCCCACCCCTGTTAAAATATATTCAATTCTTATTTAAAATTTTACGATTTGTAAGGATGTCACGACATGGTCGTTCAGAGTCGATTTTAAACTGTAAGTGCCGCCACTCATGTATAAAATTAGGACACACAACATAACTGGCCTCAATCCTGACTGTAGGGGTTGTAATGACCAATTATGCACGTATTGAAGTCATGGCAAACGACGAACTGCGAACATATTTTGCTCGTCTACCATCTCTAGCCACAGATTCTGAAAGAGAAAACCAAACTCCCATAAAAACAGTAATTTTTAGAAGGAATTGTAAATGGATCGGTCATACGTCTTGATATGTCCGATGGCGATATTACTCAAATGATCGTAGAAATGGCAAATATGGGGACGTAGGCAGCAAATAGGCGAATCTAGAAAGGCACAACAATCTTTGGAATGAACACAAAATATTAGAGTTGAAGATAAATCTTAATGAAATGAATTTACAATGGCCCTATTAGCCTTAAAAGTTCTAAAGGAATCATCCTCACTATGAAGAAAAATTCAATAATAAAAGTATGTGAAAATCGATTACCCTGTACCAACTGTTTGCAAATTGAGATCTGAGTACAAGACTAAATACCGTAGGACCCTTACAAGGTCTAAAGCGATCATCCTGCCTGTGAAGAATGAAATAGAATCTAGTGAAAATCGACTACCCTTTGCCAACTGTTTGCAAATAGTGACGAGAGTACATGACTAAATAAAAAACAGTTATCAAACGATGATTACTGGAACTGAAGAAGATGATTCGAAGTCTTTTAAATAAAGTCTGAAATTGTATACTTAAAAATGTATTCCTATGTGCTACACCCTATGGATAGGCAATATCATTAGACCAAGAAATTTCCTTTTGAAAAGATGAGTATCTTGATGCAGAGTTGCTTAAGTACCGAACACACATTATTTTCGTAGATTTTTAATAAAAAAAATTTGGTCGTTTTATTTTTCCTTGGTTTGAATTATGGCTGAAGGGAATTACGGCAACATTAATTATAATTTATTATGGCCATAGACTTTTAAATAGAATCCCGAAACAATTGAATTCAAAACTTGAACTCCTTTTCTTGTATTTGTTTCCATCCAATTACTGAAGATTGCTGCTTTTTTTTCGTCGACCACAAATAACCATTAACACACGCTCTATAGTGGCTATTAAGTGGTTGACTGGTCCCTTTCCTTTACTTTTCTCTTCTTTTTTTAATTTTTAGTTTTATTTTACTAGAGATCTGTCTCTTTACGCAGTGGTAGGTAAACTTTATCTTCAACATCTTTTCTCTACAAAAAAATGGAGAAAAAAAACAAAGAAAAGTAAAGAAGCCCGGCAAAAAGCCTAGATAATCTCAGCTTAAAAAAGAAAAAATTGTTTCGAAAAGAAGTGGAGTCAAGTTAAAAAATAAAATACGATTTGATGTTATCGCTGGTAGATAGAAGAGAAGATGGTAGCAGCAGCCAATAACAACAACAACAACAACAAAAAGAACAACAAGCATAAGCTTAACTTCTATTATAAGTCGCGTTGTCGTCATCGTTAACGATTGTATTGAGTGCTCAAAAGCCATTCAATTGTCAACTTTGTTTTCTTATAAAACTTTTTCCAATTTTTACAAAAAAAAAAACAAAAAAAATCGTTTTTTTAGTTTTCAAATCATTGACTGGCCCGTTCCCCAGCCTCTTGTACTATTTTGGAGGCACTCTATAATACAATGCGACAATTGCTAGGGTGATAACTAGTTAAAGAGTGCAGCAGCCAGTAGTAGCTTAAGCTGCAGCCAACAGTAGTAGTAGTAGTAGCCACCACAGCCAGTTAGCAGTGGAATAAACATTAAATCGTAGAAAATGAATGTGTGTGTCGGTGTCAATTAACGGCGGCATAACATGACTGGAGGCAAGATTTATGAGAAAATTTTTGCCAATAACAACAGCAACATCTATGCAGAAAAATTACTTTATTTCAAGCAAAAAAAAAAACCAGCAAAAACAAAATACGTTTTAAAACCAAAATAATTGGCAGGAACAAAATACAACACAAACAAAAGAAAGCGTTTTTGCTGCGTTTAAGTTTTTTAAGAAAATCATTCTACAAGATTTCAGTTGCAAGTGGATGTACATTAATCCTGCAACCCCTAAAAAATGTCCTTTTTTATATTCAATGTTGCAAACCTTTAAGGGTGGTTAAATTACTGCAGGACAGTTCTATTAGCGATCTGTTCTTATGCCGAATTAGTCACCATAATAGCATAAGCAGTCGTGGCCGAGTGGTTAAGGCGTCTGACTCGAAATCAGATTCCCTCTGGGAGCGTAGGTTCGAATCCTACCGGCTGCGAAAGGATTTATTTTTTTTCATATTTCTTTTTTAATATTTTCCAACAAAACAAAGAAGATTTTTTTTTCTCTGTGGGGAACGGAAAGCTTCAGGGTCCAAAATTTTGTAAACTTCCAACCGGCACGTGGGGGTAAATGATTCAATCAATCTCTTTGGTTATGTCAGTCCTCCAGGAGCAATTGCCGTTCTGTGTAAACCATTTCGACTTTGGCATCATTTCTTTGAACCATATTTTCGACCATCACCATTATAATCACATAGCGTTGGCGACCGGGCTGAGCTGATGCGTCATCAACAAATTCTTCTGCGATTTCCTCTTTCCGTTGCCAGTTTTGAATACTCAGTATTCTTAATCCATATTCTACTCAGTCCTTCCAATTCGTTCGGGACCGTACTAGCCACTTAATATCTTTGATGGCGTAGTTTATTGTTGATTTTCATGCTTTATTGGCCTCCTTGCTTGGCACTTGTACTTTTCTCTGTGAGCACTGCGTTCTTATAAATTTCACTGACTCATCCTCCACATAGGTCGAGCAGCTAGCTCATGGTTAATTCTTTGAGTACAGTTAATAGGGGAGATATTTTGCGTAAACATTTTCTTTCAAGTATGCTTCGAAGCCGTTATGAACACGTTTCGCATCCATATACAGCAGTTGGCCTAATTCTTAGGCATTTTTGAAACTAATTTAGTCATGAAGATAAGATAACATAGGACAAGAGATAGTAACGGTTTCTTTGAAATTAAAACGCACTTGTGCGCACACAGGGCGGTTCGCTGTGATATCACAAAAAACAATGCCCCTGAGCTAAATGGCAAGCTCTACAACAACAAGGCTTACAAGGCTTCCAAGGCTGCTTGCAAATAATACTGAAAACCAGTCTCAAATGTTTAATAAATCTAATGAACGCTTCAATATAAAGTAACAACAGCTTCGGTAAACCATGCGTTAAATCAGAGACAGTCATTGAGAGTCCCTTTCTCCTTAAATGACCTTCAACCTCCGCAAAAGTCTCTTGACCCTGATAGGCAATAATAGATACAGTAGCTGAGATGTCTCGACGATCCAGTTTATATAGTTGGTTGGTGCGTTTGCTATCGGGATAACCAGATAGGCAAGGAAGAAAGATTATTTTTCAGCCAAGGATTTGTCAGAGGCACATAAATTGAATATAATACGCTGCATTAACAATAACCAAAGTAAAGTTTAAATTTATAAAAACTAAAATTTATAAAATAATAAAAAAAAACCATAAAAAAAGTGTGCGTTGGCCGGGAATCGAACCCGGATCAACTGCTTGGAAGGCAACTATGCTGACCATTACACCACCAACGCCCTGTTTGATATTAATGCTTAAAGATTTTATAAGCAGAAGCTATTTTCAAAATAAAATCTAAAATCCAATAAAGCTTTCAATTGTATGTGAGATATACGAGGGGTAATAAGAAAGGCAAAATATTTTTAATAGCAGGAATGAAATTATAATCCAAAATAAAATAAATGTTTGCTTGGAAACCAAAATTAATAATGTTCATATATGGCACTACAGATATTGCAGTGCACGTACAGCAGCATTGTTTTTGGCAGATCTTACCGTGCAACTTACGGGTGAATTTTGATCGATCGCTTACTGAACAAATGAATCCGAATTTATCCACCACATTCTGTACAGTAGTTACAGTATATATATGATAGCAATTTGATAAAACATATCTAACTTTGCCGTTAAAAACTGTCAGAAGTAGAAAGACCCGATATAAATGAATCAAGAGAGGAATTGCCGGTTTTGAATGAATTTTCTATAGTTATGTCAGCACGTTTAATTGGCGCCATTGATACCCATGTATATCTTATCGGTTAGATTGATAAAATAAGTGATAAGCTAATTTGTGAACCGTTGCCTAGGTGAGTCATCTTAAAAGTTCTTATTCTCGCCCTGACTTATTTTCGATTTATGTGAACTTATGTATGTTATTATTATTAAAATAATATTAAATTTGTTAGTATTATTGTTAATATCTAATGTTGTATTTCATAAATTTAAACATTTTAAAAAACATAAAAAAACTATTTCTAACTTTTTAAAATTTTCGCATTCCCTAACAATTTAGTTTAGTTTTGTACTCATTTTGTTACCCTGAAAATACATAACGAAATAAAACAACCACTTTTTTAAATATAATATTTGCCATTGAATTGAACAGGGCGTTGGTGGTGTAATGGTCAGCATAGTTGCCTTCCAAGCAGTTGATCCGGGTTCGATTCCCGGCCAACGCACACTTTTTTTGTGATTTTTTTGTTTTATTAATTTTTAATTCTTTTTTATTTATTTATTTTCCTTTTTATTTTTCTTTCCTTCCATTAAATTGTTATTAACGCTCTAAGCGAACATACGCTTTCAGTTGTAGAATATTTGTTTATGATATTCGATTTAAAATAATTCCCCTCTCTGTCCATACCTTTGTTATTTGTGGGATAGTTTGTTCCAGTGTTTTATAATAACCAAAGGATATTATCCAGGTCAGACATCTAAAACAAAACACAAAATGAAAAAATATTTCTTCGGCGACTGCCTCTCAGTAGATTTCTGGCAAAAACTCTGAGAGTAAACAAAAAATTGCTATGAAAAGCTTCACACATCATAAGTGGTATGAGAAGCTAGGTAGCAATCCTGACTGAAGGGTTGTAATGCCCATTTACATATGTATGTATGTATGTAAAGGAACAGTTTCCAATATGAGGTGTTATTTTAATTTTAAAAACCCTTTGGAAGAAAAATTAAAGAACGACATCCAGAATTGTGTAAAATTGTGGGTATCGCTCAACTGCATCGCTGAGAAATTGTTGAATCACTTCAATGTTCATAACCAGCGATAGTTCTAGGTAAATAGTAACGACGTGATAACAAATCGTCGCATCATTCCAATGGATAAAGAAAAAACAAAATTCGAAAACGTCAAGATTTTAATCAATATCAGAGAATTCTGTAAATAAATACCGTTCCTAAGGGCCGTCATTATCACAAATTTCTTCAACTCCCACTGGAGCTTAGTACTAAAATAAAGCACGTCTATGTGGTTCTGGCTTCCGATAGCACTTTGATAATCTTATCGATGAAGATATTATGGTTAACCTTACTTATCTCAGCAGCCGTCAGTGTATTACTGATAAGCCTGCACCCACCGAAATAAAAACCATACCAACAGAGAGACTAAACGAGAGAGAGATTAAACGTGAGAAAGACTGAACGAAAGAGAGGCTAAACAGGAAAGTTTATACTCATAAGAGTGATCATTACGATGGTTGATGAAGTTCCATTACATGGCTCTTCATGAAAAATAATAAGAAAGAAAGCAAGTGCCTTCTACATACGCCAGTAGTGATTTCATGTGAAAGTTTTCGCACCTGAAATCTGAATATTTAGCGCCTCTTAAATGCTTCAGTAATGTATTGTCACCAAATGCCGTGCTCTAATTAGCTACAGCTATATGGTGAAAAGGTGATTGCTATACATTCAATTGCTCAACTTCGTTGGCTGTTAATCTAGTCAATGTTCGAACAATTCGGACGACAAATGGCACTTAGCTACACCAAATCCGTTCTCGAAGTCATCTGCATAGTAAATTCCAAGGTGCTACCTCCTCCGACGTACTAAGTATGTTTTTATTACAAAACAAATAACAAAATTTCTCTATTCAGTTGCGTTCCTTGCTACATTTTCTTTTACTTCACTCCAGCTTCTTCTTCAGTTGATTGTCAATTAATATTCACCATATTCTGCCTAGTGCAACTCTTCAGCGTTTAAGGAACACACAATCGAAATATAAAATACATCTTACATGATTTTTCGTAAATAGCGGCAGGCTTTCTTCCGGCCAGACTGATGAGTGCTGCAAGACTAGAGCAGTTCTGCACTGATTTTGATGTCAACTCATAGCTTTCAGTTGGTGTTTCATTATCGCCAGAAGCCTTATGACTTCTTTGTTTCTCTATGGCCTACTCTTTTCAAAATTTCCCCTGCGCCTTCACGTCTGTGGGTGATTGTTTGTCAGCAGTTAGACCACTGTGCTTAGCTTCTATTACTCTTACGGTTAATGAGACTATCAAACGTCTGGTGTAGATTTCTTATGTGATTCCGGCTGACCTTTTCCTTTGCTGTTACTGCCAGCCTTTTCAGGATCTCTTTTTTTGTGAAGAGAGCTCGGTAATCACTACTGTTGTCAGCTCCGCTATCTTCTGATCACGCATATATGATCATTCTGATTGCGTGAGCTGTTGCTCGATGATGTCCATGCCTATTTATATCAAGTCTTTTCAAATGGACTTTGGAATGTTTATAGTTGATAATGCCTACCTTGATGAAGCTTCGTCTGTCAAATTAGGTGTCATTTATTCAGTGTGTTTTAGAAAATCAGCAAGAACAACCATTAAGTTGTCACACTACATGGATATTTTGCACGAGCAATTTGAGGGCATGATCATCATGTGGAGGTAATGTGAACTGGCCTTCAAGGGTTTTCTTAAGTCGCAGGTGTATGCGAATATGCTACAAACCATAGTGGTGCTCAAAGCTAGCATAACCCAAGCCTTTGGTAAAATTCAGCCTAATTTATGCGCCAGAGTCATAGAAAATCGAACGCTAAAATGCATCGTTAGAAGCATAGAAAAATGTCGATGATATCTTAAACACACACACATTTTTATTTATTTATAAGGAAATACCTATAAGTAGCCCGTATATCCTTACACGTTTAACCTCTTCTGGATGTCTGGATATGAAGAAATTTATGAACTTCGCTTGCACACTAGAAAAGGCTGCTACAACAGAATGAATACATCGTTAGAATTACATTTTGCTGCAGAGAAGCAAACCATAGATCTCAAATAGTCTTTACTCACTTGCAAAGGAAGATGGGGAACTGAATCCTCTTGTATAGGTACAAATCTGACCCGTTATGGATATACGCCAAACAAAATATGCGTATAAATCGACAACCCATTCTGCAGAAAGGGTAATAATGAGAATGTAGAGAAGAACACAGAACAACTTTTCTGGCACTGGTTGCCGCATGGGAACCTAATACGAAGTATTTTTGAGCACACGGAATATGTTGACAATTGTACATTATCTACATACATACATATGTATGTATTCTACCATATGAGAGTTAATTGGTGAACTCATTTGCTTAAATAGAAAAATTAGTTACGCAAGAATTGAGACTTGAGTTATTCCCCTGGGGGGTTCTAAAGGACGAATTGCTAGCATCATGTCATGAGTATAACATTTTCACATCTATTGAAGAACATTTAAAATCAAAAGAATAGTGTGATCAATCTTATCAAAAACCTTAGAATGATCAAGTAGGACCGAAAGGTTTAGTCTAACATCGTCCAAATCAAATCTTATTTCTTTTGCAACCGGAAAATGAAAATGTATTCGTTCATATGTGCAGTTTCCATAACAAAAATTCGTGAATTAAGCTACGAATAACGCACTCCAAAGCTATGTGATACTAATTTAGCCCTGGGTTACTATTTTGTTTTTGTTTCCAAACCGGAAGAATTGGCTGGGCGGCTAAAGAATTGACTCTTATGGAGAGATCAACTCACAAATCTTAATTTCAGCTGATTACGAGTATAATGCTATATTTGCTGTCATCGCTGCTAGTACATGAATACATAAATACATGAATACTCTTGCATATATGTATAAATGGGTATATACTATGAGTATATATGAGTATGTATGTGTTGTTGTATGTGTATATTATATATTAAAAGTTTTCTACAATAAGTTAACTTAGTTGGTTGTTTGGTGGTGTTGCACTACATTTTAATATCAAAGTTGTTGCAACATCAACTGTGTTATACTTTCTCCATCTTTTGTCTGTCTGTCTGTCCGTCTGTTTGTCTGGGTTTATGTCTGCTCATTGTCTGGTGCATTTGTTTGCAAAACTATATTATACTACAAGTACAAGTACAACTACGACTACAACTACAACTGCAACTACAACGATTGAAAAAAAAGAAAGAAAACAAAAAAGAAAAGAATCTGAAAAAATCTTTTTTTTTTATCCTTGTGGCTGGATGTGGCTCATAGTGGCGCTTCCAGTGGTGGTAGTTGGTTGTTTGGTTGTTTGGTTGGTTGGTTGCTCTTGTCTCATTCTGCTTTAAAGATGTGCATTCAAACACTTTGACTTTAAAAACTAAACGCTGCTGTTGTTCTTGTTCTGGCTCTTGTTATTGTTGGTCTTGAAAAAGTTTGAACTTTTTTTATTTTGTTTGTTTTTGTTGTTTTTCCTATTCTATATTTAATAAAATAAGAACAGAATTCCGAAAACTAACTGTTAAACATATAAAAAAGAAAGAAGTTATCATGTAAACTCTTGCTATATACACGAGTATTATTATTATATAGTCGTACATATAGATATATGAAGTTCCTATTATATACTATATATGTACATACATACATACATACATAGATGTTATATAATGGTATTAAAATTATAATACGAAAACTACTTTCACTTTATACACTCACTTATACATAAGCATACTTACGCTGACTTTCACAAGGAGAATGTTTTTTTTTTGTTCTCTTCGATGGCTTTTAAAGCGTTGATGTTGAAATTAAATTCATGAGCCATAAAGTGAACTAGGATATCTTTTTTACGGGCAATGCTAAGCAATAAAATATTGTAACGAACCAGACATTAAGAAAGAAATTCGTTATCAGGGATTAAATTATAAAATTTTCTATTAAAATCACTCGACTAGAGTGGGTTGTATGTAACTCAAGGTCAGTGTCGGTCAGGTCATCATGCGAATGTTGGCCAATAAAACCGTAACTCTTGGAAAGTCACGAAGAAATATTTTTAGTTTTCATCTCCGTTTCCTGCTTCTCTAAGCTCTACGAACTTTGCCTAACATTTCTGTAATTAATTTTAATTTCTCCTGAAATAAATTAGGATTTTGGAGTTGATTTCTTCGTAAGAGTCAAACCCTTTTCCGTCGAGTCGTTTCTTCCAGTTTGGAAACAAGATAAGTAGTCATCCAGTGCTAAATTAGGACCATCATTTTATTATGGAATCTGCACATTTGTACGAACACATTTTCATTGGTTTGAAAAATGGTAGATTAAACTGTTTGGTCCTACTTGATCATACTAAGGTATTGGATACGGTTGATCATACCATTCTTTTGATGATACTAAGAGTCAAACCCTTTTCCGTCGAGTCGTTTCATCCAGTTTGGAAACAAGATAAGTAGTCACCCAGGGCTAAATTAGGACCATCATTTTATTATGGAATCTGCACATTTGAACGAACACATTTTCATTGGTTTGAAAAATGGTAGAATAAACTGTTTGGTCCTACTTGATCATACTAAGGTATTGGATACGGTTGATCATACCATTCTTTTACTTTAAAATCGGTGAAAATATTATCCTCATATTGAACAGATCGCTGTCAATCGGTTTACGTAGGGAATAGCCACTTGTGTCCTTTTAAATTCATCAAAGTAGTACCTTAGGGCTTAATACTTGGTCCACTACCTTTTCTATTTATGCAAATCGTATTATAGGATGCAAAATATATATGTCTGGAGTGCTCTGAGTGCTCAAAAATACTTCGTATTAGATTCCTAAGCGACAGATAGTGACAGAAACGCTGTTCTGTGCTTTTCTCTACATTCTCATTATTACACTTCTGCATAATGGATTGTCGATTAAACACATATTTTGTTCGTCATGTATCCATAACGCCCAGATTTGTTTGGTATCTATATGAGAGGATTCATTTCTCGATCTTTGCTCTGCAAGTGAGTAAAGACTATGGCTGCCTTCCAAAATGTATCAATACAAAGTTTGTATGCAGTTCTACTACAGTATAATAAACTATGTAGATATGCAAAGTAACTAAACAATGCATCAACTATGAATCCAATGCCTGATTGCTTTTTGACTGCGTTAAAAATACACATTGACGACGTTTTGAAATAGTATACATTGTATATATTTTGTACAGTGGCATTATGAAACACGATACTTTGCTCAAACACAAAGCAACTAACATTTTGGAAGGCAGTCTATTTAAGATCTTTTGTTTGCTTCTCGGTAGAAAAATGTCAATCTCACAATGAAATTTCTTTCGAGTTTTATGTTGGCAGCAGACTTTTCAAGTGCACAAGCTATGTTATCGCCTTGAACCTCTTCATGTCCAGACATCCAGATGAGGATAAACGTTGAATATCTAAGGACATAAATAGGGTATATTTTGTAATGTTTCCTACCTTGTAATTTAAATAAAAGAAACTATGCATCCGAAATGTTCGATTTTCCATAACTCTGACGTATAAATCAGGTTGAATTTTACCAAAGGCATGGGTTATGTTAGCTTTGAGGACCACTATGGTTTGTGATTTATTCGCAGACACCTGCGACTAAAGAAAATCCCACAAGAAAATATCTAATGTAGTCAAATCCAGTT
This sequence comes from Sarcophaga carnaria, assembly GCA_958299815.1. Taxonomy (NCBI): domain Eukaryota; kingdom Metazoa; phylum Arthropoda; class Insecta; order Diptera; family Sarcophagidae; genus Sarcophaga; species Sarcophaga carnaria. Next base: position 100,971,762 of record OY283149.1, on the reverse strand, counting down.
CACATTACCTCCATGTGAGATGACTATGCCTTTATGCGCTCTTGCAGAGTATCTTATGCAGCGTAAGTTGTGCGACAACTGGTTCAGAGACCGTTCAGCGAACGCACATGTTTGTCAATGGTTGTACATACTGACTTTGTAAAACAGACTGAAGAAATGACAGCCAATTTAACTGATGTAGCTTCAACCAGATGGCCATTATCAACTGTCAAAATTTTAAATTTTAAATTTTGGAAGACAAATACGCATGGGCATCTCCGAGCGACAACTCACGCAATCAGAATGATCTTACTTGTTTGATTGAAGTCGACGTAGTCTAGTAGGTAGTGTGTTGGCTTATTAGACATAAAGCCAGGGTTCGAGACTCAGGCCAGACATCAAAACGAAATATGAAAAATATTTCTTAGGCGACTTCCTCTCAGCAGATTTCTGGCAAAAATTCCGAGAGTAAATAAAATTGCCATGAAAAAGTTTCTCAAAAATCTGTCGTTCGGAGTTGACTTTAAACTATAGGTCCCACCACTCGTGTATAAAATTAACACACACAACATAAGTGGTGTGAGAAACTATGACGTTGTACAATCTGTCAATTCGACCTCCGGGTACACGTCCTCTAACCTAACCTAACCTATTTGTTTGATCAGAAGGTAGAGGATGAGCTGACATCGGCACTGATTACAAGTTCTCTTCACAAAAAAAGAGATCCTGGAAAGGCTGGCTGTAACAGCAAAGGAAAAGGCCAGCCAGAACACATGAGAAATCTACACCAAACGTTTGATTGTCTCACTAATTGAAAAAGTAATAGGAGATTAGCACAGTGCTTTAACTGCTGAGAAACAATGATCCACAGACCCGTAATTGGTGGAGAAATTTAAAAAAAATTAGAAACGTTATCGTAGGAAGAGTGGCTGAAGACAATTAAATTGATAATAGGACGGAAATTATGCAATTATCCCACTTGAAATAAGATAAAGAGTAGGCCATTGGGAAACTAAGAAATAATAAGGCTTCAGGCGATAATGGAATACCAATTGAAATGCTACAAGTTGACATTAAAAGCATTGTTGGACTGCTCCAGCTTCGCAGCACGCATCAGTTTGGCAAGAAGATAGCATGCCTCTAACTAGGCAGAAAAGGTGTAAGATGTGCTTTGTTTTTCGATTGTATTCTTCAAACGCTGAAGAGTTGCACTAGGCAATATATGGTGAAAGTTAATTGACAATCAACTGAAGAAGATGCGTTGAAACTGAAGTGAAGTAACAAAAGAAAATGTAGCAAGAAGCGCAACTGAATATAGAAAATTTGTTGTTTATTTTGTAATAAAAGTATACTTACTACTTTGGAGGAGGGTAGCACCTTGGAATTTACCAGGCAGTTGATTTCAGTGAAATGTTGAGAATGGACATGGTGTAGCTACGTGATTTTTTCAGTCCGAATTGTTCGAACATAGACCCGATTAACAACCAATGCAGTTGAGCAATTGGATGTTTAGCAATCAACTTTTCAACTTACAGCCGTAGATAGATGGAGCACGGCATTTGGTAGCATACATCACGGAAACATTTGAATGCGCTAAATATGCAGATTTCAAGTAAGCAAGCTTTCGAATAGCATCACAATTTGCGTTCTCTCTTATTGTTTTTCATGATATACTACAAAGGCAAGAGAATATATGCGAGGAGGCATGTACTGGAACTTCATCAGCCATCGTAAAGATCATGTTTATAGGAATGATATCTGGTTAGTATCAGTAATACATTGACAGCAACTGAGATAATACTGGTGTGAAGTAAAAGAAAATGTAGCAAGGAATACATCTGAATAGAGAGAAAATTCATTGCTTGTTTTGTAATGACAGTATACTTAGTATGTTGTGTTTAACCCTTTAACTGTATTGAGGCTCTAATGGAACACTTAGAGAACCTAATTATTGCAAAAAGAAAATTGTGATGGTGGTGGTAAGCAGTTTAGAACTTTGCTTTCTAATTTTGGAAGTAGTTTTACAAACAACAAAAAAAAAACGAAATTGACATCAGAGTTCAATTAAAATTTGTTTCACGAGACTTGTCAAGTATACAATACGGGCACAGCAACACGAGTTTGAATAAAAATGAAACCTAAAGTAATATCAGATTCATGGAAGACAAATAAAATAAATTAAGAAATAAAGTTCTTGGATTTTTTTATATTTTTTTGTTCAACATTTTCAAAAGGCAACATTTTATTACCCAAGGCAATTAGTTTGGTAGAGTCAAAGTATTCGTTTATAAAATATTTTTTTTTGCTGATTTTTCCTTTATCTCGTGCTCGATTGCATTTTATTTTTAATGTACATCCTTTTTCTCCAACACTACATACACATAAACTTTGTCCTTTTAGTTTTTTTCCTTTTTCGAGTAGAATTTTTACGTGTTTTTTTTTGGTTAAAAATGCCCATGAGATAAACGACGTGACAAAGTGCAATTGTTTGTTTAAATGAAGGCGCACACTATAGCTTCGATCTTCGCTACTTTATATCCTTCGTTTGGATATATTTATTTTTGAAAAGGATTCGAAATTAAAGTGTTTTGTTTTAATATTCACTCCAGCAAGGCGATTTTCTTTTCTCTTGTTTTCAGGCGTCGGAAATCCCAGAGTTTTTATTTTCCAAAAGCTAATCCTTGTCCAAAAAAAATTTTTTTTTATTGTCCTATGCTTGAATGTCTATTCGAAATTTGCTTCATATTTGGTTTTGTCTTGACCAGTCAAGTCCAGCGCTGGCCTGTCCGTTTATGTCGTTCATCACTGGCGCGAAATAAAAATGTCACTCCCATTGCTATTCATCACATGACGAATGTGTTGTTTGGGGCGTAAAGAAATGTCAGCGAAAAGGAAAAATTTTTCCAATTTTTTTCCCAGTAAAAACTATAAGAAATTTTCTTTTTTTTCGCAGGAAGAATGAAAATATTTTTATCTTTTTTTTTCTTTCTCGCAATTTTTTTGTTTTTGCTCAGAGAAATTAAAAAAAATGACATGACAACGCGCCCAACATGTCAAGTGAGGATTTTAAAATGAATGAATGGCTGTAACAACACACACAGAAAAGTTTTTCTAATACTAGTGCAGTAGGGGTGTATATATTTTTGCAAATCGTTCTCCACCAATCCCAGATATTCAAATGTTCTGTCACATAAAAAAACCGATGACGTCTGTCTTGAAGTGCAGGACACTTGCATAAAAGGTATTGTGCCGATTCTGTTTCTTCCACATCATGGCAGCTTCTGCAGTAATCCTGGTGGGGAAGAACAAGCTTGTCAGCGAAACTGCCAACAGCGCAGTGTCCCGTTAGAATTCTAATTAGTATGCGAACCGTTTTCTTGTTGAACTCAAGTAATTCCCTGATTATCTTTCTGTCCACTGCTGCTTACAACAGTTTTGAAATTCAGCAACCAAGTATCTTGCACCGCCTATGGTTTGTTGAAATCGGTGCTGCTTTTTACAATTTGGAAAAGTATTCTTGTAGGGGCACATACATATATCTCCCTTATCGTCCACTCCTCAGACATCTTCGATCCCTTCCGTGTCCGTTTTAACAGGTTTAAGTCCCTGAAAAACTAAAATCTTGTTTATTCTGCCCAAGTAATTCATCCTAAGAGCACTGCTACTGAGAAGATAGCTTCAATAAAAATAACACAAGAACTTCAGTTCAGCACTACCTGTTGAGAAAAGGACTTAGTGAGGAAAGTGTCTCACTATCACAACCAATACAACAACGCGATACATTTTTACAGGGCGGGCTATTTTGATAGATGGCAACACTATCACCCTAGGGCTTGCTATAACCGATCAATTAACTGTTTTTGGTTGCGAAAAGAGAAACCGAATGTAAATTTAACGATAACTTGCCTTTTCTATAGCATTTTTGTCGATAACTTGCCTTTGCTGTAGCATTTTTGTCGATAACTTGCCTTTTCTTCTGCCAATATACTCCGATCTAACAGAAAATGGAAAAAATGCAAATTTTCATGCTAGAATAACAGTAAAAAGGCTACAAACTGCTTCCTTAGCTGCCATATTCTCAACATTTAGACTCGAGCGACTAGAATCTTGTTTCTAAACATGAGAAAATGGTGCCCCGAAAACAGAACTATCATGGTGACCTCAATGAATCATATTTTTTGAACAAGTTAACTTAAGTATTAAAATTCTTCAAAGTACAAATGGTTCTTTGACTCTTTATTCTTTTGCCGTAAAAATGTACAGTAAATTACTGTTAAATGTATGACCCTAATGTTTTCATTTCGCTAGTGTGTGTACATAATAGAAAATCCAGAGAGTCATACAAGGATATCAAATGGATGAGCAGCGTAAAAAAGGATGCAATAGTTTTTCGTATATGTTGCATTGCTATTGCTATTGTTGTTGCTGCTGCTTCATTGTATGTGTTTTGACATCATACATTGCGACTGTGTATGTGTACACATATGTACATACAAACTTGCGTATATTCCTTGGGTCCTGGTGTAAGTTTAAGCGCAAAAACAAAGAAAAATAGCAGCAACAAAAACAACAATAGCAAGAACAATAGGGGTATTGCATCAAAATTTATAATGTCACTTGTGGTATATATGGCTTGTCACACAGCATGATGAAAAATAGATGGTGGTCACGACCATATACAGCCACATATACTCATATACACTCGCACACGCATACATTGCTGCACATAGGATGTAACACATCAATGTTTGTTTGTTTGTTGTGTTTTAAAGGAGAGAAAATTTATAACTGCCACCAAACAAAATAATAATAAAACATTAGACAGGCAAACGCAACAAAAAATTGAAATTAAAAGCATAGGACTTGTGGGAAGACACACTCATGTCAAAGGCAAACGGACAGGACAAATAGAAAATCATCATCATTTCTAACATATCCAATGTATTCGGACACTCTGGCATTTCTTTCAGTTGCCCTCTAAAAATGTGTCTATTTTTGGTCGTGTTTTTTTTTTTTTTTGGAAAGTCTTGATAAAGATTTATGATGCCAATAAAAATCATCGTTTAGTAAGGATAAGGAAGCCATTTTTAAAATTAAAAATTTTCTTCAACAAGGACATGTGATGTTATGAGTTCAGGTTTAAAGTTTAGATAACATCAGCGTTCAAGGTATGCTAGACAAAGTAAAAAATTTGTATCAGTACTGCAATAAAGCACTGAATTCATGCCGTTAATGATCAACGGAGCATTGAGCAAATGATGAAAGCTTAGTCTATTCAGTTTAATATTTAGTTGTTGTTTTAAATTATTGCGGTCGTCTACCCGACTAACCTAGCGTCACTCAAGCACTTGGATTACTTTTGAGAAATTTTTTACCCAATGGTACCTACTTGTTTATATGATTTGAGGCAGAAAATCTACTGTGAAGGTTTTGATCTTATTTCCTCAAATACCACAGGTCACTGTAACTAAGTGCAATAGTTTCACTATATTCTCATATTGTTGGTCACTGTGACAATGGAGAGGCTGGCTGTCTAGGAAACTTTAAATTATACGAGACTTATGAAGCCTTAACTTCTGAGTTATGAAATATTATTCAGCTAAAGTGTCATTTATTTGCAATATTCGACCAAGTGACGAACGCTTAAATACAAATAAAATTGCCTACAAAAGTGGTGATGCAAAAATGATCTTTTTTGACCACTACGAGGTGATTATGGTCGTTATAGTCGACTTAATGTGCAGCAAATTGTCACAATGTACCCAATGAAGAAAATATCGCTTCTGTTTGGAGTACAATCCGAATTTTTTTGTTTGTTTTTACTATCAATGCTCAGAGGATGGCCCCCGTAATCTTGCAGTGCATACTGTTGGAATGAGGAAAATATGTCATGGAAAGGAGGATGACTACATTTAAATCTATTCTTCTGTAGAAAGTGTATTCCACATACGGGTCGTGCGGCTAAAGAACGAATTTTGTTTGCAAAGCATTTTACGATCCACTGAACAACCTATCATAATTGAATGTGCTCTACGTGATAGACGTATGTATATTACGTTAAAATTTGTTACTTTCCCTTTTCTCCCTGGAGCACCTTCCGTTGAAGAACAGCGAAACACAAGTAATATTGCCCCCCATATTCTCCAATGGATCAATAGAGTTGGATACCATACCGTCATTAATGAGCACCTTGCCATCTCTTTCACACAGTCGAGAAGCTTCAAAATAGACTTTAACACAGCAGCCACTACATAAGAATTGTATTCCGGTCTCAGTCGGATACAAGTGGTGTAAATAGTACAAAGATTAAATGGAGTGAAGTATTTCCTGCATCGCTTTAAGAAAGCGAGGCACTTGAATGCTTTTCTCGATTTTCGAATAGAATTTTCATGCCTAGAGTATTAAGAGCTGATTATGTAATACATATATACACCTTCCCCATTCGGAGATTGACTGTAGGTCGCATATGAGTGTATCATTCATGCTAAGGCTTTTCGCCTTAATTTCCAAAGATCTCGTCCAACCATTAAAGAATATTACAATCATCTGCAAATGAGTAGATAGGATTAGAAGTTAGGGAAAGCAGATCGTTAATGAAAATAAAAATAGAGTTGAAGATTGAATAGAACCATGTGCTACCACTGTGATTTATCTGGGCTCAACTGATGGGACTATCAACAACAATAAAAGAGCAACGTGCCGTACTTTGTCAAATGCTTTGGAAATATCTAGAGCCACCAAATTGTCCTCATCAAATTGTCGAATAGACTGGTTCTATCTTTCTGAGGATAATGCCAGATTGTTATCAGTGGTATGCGGAAAACATATCCACTGGTCGCTGATCAGATTGTTGGACTCTAGTTATTTTACAAGGTAGTGGTCAATCATGCTTTCTATAACAGAAAAGTGTGGAACACCTTGCTATTGATTGACAGTTCTCAGGGTCACTAGCATCACCCATTATGAGAATTGTCGTTACATTAGTATCCTTACAGTTTGTTGGGAAATAACGGCATGCGATATAAGGCACTAAATGAACGAGTGTCGAAGAACAAGACTTCAGGACCAAGGAAAATTGCAAAGACAATCTAAGCGAAGTGCTGAATTAAAGATTTTGAAGGTAACTACCTCAGTGGAAGCCTGAGAAATTCTTCTAATCGGCCTAGAAGATTTATTAATGTTGAGATCCGTAAAAACTTAGACAAAAAAAAACCTGCTAACTATGTATTCACAGACACTGTATGTATGCTGACAGGGTTCTACAGCAACAGGCTTTCTATGCTAATTTTTTGAACAAAATTTTCTTTAGGGATGATTCTCATTCTCTCTCACAAGTAAGAATACTTGTTGAATACATCAGCAATTAAATTGTCTCATATGGGCTCATTAAAGATTTATAGAAAAGCCAAAGAATCTGCAAAAAGTGTTTCCGAAATTTTCTAAAATAACCTGGAAGATTGCTGTGTCTGTATGGCAGTCGATTTTTATTTTCCCTGCAATTGAAGGTGATGAAATGAGACCGTATGTGGTTTTAATAAAACGGTTTCCAGAAAGAGCTAATATACGTATTAGCGTTGTCAATAGCATCAAAGATCATGCGATGTGATACCGTTAGGCTTTTTTGTGGGACTACAGTTTAAGATCGAGTCCGAACGACAGATTTTTGCGAACCTTTTTCAACAACAACTTTTATTTACTCTCCGAGTTTTTTTTTTACCAAAAATCAGCTGAGAGGCAGTCGCTGAAGAAATATTTTTTTATTTCGTTTTTACTGGAGATGTCTGACCTTTGAAAACCGAATACTGAATATCGAAAACCGATAATATCCTAAATTTGAAGCATTTTTAAACCTACACGCACTAAAGGCCAATTTACGCGATAATTGTTTACGTACGTAAAGACATCCGTATTTAGAAACTGAGAGTAAATATTTATGATAGATTTTTTGGCGTTAATAGCATTGAATACATCCCTGATCTAGTGAAGTGTGATTGAAAAAAGCCACTCTCTTCTACACATAAACTGGACATGTCGCATGACTTGTGTGATTGTCTAAATCCCTCTTAAGTTGTGGCCGGCTGCAACGATTAATCCAATCGAGGTTATTTAAAGGACATTGCATGGTATTTCGTAGGTATGTTATGAAATTTTAAACCGTTTTGCATAGCTCTGAGGGAATCTGCCTTTGTTCGAGGTAATAGCAGTGGGCACTACCGATTATTTTAAATCCGAAATAAAATTTTTTACCAAAAATCCATTAAATAACTCTGAATTTGTGTTTTAATTTTTAACGAACCACAACAACAACAACAGCAACAACAATGTGTGCATTTCTGTAAAAGTCCACAGTCACGTAATGAAAAATGCATTTTGCCTTGTTGTCAAATTTCAATAGACTACGAAAATTTTTAGGCGAAAGAAAAGGAAAAAGAATTCTGAACTCTAATAGAATAATATGTACACACACACATACTGTAAATGTATGAGTACACATACATATCCTTTTACGTTTTCCTCTCGCACTCTCTCTAACTGTTAATCACGCACATTTACCCACATTTATAGAATAGAAACTGCAATCAACTGCAAAATTGCCGATGTAACGAAACATGATGAACAAATTCCTACAGTGACCCTTCATTTCCCCACAACAATTTCTCATTTTTTTTTTATACTTTTGTTTTTGTTGTTACTGTTGAGAAAAGCAAAAAAAATTGTTGTTGTTTTTGTAGTTATTACAGCATTACTACACACAGGCTGAGCCGAATAAATAAATTTTTTTTCCCCATTTCGACGGTGCGTTCAGTAAAATGGATTTTCGTGAAGACACACTCTCTTCTCGCACACAACGTAAAAGTAGAAATCCTTTAGAGAGAGAGAGAAGCAAAGAGAGCGCGTAAAAGAGTAAGTCAGCATGAGGATTTACTCAAGGTCCTTAAACGCAATAAAGTTTCATTTTTAAGCCGTTTTTCTACGTCAATTTGATGCCTTTTTTTTGAGGATGGTTGTGTTGGTGGTGGTAAGATTTTCCCTTGATACTGATGTGTGTGTTTCGTAAGATTGTGTGCGAAGTGCGACTTGAGGAGGAGAGTGTAGAAAGAGCATAGGAATGTGAAATAAGACTTAAAAATATTTTCCATTAATTTTTGTCATACTTGAAGTCCTTAGATATTTGCAACACAGAAAAACTACTCATGCTGTAACCCAACGTAAAGTTCTTCAATAAAGCATAATGCACTCTCAACGAAGGTTGTATGCTTGAGTCTGTTAACTTTTTGTTGCCACTTGTAGAATATTCAGGATGCTGAAGGCGAGGAAAAGAACCAGTTTCCCTGAGCTCTTGTTGAGAATTCAATCAAGTTCCTTACGGTTAACCCATGCGGTTAATTCTGAAATCAGAGTGTTATGTCCATCATATGTCTGCGCACAATTTTTGATGATTCCCGAAATATACTAAGCAAATAAGATAAGATATATAAGATAATCTGGGTAACTATAGAGGAAGTGCTCGACCATCTCAGCCTTCTCTTCCGAACCACCACGGCTGTGTCAATTATAGTTATGACGCTCATTTCACGATCGACAATAGCTCAGTCTCTAAATTCACATGTAATGAATTATAGTTTTTGAAGGCAACTAACTCAGTGGAAATCAGAGAAATACATTCAGAAGAAACATGTTATTCATCCTTAAAAGAATGTGTAGCGAATAACGAGACAAACACGTTGAGAAAACTGTACTTATGCTCGGTGGAAGTAAAAAATAATCCACAATTTACTGAAAGGTCAATCACAAGTGGATCTAATTTCGGATAGATTGTGAGGGACACTTTTGCGTCGCTTTCAGTTCAAAAGCTCCTTAAATTTTATGGTCGAAAATCGAATGTACAAATGGCAGCCGCAAATGGTTAGCAGTAACTTCAAATCGAATCGAGAGTGACTGTTTTGATATGCACTACGTCACTCGTAACCGTACCTCAATGGGTATCTATCACATCAAGTTTATAGGAAGATATCTAGTCGGTATCTACTCGACATCCTGCAATTAACTATTAAGAACCAGAAGCTAAAGCAATAAAGAAAGTACTTGATCATCTTCTCCGCTTCCGAATCACTGCACATAGTAAAGGGTGTTTTTTATAGAGGTATAGAACTTTAAGTTGCAATAAAACAACGATGAATTATTCGATTGACATAAATTTTATTTATCAGAAAAATAATCTTGTGGCATTACATTTTAAATATGATTTCTGGCATATGACCGCCACGGCTGGCGCGGATGTAGTCCAATCTGGACGTCCAATTTTCGATGACTTTTTCCAACATTTGTGGCCGTATATCGGCAATAATACGGCGAATGTTGTCTTCCAAATGGTCAAGCGTTTGTGGCTTTACCGCATAGACCAATGACTTTACATAGCCCCACAGAAAGTAGTCTAGCGGTGTTAAATCACAAGATCTTGGAGGCCAATTCACAGGTCCAAAACGTGAAATTAGGCGGTCACCAAACGTGTCTTTCAATAAATCTATTGTGGCACGAGCTGTGTGACATGTTGCGCCATCTTGTTGAAACCACTCTCCTGGACATCATGGTTATTCAATTCAGGAATGAAAAAGTTAGTAATCACGGCTCTATACCGATCACCATTGACTGTAAGGTTCTGGCCACCATCGTTTTTGAAAAAGTACGGACCAATGATTCCACCAGCCCATAAAGCGCACCAAACAGTCAGTTTTTCTGGATGTAACGGTGTTTTCACATACACTTGAGGACTACCTTCACTCCAAATGCGGCAGTTTTGTTTGTTGACGTAGCCATTCAACCAGAAGTGCGCTTCATCGCTAAAGAAAATTCGCTTATGAAAATCGGGAACAACGGTAATCTCGTTTTGGGCCCATTCGACGAATCTAGGCCTTACTTGATGATCGTTCGGCTTCAAATCTTGCACGAGTTGGATTTTGTAAGCACGCAGACCAAGATCCTTCCGCAAAATCTTCCATAAAGTGGATGGACACAGATCCAATTCCTGTGCTGGATGGCGGATGGACTCATTCGGGTCTTCCTCAATGCAACGCTCTACAGCAGCAATAGCTTCTTCTGTACGCACCGTACAGTGTCTCTGGGGATGCGAGTTATCAATAAGAGTAAACGTGGTGCGAAAACAGTCCATGGTTAATCGAATTAACTGCTCTGATGGACGATTTTGTCGACGATAAAATGGACGTAGTGCGCGATACGTTTTCCGCACAGAACCATTATTTTCGAAATAAAATTGCACTTGTTTGCAAGAGTTGTTCAGGCGTGAGTCTATTCATGATGAATTGCCAAACCAAACTGAGAATAAATCACTTGACAGCTGTTAAATCGGTCGCCATCTTGAAAAGTAATGCCAACTTAAAGTTCTATACCTCTATAAAAAACACCCTTTACATACATAATTGGTCATTACAACCTAGATTACAACCTAGCTTCTCATACCACTTTTGTTGTGTGTGTTAATTCTATACGTTAGTGGCGGGACCTACAGTTTAAAGTCATCTCTGAGCGACTGATTTTTCAATGGAGCGTTTGCCATAAATCTGCTGAAAAGAACTCGTCGAAAAAATATTTTTCATATGTACTGCGTTTTGTTGGAGATGTCTGACTTAGGATTTGAACCGCGGCCTCACGTCTAATAAGTTAAAACACCACCTACCAGACCGCGGCGACTTCACTACAGCTATGTCAGTTATAATTATTACGTTCATATCACGATCGACCATAGTTCAGTCCGGGTAAAACAGCAAATAATTACAAAAAAGTCACTGTTTGCTGTGAATTTTAGATGTCCTTTGAGAACTACGTTGGTCAGGCTATCACTGACAATGGCGAACACTTTAGGTGGATGATTACCAACTTCGTTTAGCCTGCATAGGTTGAGATGGATAGTCTGTTTTACAAAATCAGCAAGAACGACCATTGACAACATTCCCTGAATGGGCTCCTTAGCAGCATTGGATATTCTGCATGAGCGATATCTCACTGTGGTGTGAATTGCCTACCGAGATCGTGCTACTTGACCCCGTTAGACTTTTTCTTGTGGGGTTTTCTTAAGCAGCAGGTTTATGCGAATAAGCCACAAGTAACAGCTGTCCGTCAACAGTCAACAGTCAACAGAAAACTCATGCCACCAATAAAATTTTTTTCAATATTCACATTTTTGGACATTTGAACGATGCTATATTTCACACAAAATAGCATCAATACGTTTCTCAAACACACTTTATTTAATTAAAATTTAAAGATAGGAAGTGCTTAATGAATGACCCGATTGTAATAAGCAAGCTATGACGGACCCTGAGATATTAAATGGTTTGCTTTCAATGTCACAAAATAGGATTCACGTGGCACAAATATTTTCTCAAGTCTGTTAAGAAAGCCTCACCACTGCTGCAGTGGTTTCATTACAGGACAAGAACGGCATGATAAAAATGATGTCTTCACGATCGATAGCTATGGCTCGTCAAGGTATTTGAGGAACCATCTGACTTAGTACTCTGGTAGTATTAGGGATTTTGCTTAAGAAATCCAAGTTTTTCTAGCAGCTCTGGGTGTTTGCGTGCAACTGATGACTTACAACTTAAGACTGATGGCTTAGAGACGATAAGTGGAACTGATTATCTATCAATTTGTGTACGAATGATTCGGCTGCTTATGTATCCCAAACTTAACCATAAACTTATGTAAACGTGACTATGATTAGCTGGGTAGGTAGCATTTGATCTGCTTAAGAGATAAAATATTTTCCATTTTGGAATATTTTTCATTTAAAAAATACTGGAGTATTATCACGTCTTTTTGAAATGAATTCAAATTTTATTTTGAATGCCATCCGTTGTTTCAAAACTTTGCTGGGTTGGGGAATAAAAAATTTTCGTAAATTTATCAGATGTGCCGGGCTGTGTTTTTATAGTTAGTTTTTGTTTTTTCGTCAGTTTTTTTTTCAAGTTATTTGGAATGTGTAGGATCTACCATGAGTGATGATGATAAAGATATTATTATTGTTGTTGTTGTTGTCGTTGCATTATTTTTTTTTTTTTTTTTGGTAAGAATAGTACGGAGTAGAGCCCTTTTTTCTATACAAACTACAGTGTGGCTGAGTAAGCAATTTGCTTTTATTTTTATAGCCGATGTTTTATGTTTTGTTTTTGTTGGAAGGCATCAACTGAAATTCCTCTCTTGTTATTATAATAACCAGACCAATGCGAAAACGCAAGAGTACACTAACAAGCCTGCATGCAACATTACATTAACAAAAGAAGAACAACAGCAGAACAACAGCAACAATCATAACAAGAGAAAATCGAAAATCTATAAGAGGATATGAAACGGGCGAAAGTATTCATCCTGTCCTCCGGCGTCCGTCGTCTTTAGCACCGATAAACTACCCTCGAGACTTGATGATGCTGATGACGATGCGGTGCCAGTGTGAAAAATAAAAAGAAGGATGCTCTTAAATTACGCCATTATGTCCCGTGTTCGAAAAAAAGGCGGCAAAAACAAATGCCACTATCGTGGCAAATTTTGGAGGGGGTCATTCCACTTTAAGTAAGTTTTGCAATTTTATTTGCAACTTTGTTATGCAATGACCCATATGTTTGCGTGTTTGTGGCACATTATAAATGTTGCATTTTAGCCCATTTTGTTTTGGTGGGTGTATAAAAATTTTTCTTTTTCTGGGTTATTTTAATATCCTTTTTGGTTCGCCATTTTTGTTTATGAAAAACTGCAGCGTAACGCATAACGTTTATTGCAGTAAATTTATCATTTGCAAGCAAAATACTCTGCTAATAAAGAAAAAGGACTCAAAAGATCTTTTGTTTTTAAAGGGAATCTAAAAAAATCGTAAAAAAGGGCCTGTAGAAATGTATTTGTGGTAGAGGTTTTACTGCAAATGGACATGTAATGATAGCATCCAGCCTCTAAGGATGTGGCTGATAAAATAATACAGGATGTTATGAGCAAACTGAAATGACTATACATTGATACTCTTAAGCGATATTAAAGATTCCAAAAGGCTTTTTTTACATACATATATACATAATCGGTTATTACAACCCTTCAGTCAGGATTACGATCTGGCTTCATCACTGAAGTTACGTGTGTTTTCCACTGGTGGTGGTATCTAAAGTCGAAATTCACCTCCGAACTACAGATTTTTGAGAAACGTTCCATGGCAATTTTTATTTACTCTCAGGAAGGCCAGAAATCTATTGAGGGGAAGTCGCCGTTGAAATATTTTCTTCATATTTCGTTTTGCTGGAGATATCTCTGAACTGGGCTTTGAACCATCATCATGATACCTAGTAGACTACGGCGACTTCAAGCTTTTTCTACAACAAATTTAAGATTCAGATCAGGAAAACTAATCACTTCCACTGTTCCTATGTCCCCGTTGTTCCAGTAAGAAGCATTGGGACTCACTAAGGGCTGCTACGATCATCAGCTCGTTTCATATTTTGTTCCTTTTTTTCTGACGTTTCCTTGTATAACTTTCGACTTGAAGTGAGGCTCGATTACAGTTTCTTGCACAGCTGCAACTTTGCCGATTCCATTTTACTGCATTCCTCGTAATGTGGGCTAAAGGTGTCCGCAGGTATAGCCAATCAAATGTCATTTTCACTTTCTTATTTCGCACGCAACTCGTCATTAAACGATCGATTGAAATGGTCTTCGATGAGAAGACGTATGTGGTGAAGGCACCGTTTTATAACACTGGTCCAGCATTAACGTCGGATTGCTGTGAGGTCCATAACTCACAGTCGTAAAGTATAAGAGATATGCGCGAATTTCTTTAATATGCCAAGTATGCAGTCTATTAAGTTCTTCCTAGTGCCTCCGCTTGTTGCACTAATGCCGTCCAAAAAGCAAATATTTTGGTCCTCTTCGATTAGCTGCTGACGTTGTGTGAAATACCGCGTATTTAACATGTTGATTCCCACAGCTTGTTTGTTATTATCCGGAGCACTGACCACATGATACCACGTCTCGAATTCTAAATGAGATTCAAGACATTTATTCCGTGTAAAGAGGTTACAAAAATGATGCAGCGTAACTCGTAATTTTTGCCGATTTGATGATTCAAGATGGAACAGAGCTGTTGATAACAGAAAATTTACGGAATCGATTGGAACAGCCCAGTCTATAACACTGAAATGTCTTTCATGTGGAAATGTAGCCCATAAAGAATGCGGCAAAAGTTATTAGTGAAGCAACTGTCCCCAGACGACATATCATCAAACTTTCCGATAATCAGGCGGCTATCAAAGCAATGAATTCGAACCTGATGAACTCCAAGGCGGTGTTTAGCTGTTACAGATATCTCAATAAAGTAGCAGAACGATATGATGTCCATATGACATTCCAGCGGATGAACTGGTCTAGTGCGACACAACCATCGAACTATTCAATGACTTTGGGAATCCCTCTAAGTACCTGCAAGCTTACAATTGATAAAGCAATCATCGACTCCGTCAACCACAAATTGAGGGCTAGGATTACGTGCATAACGGCGCAAAAATCTGGCCAAAACTGGATGGAGTACGCACGATAAGTCTGCTTAAACTCCAATGAAACACACTCAGTATGGTTGTCGGGGTTATTACGGGGCATTGTATTATGCGCTCGCTTGCAGGCATGATTCACTTTGATCTTAGATAGCGCGTATTTCTTCAGAAGTTGTTAAGATGAGGAGGAAGAAGATACTGTTCTTTACCTACTGGCTACCTGTCATGCACTATGTCGGAGGATCTGGGGGGGAACTGTCAGGCATTAACATTGGCGGTCTGAGTTGCTTTATCAGAACCTCCTAGAGGTTCCGGGACTACGGGATAACGGAAAACTCTGATATCACAGTGGGCTCTTTGTGGCCTAAATGTGTTCATCCAATTTCCTTGTGTGGACAGCCACGTCTACCTACCTAAATACCTACCAGAACTCACATTAGGATCTGCAGCTACGGAGTTGTTAAGTTTTGCCTGAATATCATAAAATCCATAAGAAACCAGGCAGATGTCGCCGATATACTTGATATCTTTGATAGGGCTGTTTAAGCCCTTAACAAATCTGTTTAGAATCTCAGTTTTCATCAGCTGAAACATGCCTCAACATCCTTGCTTGCAACTGGAAACAATTCCTCTCCCTACGAGCAACACTGTAAAGTGTTGTCGTATATCCGTAGCAAGAACTTAAAGTGCATTTCAGTGTTCAACTATTGTCAACACGTATTGGTGTTTGTTGTTAAAGTATACCAACACCAACAAACAAACACATCCTAAAGGACATTCAGTTGTAGAAACATTTTTAAAAATAAACACTAACAGACTAACACTAATACAGGTAACCTTTAGTGTGTCTCTGTGTGTGTGTTTAATACTTAAGAGAGAAAAAACAACAACTTAATGTGCTGACAAACATTAACTGACATTCATTCATTAAATTATGCTTACATCGTATCGTATATGTGTGTGTGTGCATGTACTCTTATGTCTGTACTAATAATTATCCTTAAATGAAAATGAGTGTTTAAGACTGCGTGTATATGTGTAGCTGCTCGCAAACTGCATGTAGATGGATTTGATTATTCAGTTGTGTGTGTGTTGGGTATTGAAAATTAAAAATTCTTCTCATGAAGATATTGTCGTTGCTTAAGAAATGTCAAATTTAGCTGTGGAATACGAAAAAAGCAAGTAAAAATTATGATTTGAAGGACATTTACGATATTGAAGAAGCATTTTTTTTAAATTGTGGACTAAAACTGTAGTATAGGACAACAGGGATATTTTTCTTAACAAAATTGATTATGAAACGTAATACAAAAACATTAAATTGCTTCCGCATATGTTCGTATGTGAAGCAAATGTTAATGTTTCTTTTCTAATTCTAATATGCTTCGAAAGCGAATATTCAGGTTTTAGGTCTTCTTATGGACACATAAGTTTTCACATTTTCTGCAGGCTAAAGACATACATACCTAACATACATAATTGGTCATTACAACCCTTCAGTCAGGATTACGACCTAGTTTCTCACACCACTTATGTTGTGTGTGTTAATTTTATACATCAGTGGCGGGACCTACAGTTTAAAGTCAACTACGAACGACAGATTTTTGAGAAACTTTTCATGGCAATTTTATGTACTCTCAGAGTTTTTGCCAGAAATCTGCTGAGAGGAAGTCGCCGAAGAAGTACTTTTTGTATTTTATTTTGATATCTGGCCTGGAGCTCGAACCCTGGCTTTTCGTCTAATAAGCCAACACAGTACCTACTAGACCACGGCGACTTCATGCTAAAGGGCTTTTCATATTCCGATCGCCATCACTGACACCAGGCCTCGGGTTGTTATCCTAGCCAAGATATGATAGACACCTTCAACATCTTAGTTATCCTCCGTTTGGAGAAATATTCCATATTCATCTATAAGTCTTTTGAATTTTGAATTAAGAAATTATTTTTAGGACGGAAAACACAAATTTTTTCGACTACAGATTATTCACTGGTTAATTGTTTTTCATTTTTTACTATTAATATAACCTAAATTTTGTTCCAATGAATTGAGACTAACTGGGGAACTGACCATGGTAGCCTCATGTAGAAATCATTTTAGGAGTACAAAGTATGACGCGTAATATGCAGGAGACTTTCTGTAAAATTTTTATGTTATAACCCAAGAATAATGCATTATATACGTAGTCTGGTAGATAGTGTGTTGACTTATTAGACATAAGGCAACGGTTCAAACCCCAGGTCAGACACCAAAACGAAAATATGAAAATATTTCTTCGGCCACTTCCTCTCAGCAGATTTCTGGCAAAAACTCTGACAGAAAATAAAATTTCCGCCACTCATGTACGATATTGCCGCAAATAACATAAGTGCTGTGAGAAGAAGGTCGTAATCCTGACTGAGGGGTTATAATGACCAATTATGTGTATATGTGTATATCACGATAGTAAGGATCACTGCAATCGATGAAGCTATAGTATGGGCTGGTAGAACAAACGTGATAAAAGCATATTTGACATGTGTTTACTTGTGTATAACTGGAGAATATAAAAAAGATTATCTACAGATGTTAGAAGCTATGTGACCAGCAGATGATGGCTATTGTATAACATAGACAAGACACAGGTCGAACACAAGGTTTTTTAAATTTTATCATTATAGTTTTCTTCTTGTTTGTTCCTTGCACAATACTAGAAAACTTTATGACTATAGAGAATACGTTGCAACTGTCCTGACGAATAAGAATGAATTTAAGAATGTACAGCACTGTAGATGGGTCAAAGCCGCCTGGAATAGAGTATTGGAGCCCATGGGCGATTCGTGAGAAGACTTTAGATGGCTGTCAAGCCGCCATATGAGCATTTAGCATCAATGAGTTTGACTCAAAATGTATAATGTTTTCCAACAGGGGCTGTTGATAACGCTCATCTCGCTAATGCTTGTCATTTATTCCTCTCCGTTTTACCAAATCTCTTTAGCCAACCATAGACAACAAAGTCTGTTCATTGAATGGCTTCCGGTGTAGTTGGCAAATGATCCTAATTTTCATCGAAACATCATCTGAAACGATTAAGCCTATTTCTGAAAGAAAGGGTACGTAAGCAAATAAAATTTTCGAATTTGGGGCGACGGCAATCCAAATGAGATCTAAGAGCATCCAATACACTCCGAAAATGTCACTGATTTGTGTGGATTTTTTGCTTACGGTGTTATCGCTCCATATTTCTTTGTGAACGACGTGACTAGGCCATCACTGTCAACAGCGAGCAATGTAGGTCAACGATTACGATCTACTTTTGTCTTCAATTAATTGCTCTGGACACCAAAGACTTGTGGTTTTAATATGATGGCAATAAGTGCCACACAGCTCGTGCCACATTGGTTATGCTGATGAGAGATTTGAGAACGTGGTAATCTCATATGTAAGTGATATAAATTGGAGATCATGCGATTTGCTCTCTTTGGACTTTTTCTTGTGGGGTTTTCTTAAGTCACAGGTGTATGCCAATAATCCATAAACCACAGCGTCCTTCAACCAATGTGTGTGAAAATAGATTTTAAAATATATCTCCCCAGACGCAAACCAAGTCAGTTAACAGAGATTAACTATAAGACTTATTTTATCAACTTTTGCTTTTTTAATTTATTTTATCCAGGAATTTAAATCAATTTTCCTGTTTTTCTTTCCCAGCCTTAAATTAATTGTTTAACAGAGTTCTGTTCGTAACATAACAGAGCTCTGTTAACTGACTTGGTTTGCGTCTGGGGAGACATACTAAATCTATCTTCACACACATCTAAAACCAACATAATGCATGCCATCGAAAATTGGACATTTCGGAGAGGAGAACAATTAAACGATGTTATATGGCTCACGTAACGGTATCAATAGGTCCTTCGAACGAATAAAGAATGTCGATTTTCTATTTCTAACGGAATGTGGTTTGAGTTTTTGCTAAATTTATTCCAGTCTTATGGAACCGATTGTTTCTTGTATGATTTTGTTTCTAGGCCTTGATTGTGTTCTGCAATCTAAGTCGATTAGCCATTTAATGAATTGATTTAATAATTTACACCACCCCTCCCTTAATTAACTGCCATAAATTATGCTCAGTTATTATATTAAAAAAAAACAAACAAACAAAAAATACAACTTTAACCTGAATAGATTTCGTTGGAATCATTTATTATAAACAGTATGGGTGAAAGAAAAAAATATTGAAATGTATCCTGTTTAACATCCTGTTAAGAAAAGGACAAGCAATGCAGAAAGAAAAGTGAAAGAAAAACAATATCATTTAACATCCTGTATGACAAGCGTTAGTTTCTTAAAGAAAAACAATAAAATTTAAAAGGAAAAATGAGCAGAAAAAACAACGAAGACAAAATGAAAAGGAAAAAACGATTTTAAAAGTCATAATAACGTTGACATTAAACACAACAACAACAACGAAGAAAAATATCAACTGGCAAAGCAAACAATGCGAGACATTGTGGAACATACAAACGTATGAAAATACAACAGCATCCTTTTATTTCTTTCGCTTTAACTTTCGTCAGGAATCTGGGTTAACTGTTGCAAAAAGAACAAAAAAAAAACAATTTTTTGTTCTTTTTCTTCTTCTTATTTATGCTACAGCTCTTTATTTTATTAAAAAAAAAGAAAGAAATAAAATAAAATGAAATAAAATAAAAAAAGAAGGAAAACATTAAAATGTAAAGTAAAGTATACATACATACATACGTACATACAACGTACATGCCACTAGTTATTTATATACATACATAAATATTGTAATATATAGCTGTAGTTATGAATAAAACAGTTATTATGTATGATAGTGTATATACAAACATATATAATAAGTAAATATATGTACATAACACATTAGAAACATACAGCTGATGACGACAATAACAATGCTTACGTTAATGTTGGCGACGATGAGAACATCAGTTGCATTAGCAGAAATTTAAACTGAAACTTTAAATAAAAATGAAATCAACACTTATATTCATATACATACATACATACACACTCCGACACACATACATACATATATTTACAGGAGAAAAAACAAAAAAAAAGGAAATAAAATTTCAATGGCAAACTTCCGGTTAACTTTTCCCATATAAAAGAAGAGAAAAAAAACTGGGAAAACTTAAAAAAAGAAAAAAACACCAGCATCCAAAGGAATAACAAACGTTATGTACGTATAGCAATATAATGCAACGTATTGTTGTAAAGTATTTTCTTTGTTTTTGTCTTTTTTTTGCAACTAAATGTTAAGAGGTTAACTATTCATATACATATTATATGGTACATGTAAACTACATGTACATACTTAATATATACCACAGTATATAGATACGTACATATGTACATACTTTTATTTCCATTATCCGCAACATAACATACATATTTATAAACTTTTGTATTTAAACCCAGTATATGAGATTTTTTCATGTGATTTACATGCTGCTTAGCAATATTGTCAAATCAATTTCTGTATAAAAATGTTTGCTGGGTTAATCTATTAATTAAGCTCATTAGATAATTTGAAACTTTAAAAAAAATTTAATTTTTTTGTTTTGTTTGTAAAAATCTTTTAACACGTTGACGTAAATGACGTCTATAGACGTCATGTATGAGTGCACGTAAATGCAAACGACGTCTATAACCGTCGAAAAAATTTAGAGTTATAAAACAAAAATTTAGTTGTAATTCAGTTTGATTTAGATTTCTACCAATTCACTCAATAATATTCTAAAAGGAAAATATTATACTTATATTTCTTCATTTATTTTTAGATTCATGATTTTGTTGCTATAAGAATGCATGTAGATTTTAACGACGTGTATAGCCGTCAATACATTTTTCATTATGTTTAGCGTCTCTTTCAGTCTGACTTAATTTGAATCAATGTTTGTTTTTGGTTTTATTGGGAATTATAACTGTTTTTTATCAATGATATGTTCAGTTTTTATATACTTTGCTTTAAATAATTTTCAAAAAGCATATTCGCCTGAAAAGAACATTTCGCTTGATGAATTTATGTTAATATTTAGAGGCCGATTAAATTTTCAGTAATATATAAAAGGAAAAAAGCCAAATATGGAATTAAATTATATGAATTGACCACTAGTGATGGCTACCTTTAAAATTTGGAAATATACCAAGGAAAACAAGAATTAGCAAACACGTCATCGAAAACAAACAGCCTTGTTTTACGATTAATGGAACCCTATTTGAATAAAGGACATAACTTATATATGGATACTTTTTACAATAGTGTTGAACTATATAAGCAGATATTGCTTCTTAAAACTCATTCAACAGGAACTCTTCGTGCTAATAGGAAAGGTAACCCCAAAGTTGTTATGTCCAGAAAATTAGAAAAAGGTGAGCATATTTGGCGCAGACTGGGTCAGATTTATGTGTCTAAATGGAGAGATAAGCGTGAAGTAGTCTCTATAACTACACATCATCATCCAACTATGATTGCTACTACAAATAAACATAAAAAAATCAAAATGAAGCCAAATCACATAGCGGATTACAATTCAAATATGTTAAGAATAGATAGATGCGATCAGATGATCTCATATTATTCTTCATCAAGAAAGAGCATTCGTTGGTACAAAAAAGTAATTTTCCATGTATTAGATCTAACATTATATTGAGAAGATTCCTACACCGGAATTCTTCATATCGCCGCTGCAGAAATTGCACAAAACATCAATTTCGAAAAGAAACAAAATATAGATGTAAAACGTGACCTGAAAAGCCAGCTCTATGTCCCGAATGCTTTGAGCTGTACCACTTATTTTGTTGTTAGTACATTCATATGTGAATAATATTCGATTTTTTACTTTATTTAAGCTTTATAAAATGAATTTTTTTATTTTTGTTATGAATTTTGTGTAAAAATGAATTTAAGTTAATAAAAGTTAATATAAATCATGATTTTCTAAATTACTTTCAAAAAATATCTTTCGGTACCGGGACGTCTAATGCCGTCATTTGCACATCAATAGAACTAATATTATGAAAAGCAAATGACGGCTATAGACGTCCACCTTTACTTTAAAAAATTGTATACAAAAAACTATAATTTTAATCTTTAAGTATTAAATCTCCATCAAACTCGCCAAGATTTAAATAACTAAACAAAAAAAACGAAGTGTGTTTCTGAGTGCCTTCGTCAATTTCGTGGTGAGCGTCAACGTGTTAAACAAAATTATTTTGCTCCCCAAATCGTTGAAAAAGAAAACACATGAAAATGTTGCAAATTTATTGAAGCCCATATTTTAATGGCACAATTTCGTTTACGTTAAACAACAAAAAAACACTGGCTTGCAAGATGACATTAAATTTCCAAAGAAGGTAGAGGTGAAGACATTTCTTTACTTCTTTGTGAATGAAATATTTGAAGATATAAGCGGCTACAACGGAATGCAAACATTCTTTAACAAAAACCTCGTATACCGGCAATTCTTTAAAATTATAGGCTCCTGACAAAATTATTTGAGGCAGGCATTGACTGCCAAAACATAATGGGCATTATGTGGCCGATGTGTTTACATCCAAATCTTTACCTACCTACCTACCTACCTACCATTGACTGCCAACGACATGCCGATGATATAGTCTTGATGGCTAAAGTTACACTTGAAGAGACTCTCTGCGATATCATTCAGAGACCTTGAGATTGTATCTCGTTAGTGCATGTTAGTGGGACTGAGAATAAACCCGATCAAGACCTCAATAGTACCATTAACAAGAATTTTGAAACTTCCTAAACGGAAGTATGTGCATTGGACTCCTGGGTAAGATAATATCACACAAAATGGAGGTCAAATATCTTAGAATAACACTGAATAGTAAATAGAGCAGGCATCATTTACGAAGCATATCAGGAAAGGGCAAAAATCCCACGATGGTATTCAGAATGTTTATAGGGAAGGTCCGGGAATGTTTGAATGGTAAACATCCATCACCGTAGTCTAGTAGGTAGTGTATTAGCTTATTAGACATGAGACCTCGGTTCAAACCAAAGATCAAACATCTGGAACAGAACAAAATATGAAACAATATTTCTTGAGCGACTTTCTCTCAGCAGATTTCTGGCAAAAACTGCGAAGAGTAAGTAAAATTGTCATGAAAAGTTTATCAAAAATCTGTCGCTCGGAGTCGACTTTAAACAGTAGTGGTGTGAGAAGCTAGGTCGTCATACTGTCTGAAGGGTTGTAATTAACAATTATATTAGTAGATCGACATGGAGGGTACCTGTAGAGAGCATATTACGAAAGGCAAAACATGCACTAGAGATGCAATCCAGAAATTAAGCATTGGATGTTTACCATGTTGATCAAACCAATAGTAACTTAAAATACAATTGTCTGAGCAGATAAAACAAATCTGGAAATAGCTCAAATGGAGTGCGACAAGATACAGAGACTAGTGGTTGCTGACACAACAAAGGTAATGCGAAACAGTTCTACAACGACGGTCTTTGTTAGATTTAAGTGCCCTAAACATGGTAGTAAAGACCAAAGCTTAGGACATACTCTCCTAGTTTCATGGCGGATAAATCTCAAATGAAACTCATTAGGGGATCTCGGGACCTAAGGAGTCGATTGGCTGACTGCTCCCTCCTTAAGTGTCCTCTGGATGGAATCAGTGGAGTCTATGATTTTGGGAAATGCAAGACAAGAAACAAAACAAGAACAGATCTTCGCAAAAAAGCAGGAGTTCTTCGTCTGGGAATAAAAAATTTTGAGCCCATGGAGAAACTCACTGGTATCTGCCATGCATGGGTCTATGCCATCGAAAGATGTGCTCAATTCAATTTGTATTGGAAGTACAAATGACACGCCATAGCAATGCCAAATCGCCATTTGAATACTCCGCTCTTATGACGTTAAATCGGAAAGTGGAATCGGCTAGGTAGGGAATATAGGTTACCTTAGGCTGGGCTTATCTTAAAGTGAAGATAAAAATCTAGAGGGTTTAAGGCAATCGAAACTTTTCTTAGGAAATTACAATAAAAGGATATCTAAGTCATGCATTTGATTCTCCAGGAATTACGTTGGTAACCGGATGAAAACTCATATTTTGGCAGAGCACTGTAGACTCAGAGTGCATTTATTTAGAATCGAGCTCAACATGTAGATTCTATGACGATTAGAAGGAATCATCGGAACATATTCTTATAACTTGTGAGGCAATAATGCATCCCAGAGTGAAATACCTGGCTGCAGATGAGATGCTATGCAGGGATATGTTGATATAATGATGTTGGACATAACGATTAAACATTAGAGAGCACAAATTTGTGTGTCAGCTTTAGCATACAATGCTTCCAACATATGTGAGACAGTGTCTTTAAATGATCTTAATGGTGAATACGTTTTGATTTGATTTATGGACTCAAAGTGTTGTTATTTACCACAACTTGCAACGGCTAGTTCTGACATATGCCTTAGATGTAAGGGGTAAGATCTGTTAAAATGTGGATGATATTGTATAATTCAACTCATTTGTGGTTGTAATGTTGTGAAATGTTTGTTTTTTTATATGGCGTCTTCCACAAACAGAAAGGCGATATGACGTAGACTGTCCAGATTACAATCTAGATCCCTGATTATTGCTGTATAAAGATTACAAATTATTGAACCAAATAGCTTCCCATTTCATAACAAATCAAAATTACAGTTCATGTGTTTCCATTTCAGTTGTTTTGTTTTGTTTTTTTATTGAAAAAATTGACAGCAGAATAGCACCACTCATCCTGCCAAAACATTTGATATGTGGAAGAGGGTTTTTGCTCAGTTGAATTAAAAAGAAAATTGGTTTTCCATCACAAGGAAAATCAACATGCCAGAATATCAATTATTTTCCACTTAAAGTGTACGCCATTAATATTTCATGTTTAACTTTGTGCTGCAGAAAAACAATACGAAATTGATTTCGTACCATTAAACCCTTGATTTTCATATGCCTCATGCTTGTAATTTTCAACGATTAGCTATGAAACACTGGGGAAAAAAAACTATTGAAATAATAAATAAAAAAAATTATCAAACAAATTATAGCAGAAAAGCCAGCAGAAGGGGGGGGGGCAGTAAGATATACTCCGCCCCAAAAGTAATCAAATGACGATTGGCATTAAAATTCAAATCGAAACGTTTAAAGCGGATAGCAAATGTCTGCCAAATTGGAAAAAAAATGGAAAAAATTACGTTTTGCAATTATACAATTACATACTTAAATTGATAACAACAACAACAACAACAACACTCCCTCAAAGGACTTCTTTTGAATTTCGAAAGATGACTTCAGCTATTATCGTATTCCTTTGCTGTGGCCATTCATAGAAGCCTGGGTGGTGGTAAGAGAGAAAGAGTTTTGTTTTGGTAAAAACATGCCAATTTTCTAGAAAAATAATAAAAAAAAATAGAAACTAAATAATTCAAAACTATTGTAAATAATATTATTAAGCCAACAAAATTAAGGGGGACACAATGTATGCAAAAGAAAAAAAAACGATATAAAAAAGGAAGATATGGTAATTCAGTTGAATAGTTTTAAGCACTTATTACCCTTAAAGTCATCATATATTTTTTTGGGTGCAACCCAAAATAATTGCAATTCATTTGTTCCTTGTATTATGTAGTACAACTGCAAGAAAGTCGCATTTATTTGTTCGAATGGTTTGGCACCAACTGGAAAGTTTATAAATTTAAACAAAATCTAGGCACTTATCTGGTTGCTTATCTTCTGAATTGTTCTGAATTTTGATATCATTCGTTTTAGTGAGACTTTACAGAGGTAACCGAGCCATATTTATCGTAAAGTTTTTAGGACGAAAATCAGTTGCAAGGAACGATAAGTAAGCAGATGCAGTCTCATATTTCTACAATTCCAAACGATATTTTGGTTCTCAAAAACATACAGAGTAAGAAATCCTCTTAAAAGCTTTCCCATTACGATAATTTCCTTTGAAGCAATCGGCATCATTATTGGTATCATTCTTCTGAGCTTAATGGAGCGTGTTGTTCCATTTTCAACAACACCAGCGTAGCCGAAATTGTTTATAAATCTTCGGGACAAGCGTATCAAAGACGAAAAAAAAATGAAAAATACTATCAGCTGTAGGTATCCAACTATATGGCCGTAGCCTAAGAGACTTATTAGACTTGTGCCCACAGATCGAATCCCATGTAAGGCATCTCCAGCAAAATGAAATATGAAAAAATATTTCTTCGGCGACATCCTCTCAGCAGATTTCGGACAAAAACTCACTGAGTTTCTCACAAATCTGTCGTTAGGAGTTGCTTTAAACTATAGGTTCCACTACTCATCTATAAAATTAGTACCCACAAGATGGGTGGTGAGAGACGCTAGGTCGTGATTGGTATAGGTATCCAAGAAGGTTCTCAAATTTTTGGTAGTTTATATACGATGAATAATAATAGTAAAGTGAATACAGCGACCAGCTTTGGGAATGTCGCTGTTAAACTTGTATCCCCTTGCATCGTCCCCGAACTTCTAATTATTTTTTCCTTTGGAGAAGCTACGGTTCTTGAATAACAGAAGCATGCTACGTCACCCTCCAACAAACTACGCCATCTTTAAAAATGTCCTGGGTTCTAGTACAATGGATTTAGAGGTGAAGAATTTTGTTATTGAGTCTCTATCTCTTCCGAAAAGGCGATGCAACCTGAACTTTTCTAGGAATGAAAATCACGAATTATGCACTGGGCGTATACCATGATGGACAGACTAGTAGAGATCTATAAGGCATTTAAATAGGCAGACGGAACGAATCTGAAAACAGCTCATAGGAGGCTGCAAGGAGAGGAGCTTCCACACTGTTAATGGGGCCAGAACATTTTCGTGGTGTGGGGGAGAATGTTTAAAAAGGGATGCTCCACAAAAGAGAAGATAAAAAAGGCAAAAACTATTCTGAAACCAAATGGAATTGAGGCAATCGAAGCCTTTGTTGGAAAATTATAAAAAGAGGAGTTTTGATTCATGCATCAAACTATCAAGAAATAACCTGAGCTTATTAAGACGCCTTTTGAAAGGCCACTGCAGACTCAAAGTACAATTATCTAGAACTGGTGTTGACACCGAGTATCATCCTGAAGTTTCTCGGGTCAATAGGCTTAGGGGACACATTATGGGGATACTCTATAAAACGTGAGGTACTACAATAGATCAGATGGTCGCAGTACTAAGACGCCTCTTCACGACGACAATGATGAGGATGATGATAATGATGTATATATATAGGATCTTCACCTAAACATTAATTAATTTCTTGAAAGAGATCATAAATGAAGAACTCTATGCCTCTTGAGATTTGATTTTAATTTCGACTTCAAAGTCAGGAACATTATTGTGGAATGAATGAATAAGTTATCCAAAAAAATTTTAAAAAATTGTTTTAAATTTTCTAATGTATTACGGTAATCAATTCATTTACAAAAACAAAAATTAAATGAGTCCCCACTCTTTCAAGAACTAGGTTTTTAATAAATTCTAGAATTTCTTTATTTTATTCTGAACTTTCTCAACCAAATTTAGGAACACATCTGTGCTCTCATTGATACTAGTCTTTAATACACTTGATATACATATGTCTTCAGAATGTCAAATACCGCTTTTTATATTCGTTTTGGCCTACTGTTATCGTTTGTTTTCAAATGTAATTATTCTAAGAGTGCAATTGTAGTTGTAGTAAATGAAATGTACAAACATATTTATTGTTAAACTGAGTGCAATGAAAATAATAACAAAATAACTGTCAATTTGTAAAAGATATAAAATTATTTCAATAGAATGTGGCAAATTACATATTCTTGCCACATGCATCCTCAATTCAATTGCATTAAAACGGAACACACACATACACACACACTCTCCTACAACTTATATTATAAACATTTCAATACGAACTTCTCAACCAACCTACGGACAGACAATGCATATTAGAAATTGCATTTAAAAATAAAATTAAACTCTGGGGGATATTTTCTTTCGTGTAATTGCACCCGTATTTAGAAAGTCTTCTTATAAAATATTCAGAAATTGCCTTCATTTTCTTTTTTTGTTGTGTTTCTTGGATTGAAGAATTAATAATGATTTCTGGAAAAAAAATACGTGGAGGTAAGGTTAGCCAAACGAAATAGCTCTTAAGCTGAATGTCTTTTTACTTATTTTTGCTCGGATCTGGCAACACATTCTTCTATCCTGAGGATGCCAACTTACAGCAGTGCTTGCTATAGCATAGTGTATCTACCCAACACTTACATACATATGTATACTTAGTGGTTTTTCTTTAATTTCTCATTATTCGCCTCTAGGGCAGTTAAGAGGAAGGCCAGAACAAATGTTTCTAATACAGTGACCCTCTCTTACCAGAATGCTGTCAAGAACAATGCTTAATAGCTTAGGCGTCTGCTTCAACAAGTGATTCTCTACTAGCGAGCTGCAGTTGTACTCTGTTAGGTTTATTCCTTTTACTCGTTGCTTTTCAAGGAACTTAGGGGCTATCTGCTCTATCTTGTTATTAATTCGTAGTCTTGTTTCAGATTCGATTTTTTCTAATTTCAACGTAATTATTCTACTAAACCTAGGATAATAACAAGTTCCTCTGGCGTTTTGAAAAGAACACTCTCCATAAGCATTTATTGGGCACAGTTGTATTAAACATTTTGCTGCTTGTGTTCTACTCTTTCTCTTTCAATAGGTCCTTAATAAGCAGCTTCGTTCGAAGCCTCATTATAGACTTCGAGGCAGCGGCCTATACATACGAGTTATGATCCATTTTCAGTCGGATATAGGGTTTATAAGCGCTTCCTCTCCTTAAACTCAAATAAAAGAAAGTTTGCTTGAAATATTTTCGAAATTTTTTATTCGTTTGAAAGATTTATTGATGCCATTATGTGAGGAATATAATGTTGTTGGGTGGTGTATATCCTACATGTCTAATTTTCCCTGACTCCATGAGCTATATTGGGTTTGATGACCGCTGTAGTTTGTGGCTTAATCGTATATACCTGCTACTTAAGAAAATCCCATAAGAAGAAGTCTAACGCTATCAAAACGTACCATCCCGGTGGCCAGTTCACCTTTACGTGAATTAGCATGACATTAAATTGGTCGTGCATAATATTCAATGTGGCATGAGCTATGTGGCACGTAGTGCCGTGTTTTTGAAATACAATTTCGTTGATGTACAAATAATTCAATTCAGACTAAAAGAAGCTAATAATAATCGATTTATAGTACTCGCCATTGTTAGTGCTGGCCAGGTCAATGTCGCCCCCAAAGAAACATAGGATATTCCTATGAATTCGTTATTGTTATCCTCTTTGGGAAGAGGACCGTAGTACGAATAGTTATATGGTTTCCTTCAGAGCGCTATTACATCTGAGTGCTGACAAGGAAGTCGCCCGAGATCAATTGTTAAAGGCTTTCTCAAAGACTACCCACCCTTTCTGGACACTGCCTTGTTAGAATACTTTTTTCATTTACGTTCAAAATGTTGGTCAATTTTTATGAAAAGTTTTAATTAAAAATGTTAGAAATCAATTTTAGTAGACAGAGAAAATATTCAGTAGGCCCCAATTCCTCTTCGCAATAATATTTTTCATGGAAGTGTTTTTGAAATATTTTCAACCTTTGGGTGTATACGAGTGCTATCAGATATCAACATTGATTATTGGATAGCCGCCGTATATACGTATATAAAGCGCAAGATTATGTCTGAGCTCTAGAAGTGGCTTCATTTTCATTTCTTCTTAACGTGGTCTTAGATGTGGTTTACTCACTTTCTAAGGGTCTAATGGCTGCTTTACAGTCAGTAAATATGCAAATATTGCTAATCAGCGTAAGAGAGAGAGAGAGAGAGAGAGAGCAAGAGAGGAAGGAAATAGCCTTAAAAGATGTAAGCTCCACATTTTTTTTAAATCTTGAGCAATCTCTTCTCCAATCAAACACTTGCAGATGAGTTCAACAATAATGCCACTAAAGTCCAATGTTTTTATGTTTCACACTGCCATTAACAATGAAACTCTAAATGAACCCAGTATATATCAAAATATATTGATGCATTAAGAATTAAACCATCCCGTATTAAGAATTAAACCATACCGTTCTGACCCAGGTCAAACATTAAAAGAAAATAAAAAAAATATTTCTTTGGCGACGATAAAATTGCCATGAAAAGTTTCTCAAGAACCTGTCGTTCGGAGTCGACTTTGAACAACATGATTGGTGTGAGAAGCTGGGCCGTAATCCTGACTAAAGGGTTAGGTTAGGTTAGGTTAGAGGACGTGTACTTGTCAATTAAGACAAGTACAGTACCCGGAGGACGAATTGACCCATTGTACAACGTCCTAGTTTCTCACACCACTTATGTTGTCCGTGTTAATTTTATACATGAGTGGCGGGACCTACAGTTTAAAGTCGACTCCGAGCGACAGATTTTTGAGTTGTAATGGCCAATTACATATGTATGTATGTATGTATGTCTACCGTTCTGAAGTGATAACATTCTCATGAACAAATGCAAGTTTTATATTTTTTCACTGCTGCAATTCTTAATAAATCCTTAGAGAAAGATAAACATGGATCGTATTAATTTTGAGTCTACTGTTTACGACATAAGAACATATTCTAATTTCGATTTGTGGTCGATCGCATAATGACTTACAAAAAGAATTTCGTTTTTATCCGATATATTCGCAGAGGAAACTATCTGCTGTATTTTTCTATCGCTTACATTATAAATAGATTCTAGTAGAATGTCTAATAAACACTAGCCTTTTTCACATAAATTATTTTCCTAGTACCTGTAAGAACCATAAGACTGCTGTACGAAAGCATATCCTTTTTTATATCGGTTCGAGAAGCTGTTGGTTTTTAGGTCCACTAATTAAACTTTCACAGCTACACAGCTCGCAATTGGTATATTGCAGTAGGTTCTGGAATAATAGGTATGCAAGATGTAGATACTTAGAAACTATGTTCCCTAGTAGTCTAGTGGAAAAAGTGCGAATCTATTGGTGTGAGGGTAGTTGGTTCGACCTACGAACACAAGCTCTACGTTACTTAGCTGGTAATATCTATAATACAATTTGTAATTGTATTCTATTTAATAATTAAATGATAGTTGCCTAGCAAACTATTATGCGTACTGTACTGAAAATAATGTTAAAGAAACTTGCTCATTGAGTTCTACTCTATCCCAAGAGGCCTTTCTTTATAGTGTTCGTTATTGATGTTATCCTAGGGGTCAAGGGACTTACCAGTGGAATAATTTTACAATTCAAAATAATTAAAATCAACGACTATACTCGACGTAAACAGTTAAATGGTTAAGTATTACATTAACCGTTTGACTGCTAAGCGATTCTGGTGAGAACGTTCGAAAACTGCTCGAAAACTACAATTAATTATTGTAATAAAAAAATCTACCAAATTCTAATAACCTATGTATAAAGAGAAGACCCTATATCTCGTCTTTTAATTTTATTTTTGCTTTTTGACTAAATTTTTACACTGAAATTCGCAGCGCAAATGCGATTTTCGTAACAAATGAACGCAGCGCTTATGCGCCGCGTAGCAGTCAAACGGTTAAGTTTAGTGTATAGTTGCTAATGTCCCACAAATATTGCATATATTTGACCCCAAGAAGTCGTCGTTGTGTAGTAGGTAGTGTGTTGGCTTATTAGAAGTCCGACCTCTTTTCAAACCCCAGGTCAGACATATCCAGCAGAACGAAACATAAAAAAATTTTTCTGCAACTTCCTCTCAGCAGATTTCTGGCATAAACTCTGAGATTAAATCAAATTGTCATGATAAAGTTTCTCTAAAATCTGTCTAACTTTAAACTGTAGGTCTCATGTATAAAATTAACACACACAATATGGGTGGTGTGAGAAGCTAGGTTGTCATCCTGACTGGAGGGCTGTAATGACCAAGTTATGTATGTGTTCGATTCCAAAACGCATGATGGATTCAGCATTTTAACCATTACACCACAACGTTCTTAAGTGGCATGCATAGATCAACATTCAATATCAATAATGTTTAAAGCCTAGAACAGAAAAACATTCAGATTTTGAAGACCTTTAGGCTGCAGGCTGATTGTAGTGGTAGTAATGCCTGTTTAATGGCCGAATTTTAAAGTAAGCGAACATTGTGGAACTGTTAAAATAGAAAAACTCATGAACCCTAATGACAACAATTATGAATTTCTTTAGACACGATTGTAGACTACAAGAGTAATCGGGTATTCGCGACAAAATATTAGAAAACAAAAATTTTATTTGAAATATTTTAGTCTTCCTTAACAAAGGAATTCAAAAAATAATTTCGTAATTGAATATCGTGCACCATATGAATTTTATTTTTAATGGACGATTATCACTGGCATTCACTGTATGTATTGATTTTAAAAAATGCATGTGGAACATATTATTTTATTATTCTGAAATTGTAGTTAAAAATTTTTGAGGAAATTTAAAAAATTTTTTTTTAAATATCACTAACGCTCCGTAATTTCACCGCCGGTAAATCAGAGCCGGTTTCGAAATGCATTTCCATTTTCCGTCGGTAAAAAATTTTCTTAACGCTGAGACTTAACGAAAATCTATACGAAAAACAAGAGGAAGCATTGAAAACAAAAAAATAGAAAAAATGTAGAAGAAAAACACCGGCATAAGCTTATTGCAACAAAAACAGACAATTTCCCAAGAAAAAAATGCTCATTAAATCCGTAAAGCAGAGCAAGAAAATAAATGGAGAACAAAGGAGAAAAACAAACAAACAAAAAACATGAAGAAAAAAAATCGAAAATGCAGAGACTGTACAACAGGCTGCATGATAAAATGAATTTCCACAGAGAATTTCAATTTGTTTCTCAGCATGTTGCAGAAACTTTTCAGCGGCAAACAGACATTTTTCAAATGAGACAAGGTTTTAAGAGAAATTGTTGCAACAGACGGCAGGCAGCTTTTCAGTTGAACAGCGCAACAGAAAGTTTTCAAAGCTTTTAACTGCGAAAGAGCATTGGTGTTGTGTTAACAAAGCAAAAGCTGTAGAGCTTTAATTGCAGCGCTGCACTCTTCAGAGCTTTATAGTTTAGGGAGTCATTCACAGCAAGCAGCATTTGTAAGGTGCAAGAAGGCATTCATTGTTGCAACAATAAATTTAAAATTTTTTTCTTGTTGGCCCCCCAAAAGCTATTGAGTGTTAAGGCCACGCCTACAATTGTGCAGAACACCCACGCAGCTTTTGTTTAAGCTTAATTTCCGATTGGCTATTTTGAGTTAAAACTCTTCAATACTTGGACGTACTGTCTGGTCTCTATATATGCCTAGGGTTAGATAGATAGGTGGATAGGGAATGTGTAGGCAAATTGGCATGGATGGAGATGTAAAAATTTGAGTCATTTTTGAAATGCGTTGGTGTCATGTTTGTTGTTTCAGTGAAAGAACGAACGTACCAAAAAAAGGCCGAAAAATACAAGGCATAGGGGGGCTTTGGCAGGGCTAGGCAAGGAAACTTATCCATCCTTAGTGGACTGCAACGCAGCAAAAATTCGTTTGTTTTTTTCTGATTTTTTGTTTTTGTTATTGCCATAATGCTTCTTTATGCTGTTACTTTTGGACAAAAAAAAACAACAACAGAAAGAAAGAAATAAAGAACGCAGTCGACCTTTGTAAACTGTGTGCATAGTTTTCTTTTATTTTTTCGTTGCTATACGTAGAGGCCATTGTGTGTGTGGGGGTGTAACGAAGCACAAAATAGAGCCGAGAGTGCAAAAATAAAAAAAATAAATTCGGGATTATTGATGGCAGCACAAATACATTTATATCCGTCTTTTGAGGAACAAAACAACAGCAACAACAACAAAAAGGATCAAAAAAAAACATACTTACAAATACACACATACTGCATGTGTACACACATAAACAAAATCTAAAGGCAACACCGAAAAAAAACGTGCAACTCATGGAAACCAAGCAAACAAGGATTTTGAAAGGCCTTTCGATGTTTACGTCCATAGCCAGCCAGCCAGCCAGGCAGGCAGGCCATGGCAATAGTAAGGACAAGAGGTTGTAATTCAGTAACAGCCCTGCTTTAAGGGACAGAGGCTAGGCGAGTCTATTTACAGGGAACATAAGGCGGCAATATAATATTTTCAAATAAAATTCAGAAAAAAAACCGAAAAACGAACACAGAAAAACTATAAAGTAAGCCATGATACTGAATCAAAACAACGAGCATAAGGTTAAGAGCAATAGGGAAAGGGGGGGACCTATGTACAATTTTTTTTGTATTATGCACACGTTTATGTACATACGTACATACAAAATATTTTGCAAAGATTGCGTGTGGACAACAACTGGAGTAAAAAACCTAAAAAAAAACAACAACAACAACAAAATAAATGAGAAACTATATTGATGAAGGATATTTAGAGGATTTTTAAAGTTGAAGTAGCAGGCAACAGCATTGGTAATAGAAAAACAACAACAAAAATAAACCGTAATTCGTAGAGTACAGTTACTGCAGCATGTGTACAAATACGCATTAAGGCTAGACCGAACCGAACCGAACAAAATAACGTTAAATTCCATTAGAGATGAGCGCATATCATGCATGTACGAAACCTATCGATGACAAAAAAATAAAACATAAGGGTCTCTAGGTCTCAGAAGGAACTTTAACAGCTAAGGGGACTGGGATCTAGAAGATCCCTTCTATTATACCAAAAACTCCACAAAAAGGAAACAATAGAGGTCATATGGTAGAGGTTAATATAAATTCATAGCACTGAGTGTTGCATTGGCGTACTGGACGATATCTAAACCGGCTTTACGAGGCATATCAGCTATGCGCCCAATAGATCTTCAGATAAAAGAACAGAATAAAATAGTTGTGTTTATGAGCGGTACAGTGAGGGAAAAGAGTGGTGAAACGTTTAAACTAATACCCGAAATAAAAGAGACTGACAAAAGAAAACCATGGCTGCATAAATAATTACAACTGGTCTCAGATCATGGCTTCATCAGAAAGTCATTTAGCAGGCTGAATAAATGTATAGGATCCTCTTTTAAGCGTCGCCTATCTTTAAAGTTGAAAAAGACAGTGTGCGAGATATCATTGCAATTTTTTATTCGTTTGAAAGGCATTTTGATGCCGTTATGCGAAGGATTTCAACACTTGTCTGGGCGCATAAAGAATGTAAAATTTTCCATTTACTCTGGTGCATAAATCCAGCTCAGTATGAACGATGGCGTATGGCTTTGAGGATTGCTTTGGTTAAGACTAAAAGAAAAAGTCTAACGGGGTCAAACCACATGATCTCGATGGGCAGTTCACATCACCTCCAAACGAGATGACCATGATCTCAAATTGTTCGTTCTCATGAGCTGTGTGCCCTGTAGCACCATCATGTTCGTATCACATGTCGTTAGTATTCAGATCATCCAATTCAGGCCAAAGATGTTGGTAATCATCGATCTATAGTGCTCGGGGTTGAATGTGATGGGCTGGCCAATGTCTTTCTCAAAGAAATAAGGACAAAACCAAAAATAAAAAAAATATCAAACAGTGACTTTTTCGAGATGCATTGGATGCTCTTGGATCTCATGTGGCTTGGTATCGTTCCAAACTCGAAAATTTTATTTGTTCATTCATCCCGGATCAATTGTCAACTGCTTTAGAACCCATTGAGTGAAGACACATCGTTGTCTATGATCAAGAATAAATAGCAAATAATTTGACACGAAAAGTTTAAAACTCCCTATTAGAAGATGCGATAGTTACATACATAATCGGGATTACGATCTAGCTTCTCACACCACTTATGTTGTGTGTGTTAATTTTATACATGAGTGTCGCGGGCCTACAGTAAAGTCGACTCCGAACGACAGCTTTTTGAGAAACTTTTTCATTAGATTTACTCTTCAGAGTTTTTTCCAGAAATCTGCTGAGAGGAATTTTCTTCATATATTTTTTTTTGTTGGAGATGTTTGACCTGGGGTTTGAAACGAGGCCTCATGTCTAATAAGCCAACACACTACCTATAAGACTACAACGACTACGACACTGCATTTATGAGCGAGAGAAAAGACACAAAGCACACTTTCTTTTAGTACGACCGATGGCAAACGGGACGAGGTGTCTTGTTACTAAGGATTGTATATCTAACGCCAGAAAACCTAACCTAACTATGATAGCTTTCGAAGTCACCTTGATGAGAGAGTTTCCAAAAGAAATAAATTCTTCAAAAACATTTCACAAGCATCAATTGAGAAAGATTTGAACGGGCATCTAATTTCCGTTCCATACATGCGTCGTATAGTATATTTACTGTGGTCTTAAGGATTGGTTTTTATTTTGAAGAAGAAAGGTGTGATGATGGCCATAGCACAGACGAACTTTCTTTCTTTCTGATGTTGGGAAGAGTTTATCCTTCCTGGATGTGGGAAGAACTGTGGCGTGGTCGACGTGGTTCTTCAAGATGTTGATTAAAATTCTTCAGCATATATCTCTCTATCTCGTAATGCCCATAATTTTTTCCACTAACGCTACAAGCCCGGTGCTGCAGAAGGCAATCAGTGTATTTCCTATTTGCCATTTAGGGCCCTTGATCTGGTAGAATATTGAAGATATGGCTGTCATGCCGAGCTCTCTATACAATTAATATAAAGTTTGATTATGAACCACCCTAATATTAAGTACAGAACGAGAAAAAGGCACAAAAACGTTCGAAAACAAAACTGAGAAAAACAACAACAAAAAACAAGACCTAAAAAATGTATCATCATGCAAGAAGCAGGCAATTTTTCTTTTCGATCTCAGCATTTTCTATATTTCTCCACACAATATTTCTGGTCTTTGTCGGTCGGCCGGACTGTAAGGTCTGACTGCCATGTTGTGTGTTGGTGGTAGTGAGATAGGGGCATAGTGGGGGTGAGTGGATTACGGCAGAGAAAATATTTAGGAGTGTAAGTGCGTGTTTCCACTGCTCTAATGTTTTTCATTGCAGAATTTGTTGCCATTTTTTTGTGGATTTTATTCTTTATTTCATATTGGTGTTGTTGTTTTATTTTGTTATTGTTGTTGTTGTTGTTGTTGATAAGTAAGCTTGCGTAAAGGATTATAAATTTGTATGTGAGTAAATAAATTGTTGATGTGCATGTGTATGCACATTTATAGCACTTCTGGACAGCCTGAATGTCCTGCAGAGTGCATGTGTGTACGTGCGAGTATACGAGTGCTTTCTTTTTTTTTATAAGCCCACTCGTAACTTTTTTCTAGGTTTAGTTGTAGTGGAGTATTGTGTTTTGCTTTCTATCTTTTTTTGTGTGTGTGTTTTTTTCAACGTTTTTCCATTCTATTTTCAAATATTCATTTATAATCTTTTTCTTCTTGTATTTATTCTCCAGTTTTTCGTATATTTATTAACGTTAGATTAAAATTTTGTTGTGTAGATGGTATGTTTTTGTGTTTTTTTTTTGGCCATAACGACATAAATGAGGCTTTAAGCTTGTTAACGTTATTCTTTTAAAAAAAATTTATGTTCTAAACCAGAAAAACAAAATCTTGCTATTGGTTCTGTACAGAGTAACGATTATTTATGATTTTCTAAAATTTTTTAAATATTTTTCTGAAATTAATTTTAATTTATGGCTGAGATATTCACATAATCACGTTGGATTTTGTTGTTCCCAATGTGTAAGCATCACTTGGAATATTAATGGAAATAAATAGATAATTATTCTTAGATGGTTAGGTTAGGTTCGAAGGAAAAGGTCCCACTTAGGCCCATTGTGATACCACAACTCGGTGATCAATCATTCCACCTTGCGAAAATCATGTCAAGTCCAAAAAAAAAAAATTCCAATTGCAGCAATTTTAATATTAGAGAGCTTGGTTAATGATGTCAGATTAACCTTGTGTAAAAACTTATAAATGCCGGATCCACATTGTTGGTCGGCAATCCTTTTTAAGTCTTATAATTTATAAGACATTTTCGTGTGTAAATGTTTGCCATTACAGATCACTTGGCCTAGTTTTTCTTTACTCTCCCAGTCCAAAAAAAAAAACTTCCAACTAAAACACATCAATTGTTCACAGAAGCTTCTAAGTATTGCTACGTATTTACTTTTAAACCACAAGTTTTTCTTGTAACAAATTTCAGATGTAACACACACTTTAATTGATCGTTTTATCAATTTCATTATACCTTCCTCGTTCAATAAATATGGCACAAACATACATACATAATTTGGCCATTACAACCCTTCAGCCAGGATTACTACCTAGTTTCTCACACCACAATGCTATCACCCCTTTTCTCACAACTAACCTCTTAAAACCTCTTGCCGGATCCAATATTTTTTTCTAAGAATGCCAAATATTATCTGAACCCTACGTCTTTTTCAAGATATTTGTAGGCATTCACTATCTGCTGAAGAAAATGAAGAATGGACTCCTGGACTGGAAACAATAAACGAGATCGTTTAAAAACAATCTGACAAAGATCATTGACAGATAAATTATGAAGTAAATGACTCTTAGGGTTACAACATTGAAGTCTTATACAAACTACAGCACGACTTTGAATATTTATTTTATTTAAATTTATATGCAGTTACTAGAATTACAGAGATTAGGTTAGGTTAGGTGGCGAACCCCCTCAAAATAAGAGGTCTCACTGAGGCCAGCATTTAGGCCCATTGTAATGCCGCAATTCAACTCGGAGATCAACCATTCCCTAGAGAAAACCATCCCGAGACTAAAATAAATATTACTATTGTCTAGTAGTGTGTTGGCTAATTTGACGAAAGGCTGCGTAAAACCAGCTCAGACATTTAATATTTCTCCGGCCACTTCTTCTCAGCAGATTTCTGGCAAAAAATCTCGAGAGTAAACAAAAAATTGCCGTGAAAAAGTTTCTCAAAAATTTGTCGTTCGGAGTCGACTTTAAACTGTAGCTAATGCCACTCATGTATAAAAAAATTTACACCTACAACATAGGTGGTGTAGGAAGCAAAGTCGTAATTCTTGTATGACCAATTATGTATGTCTGTATTGCAGCAATCTTTATATGAGAAAGCTACGTTGACGATGTCAGAAAGTGAGAGGTCCAAAACCCGCCGATTTTTTTGTCAAGAGCAAGGCACTTATATAAGAATATCTGCCTCCTCCTCCTCCTTTGAGTCACAGCTCAGGTAGAATTCATATGGCGGAATTCCAAGCCTTTTGGCATGCTTAACCAAAGGACAGCGATCCGTAAGAATCGCTATTGTGCGATGGATGGCAGAAAAGTGAGTCAGTCCTCCTCTTATCCATACTTGAATTGGAGTGGTACTTATTCAATAAGTAAATACGTTAACTATTGTGAAAAAAGCTGTTCGGCGAGGTAGAACAGTCAAGCTAAATACAATGTTTTCGGCAAAGAAAGATGATAATATTAAGGATCACGTTTGCTTTTATAAAGTCATAAGAGTTTCCCAAAGCCCTAGACTACGTCAGATACTATTAGTGGAGTTTACTGATCACTCTATTTTTTTCTTTACCGTTAGTATTTGAAGTATGGAAGAATTCTTCAATCATTCAATCTTCAATCATTAAACTTCAATCAATTGAATCTTAATTCATTCTTCAATCATTGAAGAATTCTTCAATCATTCAATCTTCAATCATTGATCATCAGTCATTGAATCTTCAATCGTTGAAGAATTCTTCAATCATCTTGATTGATTACTTTATTAATTTCATACAATCATTGAAGAATTCTTCAATCATCTTGATTGATAACTTTATTAATTTCATACAATCATTGAAGAATTCGTCAATCATCTTGATTGATAACTTTATTATGCGTATTTTTGGACCATTAAAGCTAATTTGATTTTGTAGCTTAAACTGCAAAATGATGTACAGTTATGCTCTTTAAAATTACAAAAACATTGAAAAAATTATATTCATAATCCGCAACAACAAAACCAAGCAACCTCCTCCTCCTCGCCACCAAAACTATTCTGCCTAAAACAATGATTGTGAAAACAGAGCGGGGGATAGAATTTCCAATAACAACCAAAAAAAAAAATTATTCTACAGAATCGATAACTTCCTATAACTCTAACTGGTGGACTACTATACAAACGAACATAACAAATACGTACAGCATTACATACTCACATGCATAGGTATGCATGTATACAATACATATGCAAAATATTGTTTGTGCGCACAACAAAATTTGATTTTGATATTCAATGTCTGTTTGACCATTCCATGCCATCCTTTTCTTTCATTATTAAACACTGGACGCACTAAACCCAACAGCACCTACTACAACAGTAAGGAGCAGTAGCTGCAGCACTAGTGGCAGCACTAGCATTAGGACACATGTAAAGGTAAAACTCATCAAAGTAGAGCTACGACTGAAACAAACCAATTCTATTCTATTGATATTCATGCACATTAGAAAGAGAAGGACGAAATGGAAAACAAATCGTATTTCATGCATACAGCATATGCTTCGGCCGCCTACCAGGAAACAAGAGCTTCTTGGAGTTTTTAATAGGCCTTTTCCTATACCCTCTATAACACACGCACACAGACACACACTTGCACTCTCGCAATGACCAGTCATGCACGTAAACACTATACATACACCCCATGTGTTGGGTGAATATTGAGTTTCTTCTTCCTTCGTTTTTTTTGCGTGTTTTACCAGTAATGACCCTTCTTCCATAGTTTTTGTTGAGATGACTCCCACCGAAAAAGAACAGAAAAAATGTATATCCATACAGATGTGTAACGTAAAAAAACATTGAAATGCCAGGATGCATGTGCACAATGTATGTACATATGTACGTACATACCATACACCTTCGCCGCTACCAAACGCCACTAAAGTTTTTTGCCATTCTTTCCAGCCAGCCGACCAGCAAGGCATACAGGCAGTTCGGTTTGGCATGTGAACCGTTTTACTTTCAAGTGTAGAATTTTGGATGTTTGAAAGCAATCAAGAGGCATTAGTCGTATAGTATGCCATTGACAAGATTTGTTTGGTATAAACAAGCATCGGTAAGATGCAACCGAGGTTAAGCATTTAAGTTCCTAAAGTCTTGTGGAAGCAGAAGGAGTGGCACTGTAATCTTAAAAGAAAATGTACGCTTAAAACCTTTTTATAAGAGCAATACACATACACACATAATTGATCATTACAAACCTTCAGTCAGGATTACGACCTAGCTTCTCACTGCACTTACATATGTCGGGAGTGTTAATTTTATACATGAGTGGCGGGAGTTACAGTTTAAAGTCGACTCCGAACGACATGCCAATTTTATTTACTTTCAGAATTTCTGTCAGAAATCTGTTGAGAAAAAAAAATTTCGTTTCTCGAGATCTCTAACCTATGGCCTCACGTCCAATAAGCCCACACAGTACCTACTAGACTGTATTCTGTTGGTGGTAAGAAAATAAGTCCTGATTACACTCAAGTTGTGTGTGGTAATTTTTTCAATAAGCGGCGGAACCCTAAGTTGACTCCAAAACATTTCAAGAGAATTTTATTTCCTTTCATAGTTTTTATTAGAAAGCTGCTGAGGGAGAATGTCGCCAAATGAAATATTTGTTTCATATTTTGTTTTTGTTCAAGATGTCTGAGCTGGGGTTTGAACCAAGTTCACTCGTCTAATATGTTAACACATCGCGTACAAGACTATGGCTACTTTGAAGGTCAGCTTAGTTTTGGTTGAATTAACATCCACTTTAAGCTGATGTCAATTATGTCTTATCAGGAAGTCCTATTGACTGGCATGAATTATAATAAATTCTAAGAATTTTATGAAGCTATGGATTTCACGCAAAACACTTATGATGCCAGAAAATTATTGTCTCAAGCCCCCAAAGGGTTTAATCCCTCCTGGATCCCTGGTCATAAGTTAATGCGAGCCAAATAGGCGGGCAGACAAGCTTGCAAGGTATAAGGCTTGCAAGGTGTAAGGCTTCACGCCTTTGCTGGCACCAAAACTTCTGTGGATTGGAAACGAAAGTCTGGATAGGTATGCTTAGCGAAAGGAAAGGTAAAGAGAGGCAAAGACTCTTCTCAAACCTAGTGGGTTTGAGGCACTCGAATCTTTTGTTGCGAAACTACAATAAGAGCAGATCTGAGTCATGCATCAGACTATCCAGAATAAGCTGATAACAGGTCATTACAACTTTTTAGTCCGGATTAGGACCTAGCTTCTCATAGCACTTATGTTGTGTGTGTTAATACTCTTCATAGTTTTTGCCAGAAATCTGCTGAGGGAAGTCGACGAGGAAATATTTCTTCATATTTCGTTTAGTTTGAGATGTCTGACCTGTGGTTTGAACCTACTCGACTACGGCGATTGTTGGCTCAGGTTACATTTACTCAAATTGGGGGTTGCTTCGAGCTTAACATTTGAATTTGTAATGATGAGAATGAATCATCGGAAGACATTCTTGAAATCTGTGGTTGAATGCATCCTGGGCTGCATATCAAGGGCTATACAGGGAATTGTTATTGTTGATAACGAGCAGCATCCGGAAGCATTATGGAGATATCCTATACAGATTGAAAGGAGTGCAACAGCTTGTATGGTGGCAGTACTAGAGGTGTAGATAGAATCGCAACAGACTTTATTCATTAGACGAGCATAGATGGTCGCATTTGTAAAACGATGACAATCGAATACGGGGTCCTAAGCGTATATGCATTTTCAAGGGCTGAGAATACCTTATAATGACCTCTACAGAAGCCTTAATGGTGAGGAATAACGCTCTCAAGTCTGAATTTGTTTGTTTCACCAGAGCATCAGCAATATTGTTTCTGTTTTATATCTTAGTCTCTAGGAACCAAAATGAGCGTAACGATGAAGATAATTCGTCCAGATATGGACAGAATTTTAAGACTGTCTTCGATCTGGTGTACAATGCCCAATTTGTAAGGGCTCAGTAAGTAGGTGAGCATTCCTGTTACATATGCCTTGAAAGTAGATATTGTTTCGCGTTTGATTTAGTAGCCATTAATTATGCTACTCTAATACGGATTACGCGACAATCTAATATACAACTTATCCGAAATAGTTATAGTTATTCCACCTGTCGTTCCATCTTGATCATTTAGAAAATACTTCGATCTTGTTTTCTAGCAGCTGGTCTGCGCAATATGTATGTCATTAACAAATTGGATCTTTTCGGTTGGTTCATGTTTTATGCAGTCACTACGTACTTACTTAATTGGCTATTACAACCATTTAGTCGGAATTACAACCCAGTTTCTGGCATCACCCATGTTGTGTGTGTTAATTTTAAGCATGAATGGCAGGATCTACAGTTTAAAGTCGACTCCAACTCACAAATCTAAGAAACTTCTCATGACCATTTTATTTAGTTTGTAAGACATAGCCAAGTGATGTGCCCATCTCAATGTAATATAACCCACATAAACGTGTCTATATTCGTAAATGCAGGCCAAAGCAAAGTTCAAAACGAATTCGACAGCAGTAAAGAAGAAAAAAAAAACATTCAAAATACAAAATAAAAATCAAAATAAAAAAAGGAAAAGAAAAACGAATAAATCTCTAGAAAATAAGGACTATAGTCCTTTACAATTCCTTTTTACTCCTATGAAACTATAAGAAAGAGACAGAAATAAAGTAAGAGCTGGCCAGTGGTGAACTAAAGTCTATGATGGCAACTTTACACAATCGGACACATCGTGACCATAGCCACACACGCTCCCCCACATGCCACTCGTATGGTAGACAAACCGGTGTATGTGTTAATTAATATTAAAAAGGAAGGAAGACAAAGGAATAAAAACATATACAATCCTGCATGCAGGTGGTTATTGGAATACTCATGGCGCTAGCTAGAGACATGAATGGTGCTGCTGCAATAGCCCAGCATGATTTTTCTTTTCTTCCAAATGCGTATCCATGGCAAAGTAAATTTTTTTTTTGGGTGTAGTCCCATACGTATTGCAGGAGATTAGAAAAGAGAAATTTTATTTCAATTTTTCTTTTCTTTCTTTGTTGCTATTGTTGTTGCTTTTACTGTGTAAAATTGATGAAGACTTAAAACCAATTGAAGGAAACGAAGATTATATGAAAAGAGAGAGAGCCATTAAAAGGATTTCAAATGTCATTAGCATTTAGTCGCATATGAAATACTGATTGAACTTCATTTTGTGCCTCTCAATTTTGTCTAGATATTGAATATTCCAACGGTTCTGGCAAGTGGAATTGTTAAATTCAAGGAAACTTA
Source organism: Sarcophaga carnaria (assembly GCA_958299815.1). Classification (NCBI taxonomy): domain Eukaryota; kingdom Metazoa; phylum Arthropoda; class Insecta; order Diptera; family Sarcophagidae; genus Sarcophaga; species Sarcophaga carnaria. The sequence continues at coordinate 100,926,891 of OY283149.1, read as the reverse complement.
TTATTACAGCAGTACGTAATGGCTTTTAGCACTCCAAGAATGGCTAGGAAGATAAACTTCATTCAAAGGGATGATGACTCAATAGAAAGTATCTGTCATTTTGACGGCACTTTAAATATGGCTAATCCAGTAGCTACTACATGAAACAGGTATTCAAACCCTTTAGATAGTCAAGCAGTCTTAAAGGGATTGAATGAAGACTACATGATATTCATCTTAATCAGTAATGCCGGACACTGCAACACGAAATCGTTTATTCTGATAAGTAGGTTCATTCCTGGGCATGCAATTACGGAGTGAGAAACACCTGTAGCAACACAAATTTTACGAATTTCACGAATGCCACAAAAACATTCGCCTCAAGCCCTTAAGTGCCTGCTTCTATAGAAGTTCTTATAAGATATTCTCAGCCTTTGAATATGTATACGCTCAGGGCCAAGTAACCCCCTGTAACTGTTTTATAAGTGTGTTCATATTCCCATCTTTGCTTTACGAATGATTGAAAAATGTGTGCGATTATTTCCATGCCATGGAATTCGGTGAAAGGAGTGCCAATTTCAACTTTGAATTCGTTTGCTACACCCGAGTATCAGATATTTTGTTACGCCTGCATGCGTTGGAAGGCTAGAAATTTAATTAAAGCAAAAATGATGGAATAGTTCGGGTAAATTATATAACTCGGATACTCTAGAACTCAGTCACAACAGATGAGTAGTAGGATGATTACTAGTCATTGCTACTACTGGTCAGAAATTGCACCGATGTACAGCAAGGTGAGATGCTTATTCACTTCCTTACTGACATACTTAATTGGCCATTAACAACCCGATTAACGGATTTCGGCCTGCCTTAACACATCCCTCCAGGCGTCTCTGCTTTTTGCGCGCCTACACCGGTTAGTCACACCAATCAATGAAGGGGCTTCCAACGCAAACAAGGTAGCCCTCTTCGTCAACTTCGTCAGATCCCCGCATCAAACGACGCATTCGAACGGCATGGCCGAGCCAGCGCAGCCGATGGATGTTCATACACTGCACAACGTCCATGAGGAGTTCATACAGCTCACTGTTAGATCGAATGCGAAAATCATCGCCAACTCGTACTGGACCGAAGATCTTACGTAGGACTTTCGTCTCGAATACTCTTAAGGCTGCTGCATCAATGCTTATTATTTACTTTAATTCACTTCCCCTCCAGGTCATTACACACGTCCTGGACGGTCGCCAAATAATTGAAGACAACTAAACGAAATATGAAAAAATATTTCTTCGACGACTTCCCCTCAGCAAATTTCTGGCAAATACTCTGAAGAGTAAATAAAAAATTGCCATGAACAGTTTCTCAAAAAATGTATCGTTCGGAGTCGACTTTAAACTGTAGCACCCGCCAACGGGACATATTCGAGCACTCGGCTCTAATGAAGTTAAATCAAAGAGAACATGAGGCTGTAAGGAGAAGCTGAATCAGTTAGGTAGACAGAACAGGATTATCTTCTGCTGGGCCCCAGGTCACGAGCGAACTCGCACCAATTGAATGAGTTTGCGTGGAGGGAAGTTTCCTTGACACTGATGAAACCAGAACCTATCTGTTGAGAGAGTTCACATTTTTTGAAAGGTGTACTCAACTCAACGAAAGGGAAGATAAAGAGCGAGGCAAAGGGCGTTCTTAAATCATATGGGTTTTGGGGCAATCAAAAATTTGTATGGAAAATTACAAGAAGAATAGATTTGATTTATGCATCGGACTATTTGTTAGTCCGGTCTTTTGATATTTTGACATGGCACTCTCGACACAAATTACAATTGCTCAGAATGGGGGTCGTTCGATTTGAACTCAACATGCAGATTTTGTGATAATGAACCTGAATCATCAAAAGCCTTTCTGGCAACCAGAATGAAAGCCTTCATTGCTTTCCAAGACTACAATCATTTCATTGTTCTTTTCGTCTTATTATATTTGTATTTTCATATACTCACATACATATGTACTTACATGCCTACGTACATAATTACATTTATTGGTTAGAAAAAATAAAATCAAATATTTAACAAAATCATGATAAAACCAATGAATCAAACAAACGCAACCCTCTCTAGTCACAACTGATTTGTTGCCATTCGCTTAAATTTTTTAAACTCTTGTATTGCAATTAAAAAATTAAAAAAAATTTTAAAAAAAATTCTCGCTGCGGACAGGATTCGAACCTGTGCGGGTAGAACCCAATGGATTTCAAGTCCATCTCCTTAACCACTCGGACACCGCAGCTGTTGATAACATGCTGCGAAACATTGCTTATGTGATTTATTCTATTTCTTTCTCTTTTTAACCAATGACTCAGATTAAATGACGTCATTAACAAACAACTGGAATTATAAGCAGTATTGTATTGAATTATTTTTGTTTAAATTAAAAATAATTTTTTTATAAAAATTTATTAAAAAAAATTTACATTATTTTTGAGCTTAGAAATCTTAAAAATGTTTTTCATTAAAAAAATTTTTTTTTTCATTATAATTTTTTTGTTGTGAAAATTGGAGGCTCTTGAGCTTTTCTCGCAATCAGTCTAAAAATTCTTTTTGCTAGAATTTCATAAAAAATTTTAATTCTTCAATTATAATGAGCAGATGTTGGAAAATGGATAACAAAATTGGAAGATACTCTTACAATTTTGGGCATTTTTAATAAAACTGTTCGTAACACAATCCTAACCCTGCATCCTAACATGTAATGCTGCGACTTAAGTACATCCCACAAAAGATTTCCAACGCGTTCAAATTACCTGATTTTGTTAGCCAATCCATATTACCTCCGCAGAGTTGATCATGTCTTTATATCACCGGGTCACAATATCCAATGTGTCACGAGATGTGTGGTCCACAACGCTCTTGATTGGTGTCTAGATCATCGAATTCTGGCCAAAAAGGTATTCTTCATTGACAGTAATTGGCCAGGTCAACGTTGTTCCTAAAGAAATACGAAGCGATAACACCGCCAACAACAAATTCTTCACCAAGCAGTGACTATTCCGAAATGTATTAGACGCTCTTGGATCTTATGTGGGTTGGTATCGTCTCAAAGTTTTGTTTGTTCACGTATTCATTCCTCTAGAAATGCTGCTCATCACTGAAGATGATTTTTCGTTGAAAATTAGGGTCACATGCCAATTAGACCACTGAAGATGATTTTTCGATGAAAAATTCGGTCCGTAACTGCTCGTTGTCTATGGTTGCCTATGGTGATTTGGCAAAACAGACTTAATAAATGATAATTTGATGGATGTAGCTCCCAGCAAGATGGCCGTTATCAACTGTCACAGTTCGGAAGTCCACGTTGAAAAACCAGGTGTATTTATGTATATACCGTTTGAAATAATCCAGAATGCGTGTACGGTTGCAAGTTCAGAATTTTATTCTTTTAATAGCGTCTGGAGTTCTTCCTTCCTCTTTGTATTCTTTTAAAACTATCATGATTGGCAAGGCTTAGCATAACTGCAACAGGAATCAAATGTAGTTGCCTCCGTCTTCAATTGTTTTATTCGATTTTAAATGCTCTGACGGCAGGGCTTAAGAAATTTTATTGACTTACGTATCCATCAGTTTTGAATAGGATTTTAGTGTCTTTCAAATCTGTTTTACTAAAATTTAATACCTCCCAAGAGTGCAAGTTGCTCTCTTGCTACAGCGACAAGTCGCAAGACAAAGATATTTTCCGATAGTCGCTACTTAATGGCAGATCGATCATTAGACTCATTCAACTTGCACAGTGGTGTTGAGCTTCATTCGAATTCTGTTAAAACTTGCTAGTTTGTCTATTGTTTTTAGGAGGCAAAAGGGGTTTCTATTAAAAGTTTCAATTATTCCCTTACGTGCTTCTTTTTCGTTGCCTTATTACCAAAAAAAAAAAAACTTATTTTATAAACTATTTGAACATGAGTGAAAACCAAATCAAAGGAAAATCAAAGCCTAGTAACCAAATTTTTTCGTGCACACTCCTTTATACATATAATTTACTACATAAATGAGCTCTGCATGGCTTCGTCTTTCTCTCTTTAGAAAAGTTCTGAAAAATAAGACGTTTGAAAGAGTAATTCGTATGGATTTTTGGCTTCTTCCATTTGCTGTTAACCCTGGACGGTTACTGTTCGTCGAATCGACGAAACTCATTTACTCTTTATCATATAACTCTTTTATGTTTGACCAAATTTTGCTCTTTTTTTCAACAACGTTAGTTGATAATGACAGCTTGCAGTCAGTAGACGAAAAAAAATTTTTTTTGTTCGTCGATTCAACAAAGACTACCCTTACTGTACAAAAATGACCATCTAGGATTAAAAAATGGGTGGCCAGGGTATGTTTACTCACTACAAGCTTTCGTTATCAACCAACATTGTTGACGAAAAGAGCGAAATTTGGTCAAACATAAAAGAATTATATGATAAAGATTAAGGAGCTTCGTCGATTCGACGAACAGTAACCAATTAGGGTTAAAGTGTTCGTCGATTCAACGAAGAGTAACCTTTATGTACAACAATGAAGAGTAACCGTCCAGGGTTAAAACCACTCATGGCCTGTTTGCTATCAATAGCTGCCAAACACTAAATAGCACAGCTGAAACAAATTTTGAAGGAGCCCACTGACATACATACATAGATGCCTGTTAACATGTGAAATATTTCCCTTTAAGCTAGGAGATGGAAAATGCAAAAAGTATTTGACTTATTAAGCCACCCTCGTAGGTACATATGAGTGCAGCTATCCAAATATATATACATACGTACGTTTGTTAAGTGAAAAAGTAGCATTTCTCTCTTTAAAAGCTCTTTTTATTACAATTAATATGCAAGCACGTATGAATAATAATAAATTAATTAAACTTTTGTGACTCACAATGGGTTAAGTAGTTGTTGTTGCTATAAAAAGGCCTGGAAACAAATCAGTCTTTGCAGTTTAAATTCATTTATTGTGCGAAAATCATTCACAACGCAAAATTATTTCGTTTTATTTTTGGTTTTCTTTAATATTTTTTTATTAAGTAAACAAAACAATTATATTTAAATGTAAGTATGTACGTATGTATGTACATACGTATTTAAAATACGCATTAAACAAATGTAAACATATGTATTTTATTATCTACCAACACTGTGCATACATACAAACATGTTATCTTAAACTTCGAAAAGAAATTTTGCAAAAAGGGGAATCACAAGCTATTCTCTGTGAAAAGTGGACATTTTAGTAGGATTTTAAAAAGACATACTAAAGAAATTTGTATGTACGTATATAGATATGTACATATAGAAGCTTTCAAATGTATTAAACATTTAAACAGCGAATGTATAATTTGATAAGAAAATATTTTAATGTTCCAGACAAGGTGTCGTATGTATGTACATATGTATAAAGACATCATAAACTGTGAATATCTTATCAATTGAAAGCTGAACAAAATTTAAAACGTATGTATGTATGTCCATATGTGGTATACCTAACTAAAATTAATCTATAGCTAGTGCTTGTTATTTGTATGAACAACAACAATATCAATTGTGATGATTTTTTCGTCGCTGATATCGATTCTCTGGTATATTGACAGAGTTCTGTTTTGCACTCTCAATTGAGCACTCACTATCTCCGAAAAATGTTGCCAGACTTTCATAAAATTTCCACTATGTAAATAAAAACAATGCTTATTTGGGCACTCAGAAAAAATTCTAAAGTGCCACCGTAATTTCCTTGTACAACAATGTTATCGATAGCTGTTTAAAGTTAAGATTGATAACAGAATTATGGATCATATTATCCATCACGGACGTTTTTTAACTGTCAAATTTAACTGCCACAATCATATTCTGTTTTTACACTTAGGTCGAGATAAGTTTCCTTAACCAGTGAATAACGGATTTTACTCTGGAACAACAATGGAAGCTAGAAATTCCTGAAAAAAATCGTTTGCAACCGTTTTAACAACTCTGAATAGAACGAAATATTCATTTGCGAATCATTGGCAAATTACAGTAAAATTTGGTTAGTCGTGCTTTTAATGTGCAGCCCTCACGCTGACCAACTTCTTTGATAGGATTGGTGGAGTTCGGTCAGTACAGGGATTGCACTTACTTGTGGCATGACAATGGGCCGTTATGTGTGCTCAGGTGTACTTTGGCAATCAAAGCTACCACTTCAACCTAACCTAACCGAATAGCAAAATTGATTTTATTCTGTAGCTTAGCTGAGGGTTATTGGTAATAAAAAAGTAATGTAAAGACAGTAGAATCGGAAAGAAAGGCTAGGCATATCAGTGTTAGGTGTGATTATCATTATTATCATCGACGTGAAGAGGTGCCTTAGTACTAGGTTTTCTCTAGGGTTTCTTTATAACGTTTCCTCTAAGCTTACCTATGGCATCAAACCGGCTGCTATGTGTGCTTAAGTATGCTTATGTACATGGTAATCAAAGCTACCACTTCGACCTAAACTCACCTAACTTCTAAGCGTATTGCCCGCCAAATTTTACGATAATGCTGGGCGTCAACAGTGACAGTTCCCTGCCTAGCGCTTGATATGCACCCGGTTGTTTCCTCCTTGGATGCATTACTTCCCACAGATTCCAGAGATGTGGCTGTGTATTTGATAGGAAACGCATAAATTCATCCACTATGAACTCTCTCTCTCTATATCTCTTCTACGGCCAAAGTGTCATACTGTCTGGTGAGGGTGGAATATGATTTTACATATCCACTGAGTGCCATAACAAAAGATATATTTCGGGCTCCATCATTTTGAGAATACTGACTACAACACCACAATTCATTTCCCACTTTAGCTACTTAGTGCTCTGAATTTGCAGGTAAGTCCGCCGTTCACATTCTGCTAATGTCAATTTACTTCTCTTTCAGTAGCTTCTTATAAAAGTCGTCAAATCTAGTTTATCTTCTATCATCTTCTCTACAATGTTTTTGGCACATTAGAGATCGAATTCTTAGTCCCATGGCGTCTTGCTAATTTCACCATAGTTTGCACTGAAAGAAGGTGTATTCGAAGTCATCAATAAGTCCTACCAAAGAATATGGATATAAAGAATACGCATTATGTAGAAGTAAAATTTCTTATGGCGGGTTGTAACATTACGACCCGCTCTCACCAAAATCTTTTTAAAAATCATTCTTGATGAGGGGAGAGGAAGACAGAAGGAAAATGAACACAAACAAAGAGCGTAACAATGTGTTGCTCTCATCGTACGTATGTACATGTGTATGTATTCTTGTGTTTTTGATTTAGTTGTCGATCAGACTGCGACAAGAATACATGTACTGCGGATGCTTTATCATTTTATTTCAGAATAACACTCGAAGAATATTTTGTGTTAAAAATGTTCTATGTCATTAGCTGGGCGTATTTTATTTTTTCCCATAGTATAATTTTTTTTAAATGCTTTGGATTGCTCGTTTTTTTCTTTTTTTTAAGCCAAAGATGGATAGCTTTATGTTCTTTTAATAATAAAATCGATTTTTTATTTTATTTTTATTTATCTAAAATTATTAAGCCAAAGTTATATAGCTTTACATATGTATGCTAATGAAATGAAAATAAAAATAGCGTATATTACTAACACTTTTCTATGGCTGTAAATAAATAAATTCTCTCAACTTATTTTCTCTCTCTCACTCTCTAATCCATAACCATAGGCATGTGTTAACCTAGAGGAAAATTGTTAGTAATAATGTCAAGTCTACTTATTAACCCAATGATATGTATATGTGATCGGAAAATATAGAAAAATTGTACTGCACTAAGACACCGTATTTAACTTGGCATGTATTCTTCCAAAAATCGAAATCATTTCTCATTGATATTAGTGAATACTACTGTGATATTTCTTTGGGTGTATAATTGAAGTCTGAAAAAAGCGACATGAACCTTCTTCTTTAAAAACTGACAAGATTTTTACGCTCTTTTTAACGAACATTCTTGATGTTCGTGTCCTATGTGCGTAAGGCCGAAGATGTTCTTCCCCTGAGGGACATTGGTGCCGACGTCTGTTTTTAACACCAGAAAAATAAATAAAAAAGTGGTCAAACAACAAAAACGCACGATGAGAACAACGCATTGTTACGCTCTTGGTTTCTGTATCCTTCCCTTCCATCTTTCCCCCCGCGTCATGAAATATTTTTGAAAAATATTCCAAAATATGTTAAAATGCACATTCTTTATACTTTATTTTCTTTGGTCCTACTCACTTACAAATACAGTGCGGTGAACCACATTTATCCGCTGTATACACATATTTTCTGAAGTACACATGATCTGAGAGCACCCGTGTTGTTTCCAAAATTTACACTTTTTAAGCCCCTCTTTATATTGGGGTTAAGGCTACTCCATTTCTTTCTCTGTCGTACTATTATTTTATTCCTTTTGTCCGCTTGAGGAAGCATTTATTATATGCTTTTGTACAGCTGGTGTTGTACAGTTTACCAATGCATCTCTTAGTGCTGCAGTTCTTGGTGTAGATATTAGTTTCTCTAATCTCTAGCTTATCAGCATACATCCGCATGTCTTACATCCTTAAAAGAGGATTCTATTGCATGCTTCTGTTAACAATTTCTTGTACTACCAGTAGTGGGACTTAGTAAAGAAAACATATACGATAGATACACTGGTTCAGATCTGCTAATGGAGGGTGTATGTAGTGGTTCATGACCAGCAAATCGTTAGTGTACATAGCTTGAAGTTCCTAAAGCTTGGTTAAGATGTTTATAAATCTGGATACACAAATACGAAGTGTGTTGGTTGAAAATTGGCTTTAAGAATATCCTATAATTACTCAGAATATGTTCCTACCGATTATTCCCTTCAGTAGTCAACAGATCTATGCATTTTAAATGGACGAAGAGTGGCGTGAATTATGTTTGCATAATGTCAAATATCTGGTTCAGCTTAATGAGAAATCTGGGAGTATCCAGTGCTAGAATGTTGTCCAGTGTTAGAATACGGGAGATTCATGAGTACCATATATGGTATCAAAATTCAAAAGAACCAGATTGAAAATGAACCTCTTAGGATACGTTTTAAAATCCTTTTCCTCGAATTAGGTTCTTGAAGTTACGAAAATTTGGTACTATTAATACTTCTAAAACGTGCAGTTTAAAGCGTAAAGAGTTTTGTAAGGCACATTTGGTACTTTTCAAATAGTTTAAGTCATAGGCTTTGAAAAGTTTGAAAAAGTTATTTGAGTTCTTAACAACTTTTATTAACAGGTTCTATAAATAGATTCACATACTTTTGGTACTTTTTCAAGCAATAAGATTTCAAAGATCAAATTTGTTTGAAAGTCTTTCATTTTTAAAATACATATATTCGACATACTTCGTTTACAAAGTTCTGGTACTTACGATAACTTCGATATAACACGATATAATTTTAAAAAATCAAAGGCATTATGCGTGGGTTTCCTAATTTAAATTCTATAAAATAGTGTGCGTCGGCCGGGAATCGAACCCGGATCAACTGCTTGGAAGGCAACTATGCTGACCATTACACCACCGACGCCTCTGTTTCTAAAGAATTTTGTCATACTTATTAACAACGGATCTTGTAAATTGGACTTAAAATTAATAATTCTTAAACGATTATAAAATAAAGTCGAGTTTTATTAAATTCAACGCTTAAGAATGTTACAAATTTATCAAAAATCCCATCGAATCCAAAAAGTAACGTGCGTCGGCCGGGAATCGAACCCGGATCAACTGCTTGGAAGGCAACTATGCTGACCATTACACCACCGACGCCTCTGGTTGGCCTGTGTCAAAAGCTGGTGATTTAGAACGAAAGATTATTTCGTAATAATTCTAAAATAATTATTACATCGAGAATGAAAACATTTCTAGATTTTAAAAACATATTTTTTACTACCTACTATTATTTGCTCCCACTGCCACTATCACTACTATTCTTATAATATTATTTGCTTATCATAATTGTGGACCTGGCGAACAAAACTAGACATGTTCACAGTAAACGAATTTTTTTTTATTTCATTTTCGTACACACGAAATGTTTTCGTTTAAAGCCAGTTTGATCATCCTGTAAATGGAATATGCCTGGTTTTATACACCAACTCCTCAATTTTTAAATCCATGCTTTGACAGTAAACTTGTAATAAATCAGGTGGACCTGACCTTGCCTGACCTACTATGAAGAAGATTGTCAGAACCATTAGCAGTCGTCTCAAGGGAAATAATTCTCTTGAAATTAATAAAACTTCACCAGAGCTGATATAGTTCGATCCGATAGTGAATGCATGCCTATTAAAAGCATACATACGTACATACGTAATTGGTGATTACAACCCTTCAGTCAGGATTACGACCTAGTTCCTCACAACACTTATATTGTATGTGATAACTTTTTCCATGAGTGGCGGGACCCACAGTTTAACGTCTACTCTGAGCGCCAGATTCTTGAGAAACTGTTTCATGGCAATGTTTTGAGTTACTCTCAGAGTTTTTGCCAGAAATCTCCTGAGAGGAAGTCGCCGAAGAAATATTTCTCCGTATTTCGTTTTGATCGATATGTCTGACCTGGGGATAAAAGAATGCCTAATACCGGCCAATTATCCAAACAATTTGGATGAGAGAACATTGCCATACTTATCTTCAATAGGCTGACATCAATTTTTGTAAGTAGTAAGCAGGATTCGTCCTCCATACGCCCATTTCCATTAGCACATAGGCATGCCACATTGTCGTGGAATTTTTTATAGGATAACGTTCTCCTTGCAACCTATGTTACAAAAACTTTTGGAAAGCCTCAGAAAAATACTTCCTTAACATTGCAAAATGCTGAGTATAGACAGAAGAACGCTCGATAAAGCCCGTTTTAATAAAGAACAGGTTGATATTTGGCAAAAAAAAAAACATATTTTAATCCATTAACCCTATTCCCCTAAGAATCAACATGATCACCATCATTAGCTCAATCATTTGAGATGGGCTTTTGATTTTTTTCTCCAACTTTTCTTTAAGTGCAGTAAGGCTAGCGCCAACTGTTTACTCCTTTTGATCTCCTGTCATTGTCTATGGTTTGACTTAAATGATCTTCAACTGGGTGCTCTTTATTCCCTGAAAAGTTCAGGAAACCTAGTCTATTTCATAGCATCACTTCTATTTAACATAGTTGAGGATGTTTTCTCTACATCAGTAGGTACATATTATGGGTGTAACAAGACCACCTAAATGTATGCCATTAAGCAGATGATTCTGGCAATGAACTTATGAGCGAACCTATGCGATCGGTCTGAACACAAAGTAAAGGATGTCGTACACAAATGGATGATCGAGCAAATATATTAATAACCGCATGCTAAAGGCCCGTAAACATATGGCTGCCCATTTTGAACTTAGGATCTCTATTTTAATGTATAGAAATTGCAATGTGTACTGCAAATACAATACCCTTCTATTTTTGAAGGGTTGTTAAACGCTGCTACTACTTGCAACATGTAAAAGATACAAGCTTTCGTAAACCTCTGTCTTCATTAGATTCTACGTGTGTAATTCCGTCTAGATTAAAACCAGTCTTCGCCTCTTTTGTCAAGTACAGTCTTTCAAACTTTTCTTCCCACAGAAAAGTTATGCCTCATCGGTGGTGCTCGAACTTCTTTCCTCTCAAGCCTATCTTATCGTTCATTGCATGTTTACTCTTGTTATTCAACCTCATTGCAAAGGACTACTCAAAGTCGTAGAGTCTACTACAGGGTACTGTTAAGAAGGAGGGAATAACTCGATCCGTTAGGTTACATTCTAAGCATTCCACGGCTCTCATATTCTTTACCAGATACAATGGTCCTGGAAACAGATCCTTTAGCGTCATAGAATTTAGTAAAAAAATGTTGAAGAATTACTTGGAGTCCTGTTTACAATTTACTGAATTAAATAGCGGAGCAATATAGCAAGTTTTTTCATCGTCTTGAATCCCATATCCTGGTGGTAATTTTATTTACAACATATTTTCGTATAATTAATCCAACATTCATGTAAAAAAAAATATTTTAAGAACACTTAGTAATGCAGAAAAAAAGAAAGGATATGCGCCGGCCGGGAATCGAACCCGGATCAACTGCTTGGAAGGCAACTATGCTAACCATTACACCACCGACGCCTGTGTTATCCTTTGTAACAAAAAATTTCAATTTATTTAAAGATCCTCGCCATAACGGCATCCTTTTCTGAAAACCTGTATCAACTCACTGAGAATTATTCGTAGTAAAAGCAAACGAATTGAATTTCCTTCATTTATTGCAACAAATTAATGATGATCTGAATCAGATTTAAAGGATTTGTTTTTGTAATGAATTTCTGTTTTTGTTTGGATTCTATTTCAGATGTTTCTCGATGACATGACAACAGATCGTTTGAAGAAGATGAAAAACGGTGTCGTTGTGGTTCTCTTAACTACAACGAATCGTTTTGGAAATAAAGAGGATATTCAAGACATACGAGACGTATTCGAAAATTACTACCAGTCCACCGTAATTGTTTGGCAAGACATGAGTTTGAAAGAGCTCAGAAAAAATTTCTATCAAGGTATGAAGGATATCGCAATGAATTGTGTAACGCAATTATGTGTATGTATGTGTATATCGATGTTACGAACATTTTTGTATTAAGAAAGTCCATCTAATATGGCAACAACATTACTTACTTACTTAATTGGCCATTAACAACCCGATTATTTCGGATTTCGGCTTGCCCTAACACATCCTTCCAGATGCTTCTGCTTTTTGCGCGCTTTTGCCAGTTGGTCACACCAACCCAAGATAGGGCTCTCTGCACTTTGGCCCCTCCAATGCAAACAAAGTCGTCCTCTTCGCCGACTTTCGCAAATGCCCGCATCAGATACTCATCTCGCCGGAGCATCTTTCTCCATTCGAACGACATAACCGAGCCAACGCAACCGCTGGATATTAATACGCTGCACAACGTCCATGTCGTTGAGGAGCTCATACAGCTCACTGTTGAATCGAATACTCTTAAGGCTGCTGCATCAGTGCTTATTATTTACTTTTGTTCACTTCCCCTCAAGGCCATTACACACGTCCTGGGCTGTCGCGTTCACTGTTGGATCGGGTGCCGAAATTACACACCGACTCACACTGGACCGAAGATCTTATTCATGCCTTTTCTGTTGAATACTCTCAAGGCTGCTGCATTTTGCTTAATAGTGTCTATGCTTCTGCGCCATAAAGAATCACGGGGAGGATTAATTTTGGTGAGATCTCTTCTACTCAATTTCCTATTGAGGCCATAGGAGCACATGTTGTCTCCAGACTGACATTATTGCCAAGATAAACAAATTCATTGACTATATCGAAAGTGTAGTTATCGGCAGTAATCTGGGCTTCAATACCACGTTTTGCCCTCATTTACTGCCAGACCTTCCATTACTTCCGTTCAGTAGCACTAAAGACAGCAGGAACATCTCGCTTGTCGACAACATATACTTCGTTTTGCCCTCATTTACTTACAGACCCATCTTAATAGCACTACCGTTCAATAGCACTAAGGGCAACAGTAAAAACTCGCTTGGTATGCCCTGCGGTGTCAATGTCGTCAGCGTACGCAAGCGACTGACACATTTTTTGAAAATAGTGCCATTGCGATACACTGCTGCCTTCCACTCAACGATATCCTGTCCATGACGAAGTTGAAGAGGTCGCATAAATGGGATCGATCGCCTTGTCTGAAACTTCACACGATATCAAAAAATTCCTATCTTGACGGAGCTGCAGGAATTGCTCAACTTCATTCTGCATAGCCTTATTAGCTTCGTAGGTATATCGAGCTCAGACATTGCGGCAAAAACACGATTCCTTACGGGGCTGACTTATAGTTGACAAAATGATGTTGTGCGTCAACTTGGTTTTTCGTTGGTCTTAGGACAAGAGTGGTGTGTTATGATACCAAATACATGTACCTTTCATCATCAAGCAATAAGATTTTATTCCATACTTCCATGCTGCCGTTAAAACTTCTGTTCCGGCAGTTGTGCTTCAATGTTGCGTTAAAAATGAGCTTTGAAAACTCTATTGATACCAATACCATTCGAAATGTCCAATTTGCCATGACTTTGGAGCATTAGTTAGGCTGAATTTGCTGTATGGCATGGGTTATGCTGGGTTTAAGTACCGATGTATGTGCAAAGTATCGTGGCACAAAGTTTTTTTTTTTTTTGTAAATGAAGTCGATATTGTAGTGAATAAGGAAGGATTCAGTACCACAGTGCCTGGTGATTTGAAAGTAGAAATTACGAAATTATTGTTTAAAACCCGAGAACATAACGCTTCTATCTATCTTTGCAGTGAAAACAGGGCAATATTGGAAGGACTTGTTGGGAAAGGCGGAATTTCTTCTTGCTATTGCTCTAACAAATTCTGCAGGAGATGATCGTTTTTATCTGGCTAATGGTGAATACATTCAGGCCACCAATGATATACTCAAGCAATTCATTAAGTCCGATCAACTACGCCGTAAGACGCGATGGCTTATTCTACAATCGATGCGAGGCTCTCAACAACGTTATCATTTTAATGTGATAGTCGAAGGGAGCGAAAAGTCTAGCTATGAAGGCGCCGTAAAAGCGCTCGAATATAGGTCCTACACCAAATACACTGACTATCATTATGTAATCGAGGGCAGTCAACAAGAGCATCACATGAAAAACTTTTGTGAACAATTAAGAAAATTGAAAGAAGAAAATTAAAAGAAAATTAAAATAAAGAAAAGCAAAGAAGCAAGTTGTTGTTGTTGTTTTTTTTAACGGCAATTTTCAAATGTCATAAACAAAGCTTCCTGAATTTAATGCTCACCATATGGCTTAGTTTTCATGGTACCATCCGAATTAAAATCTGTGAATAGGCAGCTAAATTGTATGGAAAAAATAAAAAATTTTGTTTTTGTTCCTTGTATGCAGCCAGTCAGAAAATTTATGCACGCATTACTTCACTGCAAATTAATCAATCATAATTGTCTTGAGCTACACTGTGGTACACTAAGCCACAACACTGTCTTCATAGGTTTCCATTTAAAAAGTCATTACAGCTGAAACCACCTCTAAATCAAATGCAATTCTGGAAATACAAAAAAAAAGTTCCCCTCTAAACTGTGCGTTGTATGCCAGCAAATCTAAAAAAGGCCAATGAGCAGTATACGAGGTTTGTTTGGAAAAATAATAGAAATCTGATTTCCCTATTTCTCAACAAAGTCTCTCCTAATACCCTACAAGACGCTCATCCTCCCCGTGCTGCTTTATGGCGCAGGGGCATGGACATAATTAAACTCTGATGCAGCAGTCTTGAGAGTATTCGAGAGAAAAGTTCTACGTAAGGTCTTCGGTCCAGTATTAGTTGGTGATGATATCTGCATCCGATCCAACAGTGAGCTGTATGAGCTCCTCAACGACATGGACTTTGTGCAGCATATTTACATCAAGCGGCGACGCTAGATCGGCCATGTCGTTCGAATGGAGGGGGTTGTTTCGGCGAGACGGTTGTTTGATGCTGAGATCTATGAAAGTTTGCGTTGCGTCGACTAGATCGAGGAAGCTCTGTCATGGATTGGTGTGACTTATTGGCGTAGGCGCGCAAGAATCAGAGCCGCCTGGAAGCATGTGTTAAGGCAGGGCGAAATGATATTCATTCTACTAAGTTCTATTCTATCAAAAATGTCTTCAATTCTGCTTGCTAATGGCCCATTGAGAATGGGGGCAGCGGATATCGAAGTTCTAAAGCGTATCTCGGTAAAAACCCGTTTTTTTAAATTTAGTGGCACTTTTCATATGCAAGTTTGAATTATAAAAAGCTGTTGCGAAAATTAAGAAAGCCTTGCTGAGAGACACTTCACAAACTTCAACGAATTTTCATCTTAAGAGGCGAATTTCTTATTCATTCGATAAGCAAGGCTTTATATGATCTGAAATTGTTTTTCGCACATGGGTATGTTATTCACATAACTTAATAATCGAATCCGTAAAAAGCTGGGGCATAAAAATTTTTTTGGGGAAGTTACGGAATTGCCTTGTGGACTTGTGGATGGAGTAGAGTTCTTATTGTCTCTGCCGTTTCTGTGATTTCTTAACTAATGTTGAACCTTCTGAATGGGGTGCCCTTTGCTTTTATGGCAGACAAACTATATCATGTGGGAAGAAACAAATTCATTGATTATTTCTTAAACACACCTCGTACTTTTGCTGTGTATAATTGCAATTCTTAATAGAAAACAAAAAAATAAAAAAGACGAGAAAAGAAGTTAAAATTAAATTATAATTGTTTAGAATGCAATAAAAATTAAAAAGAATATGAATACACATTAACAGTGGCAGGTAAAATTATAGCAGCCAATAAAATGAGGTTAAGGATTCAAATTGTTAATTGATTATATTCCCATTAGATTATTTTAAATTCGTTCACCCTGTCAAATTGTTTTTCCTTTTTATATAAAACTCCACCGAATTGATACTTCCGAAGTGCTGCTATTATTTTATTGCTTTCTGTAAAAATCTTACTTATGTACGGAATAAATAACAATTATGATTGGACAGCAACACAGTTTTTCCACTGTATCATCATTAAATTGCAATTTTTCAAAATTTTTAAATTGTTTGAATAACAAACACTCTGATTCTGATGTTTTATTCTATTCTTTCTTTCATTCTTTTTTGCCTTTCATGGCCATGCAAGAGATCATGCACTCATTTCATCTGAGAATTCTGAAACTGCATGAATGAATGAATGATATAAAGTGCCCATGCATTACTAGGGGATGGGTTCCCTACTTTATTGGTTCCTTGATTTATTGGTTACATTATAATCCATGGTTTTCTTTTTCCATATTTGGTCGTTTGGGGGCGTTATTATTGTTGGTAAGAAGTGCTTTAATACTGTGACCATACGATCCATTGCACTCCTCTCATACTTTATAGGGCATCCCTATCGAGTGTCCTACAAGCCTATTGTCCTGAAAAATTTTGGGCTGCTTCTCGATGTCAACAATAAAACATAAAGCCGGGTGTTTCCTTACTGTGAATCATTAAAGTCTCCGATGATTCATTTTCATCGTCACACAACCTACATATTGGGGTTGGGACAATCTCAATTCTTAATATATGTACTCTGAGTCTACATTGTTCTGTCAAAAGATTGATCGCCAACCTCTGTTTATTACTGGATAGTCTAATGCAATACTGAAATCTCCTCTTATTTCAGTTTCCCAACGAAAGTTTCTATTCCCTCAAACCCACTTTGTTTGAGAGGAGTCCTTGTCTTTCTTTATCTACCCTTTCATTGAGCATATTTCCCAAACAACCGACCTTACTCCACAAAATGATTCTGGCCCCATCAACGGCGTGGAAATTCCTCTCCTCCAATGCTCTTCTGCTTTTTCTGCTAAATGGCGAGATTTCTCATATGACTTTGGACCCAGTATACTATCTTCGATTTAACCCTCTTAAGAGCCAAGTGCTCTAATGGCATATCTGGCGCCTTTACTGTCAGATAGTATTAATAAGTCTTGTCTTTTGTATCTCCTATACAAGTTGAATAGAGCACATCTGATAGCAAAAATTTCTGTTTCTGACAGAAGTTCTGCTAAGTTCATCCTGGGACCAAAAACTCCCGGTTCTGCCTTATGATCTGTTGTTGCCGTATTTGGGCCTCAGAAAAACCCCATCTTACAGAAGCCAATGCACCCATTATGAGTGACTGGTTGGTGCGGCTTGTGAAGCGGTGGCGTAAATGAGGACGGCGCAACCATTACGGTCAATGGAGACACCTATCGCACTATGATAACCGATTTTTTGTACCCCCTCTTCAAGGTATTGATGTGAACGATGTTTGGTTCCAACGGGATGGTGCAACTTGCACACGTCTCATGCCGCAGACGTTTGATGGCCGTTTAATTAGCCGAAATTATGATGTTAATTGGACGCCAAGAAGCTGTGATTTGACACCGTTGGACTATTTTGAGTGCGGCAACGTTAAAGACGAATATCATGCCGACAGAGAGACAGAGATAATTGGGCATTTGAAGGCCAACATTCGTGATGGCATTGCCGAGATACCATACACTCGAAAAAGTGTCCGAAAATTAGTTCCATCGAATGAGGTACTGTAAGGCCTGCCGCGGCAGCTATCTGAATGCAGTAATATTCCATTTCCAAGCAGAACAATTGATCTTCACAACAAAAAAAATAAATTGACAAAAATTTCAAATCCTTTACCCTTTATAATTATCGTACCATATTAACTCATAACATCAATGAATGCCAAACCACTCATTATATTTCAAAAACGTTTCAATGTGTTTTGATAATAAAATTGACATCACTGTGTGACATTTACCTTTGCTCTCATTGACATCAGCATTAGTAAGTTCCAACGCTTTTATTGTTGTATTATTCGGAAATAATAATAGATGAAACAAAAACAACATCGTTTCATTCAAATTAAATGCTCTTCTCCGAAATTTATGCTCCCATTATGCTCTCATTATTCGCTTTATTTTTGTTTTGCTTTTCCTTCTTTTCAAATTTCGGTTTAAGGCTTCGTTTGTAATGTTTTGTACCATGCATACACGCATGTGTGTATGCTTGTGCGTATGCATAAGTAGATTTGTTGTTGCTGTTATGAGAATCATTCAGAAGAAGTGTAAATGGTTTCGCTTCGTTTGACCAGTTGCCGATCAATCAATCAATATGTGGGCTCGTGTTGTTTGTGTAACTAATAGGCGCGAATGTTTGTTTTGTTTTTCGCCTTCTCTTTAATTTGCCTACAATTTTGTATTTTTTTGCATTTCTAGCTAATAGGCGCGTATGTTTGTTAAGTTTTTCGCCTTCTCTTGAATTTGCCAACAATTTTGTTTTTTATTTTTGCTCTTGATATTCTTTTTGTTTCTCTCCGGTGCATTGAAACAGTTGCAACATTTGCAAAAGTTGTGAAATTCGTTTAAAAGTTTGGTTAATTAAAAATATTTTATTGTGTTTTTTGTGAATTGTGGTGTGATTAATTAAAATAAAAAAATGCATTCCTATTGTTAAATTAATAGAAATTAAAAGTGTTTTGTAGTCACTTCGTATGTTGTATTTGCAAATACAACAAAAGAAAACATTCAATAACGTGGATCATTTGTGCTTAAAATGTGTATCTATTCATTTTGGAGAATAAACCATTACGACTGAACGCACAAGATTACAAACAAATTGATGCCAATTGCTTATCAAAATGCGTAGAAGTTATTGCAACACACTCGCATTCACAATCACTATGGAAAAAGTAAGTTTATTTTTAATTTATTTCTTTAGTTAACCGAATTGTAATTATTTTACTTACTAAGGTGTAAGGGCTTTTTTCAGTCCATTTTTAATTGTACATCGAAAGCTCGTTTGACGGCTGCATGTATATTTTATTTTTTTATGTACTATACACACATCGTTTTTGACTTCTCTAATGGCGGATGCCAGTTTTTAATTTAATTGAATTAACGCTAGCAGGCAATCTATTCTTAATGTTTGATTTTCATCGTATTAATGCTTCTGTTGGCATTATTTCAAACCGTTTAATAAACTGTTTTATTGCATTTTTACATTTTTAAACATTCAAATGGCCCACCCTTTACATACCTACTATATGGTCAAAGATTTTTGGAGTACCTACATATATTCCCGATATTACCCGAGAATATGATGAATACCTTCTAATAGCTTTCCCCTATTAATAATTACTAAGGTGATTGGACTATCAATCTTTTGCTCTTTAAAATTCGAAATGACTGACATACATAAGCAAATAAGTTTTCTGCTATCATGTGTGCAACAAGACTGAAGAAATTCTCAGATTTTACATGTGCGGTTGTGTGTATGTCGAAAAATTTGAAAAAAATTTGTTGAATTTCTTGCCTGTAAAATCGTTCCAAAATTGTCTGCCAATACCAGGCCCACAGAACACAACAGCAAGTGTATTCTCGTGTAACAATTTTACATTTTGGCGAATATCTCGAAAACTATAGGAGATAATGACATTGAGTTTTCACCATACGACAGGAAAAAACATCAGCTTTTCATCAAAATAATGCCACGCCCTCATATGCCACGCCTACTAAGACAAATATTGACTTTTTTTCATATAATTGCTTATATTTACAACAATTTTTAATATTTTTCATTTGATTATGTTGTGCTTTGGCATAATAAATGCTGTTACATCACGTTTACCACAACGATCATGATAGTCTGCAAATTATCCTGCTTATATACATATACCCTCTTATCTCGGAATGTAAAAACCGATTTTATCATGCTACATGGGACAAACCCAAATAATTTTAGTTCCAAGTAGACAGTGTGTAGCTAGTGATGTAATCATTAACAAGCTACTACCTTTAGTAGGTAGAAGACTGTCGTCATCTGAAAACAGATCGCAAACACGTACAAAGTAAGTTTGAATATGATGAACAAGAATGGACCACATTGAAAACATTTTAATAACCAACATCAAATTAAAAAACGCAAAGAAATAAAACTCTTCTTTCTTTTCTAAATCAAGACACCGCCAATATGAATATGTGAGGGTCGATTAAAAACAAAATAATGCCTAAATAAGTAGTAACAGGTTCATTAGGGAGATGATATTCTTAAATTTTCAGAGAGTACATCTAAAACAGATCCTATGTGAATAACTTGAGAATTTTATTGCTAATAAGAAACTGCCGTATAATTTCGGTTGCACTAATGGATTCAAAATTAATTTTTCAATGCAATGAACTGAAATAGAGACGAAAATCTCTTAATTCGCAGATTTTTAACATTAAACCGGTAAAGAAATACTTATGTGCAGCAGTTAATCTATGATGTTGTTTTCACCAGCATGTTAGGAACTAACCTCGTATATTTGAATTTTTAACATTAATTTAGTATTTATTTATCTTTGTGCTTATGGGCTGAAAGCCTCTTTTTAACTGCAACATATGTTTATGGGACCCACTCTAAATTGTATTGTACTTTCGTTTGATTTAAAAGCACACAGTATCTCTCTCATTGATTTGGCATATGCTGTATGCACAATAAACAATAAATAACGGTATATTGCGTTAAAGTCAGTGTTTGTAACATCTTAAAATACTGATCGTACTGCCTTTACTTAACTACATACAACTTTTCAATCGCTGTTAATCCTTGAACTTAAGTAGATCTCGGGTGTCAATGGCTACATTGTAATTGTTGCCTTCTTTGAACTTCTTTTAACCTATGTTCCTATTTAAGTTGTCATTCAACTCTTTATCTTATTTGGATATTTTCTCAAACATTGCTATACAATGCCTTCACATCTAAATATTGTTTCTATTACACTCTCCATTGCGGTTTTTTGATCACAATAGCTGACACACTTAGTCGGTAGTTGCGGATTTCAGAGATAACGACGTTGATTCCGATTTGATTTCTTCTGGAAATGTACGATATAATGCAGGTAGCTACGTCTCTAGGTACCGGTTTAATGTTGTATACTCTGCTGGTATCGGAATACCGAATTTAGATAAATTTCTAGGACCCCGTTTGGTTGAACTAACCATTATTATCTCCACTATTAAGTATGTTTTGATTTCCCAGTGAATAAAAACTTAATTGTAATGAAATTGAAGTATTGGCTGAGACATTTTTCATTTATGATAGTATATCGGGTCTTTAATTGAAAGCTTTCTGAATTTAAATTAAAATAAAACAAATTGTGTGTATCATATGTATTATTGAAATTTATAATTCGTTTAAAATACCCATTGATTCTTCTATAAATGGAATAGAACGTCATTATAATGTTCAGCAATTCTTGTCTGGTTGGAGCTTCTTCGAATTGTTAAATTTTCCATGACTCTGGTGCAAAAATCAAAACCGATGGCATGTGTTACAGTGGGTTTGAAGAGCACTGCGGCTTGTAAGTTATTTGCATTCACCCGGGACTTAAAAAACCTTAAATAAATTAATCTCAGTGGCCTGTTCACTTCACTTTCACGTGAAAGGGCCATGCTCTTCAACCGCTTGTGCAGTTTTTGCAATGTGGCTTGAGCTGTGAATGACATAACGTTGTTCTGTTGAAACCACATGTATTTTGTGAGCATATCAACAATTCAGGCCAAAAGGCATATTGCGCTCGCCGTTGGCAGTGATGGCGAAACAGCAGTCATTTTTAAAGATATGTGGGCCAAGACGCCGCTAGCAAACAGGGTGTTCTTCGGCATGCATTGGACACTCTTGGATCTCATGTGGATTGATTTCGTTCCAAATTCTATCATATTATATCCTACGAACTAATTGCTTAAGATGATTTGTGGTCTATTGCACCATGTATACCCACCCACTTTGATAAAACGGTTTTATGTGTAGTTGAAGTCGCCGTAGGTAGTACAGTAGGTAGTGTGTTGGCTTATTAGACGTGAGGCCACAGTTTAAACCCCTAGTCAGACATCAAAACGAAATATGAAAAAATACAATATTTCTTCGGCGACTTCCTCTCAGCAGGTTTCTGGCAAAAACTCTCTGAGAGTAAATAAAATTGCCATGAAAAGTTTCTCAAAAAATCTGTCGTTCGGAATTGACTTTAAACTGTAGGTCCCGCCACTTATGGATAATATTAACACACCCAACATGGGTGGTGTAAGAAGCTAGGTTGTAATCCTGACTGAAGGGTTGTAATGACCAATTATATATGTACATATGTAAGTATGTGTAGTTAACTGCTATATCTGTAGAATGAGGGTCGATTTCTACGATCAAAGTTCAAATGTCTTGTTGGAAGGCCCGATACATTCTGATTTCCTAATGTAGGTCGTTTTAATTTCTCTGCAGTTGCATTGAGTTTGGCGTTTACCACCAGAGAAGTCTCTTCTATATTCTTGGTTGAGCAACTGTATTTCACTCAAACTCTGGTAGATATGTAACGACAGTAGTATTTGAAGATCTTTTTCCTAAATTATCTGACATTCAGTAAATTCTTCCAATGAAGTCGAATTCAGACAAATTTAATGCGGCTTAGCTTTTGAAAATACTGGAATTCAACAGATTATTTAGAGGTAGATTGCCATTGCAGTGGATAAGCAATCCTAATCTCAGAACAACATAAGCAAGCTTGATCCGTTTTCACTGTAATTTCAATATGTTTTATGAACATTGTTTAAAAAGTTTTGTAAGTGATAGAACTATCGGTTTGAGCCGCTCTTATTTTTGTGCTGCTTGGTATATCACAGTGTATACACCTGTGTGTGTTTGTTTGTATGCATGAGAATAATTAATAACTCAATTCAAGCGGAAATACAAGACCCATCAAATCAGTTAATTTTAACGCTGACTACCAAATCGCACTTGACGGTATGTTCTTACGGTACGTTCTCTACTTTGAAGGCATAATGAAAATGTGAAAAGAAAACAAAAAAAGAAGGCGTGTTAATCCACACAAAAGAAGAATAGCTTTTCTAAAGGAGATTGTATGATTGATTGTTAAATGAAAAGTGTATTACTTGTTAACAATGTTAATATAATTAGAGTACCGTAGAGATAATTCTCATTGAGTTGATGGTAAACTATTGACCTACTAATGAACAAGAGATTGTACGTGTTGCTATAGGCAGAAAGTTCATTATAATTAGATCAGGTTTAGAGATCGGCAGATTAGTTATAAAGGGTTTTGAAAGTAGTAGTAGATATCTGTTGAGTGGATGCTTAACCACTTTTTTTCATTACTCCACTTGGGAGCATTAGGCTTCCACAACGCATTTAAATCTCATCTGGTTGACTGCTGTTGTTTTTGTGTCTTCCCCTCTAAGATTGCATTGCCCTAGGATCTTGGTGTATCAAACATCTCCAGGTGTTGGTTGGGCGGCCACGGTTTCTTGAACCTTAAGAATTCCTTCCACTCAAGTGTCATTCTTCTGATACTGTCAGTATTCTTTCTAGGCATTTAGAATTCTAACAACTAATAAATACAGTGAATTCCTAATTAGATGAAGCACTTTAAGGGAAGTTGTTAGTGATATGGGACCTGCATTAATCATTTCCATGCATTTTTTTACATTATGAAACAATTTATGAGGGCCATACCTGAGAGATCGATCATATAGTAGGTAGTAGTCAAGTAGGTAGTGTGTTGGCTTATTAGACGTAGGGTCGTGTTCAAGGGTCGTAGGGTCAGATAAAAAAAATATTTCTTCAGTGACTTCCTGTCAGCCGATTTCTGACAAAACCTCTGAGAGTAACTAAAATTGCCATGAAAAGTTATTCAAAAATCTGTCCTTTGGAGTCGACTTTAAACTGTAGGTCCGGCCCACTCATGTATAAATTTAACACACGCAACATAAGTGGTGTGAGAAGCTAGGTTGTAGTCCTGACTGAAGGGTTGTAATGACCTATTATGTATGTATGTATGTTTTTTTTTTTTTTTTTTTTTTTTTTTTTTTTTTTTTTTTTTTTTTTTGTCTTGAGCCGGAGGTGGGAATCTTCGAAAGACACTTTTGTTCCAACAAAAGACAAACGATTCACCATCACTGGTGCCTACGTACTAAACCCACCCCCTACACACTTCAACCACTCTCCCCCCGCGGGACTGCCGTAAGGTATTACTTCGCGGAGGGCTGGTTAGCTTGAAAGCTTTATCACATCAATTTAAATTTCGTCTCCGTTCCTCCAGTCTTCGGAGTACTATCATAACTTCAGCCATTCTCTGGCTATATTGGCTCCATAGAGTTCTACAGTTCAACAGCTCTTCCATTAGCCGGTTTGGTCCTAAATTCGTTTCTCCCGGCCATCTAAATCTGGGACAGCATGTTAGAATATGCTCCGCATATGTATGTATGTATGTATGTCTGAGAAACCGACTTTGACTGCAAAGTTAACTTGAAGTATTATTCAGAGTTCACTCTCCTGTTAATCCATAAAACTGCGACAAGTTTTTAACCCCTTATGAATATATTTCCTCATTCCTTATATGATAGCTTGTATTTCACATTTGAAGCTTTTGTTCAACAACCAAGAAACCATCATTTCCTTATTAAAACAAAATAAACCAAAAATTGTTGTCACCTTGTATGAGTTGGTCATAATCATAAAACTTCATGATCTGACAACATCTGCAACATTTCGTAAAACAACTGAAGCCACTTAGGCATGCCAAGAACAGCCAGTAACAGCAGCAACAGCACTAACAGCAGCCATGACATTAATTGTTAAATGTGTGACATTATTTTACACGTTCGAAAAAATTCTGCGTAATCTTAAAATTTTAGCGATTAATCGTAAACGAATTCACAATTTAACGCAGAAAAAACGTGCCAACAAGAAATGAAATCAAGCAACAGCAACAGCAGCCACAAACTGTTGCCCAAAAAAGAAAAGCAAAAAAACCACAAACATATCGAAACAACATAAAATAACAACACGCGTTCAAAATAAAAAGCGTTAATGAACACGATAGACAGTAAAAAGAACAAAAACAAAAACAAAAACAAATGCAAAGTATAAACGTTAAGGCAATCTACTCCTGAAATATCATCAGACCGTCTGTCATATATGTACACTGCCACGCTGGCCATATGAATATGCAGCAGCACATTGGCAACAAGGTGGTCATACAGGTGAATGCGAATGAATTGATATGGAAAACCGTTGTTTAAAAGGCACTTGTTTGTTTGTTTGTTTCTCTGGTTGTCTGGTTGTGTGTTTTTTTTTGTTTACTTGTGTACAAAGTGGCTCTTGCAACAGACAGAGCGTTATTTAAATGAAATTGTATGGCATGAACAGATCTATACACAGTTATACTTACGCACACACAGTTTTACGTTCTCCTTTAAGATCGTCAATAAGAAATTGTGAATTTTTTTGGCAGAGGTTTAAAATAATAAATTCTTTTCTTCTACATAAATTCTTAAAAATATTGTTGCATGTTCTCAGAAATGTAGCTTCTACAAGGTGGCCGTTATCAACTGTATCAACAAGTTCGGAAGTTGGAGATGTGATGAGTTGCAGATGCATAACTCGGGTTTAATTGGCAACAAAGAACTGTAAGTGGTCCATATCGGATGAATATAATGCCTAAGGCATTGTTTTATTGAATAGCTGTGTAGCTATTAAAAACGGGGGGTTTTATATAATATCTCCTCAAAACCTAGCGAACTTTAGGTCTTTGTCTGATGGAAGGATGCTTCCTCTACATCAGGTGTTTTTTCTGCATAGCATTGCCATCGAACAGTGAACAGAATCTGCATATTGGACGGAATACGATAACAATTCTGTACAAATTTCTTTGAGTTACAATGCCTGGTGAGAAGGCTGCAAAAGCTTCGCAAAATTTGTTCCCACAAAAGTTAATATTAAGAGTGTCTCAACTGTGATTTCAAAGATAGAGAGACACTATCTTCCTGTTCGCTGAGTATAAATTTTCAAACTCCTCTTCAAATCGCAATTCTGTCCTCACCGGCAGTATAGAAGATCCACTTTTGGCAAGCTTACCCTGCCCTAAATTCTCATATCACTGCCCCAATCTCTCTATTTCCCCTGCCTAAGTAATTGTCAATACAGTTCAATACTAATCTCAAGTCCTTATTATAGAAGCTATGACTCGGTTGGTGACCTGATGTTATCAAATAGTATTGCTATGCACCGTGCTCTCACCCATAAGCGCTAAATGTTTCCTTTCAACCATTTCTTCCAATCCCAATTCCATCCTCATCGGTGGTATAGAAGATTCACTATTGGCAAGCTCATCTGCCCGATAATTCTCACCGATCTGAGCGATTATTAACCTAACAGAAGAGCTAAGTGTTCGGATGGCGGTCTGACTATCAAATAGTATTGCTATGTCCCATCCTCGGTACGTTTTGTCCACGTTGAATTGAGCCCATATTTCGATAGCATAAACTTCTGATTGTTTAACACTCGCAAGTTTTCTCGTGGGTTCTGAGCCCTACATGGGGCTTGAACATTCCCGCTTCTGTACCACTAACAGTCTTTAACAATCCTAATATCATGGATTGGTTCCTCTTTAGAAGTCATCACAATCTGATAAGTAGCGTGTTGCCTCAATAGAAGCGAGTTGAGTTGTTAATACTCCAGTTCAGACATCGAAAACAATACGAAATATGACGACTTCTTCTCAGCAGTCTTTCAGCAAAAAGTCTGAGAGTAAATAAAATTGCCATGAAAAAGTTTCTCAAAAGTCTTTTCGTTCGGAGGCGGCTTTAAACTGTAGGTCTCGCCACTTATGGATAATATTAACACACCCAACATGGGTGGTGTAAAAAGCTAGGTTGTAATCCTGACTAAAACGTTGTAATAACCAATTAAGTTAAGCACGTACATATGTAGGTTAAGGTTATTCTTTTAAGAGAGTATGTAGCTTCTAAGTGATGTCATTCACTATCTTAGGCATAAGTGTGGTATTATTGTTGGCCATAAACTCAATCACATGAAAGGGGAAACAAGCAGATTTATGACGTATCATGTGTACGGCTTGTACCAAGCGGGGCTTAATTGAAAAATAAAACTGAAATGTTAACCGCTACAGTAGCGCACAACGTTTCAAAATGAAAAAAAATATTTTAATGAGCTTGTTAAAGCGTAGGAACCTTCAGCGTAGTATTCGCGATTCATTATCGTAGTCCTTTAAAGAAAGCATTCTTTTAAATGTGGGCCTATCGTTTTACTCCGAAATCATGATGAACAACATTAAGCATGTGCAAGCAAGTTGGTAGCAGGCACATGCAAAAAAATAACCGAAATAGATGGACTGTATGGAATATTGAAATGATGCGCAGACAGTAGAAGATCCATCTCCTTCATTCATGTTGATGCACTTGCAAGCGAAAACAAGGCACAGGAAGAAAAAAAACAAAAACAAAAATTGTGCGAATAAATGTTTGATTTGTGATTTCACAGAAAACTGAAACACGAAACATACATACATACGAACATACAAACATACACAGTGAAATGAAGAGAATAGTAAGGAAGACTAGCAGGCAGGCACCCCTTTTTTATTTTTGTTGCAGCAGTTCTTCCTGAAATGAAGAGTGTTTAAATAAATTAAGCGAATAATGAATGTTGTGTGCCAAAGTGGCAAACCATGATAGAGCCCCCCTGTTTTTTATTTTTATTTTCAATTCTTTCATTTGGTTTTACGGTGGTACGTACGTACGTAAATGGTACGTTTGGTAGCACCAAGTGTATTTCTGTGTGTGCATGTGTGTGTGTGTATGTGAATGCAACATGCATAAAACAAAAGAGTAAAATTATGAATTGAAAAATAAAAACTTGTTGCTGCTGATGCACACACAGCTCTGGTATGCATGATGCAAGCCTAACTGCCAACGCATTGAAACGAAGAAAGAAAAAAAGTTCATACTGGTGGTAGATGGTAATATTTTTCTGTTTCTGTTTTTGTTGTTGTTGTTGTTGTTGTTGTTGTTGTATTTTTTATTGAATTTATGAACAACTTAATTACAATCGTCCAATTAAACTTGGGAAAAGCAATTAATCAAAACAACAACACACAAAACAAACAAACAACAACAAATCTTGTACATCACGAAGGGGGCAAGAAATGCAGGTAATGCAGAGCCACCAGTAATGTTTGATAGAATTTTGATGTATAGGTTTGATGTATAGGTTTGATGTATAGCTTTCATTCAAATTAGGAAAATTATGAAATGGAATCTTTCAATGACGGATCCATAGGCAATTGGTGGACGATATACATCGATTCAATGGAACAATTCGATGTTCTTTCTATCGATGCTTTTTGTGCGGTACATCGTAGTAAAATCTTTTGTAAGTAGATTCTTGAAAATAGTTCAGTTGGATTTGAATAAAATACTGAGACGATCTTACGTTGGTATAAATGTTCTACAACGGCGCTATTGGCTGTGTTGACTGTAAGCAGCTGTGCATAGTTAACCAACTAGACTAGCAAACTTCAAGAGTTATAGGAACTATGCCTAGAGTAATGGGAGTCAAGTCTAACATGTGAATGGTCAGGGACATCATGACCGGAAAGAGACTAACCTAGACACCACCATTAAACTCCTTGATTTTGTCAAATGCTGCGCAACACCACCTAGTAGTAATAATGAAAGCCACTACTTGCTATGTACTCTGCTGGCTCAAGAACATAAGCGGAAGTGTTCGGTTTCAGAGTGAAATATTCAACGCCTATGGTGAAACAAGTTTTGTTAAGCATAAGTTTACGCCATCGAAAGGTGTTCTGAATTCAACATGAACAGCAGGTTCATAAGGCGGGACAGAGCAATACTATCTCAAATTTCGATCTTCTTCCGAGTATCCAGCTCTTATGGTTGACTCAATGTCATATAAACTTGCGAGGAAAGTAACTTTTACGCAGCTACAGAGACTAATACCCTTCTGTGGTATATGAAGAGATATTTTAAAGGGTACATTCGTTGTAAGAAAAAATGAAGAGAATCGGACACTCTTTTCTAGTCAAAGCGGTTTGTAAAAATCTAAACTTTTTGTCACTGTTAGGTGCGGAAGTCGCCGTAGTCTAGTAAGTACTGTTGGCTTATTAGACGTAAGGCCATGGTCCAAACCCCAGATCAGGCATCGAAACAAAATACAAAAAGTATTTCTTCGGCGACTTCTCAGCAGATTTCTGGCAAAAACTCTGAGCGTTAATAAAATTGCCTTGAAAAGTTACTCAAAAAGCTGTCGTTCGGAGTCGACTTTAAACTGTTGGTCCCGCCACTCATGTATAAAATTAACACACACAACATGAGTGGTGTGAAAAGCTAGGCCGTAATTCTGACTGAAGGGTTGTAATGGCCAATTATGTATGTATGTAGGTGCGTCTTTTGGACTGGCAGCGTTATCAGTTCATATCTCTTTGACAATGACGTTCGCCAGGCCATCACTGTCAACAACGAGCATTGTGGGACAATGATTTTCAGCTTCTTTTGGCCTGAATTGAATGATCTGAACTCTAACGACGTGTGGTCTCAACACGTCAGCATTATGTGCCTTACTCGAACTAAATGCGGGTATGTTTATCTTACGTGAAAGTGATTTAAACTCGTCACCGAGACCGTGCGAATTGACCCAGGTAGATATTTTCTTGTGGGCTGTCATTAATTCACGGTGATCCTCAAAGTCAACATAACCCGTGCCATCGTTCTAATTCAGCCAGTATCATGGAAAATTGGACATTTGGGATACTCTCCACCCAATAAAACCACGGTACACAATTAAACAATGTTACATTCCACCCATAATGGCATCAAACGACTAAAAAATTTCAATGTTAACTCACACACACTTGTTTATTTAAATTTCAAGACAGTAAATGTAGGCACTTGTTCCATGTAATTGAAAAGTTTTGATGAAGTCCACGTACTTAAATGGACGATTGGGTAGTGGAGTGTAAAAGGGATATCATTTTTAGAATAATAGCCTCAGAATTAGTAGGGGAAGCGTCCTCCATTTGAAAATCATTCTGTTTAATTGTCCATTTATTACTCGCCTCCTTCTTCCTCTGTCACTTGAAGCATTAATTGAGTAGGGGTCATCCCCTGAGTACATATTCTAACATGTCAAATTGTCAGTTTTATAGTACAACTGCAACGCCATTGGATAAAAGTGTGGATTTTAAATTTTAAACGATATTTTCTTCTTATTTTTCCTATTTTTTTTTTGTTTTTTTTTGTTTTGTTTAATAACGTAACGCCTTTCCCTTATAGGCGATTTAAACTTCCCTTAAACTGAAAATTGCCTTCAATTTTGTTTGTTTTTCGTATTATTTTTAGCAATTTTTCCCCCCACCCCCACATGCTTTCTATGTTGTTTGTGCTGCGTTAGTTAAGCGCAGGCTTTTTGATTGCATCCAACAATACTTTGCTGCCCTGCCCGGCAAAGAGTGCAAAACTAATTCGATTAATCACCAGCCTCCCAAAATTTTTTTCCTACTTTTTTGCAGTTTTTTTCATGTTTTTTTTTACTGTGTGTCACTTTAGGAAAAAATGAAAATAACGTCATAGAAATGACAGGCTGCTGCCTGCCTGTTTCCATAGAAGACTGTAAAACTGAATCGAGAAAAAAGAAAGAAATGAATTTCGAATTGCTTCAACTGCAGCAGCAGTAACATGCATATATGGACGCCTGCCTTCTAATCCTTTTAGACAAAATGAATAGAACATCTAAACAGAGCAGCAACAAAAAATACATCCTGTCTACAGGCGAACATTGTAAGGATACAGGCTCTGTTTAGACATCGTTTGGTCATTTATAATCATTTTTTGTTCATCTTCTTTTATAGTTCATGTCAAAAGTTTTTATGCGTTTTGCTAGAGTTTTTCTACTTTTTTTCTTGCTCACCAGGTTCCATTTGTATAACCCAATGGGAAAAAATTTCAGGATTTTTGTTTGCTGTTGCTGTTGTTGTTGTTGTTGTTATCCTTATTCGTTGTGTGGTGTTTTTGTAAAAATTCTGTTTTTGGTTGTAAAAAGGACATCATTTGGCTGTGATGCACACTCAAGGGTGGTTTGCGTTCACAGTGTAAATTGGTTTGTCTTCTGCTCCCCGCTTTCTCTTTGGCTGTTGTTTTTTGCATTTCATACGCATTTGTTTGTTCCTTTATTATCCTATTTCGTATGCTGTTTGCTTGTTTTTTTTTTGCTTTCTTTTGCCTCACAATTGTTGGTCTTTGTGTCCATGTAGGTATGTTAGCTTGCATTACTATCGACAATTTGTTTCGCTATTTTTCCTAGTCCTTTTGAGAGATGTCATGATGATAAAGAGAGCTAGCGAAAGAAAAAAAATTGTAAAAGAAATTATCATACATTCAGTTTGACCAATGCCCAGGAGGAGACAATTGCAGTCGCAGTCTCAGTGATGTAGTGAAGTACATGGATGGCTTATGTTTTTCGTTTTTCTTCTTCTTTTTTTATCAATGAAGGCACATAAATTGTCTGTACGAAATCAAGAGGAAGGAGTTTGAAGCTTTATTTCGGAGATTTTAAATTTTTGTTTAAAATATACGTAGTTTAAGTGGACAAAGCAAGTTTATTTTTTTTTGGGGAAATTTTTACTTTTTTTGGGGGGAGTTGAAGTTATCATCAGCATCATCGGTTCTATAAGCGATTCACCTAATCCTATGATACCTAAATTAGCAAAATTTCCTATGAAATGTTGCAGAGACTAGCACCAACACAACGAAGCTGCGGCATCTTATATGGATCAGCAGAGCCACTATATTGCACCGCTTACTACTGCCCACAATCGAATAAATGATTGAAAATTTTTAAATGCTTGAACGATTAAATAAGGGTTAGACTGCTAAGTTTTAGTGGCCGTAGTCTAGTAGGTAATGTGCTGATTTATTAAACGTGAGGCTACGGTTCAAACCCAAGGTCCTCCATCTCCCATAAATCGAAATATGAAAAAAAATTTCTTCGGCGACTTCCCCTCAGCAGATTTCTGGTAAAAACTGTAGAGTAAATAAATTTGTCATGAAAAAGTTTCCACAAAATCTGTCGTTCGTAATTGGCTGTAAATTGTAGGTCCTGACTCTCATGTATAAAATTAACACACACAACATAAATGGTGTGAGAAGCTAGGTTGCAATCCTGATTGAAGGGTTGTAATGACCAGTTATGTGTGTATGTAGTGGGCCTTTAACTTTAAACGATGCAACAAAAGCTTTAATTTTCCATTCACTATTATTCAAATAGTTTTACTCTGCATTGTTAACATTATTGGCCATTCTAACCATTTGGTAAGGATTACAGCCTTTCTTGAGTACCCTAGTAGTCTAGTGGGTAGACTATTATCGTGAGGGTTGTGGGTTCGATTCCCACCAGAGGCTCTGGCCTGTGACACTACACCGAGCATATGATGCGATCATACTTTGTTGCATCTCTATCGCCCTAATAAACTCGCAGTATTCTGCTCCGTGTGAACAATGACAATTTCCTGCCTAGCACTTCACATGTACCCAAGAGTTTCCTTCTGATATGCATTAATGCCCTATAAGCTCCAAGAATGTGCTCCGACGATGCATTCTTATCTACAAGTTGGGCTTGAGTTTAACTCCCTTTTTGAGTAAGTCTACAGTGCCCTGTTAAAAGATCGCTTGCCAACCTTAGGTTATTCCTGGATAGTCTGCTGCATAACTCAGATTTTTTTGTTTCTCAACAAAAGTTTCGATTGCCTCAAATCGATTGGTTTAAGAGGAGTCTTTGTCTTCCCTTTCGTGAAGCATACCTCATCAAACATCCGTTCTAACTGTGCAGAATTTTTCTAGGCCCTTGAATAGCGTGAAAGCTACCTTCTGCAAGCTCGTCTGCTTCTTCATTTCCAAGAATTCCTAAATGGCGTGGTACCTAGCACAGCGTAACTTTATTTTCCTAACCTAGCCGATCAAGCTTCTCCAGAGAGTCCGATATTATCCTCGATTTAATCTAATAAGAGTCAAGTGCTCTTACTGTCAAATAATCTTACTTTGTTCTATCTTTTGCATTAATTTTATCGGGCCTTGACTCCAAACGACAGATTTTTGAAGCTTCTTCATGGTAATTAGTTACTCTAAGAGGTTTGCTTAATTCTTTTTTTATTCAAGATATTGAGGTTCAACTTCGAATCTCTAGTAATTCTGAACACTACCCAAAAGACCACCGCGTTGATAATGGAATATAATGTTGAGTATATTTGTATATGTGAGCCTACTCACAAGTGTGACAGGACAAGAACAGACTTCCAAAATAGATTCGCAGCTTAGCTGTCCGAGTAAATCAAGAGATTTTCAGGAAAACTTCGGGCACATAACAAGCATTGTGCCGCTTTCAAAATGGTCACAGCATCCATCTGGAAAACGGTACAAAGATCGGGCAGCTTATTCGAAAGTATATTAGAACCTTTAATACATATTGCAGCCTACTCTGTGTAGGATTTTGATGCTATCAATAGAAAAATCAAGGATCTCACTGTGAATCTCTGAATCTTTAGTGCAGAAATCTCTAGGTATTCTAAAATCAAATGGTCATCAAAACAAAAAGTTATAGGGAACTCTATAATTGACGCAAATGTGTGTATGTCTTCTCCAAAAATTGACTGCATTGAGCCTAACTGCCACCAGGTCAGACCTCTGCTTCAGTAGAAGATCATGGGGGGAGTCTAATGAGTATAGCAAATAGTCCAGAATTATGGCCCGATATTAATACCCTCTTGAATAATACATCCTAAGCACTATTTTCTCTTTCCACCATCACATCCCATTTTGGTAGCGCCATTACAATACATTGCCATGCCTGGTGGTTGCAGCCACAATCTGCAAACTGCCGTGATTGTCATTCTCTGTACAGGAGCTGTCAATGTACAATGACCCGAAGAAAACCTTTTATGCTGTACTTGTAATCTTTCGAGCCGCAATCAAACTGAGAACTAATCAGCAACTTAGAGGATCTACATACATACATAGTTTGTCATTACGACCTAGCTTCTCACATCACTTATGTTGTGTGAGTGTGTTAATTTTATACATAAGTGATGTGACCCACAGTTTGCAGTCGATTACGAACGACAGATTTTGGGGAAACTTATTCATGGCAATTTTTATTTTAATTCTCAAAAGTTTCTGCCAGAAGACGGCTGAGAGGAAGGTGCCAAATAGAATCGATGATTTATTTGTTTTCTGTTGATGGATTAAATTTATTAGTTGATGTAGGAAAATATCCTGAGAAAAAAATTATGTTTAGTGTTTTTTGGGTAGTGCTTAGTATAATTAATGGAAACTTAAAACATTAACTACAGTAGAGTTTATATTTGTGAGGCTTTTTAGAGTTTTAATGAATTTCTTTAAAGATGTTCATTAGAGTCTCAAAGCAATTTCTTCATTTATCATGTAAACCTTTTTTGTTTTAAGACTTCACAGAGATTAAAAAAAAAAGAAAAAAAAAACTATCGCCTGTATTTGTTCACCTTCTGTTGTCCTTTAATAATCATAAAAAAACCTTTTAACGTGAATGCATATCCACAATAATGATTAGCAAAAAAAAAACAAAAACAAAAACTATTAAAAATTCATAGAAGCCCTCTTACCCATATAATGGCACTGCTTTGTTAAATGAATGGATTTTTCTTTCTAGAAAAAAACACATTTGAATAGAAAAACATTGGAAAACTAAGATGTTTCTTTAAGACTTTCTGGTGTTGTTGTTGTTTTCGGTAATTTTTCCATTATAGTTTCATCTAATGAAGATTCATGTTCTCTAAATACACGACAACAAACAAACGCAGGAACCTATGGCATAAACCAACGAGAAAAGAAAACGTAAAAAAAAGGAAAAGGAAAGAAGAGTGGAAAAGAAAAGGGAAAGAAAAAACCTTTTCATCAATTAAGAACAAATTAGAAACAATGCAACACAGTCAGTTAGATGTACGAAATGTGTATGAGATGCCTAAAATCCCTTCCCCGCCCTGCCCTGCTGTATCCTTGAGACGAAACAAAAAGACATCCATTCCATCTACCATAAGCTTCATTCCATTTAACAACGTCCATTGATATTAAAATCTTTCATACGATATTAATGGATGCTAGAAGAAGCTGACACTTTTTCGTCATTTTAGTAAATGAAAGACGAAAAACCATAATTTTTCGATACTAAAAACAAAAACAACACATACAGAAGCGAAGCGCATAGTGAAAATGGTGGCATGGCATGGCATGGCAGTATTTTAGTAACCGAAAAACGAAAAGAAATGTATGAAGAAGAAAATTTTTTTGAAACCAAAAAAAAGGTCCAAAGAGAGAGAGAAGGACCAACAAAAAATTGTTAAAACTTGCATGAGTTTGAGTTTTATCTGCAGTTGTATTCGATGCCTGCGAAATGAAAGGATATGTTGGATTCACTAAAGGATTTGTAACGGCAAAATATTTTTAAATCAAACAAAATACCACGAAAATAAGGACCTTCACACTAATTTCGGTTTTATTAAGGATCACAGAAGAAAATTTTGAAGATAAAGGAATGGATGCCAAACTTTCACTCACTAGCTCTAGACTAATGATTTGGGATTTTTAATCAAATGTATTCTTGTATACCTTCCCTTCAAATCTTCTTGAAATTGAAAATGTTTATAAAAGATTTTGGTTTCGATCTTTAAATCCCTAGTTTTTACCCAAATATTCGAGAATTTATTGAAGATTCCGTGATTAGTATGCGCTTCAGATAATTTCCCGATGTTAACACCTCTAAGGCGAATTTTATTTAATACTTGTCAGATATTAAATATCTTTCATCAGATATTTATTTAACCGATATACGTATCGTTTAATCGCCAAAGAATTTGTAAAAATAGTTAGGTTAGCGGGAAGCTTGCCGATCACAGTGAAGCCCATATGGCTCATTGTGTTACCCAGTGTTAGGTAAGCCCCCTTGTCAAGATCCGTTAGTGGCGGGTTTGAACCATCCCGAGCTCCGGATGAAAGCGGCCAGTTCCCTTAGTGACACGGTCGTCACCACATCCAGATCTTCAAATGTTCTGTCATTCAAAAACCGATGATGTCTGTCGTGAAATTCAGGGCACTCGCATCCATATCATAGCTGCTTCTGCAGTAATCCTGATGAGGCATCCGAGTTTGTCATCGAAACTGCAAATACCATAGCGTCCCGTTAGAAATCCTGTTATAATGCATACGCTTCTTCCAGTCGAACTCCAGCAGCTTGTTGGTTCTCCCGCAGTCTACTGCTAGACTCAGCGTATTTAAAATTCGGCAACTAGATCTGTTGGACCACCCACGGTTTGTTGAATTCCATGCTGATTTTTCCAATTTGATAAAGTATGCCTGCAGAGGTGCATATATTCCCTACAAAAATAGTTAACACTGACTACAAAATTAGTAATTCAAAATTATCGATTCAGTTACTTTTCGAGCATTTCCAGATGTTTGTGGTTGTCATAATAGATCTACTGTGTATGTAGAGGAATTTGAAGAGTCTGGTACCTTTACAGATGTGATCAGGCCTGTACTTCAGTGCAAAGTACTCACTGCCAGAATATCGCTTCTGTTAGTAATAGCGTGGCATAATCATAATTCGAATGCATATTATCTTATGGCTCGTTTTGATGTGTTTTAAATTAAGATTTAAGCAACGGTTAGCCAAACGTATGATCAGTTTTAACAGCTGTGCGAGTTGGACTTTGTACGATTGGAGAGCAAAGCCCCGGTTCGTTCGTCTTTAGAATACGAAAAGCGATTACGGAATTGTAATGTAATTTTGATAAGAATTTACATTGCTCTTCATATGCTAAAACCGAACGTACGTCCGTGGACGTTTGGCTAACCGGGGCTTTACTCTCTACCCGTACAAAGTCCGATTCGCACAGTTTTTAAAACAAAAATTGATCATGCCTGTGGTCATAGATATGTGCATAGATTGGGTGCTAGAATAACAGCCATTTTCTAACAATAAATTTTATTCAGCAATTAAACTCGATGGTTTATGATAACAAACAAAACTGCCGCTTAAGACGATCGCAGTAATCAGATATGATTGTAGACGAGCCATTGTATATCGAAAAAGCGTCTGCTTGGTGGTGTTATAGTTTAGAGGTATCATTGGAAAGTATTTCTTCAAAAATAGTCCGTTGTCGTCTATTCAGTGCCAGTGTGGCCCTATAATAATCGATTTACTTTGGCATACAATTGAAGATTATGAAGATTATTGTATTGATTTCGGTTGCCAGAAAAAGTAATTTTTTATGATTTGATTTGACGCGGTTAAATTTACTTTTGTGTTAATACGTCGAAAGCTAAATGGATAATCGTTTAATCCTAACCTTGGAGCATTTGAAATTATCATGACTTTATATGTGTTTTATTTAATTTTAGTTTTGAAATTGAAAAATGTTTTATTTTTATCGCTTTACTTTAAACTTTATAACTAAAGAAAATCAGATAAATGGTCATTTGATTTCGGACAGGAATATCAGTAACAAAATCAATGTAACAAAATGCAGTCATAAGATCTATTTGTTATTAAGACTGGGGCTCTTCTAATGTTTAAAAACTCCCATGATCATAACACTTGTTTTCCTTCCTACGTTCGCTATTAAACTCATACTCTTTCACGCAGTGAGAACGGTGGCCAACAGATTTATTCGTTGGGTTCAATACAACTTTCAGAATTTATTTGATTGATTCGAATCTTAGTACTTGGTCACCGTCAATACGAGTTATAAAATTAATGGCCTCTTCAAATGCCACCTGTGACTATACGGCAACAAATATGATACACAACGATGAAAAAGCATATATGCAGTAGAAAAATTCCTTTCGGCATAATCCTACCACCCAGTTTTACTTCACTCCACACTTAGTAGTGAAGTGATGTCGTGCTTGACCAGGACACGAGTAATCGAATTTATAAAATTGGTCCACTTGCTCTTGGAATTTAACCCTGACTTGTTTACCCAAGATCAACAATAATCATCTATGGAACCTGCTACAGTCACCCGATTATTTGATACAAAAACAAAGTAAAGGAAACACCAAGTATATAGAGGAGATGCTTTCTAACACCACTTTGTTTCTTAAAAGTACAAATACTTTCAACAGATTTCAGAAGTTTTCTTCATGGCTGTGGTGGATGGCCATTAGCATATCTCTCTATAAGCACCAGTCATTCGTTTCTGTGTAGGCTAGTAGGTAGTGCGTTGACTTATTAGATGTGAGGTAACGGTTCAAACATCCAGGTCAGACAGCTTCAAAGTAACGGAATTTAAAAAAATATTTCTTCGGCGACTTCCTCTCAGCAGATTTCTGGCAAAAACTCGGAAGAGTAAATAAAATTGCCATGAAAAGTTTCTCAAAAATCTGTCGTTCGGAGTCGACTTTAAACTGTAGGTTCCGCCATTCATGATTAACATAGTACAACACAACATACATAAGTGGTGTGAGAAGCTAGAGTCGTAATCCTGGCGTATGTATGTGATTGTTTCGACAGTAATTTGTAATTCTTCTTTTACTTCTCTATCTTTTTCCTTACGTCCTTACCATCGTTTCTGACATATGCGGTAACACATATACTTCTATTGATAGTGTATTGAGAAAAGACTTCCTCGGCCTTCCAGTCTTCCAAACTTTCCTTCGGTCATCCGGCTTGTATTGTGAATGTTGTAGAGTTAGCCATTAACAGAATACTTTTCTGCCCCTGGTAACAAAACCCTGCTAAAAAAAAATGCCTCAAAACCAACAGCAGCCTGGACCACAAGGAACCCACTCAAATCAAGCATAGTAAATGGATAAGGATCGATGATAACATTAGAAAAAGCCCGCGCAGTACTATAAGAACAGCGCAAGACTGGAATCTTCAGGGTTTTAAGGGCAAACTACGAGCACGGCACTACAAAGTAAGGCCCAAAAACAGCTGCAGCTAGCTACAGTGTAAAGTGGAAATGTTTTGTCCAAGCTTTAAGCTTGCAAGGAGGGAAATTCCTTTCACACACTATATTTCCTAATGTTGAAGCATGCCGCAGAGTCGTGTGTAACTTTCTTCGGACCTTAACTTTCATCAGGCTTAAAACAGTAAGCTTGTATGTTTGCTATCCTTCATTCTTTTCGTTTTTTGTTTTTTGTTTTTTTTTGTTTTTAGAGAATGAATACGAGAATATGAGAGAGAAAAAAAATCATGATGATGATGGTGCCAGCAGCATCTTTAGTAATAAAAACCATTTTTGCTTGATTCTCTAACCGAGGCAAAACAGCCAAAGAAAAAAACGTCGCCCCCCTTCATACGCTTTTTTCTCCGAATGCATTTTCATTTTTTCTTTTTTTCGTTTTTTTTTCTTATTTTTTTGCACTTCCATTTCGTTTAAGTTTTTGGCAAAGATTGATGAATTTTGTTGATGGTGATGACGATGTTGATGCTGATTTTTTCTTCTTTTTTCCCCTAAAAAAAACCCTCCTTAAAATAATGTTGCACTCATTCACTAACTGAAGGCAACTGCAACAAAAAAAAATAGAAAATAATTCAAAAAAAGTCTTAGAAAAAGGACCGTCTTTCCATTACTTCGCTCTCCCCTTTTAAAAATTTACGTTTCAATTTTTTTTGCTCGTAGTTCTAGATGCGAATGTGTGTGTGTGTATGAATGTATGAGTTTAAGATCCTTAGTATGCATCCTTGAAATAACCTTAATCCGTGCTGCGGCGTAAAATGAATGATGTTCATAAGAATTCCTCACATTTGCTGGCTGGCAGTTGTTGTGGAATGAACAAGACGTAACAGCAGTAGTAACGAACCAACCAACCAACAACTGCATTCAATAGGAACAACGAAACAGGATAACAAAAAAAAAGGAAAAAGAAAGAAGAACATAAAAGAACATAAAACCAGAATATGTATTAAGTTATGGTCAGATAAGTGACACTCTGTTGCTGTGACACTCTGCTGTGACTACTCTTTGTAGGGCTTTGTGTGACTTAAGAAAAATTCCATTGGAAGGTCTGGGTTGCAAATTTGGAAATTCTTGTTACAGGAATTGGTTTACGTTAAAGATTAACATTGAAAAGGTCAAAGGTTAATAATTTTTATCAAATTTTTAGGCCTGAAAACGGATCAAATCCAAAGAAACTCCAACGCGAATTGGCAGCAACTTTTACTACCAAGTTCATCTAGCCGAGAAGATAATGAGAAATGAAAATGAAATGAAATACGCTAAGCTATGCTAGGACGAGACCATATGTTGGGTGTTGGATATACCCTCTATACACGATGGCTCATGAAATAAAACACAACGACCCTTACATGTAAAATAGTTCACTAAGCAAGCCAGCTGTCAGCCTATGTCGAGGGATCAATGAAGTTTCCTTTATGTAATGTAGCGCTATAACTGTCAGGCTGTGTACAGGGGCGTTTTTTACCGTCACGTGCTGGTCACTGGAAACAGGTGCACATAACAGTAACGACATAACTTTGCCGAGAGTATCTTTTCAATATAATCGGGGCGAATAAAAAACGTATTGGTCACTGGAAACAGGTTTTCCCAGTTACGACATAACTCTGCTGAGAGTATGTTTTCAATATAATCGCGGCACAAACGAAAACTCATTTTAAATACCAATCGCAGAAGGAAGAGCATGGCACGAGGAATGAATGGCAAGTGGGTTAATCTAGTTCTTAATATGGTAACTTTGAATGCTTAGGAAAACATTATCTCCTATACCATAGCCTTAGTAGCAGGGGATCTTTCATTTCAATAAGTCTTTTGCTACATCACCCAGGCTCTAGCACAATGGTCCATAAATTTCCGAATATCCAAAGTAGAGCAGTAAGGCACTTGATTTTGCACAATTGGGAATCTGATGCAGCGGATAAAATTTTTCCCTTTGATCGTGGGCATTATAATTAAGGCAAAACGGAAAGTTAGAGATGATGACGGAAGCCATAAAAGAGTTTCGTTTCAAAGAGATCCCAACACCTCCAGAATAAACAGTCATCTGCGGTAGAAATATCAGCAGAGCGACCTAAAATAATTAGATGAACGGGTAAGGAGAGATTGTTTGGCTGTAAAAGGCAAATGTAGAGTAATGACAGAGCAAATGGTCTTCGCTGAGATAATTATTGTGCAAAAATTTATAGCTTGCAAGGGGCATGCTATAAAACCAGCTTTCCTGTTCTAAACTTCCAATGTCCGGCATTGTAAAGACAATGTACCTGGAGAATGATTAAGAGTGAGTAACTCCATCTCCTCAGATAGTCCGTTGTTGCCTGAATGCAGCAGAACGTTTGCTGCTGGCACCACCAATAAGCGGCTCTTCCAGGAATCTTCAATATTTAAGGGGCCATACTCAGCTCCATGCATACAAAACACGAAGACAATTTATAAGACGACTGCAGTTGGACTATAGGGCCGTGCTGATCATGAACTCTGATATTAATTACTTGCTACTTACAGTGTTAATAGATGTGCAACATGGCAATGGCGTTAGTCGAGGTGGATTTCAACATCGGTAGGATAGAGGTCGTTATTATCTGAAATTACTTTTCTGATGACACAGTCGGCCCTAACATCAGAGTCCTTATACTGTAGGAGCCGTATGGTCTAGAGAGCACGGAGACCAACGGAAATAAGTCCTTCTTAGAATATGCATTACTAACTAGCACGGGTATTGACGTTTGGAGATGTCATTAGGGAAGAGATTCTTGATCTAAACTGCTTAACAAATATCCTGTTACGATCGGTATCTTAGGACCTCTGATAAGGATTCTATGTCTGCTCACAAAATACATCTTTCTTCGGAACTAGGAACCCCAAAGTCGCCATCAGAATGCCTCTAGAATTACACGGATTACATTTCCTTTTCTAGTTCGTTTTGAGTTCCTGATCGTCTTACATTGCTTATAACTCTTCTAAACAAGGGGCACTTCAATGCACAACGTATTATTATTATTGAGTTCTGTAGCTCACTAGGAGTCATCTACTAGCACTTGATAGTTGTATTTATCCCTTCATTCATTCATTCAAACATTTCTCAACATCCAAGAGTTTTTTTTTTGTTTTCTTTCTTGTTTGTGTTAATTTTGTTATCCTATTTAGTTATCCTTGTAAAACGTATTTCCTTTCTCTGCACTTTTCTTAAAGTAAAGTAGGGGTTCGTTCCTATTTGCTTGTTCCCCTCACAAAGTACTCATTTTAATTTTTTCTTCCCTGTAAGTATGCGTGTAAAATGTTTTTGTGGCACAATCTTGACACTGTTGGCAGAGTGGCAGCCTTTACAATAAGATTTCCATACTCATCTGCCAGATCTCTGGTCATCTTTGTGTCTGCTTATCTCTGAAGGGGCTTCACTGTATTTGCTTACATAATCAAGTGTTTGAATGTTTGTTTCTTAGAGTTTTTCCCCCCATTTTATGTTTTATGCATAGTAATGCGTTTCTTTTTTTTACATTTTCTTTTTATTTTCTTTATTTTTTATTTAGCAGGACTATTTCATTTCATTCATTTGAGGGTCCCCCCATTTTTAATGTTATAAAGACGCTTTAAAATTTCATGCATTTTTTATGGACTTTTTCACCATAAGAAAAATGAGGGGAAGGAAAACCTCCTTAACCCTCTAGAGGTTAATAAGGAAATGACATTTCATTGAGACAATCTCATTCGTTTTAAGGATAAACCGTGCTCTCATGATTTCTTTGAAGAATATATAGAGAGATTGGGTTTCTGTTTATATATCATGAAGGCTTTACAAGAAGAAAGAAAGGAGTCTACTCATTCCAGAGAAGTTTAAATTCCTCAGACTTCCGTTATTCCTTGAAACAATTTTACCTGATAGTACTTGCCTCGTTCGAGTGCAACTCTACTTTAGTCTGCTATTAACGTTTATTTGTGTAGCGCCATTTGTGGCCAATATACAGTTCTCAAAAATCTGTCGTTCTTAGTCGACATTAAAAACGTCAGTATTCGACTTGTTGGCCTTCTAACACTATGACCTCCGTGTTAACGTCCTTTATTATCCTGGTTTCGCTTTATCTCTAGTCTAACATTAAGTACTAAAGTCACTGCCGCATTTCCAAATCCTAAAGTTAGACTAAGTTACTCCATGTAATTGCTCTTATCTCTTAACAAACTTTACTTGTAACATGCTTCAGAACAATAAAGAACAGTTTTGATGACAGAGGACGTCCTTGTGCTACTCTACCGTTGGCAAGAAATGGTTCATTGGGGCTTTCCTGGTGAATAAATCTGGGCAGCGCATTCTGTTGCATGACTCTGACGATTTGAATTATTTTCTTTGGTATTTCTTTCCCTCGCAATACTTTCCATAACTGCGAGCCCATCTGCTGGCAACAAAGGCTTTCCCAGAACTCCATTCAAATCCAACATGAAGTTCTTTTTCAATGCCTAGGAAGGGTCTCTTTTAAGGGCTTCCCATCTCCAAATTGTAATAAAACAAAGTGCAGGTGAGATATCATTGAAATTTTTTTATTTCTTAGAAGCA
Source organism: Sarcophaga carnaria (assembly GCA_958299815.1). NCBI lineage: Eukaryota > Metazoa > Arthropoda > Insecta > Diptera > Sarcophagidae > Sarcophaga > Sarcophaga carnaria. Next base: position 100,882,865 of record OY283149.1, on the reverse strand, counting down.
CTTATATGGACGCCATAAGGTGCGCAGTATAACACTCGCCGTAGTCTACTTGCTTGTTGGTTTATTAGACCTGAGGCCACGGTTCAACACAAATTATTGCATAAATTATGTGAGAAGTTAGGTCATAATTCTTATTGTGCATGCCTCCTTTGTATGGCATCAATCGCACGATTACGGTAGTAAGTTTATGTGTATCTCCTCCAAATCCAGAAGAGCAAGAGAAAAGTTTCACAAAATGATCGGTCGATCGGAGTCGACTTTAAATTGTAGGTCCCTCCACTCATGTATAAAATTAGCACATACAACATAAATTGTGTGAGAAGTTAGGTCATAATTCTGATTGTGCATGCCTCCTTTGGATGGCGAAATGTTCAATTTTCTACGACTCTGCTGCCTAGGTTATATTGGCTTAGCAGACCTCTGTTGTTTGTGGCTTATTCGCATACGGTTTAAGAAAACCCCACAAGTAAAAGTCTAATGGGGTCAAATAGCACGATTTCGGTGGTTAGTTTACATCACCACTACGTGAGATGATAATGCCCTCAAATTGCTCGTCCAAAAGATCTAATGTGACATGAGCTGTGCGTCATGTAGCAACGTACTATTGACCCCACATGGCGTTGGTGTGTTCACATCGTTGAATTCATTGACCTTTAGTGTTCGCCGATAATATTGGCGGCTTGGCCAATGTCGTTATCAATTCTTTTGGATTTCATGTGAACTACTATCATCCAACAATTTTATTTGTGCACTTATCCATTCATCCAGAAGTGGACCTCATAGCTGAAAATGATTTTTCAACAAAAAATTTTGGTTCAGTTGCCAACTGCACCAGAACACATGTCATGGTGTATGTATGACAAGTAATTTGACAGATTTTGCTTCTACAAGACGACAGATATTATCTGTCAAAATAAGTGAACTTAAATTCAGAACCAGGATCGAATCAAATCTCCACATTCATTAAGTAATGTCAGTTAAACTATACCACTTGAACCGTGAGTCTATTTCTATTTAAATATTCAATGTTTTTAGTATACCTGAGTGCCGTCAGATAACTCGATAACAGCAAAGTTCACACAGAACCCAAGAACTACTCCGTAATCTAAAGGAACTCTAAGGCATATGAAAGGTCCCTGCTGCTTATTAACTACATAAGTCTTATGTCCAGGCACCCAGCAGAATATATACAGGTTTATTGCGGTTTTCAAAATGATTTGAAATTGAACACAAACAAAGCTAAAGTGCTCAGCTCAGCGAGGATATTTAAAAATTAGCTCCAGAGGGCATCTTTTAGCCAATAGTGAGGCTCGTATTGTATTTTCTAGTAACTTATATTCCTTATGATGGCCACCGGCATTTGCAAAAGTGTCCTTCCTTTATAAGCATTACTTTAAGGACTGCTTTGAAACAAATGTTCAATAATTACCCGTAACGAAATGGGTTAAAATGCTGTGGGTTTTGCGTGGTCCGGATATACATATGTATGTATGAGTGTGCTGTTAGTGCATTGGCATAGGTTTCCATTAGCCATGAATTAAAACATTAAGAATAATGTGTTATTGTTATGCATGGAAATTACTTTCTCCTGCAAGGACATGCATTAATTGGATTATTTTACACGATGAATATTTAAATTGATTTCACACTTCTACCTACCCTAGACACCTACATACACATGCAGGTGTAGTGACAGTCAATGTTTTTATTTTTGTTTCAAATCGAAAATGGATTCGAATCTCAGTGCCGATCAGAGAAATAGGCGTGTAGCATAAGGTATCATAATGCCAAATATATTTTTAACGACTATAAGCATTGTAACATTTGCGATAGTAGGTTCGAGTGGTTGCTTTGATACCAAAGCGATGGTAACTATCCGATGAATCCTTGGGTTTTGGCTCGTGAATAACTGTTGAAATCTGAGCCAAAAATGGACTCATTTCAGAAGTCAGTTTAATTCTAGTCTGGCTATTAAACTTTGTCATGGAATTGTTCTACTTGCACTGTGGTCTAGAACACTACGACACGGAGATGTGGAAAGGAATTCCTCTACAAACAAATGCATACAAAACTGAAAATTTTTATTCATTAATCGCTATCTGTCTAGTAATCTTCAAATATTTAAACCTAGACAAACTCTGTCCAATATACGTGGTTGCCAATTTTAAAATTGCTATGTATAGCAGTGGACAGCTGAAGAACCAGAGAACTAGTTGAGTTCATCAAATTCTAGCGAGGCTCTGCGCTTTTGACAGTTTCGCCGACAAGCTCGGTCTGCCCCACTAGGATTACTACAGAAGCTGCCATGATGTAGAGTGAACGGAATAGATACAACACCTTTTATGCCAGTGCCCAGCACTTCAGAACAGACGCAATCGGTTTTTGGGTGACAGAACATTTGAAAATCTGGGCATGGTGGCGAACGTGCCACTCAGCGAACTGGCCGGTTTTATTCGGTTTCAAACCCACTACTATCGGATCATGGCAAAGGGGCTTACCTTACAATAATGGGCCATATGGGCGATATGGGCGACCGAGTGAAGTTGCCTGTGAACGGTAAGCTACCCGCTAACCTAACCTAACCTAGACAATATCTACTCATTCTTTAGGATTGTGAACCGGCCATCTAAAACCGAAATTCTACGACATAGATGGAGTTCAATTAGCTAAACTCTATCAATACACGGTAGCAATATTGCAGAAGCTGATGTAGAATTCACAGGGAAGCCGAAGAATTAGAATGCCAGCTCATAAGTGGAACAGGCCGATTGAGAGGAACACTGTTTCTCTCAGGATGAACATATAAGGATATTGTCTTTACACATACATAATTCGAGACAATTTCTTATGGGCCTATAATTACGAGAGCATCACAACAGAAACTATTGTTATTGCCGCGAAAAGGTATGATAGTACGGAGACCGTCCAATCTATTGCACTAACTTCAACATTTATAGGATATCCCTAACATGCATTCAGATGTTTCCTCCTGGGATGTATTAGTGCTTTACAGGTTCCAAGATTGTGTTCTGATGATTTATGCTTATTCTTACAGACTTTATATGTCGAGTTCGCGGATAGAGGGTACCTACCTAGTTGATTTCGCTTTACCAGATAGTCTCATACTAACTTCGTGCTCGAATGGTGACCTAACTGTCAGGTAGTATTGCGATATCCCGTTCCTTTGTATCTTCTATGTAAGTTGAATTGAGCCCATCTGGCATACATTTCGGCTTGGAACGTACTTGTGAGTTTCTTCATGGGTTCGGAATATTTTATGCTGAGTACCCATCCGCGTACCACAAAATGGTTCATTTTTAAAGGAGTGTTACATACATACATAATTGGTCATTACATTACAACCCTTTAGTCAGGATTACGACCTAGGTCTCTCGCACCACTTATGTTGTGTGCGTTAATTTTTATACATGAGTGGCGGGACCTAGAATTTAAAGTCGACTCCGAACGACAGATTTTTTGAGAAACTTTTCATGGCAATTTTATTTACTCTCAGATAGTTTTTGCCAGAAATCTGCTGAGAGGAAGTCGCCGAAGAAATATTTTTGCATATTTCGTTCAGTTGCAGATGCCAGACTTGGAGTTTGAACCGAGACCTCACGTTTAATAAGCCAACACTCTACCTACTAACGACTCTACCACGGCGACTCCAGTGTTAGATTCCAGGAGTAGGGTCTAGTGGTCATTTAAGACAAGAGCCGTCAGACATTTGATTCACTAGGTCATGAGATCCCCTCATGAATTTCATGGTAGACTTCTTTTCAATCATCACAGCTTATTTTTATTATTTCTTCACATCCCCTTTAAGCCAGTAATCCATTAAAGCCAGTTTCCATTAAAATCTTACAAAACATTTCACAAAACCGCCTGAAATATTTCAAATTTCAACAAGATTTTGAAATTTTCTTTTTGCTACTACTACTTTGCTACTTTGCTACTCTGCAAGAGTATCACCTACATTTACCGTTAAAAGCCGCCTTCAAAACTAAGCACATGCCTATAGACATTGTAACATTTCGTATTAAAATAGCAACCCGCTAAGCAATTGACGTTAAAACGTTTTCGTATCATTATTGGCTCAAGTCTTTGAAATATTTCTGATGATAAAATAATTAAAATTCTTAATACACCTTAAAAAGAGACTAATTTACCTAACTTAGCTTGGTCGGATGGAGACCACAGACAACGAACACACACACACACACACACTAACTATGCGCCCCCATATAACATAACAAGCAGAGGTGGTGGTACGTTGTAGGCATTCGATTACGGCTACAAAGTTAGGCTTTAAGCAGGCAAAGCATGAACAAAATAAAAATAATAAAAAAAACAGAAAACCATGATCAAGAACGCATTTTACTGCCAACTTTAAAATGTTTTTTCATACAAAAAAAATTTTTCAAGTTAAGAGAGGCTAATCGTTCAATTGAAATCAACGAACAATTCATTTACACAACAACCTCAAGAGTTGGAATTAATCTTTTAAAGTTTCGTTCTTGTTGTTGTTGTTGTTGTAGTTGTAGTTGTAGTTGTTATTCTGTTTACTTCATTCGCTGTCTGCTCTTCTTAACACTTGGACGATTGGAAACTTCGACTAGAGAAAATGTTTAAAACAACAACAGCAAAACAACAGCAGCATTTCCTAACAAAACTTAACAGGCAGGCGCTACCACCACCACTCATTTCCATGGTAAGCAGCAGTTGTGAAGCTGGTTGGTTGTCAGTGGTGGTGGTGGTGGTGGTGTTGTTGGTGTTGGTGGGATTAGTTGTACCTGGAATATACGGTGTATAACAGCAAACGTAACAAGATTATCTTAATATACGTTGTGGGAGACTAATGAGTGCAAAAAAATTTTCCCAAAAAACTTAAAAATTCACAACAACGGGCCAAAAAGACACGGGAAACAAATTAAGAACGAATGAACAACAACTACAAAGTTAAAGTTAATGATTAAAACCAATTGAAAGAAATGCAAGACATTGGCAGACTGCCCAGACTCATTACTATTAAGCTGGACTTTAACTACAGGAATATTTCCAAGCAAGGGAACCGCAAAAGTCTCAAAAGGTTGGCAGAGAATTATTGTTATTGTTGTGCCTTAATACTGGAACCATATTATCCATCAAACTTTATAGAGCATCCTTATAATATCTTCTCCAGGCCTATTGCCCTGACAAACTTCAATATGCTGTTCGGTGTCAACAATAACAACTCCCTGCCTAGCATTAGACATGCACCCAAGTGTTTCCTTCTGGGAAACACTAATGCCCCAAGGGTTCCAAGAATGTTTTCCAATGATTCAATGTCATCTTCTTAGAATGCACATAATGGGCTCGATATGGCTTCAATCCAGAAAAAGTATACTTTAAGTCTTAGGTCTCGTGCCAAAGAACTGGTTAACAATCTCAGGTTATTTCTGGATAGTGTCATGCATGCCTTACATCTCCTTTTATTGAAATTTCCCAATATGAGTTTTGATTGCCTCAAACACTCTTGGGTCTTTGTCTCTCTTTATACATATTCAAGTTCGTTAAGTGTACTGTTTCAAACATTTGCTTCTGGAAGCTCTACTCTTCGTGCGTTCGGCTGATTGCTCAATGCTAGGAATTCCTACATGATTGCATCTGCAGAGGGCAATCTTATTTTCCCTACAGCCCCTTTTTACCTTCGATTGAACCAGGCCAATGGCAGAAATAGTCTAGTAGGTAGTGTGTTGGCTTATTAGACGTAAGGCCACGGTTCGAACTCCAGGTCAGACATCTCCAACTGAACGAAATATGAAAAAATATTTCTTAGGCAACTTCAACAGACTTCCGGCAAAAACTCTGAGAGTAAATAAGAAATTGTCATGAAAAGTTTCTCTAAAAACTGTCGGAGTTGACTTTAAACTGTAGGACCGGCCACTCAAGTAGAAAATTAACGCACACAACATAAGTGGTCTGAGAAACAGGTCGTGATCCTGACTAAAGGGTTGTAATGACCAATTATGTATGTATGTATGGCGGCCTGATAGTCAATAGCACAGTGTTCCGTTAGAATTCCTGTTAGAATGCGAACCGTTTTCTTGTCGAACTCAAGTAGTTCCTTGGTTTTCCTGCTGGACACAGCAGTTTTGAAATTCGATAGTCAGGTATGTTGCACCACTCAGGGTTTGTTCAATTTCATGCTGCTTTTTTTTCTTTCTGCTAAAGAGTAGGACCAAATGATGAAAGCATTAGAGGATTATACAAGGCTTTGTCTAGAAATTATAGTCTTTGTGAAATTTCCAATATCAATGGAATTGTAAAATCGGAATCTGGAACTATTCACTTAGCCCCCTAACTTTCTCTGTGCCTTAGCTTGTCTTTTTTGATTGCAAACACTATATAGGTTTACAATGCTCTAATAAACCAATGTAGCGTAGTTAAAAGAGCGAGTTAAATGAGTGGAGTGTGTATCGTAATAGAGTGGGCGCAAGTGTTCAGTAAATAAAAATATTTGTGTTAAGTTTTCTTCATTTCAAACAAAATCATGATGATCCATTCATTTATGGCACTATTTCGTATGAAAACAAATGAAAGAAGAAAAAAAGAAAACTAAAACAACAAAATGTGTACAAATCCATAGGCCCACTAGGCAGTTTCGTTATTTATTTTTTTTGCATTCAAAATAGCTTACGCTCTTCTATACGGTATACTCGTAGTATACCCGTCCACTACTATACTAGAGGCGTATGCGTGCGTGTGCTTCATGTGCTCTTGTCAGATTACTCACTTTAACGAGCAACATGTACAACAATTTTATGCATATCCATGACTCTTCTGTATCTGTATCTCGTTCTGTTCTTCTGTTTTTATTCTGCGTGTATGCGAGTGTGAGTACGTTAACATTTTAAGTTTTTCACTTTAAATTCAAGCTGCTCAATTTTTTAATTGAATTTGTTAAGGCTTTCAGAGACCCTGGCTGGCTATTTGTCCATTCACTTTTAAATTATTCACGAAAACTTACAAACTTCTTGGCGTTCTTTTCTTTTTCTTTTCTTTTTCTCCCCCTTTTCTTGTTTTCGTTCTTTTTGTATGGAAACTAATGCATAGCGAGAGGGAGAGAGGGTAAAGCGAGGGGAAAGTTATCATAGAGTGCGTTTAAAGCCATCATTAATTGTTGCTGCCACATACAATACCATACGAGTGTGTTGTGCTCATACAAGTTAGTTGCTTTCCTATGGCCATTAAACTGTTGCTGTCTTATGTTGTATGTTGTCTGTTGTGTGTTGTATGTTGTGTATGTCTTATCAGTTTACGCTTCTTTGGTGCGTTTCTTTTCACATTCTTTTATGTTTTGTGTCGTTTTTAATTAAGCATAAATTTCATCAACTAAGATTATAAAATATGATCCAAAAGCATACCACCATACACTCCCTCGTAACGCTTTGACATCCAGCGCTAGCGTCGACTATCACTGCTCTACTGTGAGATCAGGCCGTATTTCGTATGTGAACCTCATATAAAAATTTGTTAAATAGTTTGTTTTAATAGCTGACGGTCATTAATTAGATTTTCGTTTTCACGTCACTTAAATTAAAGGCTTGTATTGTAAATTAAAATGTAGTTTCAGTCGATTTACTTGGGCTGATGTGTAAGAAAAAAGAGTCATGCGTTTTGGCGCTTAGATAAGCGCATAATATCACTATGCTGCTTGCTCATTTAAAAGAAACATTAAACCATAAAAATTTACAATACAAATTCGAATATTTGCGTCTTTTTTAAGATCCGAAAGTCCATTACAAAAACCAATGTCATCAGACAAACTAAAATTGGTAGAACAGTCTATTGTTATGAGTTCACAATTTAATCATAATTCTAGGGAATTTCAATGCTTGATCAGAAGACTAATAAACTAATGAACAAATTACAACGAATATATAGAGTGCAGAAGTCGCCGTAGTCTAGTAGGTAGTGTGCTAGCTTATTAGACGTAAAGCCAGGGTTCGAGCCCCATGCCAAACAACAAGACAAAATACAAAAAGTATTTCTTCGGCGACTTCCTCTCAGCAGAATTCTGGCAAAAACTCTCAGAGTAAATAAAATTGCCATGAAAAAAAGTTTCTCAAAAATGTGTTGTTCGGAGGCGGCTTTAAACTGTAGGTCCCACCACTCTTGTATAAAAATTAACGCACACAACATATGTGGTGTGAGAAACTAGGACGTTGTACAATGGGTCAATTCGACCTCCGGATACTGTACTTGTCTTAATTGACAAGTACACGTCCTCCAACCTAACCTAGATGATCAGGGTACGGTTTGCTTGTACGTATACTTTCGTCATTACATAAACCAAAAATATGAGAAGTATCGATAACTTGCATTTATTGTATTAAATTTATTGCTGACTTGCATTTTCTGTTGTAAATTTATCGATGAATTGCAGTTTCTATAATAAATTTATCGATGACTTGCATTTTCTATAATAAATTTATCGATGACTTGCATTTTCTATAATAAATTCATCGATGGCTTGCATTTTTTATAGTAAGTGTATCGATGACTTGCATTTATCATACTAAATTTATCGATGACTTGCATTTATTATAATAAATTTATCGATAAATAGTATTTTCTGTAGTAAGTGTATCGATGACTTGCATTTTCTATAGCAAATTGATCAATGGCTTGCATTTATTATATACTAAATTTATCGATGACGTGCTTTTCTAGATTGAAAAACATGTTCGTGTGAGAAGATACTGTATAATTAAAAAAATAGTTGGGCGGCGTTCTGTACGCAAACCAATGCCATCTTAAATTACTGGTACATGGTCAATATGAAACCACCTTGAAATAATGCAATCGCGAGTTGCTGCCTTAATATTGTTTAATCCCCACATCATTATGACGGCATTGAGAATTTGAAACTGTTTCAACGCATCACAAAAAGAAAGAAAAAAAAAAATAACTTCCTTAACACTTTTCGATCTGTGCATAAGCGGCAGTGTGAGAGAAAACATGTCAAACTCTCATAACAACTTATTTGTCACAAAACAATGGATGGATGACTCAATAGCTGCAAGACATAAAGGCGTCTTATGAAGCAACACATACATACCCAAATAAATATAAACAATACAATACGAATATAAAATACAACAACAACAACTACAATATATGGATGGAATATAGACAAGACAATATCACATGCCCCATGCAACATCCATACTCGCGCTTACTTGCCACACAAGAAAAAAAAACCAATAACTGATAACAAAAGCTTCACGAAAAAAAGTTACGAAAAAGAAAAAAAGAAACGAAAGAAAACAGAAAATAAAGACAAAAATTATGAGCTCATAAATTAGTGCAAAATATTGTAGAACGAAAAAGTAAAAAAGTTTTTTTCGAATGGATTTTGTTTGATTCGCTTCTTTTTTTTATTCTTTGTATGGAAACCCCCATTAAACAAACTTTCAAGTAGAGGTCCTTAAACATCGTTCGTTAAAGGCAAAGGACATAAAAATCAACCTGTTTAATAAACTAAAAGCCAAACTTGTGTATTTTTTTGTTTGTTTTTTGGGGGTTGCGTGGTCGCGGCAACAAAATAGCAAACAATTGTTCTCTTTCTATACCAAGTCGTACACTGTTTCCAGTATCACATGCGATCGGACCAATTTTCGTGCAAATTTTTTCAGTATATGGGTTTATATCTCGGCAATGGCATCACGAATGTTGGCTTTCAAATGCTCAATTGTCTCTGGTTTGTCAGTATAACACTTTTCTTTAATGGCATTCCACAGAAAATAATCCAATGGTGTTAAATCGCAGCTTTTTGGCGGCCAATTGACATCATAATTCTGTCTAATTAAACGGCCGTCAAACGTTTGATGCAATAAATCAATTGTGGCATAAGATGAGTGGCAAGTTGCACCATCCTGTTGAAACCAAACATCCTTCACTTCAATACCATGAAGAGCGGATACAAAAAAGTCGGTTATCATGGGGAGATAGGTGTCCCCAATGACCGTAATGGATGTGCCGTCCTCATTTTCAAAGAAATATTGGCCGATGATGCCTCCTCGCCACAAGCCGCACCAAACAATCACTTGCAATGGATGCATTGGCTTCCGTGTGGGTTTTCTGAGCCCCAAATACGGCAATTTTGCTTATTAACTTACCCACCAAGATGAAAATGAGCTTCATCCGAAAAACAAATCTGAAAACAAGTTGGACTAGATTTAATGACATGCGTGTGTTGGCATAACAGGGATAATAAAAACATCTTCTATAGCGGTACTGGAGGCTCTTTTCGACTTAAGTCCATTGCACATGGTGGTAAAGGCTAGAGCTTTGGAACCTTTGGTTAAGTTGATGGGAGACAATCAAGGGAGAAGCTAAGGGAGAAGCTTCCAAGCCACTGATGGGACAAGAACCTTTTTAAGAGTGGGACGGATGTTTGGAAATGTAGATAAGGAAATGCAAAGACTTTTCTCAAACCAAGCGGATTAGAATCAATCGGGAAATTACAATAAAAGGATATCTGAGTTATTCCTCAAACTATCCACGAATAACCTAAGGAAAGTAACCGCTGTTCACTTTTTCAATGAGAATGAATCATCAGAACATATGTACATATTTTTCGGCCCTATGGGGCATTAATACATTATGGTTGCATGTCTGGTGTTAGGCAGGGTATTGTCATTTTTAACACTGAACAGCATCCTGAAATTTGTCAGGGCAAAAAGCTTGGAGGAGATATTAAAAGGATGCTCTATAAAGTTCGAGGGGAGTTTAGTTCATATGGTCGGAGTGTATAATGCACCTCTTCACATCGATGATAATATTAATAATGAGTCAAGACGTTGTCAGATGTTTCTAATGTCTCATTCCATTTGGTCTTGAACTGTTTTCACAGCTATAAAATGGAAACTCTTTTACGCAGATCCAATTGACTTTAACGTCCCCTAAAGCGTTCAGTTTGAAACATACTAAAGTGATCATAGATGATTATTAATCTGGAACTTATCGACGTCTCAGTTAGTCGGCAGGAAGGACCAATCGTGATCCCGCCTTTATTGGAATGTTTTCAAAGATTTCTTGAGTATATGGAACACACTACATTTTCTATGGCACCTCTAGAGAAATTTATTGCGGATTCATTATTTCCTTAGTATTTGTTTCTTTGTTTGGTTTTTTAGTTTAGAGGCCTATTTATTCAGAAGAAGCATTTCTTACTAAATATGCCATAATTTTGATAATTTTTTTTATTTTCTTTTTGGAAATAGTGTTTCATGAAACTCATAGGACTGCAAGAGACAATATTTTGTAATGGAAACGTAGAAGGCAAAGATTTCAAAAATAATAAGTGATACCAAGAAAGAGGGTGGGGGAAGGGTAGGGATTTTATTCAACTATGTATATAGAGTGACATGTTTGTTTTTGGTTTGTTGTTAGTAACCTTTATTAGCGCGATTTTTCATATGCCAAAGCAATAAACGTTTAAATTTATAACCAAAATATTGTCAAAATAAATAAACGCGAATCAGGTTTCAGGCATTTTTCTATTCTTCTTTGGTTGTTTTTTTGGTTTTTTGATTTTATTTTGTGTTCACCTTTAGGTTTTTTGGCAAAATTTTATTAAAGTTTGGCTTACAAAAAAAAAAGAATAAAAAAACGACAATTTTTCGGGTAATGGTCGTTAGACAGGACTTTTTCTACTCATTTGCTACACCTTTTTTCTTCTCTTTACGGCTGCTAAATAAGTGGGTGAGTGAGTGAGTGAATAAGTGTCTGAATGGTCTGAAATACTTGAAAAGTTGTGATTATCGGGTTTTGGTTAAATACAAACACACATACATATATAAACTCGTAGAATATTTTTTTTTTGTGTTTTCAAGGGGTTTGGTTGTTGGCATTTCGTAAATGTCGTGTCTTCCTTTCTCAAGAGTTTCGTTTCGTTTCATTATAATCCTTTGCCAGGCGAATAGCGTATTTTCTTTATTGTTATTATATTGCCATTGCCGCGTTGTTGCTGGTGGATGGTGGCAATTGTAAATGTTCTTTTTGAACTTTTGTAAATTTGCTTGTTTCCGGATTAATTTTCGGCAAAACAATATTTACTAAGTTGCCTCCTTGACTGCCTGCCTGCAAGCCAGCCAGCCAGCCTTATGCTATTTATTCCTTTTAATTTAACAGGAAAAATACTTTAGACCACACAACGAAACCAACAACAGCAACAACAACAGCAACAACAACAGCAACAAAAATAAATAAATAGCAAAGAAAGAATCACACAAACGGATTGAAAGAAAAAGAGGTCTCCTGCTAAATAAAACTTCTTGTCTTCTTTAGCAGGGATAATCTGGTCCTTAACAAAAAAAAAAAAAATTCATAAATAAAAAACGCTCTCGAAATAGCAAAAAAAGAATGCGCGAAAAAGAAAAATTCAAACAACAAATAGAATACGGTCTACAAAAATTCTTTTTCTTTATTTCTTCAAAGAGAAGAGAAATTCAACGTTGCATTTTCTTTTTGGAGAACTCAATTGATAGAAAAGCAGGCTAAAAAACTCAATCAATAAAAGTAAAGGGCCTCTCTGAAAGTATTAAAAAATAGGGCGCCTAAACTTTAGCAATGGTGAACAAATATTTTCTATATGCAGCAGTAGTATGGTTTCCAAATCTATTTCCAATTCTGTTGATTACATACAGAAGTTGCGGTTAGAGAATCATCAATCTAGGATAGATTGATGTGGACGCATGGTGGCACGTTGTGAAGCCACAGGTAAGAGCAGTACCTGTACTGACCGAATTCCAACAATGCCATCGAAGAAGTTGGTCAACGTAGGGGCTGCTCATTAAGCATGACTATGTTCAGATATGCACCTTTATTGCCTGAATCGCAATAAACGCCATTATTGAGCTCAATATTTCATATAAAGTTTCAATTAATTATTGCGCAATAAATATGCAAATTGTTATAATATTGAGTAAAACTTAAAGTGCAGCACTGTTATAAGTGTGTTTAGTGAGCATATTACAATTAACCGAACACTCTCTGTTGATATTTAACAACGATAAACAAAACATAAAAAATAATGAATAAGCAGCTGAACTGCGTATATTATTATGCCGGAACACTTAAAATATTGTACTCAATTAACCGAATATTGACTCAATAAAAGTGCATATCTGAACATAGTATTATTCTGAAAAGTTTAATAAACGAAGGTGTATCCTTAATGCCAATTGATGTTAACTCAGATAAGCTGACAAGGAATGGAGAGCAAAATAACCTAAACCTGTACCTCGTAAGAGATGGGCATTAACAAAGAAAGTAAACAACAGTTTCCTCCTCTACTGTAAAAGTCGTTTGATGGCAGCTGCATTCTTTCCGCTTGTCTTCCCATAAAGCAATGACCTGTAAGCATGGCCACTGTGATCGAGAAGACATTGCGATCAAGTTTGTGTAGTTGGTTGGTACGCCTTCTATCTATCGTGGGGCAAGTGAGTCTGGCAGTGGAGCAAGATTCTTCATTGACCTAGGATAGGTTGGCGTGCCGAAAGAATTTTTGTTTAATGACCAATTTAACCGAGATAAGTGGCATACCCAACGGAAGGATTGCATCCTCTCGTCGTTTGACGTAGTGTGTTGGCTTATTAGACGTAAGGCCATGGTTCAAACCCTATGTTAGACTTCTCCAACAAAACGAACTATGAACAAATATTTCTTTCGATAACTTCCCCTCAGCAGTCTTCTGGCAAAAATATTGCAAATGAATAAAATTATCATGAAAAGCTTCTCAAAACTTTATCGTTCGGAGTTGACTTTAAACTGTAGGATCCGTCACTCGTGTATATAATTAACACACACAACATAAGTGGTGTAAGAGGCTAGGTCGTAATCCTGACTGAAGAGTTGTAATGACCAATTAAGTAAGTAAAGTAGTCAAGCGTATATTAGGCTAGTTTGACGACTTTCTTTGAAGGAACAGGTCCCACTTATGCTATCATTTATTCCCATTGTAATACCACAATCAATACTTAACCCGGGGATCAAACATTTTCTGGAATAATTCAAACCGAGTTCATTATAAATCTTGCTATTGCAGTCAAGATTGTCAGCCAGTGAGATCTGAAAAACCTCTGGCTTTTTTATGACAACATCAGGGCAGTGATATACATATGAGGTGAAAGACGTTTCTCCTCCACTATTTCTGCAGAAGTTATTTGCCAAAATGCCAAGTCTTTCGGCGTGCCTATAAAACTAAGGAACAGTGGCTCTATATAATTGCTATTGGTTGATGGATGACCATGCGATTTAAAGATGGTCGGTCCTTTTCGTATTCCGACGGGAGTCTAGTCACCCTTTTGTTGGCAACGAAATTAAGCCTTCCTGTAATACGAGTGGATAACATCCAATTAAGCTGAGGCAATCGGAACACCTATTTGCTGTAATACCTTCATTTTGAGGAATTGTACTTTGTATAAGCCGCTTGGACTTTCCTATAGCTTTCCGGATTAATGCCGACATATGAACATTTTTAGAGATTTTGAAGGGATTTTAGAGATCCTTAAAATCCATCGAATCTGAGTCCAACATCCAACTTAACTGAGGCAATCGGAATACCTGTGTGCTGTAATACCTTCATTCTGAATAAGTGTACTTTGTACCAGACGCTTGGACCTTCCTATAGCTTTCCGGATTAATGCCGATCTATGAACATTTTTAGGTACTTTAAAGGGATTTTGGAGATCCTTAAAATCCATCGAATCTGAGTCCAACATCCAACTTAACTGAGGCAATCGGAATACGTGTGTGCTGTAATACTTTCATTCTGAATATGTGTACTTTGTACCAGACGCTTGGACCTTCCTATAGCTTTCCGGATTAATGCCGATCTATGAACATTTTTAGGGATTTTGAAGGGATTTTAGAGGTCCTTAAAATCCATCGAATCTGAGTCCAACATCCAACTTAACTGAGGCAATCGGAATACCTGTGTGCTGTAATACCTTCATTCTGAATAAGTGTACTTTGTACCAGACGCTTGGACCTTCCTATAGCTTTCCGGATTAATGCCGATCTATGAACATTTTTAGGTACTTTAAAGGGATTTTGGAGGTCCTTAAAATCCATCGAATCTGAGTCAAAGAATTTCGGTTTTTGTTTTTGAGGCATGAAAACAGGCCGCCAAGATCAGTTTAAGCTCAGATGGAACTAAACATAGGAACAAATTTGTTTCCGTGCTGAAACATCTGCCAATGTCTTGACCCATTATTATCGTTATTGTTGTGCAGGGGTGCCTCCGATCATGTGATCTATTGTACTCCCTTCAAACTTTACAGGGGATTCCGTAAAATAACTCCTTCAATCCTTATTCCTGATAAATTTCAAGCTGCTGCAATTCATTCTCATTGTCACAGAATTTACATGTTGGGCTTGAGGTTATCATCCATTCTGAATAAGTCTACTCTGAGCCTACAGCTCCCTGTCAAAAACCGCTTGCCAACCTTACGTCATTCCTGGATAGGCTGATGCATGAATCAAATCTCCTCTGATTGTAATTTCCCAATAAAATATTTGATTGCCTCACTTAGTTTGAGAAGAGTCTTTAGCTTCTCATATCTTTGTAAACTTCCGCTCCCACTCCGCAGAAGGGTTAGCGGAGGGGAAGCAAGCTCGTCTGCTTGTTTATTGCCTATAATTCTCACATAAACCTGGATCCAACAGAGGGTTACCTTATTTTCTTTACCTACCTATCATAAAAGACGAGTGCTCGTATGATTGCCTAACTCTCAGATAGTATTGCTAGG
The DNA here is from genome assembly GCA_958299815.1 of Sarcophaga carnaria. Lineage (NCBI taxonomy): Eukaryota > Metazoa > Arthropoda > Insecta > Diptera > Sarcophagidae > Sarcophaga > Sarcophaga carnaria. The sequence continues at coordinate 100,867,065 of OY283149.1, read as the reverse complement.
TCCTCTTGTGATTTTAAGGCCTCAATGATCTTAAACTCCTGCCTCTAAATGTCGTCAAACCTTTTGCTTTGATTTCTTTGTATTTCGACTTTTGAATTGTTCTTTCCTTCGAGTATTTTTTTTTTTTGGTGTTTCTGAGAAATGTCTGGGAATTTTTATGCATAAACATACATACATATCTTTATTGTTGTTATTATTGTTTTATTGTTTTGTTGTTGTTCTCCTTGTATTGCATTGAACCACATAACGGAAATTTTAATTCTTTTTTATTTGTTTTACGGTTTACAACTAAACATCAAACTAATTTACGCTAATGTCAACGGGGGCTGGTGTTTGCCCACACACCCCCTCGATTCCTCGATTTTGTCACTTTTTGAAATTTCCTTGAGTTTTTCTTTGGCTTTCTCTTAGTGGTAATGCTTCCGAGATATGTATGAAAGGAAATCCAAGACACTCTAGTCGTATCAAAAGGAATTGTTTAAATGTAAAGGAAATTCAAAAGATTTTTAAAAACAAAAACCAAAAATTTCCAAAAAAAAAAATGAAAACAAAAAGGAAGATGACAACAAATTATGACACATCATTTTTCTTTGGCGCCATCTTGGAATTGCTTAAAATTCTATTTGTTTTTGCCCTTTTTTTTCTAGGGAAAACAAACAAACAAAGTGCCACCACAACAAAATATTCCCGACGACAAAACTTCGTCTAAAACAATAAGACAAATGAATAGATTTTCTTACTTATTCTTTGTTTTTGTTCTGTTTTTGTTTTGAAAAACTAAATTTTGAAAATGCAATTCCATATCGAAATCTATTGCAGTCGCAGTAAAGACCAGAAAGCAAACAAAAAAGGATTACAAATCCTTTTTATTTTTATTTTTTTTTGCCACCAACAAACTGTGGAAACGAATGCTGTGATCTGTTTTAGACTGGAGACAAATGACTTCCGTATTATGAATGTGGTGTGATAAATTTATTAATAATGGCATGTCATGGCAATGCTCTGTGCATTATAGGGATTTCTGTTGTTGTCGTTTCGCTATTAAATATAAATTTTGACATGAAAGTCAAGATATTGTATCGCCTATGAAATTTACTTTTTCCCCAATAAAATACGTATGCAAGTCATGCCAGTACATCTCTGCTAAAGTGGCCTTCCCCGTGCTTCAAACTCAATCCTCTCCGTTTTAATACACTTATGTCCGACGCATTATCTAATACTCGAGGAACTCCGTTCTGATATAGTCTGAGGGTCTGTCAACGGAAGCGATGTTGGCTATAGAATTTCCTTTGGCTTGTTAACACATTCTCCGCCAACAAGTTTTTTTTCATAAAATGAATTCTGAGGCCAAGTTGCGGTAACATGCGGAAGAGCCGCGTCAGGCAATCCCAGTAAGGTTTAACACAGAACTCGTGACTGAATGGCAAGTTAAAGCAGGTACTCAGTGTCAGTCACTGGTGACTGATATAGCCCCATTGAAGTATTCCAGTGTCAGTCACTGGTGACTGGCAAAGCGATCAATGTATTAAAAGGAAAATAAAAATATTACTGGCTGGCAAATCCGATAAAGACCACGTGCCACACATTGCTTAGGTGTTACTGTTTGCCTAAAAAGTGAATCAAGCTTACGATAATTAACCAGAATTTGTGCTCTGTTGTACAACTTGCTAGCTTTGCCAATTTTTACTTTATTGTGAAGGAAACCTTCAATAGGTGTCAGATATCAGTGGATATTTCATTGCCTACCAACGGGCCTTTAACATAAACTTCCGGAACGTTGGCAGTTTATAAGGGCCATCTGTCTAATAAGTTCTACTTTTCTCATTTTTTTTTACCAAATTACCCTGGACAACCAGAGACAACGATGTGTGTTAGCTGAATGGTCTCTATAGCAATTTCTACCGAAAAATCGCCCCCAACATTGAGGCTTATTTCTAAAACGGTTACGTGAACAAATTGTTGAATTTGGGACGATACTAAGCCACATGAAATTTAAAAGCATTCCGTAAAAGTCACTGCTTGGTGTGGATTTTGAGCTGGCGGCGTCATCAGTCCATATTTCTTCGAGACGCATGTTGACCAGACTAACACTGTAAACAGCGAGTACTGTAGGCCGATAATCAACTACTTCTTTGTGTCTGAATTAGATGACTGGACGCAAATGACATGTGGTTTCAATAGGATGGTATTACGTGCCACACAACTCAAGCCACATTTAATATTCTGCACAAGAGATTTAAGGGCATGGACAGTACAATTTGGCTCATTGAATTTTTTTTTTTGTCGGACATCCACAAAGCGAACATAACCCATGCCACCGATAAAATTCCGTTTGATTTACGCGCGAGAGTCATAAAAAATTGGAACTTTCAATTCGGGTCTACCCAGAGATGCCGTAGCGATCATTAGGGCGATGTTATATTCCACACATAATGCCATCAAACAAGGTATTTCAAAAAAATATTTTTTTTTTTAGTCTATTTTACATGATAGTTCTGCCTCTATAATCCAATTAACAGTGCGTTTCCTTAATTGGTTCTCAATTCCAAAATTATCGTTCTAACGTAACTGGCAATATTCTTCCAAATTTTGTCGGCTTATGCACTATGTCCCCTATTTTGAGAGGACTGATGTCTTCCCCTACAGTTGCTTCCAACTGAAGTTTGTCGGTTTTAAATCGTGGGTATGAAAACTTATCGTGCTCAGTATCGTAATATATCAGGGCATGTTGGACAATTGGATTAGTTATCCTCATTTGCAGAGATTGCTTCTATATTCTACGTGAGCTCCATGTCTGGTATGTTATGAAGGTCTGACGACCAAGTAAGATGGACTCCACATTCTATTACTACCGGCTCAGAGCGCATTTAGTCTGTAAGTACTAAGGTTATGGAGACAATCTCTCAGTAGCCGTGAAACGATTTTAATGAATTTCACTCTGTCTCTCGTGAAATTGAAAAACAAACGAATTTTTGCTGGATACTCCAAATTCTTGTTCCATCAAAAAGGAGAATAGAGAAGATGTTGGATTTCACAGGATCAATAGCAAAATAGAGAAGATGTAGGAATTTTTCAAGTTCTGTCTTCAAGTTATAGTCTTCACAGATGGATTCAATAAGTAATTCGGTGTGGAGACTGAAGTTTTCCCTGAATATGACAAATTTATGTTACCGGAGAAAGGGAAAGGACACTAACATTCTCTTTCTAAACTTAGCAGCGCTCACGATTCTATGGACAGCTACAAGCAAGCGAAAAAATTAATTTCCTCTTTAAGCTTTACAGCAGAAGCTGCAAGTTCACTTCTAAACACTTCTGTTTTGTTAATTTTCAAGTTCTAGAAGCAAGTTAATTAAGGCTCTTTGGGATAACTTTTCTCAATTGGGCATAACGCAGTCTATATATCCTCTATATGCCACGATTTTCTTCACACGGAGTGGCTGTTAGTCTTTGTCCCCTTTTTTCTGTGAGTGACCTTGATATGATTCCAAAATATCATTCTAATGTTACTCTGAATCGGGGAGCATAGATTATAATACAGGAGAGAATAATCTGCGAAATGAACAGGAACATTTTCCGTTACAAGAATGGCGTCATGCCCAGCATCTTCTGTCACCGATTTCGTAGGCTTCCAATGGCCATTCGGAAGAAAAATTTAACCCCAGAAATCATCAGAACCGCAAGCGAGTTCATAACTGGCCATTACAACCCTTCAGTCAGGATTACGGCCTAGCTTCTCACACCACTCATGTTCTGTGTGTTAATTTTATACGTGAGTGTCGGGACCTACAGTTTATCGTCAACTCCGAACGACAGATTTTTGAGAAACTTTTTCATGGCAAGTTTTATTTACTCTTCCGAGTTTTTGCCAGAAATCTGCTGAGAGGAAGTCGCCGAAGAAATATTTTTTCTTCATATTTCATTTTTGATGCCTGACCTGGGATACGAACCCGGGCTTTATTCTAATAAGCCAACACTCTACCCATTAGACTACGGCGACTTCATTATTCACAGTTGCAGCTTCATTTAATAATTTCTTACAAAGGGTTGAGTAAAGTAAGGATGTCCTCTATTCACAATCATACTACGTGACACTGAGAGCGAAATTTCTTCAAAGAGATGAGGAATTACATGGATGCGCTCGCGGATTAGGATCATGCAGCTGATATTTGTCCTACTATCGCACAAGATCTACTAAAAGCGAACACAATTAAAAGATCTAGAAAGCCTAGCTCGAAAGAGGACGAAAATAAAAACATTGTCTAGAGCGAACCTACAGAAGACCGTAATCGAAACACGGTCCAATGAATGGCTGCAATAGAGAGATATATTCGGATGACTGCAATCTGTATGAGGAAACTCATAAATATTCAGACTAAAGAAGATTTGGATATTACCGGGCTGTAAACTCTACTTCGTTGTATGGAAGTATCGAATGCCCATGTGTGTGAAGATAAATTCAAATTTAACTAGCAAAGACAAAAACCAAAAATTTTAACAGAGGTAATGTTAAAGCTAACAGAGCAATGTTAAGTGGTTAACAGAAAATAGTCAAGGTATGATTATCGATATTGTGGGCAAATGGGACATGCTGCACATATCCCACTATATACAAATTGTAGTCTAAGGTGTCCCTAATAAAACCCAATAACTCGTATATCCCAAATAATTTTGGAACTTGAGATATCGGGCTTCATATATACCCTATGTTAACAGTGGCTGGGTAGGATGACGTATGATGGATATTGTGGAAAAATGGGACTTGCTGCACATATTTGTATATAGTGGGATATGTGCAGCATGTGGGTAGGATGACGTATGATGGATATTGTGGAAAAATGGGACTTGCTGCACATATTTGTATATAGTGGGATATGTGCAGCAAGTCCCATTTTTCCACAATATCCATCATCCGTCATCCTACCCAGCCACTGTTAACATAGGGTATATATGAAGCCCGATATCTCAAGTTCCAAAATTATTTGGGATATACGAGTTATTGGGTTTTATTAGGGACACCTTAGGCTACAATTTGTATATAGTGGGATATGTGCAGCAAGTCCCATTTTTCCACAATATCCATCATCCGTCATCCTACCCAGCCACTGTTAACATAGGGTATATATGAAGCCCGATATCTCAAGTTCCAAAATTATTTGGGATATACGACTTATTGGGTTTTATTAGGGACACCTTAGGCTACAATTTGTATATAGTGGGATATGTGCAGCAAGTCCCATTTTTCCACAATATCGATAATCCTACCTTGACTATTTTCTGTTAACCACTTAACATTGCTCTGTTAGCTTTAAGATTACCTCTGTTAAAATTTTTGGTTTTTGTCTTTGCTAGTTAAATTTGAATTTATCTTCACACACATCGAATGCCCTTCAGTTCAGTTACACACATGTATTGTGCATTATATTCTGTGCAAATATCAACATGGATCTCTAAAAATGGATAGGAAAATGAAGGTAGATCGGCTCTATTATTAACAAGTAGTCCAATGCCATCACAAGAAGATGCTTGAGTGAGTGAGAAAACAGTTGTGGACCTATGCAACCGTAGAACTAGTACAGGTAAAACTTGCATATGAAGGTGCGAAAAAGACAGCAACAATGGTACAGAAGCCAATGAAAAAGTTTCTCACAATTCTGTCGTTCGGAGTCATAATTAGAAACTGTAGGTCCCGCCACTCATGTCTAAAATTAATACACACAACACAAGTGGTCTGAGAAACTAGGTCGTAATCCCGACTGAAGGGTTCTAATGATCAATTACACAGCGATCAATTACAATTCGACCGCCATATTGGATACGCCATTTTGAATTTTTTAAATCTGAATGAAGAACTGTAATCAGCGACCCCAAAAACCCCTGAGTAACAATTTTCAAGTAAATCTGATTAATTTTCAAGGACCTCCGTAATGTGTTTCTTTTTCTTTTGCACCCCTTGACATAAACCCACCCCCTACTTTAAGGGTGTATGCAAACAATTTGGCTTTGGGCTCATTTTAAAGAGCAAAGATCGATTGTCAATTTCTAACAATAGCGATGGTTCTAGCACGTCAGTGTTGAGCTCTACAATGTTTCAAAAATGGCCAAAAACGCTATTTTCAACCCCCTTTTTCTCGAAAACCTGACGTGACGGAAAATTTTTGAAACCAGATTCGTGTTTAGCGCGCCAAATGCCTTCGAAAACACCATCTTATTTGCACAAAAAAAGTCCAAATTTGCAGGGCTGTGTTATCTATGTATGTATTGATACAGAAGTCTTATATTTCCTAGAGGGGTTAGAGATAAAAACAATTTTTAAAGAATCCATGTAAACTAAAGGCGGTGCAAGATAATTTCATAAGCCCTCTGGGATGGCATGGTCTGCGTTAATTATTTTAAAAATGTGTTCAATTGTTTTACGCTGTAATTAATGTCACACAATTTTTCAGAACTTAAAAAGCGCCAGCAAGAGAATTAGTTGAGATAAGATAAATATTTTTAATGAACACACTTGTTTTATAGGCGCTAACCATTTGTTGTTGTTTCTATGATTCTTCATAAAATTAAAAGTTTTATGACCCCACGCCCAACATTTGTTTTCATGTCATTTGAAATTTTCGTATTTCATTAAACGCATGCACATGCAGTTACATTAACAGATACAGAGAGAGAGAGAGAGAGAGACAGACAGATAATGAATTTCATTCATGAATTTATGCATTCATTCATTGTGTTATCTAACAATTGTTGCATCATATTCATTAATTGCAGTTGTAAAAATAATGATTCAAACGCTTAACGAACACATTCATATGTACATACGTACATATCATATCATATTTATAGCGTCAGTCGTTGTTCATTGTTCGTTCATGTGTTGTTCATTATTACAAATTAAATGTCAGATACGGAATGAATTTATTGGATGTTCAGAATCAAACATGCACCTGATGTTCCCTCTTCTTTTATTGTTTTTCTTTTCGTAAAATTGTATCTCTGCGAAGTATACAATGTAAGGGAAAGGAAGAAAAAACAAAAACAGCAAAGAAAATAAATTAAACGAAAATGTGCGAATGTAGTGTGAAAGAACAATTTTACGGTGGTGCCTTCTTTCTTAAGGCATAAATTGCAGAAAAACAACAACAAATAAAATGGGAAATAAAATGAAATAAAATGACAAAATTACCCTTAAGAGAGAGAGGATAAAGCTATTGTTTATTGGCCATACACCAATCAGGCTTAATGATCTTTGAATGCATCTTTTGCGTCAAACATGTAAGAAGCATTTTGGTGTAGAGGTGTTACAAATGTCATCGGCACTATTACAGAAAGAAAGTCCCCCATGGTTAAATGCATTAAGTCATGCCAGGTTCATAAGTTATAATATACCTTGAAAACTGCACGCAAGTCTTTAATCCAACACTACAGGGAAATTCGATCAAATTTCAGAGGCAGCCCTGCTTTAAAAACTCACTGCACCGATGTACCTTATTTCTCATTAAGCTGGTCGTACAAGCAGAAACTATTTTATCGATTCTTTTTCTCCCAGACATATCCACAAGGATGAATTCCTGCGAGGAGCTGAGAGAGTTTTGAATAAGTTGCATCATCGTACGTGAGTACCAATTTGAAGCCATGCATTTGGACATAATTTCTCTCTTGGTTAGGGGTCCCTCCTTTGGGCATAAACCACAGCCATTACGTTACCGTAGTCGGGCAAAGAAGAGTCTCTGTGGCTCTCGACACCCGTGATACCAGACATAAGCCTACGGTCAGACATCGCAGTCCAGTCTGCTGCTAGTTAAACCCCACACAGTTCGGTACTGGTGACTCAACAAGATCTCTTGCCACTGTATGTTATTACACTTTGAATGTTCTACAAGTGTTTTTGTAAAAATTTTAAATCGGAAAATATAATACATGGGCTGACTTTCAAAATGTATCAATACAAAGTTTGTATGCAGTTCTACTACGGTATATAAACAATGTAGATATGCAAAGTTACCAAACAATGCATCAACTATAATTCCGGTGCCTGATTGGTTTTTGACTGCGTTAAAAATACACATTGACGACGTTTTGAAATAGTATACATTGTAAATATTTTGTACAGAGGCATTATGAAACACGATACTTTGTTCAAACACAAAGCAACTAACATTTTGGAAGTCAGCCATGCAGTCCTCACAAGATTCAATCGCTGCGCTTACAAATTGATCAAATTTATTCGTGATATATTCTTGAGGAAGCCAAAATCATGACGAATTCTAAGCTCCCTTTAAGGGGAGAAAAAGAAAGTTTTAACGATTCCTCCTCTTTCTTATTCTGAAAAATCTTACGATACTCGTACGATATTCCATACGTTTTCAAATACATCTATTTATACAAAGCCATATATTTATGGTCGTTAGATTTAAAATAAATTTTTTCTTTCTTTACATTCACAAATAATGGGAGAGAATTGTGGATTTTATTCGAACTGGGCTTTAGATTCCTCAGCGTCTATTTATCTATTAAGTTTGCTAGCGTACCCTTAGCTCAATATTAATACCAAGGGCACGATATCAATAATACACGTCAACAATATTAACTTCTCGGCTTGCAGAGAATACTTCACATTGACCCTCAAGCTAGAGATTTATATATCGATAACTGAAGCCCTATAAAATCCAGTGTCACTAAAACAGTCGAGAATGTTATTGCACAAAAGCCTCAACTTTTTACTCGAGAATGTAAAGAAGATGACCTTGAGACATGTTTTGCAACGAGCTTTAGTAACAGAATTGAATACAGTATTCTGAAAGCCGCCTATTCTCTTAAAAGAGGAAGCAATTTGTGACGAAACATATGGGCCAAGAACGGATCTTGGAACAGGAATGATAGTCGGAGAATGAAATATTTTTAGCTCGTAGGAGACGTCGCGGCTATCTTTCAATCTGGGGCATCGAAAAATTTGAACAGTTCAACTTGAATAGAAGGTACGAAGAAAGGGACTTAACAATACTATGAGATGGTTAGGCCGCAATTCGAGCACTCATCTATTGTGAGTTTGCATTGAAGATTGTACGGAACTGTCTATTAGGTAAGGAAAATAGACTTACCGTCTGCAGGTTCCCAGGTTATGTGTGAATTTACGACAATGAGGCAACAGATGAGCTTGCTTCCACTTCGCTGATCGGACCATAGCCCTTCTGTGCAGTAGGAGCTAATGTTTACAAAGGGTGGGTTAGTGTGAGGCCGGGGACATTCGAAAAAAAAAGAAGTGAAGAAGCAATCGTAGACAAAAAAACAAACGTATCCTCAACGGAAGAGAACATGAATAGAGGCAAAGACTCTTCGCAGACCAAGTGAGCCAACTAAATCTCTTGTTGGACAATTACAATAAGAGGAGATTTAAATAGTGCATCAGGCTATTTAGGAATAACGTGAGGTAAACTCACGGTAGTTTGTTGGCTTATTAAACGTGATTAAATTCAAAGTTGAAACCATTTTAGAATTAAAATACACTTGTTCAGAATTCAGATTGTCTCGAACCCGATATGTGAATTCTTTGACGGTGAGAACTAATCATCAGACCACATTCATGGGCCCTGTGAGGCATTAATGCGTTCTAGAAGGAAACACCGGGGAGCATATCAGCTGGAATTGTTTTCGTTGACACCAAGCATCAGGATACTGCTAGTTTGCTATGGTAATAGAGTTGAAGGAGACTTGATAGGGGCATACCCTATATAGATTGGGGGCAGTACAATAGCTCGTAAGGTCTCCGTACTGCGGCAATATCAGTGAACTACATGCATACATAATTGGTCATTACACCCCTGCAGTCAGCATTGCGACCTAGCTTCTCACACCACTTATGTTGTGGTGGGACTTACAGTTTAAAGTCGATTTCGAACGACAAATTTTTGAGCTACTTTTCATGGCAATTTTAATTACTCTCCGAACTTTTGACAGAAATCTGCTGAGAGGAAGTCGCCGAAGAAATATTTTTCAAATTTGCTTTTGGTGTCTGACCTGCGGTTTGAACTGTCTAATAAACCAACACACTACCTACTAGACTACGGCTACTTCGGAGGCTCTACATATTAGCTGAGTGCGGTTTCTATTTATTTCGATAACTGGCAGTGATATTCCCCTTTACACCTAGTTAAAGTGTTTTTGAAGCAATCTACAGAACCCGACGGAAATTCTCCAATCTAACTTAACCTATGGCACCATGAAAAGACTTTCCAATCTAAACACGAAATTATATTTCGAAGCCGAGTTTGCCTAGTTAAGAATTCCATAACTTTTATTATTAAGTTGACAAGTCCTTGATGGCACTCGAGGGCCTTAATATAACTCTTTTTGAAAGGCACAGACCACATGCAATACATTGCGGACACATGCTGCATATGCCTCCATCATTTCATGGAATTAGATTTATTTTATTATTATTTTAGTGAACTAGTCTTATGAAAACCGGCAACGATTTCTGTTTGTTGACCTGTTGCGTTCCAAGTTCCAAGCTCGGGTTCATTTTCAGTTGGCCTAGAATCTTTAATAGTTTCTTAACGCTCGCAGCTAGAGGAAATTCAAAAGATTGTTGCTGCTGGTGTCCAATTCTTATTCCCAAACTTCCTTATTTAATTCGTTTTTTATGACTTTAATCGTGTCTCAGATAATAGAGAGTAACTGTTGTAGTTTATGTATGAAGTATTAACACATACGTACGTACGTACGTTCATGAAGCCCTTTTGACTTCAGGCTTTAATGAATTCATTTTTCAAAAGCCTTTTGATGTGCCACAAAATACAGGGAATATAATCATGTTATGATCACAATTCACATACACAAAGACAGAGATTTTACAATGGAAATGAAAATAAAAAAAATACAAAAAAATGCCAACAACATTAAGAACAAAAAAAAAAAAGCAAAAAAAAGAAGGCAATCAGAATACTTAGCTTGTGTCGCATCTCATTAAAATTGAATTTAAAACCGATAAATCATTTCATCATCATTTTCATCAACTTGTCTTACTTTTTAAATCGTATCGTCGTAACGTATCGTCGTATCGTAACTGGCTATGTGGTGTATGCATGTGTAGCCACAAAAATCAAAATCAAATTGCGGCAATCAGCGGCAACGACAACATGATGCAGTCAGTGATGGGGCACAACAATGCTCTATCTGCTGCTGCTGCTGCTGCTGCTGCTGCTGCTGTAAGTAGCCGCCTAAGCGAAGTTAATGTCGTACAACACACATATCAGTGGCACTTGCATCTTGATTGACACGCTTATTCAATGCGTTGACATAATGATGGACATGAGTTGTAATGATACGATGATACTACGAGTTGAAGACACTCTGAAATACAATATAGAAGTACTTACACTGGCTGTGGCAGTGGTACTGGCACTGGCACTAGCAACAACAACCGTGGCAATAAAATTAAATAAAGATGCGCCGGCGCAAAACACTTTTGTTTGTTTTTTTTTTTTTGTGTTTTTTTTTTGGTTCATGCCAAAAAATCACTTGATTCCCCTCTTGTATTACCATTGCAATTGAGTGCAGCCAGCAGCCAACAGCCAGCCAGTAGCAGTTGGTTTAATTAAAACAAAATCTTTATTTTTTTATTGTTGTAATAAGAAGTTTATTAACAAATTACCTGTGAAGTATTGTAATTAACTTCTGTAAGATTTGATTGGAGACAAAAGCCTCTTGAGGCTTATTTTGTACGTTTTTTTTTTTCTTAAGAGAATAACAATGAAGTGTCAAACACGATATGAAACGAATCTTTTTTTGATTTCTTTTTGTAAACCGTGGTTGAAGTTAAGGTTGGAATGAGGAATTCAGATAATATTTGGATAAAGGTGAACGTCATGCCGTATTCCATTACGTTACTCTGATGTTTAAAGTTCATTAAGATGACCTCAAAAAGGTGTACAGAATGCGGTGCATCAAATCAAATTTTTTCTGCTTTAAACATCAAGTTTTAATTCTGTTAACGTTTAGAATATGGTCGCCGACATTTTATTAAATAGGCAATGGAACGAAGTGAACTACAAGTTGACTTAATACACGTTTTTACTGATTACGAGAAAACTATAAATGTAGCCACCTCCCTTATATCTCAATCCTCATATCGATGAAAGCTCTGGTGTCTCCCTTATCACAGAATAAACAAGGTCCATGCCATGCACACAATCGTTTAAGCAGCAGCGTTAAACTATAACTGCAGTGTCAAATTAGGACTTCTGTATCGTTGTACTAAAAACTCGTATGTTTTGAGATCTTAAAGAAGACATGTTCCAATTAAGAATTTAAAAATATATCCCTCAAATAGACAAAACTCGATTGATAGCTCATCACTCTTTTCAAGAAATTTTTCACAGAGATGTTGCTGTACCTCAACGAGAAATTGTTTCCAAAGAAAAAAGTCACATAGTCTTGGTAACCAGTTGATATTAGAATTTCTTGAGATAATATATAGCATCACGCGCTCTCTTTCTGAAACCATATGTTGCTCAGATTCATACCGTTCTGTTGAGATCATAAGAACTGTATTATCATGTTCCTGCAATTTTGAGCGATTTGTTCATACCGAAGCAAAACTTAATTAACACGCAATCAACTACAATTCTTCTGTCAAAGTATTTAAAGCAATCAACTCCTAGGTTACACCTTAAGATAGCTACCAAGCCCTACTGAAAGATATGCACTGGACTAAATTTGGCAGAGCCATAGAAGCCTCGAAATTCCTAAATATGAACGCAATTCCAGAATATGAAACAAATGTAAAATTCGAAATATAACTTGGAATCAAGTAAGTGACCTAACGTCCAACCATTTTGTCCAACCATTTTGTATGTTGCAAATCCAGAAAAAAAATGAAAATAATGGGTGAGGCTGTCAGAAGTGATAGTTATTTAATGAAGGCTTTGTCATTTAACGAATATCGAGCATATAACTCAAAAACTGAACGTAAAAAACTGCCTATGAAAGTGTCCATTTAAACAGGATCACATTTCAAGCGGGATCAAGGTCGCCATACTCGACCTAATGTGCAAGAAATTGGCAAGAAAACAAGGATCTTTGAAAAGACTAAAAGCGTTACTGACAGGCTCAGTTCTGTACATCAGTGCACTGTCCGATGTTGTCGATTTCACTAAATTTTCATTAGTTCGGCTCCTTTTGCATTTTTGAACCTCTCTTCTAAGCCCGACTTTCGTGATAATAAAGAGGAGAATTTTTTTAAAAAAATTTTTCTCGAACGATGAAGCTCGTTTCTTACTCGGTGTTTGCGCCAAAAAGCAAATTTAACGCAGTAATCAGTAATTGGGCTCCTTTTGCATTTTTGAACCTCTCTTCTAAGCCCGACTTTCGCGATAATTAATAAGAGAATTTTCCAAAAAAATTTTCTTGAGTGATGAAGCTTGGTTCTTACTCGGTGTTTGCGCCAAAAAGCAAATTTGAAGCATACGGTGTTCGAATAATCTCGAAAAGATTATGGAAATATTATTGCACCAGGAAACGAGGATATTTTAGTGTTTGGTGGCCTTAGCTCTGAGTGCTAAAGCCGCATGCTAACAGTTTTTTAGGCTGCAATTGAAGATTTTGAACTGGACAGTATGTAGTTTTAATAAAACGGTGCCAAGAAGTGCAAATACAACAACTTTTTGGCATTCTTTGTATGAGAAGTTCCAATTTAATACACTTAACACTACAGATTGGAAAATATTGTCTGCGCTGCTCTATGAGTGCTTATAACTCCAAAAATATTAAATACTTGCATTCAAGCCCTTTATATTATATAGGAACTTGAACGTGAACGTAAGAAACAAAGTGTCGTATTTGAAATCGCTTCTTAGTGAAGACATTGAATTTTGATACGATTGTTTTAAGAAATATTTGTTAAGGGAGGAAATCCTAGAGTTTAAATATTGAAAATTTGAACAAGAAAGATAGAATTTAGTTTTTCTGGTCATCAGTACTAGTTATTAAACTTATTCTTAACTTAAAATATAAAAACTGAGCCAACTCTTGCAAAAAAAAAATACTGACCAGAAAGCCATTAACTATGAAAAGTCGAAAGACTGCATATTGTTTACATCATTACATTAGAAATTTAATTGTATTTCAAATACATCTGTGTTAAGCACTCATTTGTTTATTTTTTCTTAATAAAAACTAAATATAGAGTTTAAATAATACAAACAAGCTTTGAATGAAAACCATTAGAAACCCGGTTTGAATAAACAAACAGTTGTTGTTTAAAAATTTTTATTTTTTTTTTTTTTTACAGTCGGGCTTAAGCTCATGCCTAATATTTGACGTTTGCTGCAACATGCCTTCGGTAGCCGTGATCGTCTAGTGGTTAGGACCCTACGTTGTGGCCGTAGTAACCCAGGTTCGAATCCTGGTCACGGCAATGTGTAAGAAGCATTGTCACGGAAGAAGGTTTAATTTTTTTTGTTGTACTTCGATAATGTTATTCTTGTAATTCACTATGAATTTTTTTTCAACATTTTAATGTTTCAAATACAAAGAAATAGGTGTGTGGACACTTTCCCAGTTTGGTCTTTAATGTGCTGAAAGGCGTTGTATTGTATACCTTATGATATATGACTGGCGGTATTAGTCAGAATATTCGGTTCCTCATTTCCAGTCAGCCCATGGTGACTAGGTAACCATATAACTCATACCGTTCCATGACCTTTGCTGGATGTTATTATTGTGTTATTGTACATTAAATTGTCATTTGACTCTGGGTAAATATATTTAAATCCCTATTTGTCAAGTTTACCAAACTTCTAGCCGAGATCATATATTCTGTGATTGTGCGTACCTCAGCTTGAAAAAGTGTATAATTTGGTTTCTAATTCTATCATATAGAAGCCCAGTTTCGTTTAAAGCCATTCGTGTAACAACTAGACCCCATGGGAATTTTCTGCTTGGATCTGCAGACGTTCCTTTTTCTGTAGCGTAATAGAGTCCTAAAACTCTTCTTGGGTGTGGGGGAAAGAATTATAGTGACAGACTGGTTCATTTCTACTCACGACACCACTCATTTATAGGCTGCCCTTCAGGTGGTTGTAATTTCAATTCTCAGAAAGCAGTTGAATATTTTGGAATTGATTGGTTTTATATTCAAAACTCAAGAGAAATTAATCATTAAATTTATTTAATTAGCGTATTAGTTAATTAATTGCAATTAATACGTTTTTTGCCCGCATTGCCAACTTTCCAATTAATCATCTAGGCAAACAAGCTCCCAGTAGCCGTGATCGTCTAGTGGTTAGGACCCTACGTTGTGGCCGTAGTAACCCAGGTTCGAATCCTGGTCACGGCAATGTTCTCGCAAACATTGTCACGGAAGGGAGTTTTTTTATTTTTTTTTTTTGATGAATATGGAAATCAATATTTTGTTTTTGAATTTTGAAGTCCGCTTCTCACTGACTCAAGCGAACGTACGAAAACAAATTGTTAACTATGAAAACAAAGGTCTATGAAGACTAAAAAAATATTTGAGAAATGGTGGGTAAAAGCTTTTTAAAAGTACATGAAACAAGAGCACAAAGACAATAAGAAATTTTGAGAAATTGTGCCTCTAAATTGAGTCGGTTATTTGGACTAACTATAAGGCAAAGTATTAACAAAGAATAGTGGTAGTATTTATAGTTCTTTTCAGTTTAATATGACGATTTCGGATAAATACAGTGTTTTTATATATGATAACACTACAATACAAATACATGGATTTTTCCTAACCATCCTACTGTTCTACCATTGAAGCCAACCAATTTTATTGCACAGGTCGAATAATAATGGCCGAAACGAATATAGACTGAATCTAATCCACAGCTTTTTGGGTATAGGCGAGAATAGTCATTGAAGAACGTCTTCATACTTCATTCTTTAATTCTTCCCCAAACTATCCGTAGAGATTTTACTATTCGTACCCCAGGCTAAAGTCGGTAATTTTCATTTCTTCCTGTTCGTTAAAGGAGCATAAGCCTATCACAAAACATTATTTATTTCCACTTGTTCTTTATTCCAGTTTCTTAAATCAAGTTTTTCTGGCTAAGCAGATCTTTGGCTGATCTACTGCAGCATGTGCTAGCATGACAAAGTTGCCATCTATCGCTCCCTAAAAATAAGGCTTCGCGTGTAGTGGTGAAGAATTTTGATGATTTAGTAACGTTCTTTCTAAAGGGGTGGCGCAGACTTACTTTCCTGTACTGTTAATTGACTTTCTATAGAGGCTTGGGTATTCGGGCATATATTATTTAGAGTCGTCTTAATTTTCAATATTAAAAAATCATTGGTTATTAAATTTTAACATTAGACAGGCAATCTCTTTATAAATGCCACAAACTTGAGTGACACTGTAGGTGCCAAAAGCCCTTGTCTGATATAGAATGTAAACACACTAGACTTCAACCTTGTATTCAGATTTACATATCTTTATAGGCCTGTAACTAATAAGTCTTATAGTAAGATGTGCGTAGAAACGGTTCTCATAGTGTTATCTGAACGCCTAACCTGTGATCAGGTAATACGGAGGCAGTGATACGAATTTCTGGGAATAAAATTAGTACCTTAGTATACATACACAGGGCCACAAAAGTATACATACGGTTAATTTCAGACATTTTTTAAACGATCCGTTTTCGTTGAAAACTTAATAATTGTCTGACAAGTTGCCCTCGATTTTAAGACGGTTAAACAAACAGGCCTGTGCAGGCCCACAAATTTAACAAATTACACAAATTACATAAATTTCTGAACTAATGCAAAAGACCGTCTTAAAATCGAGGAAAGTTGTCAGACAATTATAAAGATTGTCGGATTAACGAATTGGTTAAAAAAATTTCTGAAATTTGTTAACCGTATGTATACTTTTGTGGCTGAGTGTAGTTACGGCCATATGTTGCTGTAATACTTAATCTCGAAGTTGACATTTTAAGTTCTTTTTTTTTGTCTTTTAGCTTGGTTTCGTTATAAATTTCGTTAGACCTGATTTTTTATTAGCAGCCTTGGCAAAGAGGGCAGGTGATTTCAGTACATAATCCATAGTTTAGCAGCTTACAGTTCTCGTTATAACTTTATGGTTTGCATACCCACAACATGCAATATACATTTGTATGTGGACCCAATGCTTTGTCACAAATGGCCCTAGAGTACATTTAGAGCTGGAACCGTCATTAATACTTACCCGCCTTTCGTTGGAAAACGCACCTTTTGATGACTTCTAAAATGGGTATAAAGTCTTATAAATCGACAATATAATCTGAAGTTTTTGGTCTTATAGACACAGTGGGTTAAGGTTCTCAAATAAAAAACAGTTGGTGACGTAATTATTGTAAATTCAAATAGAACTGCTATGATTATTATTGTTATTCATAAGTATTGTTATGGTTTTTATTTATTATTAATTCTTTCATTTTATTAACAAAAGCTATATAAAAAAACGCTTTTTTTCTCTTGTTTTTGTTTAAATAAAAAGCTTTTTTATTTCAAAGTATTTTTTAACTTGTTTAGTGGTGGTGCTTTTGTGTTGTATTTTCTGCGCATGTTTCTACTCTCATATGTGTTTTTTTATTTTCTGTATCAATACTTATCTGGTCTTTATACACATGTCACGTATACCTTCGGTAGCCGTGATCGTCTAGTGGTTAGGACCCTACGTTGTGGCCGTAGTAACCCAGGTTCGAATCCTGGTCACGGCAATGTTGTCAGGAACATTGTCACGGAAGAAGGTTGATTTTTTTTTTAAATTTTTTTATTTTATTTTTCAATAATTTTTTATTGTAAGTCGCCTGCATACCAAGGATGATGGGTTCTTTAATATCGCAGAATACTGGATAATAAATCATTTTATATTTCACCATAGACTCCGATTTTTAGGGCACTTTTTTCCATATTTTTTCCATAAATGTTTATATGGATTTGCAACAAGTAATGAACAGTTTCTCTTTAGCGGGGTTCCTTCCATTTTTGTATTTTTCAGTTTCAAACGTAAAATTAAATAAAGCAAAACAAATAAGGCCATTATAATGCCGTGAGGCCTTGCTGTTATGTACGAGCTACAATGCCACATACAGTCACACAGATAATTATACGTACCTCCCTAAAAATCATTTTTTTTTTAAATGATAATATATGAACAAGTCAACTGATTTTTGCGCAAATTTTTTGTTTTCCGTCACAGCTGAACAGATTATATTTGTTCTCATCACTAAATATTACATTCGCACAAAAATCAGTTGACTTGTCCATATATTGTTGGGCAAATTCCAATCGTGGCTTTTTTCTCGGCACTCGGCTGCGGAAACCGGTCTTTCTCAAAACACTTCGAACGAAGCAAACTGCAGTCACAAATTCATAGATTTTGGGAATCTTTTTTCTTTATTTAAATAAATGTGTCGTTACAGACGCTAATGTAAAGAAATTTTGAATTAGAAGTTCATTACTTTTAAAAAAAATGAGTTTTAGGGGGGTACGTATAATTATCTGTGTGACTGTAAATGGCCGACTTTGGTTTAAATGCAGCAATCGATGGTTTTAAGATGTAGTTCGACCAGGTAGTCGTATATTTCGGAAGATTTCGCGGCTATAACTTCACGAAAGTTGGTTTCCAATGTAAGGGGAAGAAGACCCACAAAAAAGTCTAACGACGTCAAATTGCCTTCAAAACGTGAAATTGCTCCGCTTGAATAATTTTCGTGCAATAAAGTCCAAAATCGTTCATGTTGTGATGTACGAGACACGTGCAGTGCCTTCCATTTTCTTCAATTGTAAAGCAAATACGAGTAGGTTGTAACGATTTCAATCTCTATAAATTTCATTATAATCTTGGCAATTTCTTGTACAGGAGGTCGATTATGAAGAGCGGACGTGTTTAAAAACAACTTTTGTTCTCAGCTTCAAGTAATACTTATCCGGAAATTGACAGCCTTTCGCTAAATAAATTACATTTTAGATGAGAGGAATTCAACAGCCTTACTAGACCAGTCTGAGTCTAAGTCTGAGTTACATTGGCTACCCCCTTTTGCTTCTTAGTAAATACACCTACAACACAAAGACATCACTTTTATAATATTTTATGCTGACTTAGGGAAATCATCGGCCGCTGCTGAATATCTTCAGCTAAAATTCGGAGCTAAGGCAAAAGAAATAACGGTACAGATTTAATAACGACCAAAAATTTCTCCCGCTAAAATTTGTCATATTGAATCGAAGACACACTTTACCAAATACGAAATCTAGGGCAAGTAGCGCTAAAAGCCTACCCCTTAAACTTTGGCTTCGTCAGAAAAAAGGTTTATATTTGAAACGCTACAAATGTATCTGATACCCGGGAGGGTCCAATTTATCTCAAAAAAGTTACTGTTTAGTCTGGCTACGTTATCTGTCCATATTTCTTTGAAAACGCCCTTGGCCAGGCCATCACTGTTGACGGCGAGCAATGTAGGTTGCTGATTATCAACTGCTTTTGCTCTGACTTGAATAATGGTTTCAACGCGACGGCCACACAGCTCATGCAACTTTGACTATTCCGTACGTGCGATTTGAAGGCTTGGTCATCTCATGTGAAACTGATATGAACTGACCACCGAGATCAGTCAATTTGTCGCCGTTAGATTTTTTTCTTTGTGTATGCGTGGAAGTCAAAAATATACTTGGAAGACTACACATTTCATGCTTTAAAGAACATCGTCCAGTTAGGTTAAGGCTCTTGACGAACGAATGTATTACTCATCCTGCTTGGCCCACTGTATGGTGCTGAAACGGGCATATTCTTTAGAATTATTGTGGCCCAGAGAAAAGTTAGAGTTTATGAAGCTGTTGCTGATGCCAGGAAATCCACAATCATGGTGGGTGTCAGCCCTTTTTCTGGAAGTCTTTGGAGTACGCATTCCATGGATTTATGTACCAATTGCTTAAGACTTTAAAAAGTTGGGGTATCCCAGGCTATCTGAAGTTTAAGATAAATGGCGAAACTTAGAGTATGTCTCCCTTCACGGACGATACTTACATTGATGTTCGAGGCCACAGGGTTTCTATGGAAATGAAATTAGTGGACGACGAGTTGTTCCATACAGAATCACACTCGTGCAAACACTATCGTCTTCTAGAAACCACAATACTTACGTGGATGTTTTGAGACCACAGGGTTTTTACTAAAATGAAATGAGTAGATGAGTTATTCCATACAGAATCACATTCGTACATACACTACACTGACGTCACATACTCTACTTACTTACTTAATTGGTCATTACAACCCTTAAGTCAAGATTACGATCAACCTTCTCGCACCACTCAGGTTGTAAATGTTCATTTTATCCACGAGTGTTTGGACCCACAGTTTAAAGTTGACTCCAAACAACAGATTTTTTGAGAAATTTTTTTATGGCAATTTTATTTACTCCCAGAATTTTTGCTAGCAGACTGCTGAGGGGAAGTCACCGCCAAAGAACTATTTTTTTTTATATTTCGTTATGGTCCGTGATGTCTTGGCTGGTTTATGAACCGCGGCCTTACGTCTAATAAGCCTAAACACTATCCAATAGACTACGGCGACTTTGATATATTCCTGGATAGGCTGATGCATGAACCAAATTTCCTCTTTTTTAATTTTCAAACTACTAGACTACAGTGACTCCCGACGTCGAGCATTGTTACCTGCAAAGATGTTCTTGAATACTTCTCAGTAGGAGTTAACTGCAGGGAGGAATCTTTTGGATTCAGTCTTTCTAGTACAGACTAGTGTGTATTTATGGAGCACTGACCGATTGGATATTATGCCCGACTCGTTAGACTACATTTTAACGATCTATGCTGATGCAGTTAATCACTTCCTTTACAGCAGTTCAGTGGAACGTTTCCAGACTGTTGTGTAATTAAACAGCACTGATTGATTGGATATTATGACTGTCGCGTTTAGACTAGAGTTTAATGAGCTGTGCTGACGCAGTTAATAACTTGCTTTACAGTAGTTCAGAACTTCTATGGCACATCTATTAGAACTTTAGTGAGTGGTTCGTACACTACACCTCCTGGATTGATCATATTGATTGATTGATTGATCGATTGATTGATCTCTTGTTAGTTACGCACAGTCATGTAAATCAATCAGTCAATATCCTTAGACTTAATGACTCATCCTTGTATCATATTATTGTGAAAATAATGTCACGCTTTAATGCTTGAGATCATCTTGTTGCCTGCCACCACAGGCAACTTAAATTTATTAAAATGGGAAACACGAGTCAAATGTTGTCTCTCATTTCGGGCAATACAACCCGTTGATGAAATTAAAATTAAATTCTATTTCAAAAATTACTTTTGTTCTCCTGGCACATACGTTACTAATGACGAAAACTTACTCACAAGGCTTTGAATTTCTTCTCCATTTTTTATTCTCGATTCAGATCACTTTGTGTGGAATTTTGATTGAATGGAAAGCGTGATGATTTTTTTTGTTCCCCCAATAAATAACTTTGAGTTGCTTTGTATCTCATAAGCGAAAAATATTTTCCATTGATTGTATGCATGCATGAGTAATGGATGGAGGGAAAGAAAGTGTTGTTGGGAACATTATGATGTAAAGCAGCAGAATTTGTTTTATCTGCATATGGAAAAGCAAAACAAACAAAATACGATGAAAAAATTAATATGATGTCCTGTTTAATTAAAAATTTTCTTTCTAAAAGCCATAAAATATTTCCTTTACTTAGTTTTTTTCTCTCATTGTGTGTGTGTATGCTTTTTTTATCCATTTTTAGCTCTCCAATATCACAGAATGTATTCCAATTCAATTATTTTGCCGTTAATAAAACATGAAACAGAATGAAAACTGAAAAGAAAAAAACCCAACGAAAAACTTTTTGAAAAAATTGTGCTCAACGTGCAAAGTATAAAATATTGAAAAAAAAAACAACAAAAAAAAGTGAAAAAAGTACTGAAAACAAATCAAGCGCGATATTTGCAAATGGAACCCATCTAAGACCCATACTGTTGCAAGAAAACTTTGTTAACCATATACGCTGATATCTTGTTTAATGAGTGAGGCGGGACCCAAACATTTTATATTCAAAGGGGCCTTCATTATTAAAAAAAATACAAATATCAGGAAGCAGCTTCCTGACCTTTTTCTCATTTGTGTTGCGTTGTTTAAATTTCATTAAAAAAATCCATCTAAACAGGCAGTTGGTCTATTCCAGCAGGTCCCATCGTAACATGCTTATAAAAAAATTTTAACAGCAGTGGTGCTATTATTGCTGTTTGTTATAGTTGAGAACAGCTACCTTAGTACTGCAGCCATTTAGTCTGTTGTACTCCCCTTCCTCCCTATAACAGCTCCTTTAAGCCTATTGCCCTGACAAACTCACAGGATGCTGCACGGTATCAGCAATGCTAATTCCCTGCCTTGAACTTAATATGCATTCAGTGGTTTCTTCTGAAAATGTATTGATATCCAACGGATTCCAAGTATGTGTATGTGAATCATTCTCATCGTCACACAACCCATATATTTGGCTCGTAATAACCCTCATTCTGACTGAGTGTACCTTGAATCTGAAGTGCCTTGACAAAACATGGGTTATCAACCCTAGTTTCCTTCTGATGCATGAATCAGATCTCATCTTATTGTAGTTTAAAACTTTGTTTGAGAAGAGCCTTTACATACATACATACATAACTGGTCATTACAACCCTTTAGTTAGGATTATTACCTAGTTTCTCACATCACTTACGTTGTGTGTGTTAATTTTTATACATGAGTGGTGGAACCTACAGTTAAAAGTCGACTCTGAACGACCAAGTTTTGAGAAACTTTTCATAGCAATTTTTATTTACTCTCAGAATTTATGTCAGAAATCTGCTTGAGGGGAAGCCGCTGTTTCGTTTATATTTCGTTTAGTTGGAGATGTCTGACCTGCGGTTTAAGAAGAGTCTTTGCCTCGCTTTATCTGCCCTTTCATTGAGCATACCCTTCAAATCATCCGCTCCCGCTGCACAGAAGCTTTCTGTCCTCCTCAACGGCCTGTAAGCTTCATAGTAAGCACGTCCGTTTGCTCATTGCCGTGAATTCCCACATTAACTGGGACCCAGAAAAGGGGATTAGGGATATTCCTGTGCTTTCGTTTTTTATCTTAATCAGTCTATAGTGTTTTATCAAAAGGTCGGTTATCAGGTTATTCTTGGATAGTCTAACGCATAACTCAGGTCTCCTCGTATTGTAGTTTTCAAACAAAAATTTCGATTGCCTTAAACCAACTTTGTTTGAAAAGAGTTCCTGCATCTCCTTATCTACCCTTTCATAGAGCATCCCATTCCAAACATTACAAGAGAAGAGTGCTATAGAGAGAGTGTAATATAGGTTCTAATTAGCACCCTTGTGGTGGGTTATTCGAGTCCATTAGTTAAGTGAACGGTCGGTCAGCAGTAACTGGTTTCGTGAGCAGACATAAATGGGACAATGCAGGCCAAATTTTGGGGTGGTGGTGTCCCTATTTGTTTGAGAACATATTACTGTGGACGCTAACGACATGTGATTTCAACAAAACGCTTGCCATACTCGACATTTTGAACGAGTGATTTCAGGGCATGGTCATCTCACGTGAGTGTTGTGATGTGAACTGGCAACTGAAATTTTGCGATTTGATCTCGTTAGATTTTTTCTTGTGGGGTACAGCGCATCCGAAATGTTCAATTTTCCATGAACTAGGCACATAATTCGCCCTAAATTATATTAAATTTGAGCACAGCTCGGGTTTGTGTTTTATTCGAATACACCTGCGATTTAAGAAAAGGCTGCAAGAAAAAGTCTTATGGCATCTCCTTGTACGATTTCACGTTCAGATCGTCTTCATTGCTCGTGCAGAAAATCCAATGTGGCAAAAACTTTGTGGCACCTAGAGCCTTCTTATAGAAACCATATGTCTTTCATGTCCAGATCATCGAATTCAGACCAAAAGAAATTGATAATCATCGGCATATAGTGCTCATTGTTCACATATTGGCTTATCCAACAACGTTCTGTAAGAAATATGGACAGATTACGTAGTCAGACCCAAATCCACACAAAACAATAACTTTTTCGGAATGAATTGGACACTTCTGGGTCTCAAGTGCGTTGGAATCGTCCCAAATTCAACAATTTTGTTTGTTCATATCCCCATTCATCAAGAAATGGACCTCATCTCTGATATTTTGAAGAAAATTGGGGTCAATTGCTAACTACTCCAGACCTCATTCAGCGAACGCATGTCGTTGCCTATGGATGGGTGATTATCTTCCAGTTCAGGCCAAAATCATCCACTTATTGTTCTCACCGTGATGGTCAAATGGATTCACTATCCATATAGTCTGACAAATAACATTCTCAAAGGTCTATAGATCGATGATACCGCCCGCTTAAAATCCAAATCAAACAGTGATTTTTCGAAATGCATTTGACACTCTTAGATCTCATGTGATATTATGGAACCTGAAATTGGCCTCATCGCTGAAGAAGAATTTTGACGAAAAAAAAAACTCGTCGTTGTCTGTAGTCGTCCATGTCGATTTGGCAAAACCGACTGAATAAATGGCAACGAATTTGAGAGATGTAGCCGCAATCAACTGTCAGAGTTCAGTAATCCCTGTTCGAAGGCTCTACTTACTTCACTTACCTAATTGGTCAGTAGAACCCTTTAGTCAGGATTACGACCTAGTTTCACACACCACTTATGTTGTGTGTGTTAATTTTATACATGAGTCTACTCCGAACGACAGATTTTTTCCCTGGCAATTTTCATTTAGTCTCCGACTTTTGAGCAGAAATCAGCTGAGAGGAAGTCACCTAAAGAAATACTTTTTTTGATATATGACCTGGGCTTTGAACCGTGGTCTTACGTCTAATAAGCCAACACACTACTTACTAGACTACGGCGACTTCGAAGGCTCTACATATTAGTTGAGTATGGTTTCTCATTATTGCGATAATTGGCAGTGGAACTCCCCTTAACGCCTAGTTAAAGTGTTTTTGAAATAATCTACAGAACCCGACCGAGATGGACCACAATCCTCTCCAATCTAACTTAACCTATGGCACCAAGAAAATTATTTCCAATCGAAATATGTTACGTAAATTTATTTCGACGTTATAGAGTTGACCTCTTTAAGAATTCCATAATTTTTTGGGTATTTGGGGAGGGGGATGTAGTACCCGTATTCAGTACTAATTATGATGCTCATGATCTATCTGGACTTTAGCAGAACAAAATGCAATTCATATTTGTTTAATGGGAGAATTAAAGGATGGGATGGGAACGCTCGCAAGCAAGGTAATGTTTCTGACTGTGGTCAACATGGCGTCCGCCAGAACGATGCTTATATTGCTGTATTCAAGTTGACATTCAGCCTGCACGTGACGCCTCCTATACTCCTTTGGACTTTAGATTTGGGTTGTGTGTAGGGCTTGGAACCCATTACGTAAAAAACGTTCAATGAATACCAGGGAGACAGGTCCTTGATGTGATTCGAGGCTCTTAATGTAACTTTTTTGAAATGTGCAATCCACGAGACTTTAAATTTGGATTGCGCGTAGGGCTTGGAATGCACCTCATAAAAAAGCATCCAATGAAAACCAAGGAGAATTAAGTTAACAGGTCCTTGATGTAATTCAAGGCCCTTAATGTAACTCTTTTTGAAAAGCACAGACCACATGTAATACATTGCGGACACATGCTGCATATGCCTCCATCATTTCATGGAGCTTCTTGTATATGTACGAGTTTAGTTTCATTTATAGTTCTACGTATTTATTATCGATGAAGAAAAAATTATAACGAAACAAATAAAAGAGGAGAGAGAGAGAGAGAATGTGTTTTAAAAAATTGTATTGTATTGTACATGTGCACAAGGATATGTACATGGGATGCTTTGTTGGAGGAGCACGTTAGCATTAGGTAAAGCAAAATAAAAATTAATAAAAAAAAATGGTAGAAAAAATAAACACCAATATGATGTACATACATGGTTACAGTGAGTAGGACAATTTTTTTTCTTCTTTGCCGTGCATGTTATTAGTTTGGGATCCTTTATGCCTGACCCACACCCCTATCCACACGAATAACTAATAAATGCCTTTGATAGAGAGATTCTCGTATTGATGAACATCTGTGAGTAACGTCGTACAGAGGACCAAAGAAACAAATCTACATGAGTGGGCAGAAAAAGAAGGATATTCTGCGCGAGAAAAAAAGGATAACACAACATGGATGTACATACAATTTATCCTGGGCAGAAGAAGAAAAATATATTTTGTTGTGTATGTGTGTGTATTGGTTGGCGTATTTCATTTATTAAAACTTTTGCATTCTCAATAGCAATTGAATGGTGCTGAGAGTAACAAAAGCGAAGTGATATTCTTTTTTATTTTCTAGTAGACTAGGGCTGGCCAATACTCCCAGTGCTGTGTGTCGTATACAGAGTTGGGTGTAGTGGGTTGCAGTAATTAATGATTGCGCCGTCACCACACACACATACACGCAAACGTATGTCTCTTGATTATATTTTTTTATTTTTTTGGATTGAGTAACTATGGGCGTTAGCTCACCGAAAAAAAGAAATTTCGAGTTCCTGTTCCTGTTTCATTTTATGCTGCATCGATGTTTGTTAATGTTGCCCCGATTTTTATTCACTTGCTGCATACAACAGCAAGTCAATCCAGCCATCCATCCTCCCACCGGAGTTTGAGCACATCTGTGTATAATTGTCTGTCTGTCTGTCTGTGTGCCTGGTCACATACAGTCCGTTATCCTTTGCTATTGGTTAGTGCGGCAGTTTATCGATGTTCAATTTCGAAAACAATTTTTTTTCTGCTTCTGCTGCATCATATACAATATGTACTGTGGTCCCCCAATGCTTACTTTTCTGTTGTTTTTGTTTTAGACTCGTATTTTTGCATATTCTCTACAAGGATAACATAAAGCGCAATGGGTGCACACAACACATATCCTCGTACTATTTACTTGTATTGTACATACATGTGTGTGTGACTGTGTGCAGTGTGTGTGCGAATGAATGCGAGTTTTGGTCAGTTGTTACCCCTTGTTGTTGTTGTTGTTGTTTTTGTTTTAATTGTATCATCGATAAGTGTCGATGAGTATACTATGTATGTATGTACTGTGCACTGAGACCCCACAGTACAACGATGCGCTTTAAATATTGTTCACCCTCCTTTACATATTCGCTGTTTGTTTTATTTTAACATACACAGACGCACACACTAACAATTGTTGTTGTTGTAATTTTGTATTTTTAGCCTGTAACAATTAGTGCAACCAACAACATAACCATATGTGTGTGTGGGTGTATTTCGTATACAAATTGTTGTGTTTTTATTTGTGGGAGTTTTTATGGAGGCTGTTGAAGCTGTTTGTGTTGCAAACAAACTAGCGATTGATTTCGCAATAATCGGTCTGGTAATTGGTCTGGGTACCAATTCGGTACCGAATAATTGGTCTGGGAATCGGGAATACAGCAAATGCTCTCAATTTTACTTTTTGAGCATTCCTGCTTACTTGCTTATTTGGCTGTTAACAACCCGATTATGGGATTTCGGCCTTCCGTAACACATCCTTCCTGGCGCCTCTGCTCCTTGCGCGCCTTTGCCAGTTGGTCACACCCATTGAAGACAGGGGTTCCTTAGTTTGGTCCTTCCAACGCAAACAAGGTCATCCTATTCACCGACTTCCGCAAATTCCCGTCTCACCGGACCAACATGGCCGAGCCAGCGTAGCCGCTGAATGTTGCTACGCTGCACAACGTTTATACTGTTGAGGAGCGCATACAGCTCATTGATGGTTATGATGCGGAAATCATTGTCAATTTTTGAGCATTCTCATCTATCTACTCTAGATCTAGACGTAGTTTTCCGTTGAACCTGGTAAGCTGATCTCGCTTACTTAGATGCCAGCAAATCACAGCCTGATTGGGAACAATTTTGCATGCTCTTCCCTTTTACTTTTTAGCAGCAAATTTTGAAAGATTATCTTCGCTTGAACGGAGTTCTGGTCTTTAAATGTTACGTCCTTTTCCTGATTAAATTCCAATTTTTCTCTGGACATTGGCTTATTAGACGTAAGGTCAGACATTGCCAAGAAAACGAAACAGGAAAAAAATAGTTCTTTAGCGTCTGCCTCTCAGCAGATTTCCTGCAAACACTCTGAGAGTAAAATTTGTTTGTTCAGAGACGACTTTAAACTGTAAATTTAGTACACACAACATGGGTGGCGAGAGAAGCTAGGTCGTAGCACTGACTGAAGGATTGTAATGCTTTCTTTGGATCGTCCAAGTGTGCAACATGTTTTAGTCAGTGTGTTCGATCTACTTCGATTCGTTTGGTTCCTTTTTAACGACGATACTCTGCGTCAATACAAGTCTATATGCCTTATGTTTACAGCAGTCGAAGCTACACTGTAGGTTTTGGAGTATAAGCATTTAAGAGAAAAAATCGTTTTCCATCTTGAAGTAGTCATCTCGACAATTCTATGTTCATTAAAGCGATACAATTCGTTTCATCTTCACTTGACCTAGTCGTTAGCATTACCTTGATGAACTCCGCTGGTATGATGGTTCGGAGAGGGCTCACGTATGTCAGCATTAAGCAGTCATCCAATACTTTTGCAAAAGAGGGTTCGGAGAGGGCTCTCCATTGTCAGCATTAATTGCAATAAATGGATTTCATTATTGCATTTGTTCTTTCTGGTCATTCTAATGGAGTGTTCTCCCTTTTTCCTTATGGTGCTCTGCTGCTTCAAGTTTTAAGCGCAATTCGTTAAAACCATGCTTTCCATACACGTAGAGTGTCTAATAGCATTAATTCACAGAAGGAATTTTAAGAACTTCAGCGCAAAGATCCCGGACGAAACAAAATTTGATAAAAAATATTTCTACGGCGTCTTCCCCTCATCAGATTTATGGCAAAAACCCTGGAGAGTAAATAAAATTGCCATGAAAAAGTTTCTCAAAAAATTTGTCGTTCGGAGTAGACTTTAAACTACAGGTCCCGCTACTCAAGTGTAAAATTAACGCACACAAAACATAAGTGATGTGAGAAGCTAGGTTTTAACCCTTCTTGAAGGGTTGTAATGACCACTTATGTTGTATGTAAGAAGGACCTCAGCTATAGAGATGATCAATATGAACAACGAAATCACACGAATATCGCTAATAAGATTACCTTCTTCTCGGTACCAGAAAACAGATGAGCTTGCCAGGAAGCTAACATTGCGTTGAAAGGGCCAAAACGCTGTTGTGAAATAGGAGTATTAGGAATAGGGTGTTTTGTACGGTATGTTCAACAAAAGAGAAGATTAAGAGAGGCAAACACTCTTTTCCAACCAAATGGGTATGAGGCAATCAAAATTTTTGTTGTTAAACTACAGTAAGGGGAGATCTAAGTCTAAGTGAGTCGGACTATCAAGAAGTAAACTAAAGTTGATAAGAGGAGATCTTAGTCATGCATAAGACTGCCACCGAATAAGCTAAGAATGGCAATCCATCTTTTGACAGAGCACTGTACACTAATGCAGAAGGGGACTTAACTCGAGCCCAACATGTAAATTCTGTGACAGTGAGAATGAATCATCAGAACATGTTTTTGAAGCCTGTGAAGAATTAATGCATTCCAGAAGGAAATATACAACACATGGGTGCATATCAGATGGTGGGCAGGAAACTGGCATTGTTTATTGCAAGCAGCATCTTGAAGTTTGTTAAGGCAATAGGCTAGGAGTAGACATTATCGAAATACCCTATAGAGTACAGTACAATAGTATCGTATGGGTTCATATCTTGCTTTAGATATAGGCTTCAAGAACACAGTGTTCGACTTCATGATACCTTGGAAATATGACTGTAAAAAATCAGTTAATTACGGTTTCTAATTCTCAACATTGCTTTCAATTGACAGACAGTCTTGATTCGATTACTTATTCGCTTGCAATTTAGCACAAATACTGCATGTGTGTGCAAATAAAAAAAAAATAAAATCCTTGTATGGTAGACAACCACACTCGTATGCACCCTCTTGTTGACTTTGGAAACTATGGCTCAATATGCAAGGTGCGGTTTGAATACAACAAAAATAAAACAAAAGGCCAAACCAACAATGTGATGATAACGGCATACAACAATAAAAAAAAGCAGAAAAATGAATGCAAAAACAAGGGAACAAATCGCATAATATAGACACCCACTACATGAAGAAAATCCCCTGCAAAAAAAAAAAAATAAAAGAAGACCAGAAAGAAAACGAAACTCTAAATTGCAGGCGGCTCGCATTGGTAAACCGACAACATAAAAAGGCATTACAGGTCTGGCAATTGGAAAAAAGCAAGCAAAAGAAACAATTGAAGGAAAAACAAAAAAAAAAAAAAAAAAAAAAATCCTACAAAATGCCCAATGAATGCAAGTGAAAAATACAGACACAACAGTTTCCATAGATAAATGAACATCAAAATTAATACAAAAAAAAAAGAAAAAATTTTTGCACAATTCGTTGTAACAATACAAATAGCATTTGGAGTTTGTTTTTGTGAATTTTTTAAACAAAATTTTTTAACTTTAAATTGTTCATTTTAATATATCGATTGATGATGTGACGTTTTTTGTTAACATTTTTTCGCCTCTCTTCTTTTATTTTTTTTTTTTTTTGCTTTCAATCTGTAACATGTCGTCTACCTTTTATTTATTTTTATGAGTTTCTTTATACCTTTCTCTCTCTCTTTTTTTTCCACATTTTTTCCTCCTTGTGTGTTGAAAAAAATCCTAGACTAGATTTGGACAGACATCAAAAAAATGGTATAATTTTTGAAAACAGACAGATGGATGGTCAGTCAACCAAACAATCTTTCAGCCAGACATCCAGCCATCGGGTAACATACAGAAAATTATATCGGAATATAGTATTTGACATGTAAGCACAGGTTTTTGAAACCTTTTTCACTATTTATTGATGGGAAATACTTGTTAAAAAATTCAAACATTTACTTCCTTCCGTTTTGTTGGGTTTTTATGTGTGTGTGTGTGGCTCTTAGAGTTATTGGTTGTGTTAAAAAGTTATTTCTTATTCAAATCGATAAGTTTGCATGCATGTACCTTGCCATTGTCTAACATTTTTAATCCTTATTTAATTCTGAGGTACCTAAAGGGTGGGCTTCTTAAATGTTTAAATTTACAAATGCAATCAAACAAAAACTGTTTGAAATTTTTCCAAATTTATTTTTTTTTGTTGTGAAGTTCAATTGTTCCGCTTGGAAATGGAATATTATTTATTATTTCATTCATATGCAGGGGGTGACCTTACAGTACCTCATTTACTTTTTCGAGCGTATGGCAATTGCATCACGAATATTGGCCTTTCAAATGCTCAGTTGTCTCTAATTTGTCGGCATAACACTTTTCATTAACGGCGCCTTACAGAAAATAGTCTAACGGTGTCAAATCGCAGCGTCTTGGCTGCCAATTGTCATCACCATTTCGCCTAATTAAAAACGGTCATCAAACTTTTGACGCAATAAATTGATGGTGACATGAGATGTGTGGCAAGTTGCAACATCCTGTTGAAATCAGACATCGTTCACATCAATATCATGAATAGCGGGTATAAAAAAATCGGTTATCATGATGTGATAGCTGTCTCCATTGCGCCGTCCTCCTTTTCAAAGAAATATCGTTCAATGATGCCTCCGCTCCACAAGCCGTATCAAACAGTAATGGCTTCTGTAATACCAAGAGTGGGTTTTCTGAAACCCAAATGTGGCAAATTTGCTTGTTAACGTACCCACCAAGAAGAAAATGAGCTTCATCCGAAAAGATGCAGCTCTTCGTTGGGCCATCTAGCGAAGCGAAAACGAAGCGGATGATCATGCGGCTTCAACTCTTGAACTAATTGAACTTTGTAAACCGTCATAAAGTAATCTTTTCCCAATTCTTGAGAGCGATCTCACGCATACTCTCAGCCACAGCTTCGATATTTTCAGGGTGTACGCACTGTACGTGTACGCCTCACCTCTTGGCACATCAACAATTAAACCTGTTTCATGAGGCACTGTTGGTCCTTCTCTGCAACCAAATTTTGCGAGTATTTTGGAAATAAATTGCTAAAAACTTCCTACGTTGCTCGAGCGTAAATCGATTTATTGAGACAGAATAGAATGACATTATAGAATGACATTATTCTGTCACAATAAATCGATAATGTAATGTAATGCCAGATTCGAAATAACCGATGTTTCAAATTTAAATCGTTTGATGGCCCGATGTAAGGCAGATAAAATGAAAACAATAGTATTCAATTGCCGTTTACCTGTCAACTCTGCTTTCAGTTTTGAACGTGATTTCGTGCGGTTTCCATTCGGTCACGTTTCTTGTTATGTTTTCGTATGGCGTCTTGCTTCGCTAGTATTTTACCATAAGCGTTTTATCATGTCAAAGGCACTCTGCAACAAAAATATGTCGAGCATTTGTCTAAAATAACGATTGAAGAATATTTACAGCATCTTTCGACCATTAGATGCCAAACCGAACGCAGTTTTAACGTCAGTTCTTGTCCATGAATGCCGATGATTTTTCAGGAAAATTTCTAGAGGTATCCTCTGGAAATCGAATTGCTGATGAGCTGGCCACGGGCGGTATGAAGCTCGCTACAGGGCATAAGTATTCCGATTGCCTGAGTTAAATTGGATATTGTTCATTCGTTTTACAGGGAGCTCAATTTCGTTAGCAGCAGGATGGCAAGGGCAATATGGCGGCTATACACTGCTGGTCATGTATGGATAAGAAGAGAACCAACCCATGCATCACACAATAGCGATACTCAAGGGTCACTGCACTTTTGAATGGTATGCCGAAAAACTCAGCATTCCGGCAAATGCCTTCTGCAAGAGCTGTGGGTCTAAGAAAGTGGACATCAGATCTTCCAAATGCATTGAGTGCTTTTCAATTTCATTATTAAGATCTTTTCAGCTATTCAAGTGATTGGCCTACTGTAGGAAGTCCTAGATGGTATCTCTACCACTTATCGTTGCATTGAAACAACGACATTTGAAAAAATTAGTTGGATTTTTGTCCAATTGTGTAGCGGTGAGGATTTGTGTTCATTAAGTTTGTCTCAAGAGACTGATCACCTTCCAATGATGGACTAAACTATTATCAAATAGCCAAATAGTTTAGACTCTACTCTAAGTTGACGTTTTTGTTTCACTATCCCCTTTATGGATCGTGTGAATTAAAATCATGGTACTGCCAAGTGAGAGGACCATGCCCTCAATTCGCTAGTGCAGAATAACCAATGCGACATAAGCTGTATGGCATGTAGCACCGTTTAGTTGAAAAAGCCACATGTCATTGGCATTCAGAAAATCCAAAAATCCACACCAAATAGTGTATCTCTCGAGATGCATTTGACGTTGCTGAATCTTATGTGTCGGCTTAGTGGAGTAGGTAGTGTGTTGGCTTATTAGAAGTGAGGCCTCGGTCAGGCATCTCCAACTAAACGAAATATGACAAAATATTTCTTCGGCGACTTCCTCTCAGCAGATTTCTGGCAAAAACTTTGTGAGTAAATAAAATTGCCATGTAAAGTTTTTCAAAAATTTGCCGTTCAGAGTCCACTTTAAACTGTAGGTCCCACCATTCATGTATAAAAATTAACGCACACAACATAATTGGTGTGAGAAACTAGGTCGTAATCCTGACTAAAGAGTTGTAATGACCAATTATGTTATGTATGCATGAATCACATGTGGGTTCAACAATTGTTTGCTCGCGTACCTGTTCATCACGTGTTTTGAATACACTATCCGTCCAAAATAATTTGGTAAAACAGACGGATGTGGTTCAACAAGATAAGCGTTATCAACTGTCATAGCTCAGACGTCTTTGTTAGAAGGCGAGATAACAGATGGTGTCCTTACTAATGTACTCGTTATACATTGCTTAACCTTGTTTTGTTGGCTCTCGTGGCCGTTCAGCAAGAGCGTCAAGTATTTTCGAGCGACAGCTACGACAAAGATCATTAAGCTGTATTCTTAACCGGCAGACATGGTCAGTTCAAACACCGACTAATTTGGGTGTCTTATGTGTTTGTTTTTATATACAAACCATTTCTGCTTTGGGAGCCTGTGGGATCTAAAATGATACCTTTTTGCTTGACATCAATTTTAACGAAATGCCAAGTATTTACGTTTGTATATAGCGCTCCTGGCTGAGATAATTTTATTAAGGAGTGGAATTCGATTACGAAATTTGCTGTCAACACAAAGACAATATTATTGATATTCTAATGGCCGTTACAGGCTTTTCTTCTTTTTATTTCATTTCACAATATACACCTTCCAACCCATTCCGCCTTGCCTCTTCCGCCTTCCGCATATTGTAATTCCAATAATATTTCATAAGAAAAAATTTTTTATTCTGAACACACAAAAGAAGGCCAGACATTGAAAAAAATAAATCGAAATTTGTTTTTATGAACGTACGTACGTACGTTGGTAGGTATTTTTTGTCGATTTTTTAGGTTATTTATTTATCGATAGTAGCGGAATTTAATTTTGATAAAGGTAATGCAAAGAATAGATTTTTTGGCCAACGAAAATATTGACGTTACATCAGGAACTCTTTCGAAAAAAAAAAATATCATCGCGTCTACAATGACAGCATCTGATAGAAAAAACTGAACGAATTTCAAACTTGTGGTTGGCAAAGTAAAATTGCGTGTTAAAAATGGAATCGGAAGAAGAAGAAAAATAATATGTACCTGGCCAAGTACATATATTTCTGCATGAGTAGAAAAATATTTTCCATAAATGTTGGCCGGACTAGCAAGAGAACAGTAGCAGTAGGAAGAGCGGCGAAAAATATGCCATAAATATTGATTTTAAGATTAGAAAACTTAAAAGCAATTGTAGCAGCACACAACTTAAAGTTTGTTTAGAATTAAAACACATTCGTAATGTTTGTATTCTAATGCCCCCTTTAACTGTACTAAAGAAGTTTTACTTTAAAGGTATTAAAAAAACGTAAGAAATCACAACAAAATATTAAAAAAGTTCTAAAGCAAGTCGAATAATTAGCTAAGGGAACTTAAAGTAATTGCTGCAGTCAGTTGGCATTACCAGATAAGCTCGCATGAGGTAAGCTTAGCTTCGTGAACCCATACAAAATTCCATTGAGCCAAGAATTGCAGGTAAACGACCATTGCTCTGAAGCAATTCACAACTGACCCTAAGAGTCACCGAAAAATAGTTTTCAGCGATGAGGTCCATTTGTGGATTATTGAGTACGTCAATAAGCAAAATTCTCGTATTTGGGACGATAATTATCCGCATTAAATCCAAGAGCGCCAAATGCATTTTGAAAAAATCACTGTTTGATGCGGATTTTGGTTTGGCGACATCATCGATCCATTGAACTTTGAGAACGACATTGGCCCGACCACCACCATCCATATACCCATCACGGTGAGTACTTTAAGCGATGATTGTCAACTTCTTTTGGCTCGGGATTGGATGATAATCATTTAATGTGGAGGTGATGTGGACCGACAACCGAGATTGTGTATCTTGACCACGTTAGACTTTTTATTGCGAAGTTTTCTTCGCATATCCAAGAGCATCCAATGCACACCGAAAACGCCACTCTTTGCTGTGTATTCCGTATTTGTTTGAGGACGACATTGGTTAGGTCATCACTGTCAACGACGATTTTCACCGTCTTTTGTCCTGATTTAGATGATCTGAACACCAGCGACATTTGGTTGCAACAAGACAGCACTTCGTGACAGATAGCTTATACCACATTGGAAGTTCTGCATGAGCGATTTGAGGGCGTTTGGTTATTTCACGTGTAGGTGATGTGAACTAATCACCGAGATCGTGTGATTTGACTCAGTTTGACTTTTCTTGTGGGGTTTTCTTAAGTTCCAGTTGTATGTGAATAAACTATAAGACAACATAACCCATGTCATCGTTTAAATTCAATCTGATGTAAGAGCCAGAGTCACGGAAAATTTGATCATTATGGATACGCTCCTTCCTAAGAAGCCATGATGGACATTTGGGGAAGGTTGTATTTCATCTGCAGTTGTTGTAAAGAACTTCCAGCCTTAAAACATGTATTCTTATCAGCCAATATTTTTCTAAGAGAGGGGTTCCTAAGACAGTTTTTGATATCAATTATGTCTTCCTTATACCCATAAAGGTTTCGTTTTTTGTCTGCACTCTCTGTAAGGGGAAGAAGAAATAGCTTTTTTGCGAATGATTGCAGAGTCTGTGAAATCGTTTGTTTATCATTCGAGAGAGAAAGGCAAACCTAACGACCGAATTCACTCGAATTAGTAGTTTTAGGAAGCTTTTGCTATTGCATTTCATATATTCCGGCCTCCTGTGTCTCTCTAACAAGAAATCCACTTGAGCGGAATCGCTGCTTATCTTACTAACTATTCCAGAGACATCAAGTAGTTTTCGATACCTGTTGATAAGGTTTAAATGGTTTCTTAAGATCTAATGGATGGATAATTGCGCTCAGTAAGGACCTTTATGACCCTATCCGGAATACATTGATGCTGAGTTTAACGCGGTTATTTCTACAGCCATTATTTCAGCCTGAATTATGCAACAATATTCGGATAGTTTAACAACCGATCGTGTCATATGATAACGATCCATCCAGTGATTATTTCGATGATGTTTTCTTGCACCCATATTGAAAGCGGATTCAGACTTTGGGTAGTCAATAGAAAAGGCTCATTGCCGTACTCACAGTTGTTCGCCTCATTAGTACATCCGGTGGTCAGATTAGGTTAGGTTAGATGGCCGACCTTTCTTGAAAAACAATGTTCCACTTAGGCCGGCATATTTAGGCCATTGTGTTACAATAAACATCAAACCCGTTGATTAAACATTCCCTAAATTAAATCAACCTGTGTCTTGGATAAATCTTGCTTTTTCCGCAATCTGTATATTGAACAGCTTTGTCAAGGATTACGGATAATGAGAGGTTAAGAACTTCCACTTCCGCATGACAAGCATAGGATACTGACACGAGAGATAAAAAACATTCTCTTAATTAGGCCCTCAGCTCTTACGCAAGACATTTAATGCAATGAAGTTAATCGGCATGCCTTCCAATAAGAGAACAGCAATTGAATGTTGGATGGCCATGCGCCATACAAATCCAGCAGAGTTTAGTTGTATTGCACGTGCCCACATACCTACATACATACATAATTGGTCCTTACAACCCTTGAGTCAGAATTACAACCTCGCTTTTCACACCACTTATGTTGCGTTTTTTAATTTTTTACATGAGTGGCGGCACCTAGAGTTTAAAGTCGACTTCGATCAACAGATTTTTTGATGGGAATTTCATTTACTCTCAGAGAGTTTTTGCCAGAAATCGGCTGAGATGGAGTTGCCGAAGAAATATTGTTTCGTATTTTGTTTTGATGGAGTTGTCTGAACAGAGGCCTCATGTCTAATATGCCTACATACCTGCTGGCAATAAAGTTGAGTTGAGTTTTCCTGTAAAAAAAGCAGAGAATACCTTGTCTAACTGAGGAAATTCCACTACCCAAAGCCTGTAAAATGTTGGTGATTGTAAACTACGTACCGGTCCTGGCCAGTTCATTAGCAATGCAATTTAGGGCGATATCCTTGAGTTGCGGATTCCATAGAAGCGTTACCTTTGAATGAACCGAAATTGTCCTGAGAAAAATTCGGTATTCATGGATGTAGACGTCTGTGGAAGAGACGTTCATTAAGGACTTAATCGCAGCCTGGTTGTAAATCAAGAGATTTTCATGAAAAATTCTGCTACCCGCTTTCAAAATGGCCGTAAGTACCTGGTGGTAGTCAGTTAAGAAGAGTGAATGAATAGTGAATGCCTTTGATGGGGTTTATCGTAGAACACCTGTATCCTGCATAAGCTAATCATTATCTTCTCTCCCCAGTGAGTAGAATTAGTTCCATTAGAATGTATGTTTGATTATTGATATCCCTAAGTCGCGGGATTCATATAAGAGTTATGCTTGAATGTACCGAAATTGCCCTGTGAAAATTTCGGCATTTACGGACGTGGACATATTTGGAATACTTGTTCATTAGGAACTCTTTCGCAGCCTGGCTGTCCGTGAAACGTGACGCTTTCAAAATGACTGTGACTACCTGGTGGTAGTCAGCAAAGAAGAGGAAGTAAATAGTAAAAACCCTAGAGGGGGTAGAGCTTAGAGCTCCTGTTATCATAATCGTCACCAGTCTTATAAGAAGCACAGCTAATCATTAAATTCTGTCCCCCGTAGAATAGAATTGGTTTAATTAGAATGTAGGTTTGACTACAGGAAGCTGTTTTAGGTTTAATGCTCCTGTTAAGGCCTACTGTCAAATATAAATTCGAGATATTGGATGTAAACGGATTGTGTAGTTTTAATTCGTTGATATTTTATGTCCTTAAGAGTTCCTCTTACGAATTTATATTAATTCCTATATTGATTCAATATTTCCAAAATTTTTCTCTAATTTTCGTCATTAATTTTTAAATTCGTCATAAAGTGAAAAAGTCCTCGCTTAAGTTTACCTTTTATCTCCTGGGTTGTATTGTTTGTGAAGCTCTTTGCCTGTCCAGCGACATCACGCTTGAGTAGATATTCCGTCTATACTCGTACCCGCAGGAATTTCTTTTTGTTTTCGGTTTTAATTCCATCCATCACACATATGGAATAAATTTCTATACAGTTTTGTTATCGGTTTTTTGTTATCTTCTCTTTGTATGTGCTTTTTTTTATTTTTTTGTAACAAAATCGACCGTTAGGCTCTTGTTTTTTTTTCTGTTTTTTGTTGCATAGAATTTTTGTAAATGTTGCCGTATTGTTGTTGGTTTTATTTTAATTCGAAAGGCTGCTTAAAGTCCTGTTTTTTGTATAAAAAGCACGAGTAGTTCGTATTCAGTTTTCATTTTTTTTGATGTATTTTAAGGTAATCGCATGAGTTTGAGTGTATCGCCGTGTGTGTATGTGGAATATTGCGTTTGAATTATTTTGAAAGAATATCGTTTAACTAAACAATAACAATATACAGAATAAAACAAAAACAGCAACAGTAACTTAAGATATAAAAAAATAATGGAATGAAGTATTCATGCCGGTTGCTACAACCCTCAAACTATTCGTAATACTATTACTACTACAGGGTGTACACAAAATGTTGGTTACACTCACGTAAAGCGTCAAGATGTCAATATTGACGTCGACTTAGAGGACTCAAATTCCATGCTCTCAGGTGAGGTGGTTGTCAGCATAAGTTTGCTGTCATTGTCCCCAAGTACATGGGAGGTCCATGGGTCCAATAAAGTCACCTCAAGGGGGAGCGACTGCCCTTGATAAGAAATATCCTGCTTCTGTCGACGAAATAATCTTTAAAAAAACTGCCATTAGGCATCAGCGCATGCGCGCTTCAATAAATTTGAAGTGAGAGAGTGTAATACGAGCCCGTACTTGGATGATTTCATACATATCGAGTCTTCCATTAAGCGCTTCCTATCTTTAAATTTAAAGTGTGTGTAAAATATTATCGTAATTTTGTATGCGTTTAAAAGACCCATTTGTGTCATCTTGTGTGAAAGGAGCGCATTCCAAAATGTCCAATTTTTCATGGTTGTGGCTCATAAATCAGGTTGAATTTTACCGATGACAGCTGTGGTTTGTGGCTTACTCAGGATCAAATCACACGATCTCTGTTATCAGTTATTATCACCACCACCACATGAGATGGCTTTGTGCTCATTGCAGAATATTCAATGTGGCATGAACTCTGTGTGGCGTTAGAGTCCATATATAATTGGTTATTACAATCCTTCAGTCAGGATTACAACCTAGTTTCTCACAACATCAATGTTGTGTGTGTCTATTTTACACATGAGTGGCGGGTCCTACAGTTTAGAGTCGACTCCGAACGACAGATTTTCGAGATACTTTTCATGGCAATTATATTTACACTCAGGAAGTCGCCGTATGAATATTTTTTTCACATTTTCGTTTCGTTGGAGATGTGTGACCTAGGGTTTGAATCGAGGCCTTACGCCTAATAGTCGGCAGTGTGAGTAGGCAGACACTGCCTACTAGACTACTGCGACTTCAATTTATTCGCATCCGAAATGTTTCATTTTCCATGAGTATGGTGCATAAATCAGGCTAAATTTTCCCGATGCCCCCAGTATTATGTTAGCATATGTGGGTCGTGGCTTACTCGGGGTCATATCACACGATCTCTGTAATCAGTCCCAATCACCATCACGTGGGATGGCTATGCCCGCAATGCAGAATGTTCGATGTGGCATAAGCTGTGTGGCGCCGTCTTGTTGAGGTCGTAAGAGTCCAGCTCATCCAATTCAGTCCAAATAAGTTAGTACTCATTGGGCAATAGTGCTCAGCGTTGTCAGTGATGATCTGGCCAGTGTTCTCCTCAAACAAATAGGAATCAATAACGCTGCCAGATCACAATACGTCTTTGGGAGCTCATTTGGATTGGTATCGTCCGAAGAGCATAACAGTTCTGTTTAATCCCGCATCCATTCATACAAAAATAGTCCCCGCAGCTGAAGATGATCTTGGAATGGAATTTAGGGTCAGTTGCCAACTGTTTTAAGGGACTTTCAGTGAATAAAAGTCCTTGTCTATGACCGTTTATCTTCATTTCGTGTTTCAGTTGAATTTTTGTATATAAAGTCAAACAAAATTCATTCTTTTTTCTCTAAGCCTTATTGGATTGAGCCAATAGGTTGCTGCAATGTTCACCATTCGTTGTTTAAATTGAGAAAAGCAATGTGTTCAACGGGTCTGTGATCTATGCTGTGTTGAGGTGAATTAACTTTTGGAAACGGTCTTCGACGACTCTGTAACTTATGCTGCGTTGTGGCGAATTCACTTTTCGCTCACTGTTTCGAAGCGGCGCTCTCGACACTTCTATATTACGGCTGAGAAACGCAATCAAATTAATCGACTTATACGGTGTTCTAATATGCACCTTTATTGCGTAAATCGCAATAAACGCCATTATTGAGCTCAATATTTCATATAAAGTTTCAATTAAATACGCAAATTGTTATAATATTGAGTAAAACTTTAAATGTAGCACTGTCGTAAGTATGTTCAGTCCGCATATTACAATTATCCGAACACTTTCTGTTGATATTCGACAAACAAAACAAAAACAATGTTGTTGAAACAACCAGCGATCAAATGAATATTGAATAAGCAGCTTAACTGCGTATATTATTATGTCTGAACACTTCAAATATTGTACTCAATAAACCGAATATTGACTCAATAAAAGTACATATCTGAACATAGTATTAGCCAGTTGAGATGCAATTTGTTTCCAATTTGTACTCCAATCACGCTGTCCTCTTGTGTCAATGCATTATTTAGTCCTTCGATTGTATCGTTCAAATAACAGCCTCCACACCCTATATTTATCCCAAAGACTAACCAAAATATTTGAGTGTAATTTTGTTTGAATTGCTTTTATTTTCGGATATATTTCCTATACCTGTATTGTTGTTATTATTGTTGTTTTGTTATATATACGTATACATATACATATGTATGTATGTATGTAAGCAGAATTTTTATATTTTTTGGCAACAATATACCTCTAAGCCGTTATAATGTTCACGTCAGTCTTCTTCATTGTTCGACCAGACAGGTGTTACTCTAACGCTCAACTTAATGTTGTTGTGCCTCAAAATTTCTTCTTTTTTTTGGGTTTCAAATTTTTTCCTTCGTTGTTTTGTTTGGGCTTAAAAGGTAAAGGGAGTTCCATGTCTTTTTTGGATAAAAATTTGTTTTGTATGTTTGAGCGAATATCGCTTGATGTCTGCTATTTTATTTTGTTATTGTTGTTGTTGGTTTTGTTATTGTGTATTGAATTGTTAATCTAAATGGTTTAAAATATTTTTTTGTTTTAATTTTTGTTTTTGTTGTTTTTTTGGACATGTCGAAAGTTCAATTAACTTTTACGAAAATATTGTTCGTGCCTATAAAAATGGGCACGTATTGTAGTATTTAAAGCCGTTTAAGTTTCTAAAGGGATTTCCGTTTTGTAGAAACATTTAAAGTTTTTAGAACATTTGCTGGAAAGTTAACATCAGAATTAAATTTTTACGAAATTCAAAAAGGATTAAATTAACAAAGTTTTTTGAATGTTAAAACTGCAGTTTCCCAAAGTATAGTTAGGTATCCGAGAGATAAAATGCATTGATGCTTCCCCTAGTTTAACTTAAATCAGAAACAATTTTTCAAAACGAGTTTACTCTTCCAAAAGTTAGACTTTTAAGCAACTTTTCGAAATGCATCAGGAAAAGTTCAACGGTAGGAGAACTTTATTTCAGTAGAACAACTTGAGGGACTTTAACTTGCATTTACGGTAAGTTAAAGGTAATATGATTGTTTTACAGTAAAAGTACCAAATGTGCAGCCGTTAAAGTTAATTTGTCACTCAGATGGCTTTTAACACAACGCTCGATCTCTAGAGCAACGTTTCTCACTGGGAATACCATTGGAAACGTGTAAGCATAGGATGGACGGTGTTGGTAAAGAACTCCTTTAACACAACTGGCACTTATCACAGCAAATCGCGACAAGATGAAATAGAAGGCTTAGGAAAAGTTTTCTCAAACTCTAAAGAAGCACTGCCGTGGTGCTTGTTGGTCCGTTACGGGAGGGACATTGTATTCTGGGTACTCATATGAAACGCATTGGTATTGGTCATAGAGCCAAGTTTTGCACAAACGAGTAAGAAAAGAAAACTGTTCTCTCCCAATGGGATACAACCCCCGATTATTGCGTTGTAGAAGGATAGGTTCAGGCAAAGCTTTCTCAAACTCTAAAGAAGCTCCACCGTGGTCCTTATTGGAGTGATTATCGGACATTGTATTCTGTATGCTCATGTAAAACGCTTTGGTATTAATCATAGGGTC
Source organism: Sarcophaga carnaria (assembly GCA_958299815.1). NCBI lineage: Eukaryota > Metazoa > Arthropoda > Insecta > Diptera > Sarcophagidae > Sarcophaga > Sarcophaga carnaria. Next base: position 100,824,051 of record OY283149.1, on the reverse strand, counting down.
AATGACTTGCAGAGACGAGAAAGAAAGCTGTCATCTCCCAATTGCATACAATTCCTTATCATGGCATTGGAAAATGAACCCCTAAGCTTTCAGTCTGCTGATGATCTCACAGATCTGTCGAGTACTGGCACTAGGATACTAAACGGTTTCGTCAGCATCTACCTTTGGTTTTAGGTCTAGAAGAGAAAAAAATAATTGTGGCCATAGTCGGCCATTCTCGGTTAATTTAATTTTTAAATCATGCTGCACTCTTGTCCGTGATTGATTCATCACGCGATAGGCATATACCCGGTTTATATAATTATTTAAATTTGTTGCTATGTTGACATCAAATCAGAGATGAAACATAATTTCGCCATTCAAAAGCTAGCTTGATCAATGTCATTATCAAAGAAATATGGACCGATAACGTCGACAGCGCAATATCTACACCAAACAGTGATTTTTCTAGGATGCATTATTTTTTTTATTATATTAGTATCGACAATATTGTTTGTTCACGCGCCCCTTCATGCAGAAATGGCCCTAAGCCTTAAAGATGATTTTCCGATAAGGAGCGCGCGGTATGTTGTTCGAACAGAATAACTATGTATGTTGATAAAACAAATTTATTATTTGCACGTTTTATTAAATGGCCAACGGTGAATTTGCACACCATAAGAGAGAAATTTGAATTCTTTGTCCTTCTGTCTAGGCCAAATGGCCTACCTCAGAGAGCCTATTGAAAATTTGCAATACCCGTTGCTAAACTGATAGTTCTCATGCTTTGTATTTCAGCTCCTAAGAGTGTGTTTTCGACATTAAAAATATTTTACAGGTACTTTTATTTTTCAATTGGCTATTACAACCGACAGTATTACGACCTAGCTGCTCACTTCAATCATGTTGGTTGCGTTAATTTTATCCACTAGTATCGGTAACTATAGTTTACTTGGAACGAGTACATTCTTGAGAAACCTTTCATTGTATTTCAGTTACCCTTAGCGTTTTTTTTTCAAATTTCGTAAAATTTATGAGGCTTGAGCTTACGAGATATTGTCTAGTGAGGCAATACACTAACAATTACACTACTACAAAATGTAGTCATTTTAATTATTATTAAATTATTTTAATTTATACAAATTTTTTATATAATTAACACTCAATATTAACTCATAACATCAATGAATGCCAAACCATTCATTATATTTCAAAAGCGTTTGAACGAGTTTTGATAATAAAATTGACATCACTTTATGGCATCATGTTCCATGTAAGTTCCAACGCTTTTATTGTTATAATTTTTCGGAAATAATAATAAAGGAAACAAAAACAACATGGATGGATTAAAATTAAATGCTCTTCTCCGAAATTTATGCTCCCATTATGCTCTCATTATTATTATTTGTTTTTTTCTTTGATTTGCATTTCTTTCATATTTCGGTTAAAGGTTCGTTTGAAATGTTTTGTACCATACATAATACATTTGTGTGTATGCTTGTGCAGTGTGCGTAAATAGATTTCTTGTTGCTATTGCGACAATCATACGACAAAAGAAGTGTAAATGGTTTCGTTTTGTGTGAACAGTTGCCGATCAATCAATCAATATGCTAGAGTGTGTAACTAATAGGCGCGTATGTTTGTTTTGTTTTTCGCCTTCTCTTGAATTTGCCTACAATTTTTTCTTTTGCTTTTGCTCTTCTTTTTATATTCTCTCTGGTCCGTTGAAACAGTTACAAATTTTTGCAAACAGTTGTGAAATTCTTTTAAAAGTGCATTGTGGTGATTAATTAAAATAAAAAAATGATTTTCTTGCGTTAAATTAATAAAAATTTAAAGTGTTTTTAATTGTTTCGATGTTGTATTTCCATATATGTATAATAAAAGATTTGTGCTTAAATTGTGTATCTATTCATTTTGAGAAAAACTATGAAGATTGAAACCACAAGATTACAAACATGGATGCCATGAACGAAAAAAAATTATTGCAACACTCACCCATTCAAAATCACTATGGAAAAAGTAAGTTTAATTTTAATTTATTTCCTTAATCAACCGAATTGTAATTATTCTACTCTTCTAATTATTCTAATTACTTAAATTACCTATATTTGTATACATTTTCAATTGTACATCGAAAACTCGTTTGACGGGTGTAAATATTTTTTTGTATGTACACTGTTTTAGATTTTTTCTCCAAATGGAGGATGTCAGATTTTAATTTAATTGAATGAATGGACGCAGATCCATCCATAATGTTAGATTTTCATCGTATAAATGGTTTATTGTTGTTTTTTTTTTTTTCAATTAACCATTACAACCATTTAGTCAGTACTACGGCCTAGCTAATCATTTCACTCATGTTATATGTGTGTGTTATTTTTATCCATGAACATCGAGACCTATAGTTTAATGTATACTCCAAAGGACAAGATGTTTGCGAAACTTTTCATTGCATATTTATTTTGCTCTCAGAGTTTTTGCCAGAACGCTGCTGAGTAGAAGTCACCGAAGAAATATTTTTTTTAATTTCGTTTAGATCGTGAAGTCAGATCGGAGGCCTGAACTCACGATGTCTTGTCTAGTGAGGCAACACACTACCTATTGGACAAAGGCGATTTCCATAGCTGCTACAAAAGTTATTTGAAAAATACGGTATCTAGTAACGTATTATGCTTGCTAAAGTCACTGTAGTCCAGTAGGTAGAGTGTTGGCTTATTAGATGTGAAGCCTCAGTTCAAACCCCAGGTCCGATAGCAAAACGAAAATATGCAGATTTCTGGCAAAAACTGTGAGAGTAAATAAAATTGCCATGAAAAGTTTCTCAAAAATCTGTCGTTCGGAGTCGGCTTTTTAAATGCAGTTCCCATGAGTGGTGTGAAAAACTAGGTCGCAATCATAACTGATGGGTTGTAATGAACAATTTTGTATGTGTGTATGCTTGCTGAATATTAATGAAGAGTTGATTACAGTTACTCAAGTAATGGAGTGACTACTGGATGGAGCTTAAACTTCACAATCGCATTATAAAGAGACATATGGAGATGACTTATTGCTCCGTCATGAAAATGTTACTGTTAGTGACGAAGTGTAACCTGTGAATAAACTCAAGAGAATACTTCTCACAATTGACAAAAATTCACTACCGAGAATTAATGGAAAAACTTTACAGCCTGCATCCAAAACCATGTAGTCAGGGATTCTTCTTGATCCATTGTTTTATCGAAACTAAAGCGGATTACACTGTGATGTAATGAGCAAAACTTACTTACTACTGTTGGCCATTTCATTTCACTAGGCTTTATATAGTGAATCTGTAGTACCACTATCCTTAAGTGGGGCCCACTTTCAGAGTGAACAGATTCAAATCGAACTTTCATACACACTGTTTACTCTTTGCGAGGAATCCTACAACCTATTTTTCTCGAATCAGCAGCAAGCACCGGATAATGATTGGTGCCTCATCAACCCTTTTCGCCGGACTTAATCCAGAATAAAAATTCTTTTTATTTTCAAACCGAAAGGTTCTAGAAACACAAATCAGTCATCCTAAGATGATGTCAGAAAATCTTTTCTTTTCAAAAAACATACAAAAATTGAAGAAATTTTTGAATAAAGTAAATGGAGTTTATAGAGGAATATGTTGTCTGGAAACGTGTGTTTCATTCAAATACTAACGGATTTATTGATCCTTTCGCCTGTTCTTGTTTAAGGCATACTTTCTTAATTGCCAGTTATTAGTGACCACATCCAGTTATGCTGTGTTATAAATAGAGTTTAGGAATTCCCGGACATTTTCATTTCAGGCCCACAAATGTTAACAAATTTCAGTAATTTTTTAACCAAGACCGTCTTAAAGTCGAGGAAAGTTGTCAGACAATTATAAAGATTTTCAATGAAAACGGATTAGTTAAAAAATTTCTGAAATTTGTTAACCGTATGTATAATTTAGTAATTGTGTGTATACTTGTGCATCGGAAATATCTTCATCACTTTCGGCCGATGTTATTTCAGTACCTTGGAATAGGCGTTTGTATATTTGCTCTGCAGAGGATTTTAACATTGTCTTTGTTATGTTAATATTATTGTGAAGTGTTTAGATAATTTACTAATGACATCAATTTGTCATTATATCTTACATTTACTTTACTTTTAATTGTGTGAACCATTTTTCCGAAAGTATAGAACCAACAGATAATAGGTAACTGTTCATAAAGTGTATTCATAATAGCATCACCTATTATCAAATTGATTTCACGCCTGTCTATTGCTTCCACTGCATCTTTTATAGGGTTCAAAATGTTTACCAATGTTTCCAAGTGTGGGACATAATCTTCAACAAACAATGATGATAAATGTAAATCTATTAAAGCCTTTTTTATTGAAATTTTAATTTTTAGAAATGATTGTATCATTCCAATCATGCTGTTGCACCTAGTTCGTACATCTAGGATTAGATGATACTCTTTATTAAATTCTTCCTTTACATATTTTTGAAGAGTAGCATTTTTTAAAGGACTTTTTTTGAACTTTCATTATAATTCTCTGAAATAAAGAAATAATTTATACAAAGAATTATTTTTCTGCTTTATTTTTTCAATACAACTTTTTTAAATGATTTTAGTCCATAAACAAGGTAAATGAGTAGTCAGCGATTAGTCTGTAGACTAGTCTACAGGCCAGTCTATTTACTAATCTGCAGACCAGCCTATTGACTAGTCTACAGAGTAATCTACTGACTAGTCTATTGACCTTTTTATGCACTAGTTTATTGACTAAATATTTACTAGTCTAGGTAATTACTTTTATCCTTGTTTATAAAACTAAATGTGTCAAAATTGGATTTATAAATTTTTGATGACTTTGTAATTTGAAAAAGATTCAAATAATAAACATACCAACAATATCATACATTCCCATTTCTACCCCATCATCACTATAATTCACTTCAGAATAAGTACAACTTGAATAAATAATAAATGGCATGATTCCAGCAAAAATGCCTTCTACTATCTGCCACAAACCGTTTCATCACATTGGGTCGGTCCGATATAGTTGCTACAATGTGACTTTCAAGACACAAATTGAAATCTTCTAGACGTTTTTCCACCAATATTCTTATATTATCTGCGTTACAGCTTCCTGTTATATGTACTAATCCCAAATTGTAAAATGATCCATTACCGTGGAAACATACAGCTATGGACATTAAATTAGCACAAAATTTTGTCATTAAAACAATCACATTTTTATAGTATTTTAAGTCTATTTACAAAAAAAAAAAAAAAAAAATTAAACATAAAAACATAAAATGAATATTCTTTTTTAATAAAAAACAAAAAATTTTTAGAAATTGCCAATCGTCTGTTCACTAAGACCTGCAACATATCAAATGCTAGATTTTAGTTGGACAGTAAAATAGCACAAATTAAATTTTCTGGAATAAAAATAGTGTATTTTAATAAATTGTAAAAATACTATTGTTTTTCGTTAACTTGATCAATATTTGGTAGAGTAGCCTTTATTTTCATGCACCGCGTGGCATCTTCGGGACATGCTTTCAATCAAAATCTGGCAACGTTCTTTGGGAATCGAGTACCAAGCGTTCCGTATTCCAAGCCACAAATTGTCCAAGTTTTTGTACTTCTGTTGATCAATTACACATTTCACATCGTTCCAGAGGTTTTCAATCGGGTTTAAGTCAGGACTTTGCGCCGGCCAGTCTAAAACGCGAATCTGCTCTTTATAAAACCAATCCTTTACCAGCTTAGACGTGTGTTTGGGGTCATTATCTTGCATAAATATAAATGAAACTGGCATATTTTTAAAAACATATGCTTCCATTTGGTTCTTCATAATGTCCAAATACTGATAACGGTCCATTTTTCCATTAATTTTGACAATTGGACCCACACCGGGCCATGACAATGATCCCCACACCATTATGCTTCCTCCACCATACTTTATGGTCTTTTGAATGTAACGTGGATTAAATGCTTGACATTTTGGCCGATGAACAAAGACTCTACCATCCGGTCCCAAACGATGTATCTTTGTTTCATCACTCCAAAGTATTTTTGTCCAAAATGAGAGGTCTTTATCCTTGTAGGTGCGAGCAAAAGCTAAACGCTTGACTATATTTTTTTTGATAGAAGTGGCTTCTTTCGGCTAGAGCGCCCAAACAGCTTTGCGTCATTAAGACGTCTGCGTATGAGCCTGCACGATAAATTTAACCCAAATTGGGAGTTAATTTCGTTTGCAATATCGCGTGACGACATGAAAGGGTCTTACTTTGACTTTCTGACAATAGCACGGTCCATGACTTCGGTTGTTTTCTTGACACGTGGCTTCTGTTTTTTGTTGTCTGTGATATTATTTTTATTTGCTTTGAAGGAAATGATTACGTTGTAAATCATTTTCGGCGAGCGATTCAAAATTTGGGCAATTTCAGCCATCTTTTTTCCATCCTTCCACAACCTTACGATTGCTCCTTGTGAGCAATCTTTTCCGTGTTCCATTTTTCACAAAAATTTATTTAAATGCCACAAAATTAAAAGGATTTACCGTAAGAAAAAAAAATGTGGAACAAAACTTTTACATAAAACACTTTTGCTTGTACCTAAATCACTTTGTGCTAATTTACTGAGCAGCTCGAATTTCGCGACTGATACAAAATCAGCAATCAAAACAAAAAATGTGAATGATAACGGTAAATTTTTTTGTTAAACAACAGCTAGATGTCGTCTTGCAACAATGCAGACCAAAAGAATTGATATAATTAGGATAAAAATAAGAAAAAAAAAAAACATAATCAAACTATAAATGGATTTTGTGCTAATTTAATGTCCATAGCTGTATATTTAGAAATCTTCGTTGTGAAACGTTTGTCCATTCAACTAATACTAACGAAAATATTCCATATTTTGAAATTTCAATTGAAATTTCTTTTATAATGTTGTCTGCTACATTTTTTAATTATTCATTTTTCAGTCTAGAAAAACTATCTCGGGTGAATGAGCTTCTTGTTATCGTACGTATTGATAGATCGTCTAAGGCGGCCAATTTTGAAACTAGTGCCGGCAGTGTTTCAGTTTCTAAGAAACTTGTAATTTTCAATGATTCACTGCGTTGAGGAATAATTTGACTGCCTTTTGATGTTATATTATTTTATTCAGGAGTTGTTTGGTTGTCAATTTTTAATTTATGGACATAGAAAGGTGTCGGATAAGCCCACTTGTGCTGCCTCCTTTCGCTTTTAGCTTATTCGGACAAATATTACACTGAGCACCTTGGTCCACTTTTGAGAAATGTTTTGTAATATTAATTCATTTAAGTATTAATTTTATTATATATGTACTTACGTGTACTTAAATTTAAAAATCGCAAGTTTATCTAAAAAAGTGTACAAGAATACGTTAATTTAAAATTTCCCGTATTTCCCGGGAATATTTAAAAAATTTCCCGGGCAAACTCTAATTATAAAGCAATTCAAGCCTGGTCAATTCTGTGTAGTGATTCGCTTACTTAAGTGCATTAAGATTTTCCTTTTAAAAGATAATTTGTGGCACTTACTTACACACGATACAAGCATACAATACAAGCATACGATTTGATACAATTATTGCAATAAATATTCTCTTTTGCTTTCAATTTACTTTTAAGAAACCTTTTTTTTGTTAGAAACACACCTCGTAACCCATTTCCAGCAAATGTAAAATGTTTTCGAAACATATGAAGTCTCGTATTTATATTAAACGCAAGACATACATTCATGACAGGTTGAATACACAACAAACCTGACACTTTGTGCGACGTATTGTTATTAATCAATCCATCAATTCTTATCATTTGCAACAAATCAACAACAAACATTTGTTACCAATTCAAATATTACCACGATTGTTTGTTGTTGTTGTTGTTGCTTTGTTACTGTTGACTTTTTGTTGGTAAGACTGGCGTATATTTGGCCGTTTTTATTCAATCGACACCAACAACAAAACCAATGAACCAGAAATATTTCTTGTGGCAAGAAGTATAGGAAAACTATTTTGAAGATACATTATAAAACCTCCTTCCCCTGCAAAACAACAGAAAAAAAATAAAAACTAATTAAAGAAAAATCAAAAAAATTACATGAAAAAAACCTAACATGCAGTATTTGTTGGAGTAAAGGCAGAAAAAACAGTCGGCATGTTACGTTTCGTAAGGATTTTGTTACATTGTAAGCATTATGTTTGGTTGCGTTGCCTATAATCTTTTGTCAGCTCCTAAGCTTCTAAGACTTCCACACTAATTTTGCAATGTCCGCTGCAGGCTACATTGGCAGGCTTTATTAGGCGGCTAAGGGCATGTTAGAAAGTCTCTCACATTTTACTTTGCAAATGCTCTTCTATTTATTTTTATCGTGAAGTGGTGCTCTCCAAATATTTCATGAGGTACCTATTAAATGATTTCGTCAAGCCAACTGCTCTGACTTCAGAATATTGCACGGCGTCAACAATGACAATTCTGTGCCCAGCATCAAGTATACTGTAAGATGTGTCCTTCGGAAATGCACTAATGTCTCACAGGTTCCGCGTATGTGTTTCAATGATTCATACTCCTCCCCACAGTAAAGCACATGTTGGGCTCGAGGCCGAATCCCCATTCCGTCTACAGTGCCTTTTCAAAATACCGGTCGGCAATCTCAGGTTATTTCTTGATAGTCTGATGCATGATTCAAATCTCCTCTTTTTGTAATTTTTCAGCAGAACTTGTGATTGTCTTAAACCCACTTGGTTTGATAAGAGCCTCTGCTTCTCCTTATTATCATCCCTTTCTTTGAGTATACCTTTCCAAAGATTTGCTCCTACTCCACGGAAAGGTACTGACCTTATCAGTGGTGTAGAAATTCCCCTCCTCGCAAGCTGACCTTTTGCTAATTGTAGCAACCAGTGAAGGCTAACTCTATATTGCCTACCTAGTCGATTGAGATGCCCAAGGCAGTTCTATATTATCTTCGATTTAAGCTCATAAGAATCGAGTGCTCGAATAGCGGCCTGACTGTCAGAATTGAATTAAGCACACCTTTCGGTGGTATGGACTTTTGCTGGGAACATACCCGCTAGTTATTCAATGGACTTTGAATACTTCATTGTGACCCCAAAGGATCTTACTTCTGCTTTAAGGTTCCTTCTTGACCCATCGGTATACCACACAGTAGCTACTCTTTATTTCATTCGTTTCCGTTACTAAGTCTGATTGTGCATCATATCACAAAATCATAGAATCTACTGATTCTGTCCAGAGAACAATTAATGAGGGAGCTATCAGCCACTCGATTCCTTAGGTCGGGGAACCCCGTAAAGAATTTCACAAAATAGTTGTCTGCCATCAATATTTGTTGTGTGGCGGGATTTTCCCTGAAAATCTCTTGATTTATTCGGATAGCCAAACTGCGATTAAGTCCCTAACGGACGTAGTTTCATCGTCCATGAATGCAGAGGATTTCTCGGAGAAATTTCGGATCATTCAAAGGTAACTCTTATTTGGGTTCCGGAACATAAGCATATCGTTGAAAATTGCATTGTTGATGAACTAGCCAGGGCCGGTACAGACCTGGCAATGTCCAACATGTTACAGGGCATATTTATTCCCATTGTTTGTGTTAATTTGGATATTGTCTGCTCGTTTTACAGGGAGACTCAATTTCATTGGCAGCAGGAATGTCCGTGCACTATTGCCAGACTCTGCTGGACACTTTTGGACAAGAAGAGGACTCTCTTCTGTCCTTGAATCGTTTGGCCATCCATCGCACAATAGCGATCCTTACGAGCCTTTGTCCTTTTGGTGGATTGCGGAAGGGTTCGGCATTCCAAATAATGACTTGCAGGATCTATAGGTCACCCAATGTGCTAGTGCCCTGCTCCTACTATGAAGAGACCTCTCATTTTCTGACATCGTTGGTCAAGATCTGTAATATAAAAGATTGCCGTAATGACAAGACTTGATTTAGACTCTGATTGGTTTTCTCTAAGAAATAGTTGAGCCAAGGCTAGAATTAAATGTGGCATCTCAATGGGTCTGAATGCTGGCCTAAGTGGGGCCTCTTTCTTCGAGGGGGTCCGCCACCTAACCTAACCCAACCTAAGCTGTCTCCCATCAAAGCTCTGGTCTTCATTGCCATATGCAAAGAATTTAAATTCAACAGAGCTTCCAGTACTACTGTAGGACAGGTATATTCATAGCCTCTGTTATTCCCACGCACGCTAGGTTAAAATCCCTTAGCTAGGTTTACAACCTAGCTTCTTACATCACTTATGTTGTGTGTGTCAATTTTATACATGAGTGGCGAGATCTGCAGTTTAAAGTCGACTCCGAACGACAGATTTGTGAGAAACTTTTTAAGGCAATTTCATTTTATTTACTCTTAGAGTTGTTGGCAGAAATCAGTTGAGAGGAAGTCGTCGGTGTCTGACTTGGGGTTTGAACCGTGGCCTCACTTCTAATAAGCTAATCCACTACCAACTAGACTACAGCGATGTAATCGGAATAATTAGTTCCTTAAGAGGCACTCACGATCGCATGAGAGTTCAATATTTTACAGGCAATACCTTACAAGATATTAATCGGAGAAGTGAATAGTAGAGCTACAATAAGTTAACACCTGTACATACGATAGTAAGATAAGAAAATTTTGATGCTCTAGAACTGCACATGTGGGAAATTAAAAAAAAAAAATGTGTAGCAAAATATGAAAATAAAAATTTGAATGGCACTTATTAAGATGATGGCTTCGTGAGCAATCTTTATTACCACCAATTGGTGAATTGAACGTTACACTTCTATAACGTCTTCACAAGATTTTAATGTCATGGCACATGCGAAGCAAGAATTCTCAGCATGTTTAGCAGAAAGCCATAAGGTCTAAGCCCTTCGTAGTATTTATTTTACAATTCATTTTTATTGTTTTGAATACTAATTTCATCATTTCAATTCTATACAGCACTTTAAGTTTATTTGCCCCAAATTTAAGCATTTATTACGTACCCAAATCTACAAAGTATTTTGAAATAAAAAAAAACGTAGAAAAATTTAAATCGTACTGCCACAAATTTGTTACAAAACAATAAATCTTCTTAAACAAACTAAATTCACAACAACAACAACAACAGCAACTAAACTAACTTTGGCAATACAATTTGAAAAAAAAAATAAAACAACAAGAACGCTTCGTATTTAAACTCTAATGTTCATGCAACACTACTAACAACAAATGAGTACAACTTGCAACAACACAAATGAACAAAATACAAAGTCCTTGTCCCAAAATGTATGTCGGAGTGTAAACATTTAACAGTTTTAACTCATTTACTCACTAGGGTGCCTGTTCAAACTAGAAAAAAAAGAATTCCGAAAAAACCTCAAAAACATGAAGAAGAGGTGGAATATATTTAAATGCACTCTCCACAAACACACAACAATTCCAATTCCTGGTGGCAACAACCAAACACCATTTAAAATAAAGTCAAGTTATGCGTTTCAAACGCCACTTGAAAATAAAAAATTATTGCAAAAGCTGACTTTATTTCGGTTTTTTTTTTCGATTTTCGTTTCTAAAGACTGATTTTTATTTTTATTTTCGTTAAATTGTTGCAAGCAAGCAAGTCTTTTAAAAAACAGTCTTGCTGAGATTCTAATGTTTGTTTGCAATTGGCCAAGATTCATATCTTATTTGCAACATGAGTGCGGTCAGCGAATTAAGCTGTTGACACATAACATCATGTCTTTTAGTCAGTCTTTCGTTTAGAAAAACAGAAAACAGTCATCGAACAAAACCGTAGGCCATGCTAAATGGAAAACGAATTTGTTAAATGTAATGTTGTTGCCTTCATCAAAAGCAACAACAACCACAACATACAATTTGAAATTGTTTCAAGTTGATGGAAAAAAAAAATTAAAGAAAAGCAACAACAACAAAATCGTGTTTCGAAATGTTTTGACCAATTTGCAGAAATCGTATGAAATAGACACACTTGCAACAGATACATATATGCCCTACATTCTGCTATGGAACACTTGAAAAAGAGGCGTTTCATACTGCGCTCGGAAACCGCTTTAGATAGTGAAAAAATTTCATCTTCTTTGATTTTAATATACCTGTACAGGGTGTAGAAAACAAACCTCTTGCAATGTTCGTACTGTATTGTTTAATAACTGCTGCTCCCCATACAATTGTGGATTCCTACGAATCATGGTAGATCTGTTGTGAAAGAGTACATGACTGCCATAAAGCAGCTGTTCCCCATTTTCTTTTCATTCTTAGCTTTGTTTCACTTCCCGCCAAATTCTATCCAGCTTAGCAGGCGATTATTCTACTTTAGTTGGTTTTAGAATGATAGGGCTGCCATCAGTCATAATTTAATATCAACACCCTCTATGGAATCAGATTGTTCCACTGGACCTAGTGATAACATACGTTGGGTCATGCGCTTTTTGTATTATTATGGTGTTGGTTGTTGATGGAATCCTCTCTGAATGTTCAGGATCAAATAGCTTCCTTGGAAAATTATTTAAAAATGCATCGAAGTCTCTTAATTTTTTAAACTTCTAAAACTAAAGTGTGGGCCATTTAAAAGTTTAAATTTAAAACTGCAATAAAACAAAAACGGTTTGAAATGTTGTCAAATTTATTTAATTGTTGTGAAGTACAATTGTTAAAAATTGAAAATTATTTTATTCATATGGCTGCCGCCGTTGGCCTCACAATACCTCAATAGATCGGACCGATTTACGATTTACTTTTTAGAGTGTTTGGGGTCGTATCTTGGCCCCTCGACATTCATCACGAATGTTGTCCTTCAAATGCTCAATTGTCTCTGGTTTGTCGGCATAACACTTTTCTTTAAAGGTGTCCCATAAAAAATAGTCCAACGTATTGACATCATCATTTCGACTAATTAAACGGCCATCATACGTTTGACGCAATAAATCAATTGTGGCATGAGATGTGTGGCAAGTTGCATCATCCTGTTGAAACCAAACATCGTTCACTTCAATACCATGAAGAGCGGGTTCAAAAAAATCGATTATCATGGTGTGGTAGGTGTCTCCATTGAACACAAAGGTTGCACCATCATCATTTTCAAAGAACTATGGGCCAATGATGCCTCCGTTCCACAAGTCGCACCTAACAGTTACTTGCAATGTGTTCTGTAAGACTACGTGTGGGTTTTCTGAGCTCCAAATACGACAATTTTGCTTATTACCGTACCCACCAAGATGAAAATGAGCTTCATCCGAAAATTTCCAATAAATCCCAACGTTGCTCAACTGCTGTACACATCAGAGGTCGGCAATGAGTATTCAAAACGATGAGTAGATTCGAATCATACTTATAATTTCTGATACTTATACGCATTCATACTTATTTTAATGTCATACTTATACTACGCAGTTTGAAGTTTGAAATACTCATGGTACTCATACTTAACAATACGCATGATGTTATTGATTTCGACTCTCCATGACTCATCGTATACACGAATCACAAAATAAGTATGATTCGCGTACGAACACTACAATACTCACAAGAAGGTTGTGTGTTTGCGCTGCTTGCTGTCTTTGTCTTTTTTGTTTATGTGCCTTTCTTCTTTATTTGTAAATGCAACAACAACTAAGACTGTAAATTTTGATGAATGATTCGAGTCACTTGAATCATTTATGAGTATTGTAAGTATTTTTCTAAATTAATGAATCTGAATGAGTAGGCGTATGGATCAAACATAGTTCGAATGTTATGAGTTTGATGTCAACGTTGTACTCATACTCATTGCAACATGTACTTATAAATCAATGTTGTACTGAGTACAAATGAATCAGAATAGTTAGATTTGAATACTGTTGACTCACTCATACTCAAAATTTCATGAGTACTTATGAGTAGCGAAAAAGCGATTCATTGCTGATCTCTGGTACACATCAAGAACGCAACAGGGCGAAACATGAGCTGCTGTCGGGACTAGAAGGTTTCAAGCGTTCTACACCGAAAATAGCGATCGAGCATATGTTCGAGTCCATTGCTTTAATAAAAGATCGAATAACACCCGTACGACCGAGATAAATTACGCGTCGCTCACAAGAAGCCCGGCTTCTGCAGTCCACAAATTGGCGAAATTTTCCTTGTGACTTGAGCCTGAATCAAATTTCAACTGAGCTAGAAACTAACTTGAGCGACCATAAACAACAAAATGCATTAGGTGAATGGGCTTTGGATTAGTTGGCAGTTGAATATAATTTTCATCGGAAAATCATGTTAAATGATTGCCAAGCCAACACTGTTAACATCGAGCACTATAGGTCGATGACTAACCATTTATTTTAGCCTGACTTTCATGATTTAGACACCAACGACATGTGGTTTTAACAGGACGGCGCTACATGTCATACATTTGATTCCACATTGGATATTCTGCGCAAGCGAATCGAGGGTATGGTCATCTCAATTGGAGGTGACGTGAACTGGCCACCCCGTTAAATTTTTTCTAGTGTAGTTTTTCTACGACGCTTGTAATCAAAGCGGCTCTTAAAGCCAACATAACTCATCGAACTCATCAACCTAATTAATGCCCTGGAGTTATGGAAAACACAACCACAAACCAAGTGTTTTAAGCAATCGTAGACACATAGGAACTCTATGTAAAGCAATCGGTTGTTGTTTTGGAAATGCAGGTTATTACCGCAATTACCGTCCGATTTGTATTTAAGACAATAACAGTACTTAACCAAATCTTTACAACAAATATTATGAAAGTCTATTGTACATAACCTCAAACAATGTTTCGTTGCCAGTGTAAACACTGCCATACTATCCCTCTCTCCCTCTCTCTCTCTGTTTGTTGTTTTATTTTAAAATATTTTTAATTTTTTTTTTTTTTTTTTGTATTTTTTTTTCACTTCACATAGAAATTTTGCTCACTTAAGTGACCGTTTCAAATTGTATAAATTTAAACACTAAGTTGTTGTTATTTTTGTTGCTGTTTCGCGTCTTTCAATCCGTTAAAAAGTCATTAAAAAGCTTTTCTCTTTTTATCACAAAATGATCATCATTTTTCATGACTCTCTTCGTGTACTAATTGCTATTGAAAGAAATGCACTGCGATTGAGGAAAAACAATTAATCTCTTGGAAATTCTAATGGAACAGTAATGAAATGGATTGGAATGGATTGGTATGGTATGGATTGGTACTTTTCCTTTGGTTCCAACAGCAACAACAGTAACAACTCAGATCAATTATGATCAATATCAATCGACAAAGCGAGCTTGTGATTTTAAATGAATTTGAACTCACGATTATTTTTTTGGCTGTTTGGCCTGTTTTGATATGGCACTCGCGTAACATTAGATCAGAGGTATGGAAGGGAAATTGTTTGATTAAGAAGTGAAGGAGATGAGGAAAAGGATATCATCAGTAACGAAAAAATATTGCAAACTTAACTACATTCAAAAAATATTTTTTCTCAAACATACATTATTTTTACCTAACATATGTATGTATGTATGATACAATAAAAACTGGGATTCGGGGTACTATTTATTACTGGTACGTATTACCGTATGGTTCAAATCCCGAAAAAGGAAAAGTTGCAATGAATTTGTATCAGCAACTAACAGAAGTTGATCTTTAACCCGGGACAATAACACAAACAGACTGAGAAGCCCATTTGTATGGTTATTTGCTTTGAAACCGGTATGGTTCATTGCATTGCCGTCTATCCAATGCAAATGTAGATTCCTGCTCTATCTTCTGCCACATATAGGTTAGGTTAGAGGACGTGTACCAGTCAGCCAAGACAATTACAGTACCCGGAGGTCAGATTGACCCATTGTACAACGTCCTAAGGGAGGGAAGGATAGTATAGGGGATAGGATGAAAGGAGGGAATATGGGAAAGGGGGGAAGTGGGAAGCGGAGGAATCACACAGACCAGACACAACAAAAGGATGGGAGAGCGCGACTACACCGATGAAGTCCTAGCACCTCTCAACCAGCCTAAGCCACTAATGAATCTGTGGAGAGCCTTGATGTCGGCTCTCGACACAGAATTCAAACTCTCAAAGAAGGGCCTACCAAGGGTCCTCAACCTCAATCTACCAAGGGCTGGGCAGTTACAGAGGAGGTGTTCGATAGTCTCCAACTCCTCCTCATTGCAACAGGCCCTGCAATAGTCCGGCTGGGATCTGGAACAGTGACCTAATCTCGCAGTACCCCATGATAAAACCGACAAACAGCCTTAAGCTGGCCTTATCCAAGCCCAGTAACCAACCTGTTCTCTTACTGTCTACAGCAGGCCATAGACACCTAGAAACAAAACAACCCGATCCGTTCCCCCAACGCCTCTGCTCTTTCTCCATGACCCATCCATTGATGAGGCCATAGAGGTGGCAGACTGGGGGTCAGGACCAACCATCAAATCGCCCCCTGAAAGCGAACCTAGCCTAGCGAGGGCATCCGCCGTCTCATTGCCCAGTATTCCGCTATGTCCCGGAACCCAGCATAGACGGGCCGAACAAGCCGTGATTTGCACCAGACCGACGCAATGGCCCTAAGGGCAGCCTGACTGTCAACGAAGATCATGTAAGATTCGTAATCCGAAGCTGGGCCACCAGCTATGGCCCCAATAGCCTTCAATATTGCGAAAATCTCCGCCTGAAAAACGTTGCAGTCATCATTCAACCTGAAGTGGAGTTCAAGACCGAGTTCCCTACAGAAAACCCCAGCACCTTCTGCCACACATATCTCTGCATGCTCGTTCCTTTCTCAACTTATACTCAACTTATTAGAGTATGGGGCTTGCTTTTTGGTTTCTTAGCATTGTGATCGGCTAGAATTTTTCCAAAATTTAATCCAAGCATCAGATTAAAAATATTTTTTAATACAAACGATCTCAAAGTCCGGTTCTGTTCTATTGCCACTATTGCGAAACGTTTTATAAAGATGTGTTTGCTGTCATTCGCTATGGGAATCGTGAATGATATCGTTGTGGTTTTATAGGGTCTTCTTATAAGCGCATCACACACATAAAAAGTGTGTATGAGATGTCATCGAAAGTTTTTTAATCATTTGAAAGACCTATTGGTGCCATTAAGGGTGGAATATAACATCGTTTAAATGTCTTCGGCTTTTGTAAGTGGAGCAGATTCGAATGGTTATGTTGGCTTTTAAGTCCTCTGCGTTTTGTGACATATTCGCATAAATTTGCGTCCTAAGAGAACTTCACAAGAAAAAGTCCAACGGTACCAAAACGCCTAAACTCTGTGGTTAGATCACATCATCTCCACTCCACTGCTCCACTCTTAGGTGATTATCATTCAATCCAGGGGAAAAGATGTTGGCATTCAGCTCCTTATAGTGTCACCGTGATGGTTAGAGGAATAGTGGTGGTCTGACAAATGACGTTCTCAAAGGTCTATGGGTTGTTGATACCGCCTGCTTAAAATTCACATCAAATAGTGGGTTTTTTTGGAAATCCATTTTCCTCTGATTTACTTATGTTACGAGTCTTGAACTTTGGTTTTTTAATTCTGTCGGTCCGGAATATACGCACTAAGCGGCTTAAGTAACAATTGAAAAATGCCTCTGGTAGATGTCTGCTCTATTTTTTTCATTTTGTTACTGTATCATAGTAGGAAAAAGGGCATGCTTTGATAGTCCTCCCTTCGGAAGCCCAAAATATAAATAATCTTGTCAAAATATTCATCATCTTTTTTATTCTGGTTT
This sequence comes from Sarcophaga carnaria, assembly GCA_958299815.1. Lineage (NCBI taxonomy): Eukaryota > Metazoa > Arthropoda > Insecta > Diptera > Sarcophagidae > Sarcophaga > Sarcophaga carnaria. The sequence goes on along the minus strand of OY283149.1, from coordinate 100,806,314 downwards.
TGATTCTTCTTTTATTGTATAATTTTCAGGGATTATATTTTCCAAATACCGGAACACATTGCTACATTAAATGTTCTTTAAAATTCAATTTTAGTAACTCGTGTGATAATCTATAGGTACCTCTCTAGTCGATCAATTCAAACCATATCAGAAAACCGTTCCATGCTTTTCTTTCCTTTCCACAACTGCATCGAGCACAGCCAGAAATATTATCTGAGGTAGGACGCATTATTGTCGAACAGTAAGAGTAGGGTTTGTACAGTTTATTGTAATTCGAATTCGAAGCTTTTTACTTTTACTGGAACTATTTGAGTGTAAAAGGTAATATTTTTTTATTCAGGTCAAATACAATTTTTATTTATTGAATCAAAAATCTGTTTCACCGTCAAAAACAGCAAAGAAAGGACAACGCATTCCATTTAATATTCTTCAAACTATTCTGATATAATCTCTCTACTTGAAACCTACTTGCTCTGGTCATCAAAATAACTGACCGAATGGCGGTTTAACCCTTTCGTGATGATCCACCCGTGCCACACTTTGCAACTTTTGTCGATTGCGCGGCTAGGCAGAGTTAGATTGCCAGACTTAAGCCACATAGGGCCCATAATGTTACCAAAGTTTCCCGCTAACCTCGAAACCACTCGAAGCTCTTAATGAACCGACTTAGACTGCCAATGTCAAACTGTGATAGTTCCTCTAGCTCAGCCACACAGTAAGCACCTAAACACTTTTTTCTCCTTTGACAAAGTGCCGAGCATGTACCCGACGTGTGAAGGACATTCTCCTCCTCTTCCTTATCCCTGCATCCTTTGCAGAAATCATTAGCAAGGTGTCCAAGACCATTGCGTACCCATAATGCAATACCCCGTAATGATCCCCACAACCATACTGAGCGTGCCCCTCTTGAGTTTAAGCAGTCTTACAGTGTGCCCTTCATTCAGCCTTGGCCAAATTTTCCGCGCCGTTCTATCCGTTTCCGAGGCCGACCATCTGCTCTTGTCGGAATAGACGGTCGCATTATCAATTACGAGCCTACAGGTTCTCATAGGGATTCCAGAGTCGAGAATTCATCGGAGAGTTCGATAGTTGTGCCCTGCCTCGCCAGTTCATCAGTTCTACAGTTACCCGCAATATCACTGTGCCCCGGTACCCATATGATATGGACATCATATCGGTCTGCTACCTTGTTGAGAAATTTGCGACAGCTGGACACCGTTTTGGAGTTCATTATTTTGTAGCCTTGATAGCTATCAGAAAGTATGGTAATGTTTCGCTTGGAGATGTTTCTGTCTTCAATAATTCTCGGCGCAGCCTTATTGCTAATACCTCCGCCTCAAATATGCTACGGTGATCCGGCAGATTTATAAACTCAATTTTGAGCCATCGGTTTACATTTGCTCAGAGTCCTCTACGTGTTGTCACCATTTTTCCAGACTTCGTTGTCCGTAATTGATGTCCTGAATCTCTTCGTAAAGCTGTACCGTGGTGTCATGTAGTCACTGCTCCCGACAACCTCAACTTTCTTTAGGATCCTTGCGTGACCAAAGTCCGAATCCTGCCACTGTTCAGTCGTCCAGAGACGTTATAGCATTTCGTGAGAACTGAAGTGTAAATTTTTAGTTTCTTGTCTTTAATTTGATACAAATGACCCACAGTTTTGGTTGGGATCTCCATCAGAGTTCTGAAAGTTTCATCGTAGACAAGAACCCTCATTAGGCTGACACAGTGCGTGTGAAAAAGGGGGATCATACCGTAGTTCCGAGAAGTGTTATACTGGCGTTAATAATAATTGGCACCAAGAGAAGATTTATTCCGGTGAAAAAAAAAAACTTTTCGATTGCTGAAAACACCACGTTGATTAAGCCTTTTTACTAAAGAAATTTATAACAAAAATATTTGATTCTTTAAGCAAAACTAAATTTTCTAATTTCGAACTTTATTTCAAGGAAATTAATCACTGCAGTCTGTGTACAAATTTGTTTTTATTTTTTCCATTTAAATTTCCTTTTAAAATCGTTTTTAATTGTTCCTCCTTCCAAAGGCCCTTAAGAAAGTCAAAGCAGAAAAAAAAACAGAAAACAAAAAAGAATTAAACGAACTCCACTCACTTAAATGAACTTGAACTCCATTAATCTTATCAATCACAACATTTTCCCACAACCCATAACAGAAAATGTCTTTTTACTGGAAAAACCTTTAAAAGACACTTGTACTCCGACCAACAACCAACAAGCGGACACAAAACTACACACACAGAAATATAAAAAGAAGACAAGACACGATTTGTTGAAAACATTCAAAAGAATTCAGAAACCAAAGAAATGTGAAAAAAAACCCCAGAAAAAATAGGAACAAAATCATAGAAGCGAGGCAAATAAACCATAAGAAATGAAATCAAAGCTCAACTTGAAGAAAAATGGCAACAACAAAAAAAAAAAAAAAAAAAAGATGGTCTAAGAAAGAAACGACGCAAGTACATAAAACGCATAGTTGGTCCACAATAAAACTCATAAATCAAAGCAGACAAAACACTCGCAACTTTTTGGGGAAACAAAGTAACATGACTATTTCCAACAACACAAACGAAATACGACGTATAGACAGACAGACAGACAGACAGACAGACAGACAGACAGCCTGATATACAGACAGACGAAGGGTTACAAATAGTCCAAAAGGAGAAGAAAAACAATACCAAACAATTCTTCCGCATACATATGAAGACAATAAGTAGGCTTAGACGTAATGTTTAGAACGCTTAGACTAGTGGCTGGCAGGCTAGCAGGCTTTCAAAGCCTAGCAAAACTGTCCACAATCAGAGCAAATAGTTGAAATTGGCCAAAAACGTAAAACATGAGTTACATCAAATGATGTTATTGTTGCTAAAGCAACAACAATAACAATAGCAATAGTGAAGTTAGCGGCAGCAGCAGCAGCTGTTGCTGTTGCTGCTTTCAAAGATAATAAAATTCTGTTTTTATAGTCTACAGATCGAAATAGAAATGAGTTGAGTTGACCAAATCGGTTTGAATTGCTGTTTTTTTTTTTTGTTTTTTATAAAGCTCAACTGGACTGAGTTGAGAGCTTCTTACACAATGAAGAGATTTTCAAGGTAAGACAAAAGAAATAACAATAGCAACAACAACAACAACAAAAAATCTTCTCACAGTGTGTACAATTGTGTCTAATCTGGCAGCACTATGGGTCTTAATATGATTTCGAAAAAATTCATGTCGTCCCTACGTTATTAACGGACTGTCCTCGTTTACTTTACTTCTTCTACAAGTTACTTTTTATCTGTGTATTGAAACTCTCAATGTGAAATGTGGTCTTGGAAGCGATATACCGGCTTTTCAGTTTTTTAGTCGCCGTAGTCTGGTAAATATTAGACGTTAGACCATGGTTCAAATTCCATATTTCCCCCAGACTTGTTTCTCCTTCTCTGTTTATATTTATTGGAAATTAACTCAAGTAATATGAAAACAGTCGCCGCAGTCCAGTAGGTAGTGTGTTGGCTGTTTAGACATGAGGCCACGATTTAAAACCCCCCAGGTCAGGCATCTTCAACAGAAACGAAATATGAAAACATATTTCTTCGGCGACTTCCTCTCAGCAGATTTCTGGCAAAAACTCTGAGATTGAAATAAAATTGCCATGAAAAGTTTCTCAAAAATCTGTCGTTCGGAATCTACTTTAACTGTAGGTCCCGCCACTCATGTATAAAATTAACACACACAATATAAGTGGTGTGAGAAACTGGGTCCTGACAAAAGGGTTTCAATGACCAATTATGCATGTTATGTATCAGAGATCAGCAATGAGTATTCAAAAAGATGAGTAGATTCGAATCATACTCATAATTTCTGATACTTATACACATTCATACTTATTTTAATATCATACTTATACTACTCATATTCAAAGTTTCAAGTACTCATCGTACTCATACTTAATACGCATGATGTTCTTGATTTCGACTCTCCTTTACTCAACATTTACAAGAATCGCAAAATAAGTATGATTCGCGTACGAACACTACAATACTCACTAGAAGGTTGGGTGTTTGCTTTGCTTGCTGTCTTTGTCTTTTTCTTTCTTCTTTTTTTTGTAAATGCAACAACAACTAAGACTGTAAATTTTGATGATTGATTCGAGTCACTCGAGTATTATAAGTATTTTTCTAAATTTATGAATCTGAATGAGTAGGCATATGAATCCAACATATTTCGAATGTTATGAGTTTGATGTCAACGTTGTACTCATACTCATTGCAACGTGTACTTATAAATCAATGCTGTAGGGAGTACGAATTAAATTTCAGTACTCATACTCAATTTCATGAGTACTTATGGGTGGCGAAAAAACGTTTCATTGCTGATCTCTGTTATGTATACCAGGTTTCCCACAGGGATTTCTGAACTTTGGCATTTAATAACGACGATCTCATTGAAGCTATGTACAGCTGTGTGAAATATAATAGTAGCGCTGTATCAAAAATATTTTAGTTGAGTAAAAAAATTAATTTTTATTCCATTTAAAAAAAGTTTGTTATTACATTTTATTACCACCAGTCTAAACTATTGAAAAATAAAAAAACTTCAAGACAAATATTAATTTTCCAAAGAAAACGATGCTAAATTGTTAAAAACTCAAAATATTTGGCGTGCAAAAAAATATAGTAGCATTATACAACGTTTCTGCAAAAAAAAAATGTTGTCAAAAGTGATTACTTTTTTATGTTATTTTGTTAGATAGACCTTAATATTTAGTTGAAAAGCCCTTATTGGCTATTACAGCTGTGCAACGCAGAGGCATTGAGTCAACTAAAGATCTGCACCTCTCGATAGGAGTACTTTCCCAAGCTGACCTCACTGACGCCCACAACTGCTTTACATTTCCCAGGTTATCTTTAAAAACATATATTTTTACATCGCCCCAAAGATGTTCAATGGGATTTAGGTCTGGGGACTGAACCTGCCATTCTAATACCTCAAAATTTTTGCCATTTTACTGGTATGTTTGGGATCGTTGTCCTGTTGGACACCCATTTAAGCGGCATATTATATTCTGCATAAGGTAGCATGACAGTTTTTAAAATTTCCACATACATTGAGGAGTCCATGTTGCCTTTAATTCAAAATATGGGCCATGTACCATTATAAGAAAAACAACACCAAACGTTAATTTTTGCACCACCATGCTTTACGGTCCTCATGACATTTAATAATTTTTATTTAGGATCGTTTTTTTTTAATTTAAAGATAGGAAAGCTTAAGGAAAGATCCGTCAGATTACTTATAGAACGATCATGTTCTATGACGAACTGACTTAAGTGTTCGGTGACCTTAAGAGACTGTTTTTCACCTCATGCCCCATTCCCATGCTCTTATAATGAGGAGAGGGAGTTTCCTGACTTCTTCCCGCTAGACTCCCGTGTAGAATTAATTGAGGTATCACAATGGTCCTAAATGCTGGTCTAAGTGAGATCTCTTCTTTCGAGGAGATCCGCCCCTAACCTGACCTAACCTAACTTGTAGGTGACCTTCAATTGACTACTGTAAGTTACTTTTTTCAACATCTGGGATAAGTTTTTAAGTCCACCAACCTTTAGAATTGTTTTCTGTTGTCATTTTTGAAAAGATTTTCTTCCTTTCTAGGTTATATGAGAAAAAGTGTGAAAACAACCCTCGTGTTGGAACTACAATGATCGAGTATCTGCTTACGGTGCACCCTTTTGAAGTTCCTTCCGACTTTTATTGATTAAATACTCAGTACTTCCCAAATACCTGGTAATTATTAAAGGATTATGTATAGTTGAAGTCGCCGTAGTAAAGTAGGTAGTTTGTTGGCTTATTAGACTAGAGCCAGTGGTTCAAATCCCATCTCAGACGAAAAAAATAAAATTTTTATGAAAAGTTTCTCAAATCTGCCTCTCGTTGGGGCATCAAACTGTAGGTTGCATCATTCAGGTATAAGACCAACACAACATGAGTGGTGTGAGAAGCTATGTTGTAATTCTGCCAATCAAGTACGTAAGTCAGGCTTCATCGAAAATCTAGCCCTATGAGGGCTGACGCCTATCAATTTACCTCCAATAGCCCTACTATCTTGGGAAGTAACATTATATTGGAGAAGATATTGCAAGTTTTTCTTCTAAAAGTTCACCTGCTACAGGGCATTGTGCAACATTAGGGACACTTGCCCTACCAACAGCCAATTGAGTTTTTGTTTTTTGCGTTTTTTTTTTTTTGCTGTTATTGTTACCGATGATGAGGACGATGATGACGACGACGTGCTATGACGCCCGCCGACGCCAACAATGCCAACAAATAATACGAATAATGATGACGATGATGAAGATGATGTTACTGTTGCTATTGTTGCTATTGCTGTTGTTAGGTTTTGCCAATGAAGAGAGATGTCTGAGATGTCTAAGAGATGTGTTTGTTTATAAGTTTGTTTGTGTGCTTGTATGTGCCTGCCAAAAGGAAAACTAGTGACTAGAACCCCATGTAGCTGATGAAATGGGCTGAGCCATGGTATTTAGTTAGGCGATGTGTTCATGTTGCAGATGCTGTTATTGTTGTTGTTGTTGCTGTGGCAGTCAGTTGTTAAGCGACATACGAGTCGTAATAATAACAATTGCTTTACTTTGGCCATGATTTTTGTTTATTTTTGTTGTTATTATTGTTGTCATAGTTTTGGCTGCCCGTGCCTATGGAACTTGAGCCCATTTTACAGAAATTTTGTTGTTGTTGTTGTTGTTGTTGTTGTTGTTGTAGTAATTTTAAAGATTTCTTTTCGTAGTTTATTGCGAAAATCACGAACTAAATCGTGCACGACTATTTTGCGTGAGCTCATGATCAATCCTGCTGCTGCTGCTGTTGCTGTTGCTGCCACAGCTGATGTTGTTGCTGTATTCTGTTGTCCCCCAAAACAATTCACTACAATTGTTACACCGATGATAAATTTTCTTCTTCTTCTTCTTTCCTTTCTACAACTACAAACGTTTATGGGTATTGTAGCTGTTGTTGTACGTACTAGTTATGACCAAGACGTAAAAGTAGAGTTCGCAAGCGTTCGCGCTTTCAAGTGCAAACTTAAAAAAGTATTATTTTAAGCGCTTACTCCGCCACTTGTACGTTTTTTCTTTTTTTTGATAGAATTCGTCGCTTGGATTTACGTTTCACCCTGGTACACACTCTCCTTCCTATGTGACACGTAATATGGATATTTCTTGAGGAACATTTCGTTGAGTATTATTGGCAGTTGATTGTTCAACTTGATGATGGTATACGAAGGTTTTCGTTGTGATACGATTAAATAATAATATTCTCTCAGAGCGCGAGTGAAGGTGCAGAAATATGTAGTAATTTGGGCATTAACTGTGAATTATAAAAATTTAGAAAACCATGTGAAAGTTATTTCTCGAGTCAGAGAGCTTATTTGGCTTAAAAAAACCAATCAATAAGAGAATATTCTCATTCCTTAAATATATTCTTTATAGAATATTCCTGTCATAATCAATCTTTATTTGTTGAAGTAAACTGGCGTGAATTTCCGTTCCGTCAGCGTGAACACACCTGTCATGGCAATGTGGAATCTCTACGCCTTACGCCAATTCGTTTTCAATCATGAAGTACTGCTGATAAGCACTTTTCAGAATAGTCTTCAGCTATCGCTTTGGAAGTGGCACATTCGTATCTGCCAAGTAACACATCCTTTGGAATAAATCACACTGTGCCGTAAACTCCTATTGAACTATGTACCCCTAATTAAGAGAAAAGTTATAAAGGCCGTCTATATAAATAATTCAATTTTAGGATTACTTCGCAATAAATAAATATACATACGTGGTCATTACAACCCTTCAGTCAGGATTACGACCTGGTTTCTCACACTACTTATGTTGTGTGTGTGTGTTAATTTTATACATGATTGGCGGGACCTGCAGGCAACTAAAGTCAGCTCCAAACTACAGACGGTTGGGAAACTTTTTCATGGCAATTTTTATTTACTTTTAGAGGTTTAGTTAGTGTATACATCGGGTCTTTCATTAATCACTTCTTTTCTTTTAATTTAAAGAAACCAAAAAGTGTGTGTGAGATATCAACGATATTTTTTTTTCGTTTGAAAAACCTCCCGAAATGACCAATTTTCCATGATTCTGGCGGTTTGTGGTTTGTAGCTTACTTACATACCCCACAAGTAAATTATAACGGAGTCAAATTGCTCAATTTTGGTGGCCACTTCATCTCCACGCGAGATGGCTAAACCCTCAAATCGCTTGTGCTGTGTAGCATGTAGTTGTTGTTGATGTGCGGATCATCTAATTTAGACCAAAAGAAGTTGGTATTTATTGACCTTTGCTCGCCGTTGATAGTGATGGCAACTTCAAAATTTACACCAAACAGTGACTTTTTCTGAATGTATTCGTTATTCTTGGATCCCACGTGTTTTCTTGGTATCGTCCGAAATTCGATAATTTTGTTTTTACTCGTACCGATTCATTCAGAAATTGGTCCTATCACAGAAAATGATTTTTCAATGAAAATATGAGTCCGTTGCCAACCGTTCAGCGAACTCATGGTTGGTTGTGATCGTTTTTTCTTCAGTTCCTTTCGTCAGTTAAATTTTGTACGGGTGAAGGCCCAAGACACGACAAAAAACTCACCGAGTTGTGGCCGAGTACTTGAGGGCTACGCGAAATTTTCTCCCTCGTTTATCCTCCACACTCTTTTAGCAGAACGTACGGGTTTTGGCCGCTCGTTTACTGAATTAGTGGACCATCAGGTAGAACGATTATGGGCGATAGGAAAGTGAATGAAGAGTGCGATACGTTTGTCGAAGAGAACAGCCCTTTCGATAAAACAAGTTTATTATTTGCACTTGTTGTTGAATGCTATACACGCCTATTCTCATTAGGTAAAATAGATTGAATAAATAACAAATAATTTGACAGATGTAGCGGAGATTTCTGTTGGAAGATCCGATAATAATATTGGCTTTACTCTCCGCGCTATGCCAAAGCAAATATGTCGTGATTAACAATACTTTGTATAACTTGGCAAATAGAAGACATATTGCTGTTTGGGGGCTCTCTACTTTTAGGGTTTGGCACTATGTTAGCAATCATCCAACACGCTGAATGGATTGACTAATCCACCGGTGGGAGTTAAAGACTATGACTTGTTGCTTCAGTGTTGATGTATCATTCTGCCCAGCAGACTTTTCTAAATATTATCTAACCTTAGGCTTCAAACTTTAGATCAAGAAAGTTGTTCTAAGAAGTAAACGTAGTAGTTCTATGTAAACACGTGAGAAAACCCTGGTCTCGGCTATATAATTCATTACTTTGGTCTCTGTTCAATCAATATTAGAGACGAGATAGGTTTCTCTTGTAAAGCAGTCTGCAATTGATAATTGCAAGCCTTCAGTCAGGATTATTACCTAGCTGCTCACACCACTTATGTATGTTGTGTGTGCTAATTTTATACGTGAGTAGCCAACACTTTAAAGTCGACTCCCAACGATAGATTTTTGAGAAGCTTTTTAATGGCAATTCTATTTTCTCTGAGAGTTTTTGTAGAAATCTGCTGAGAGGAAGCCACCCAAAAAATATTCTTTTTTTATTTCGTTTTGTTGGAGATGTCTGGCCTGAGGTTTGAACCGAGGCCTCATGCCAAATAAGCCTACTAAACTACGACGACTTTCCTCGTTTAGGACTGTGAAATTTTGGGCGTCAAAGTTTGTACCATCTGGCTGGGGTATGATCGTCGATTGAAGGCGAGAGAATCGTCTTTATTTACGTAAGCAACGCATAGCAGGCTACTTTTTAAAATTCTTTACAAGAAAATCTTAATATTTTCCATTACATGCGATGCAAACAAAATTTTCTTTATTTTAGAATTTCCATTCCATTTTAATAAACAATTTTTAATTACTTTTATGAAATGCTTTTTCCTTTTGCACTTTGTACACTCTGTGTACTGGGTGCTGTGTGCTCTGTGTGCTCATAGTCATTTTAATCACCATATGAACATGAAGTATGTTCAATTATTTTCCAAATGAAAGCTGAATGATGATGAAAGAATGAACGAACATTCTAGTGAAAAAATACTTTTTTTTTTAAATTTTATATTGTATTACTCGACGAAAAAAACGAGGAATAAAAAACTAATAAATTACAACAAGAAGAAAGAGAAAAAATTAAGAAAAATGATTTAGTGGAGCATATAGAGATGATAGCACAGCAGCCTTCTCGAACATCAAATGCTATCAGCACACAAGAAAACATCCTATCACTGGCCAACAAAGTGTATATAATATTGGTAAAGGGAAAAAGTACTTTTCGAAAGATGTATAAAAAGATAGTTCCAAAGATCTGTTTCCTAGGCCTTAGCGTGCAGCTATGCATACGACTAACTTAACTGGTGATTCTGTGGCTACTTTTTAAGATCATTTGTGGTGCAATAGGTTTTAATTTAATTTTAACTCCGCCAATTGCAACACTAAAGCGTGGTTGATGTGTGCAATCGATATTTTGCTTGTTTGAAGTTAATTTCGAATTTGTGTTGAGTGTAGTGTTGACGAACTCATTATGTTCTCGCAAGATTTCGATTTTTAAGGCGATCGTTATTGATGTTAACCTGTCTAGAAAGAAGGGTGCGTGCAATATTTTAATCTTTTTAAAATTCGAAATAACTAGGATGACAAAATTGTTTGCGTTTTGCTGCATTCGAACCTCTACTCAACTCTAACCTTAGCCTGTCTCATTGCCACATATTAAAATTCTTTCCCTAACCAATCTAATTTAAACGTTTAGAAACTTGTCGGAACAGAAAGAGGCAACACCGAAATGTATAGGAGTGCGATGGACGGCTTTACTCTTCGCAATACTTCGCTGCGTAATACGAAAAAATTTGTGAGTTACCCCAAAAGTTTCACAATGCTTATGTTTATTAAATGGGGAACCTTGGCTTTCAAGCTCCAATTCCATATACGTATACTTCAGTTATTAGCCCCATACTGATTAGAGAAAAGTGAGTTTTTGATTGAATGTCAATTGGAGAACTGTTAGAGTCACGAACCTTAGCAGTTTCTTCTCTTCTTTCTTTTCTTTAAATTCAAATCAGACAAGCAAAACATTTGAAAAAAACTGTTGATGCCATCAGTTGTGGAATTTAACATCGTTTAAATGTCCATTACGGCTTCTCTGGACGCTGGGCAGCCGAAATGCCCAATTTTCCATTACTCTGGAGCATAAATCGGGTTGAATTTCAACGTTGGCATGGTTTGTGGTTTATTCGCATACACCTACGACTTAGGAAACCCACACAAAAAAAAAATGTAACGAAGTCAAATCGCCCACGATCGCTCGGTGGCCAGTTTACGTCAACTCTATGTGGGATTTTCATGCCCTCAAATGGCTCGAGCAGAATATCTAATGTAGCTGTGAGGCTCTCAACATCGTGTAGTTGAAATTAATCCAAATTCAAGCCAAAAAAAAGTTGGTAGTCATCGACCAATAATGCTCGCCGTTGTTTAATGCGATTGCCTGACTAATGTCGTTCTCAACGAAATGTAGACCGATGATGCAGTCTGTCTGTCCAAAATTCTAACCAAACAGTGACTTTTTCGGTATGCATTGGACGCTCTTGTATATTGTCATTGAGAATTTTATTTGACAAGATACCCAGTCATCGTCGTAATCTAATAGGTAGTGTGTTCGTTTACTAGACCTGAAGTCAGACATCTCGAATAAAAAGAAATTTGAATATTCCTTCGGCGACTTCCTCTCAGCAAATTTCCTGCTAAAACTCTGTAAATAATAAATAAAAATTGTGTTGAAAAGTTTCTCAAAAAATCTGTCATTCAGAGTCGTCTTTAAACTGTAGGTCCCGCCCGCCACTCATGTATAAAAATTAACACACACAACATTAGTAGTGTGAGAAACTATGTTATAATCCTGATTAATGGGTTGTACTGACCAATTAAGTAAGATACCCAGTCATCTGGTAATGGCCTTATAATGGCCGTTATAAAATGTCACACTTCGGGAGTCCCTGCCTTGTGGCAGCAGAAGAAGCGGAGGACCCAATCGCACGTGGAGGATATAATAACATATTAAAATAACAATGACTGAGAAGATCTGGAATCACACAAAAATAAATATGGACTCCTGCATAGTCTTTCATTTACGCCCCCATCCAATAGAAACGTATATGATTGTGTAAATTGCATGAAATAATTCCAAGTGTACATATACCAAATATTACGTACGTACGTTTGTACTCATGTATTGTATTGTATGTACTTTGTCCTGTACATCCATTTATTAAGGACACACGAATGGTTTAAAGCCTTTTCATTATTCCTTTGTGCCAGTGCATGGACCGGCTGAGTTACTAGTGGCAATAATTCGATTATTTTGCTTACTTTCTTTCAGCAGCAACAAAAAACAAAAACAACAAAAAAAAAGAAAAGAAAGTTTTTGTTGTTATTGTTGTTGTTTTCTATTTGTACAGTGAATAAGCCTGGTGGTGAAAAAAAATATGATATGAAGGCAGTGCCTCCTGTAAAAATAGTTTCTTTTGGTTAAGTTTTCTTTTTTTTTTTTTTTTGTTGGAGTATGAGAGATGAACTGATTTTTCTTTTTTTCTTTTCTTTTTCAGGTACCAGGATATGTTTTACGTTACGGCCTTTACAAAGAAGGATTTTTTCCCAAGGTAAGTTAAGCAAAGATCTGTAATAAAAACAACAACTAGAAAGCTTTACAAATGAAAAATATTACGTGCCACATACACATACACAGTGGCACAGAATAAAAACTCATAAATATAGAGAGAGAGCGAGAGAGGTAGAGAGAGATATACAAGTTTTTATTTCGTTTCCCTATAGAACGGATGTTATGGTCATTGGTGTTTTTAGCCATTGATAATGATAATTGTAGTGGTAGTGGTGGTAATTTTGGTGGTGGTGATGGTGATAGTAGGCAGTATAGATGCTGATGATGGTACAATAGCAACGAAAATGGTTGGACATTGATGACGTTGCACTGGATGATGTGGCATGGTTTTGGCCACTCGTTCAGTCATCATTCATCACAGTAATGTAAGAAAAAACTAAAAAAAACCCGTTGATTTACCGTTGTTTTCTTCCTTTATAACCAACTTCCATACACACACACACCACACTCACACACACGTATGTAGTGTATTTACTCCTGCATAGAGTTTAAAAAAAATTGTACTCCTGGCATCCTTGCATGTATTCTTTTTGAATTGGTTTGTTTTGTTATTGGCATTGCTATTGCTGTTGCTCTTGCTATTGCTATTGGTGTTGTTGTTTTGTTGCTTTACTGCTGTTGTAAGTGCAAATGATGCAAATTTTCATTTGTTTTTATGGTCCAGCATCGCTTTTTTTTCGTTTGTTTTGTTTTTGTTGTTTGCTTCACCCTTTTGCAATGTTCGAAATTTGGTTGGTGGTTCCTTATGGCTGTGAGTTGTTGCACAAGAATTCCAGCCTGTTGTATCAAAGTGCGCACATGCCACTCTGCTGCATTTTTTCTTTTAATTTTTTTTTCCATCAGCAACGTCCCTTTACCCTTTTGTGCATTGTTTTTTAAAAAACTCATTGGGCACCTTGTCCAAAGGATTTTCTGTTATTACCTCCCCCCCATATTACCTTCGAGCATTGCTTTCGTTTTTTTTTTGCATGCGTTCAAATGTTGCAACGTGTATGGATGGTGGTGTGGTAGAAAAATTATTTCAAACGAAAACAGTGAAAAATTGACTGTTTTTGGTTCCCCTGTTTGATGAATCGAATGGGGGCTGTTTTGCATTAACAGTTCTTAATGCCTCATACCCTCATGCGTTGTCCTTAGTGGGTGTTGCAATTTTTTCGGCTTCTTTTTCGTCCTTTACTGGCGATATGCTACATTTTGTTGTTTGATTTTTAAATTTTTTATTCTTTAGTTCGATAAATATTCCCATTTTGTAAATATTATCGATAATATTGGTTGCATTCTTATGCTATATGAAATGCTTGAACAAATCTTTCCAAAATTTGTAGGCCCTTATGCTTCAAAGTTTGGCAATTCATCGTCGTAATACTTAAACAATACAATACAATATTGAATTGAGGAGGATCATTGTGTCAGCTTTGAGTTTGGGTTTGGACATTAGCACATGATATTTTTTATGCCATACATGCTGTGACATCTTTTAGGAAGAATTTGATTTCCAGATCACACATGATGTGTATTGGCATGAAGATTTTTGCCTGATCAGATACCTACCCAATCATTGCCGTAATGTAGTAGGTAGTGTATCGGTTCAATCCTCAGGTCAAACTTTTCGAACCTTAACGAAGTATGAAAAAAATATTTCTTCGGCGACTTCGTCTCAGCAGATTTCAGACAAAAACTCTGAGAGTAAATAAAAACTGCTATGAAAAGTTTCTCGAAAAGTCAGTCTTTCAAAATCAACTTTAAACTGTAGTTCCCGCCACTCGTGTATAAAATTAACACACACACAACATTGATGTTGTGAGAAACTAGGTCCTAATCCTGACCTAAGCACTATACTACAGTTACACACTAAAGTAAGTGCCGAATTACTATGTCAAACTTCCATAGAGAATATCTTTAACCCATTCCCTGCCAAGCCTAAATTATATGAAGTCATTCCCATTTGAGTGTTATTGTTTACCAAAACCCTGTTATTTCTTGGTAAGAGCACATACATATATTATCATACATAATCATTTACAAGCAGAAAACCAAAGTCGAGTACACTATTCGTTGGCAATAGGAAGGCAAAAGGACTCGATATCCTTTTTCATATTTGCGTACGTTTTAGTAGAAAAACAAATAATAAATTACGCAGATGGATAAAATAAAGAAAATGGAATAAAACGAGACATATTGCGAAAATTGGCAACACTTAGAAATGTTTGTGGCAAAAAAAATTTGCTAATTCAAAAGCCTGCATGTTATAATATGTTTAAAGTAGGACGAGTATACTCGTCTTGGCAGTGGGGATACCCTGTCAAAGACGAGTATACTCGTTCTTGGCAGTGAATGGGTTAACTGAAGCATCACAGAAACAAATTTCGGTTTAATCTCACATGTAAGCTTGAAGTCAGACTCAGAGAGACGACAGTAAAGGAATTTGTAGATGCATATATACAGATATATAATCAAAGGGTGATAAATCTGGGGAGTAAAGTGGTGTATTACGCAATGAACACTATGTTGTTCATACTTGTGGAATGTATATTCACGTATAAACTTTGCTACAAAATGATATAAGCTAAGGTGCACATTAAAATCTAATTTGTCTGTATTACTAAAGGCAAGAAATAGCCTTTTTTCGATTGGGTTTGGAACCCTGATATTATTGGATATTGGATATGTCCGGTGCTTGAAGACTAAAAACATCTCTTGGTGAAGAAATTACGGAGATTTAGGTTCTTTGGGGATAGTCGCCGCAATCTAGAAGGTAGTGTATTGGCTTATTAGACGTGAGGCCTCGGTTCATACCGCAGGTTAGATATCTCCAACAAAACAAAGTATAGCGCACTTGTGGCCAAAACTCCGAGAGTAAATAAGAATTGCCATGAAAAGTTTCTCAGAAACTGTCGTTTGTAATCGACTTTAAACTGTAGATCCTGCTACTCATGTATAAAATTAACATACACAACATAAGTGGTGTAAGAGGAAGCTAGGGTGTAATCCTGACTGAGGAGTTGTAATGGCCAATTATGTATGTATGTTATTCCTCTTCGGACCAATATACTATGTATGTAACCAATACCCTTTATTGATTTATCAATCCTATAACGGCATGTGCTCTAGTGGAATGTGTTCCTGAATTTCTTTTCCTCTTATGAAGTACTAGTAGAGGGCATTCGTTTATGGACCATTAGCTAGTAAATGTGTGACTTGATTGAAAAATGTATTTGCCAGGAAATTTCGTTTGTTAGCGTCACTATTTGTAGGTTAAATAGTCTTGCTTGGGAAGTCCTTTCTTCAAACTACATAAACACAACCTAGTTTCATATTTCTAAACCAATGCCTAGCATAAGTAAAGATCATGATCATGGTATATGCGGGCCATAGGGTATCAGCAATTAAAGACAAAAATGCTGATTCCCTAAGTCCATGCAACATTTTCTTGATTAGTAAGCAACGCTTTAGACAATTTCGTTGCTTTTCTTTTGCATGTGTATGCAGCAGTTTCTTTTATTATGTATTTCCATATTGTTTTTGTTGTTGTATTATTTGTTGTATGATATATATGTATGTATGTATGTATGTATGTATGTATGTATGTATGTATAGCGTTATTTATCGTTTGTTATATATATATATATACATATGTATGTATGTATGTAAGAGTATATTGGTGGTATATGGATATGATTGTATATTTTCGGTTTCTGTTTCTTATTTTTTTTTTATCACTTTTTCCCTTTTGATGATGCGATTCAATATTTTTATGCGACCAATGAGAGCGAACATTCAGTCACTGGTTTTTTTTTTAATTCCCATTTGAATTTCACATTTTTTTTTGGTTCAATTTCTTGGTGTTACTACTTCTGCCATAGATTTGCCTCCTATACTAGTATATGGTGGCATATATGGTGGGTGTGGTCATTGTTTTGTTTCTGGTCTCTACTCCCCCTGCATATGCATATCTAAGGATGTTGTTTTTCCTTTTCTTCTTTAATATCTTGTAACCATAGAGTAATTATAACTGTATTTAACTAGAAAACATATCAAACTACACACACACACACACACACACATGCAAAATGTACAAAAAAAGAAAGGAAATAAAAGAGAGAAAACATTGGATTTGTTTGCTTTCGTCATATTTGATCATGATTGATTGTAAAATATTCAGATGAACACACAAAAAAATAGAGAAGAAAACGAAGAAAAAAAAACAACTAAAATTGCACACATTGCATGACAAAAAGGAATACTAGTGAACCAGAAAAAACAAAAACAAGAACAACAAAAATGTTGAACATTTTTGATTGACTTTGTTTTTATTTTTTTTATTGTTAATGCTGCTGTTGTTGTTGTTGTTGTATTAATTTTAGTTCTTGTATTTATTTGCATTATGGTGATTTATGCTGATGTACTCCACCACTACACTCTCTACTCTATTCTCTTCTGCTCTGCTCCAGCGGTAAACCATTCGTCCTGCAATGTATGTATGTTCGCCACATGCCAGGGGTACACTGTTGTTGTTCATTTATTCACAAATTTTTTAGTTTTTTTTCTCATGTTTTTTTCGTTGTCATTCTTTCTTTGTTAACCGAAATTGCTTTGCCAAATGTAATCACAGATTTATTTGTTCCACAACACAAGTCAACAAAAATTAATCGAAAAAAATTCACTCATTCTACGAAATTGGTTTTTTTTTCGTTCATCATTTGTATATGAAATGTTTGTTATAAAGAATAGCGAATGAGTCTTAATTAATATTCTGTTGCTAATGGTAATGGTGTATGAAATTCTATTGAAAAAAAAAATTGGGAAACAGAATAGAATGACAGTTTGTAAATCCTTTGAGCAGCTTAGATATTCGTTATGCAATGACTTTAAGAAAACATTTTAAAAATATTATATTGATTCCTGATACGCCAGATGAATATATATTTCCTGAAGTTATATCAATACAGGTGGCCTTAGTTTGGTTCGGTTAGGTGCATTATTTTCATTACGTATGGTTGAATAATTACTCAATAGGTGTTAGGCTGATTGCATGTTTTGGTCTCCGTTAAGTCCGCATCATAAACGAGTTTTAGTTCATAAACATTTTCTTTGAATTGTTCTAAAGGAACGGAGGAAGTGAGTAACTATTACAACTCTGTTCACACATCAGCAAAAGTAATGAAAAATTAAATTTCATATGCATCTTTATAAAGGCCCGGTTAGCTAAACGTCCACGGAACGTCCGTTCGTTTTTAGAATACGGAATGCAATGGCAGCGATTACCGAACCGTGATGTAATTTCGGTAATTATTTACATTGCTCTTCATATGTTAAAAATGAACATACATCCCGTTACATTCCGTGTACGTTTGGCTAACCGGAGCTTAAGCCGATGAGCAATCATCCTAAATACTATGGTTATATAATGAATGTGAATGCCGTTCAATGCAAATCTAAATCCCTACTAATTCAATGCATTCCGTTGGCTTTAGAAAAGTTGGTTGTAGGAGAGAGGAAAAAGAGTTCCGTATCCATGGATAATAGGTTTGAATTCTTTTTATGTTGTTATATTTATTTTCATGATAAAATTTTAAGAACGTTGAAGTCGCCGTGGTCTAGTAGGTAGTGTGTTGGCTTATTAGACGAAAAGCCAGGGTTCGAGCCCCATGCCAGACATCAAAATAAAATACAAAAAGTATTTCTTCGGCGACTTCCTCTCAGCAGATTTCTGGCAAAAACTCTGAGAGTAAATAAAATTGCCATGAAAAGTTTCTCAAAAATCTGTCGTTCGGAGTCGACTTTAAACTGTAGGTCCCGCCACTCATGTATAAAATTAACACACACAACATAAGTGGTGTGAGAAACTAGGTCGTAATCCTGACTGAAGGGTTGTAATGACCAATTACGTACGTAGAAGCCTAATAGAGTGAAATAAACTGGCAAGATATGGGACACTGCAAAGATTACCGAAAGTATGAGCTTCAGGACCAGAATCAGGATCCAATCCAGAACACTTGTTTACATTATAATCATTATAAACTTTTTTAAATGCCTTCGAAAAAAAAATGGATTACTGATACCATTTCGACTTCGTTCAGTCCTATGCATTAATAAATTTGCTAATATGACTGACCTAAAAAATAATTCAGCTAAAATGTTGGTATCTCGACTGTATACAAGAGCTTGAATTGAACCAGAAGTCGCAATAGTCTAAGTGCGTTGGTTTATTGGACGTGAGGGCACGGTTCAAACAGCCCAGGTCAGACATCTCCAATAATACGAAATTTGAATATTTCTTTGGCGACTATCTCTCTGCAGATTTCTGCCAAAACTCTGAGTAAATAAACATTGCAATGAAAAGTTTCTCAAAAATCTGTTGTCCGTAGGCGATGTTAAACTGTTGATCCTCCGCCACTCATGTATAAAATTCACACACAACATAAGTGGTGTGAGAAGCTAAGGCATAATCCCGACTGAAGTATTGTAATGGCCCATTATATCTGCATGAATTTAATCAGCACTTTTCTCTTACTCCCTTAGTGAGTAACTAAGAGCACTTATTAGAAATGACTTTATCATGAGGCTCTGTTCCAGTGTTTTTTTGGCATTGCTTTCTTCGTCACGATTTTTGAAGGGATTCTTCTTTAACGCCTTCAAAGGCTGAGATAATATACAGGCAATCGTGAAAATATAACGTCTCATCATCTCACTTCGTTTATTTTTCTAATAGAATGGATGTAGTGCAGACTCCAAATAAGGCTTTAAATATTCCTACTGTCTACACAGTAAAACCTTTGTCAGTTTACAACGCTTTGTCGTATGTCTATTGCAGGACAACACTGTAAGCTTATCCTATCACTACGAAAATAAGTAAAACTGTACGTTACAGTCAGATGTATCATATCAGGATACCAGCGATACGTTGACTACACACCCTTCCGAACCGGTGGTGTCTATGTCATATAAAACAGTGCCGCCAAGCAAAAACCTTGTATAGTGTTCTGTTGTTTCGTGCATAAGCCAACAGCTAAAGATGTATAAAATCCTGATATTAAATATTACATGGATTGGTTAGCTAATGGGGGGTCCAATAACAAGATTTCAAAAGCGGCATTGCTCCATAATCCCTAAGGACATTGGTGTCACGAACGCTTGAGAACATAGTGAAACAGTGCAAGGCACAAACTGGATGTTTTAGAATTTTCATAGAATCGGAAAAGCTCCCACAGAATCCAGTGTAATAAACTGTTTGCCACCGAACGGGAGAGTGGTGCAACGTAACCTCACATGGATTCTAGTCGTCGCAGTCTAGTATACCGTGTGTTGGTTCATTGAAACTCCATCTCAGATATCATGAACAAAACGAAATTGAAAAATATTTCCTCGTTGACTTTCTCTCATCAGTCTCCTGGCAAAACTCAGAGAGTTACTAAAGCATAATATTTGCACACACAACGAGAGCAGTATGAGAAATTAGGTAATAATCCAGACTAGATAAGAAAGTTAGTAACTTCGCATAGATCGATTAAAAGGAGATACAGAGTGGTCAAGAGCATCTTAAACTTATTCATGATACGAGTTTGTGGTAATGGAAGCGAAGCGTACATACAGTTGTGTTCATAAAAATAGGAGTGAGCCCGTTGAAAAACAAAAGCTTAAATTTTAACAAATAAAAAACATGGTTTAATTCAATTTTTTGGTGTAATGTAATGTTGATTCAATACTAAATTATTTAAGTTATTCATTAATTAAATAAAGCTTTCAACAAGTAAGTAACAGGAAGTTTAAAAAAAATATCTTAAAAAGTGCTGTTCAAAATAATAGGAGTATTTCAGTTTTCATAAAAATTTACTATTAAAAATGTTAAAAATGCTTATGACTATAATCAGAAACTTTAAATACGATTAGTATTTGGTAGAATAGCCTTTACTTTTTATTACAGCAGCACATCTACGAGGCATGGAGTCAACTAAATCTTGACATTGTTTTAGTGGAATTTTATTCCACCCATCTTGCACTACAGGCCACAACTCAGTTGCATTTGACGGTTTTCTCTCGGCAACATATTTTTAACATCCCTCATAGATGTGCTATGGGATTAAGGTCAGGAGACTGAGCTGGCCACGCCATAACCTTTAGCCCATTAAACCGAAACCACTCATTTGCTAATTTACTGGTGTGTTTCGGGTCATTATCTTGTTGGAATATCCATTTTAGAGACATGGAGTATGGTAACATCACTTCTCTCAAAATGCTGACATAGACGTTCCTATTCATTATGTCTCTAATTCGATGTATTGGGCCTAAACCATTATATGAAAAGCTTCCCCATATCTTTAGTTTTGCTCCACCATGTTTAACTGTCTTTTGTGTATACTGAGCTTTATATTTGGTGTTGGGCGGACGTCTAACATACTGTCTAGACCCAATGCCAGCAAATAAAACAATTATGCCTTCGTCGGTCCACTGTATGTTTCTCCAGTTTTCTTTCGGCCAATTGATATGTTCCTGGGCAAACTTTAAGAGTGCTGCTACCTGTTTTGTATGTCAACAATGGCACCTTTCATGGACTTCTTGCGAATAAATTGTTGTCCATCAGACGCCTACGAATAGTAGGGACACTTACGGCAAGATTCAGATCCTTTTGAATTTTATTTGAAGACGCTGAAGGATTTATTTTGCTGTATCGCACAATTAGGCGGCCATCGACAGTAGATGTTTTGGCCTTGCGCCCACGCGTTTCGGGCTTTTTTATATTTTAATGTATTTGTGATCATTTGATCGGAGTAACTTAAGATTTCCTTAGTTTCTTTGTAAGTTTTGCCTTTATTTCGAAGATTTTTAATTAGTTTTCTCTTTTCTTCAGTACAGTGCTTTTCTCGTCCCACTATTACAAAAATTTATGTGAATCACAGTAGAAAAAGTTTTAACTACATTTTTCCGTACTTATTTTTCACTTTTTTCTTTAAATTATATGCTGTTATATTTTTATTTTTAAAAGACCACTCACACTCCTATTTTTTTGATCAACTGAATTCAGGGACAAACACAGAAATGATTCAATATCATCGTAAATATTAAAGTTATTACGAGATTCTTTTTTGTATTTTATTTCTTACATATCGTTGTAACTACCATTAGAATATATCATGTTTTGCAAATTGGTAGAATAAAAATTTTAGCTTTGAAAATATTACATGGTAGCACTCCTATTATTTTGAACACAGCTGTACATATATTGTAGTGGATATTAACCGTCATCAGGATACCCCATATGCCACAAAGAAGATTAAAGCGTAGTACACGTTGTGTTCAAATGAGTGTTAATGTTTAGATCCTGAGGTTTAAAAATGCAAAAATGGGTGACGCTGTATAGATGAAGGCAGGAAGCTGAACATAGCATGAAAATGATGGCACGATAGAACTTGGAGTTGACGTTGGGATTTTAAACGACAAGTACCCGAATCTCTAGGTTCTTAGTTTGAGTATCCACTTGCATAGCTGGATATCCCAGCATGTGAATATAATTGAATTCCATTCAAGCAAAAAGCACGCAAATGCTGGTCTTATTTTTATCTGGATTTAAACAGCAGATGTAAAATTCTGAATACATAACATAATTGGCCATTACAACCCTTTAGTCAGGATAACGACCACTTATGCAGTGTGTGGGGGACCTACAGTTTAAAGTCGACTTCAAACGACAGATTTGAGAAACTGAGTTTTTGCCAAAACACTACTGAGAGGAAGTTGCCGAAGAAATATTTTTTCATATTTCGTTTAGTTGAAGATGCCTGGAGCTGGGGTTTGAACAGAGACCTTGCGTCTAATAAGCCAATACACTACCTACTAGACTACGGTCACTAAAATTCAGAATACCTTTGGAAAATATTTTTATTTATTTTTTTTCAAATGTAAGAGTCGAAGAGTGAAAATCTCTTTAAGTATTTCGTTAAGGATTTTAAAGCAATTAACAACAGACATTCCCTTGGTTCCTAGGAATGCTTCGAAAGTTAAGCAAGTCGGATCATAATTCTACTAATTCACCAAGCCTTTCCCTACATTATTCTCGTGTTATGAAAAGGCAATTAATATTCTGTGTGGTTTCTTTTGTTAATTTTAATATCCTTAAAAAAATTATTTTTCAACCAAAAATAAAAACAGACGCAGTTATCTCAACTACTCAGGTGTATAAATTTTTGATCACACCTGACGCCGTTTATTATGTGCCTGGGCCTGAGTGTGTGTGTGTGTTAGAATATGTATAAATTTTAATTAAACTACAGTTCACTGACTGCTTATCGAATCAAGCCAGCCATTTACATTAAGTTGTTATTGCCATTAGATGTTGCAGCAGCGCATTTATAAATAATTTGTTTCGTTGTTGTATTCATTGTAAGACCATAATTTGCCTTCTTCTTGCAACAAAGTAATCCTCCAATACACCAAGTATGTGGTATGGTATAGAGAAGCTACATCATTATTATTATTATCATTATGACTGCCCCGTTGCCCTCGCTCTCCCTCTCTCGGCGACTGCTACAACCGTGATCATAAATGTCTGCCTAAAAATGTTTCTTTGTTTCTTAACAATTTTAACGTATTGTGAGGATTGAGGTATTGAGGATAAAGGGTTAATACAACACACACACATACACAAAGTATCTTTAGTGTTGGATAATATTGTAATTAATAAGCATTTGATTCATGTTGCAAGTGGGTTGATGATGGCTGTTGTGATGAGTTTTTTTTAGAGGCATTTACTCATAATCCACTAAATGCATGGAATTCGTTTTTTATTTTTCATTTTTTATTTATTTTGCATTTAAGTACGCCTGTAGTACAGGGATTATAATGAAAATTTCAAAGCAAATAGGTTTGCTTTGTAATGTGACGTGACGAAAATGGACTGTACCGAGGTGGAGTAGAGTAACTAAATGACTGAACACTTCTTACATGTATTAGCATGTAAGCCAATGATTAAGCTCATGTGATTAAACTCAATGAGAATGAATTGAAGGAAGCAAAAAAAAATGTAAGAAACGAAAGCAATTCAAATAATGAGATTAGCTATGCTTGCCTTAACATTCTTTGTTCATAAACATTGTAAATCTTTTTTAAGAAGCCCGTTTAATTGCATCAAAACAAATCAAATTACTTGCCTATCCAATACGTTTAAAGCGCCAGTAATTGCTAAAAAAAAACAGAAAACAACAAAAATTTTTGCGAACAATAGAATTTATGAAGTGAAATTAATTATTTTTCGTTTTTAATTTTATGAAAACATGTTATAAACAAGGCTTAAACTTCCCAGGCCTGGCAGTTGTTATGATGGCATACAATACGTTTTCAGTTGGCCAATTCTGTCCGCTTTTTTTTTGGTGCAGAGTTAATTATTTCGCTAAATTTTAGCTACTCATCCAATTCCATTAAACATTCAACACAATTTGATTATCATTAACTCAGGCAATAAACTTGTTTATGGGAAATCTGTATTTAACACAGTGTTTATCATTTATTTTCTTGTATCTAATGGAAGCGTTCCACACTACCCTATCCATGCAGAATCCTAGCTTGCTTTCTCTATCATTTGCCTCATTAATTGCAGCGCTTGATACAATGTTTAATGCCCTGGTCATGCTTTCTTCTTTCTATGTACTTCTGCATACATATATGTATCTGTGATCCTTAGGATAAAGCATTAAGCAGAGTATACCTCATACGAGACTAATATTGATAGAAGATTTCAGCATTAGATTTTCAAGAGGACAGTTCCAGTCATTTGATGGAAATTATCACAGAATTAGTGGAAATTTTCTCTCAAGGTCTTGAGGGCAACTCCAGTCATTTTCTCTGAAGGTCTTGATTTTAATAATATCTCTCCACCTGCTTAACTACTGTAGTGCTTTTCAGACCTAAGTAAGTAATGCACATAAATCACACTGCCAAACTGATTCCAGCATATCTATCTTGTCTGACAGCCAAGCTGCAATCAGACTTCTCTCAGATAGAACCATCAAGACTAAACATGGTATCTAAAATGACTCCCATGATCGCGTGTAGTTTTTTGTTTGACAGTTTTTTGTCAATATCTTGTGAGTGCATTGAGAAGCTGATGGAATTGCTACAGCAGGCACCGATCCATTGAATACCATACCACTTAAGACAGAAAGTATATCTCTTACCTCCGTTAGGTTGTCTAGTAGGCAAAGGCATTGGCCGCTGAGAAATTCTAGAACTAGAATCTTAGTTCATTGCTAGGCTTTTCTAATCTAAGCCTACCAACCACGTATTTAGACACGCGAAGGTACTTTATTGGAAATGCAGAAGTTGTAGATCAGTTGAGAAGTAACAGAGTATACATACATACATACATAATTGGTCATTATAACCCTTCAGTCAGGATTATGACCTAGTAAGAGAGTATTCCTTATTTTATTTTCCAGTGTCTGCCTCTGAATCGCACGGTTTAAGTAGTGAAGAAACATTCGAACAGACTTCGCTTATTGTCAAATGTTTCCTGTAAAGGTGATAGATGAAGCTCATTTGGATCTTGGCGGGTATGTAAACAAGCAAAATTGTCGCATTTGGGGCACGGAAAACCCGCACGCATACATTGAAAAGCCGACGCACCCAAAACGAGTCACTGGTGCGGATTCTGGTCCAGAGGCATAATTGGGCCATTTTTCTTCGAAAATGAGCAAGGAGTGGCCGTTACAGTCAATGGCGATCGTTATCGGGCCTTGTTGAACGAATTTTTGTTCACAAAAATTGAAGAGGAGGATATTGGCAACATTTGGTTTCAACAGGACGGCGCTACGTGCCACACAGCCGAAGCTACACTCGATGTTTTGCGCCCCGTTTTTGAAGATCGCATTATCAGCCGCAGAGCTGATGTCGTTTGGCCACCTCGGAGCTGCGATTTGACACCGTTGGATTATTATTTGTGGGGTGCCGTAAAAGATAAATGTTACGCCAGAGACAATTGACGCTTTAAAGGACAATATTCGTGAAGCCATTGGTGAAATACAGCTGCACACAATCGATAATTTGCTTCAAAATTGGACCGATCGTGTAGGCTATTGCATGGCCAGCCGAGGTAGCCATTTGAATGAAATTATTCCATTATTAACCGGAAGGATTGTACTTTCAAATAAAAAAAGAAATTTGAGAAAATATTCAGTAATTTTTTTAAAGCATTTAAAAAAAAAGTTATTTGACGGACCCATTAGTAGGATAGTATTCCGTATTTTATTTTCCCATGTCAGTAGGTACTGGACACACCGGGAGACTTTGCATATCGGCAGAAATGATAGATCAGTTGAGGAGAAAGAATTATACATTAAGTATTCGGCCGACTTTGACTTCTGCAGAGGTTGTGAATTGATTATGTAGTAGGAGAGTATTGTTCATTTTATTTGTCAATGTGCGCCTCTCTGTTGACGCGGACATCTTTAATTTGGTTTTCCCTATCTGGATAGTCTAACGAAGCCTTCTTTACAAGATAGCGGATCGATCCCTAAATTAATTAAACTTTCAGTATTCAATAGCGTGTCTTCTTACTTACAGTCTTGGTAATCCTCATAACTTAAATTGATTTAAGGCTGGACTGCTCAGTTGTAGAATGTTCTCTGAGAATATACTTACCAAATCGGACAGCATTGTTACCATAAAGCCCCTTGCGTTCATCATAGCAATGTATAAGCTTGTCTATGAATGTCTTTCCCTAAAGTTTTTCGTATTTTACGACAGTCTCCTCTATATGAATCCCTTGCCTTAGGGAAATACCAGTGAACTGTGCTACATTGGTGTCCGCTTAGCCACAATTAGGCTGAACATTACGGAGTCAAGGTTAACACTTTATC
This sequence comes from Sarcophaga carnaria, assembly GCA_958299815.1. Classification (NCBI taxonomy): domain Eukaryota; kingdom Metazoa; phylum Arthropoda; class Insecta; order Diptera; family Sarcophagidae; genus Sarcophaga; species Sarcophaga carnaria. The sequence continues at coordinate 100,779,716 of OY283149.1, read as the reverse complement.
TATAGAAGAGAGCGCCTGTCCGACCGCTAATTAGTAACAAGTATTGATCGAATATACTATAGCTCTGCTATGTACACTCAGCCACAAAAGTATACACACGGATAACAAATTTCAGAAATTTTTTAACTAATCCGTTTTCGTTGAAAATTTTTATAGTTTCCTTGATGTTAAGACGGTCTTTTGAATTTCTTCTAAATTTTTTAACCGTATGTATACTTTAGTAACTGTGTGTATGTATGAACACAATGAAATACTTTCCAACATACCTATTTTTCTGTCCGTAAGTGTAAGTAGTATGATTTTTATTAAAACATTACATGACTGAGTTCAGTTTTTTTAAACAAATAAATTTTTAATATTACAAGAGAATAAAAAAAAGCGAACTACCTTCTTCCGTGACAATGCTTTTTACACATTGCCGTGACCAGGATTCGAACCTGGGTTACTACGGCCACAACGTAGGGTCCTAACCACTAGACGATCACGGCTACAGAAGGCTTGGTACTATAACTGGCAACTGGTTATCTCGTCTGGGAAGCATTCAAAGACCTTCAAAGTGACCTCACTAATCTTAATCCGCACTAATTAGGAAAATATTTGAACCCAAGAGATATTTAAGTAAGTTTCAATGGCAGGAAATTTTTTTTAATAATTTTACGTCTCTTATCAAATCGAATTTTTTTCTTTTTGTGTTAAATGCCGTGATTTACTGTACTCTTGACTGATAAATAGGCCTCCTATTGACAAAAGCTGATTTCCGTTTTAATATTTTCATTTTTAATATGAAAAATAACAATTCAAAGGCGATAATGCATTTGAGTATTGCAGGCAGCATGCAACAATATGTGGCATGGACAGAAATAGATTTAATTTGACTAGACGTTTAAACACAGGCGGGGGAAATGAAATTGCCTTAGCTTTGAGTGAATATATTTTGAGAAAAATTTCTAAAATCTGTAGTAAAATTAAAATTTCTACATATCACGCATAGCCCATCAATTCCTAAAACCTTGCCTTTTCGCACGGTTCCCTACATTCTGTTTGCGGCAAAGCGAAATTGTTGCATAAGCTAATTAGCCATTTTAGCTGGCGTGTTTCATGTATTCGCCAAGACAACTACAATTTGCATCTCATCATCATATGTTTTGAAACACTCAACTACTCAACTAATAATCAGTCGTGGAGAGTATTAATTAATAAAAGAAAAACGGCTGCGATTAATTCAAGTCCGTTGTGTTTAACATCGTTTCATGATTTCATTTCATTTCGTTTTGACTTGATTTTATGATTTTAAGCCTGCCATTATTACGGCTATTTATTGCTGCTACTCATGGTGTTCTGCTGCTACTTCTACTCATAATGTAGCGCGGTGGTGTTTAATGTGTGTGTCCATCAGCAAAAGCTGAGCTTAGATTAGCAATTATTATCCCACTTGCTTATTATTTATTGTGTTGCTTTGTTGTTGTTGTTATTATTATTGTTGTTGTTGTACCGCTTTAAAATATTAAAAGAAAAAATTTAAATTTCTAAACACGTTATCCATTCGGTATTTTATGAGGAAAATAACATGAAAATGTGAAAGAAAAAACACGACAATAAACTTTTAATAAGAAAAACATGATTTTGTATTTCGTGGAGGGTATTTGCAACCGATATTGGTGTAGCCGAGAAAACGAAAAATTCGTGGTTAACAACCAATAAAAAAAAAAAATACGACGATCAAATTGTGATTTTTGACTTGGCATACCGTTTAGCATGATGATAACAGCGTTTTTAACATGATCTCGTTAACAGGTGTCATAATCGTTGTTAATTTGCTTTTAATAGCACCGAGTTTATATGTGGCAAGTGGTTTATTTTTATTTTATTTTATTTTTTTTTTTTTATTTTAAATTTAAATATTCAATTTATTTTTATGAAATTCAACAAAAAAAAATAAATGTATGCTCTACCAGCACAATGATGTAGTGACCAAGAATTTCTACTCTTAATAACACTCTCCAGCTCCTTCTTGACATAGCGATTTTCTTGATTGCCTGCTAAGCCATGTTTGAATAGAGCATTATTGTCTATGATAGCCTTGAAGCTTCCATTTTATTGCAGTGTTTGCAATGTCAGCAGGATCTACTTTTAAATATGACCTTCAGTTCGGTTTTTATCTCCGTATTTTAAGATCAATAGAGTTCTGTTATCGTCTTCATATCTCAAGGCCCACAGTTGTTTATTGTATTAATAACCAGAGTGCGGAATTAGATATTGTAAGATCTTCAACAATGTATTGCATTCCAGGTTTCGCGACCATTGCAATTAAAGGTTTTAATCTTAACATTCCGATTATTGCCGTTTGCCTCCACACATTTCTAAAATTGACCGCAGCTTGATTTACTCTTTTTACTATACTCACAATGCCTACATCGGACCTTCCCGATTTCGATGGAATGTGATTAAGAACTAACCAACAATGTCATTTATTTTGACGTGGAGGGGCGTCCCAATACTGCAACCATTTTATCTATTGTACACCCCTCAAAGTTTGTAGGACATCCCTGTAATGTCTACTGCAAGCCGTTACCCCTGACAAACTTTAGGATGCTGCTCGATATCAGCAATAACACTTCCCTGCCTAGCACTTAATATGTACTCAAGTGTTTCTTCCTGCGATGCCTTAATGTCTCACAGTTTTCAATATTGCGTTCCAATGTGTCATTGGCATCGCCACACAACATCTTGAGACATTCGCCATTCAAAATAAGTATGCTTTGAGTCTACAGTGCTCTACCAAAAGGCAGTTACCAACCTCAGGTTATTTTTTTTTTTTTTTTTGTTATGTCCCAACAAACACTTTGATTATCTCAAACCTATTTTAAGAACAGTCTTAACTGCTCTTTATCATCCCTTTCGTTGATCATACCAGCCTACAAAATGGTTCTAGTCCCATCAATGGCGTGGAATGTCCTCTCCCAGCAAGCTTTTCTGCTTACACTCGTTGCCAAAAATTCACACATGACCTGAGACCCAGCAGAGGGTAACCTTATTTTCCCTACCATCGTCCATGTATGGAAGAATAAACAATTCCAAGCTGAAATTACCTCACGGAAAATATAGGGAAGGCCAACCACTTGTCAGGAAATCTTCACCAAAAAATTTTACATTGGATCTGCAACACGATCGTCAACTCAATTATGAACTTTGGGACTCAGGTATCGATAGGCAGAACAAATTTAAAATTATCTCAGGTGTTGTTTGATTAGATACAGAGACTGTCTGTCATTCGTTGAAATAATATAATACGACGGCCTCAGAGGCTTTATTCGCTTATGCTGCTGCAGACAAGCTTGCCAGCAGGCATACTTCAGGCAGATTGGAGACATTCTTAACGTATGCTAAGTAAGGATATACTTTAAATTTAGATAAATCAAAGACCAATTGATGCCACTATATGTGGAATATAACATCGTTCAAATGTTTTTAAAAATGTTAAATTTTCCATGATTCTGGTACATATATCAAACTGCATCTTACCGATGAAATGGGTTATGTAGGCATTGAGTATTGCTGAGGTTTGTGGCTTATTCACATATACATACCTGCTGTTTAAGAATGCTCCACAAGAACAGAATCAAATTGGACTGTCACGCTGACCAGTTCATATCGCTTTCATGTTAGATGACCATGCCCTCAAACCGCTCACACTGAATTTCTAATATGAGATGAGCTGTGTGGCAGATAATGCCACTCCTTTGTTTTTGGTATCCAGATTATTCAATTCAGGCCAGAAAAAGTTGTTAGTCATAAAACTATAGAACTGTAAGCACTGGCGGCCTGAAGGACGTCGTTCGCAAAGAAATATGAATCGATGACGCCGCTAGCCTAAAATTCACACCAACTTATTCGGCATGTATTGGACGCTCTCGAATCTCATGTGGACTGAATTCGTTTCAAATTCAACAATTTTGTTTGTTTAAGTATCCAATCATCTAAGGCAGGATATTGAGTTGTGCATTAGACTATCCAGAAATAACCCGGGATTAATGAGAGGTCTTTTCAAAGTCTGTAGACTCAAAGAACAGTTCTTCAGAACGGGTATCCCCCCGCCCCCAACATATAGATTTTGTGACGAACCTGTGAAGCATTAATGTATACCAAAAGGCAATACCTGAACACATATCATGTGATGGGCAGGAAATTGTCCTTGTTGACATCGATCAGCTTCCTGAAGTTTGTCAAGGCAATAGACTTGGAGGAGATATTGTAGATTAAGCCCATAAACTCTGAGGTGAGTAGGGTAAATCGTTTTGTCGCTGTACAGGGGCACCTCTTAACCGAATATATTAATTTCTCTGTTCCTATTTCCTTATACAGTAGGACCTTGATTATCCGTGATTCGATTATCCGGCAACATCAATTATCGGGGATGGAAAACAGAAAATTTCTGCATCGACTTAATTTTATTTTGGATCGACTTAAATTTGTCTGCATCGTTTAACCGTGATTACCTCTATTATCCGTGATTATAAGCAAAAAAAATTTTCTATTATTTTGGACAAACAAGCGAAAAAGGGCAATTCCCCCTTTAGTATACGATGAGTCAGAAGAATACATGTAAACTTGTTTCGTTTTGAATTTAGAAATTTGAGAAGTGCGGTTTTTTTTATTTTTTTGAAACATGTATGTATATAAAATCCTTGAATTATTTAGTTTTTATATAAATATGTACATATTCATTTGTTAATTAATAAAAATAAAATTAGCCAAAATTGGTACTCAATTAACCGGGAAAGTCGATTATCCGGAATGCTTCCGGTCCCGACCATCACGGATAATCAAGATCCTACTGTATTAACATTGTAAAGGGAATTTTAATTAATTTCTATGAAACATTAAAACACTTCCATTGAAACATTCTCAACAATCCTACAAATTTATTACAAATATTTACAAATTAATTCGTCTGCATAACGTGTTCTCATCGCAGAAATCACTGCCTGTAACATACTTGCATTTATGGTGTGCCTGCCTGCCTGCCTGCCTATCTGGCTGTCTGTCTGTGTTTACGATTAAAAATAAAATTCCACCACATGTGGCAGCAGTAAACAAAATTGATAAATTAATCTTAAATCTTAAACCATTTTAAAATTCATAAGTTTAATTAAATTGGCCATTTGCTACCTACAATTTAACACTTTCACAAACTAACCGAACAACAACTTGAATCACAAAAAAAAAAAAAATGCAGACATAGGCTGGACAACTTGCTACAAGCGGCATGCGTTCAACAAAATTTTCTTTTAACAAGTGAATGTTGTGTACGTACACATGCACGCAGATAAATAAAAACTAAAAAAAATATTTTAAGGTTGAATAAATTTAAAAAAAAATTTTTTTTTAAAAACATGTATTTTGCACCTGATTCGACAGTCAGTTTAAGCAACATGATCACCAATCTATTGGACAGAAAATAAAAAGAAATGGTCAACCTGTTTACATGCAGAGGTGTCTGCATGAGCATATTGCACTTCCCCATAACTGTGATGGTGTTGTGTGGTGATAAAATGGAAATAAATGCGTTCATTTAATTGAAGTTTTTGGTATTCGGTAGCGCTGCACAAAATTTATAATATTTCTCCCAAACACAACCAATTACCACTCGTTACCTGCATTTGAATCCATCGAATAGAATCACAGATTTTAGGTTGCTGGCCTTGAAATGTCAGTGTCTAAGAGAGCATGTGCTCCAACTGTTGCCATTATTGTGATCGTATATTGTGATGCTCAATTGTGTTCACACATCGTTATTTTAAATGTATCCGGAATTTGGTTTTTTAATTCTCTTTTTTATCATTATCTAATAGTGCGCCACAAAAGTTAACAGGTAGTATTCTTTTATTCTGAAAACTTATATGAACTTAGGAACTTTCTTTGGTTAGGTTAGGTTAAATTGACACTCGCTTTTTGGGGTCCGCTTATTTATAGTCCTATAGTACCTATTCTGTTATACAACTGTAACGTATCAACGTTGTCTTCGACGAAATGTTGCAGCAATTCTGAATGGAAACATCATTATGGGATGAGGTAGTATGAAGACTGCAATAGATAATAAGCTTTGTTAAGCGATTTGGTCGTATGTTGATACTCAGTCGAAAAGCCTCTATTTATAGCACTAACTCAAGATGCACAAATGTGAAAAAGACCAAGTGATTATAGTCTTCTCAAGCTAAGTACGCAACACTATTCTTCCTTCTCAAGTAGTTATATACACATATTGAAATGTCCCATTTTCATCACTCTGAAGCATGAATCATGCTGAAATTTTGACTACTACCACCTGCAATTTAAGGAATCCCGCTCAACAAAAATTTGATGGAGTCAAATCGTACGGATTTAGTGTCCAGTTCACATGACCTCCACGTGAGATGATCATTATCCTCAAAACTCTCGTGTAAAATATCTGATATGGAGTGAGAGGTGTGGCACATAGCGCCGTTCTGTTAAAACCACATGTTGTTGATGGTGTTCAGATCTTCTAGTTGAGGCCAACAAAAGTTGTAAGTAATGGCCTGGTCAAAGTCATTCCCTAAGAAATATGAACCAATGATGCCGCCAGCCGAAAGCAGTGACTTTTTCGAGATGAATTGAACGCTCTTAGATTTCAGATGGATTGGTATCGTCCGAAATTCGATAATTTTATCCCTTCACGTACCCATTCATTTAGAGATGGTCCTCATCGCTGAAAATGATTTTCAATGAAAATTAGGGTCATTTGCTAACTGCTCCAAAGCCTGGTCATTGAATATGTGTCGTTGTCCATGGTCGTTTGCCTTCATCTCCTGAATCAGTAGAATTTTGTACGGGATTTTGTATAATTTTTAGTCAGGATTACAACCTAATGTCTCATACCATTTATATTGTGTGTGTTAATTTTTTACATGAGTGGCTTATAGCTTAAAGTCGACTCTGAACGATAGATCCAAGTCACAACGTATAATTCGCTAAGTTGTGGTAAGAAAAAGGCCGAGTTTTTGTGAGCGTCGCTGACTCGACTTCATCCAATTCGCCAGAACATTTTTAGGCACAGCAAATATGTTTTCGGTTAATCGTGCTTTCGATTATTGTGAATCAGTAGACTCGAATTTATTTACCACATTGCGAATAGTCCTCTTCGTAGGATGATTAAGACAATCGTAAAATAATTATTTGTGAGTTTTGTTGAATGCTATATTCGTCCATGCTGATTTCGCAAAACAGACTGAATAAATGACAACTAACCTGACAAATGAAGCTTCAACAAGATGATCGTTCTCTACTGACAAAGTCCAGTAATCCATGGATACGCAATACTCAATACTTTCCCGGAATACGCAATACTTCTTCATGTTTCTAGAATAGAAATTTTGTGTTTATTCTGTCTTTCCAACAACAATAAAGTCATTCAAAAGATAACGCGTCGAAGAGCAAACAGAATTCGTTCCTCCAAAGTGCTCTACTTTAATATGAATTTTCTATTTATTGTGATCAACAATTTTTTGTGGCCGAATTTATATTTGAGGTGTTTAAAAATTTTAGTTTACAATACATTATTTACTAAAAAGAAAAAAAAAATTCTTGTCAGAAGTGGGATTCGAACCCACGCCCTCAGAGAGGACCAGAACGCTCATATTGAAAACTCTGTTGAACAGAGCAAGGTTTACAAACACTTGAGTCTGGCGCCTTAGACCGCTCGGCCATCCTGACTTGTTACCGTTATAATATCATATATACAAATAAAACCAGAAAATGAAAATTAAAGAAATCTATTTATAGATACGAAACGAAAAAGAAAAATAAATTAATTTCGGCAAAATAATATACACGCACCCTCCCTATAGTATAGTGCGACTATACTATATATTGTACTCTGATGAGTATTGTGTATACAACTGTATGAATGGTATTTAAGTGCGACGTACAAACATTTTAACGAGCCTTGACCTTTAAATTTTTTTCATTCATTCATTAGAAGACATTCAACGGCGATAAGTAGGTTTTATTTTTGGATACATGTTTGATAAGACCAAAATAGAAGCAAATAGATGTGAATGATTGGAATAAATATACCATAAAAAAATAATTTTTTCTTTACAAAACTTTACTTGTTTACTGTTAACTAAAAACAGATAACCGTTGTGGGAATGTTTTCCATACAAATTGACAGTTAAAGAAAGTGGGGGTAAATGCGTTGTCAGCGTTTTTTAACCTCTCAGGCGCACTGACCTTTCTGTCAATTAAGTACTTAAGAGGGATTTAAAATAGTAGCGCGACATGTCAAGTTTTGTTTTGTACAAGAAGCGGATAGTATCATGTAAACTCTTTGATGTACTCCCATAGCACTTTCATTTATAAGATTATTATCTTGTGCTATGATTAATAATAAATAAATAAATAAATTTAAATAAATATAATGGAGGCATATGACATTGTGAGAAAATACTCGTGGATATGGGACGTTGTACGTCTCTCCTCGAACCCCATTACACTTCATTAGATCAGAGTTGCATTCAGTTTACTTTGTTTTCATATTTTATTAATCGTGTGAACGCAAAGGAATCCTATCGTAAGACTTTTACTCTCTTTTTTAAAATACGTATGGAGTTCTGTAACATTTCCTCCCCGACTTTACGTACGTAAACCCTTATCGTGTAAATTGGCCTTAAAGGCTGGTGATGAAATGCCTTTTGGTGAAGGGCGCTAATAACTTGCAAATTTTGTTTGCCGTAGAAAAACATTTTACTGTGCAGGAGAAATTTAACAAGAAACATGATAGGGTGTAACCACGGTCATCCAAGTAGACATCTGAACTCATTCTACGAGTCGAAAGGGGTTTGTCATGATTTGGTGGGATCACAGCATAACATTTCTGTGAAGAAGGGATTAAAACATAGGCTAATTCCATGTTTTTATAAGACGAACATTTTCACAAACAAAAACAGTAAATTTCGTTGGTGTTTTCTATATAAATAGACGAACGTATGAAATCGTTCATCATACACGTTTGCACGTTCATCTAAGTAGGCAGCTGAACTCATACCACGGTTCGAAACCGGTCAGTCATGATTTGGTGGTGTCACTGAATAGAATTTCTGTGAAGAAGCGGTCAAAATTCCCTGTTTTGTAAGACGAAAGATTTCACACGTACGTGTGTTAATTCTTTTCTATTTTCTATACAAATAGACAAACGTGTAAAGTCATTTGTCTTACAAAAACAGGTCATAAAATTTACCAGAAATGCTTTTGAAAGCTTTTGTAAAACTTTGGAACCATTTTACATTCCTAAACCAATCGTGGACTTACTAGAAACATTCTGCTGCTCCATCTCATAAAGCTAAAACGACACAAACCTGGCTTCAAAACAGTTTATCAACCATTCATCTGCTCTGAAGTACGTCGATCTGGCAGTCCTGTTTTTAAACCTGCCGTACTAAAATTGTGGACAGTTTTGGTTTGTCACCATCTTTTTAAATTCTGTTGTATGTTAACTTTCTCTTCGCACTGTATCACATATGCATCTCACAATTAAACACACCAATTGAGAATGCATTCAGCGACTTCTCTTCATGTGGAATTCATTTGAACAAAATTATGACAAATAGTTCATAAATTTCTAGTAATTATGAAATCAACAACAACAACAACTACAACGAAATACATACTGATACACTTGGTCCACTTAACCATTCAATGTTTCCATTCAAACTTTATTTGGTAGGCAGAGACGCCATTCAAAGACAGACGACTTTCATAGATTAGCCGTGTGGTTGTTTTTTTTTTTATTGGAAATTCATTTGTGCAATGACTTCAGCCGTTCTCATTCTAGAATATTTCAGGATTTTTCTGCGAAGGCGTTTTCTCAATTTCATTCGATTCATTTGAAAATAAATTTTACAAAATTAAATCTTGTTCTTCAGCGTTTTCTTCTTCGTCTTCTTTGTCTTCTTCCTATACGGGTAGTTTAGTTATTCTCAAGTCTTGTTTTTTTTCTTGAGTTCACGATGATAGATATTAAAAATTTACAAGTTGCTAATTGTATTAATTTCGCATGAAATCGTTAATAGCTGTGTACCTCGACAGAGGGCAGAGGAGTGCAAACTTGTTGCCAAAGTAAGCTAAAATGGCGTGAGAAATTAATGTGGGAAGTTATAAGGCTAAATAGCGTTTTAAATTGAATTTGAATTGAATTAACCTAACCTAACCTAACATAGCGAAAATGAACTCCAACAGGCACACGTTGTCATTTTAAAGGAGGCATTTCTTCTGTTGATAAAAGAGAAGAAATGAGAGAAGTTATTTTAATACCTGAATTTTTTCATCAAAACTTTTCTTTTCGCTAATACCTAACCATCAAACCTAGGTTTCAACACTTCGAGCGAGTCTTTATCAAAATTTTTAGTCTGACTTTATTCTTATGGAATACAATTCCTCTGCTTTTGACCAAAGCGTATTGTGCAGGTAGAAGTTGAGCTTGAGGAACCACCTAATATGAGTATTAGGTTGTTATCCAGCTTACGTGGCTCTCTTCATCTGTAATCAGTGGTAAAGATGGAGGCTTAAAACCTTCTTTAGATCCTGGCTATATAGAGTGTTGGATAGTGAATGTTGTATGGATTAACCATATGGCATGGCGGGTATCAACAGTACAACCATGTAACTGCAAGATTCTAAATGACATTAGAAGACGATATGCCACCCTTATTATAAATACCATTAGGGCGATATCAAACAGGGTTTAAATTGATTTCTTACTGATCTTCTTCTGATGTAGCAGCCAGTTATTGCGTAAATCCGATTGAAATCGATAAACTAGACATACCGCCTAGATTAGACATATAGCCTTGGTCTCTAGTACCTCAGTACCAAGTGTATTTGTAGTCCCCTACATACTTACACATATAATTGGTCATTACAACTCTTTAGTTAGGATTAGGACCTAATTTCTCACTCCTCTTATGTTGCGTGTATTAATTTTGTACATGAGTGGCGGGACGTACAGTTTAACGTCAACCCCGAGCGACAGATTTTTGAGAAACTTTTCATGGCAATTTTATTTACTCTCAAAAAGAGAAATCTGCCGAGAGGAAGTCGCCCAAGAAATATTTTTTTAAATTTTCCCTACAACTATATCAAAAGGTGCTTAAGCACCATTATCCCAAGTGGAAATTACAGGAATGCGAAGCTATTCCCTGATAGGAGTCTTCTTGACCCCGATTAGATTAAAAATTAAAGAAAAGTTCGTCTCCTTGGCTAACGCTTCCTGGGTAGAAGAGAGAATCTATTCCTCAGCTAGGTTAAGCTCGCTGTGTCTTAACACGGCAATGACTAAGGGTTGCTTAAGTAGAAATTTGTTGAAGCTGCATTGGTTAAGTTATAAAAAACATCATGTCTACTCTGAATGTTCTCGGAAGCAATTGGCAATTGTTGCTAATTTTCATTTCTGAATTTCTGAGCGTTCAATGCATTTTGAGAATGTCACTGTTTGGTATAAATTTTATGCTGGTTTTATTCTCTTTCACGTTATGTATTCAGGCAATACCTCAGGTAGTAGTGTCTGGAAAGAAAACTTACTCTCCTTCCACTGTTCGCCTAATCGTTCCTCGTAAGCTTTCGGATTCGGAAAAAGAAGTCCGACGGCTCCAATGTTGACATGACGGCTGACTTCCAAAATGTTAGTTGTTTTGTGTTTGAACAAAGTATAGTTTTTCATAAAGCCGCTGTACAAAATGTTTACAATTTATACCATTTCGAAATGTTGTCAATGTGTATTTTTAACGCAGACAAAAAGCAATCAGGCAGCGGATTTATAGTTGATGCATTGTTTGGTAACTTTGCATATCTACAAATTTTATATACCGTAGTAGAACTGCATACAAACATTGTATTGATACATTTAGGAAGTCAGCCGACATCTGACAAGAGCGTCTTATGCCTCCCTGTTAATCTCACAAAAGGTCTCTAGACGAGTAAAGTTTACTGGGGACCCTATATACGCCAATTGGTGGAAAAGTTCCATTGAAAGACATTCCGATTAAGCCGTTACGCCATAAAACAAAACTTTATTTGTTGAAAAGAGTTATTGAAGCTAATCAATGCACTCTCTGACCAGCGGTGACTGAAAGTTATTGGAGCTAATCAATGCATTCTCCGACCAGCGGTGATTTCAATGAACGTGAAGCCAATTTGCACGTACATATGCTATGCCTCGGTGGGCTTATTCCAGAGGACACAGAAATTCTTTCTATCTCAGCGTGAAAGAGATTTGACCAGTTTATGGGTTATTGTGTTGGTTCCAAATCCCTGTGGCAGCCTTTGATGCATCCGTAAAACACTTCAGGTCCACGAATTTATACAAGGTCTGCAATCATCGCTTGTTTTAGGATTTACATGGCTGATGCCATTAAATGACCCCATGAACGTTGTAGAATCCCTGAAAATTAAATTTTAATTGAATTTTCATGTATAACATGCTGAGAGAGTAGAGCGCCAAATATGCTTCCTTATGTTTTTAAGTTTCTCAGTTTAAAAGCTAAGTTTTTGACTAGCTATGCTGGAAATGATTGTGATTTCAAAAGCCAGTTTTTGAGCGTACCATTGAAAGCTATTTTTCGCGCAATTATTAGCGCAGGGGCCATTGTGTTATTTGGTTACATACTAAAGTCAGACTCAAGAAGTATTAGAAAAAAGAGCAGAATGACAGTCTCAAAAAAAACTAAGAATTATTATTGGGGGTACGCCTAAGAGGACAGCAGTAAATAGTCAGTAGGAAACTAAACTTTGTTTATTCCATTTAGAATTTTGCTGCCAGTATGGCCCTTAAGAGCAGTGAAGATTCCCTACACCAGTGTTGAAACCTTAAGCATGAGTATTCATTAGTTCTTAGGAAAAAACGTGTTTAATTTGTGACACAACTTGTCTTTAATACAACAAAAATCTTTGAAACCCAAAGAAAAACTGGGAAAAAAAATTGGAGAAAACCTATGATAGGTTTGCCTCTATGGCAGCCAGAGTTGTCTGCTGTAAATTTGAAAGACTTGTTGTCATTTATCATTAGTTTTTAATCTGTAAATGAACGCATCACGTTTTTAGGTGAAAGAAGAAAAAATACAAAATAAAAAAATAAAGGAAAAAAGAAGAAAAAAGAGTGAAGGATAGAAATTTAATTATTTTGGACAAAAATTTAATTTTTTTTTTGAACAAGAAAATACAGAAATTTTCCTGGGCTCATATCAATTGATTTTAATTGTAATTTAAATGCTCAAAGGGGTGGCAAGGGAGGAGGTAAGAGAGAGAGAGACAGAGAGAGAAAGAACATTGAATTGAAAACAATTTTTCAAAATCATTTACAATCCACAAATTAATAAGACAACGGGAGATGTCACGACACTCATTGTCAAACATCATCCATGGGCTATGGCACAGTGCTGAACAGAACGCAACAGCAGTCAATGCTGCAGTAACTGCAGTTTATCGGCAATTTGAAGGTCTCCAAATGCAACGCCGAATTGTAACAGATCAAGAATACTTGTTGTTGTTTTCCCTCTTTTGAATAATGTTGTTGTTGTTGTTGTTAAGCCGCTGGAAAAACTTTTTGAAATCAAACCTACAATGGTATGCAGATACATTTGGCCAGCATTTGGCAACAAGCAACAAGAATCAGCTGCAACATCCACATCACTTCTCATAGTACCAACAACTGTGCACATGCGCACTGCTGCACAAAATGCCAAAAATACCAAGATGTACCTCCGTGCCTTTGCCATACCATACATAACGTGTTTGGGCACATCAACACAGTTTTTCAAAAAGATGATGAGGACGACTTGTTTCAATTCAATTTTATATTCCTTATACCCCCCCCCCCTCCCAAAAAAAAAAAAAAAACAAAGAAAAAAATAAGAAACAAAATTGCCACAAAACGTACCACATGCAGTAGAACAGAAAATTTCAATCTGTTCTGTTGCTGTTCTTGTTGTTGCATAGTGCAGTTGCTGCCTAAACTTTTAGCCTTAACCAACACAGTTGGTTGGGTTGGTTGGTTGGTTGGTTGCTTGGCAGAGGTAGTACCAAAAACTGGCGACCATGAAAAACGTGACATTTTTATGTTTCATGCTACGCTAAATCTTTCATATCGAATAGAATGCTGCAATATTCAATCCGTAATCGTTGTACTATTTCGTATGTTCGTTCGCATTCGTACAGCAAGCATGGTTTTCCTATTGCTATTCCTATTGCTATTATTTGTGTTGTTGTTATTATTTTTCGCTAGTTTGTCGCTTATGTCGCTATACTTGTTTCCACATTAATTCGCTTAGGCTGGCTTTATTTTTTTTTTCGTGTGCAAATTTTGACACAGAGTTTCGCTTCGTCCGTAATGGTTTATTTTCGCAAAGGTTGTTGCGTCTGCGCGTGTGCACTATTTCGTGTGTTGACATTTGTTGTGCATATGTTGTTCTTATTGTTGTTGGTATTGTCGTAGTTGTTTTAGTTCGATACACATTCGTGTAGTTTGCATTCGTTCAGTTCTGTTTTTTCCTTTTTTTTTGCCAGGGTACTCTACACTTTCATGCTGGAATCATAATTCAGAAGCAAACGTCGGAGTTGTTTGCAGTCAAAATATTTACTCCATCTCTCTCTCTCTCTCTCTCCTTCTTTCCTTTAAGACGTATTACAATGGGTCATTTTGATCTCCGAATGTTGTTCTTGTCCCAATGTTAGGTAGAAGTCTTCAAATCTATCCTAATCTAAAGCCATTCGACTAAAGCTGATTTAAGCCTTCTGTATGGGGTCACTACAGTTCTTGTGACCATAAGGGCTCTACAAAGTTTCTCTATTTTACGTCCCTTGCTGCTAGCTTTGTGTCTTCTAATGTAAGGACACACCGTTCGAGTTCATGGAATATTGAGGGTGTCCAGGTATTTTTTGGTAGGCTTCCGCCATCCTTGTGATACATCGTTTGCTGCTAGCTCTTCGTATTCCCAAGTAAGGACACACCGTTCGTGTGCTTGAAATATGGAGCTTGACCATGTCCAGATGTTCTCTGGTAAGCCTCCGTCATCCTTGTAGGACAGCGTTTACTGCTAGCTTTGCATCTTCCCACACCGTTCGAGTTCTTGGAATATTGAGCTTGTCCAGGAGTTCTTTGGTAGGTTTCCGCCATCCTTGTGAAACCATCAGGCATCCTCCCGATTTCATATCATTTCCTATGGGTTCACTGTTGATTACATCTTTGTGACCCGTATTGCTTATGGTGTTATTAAGACCTGTAGCGTCACTGAGTTCGAAACTAACTTCGATTTACTTCAATACAACGGAACAAATTTTACACACACGTTGAGAACGCTAATTTTTGTACGTCTCGATATTTGTGAGGATCCCCATGAATTGTAATCGTCCAAATGCAGTCCACGCTGTATTGTTAATACACACTGCATGCATCTGTTTCTGCGCCACCAGTATTTTATACCGTGCTGGTCCTTGTCTCTCCACAAACGTTGAAATCTAATAACTCTGAACACTTACGCTCAGTAGCAATATGTTCGTGTTTTTTCACGGCGATGGAAACAATGCTTAACACGTGAACGGTTTATGATGGTTTGCAATTTTACTTCCATTGTCTCGAGCATAACCCATGTTTCTGGGCCATAGAAGCATAGACTACACTCAGGCTTTCAAAACTTAGTATTTAGTTGCCGTGCTGATATTTGGTAAGCACTAAGTCCCTAAGGCCTTTGTATATGACCTAGAATGTCCTGCTTAGCTCTTCCCTTGTTTGTCAGAGCACTACCATAATATGTAAATCTATTGACGCCCGATGATGAGAATATTCTGACTATTTGTTGGAATATTTCTTTGGCAGAGAAAGCCAACCTTCAGCAATTCTTGCTAGAGAATCATCTAATTTCGACTGACACTCGAAACTTCGCCTTAATTAAACTCTTCGAGGCATTTATTATGAACCGTTTTAGTTGGTAGCATCCCTGGTTCAAATTCGGGATGGAGTTGAATGGTTCGCCAAGTTTGTGGTTGTTCGGAAAACTATATTTCGCATTTCGTCAAGGCTGTTGATGATTATTTTTGGAAACCTTTCGTGGTTCTGAAAATGTCTTCTAAGTCGAAGGCTTACCATACTCGATAAACATATACTGTGATGCTCGATACTTTGCTCCAAAATAATCCGATCGGTTCAACCCTATAAAATATTAAAAACGAAACGTAGCATGCCATGGCAATCACTAATGCCACTCAGAATACAATGGAAAAATTCTCAAAATGCTATGAAATACTTACACATCCACGTTTGAAGGTTTTAAATTTTTCATTTTAGCATTTGTGGCTCTCTCCCTCTCTTCCTTCACCATCGGGCATAAGTTATGGCAAATTTAGTTGAAATTTTGTTCTGGCCACTATATGGCAAAACCGAAGAAGAAAGCTTAGAGGCAATTAGACGTTGGGTTGAGTAGAGTAGGGAAATAAAATATTTTTTTTCTTTTTTGATTTCTTGTAAAATATGAAGAGAAATTCAATTAAATTCGAATGTGTAGCACACGATTTGTAAATCGATTGAATTACGACTCAATAATTTTGAAAAATTCACCCAACGGTGTCGATAGATAAGATATTACCCTGTAGACATAAAGTTCGTATTCGGTTACATGGGCAGAGATTAATATGATTATATTAAGGAACGTAAAGAATGATCGGAATTATGTTATTGTATTTCGAAATTGATGGTAAATATGAATTATTTTAGCGATTAATTTGCAGCCTTTAGAAGTGGAATCATTTCACAGTTGTTGGGTTTTCAAATTTTCAGCATTCGTCCCACTATCTGTGTTTCTAAACCGTCGATCTGGCAAGACGGACAGTTGTTGAAAAATCTCTCATCTGAAGTATCATTTCTTTAGTGAAAGGCTTGCCATTTACGAATTTATCAACCGAAGAAACTGTTAAAACTGATTACAGAAGTGATGGTAGAAAACGGGGACACTTTTCGACTGTTAAGGAATGATTGATGGTCTTCATATTTGATGCAATGCATTAGTAAGATTTAAACACAGAAATTGTGGCGGACAACATGAATTTATCGTTTAATGGCAAATTTGTTGATAAATATTTCATTTGGATTTGCAGCTCCTACCAGAAGAAGCCCAACGCTCGCAACATTTTTAAAGCCGACTGACCATTCACAACGTCGTAGATATGCTGATTAGGTGGCAAAGTAACTGGCTTTCAATGCTGACTTTTTATATGAAATTCTATGCCATAGGTATGTTCACTTCTCACCTGGTGGTTATGTCAACAGCAAAATGTCCACAGAAATGCATCCAGAAAGAGCGTATGTTTAGTCTGCATTCCATACGATCTATTGTGCTTCCTCAAACTATTGCTCTCACAAAATTCAAGGCGCTAGTCCGTGCCAATAGTGACATTTTCGTGCCAACAACCTGATATGAGCTAAGGTGCTTCTCCTTAGGGCGCATTAATTCTTTACAGGTTCCAAGAATGTATTCCGATGATCCATCCCCATCGTCACGAAATCAACATGTTGGACTTGATTCAACCGCCATCATTACCGAGAATTTCCACATAACTTGGTATCCAGCAGAGGGCAACCCTACTTTCCCTACCCATCCGATCCAGCTTCTTCAGATAGACGAGTTTCGAATGGCGGCTGAATGTCAGATAGTATTGCTATGTCCTGTTTTTTGAACCTGCAATGAAAGCTGAATTGAGCCTATTTTCTGTTTGGGAGATACCCGCAAGTTTCGTTTTGGGCTTGGAATATTTAATATTTTTTGTTACTAAATCTCCTAGCTTTCTGCCAAGGGTACAATTATGAAGGGAGCTATCAGTCAATTGATTTCTTGAGTTCCGAAATACCCAGATGAATTTCATGTTAGATTTGTCTCTCATGAATCTAACCAAAGTCTTCAGACCTTTGTGTCTTTGCTACTATGTGCAGTGGATTTAAATCCAACATAACCTCCCGGCACCGCTGAGAGACAGGTTCTCAAAAGAAAATACAATTGTCATGAGAAGTTTCTGAAATCTGTCGTTCGTAGTGGACATTGAACTGTAGGTCGCATCATTCAAGGATAAAACTAACAGCATGGATGGTGTGAGAAGCTAGGGTTTGTAATCCTGACTAAAGGATTGCAGTGGAAGTAATATTTAAAAAGTAAATGATGGGCATTCATTTCACTCTGTTTTTGCACATCTTTTATTTTGTGTCTTTCAAAACCTAAACGTTTTCAAAAAATCATCCTTTATTTGTGTATAGAAAATGCGTAAAATTATTAAATTTTTGTTGATCATTTGATTAATCCTTAGATTCAAATGAAAGGCCATGTAAATAATATTTTTTTAAAATTGTTCTTATTGTAATTTTGTAATTTTATCGCGAGAAAAACGAAGTTTTATTGACATTTAAATGGCGCTTAATAAAGCCAATAATAAAATGTGGACACATGCAAATAATAACAATAAAATAAAACAACGAAAATTAAAAATTATTGCCAAAATACACGATGGGTGGTAAATTGAAACTTTCAACTCCACTATTGGGATGCCATAACAAACATTACAAGACACAATCTCTCTCTCTTAGGCGCATACACAGAGCCTGGCATCAGCGACATTTCTATGGCCTTTTAAAGGCGGTTGTTTTGACAGGATCACTAATGGGGTGCTCGGCATAGCATAGACACAGAGTTAGAATAGTTACGAGACTTGTGGATTCCAAAAACAACAAATATGTTGTTGTACACAAATTGTTTTCCAATGCTATTGAAATGTGTATAAATGGCACGCAAATACCTGTGGTGCACCAAACGACGGGAAACATAAAAAAAAACAGAAAAAACAAAAACAACATGAAAATGAAAAATAATAAGTGTAATTAATATTTATGAAGCATTTAAACAATCAAATGCATACGTAGTACGAGTGCATACCAGTGCATACATACATAAACTAAATGAAATTCAAAGAAAAAAAATTGTTTTTGTTTCTTTTGGTTTTTTTAAAAAAATACAATAAAAATGTTGGAAAATTTTATGCCAGCGTCTCAATTGAATTCATTTTAATGAGAAAATGAGAACAACAACAACAAAAAGAAAAACGCTTTGAATTTATTCATAAATTCATGACAAAAAAAACAAAAAAAAACAGTAGCAGTAGCAGTGGCTGTTTGGCGTAAATTTATTTAATTTTCATTAACCGTATGAACGAACACAAGCACAGCAGCTTCTGTCACCCAAGGTGACAATGGGTGCGTCTCTCTCCGATTAATTTTTTTTCTTTCTTCTTGCTGTGGTTTAAGGTGACAAATGCTAACGAGCCTCGTAAACGAGCTTAAACTCACCGGTACATACCATTCATATGCTCGCGCTCATACTCATACATGATTACGGTTCAAATTATTTATTTTTTTTTACAAGAATATGTTGTTGACATTTGCTGTTACTGCCATTGCATTGCTTTACACTGCTTGTTGCATGCTACACATAACAACTTATACCAAAATTTAATACGGTGGCAACAAATGCGTCAAATTCAAATGTTGTTCGTATTTTCCTTTTCTTTTTTTTTGCTCTCTTGCTTGACATTGTGTACAAATGTTAACTGGGATGACAATTAAATTTTTTTTTTTTTAAATTTGGTTTTTGCTTTTGACTTTAAAGCCAGAGATTTATTTCAATGATATGCGTTATGCTACAAAATATGTATGTATGTTTGTTGTAAAATGGTAACACAATATGTTTTGGGTTTAATTTTACTCCAAAAAAGGGGGGGAGGGGGAGATCATTTCAAATGTCAGCCAAAAGGTTTAAAAATTTGATTTTTATTGTTTATGTTTCCAATACTTTGTTGCAAATCTCTTAAGAAAACTTTGAAAACAGCAAGAAAATGTATTGTAATGTCGGAAATTTTATGTTAGTGTTGTAGATGAAGCCACAACATTGTCATAATGTGTCAGCCTAATATGGGTTCCTGCCTATAGGGATTATAGGAATTGCTAGAGCAGACATACTCCTACCAAATGTCAACCTCTGTCTATTAGGCAAAAGTACGTTTTGAATTCGTTGCCAGGCTCAACTGGTATAAATTAAATGGAAGGATAATAGTCAACTATTTGAACTAAGACTTCACAGCCTATTGCGTAATGGGAGGGACCTCGTTTACCTGCAAGTGTCTTCTGCAGGAATTGCCGATCGTTTGGGGAGAACAGTACGAGTATTGTCGTTTCTAATTTGCCCCACCCTTTCTTCATAGTTCAGGATAGGAGTCTTCTTGTGAGCTCCTTAAATAAAACAAACTGCTTGTGAGATATTATCGAAATATTTTATTCGTTTAAAAGACCGCTTGACGCCATTGCCAGCATTCAAATGTCCACAATGGCTTCTGTGGGAGAAGCGCATTCGAAATGTCCACTTTTCCGTGAGTCTGGCACATAAACCAGGTTCAATTGAACCGATGGTGTGGACGATATTGGTTCTAAGGACCGCTGCTACTTTAGAAAACAAGAGAAAGCACATATCGTTAACCCATTAATGCCCGAATTACTTTTTTTCTAAGGGTTACCGTGTTGTTTTCCTCTCAGAGCATAAAAACTAAGGCAACTTCTACTGGACACTAATGGGTTAATGTCCATATCATCAAATTCAGACCAAAAGAAGTTGGTAATCATCATCATTAACAGTGTTGGCCTGGCGAAAAACATTATTAAAGAAAATATAAACCAATGACGACGCCAGTCCAAAATCCACTCCAGACTATGACTTTTTCCGAAACATGCCTCATCGCTGACGATGATTTTTCGATGATGATTAATGTCAGTTACAAACTTCTGCAGAGCTACATGGTGACTTGACAAAAAAAATTTGACACTTCGCTTCAACAAGATTGCCATTTTCGACTATCAAAAATCGGAAGTCCCTACTGGAAGACCATATAGTTATTCGATTGATCATTAAATTTATTCAACTATCATGCTGTTTTTCGGTTAGTTTAGTGACATCACATCGTGCTGTATAATAACAGCCCTCTATGTGTACTCAAGTGAGCTTTAAATTCAATCATTCGGCCACTTTCTCCCATCCTATCCTAATGGGCTATTCATTGTTAATGTGCAGATCTCCTTCAGATATATTTGATCGAACTTGACGTGTAAGACTGAATTGTTAGTCTAGTCTAGATATCTCAATCGATTCAGGATTTATTTGTCGTTTCCCCGGTTGTTGCTGTTGTGAGGTGTGCAGCCATGCTCAACGATAAATTAGATGAAGGGAGACAAAGACTCTTGAGACAATCGAAACATTTGTTGGGAAACTACAATAAGAGGAGATTTGAGTCAATCCTCAGACTATTCAGGAATAAACTGAGGTTGGAAACCGATCTTTTGACAGGGCAATGTAGACTCTGAGTACACGTCTTAAGGATAAGAACTTCCTCGAGCCCAACATGTAGATTACGTGACAATGACAATGAATCATCGGAACTTTTTCTTGGACGTTGAGGGACGTTAAGGCCTACCAGAAAAAAATACCTGTGTTCATATAAAGTGCTAGGCAGGGCCGAATATTATACGGATATTCGATAAAGTTCAAGGGAAGTACAAAAGATCGTATGAACGCAATACTGAGGGACCTTTTTTACGACAATAACAATAAAAATAAAGCTTGCAGTCAATACACCTATATTTCCACCAGTATTCTCCCATGTACTGCTAAATCTTCTATGAATTTTTTTAATAACTGAATAGAAATGCTACTTACTGGGTATTGGAACTCCAGTTGGGTTTGTAATATCTCGAGAGTTTGTGGAGTTTTTTACAAGCAGATGTCAATAATTCGTTGTTATTGTATATTTTGTTGTCCAGCAAGAGGAAAAATTATATGACCTCTGCAGTCAATACATACTCACAGAGGTTATCGATAGATGGTGAAGATATGCAATCATTTTAAGATCTACTACAGTAGAACAATCATCGAGAGCTCTATGTCGTTTAAATTATCACAAAATAGTTTAGGTAGTCTCCGACCCATAACCAGGAGGCAAGCCATGTCCAAATGCATGGCTTTCAATTGGTACTCATGTACGATGATGCAATCTATGGTAGTCTTATCATGAGGCTGCATAATTGTGTGTGGGGGTGTATACTCACAAAAAAGGATTTAAGATATTGTGACTTCATCTGTTTGAATGTTACTAATGCTGTTATCAATGTGTTTGACAGCCGTTCGGTATTTCGTTGGTCATGATAGGATATTGCCTTGATGTGTGCTAAAAGACAAAAATCATCTATGTAAACCAAATCTTTTGAGAGGTCTAGTCTAGTCTTTATGTAGTAAAATACATAATTGGTCACTACAACCCATCAGTCAGGAATACGACCAAGCTTCTAACACCATTTCTGTTGTGTGTATTAATTTTATACATGAATGGCGGAAGCTACAGTTTAAAGTCGACTCTGAACGATAGATTTTTGAAAAACTTTCTAAACTCCGGGAGCTTTTGCCAGAAATCTGTTGAGAAATATTTTTTTTCATATTACGTTTCATTGGAGATGTCTCATTAGGGGTTTGAAGCGTAGCCAACACACTACCTACTAGACTACGGTAAAATGTAGTAAAATATGCCATTAAAAATTGTATCTTGGACTATGTATGCATTGATCTGCATGGCGTTTTATTATGTTTTGCTTGGCAATTGGCGTTCTAACAAAACCGTCCAATTGCATTGCATATGCGACATACGGTGTGCAGCCCTTGCGCTGGCCAACTTCTTCCTCTTCCCAGGTTTTGGTGAAACATTGTCAGTATAGAGACTGCGTTCAACTATGATGTCACAACGTGCCGCTATGCGTGCTCAAGTGAATCGGAGCTACCACTCCGACCTAACATAAGTTGCGACCTACAGTTTATTTGGGCCATATCGTTACAGTTCATATTTATATTTGCTTCCTGCAGGGGAAATTTGCTTCAGAAAACAATAAAGGCAACTCTTTACCCTTCTCTCGGTTAAATCATAATATGGAGGCCATGTCTACCTTAATCAAAAGACCGCTGTTGCCTAATATTAATCTCCCACTATTTGTTAAGCTTCTTGCAAGAAATTCTTATAAAATATTAAACCCAAGTAATAATAAATAGAAACTCATTTGATTAATTAAAGCCAGTGTTAGCAGTTTCATTAATAAAAATTATCTGCAGTAGTCAACTGCCTTCTGTTACTGGCTTTTACTTGCTTAAATTAAATTTAATTCTGCAGCTACTTTTTCTGAAAAGGAAAAGGAAAAAAATAATTCAAATGACTGAATAAAGAAAACAAGCCACACATTCTATTGTAATATTGTATGTCGCCAATAGGTCTTAGGCTAACGAAGCTATTTTTAAAATAGAAAAAAACAAGCAGAAACAAAAACAGAACAGAAACAGAAATTTAATAAAACCGTAACATGACGCCCCCAGTTTCTGGAAAGCAAAAAAAAAGAAAAAAATTCAAATTGAAACGAAATGAAACGAAATTTTTTTTTGCCTCACAACAAGTCCAAATTTTTCTTTCATATGCTACGCACGTTTCCTGATAAACTACAGAGAAAAATTGAAAAAAAAGAACGAAAGAAAAATGAATGCCAAAGCAATCTGATCTTGTATGAATGCGGTCGGTGTGTTGTGTGCCGCACTGTGCCGCATTGCATTGCAATGCAGTGCGAAATACTGCGTGTGTAGGCGGTGAAAATTTTCTCTTGAGCGCGCAGCTGTAAAAAATATTTCTTGATTTCCTTTTTTTATTTTTTTTTTGTTTTCTTTCTTACTACGTTGTTTATAAACGGTTTCTTGCTCTACGTTTAATACGTCTTCACCCAACAGGAGAAACAGTGAAGAAAAAACGCGTCTTAGGCTGACACAACACAAAACACACCATTCATTATAAAACAACAGTTACAGCAGCATGCCACATGCGGCAGGCATGCAGCAGCAGCCAACAGACAGACAGACACACAGACAGACAGATAGCAGTCACAGTAAATGCAATGCAATTGTAATACTTACTGCCAGTTGAACATTTTTGCTGTTTGTCTGTCTGTCTGTCTGCTGGTCTGGACACTCCATACAAAATTGCAGATGAATGTTCTTATATTTGCTCCTCAGCATCTTTGGTCGAAAAGAAAGAAAATTTATAAGAAAAAAACCCACAACAACAGCAACAACGAGAGAAAGAAAATAAAACTTCCAAACTGTTCAGTTGAGCAGTTGGTGGTAATGTTATTCGCAGCACGTGCAATTGCAATTTAAACCAAATCATACAGCAGGGTATTGTAACGCTTTTTTTCATACCCCCCCCCCCCCCAAAGTCCGCCGTTTTCTATTCTGCTCTACTCTGTTTCAGTTTTAATTCCTACATTTGCAGTTGTTGTTGTTGTTGTTGTTGTTGCAATTGTTAAAGAATTTCAAGAGATTTGAAAACGTAAAGTTTTGTTTATTTTCATTTACTGCTGCACTTCATAAGTTTATATTTTGATTTCATACTTCATTTTTACAATATTTTTTTTTTTTTTTTTTTTTACATTTTGTTGTTGTTGTTATTATTATTGCCCAGTTTAAATCATCTCTTCTCCATCTCATGCATACTTTTTTTCTGTTCTTTATTTTTTCAGTGTTTTGTTTTTTTTTTGGTGTATATTAGTGCCCCATATCTGTAAACACTATTGAATATGATTGTTGATTGCTCTGCAGTTTTGCACAATGGGCTGGGGTAAGTACCAAAACCCTTTTATTAAGAATGTGTATTTGTCTGTTATAAATTTGCACAGAAATATTAGAAATTTAAATACATTTGAATCTGTTCTCCTAAATCGTTAGCCGGGTCATATGAATGAATTCCCTAGTGACTCCTATCCAAAGGCTCTCACTCAGTAAAGGAATGTACAGTTTTCTATACATCTAGTCTAGCTAAGTACTCGTTTTTACGTACGTATTATCACTCACGTAAAGTCTTACTGCTTTACCTAAGGTCGAGTACATGGTCGTTCGTAAGCTTTCGATCTCCATATCTCGATTTCTCTATTCATATCTCCCTCCAGGCTGTATCAAGGTGACAATGATCGGATTTTTTACATAAAATTTAACTCAAGCTCAGGCATCTCCAGCATGAAACGAAATATGAAAAAATATTTCTTCGGCGACTGTCTCTCAACAGATTTCTGGCAAAAACTCTGGGAATAAACTAAAAATGCCATGAAAAGTTTCTCAAAAATCGGAGACGAATTTAAGCTGTAGGTCTCATCACTCATAGATAAAATTAATACAGAAGTAGTGTAAGAAGCAAGGTTGTAGTCTTGACTAAAGCGTTGGAATGACCAATTAAGTATGTATGTACATATGTATGTCATAAGAAAACATACAAAATAACAAAAACAACAACAAATTCAAACGTAAAACATGGGTTCCAGGAGAGATGCATGCTATTACGCCACCTATTCTACTTCAGTGGACCTGGTTTCTCTTGGCTTTGACTCCCTAGCCACTCTCTATGTAGTGAACGAAACGTTGGGTCTTTACGAGCCTCTCAATTCGCATGTTGGTCAACTAATACCAACGCCTCTAACATTAAATCTCTGAATGAATATGTACTGAGGCAGGAACAATCCTGAGCACACTGAAGGATATCACCTTGGCTAAGATGTAGGTCAAGGATAGGGCACTTGTGGAAAAGGCTTGGCAGTGTCCTTTGAATTTGACTTCAAAAAATCAAAGTTAACTATCGAAGTTCATGAAGTGAGTGATAGTTAGGTTAGGTTAGAGGACGTGTGCTGGTCATTGGTCAAATTCCATTGTAATTTCGTCCTAGAGGAGAGAGAGAGAGATATAGAGAAGATAGTGAAGGAGAAATTGGATAAGTAAAGGAGGTAGGAAAGGGATTAGAGTGGTAGTTAAGGGGAACCGTTGTTAGTAATGAGATCGTTGCATTCTAGTTTTGTAGTATGTAGGCTTATTGGACGAGGTTCAAAATCCCAGCTCAGACATCTCGAACAAAGCGAAATATGAAAAAAATATTTCTTCTGCGAATTTTTTGCAGCAATATTCAGGCCAAAAACTGAGAGATTAAATAAAAATTACCACGAAAAGTATCTTTTAAAATCTGTCCTTCAGAGTCGGTTTTAAACCGAAAGTCCCTCCATTCATGAATTAACATACACAACAGAGGTAGTGTGACAAGCTAGGTTGAAGTCCTGACTAAATTTTGTAATGACCAATTATGTAAGTAAAGAATGTTAATAAAAGGAGTATTTGCAGAACAATTCACAAAGTAAATAAACATTTCATTGCTGTATTAAGGAAGAGCTTGGTTTGTCAAATAAAGCTAAATAAACATCTACAAAGGCGCTGTGTAAATTAGTTGGAAGAAATCAGGCCGGGTGCTGGGCGCATATCTAACTATTGTAAGATCAGATTCTCAGAAAAAATTGAGACCAAGTGAGATCATATAGGTCATGAGATTTCACAATTCGTAGTTTACCCATTTAGGGCTGAGGCACAGCTAGGGTATGTGCCGCTACTAATAGATGGGGGAAAGGTTTAGAAAACCAATTCTATGTTATGTACACCGCTAATGAATTTAAGGTCACATCCATTTTGGTTTTTCACATGTGAGTTTGTTCTGTATGTTGGCTTTCATCACATGTGATAATTATTAACGTATATATTTTGTATGTATTTGCCACAGCTGTGATATCGATATTTATTTCAGACAACCAACAATGGATGACCGCTTAGTGCCTTGCATACTTTTCTACAGATATCGGAGTTTCGATACGATAAAGTATTTTCCTGGATATATTCATATATAATTGGCCATTACATCCCTTCAGTCAGAATTACGGACTAGCTTCTCGCACCACTCATATTGTGTGTGTTAATTTTATACATGAGTGGCGGGACCTAAAGTTTAAAGTCGACTCCGAACGCCAGATTTTTGAGAAACTTTTCAAGGCAATTTTATTTACTCTTCAGAGTTTTTGCCAGAAATCTGCTGAGAGGAAGTCGCCGAAGAAATATTTTTTCATATTGCGTTTTGATGTCTGACCTGGGTTTTGAATCGTGGCCTTACGCCTAATAAGCCAACACACTATCTACTAGACTACGGCGACTTCCTGGATATATTCGTCCTATGTAAACATAAGTTAATCGAGGGCCTTTATAATTCCACAATAGGTTGATAGCCTAAGTGATCAGCCAAGATTAGTAGTGTTATGGTGCCAACATTTTTTAAGAATAACAAATTTAGGGTGAATAATATATTGAAACGAACTTGACTATAATTATCATTTTTTGTTTGTTTTTCATTTTCATACGCTTGTACCCATAGTGCATAATTTGTGTTAAAAATCCTTTTTTTTATTACTCATCATACAGTTTTTTTATGCGAATGTAGTTTGTTTTTCTTCTGCTCGTTTCGTAGTTGTTGCACCATAATTATGTTGTCATTATTCTTAAAGATCAGCTGCGCTTTGATGTAATTCATCGTTCATTCTGTCTGTCCGTTAGTGAATTTATAAATTTAAAACTATTTTTCTATACTATTGAGATGAAATTTATTTTTTTTTTTTCTTTCGATTTTCTTTTTTTTTTTTTATTCTCTCAAGTTTCTTAACAAATTCCATTTAATTTGTTTGAGTTTTTTTTTTGATGCCAGTTGTGTTGCATATGATATGTACTCGTATGATGCTTATTTGACAGTTTTTCTGTTGCTTTCTTAATAAAGTTGAGATTAATGGGAACGATGCTGATTAGATTTATGAATTATTTTTCAGAAATAATTCTTAGGAAATTGAAAAATTTTGCAATAATTTCGATGAATTTTTTTGTTTTTTTCTTTTCTTTTTTGTTGACTTCTCAATTGTCAATTAAAAAGCATGTGAAATACTTTTTTAATAGGTTCACTTACTTTTGTGCTTATTTATGAGTACATTAACATTCTGAGAATTTTAAAGAAAACAATGTTTTTATTAATAATTATTTTGGCTCTCAGTTTTAATTGCCAAAAGCGTACTTAGTGACATAAACTTGTCAAGGAAGGAACTTGCCGAAAGCAACTAGGCCTTAAAAACACTGTGAGCCTTACAAAGTCTATGACTGCTATTCATCATAAAAGGCTTTTATGCAGTAATATATTTTCCCATTATCAGAATTGAATTTAGATCTTGAAACAATTGTTGCAAAAATTATTCGCGCAACTCCTCACTTTCTTTAAGCCAATAGGCATGCAAAGGTTTGAAAATGAACGCAGAATAAGTTCTCTAACATCAATTTCCAGTAGGTAGGCCAATTCACAAGCAGAAGTTTTTCTAAGGGAGTTTCTTGATTATATAAAAAGTTGATTGTGCCTTCACGCCTCAATCAATTCATTAAGAAACTCTAATGAACCACAGAATATTTTCCTGCTTTTCAATAACGCAAGACAACTAGTCGCCGTGGTCTAGTAGGTAGTGTGTTGGCTTATTAGACGTGAGGCCTCGGTTCAAATTCCAGGTCAGGCATCTCCAACTGAACGAAATACGAAAAAATATATCTCCGACGACTTCATCTCAAAAATCTGTCGTCCGGAATCGACTTCACACAATAGGTTCCGTCACTCATGTAAAAATTAACGCACGCAACATAAGTGGCGTAAGCAACTAGGTTGTAATCCTAACTGAAGGGTATGTATGTTGATTGTAATAGTTGTAACAGTTGAATTGATTGACAGCAATACAGGCTTAAACCTCTGTGACTTACATCATGGTTTTCGAATTTTAAAAATTAAGAGGCTTCAATTTCTTCTAAATAAATCACCAATGAAGTTACCAAAAGAGATAACATTGACAACAAGCGCTATGGAAAGGAGGTCTGGCAGCGTCATCTCTTAACAAAGGCCAGAACTTAATCGAAAACATTTCTACATCACTTCAACCGTCATGTGGTCACAAAAGAATTCTTTCTAGGTGACGATGAATAGTAAACCTATTATCAGAAGATTTGCTACAGTAGACCAAATATTCTTTATTTTAGAAGCGTTAAAATAAATAGGAACTTGTGCGTTGAGGTTTTGCTTAGCGAAGGGGCGACACAAGCGAGTGACCCTATGTTTACACCAAGTTACTGTTAAGAGACGACGATTGTAATACTGCTCCATACTAAAGGTAACATTTAAGGCCATTATTACAACTTGCCGTTAAAGTTGGGTTTAGCTAAAGGTGACTTTAGCTAAAGTGAACTTTAAAGTTACATTTAACTTCTTTTCATTATTACAACCTACAGATAAAATAAAGTTAACTTTCTGTCGGAGCAATGTCGATAAAACTGCTCAATTAAACAAGTTTTTTTAAACGCAGTATCAACGACTGGTTTCTTTTTTTGTTGTATTTGCTCATTTTGTTTATAATTGAAGTTGCCATATTGAAAATAATATATAATCTGGCAAGTTCAGACATTAACTTAACTCTAAAAGTTACCGGCAGGATAATCCTCCCTTTAGCTTAACGCTCACTTCTACCTTATTGTCCACTTATAATAATGAAGAACAATTTATCTGCGAGTTAAAATCCTCCCTTTAGTTAACGGCAAGTTGTAATAATGGCCCCTAAAGTTAAATTTTTCTAGGCTCAGTTTCGTCTTGCAATGTTGAAATCATTGAAACTTTATTTCCAAAACAAACCCGACTCGATTGCTGACCTTTTCTTCCACCAGAAGGGATAGTAATAAATATGAAATAAATTTTACCTCTGAGTCACTCAATACTCATATCAGTCGTACGCTAATATTTATCGGTTTATAGACTGATAAGTAGTCAACACTTGTAATTAAATCCGATTATTGTGCAATTATTTTAAACTTTTTAAAAAATAATCGTTTTGCAGAATTATATGCAGATACAGTTGTGGTCAAAAATATTATGCAAAATGCAAAACGTTAGAAGTGCATTCAACATTGTTTGAAAATTTTTTATAAATGTTATTGTTGTTGTTTATAACGTCATTAACGTATACGTTAATAATTTTTCTGCTGTATTATACAAACAGAGACTTTATAATTTGGGAAAATTTTCATACTAGCAAGAAGGCGATTTGAATGCTCAGAGAATGGAGGTCTATGAAGCTTTACACGAAACTTTTTCCATGAAACACATCGTTTCTGCAACTATTTTATGAGTACGAAGGAGTAGTTCGTTACATAATTCATAGGCGTTTACTGTGGAAATAGCATACGTGTACATCCTTACATTCTCCTGATGCAAAAGGTCCCTTTTTTTCAAGTCCTCATTATATCGATCCAATAAGTTGGTATAATATTCACCATTGACTTGCATAAACTTTTGACGATATTGAATGTATTGGGTATGTTATTAAGGGCTTTCCATCTTTTAATTTAAATAAAACAAATTGTTTCAATGCCTCGTTGATGCCATCATGCTTGGAATTTAACATCATTTAAATGTCGAATTATCCATGACTCAGGATGAATTTGACCGCTGGCATGGGTTATATTTGCTGCTTACAGCTGCGGCTTAAGACAAGCCTACAACAAAAAGTAGTTCTCGCATGATCTCGCGTGATCAATTCACATCTCCTCCACGTGAATGGCCTGAGATTACTCGTGCGGAATATCCAATGTGGCAATAGCTGTGTTCCACGTAGAGTTCTCCTTTTGAAACCACGTGTCGCTAGAGTCCAGATCATCGAATTCACACCAAAAGAAGTTGGTAATTATCAACATATTGTGTTCGCTGTTGACAGCAATGGTCTCAATGAAATTTGGGTCGATAAGGTCGTCAACCTTAAATCAAAACCGAACAGTGAGTTTTTCGGGATACCAACTGCTCCAGAAGCCATTCAGCGTTTGTTTTTGTCTACGATTGTGTCCATGATAATTTCAGACTGTATAAATGACAATTAATTTGACCGCCGTTGCTTCAGGAAGATGGTCATTATCATCTGTATAAGTTAGAAAGTACCTGTTGGAAGACCCGATATAATATATCGCTTCTAACCCAAGAGCTCTGTCGCCACGATTATGTTACTGACAAACTCACCCTTCTTTGACGCTGATACTATCCGAGTAAACAATTATTTAGAATGCTGTTTGAGCCCTTGTGTCTTGTTGTAAATGCACTTCTTCGAAGTGGCTCAAAATTCGTTCATATTGAACCCCAAACACTTCTGTGAAGTTGTTACACGATTACGGTTGTGATCGTTTGAGAGCAGCATTCATCATTCAGGAAACCTTGTCATACATATATACATACATACATAATTGGACATTACAAGTCTTCAGTCGGGATTACGACCTCGCTTCTCACGCCACTTATGTTGTGTGTGTTCATTTTACACATGAGTGGCGGGACCCACAGTTTAAAGTCGACTCCGAACGACAGATTTTTTGAGAAACTTTTTATGGCAATTTTTATATACTCTCAGAATTTTTGCTCGAAATCTGCTGAGAGGAAGTCGCCGAAGAAATATTTTTTTATGTATGTATTTTCGTTTTTGATGTCTGGCCTGGTTTTTGAATCTAGGCCTTACGTCTAATAAGCCAATATCCTACCTACTAGACTACGGCGACCTCGAAAACCCTGTCAGACATAGTGATAATTCTAAATTTTACTCCCTGAGCCATGGGAGATGTCTGTGTCTTCCATAAGCTGAAAGGTATTTCCTCAAAGACCACTTGCTCTTTTGCTTGTTTTTGTTATCTGTGCTATATTTTTTTACGGTTCTGTTAATATTTATTGCACACTTAGGCGAGAATATACAACAAAATTCTCTCAAACGGCGCTTTATTGGATTATAAATAATCAGAGTTTCCCATACACGACGAATGAAAGCGGGAAGGGAGGGGATATGGTAGTGGCATGGCGTGTCATTAAATCAATAACAGAACAAAAGAGCCAAGCCTTAGTTTTCTTTAGAAGAACAACAAACATAATATTTGTAACTGTCTAGTCAAATCAAGTGTCAAACATAACAAAGATATTTTATACACATACATACATACGTATATACATGCATACATACATATATACATACATCTAGTGAGTATGTTGTTAATGGATTTCAGTTAAGAAGATTATTTATTGAAACATGACATGAAAATGTTGTATTAGAAGACAGTGAATACAAGAACACGAATATACGAGTATCGATATATAAGTACATACATACATACATATATGGGGGGTAATATTACATATTGTAATAAAAATTTTACACGTTAAACTTAATGTGTAATACAGTGGAATAAGAATACCACAGCAGAGTATAAAAGTTGCAAGAATATATTGAGGTTTTAAACAGGTTTTGTTGAATAATTTTTTTTTCTTTTCGTTTGAATTGTTATTGAATTTTTATAAAACAAATGAATAAAATATTCTCCCATCATGGAGAAATTACAGAAATTATGACATCGTGTAGAAAAATATTGAAACTTCTATAAATCTTTAGGTCCACGTACTCTTGTAACCGCCTACAACGATTAACATAGCATCTGGGGAGGATACCAGTTTTGGATGAGTTATTGGCCTATGGATATAGAAAAGATTCCAAATGCTATTGAGCTGGAATGGTAAACGGCATGTCAGAAGACCAAATTGAGGTTGAGGCTTCACAGAACTTGAATAAGGTCATCTCGCCCCTTTTTCTTAACGCTCCACATATTGTTGCAGCAAAATTCAAGTCAGAGAGTGCCTTAATTGAATAAAATTGAAAAATATGACTCGTATGGTTAAGAATACCACAAGAAGTTGATATTTCTACTTTCAATTTTGGTGAAAATCTAAAGTGGTCAGTGCTCAGTAATCAAATTTATTCCATTAACAGCTTTTTTTAAAAGAAATCACTTCATAAATATGAAATCGTTAGCCTTTAGTCTCAGCATTACAGTCTGATTTTTCACACCACTTACGTGCGTTACTTTATCCCTGAGCACGACAGATATGAGAAATGTTTTAATGGCAGTTAGTTAACTCTCTGAGTTTTTGCTAGAAGACAGCTGAGAGCGGATTACTAAGAGAAATGTTTTTTTTATATTTTTCTTTCTAGGTTCAGGTCTGAGCTGTGGTTTGAACTCTTGAGCCTTCGTGTAGCAAGCCAACGTATCACTCACTAGAGTACGGTGACATTTAAAGGTAACGCAAGCTATAAACGACTCAGAACAATTTTGGAGTCTTCACAACGACATATCTTATGAGGCCTTTGGAAGGTCTTGTTACCAACGTCAGATTGTTGATTATGGCGTTCAAACCCAACAAGATCTGATAGAGCATATCAACAACAAGATCTGATAGATCATATCAACAACAAGATCTGATAGATCATAATACCATAGATCGTTAAGAAATACGAAATATAAATGATGCAGAGAAACGCATCTTGTTTGTTCACCTGCTAAGAACTGCATTCATCAGAAATTTGTTTAAAGCTACGATCGATTTTCAACATGTTTTTTGCTGCACTTCTATTACCCCTAAATTTCAAGTTTCAAGAGATTCAGATAGTATTCGCTGTCTCAATAAATAATAATCTTATAGAGTCGATGAATATTCTCACAAGAGAGTGAGTGTCAGATTAATTGCCGAAATAACAACATATTCTCGAGTTGAATGAGCCCGAATACAAAAAGTAATTTGAAGTACAGCTTCTACTGGAATTAGCGCCAAAAGTTTTCATGAATAGTTCTCAACGCCATCTACAAATCGCTGCCCATTAGTGCTGAAGTCGACAAATTCCTCAACAAAACCAGGTATGTTATAGTTTGTATGCTTTTATCATTTTATTGATAAGATTGTTAGGGAACGATGGATTTGCTTTGAGAAACTCTCATACCAAAGTACGTCCCTATTTTTAAATTTAAATACAACAAAGTGTATGACATCATAGAAATTTTTTATTTTTTTGTACAGCCTATTGAAGGCATTACATAAATAATTGATCATAACAATCATACAGGATTACAACCTAGCTTCTCACACCACTTATACCGTTTCTGTCAATTTTATACATGAGTGGCGGGAACTACAGTTTCATCAATTCCGAACGAGAAATAATTGAATAACTTTTCATGGCAATTTCCATTTACTCTCGAGAGTTTTTGCCACAGATCTGCTGATGCCATTATGAATGGAATATAAAATTGTAAAATTTCTCGCACGGCTTCTCTGGGTGCAGCTTCAGATCGCTTGTGTTGAATATCCAATGTGCCGTGAACTGTGTGGCTGTCCTGTTTAAACCACATGCCGTTGGTGTCCAGGTGTAACAATTCAAGCCAAAAAAGATTGATAGTATGATGATGGTGAGTAATGTTCTCAAAGAAATATGGAATCCAATTCAAACAGTGACTTTATCGAAATTTCACCCTTGCATCTCATATTGGTGTCGTTTCAAATTCGACAATTTTTTTGGTTCACGTAGCCATAAATAGCCCCTTATCGATGAAAATATATTTTCAAACGAGATTTTTCGATTTTCCTCCAAACCTCTTTCAAATTGATTTACATGCAATACCCGATGGGGTTTGTATTTTATTCGCAAGATAATCTCATCAGAGGAATTACAAAGAGTGGTGAAAAGTCGCCGTAGTCTGGTATATAGTGTGTTGGCTTATTAGAAATGAGCCCATGGTTCAAAACGTTCTCAGCAGGTTTCTGGCAAAACCTGTGAAAGTAAATAAAAATTGCCATGAAAACTTTTTCAAAAAATTTGTCGTTCGGAGTTGACTTTAAACTGTAGGTCCCGCCAGTTATTCCTTGAAACAATTTTACCTGATAGTACTTGCCTCGTTCGAGTGCAATTCTACTTTAGTCTTCTATTTACGTAGCACTATTTGTGGTCCACATACTGTTCTCAAAAAATCTGTCGTCCCGAGTCAACATTAAAAACTGTAGGTCCCGCCACTCATGTATAAAATTAACACACACAGTATAAGCGGTGTGAGAAGCTAGGTCGTAATCCTAACTGAAAGGTTGTAATGACCAATTATGTATGAATGATGAAATTGTCTGCAACTATTATTGTTATTAAATAACGAATTAAATGTGCGAATAGTGCGTACATTTTTAAATAATTTTAAACCCCAAATTGGGGTTTAGGTCTATTTAGTCTCACCTCTTAAGTTAAGATATCCTTGTTTGCGTGTATTGCCCATTAAGAAAATTTATTTTCGCACAAAAAAAAACGGAAATTAATTGAAGCATTTACACGAATACGAAATAGTTTCAATGCAAAAAGAAAAAAAGAAAATGTTTTAAAAACAGTCCTGTTTCTGCTCTGTTATTTTTTTGGCTGTTTTTTGAAGGAATGTATGAAGGGGTTTGATGCCACAATGGACTTACATGTCCTGTTGTAATATTTATAAACTTTTTTCTCTTTTTTTTTGTTTTCGTTGGCAAATTGATGTTGCACTTGCCACTACAAAAATGTACACCATTTCCAAGAAAAATCATATTGTTTATGTATCGTACAGATATGTTATTACAGAAACTTTATTATGATTTTAAAATGGTTGGTTGTTGTCAAATTAACAAATAAACATTGGTTTATGCAAAGTTTTTTAGTTTGAGAAAATGGGTAAACAAGAGCGTAACATATTATCCTCCTGTTATCCTTTCAGTAAACGTAACACTATTGCTTTTAGTATGCACCTATCTGCTGTTTTATATCAAAATTACAAATTTTTTTTGGTGTTTATCACTCAATGACAACTGTGTGATCATGTGTACCCTAAACCAAGGCTATGTTTAACAAACACTATGGAGACCCTGCAATATCAATTTCAGTGGTAAGAAAAAGTGATTTTCGTTGAGTTGTATAAGCTAGGAGCAGGAAAAACATTTAGGACCTCAGTCGTACACTGAGTTGAAATGTTTACGAGAGAACTTTTGAATATATATCACATTATAGTGATCAATGATTAAAAGTATGAGAGATTCTGAAAGATATAGGGTCTTCCAACAGGGAATACCAAACTTTTACGGTTGATAACGGTCATTTTGTTGAAGCAAAATCTGTCAAATAAGTTGTAGTTTTGTCAAATCTTCACTGATCCTAGTTTTTATCAGCATATCGTTTACAGAGATGAGGGCCATTTCTAAATGAACCAACTAAATGTCAAGAAGTATGAAACGATATCAATCCACATCAGATCCAAGAGCGTCCACTGCAGCTTGAAAAATCTCTGTTTGTTGTCGATTTTGGGCGATGACGCCCATCGGTCTGTATTTCTTTGAGACGGACTTTGATTAGACCATTATTATTGATGTCGACGATTACTAAATTCTTTTGAGCTGAATTGGACGATATGGACGTCAACGACATGTTGTTTCAACAAGACAGCTTTACGTGCCATATAGCTCATGCCACTTTGGATATTTGCACAAGTTATTTGAGAGCATGGTCATCTCACATAAAGGTGATGCTAGACTTTTCCTTCTTGTGAGGTTTTCTTAGTCGTAGGCGTATGCGAATAACCCACAAAACCATCACGATCTTTAAACCCAACATAACCCATGACATTGGTTAAATTCGACCTGATTTTTTCTTTCGAAAACCTGAGTATCATTCAAAAAGTCACGGATTTATTGAACCGTCTTAGTATTTTTAACGACCTAAGGGTCTCTTATATGAAATTGCGATGTGGTGGTCTTTTCTAAAATGAACTCATAAAACAATCACAGTCTTTGTTTAAATCAACTTGAACTGGTGTAAACTATTCATAAAATTCCTCTTATTTTTCTTCCTCCTTTAAATTAATTTTGTATTGATATTTTCGTATTATTCGGCCTGATTTATTCTTTTTAAAACCTAAGTTTCAATCAAAAAGTCATGGTTTTATTGACCCGTTTCCGTCTTTCCAACAATCTTATAACAGCCAAAGGGTCTTGTAGATGAAACTGTGGAGTGAGATGGCCTCTTGTAAAATAAACTCAAAGTACAATCACTGTCATTATCGAAATGAACTTGAACTGGTGTAAACCATTCATGTATTGTTGTTATGGGGGGGGGGGGGGGGGGGGTTAAACAGAAATTCCTCTTATTTTTCTTCCTCCTTTAAACCTAATCTTGTGATGATATTTTCGTATTTTTTTTCTCTCTTCAGCCTGTATGTAGTCAGGAGTAATTTTATATTTTGTTTTATTCATGTGTTAGTTAGTGTTGGTCCTTTTCTTTGTACAAACGATGAAGCAAAGGTCGTTTAAAGGACTTATTTTTTTTTGTATTTCTAAATGCAACTCAATGTGTTTGCGTGCAGCTGAGTGTCTATCGTACTGTCCAAGATAGATGTTATGTCAGTTGGAATTGATGGTCCTATGCAGGCAGGCAAGTTGTTCACAAACAAAGGATGACAAGAAACAGAAAAAAAAAAACACGAAAACTTCATTAGTTTCTCTCAATAGTACAGGATACCGTTATGCGGCTGTTTACATTTACAAAATGGCGTTTGTATGTTAACTCATGTTTATACTATCGTTACCGTTACCAGTTACCAGTTTCGCATGTGGGAGTTTGGGATCTAACATTTGCTAGTTTCAGAGCACCGTATTTATGTGTGTATGTGTTGTTGTTGTTGCACTTAAATTTTACCGACGAAATACTATAAAAATGAAAGCACACAATAAAAACTGCTCGACTTTGCATTGATCCAACATGGTAGCGGCGTTAGTGAGAGCATGGGGAAGAGCAGTACATGGGATATAAGTAGGAGAGTAGAAATAACGGTTTTTTGCACTGAGTCGCATTGTTGCCTAGTGTCTCATGTTTGTATACACTTGGCACGCTGCATTGTTGTATTGCTGTGCGCCGATTGCAGATGTCTATCCCCACCTCTAACCATACTTTTCGTATACATAGTATGTATGTATGCATGTGCTCCTATGTGGTGGTGGTGGTGGTCGTGTGTAATAAATATTTATTTAATTTCGTAATTTCGTGTATTTTTAATATTTAATTCCCGTACCAAAATAGCACATTATTCGCATTAACTTTTATGAGCGAAATTAGTTCAGGTTTCGAAAGTGTCCCTAATGGTTGTAAAAGAATAATTTAGAAACCAAAAACAAAAAAACAAGGAAAAGAGGTTACGAGCTTATCTACCGTTATCCATTGTATGTTTAGTTAGCTAAACTGCTAAACATTTTTACTTCGTTGAGTGCATTTCTATCACTGTCATGTCATTTTACCTCCTCTTTTTTGTATTTTGTATGCAAAAGCTTTGCAAAATTGTTTGAAATTCCAAGTGCCAGCAAGAGAGAGAGAGAGAGCGCGCGAGTAGCAGTGTCATGATTGAATAATGACAACAACGACAACAACAACAATAATAATATTATTGCACTTGTTGTCATGCATTTACGTTTTGACAAACAAGTAAATAAACTATCGTTACGTCATTTGACGCGAATAACAATTGAGCACAATTGACTGAAGAACTGTCAGTTTCCTCTTACCTTGAGCCGCTTCGCTTGAATGGTAAATATTGTTGTGTAATAAAGATTGTCAACACACTGCCAGTTTTTTATGGACTTTTTCCGCTTTTCTTTTTATTATTTACTTACAAATTTAATGCTCGGCAGACGTTAGACTAATACACTGAGAGAAAACGAAAATTGAATTTTAAAAATTGAGACAAGGGTCCAAACAATAAGTCCAACGAATATTATATGTAACGAAGGTTTTCGAATAGAAATATTGTGTTGGTTGAGCTCTATGCATTCTCTCGAACTATTCTTCAATTCTTTTTTGTTACTTCCAAGGAGGATTTTATATCCCGAGACTCAACTTGGATGGAGGTACAAAAGACAGGTCATAACAATAACAATAACAATACCGTCTGGCAAACAGGCAGCCATTCGAGCACTCAGCTGTTATGTGGTATGTGACTTTCTGGAGAAGCTGCATCGTCTAGATAGGGAATATAAGGTTATCCTCTTCTGGGTCATAGGTCATATGGAAATTCTCGGCAATGAATAAGCAGATGAGCTTGCGAGAAGGGTAGCTTCCATGCCACTAATCAAACCTGAACCCTTTTGTGGTTGTTTGGAAAGCAAAACACGCGAAAAAAGAGAGCCAAAGGCTCTTCTCAAATCAATTGAAGACTTTGTTAGGAGACTACAATTGGAGTGCATATCATGTGCTAGGCAGGCAGTTGTCATTTTGACACTAAAAAGCGTTCAGAAATTTGTGAGGCCAATAGTTTCGGTGCAGACATTACAGGGATAGCCAAAAGAGTAAGAGGGAAGTACAATAGATCGTATAGTCACCATAATAAGGTACCTCTTCACGACAATAACACAGCCCTGCAAATTTGTACTTTTTTTGTGCAAATAAGATGGCTTCAGGTGTTTTCAAAGGCATTTCGTGCGCTGAACACGAATCTGGTTTCAAAAACTTTCCATCACGTCAGGTTTTCGAGAAAAAGGGAAAAACACTGACGAACTAGAACCATCGTTATTGTCAGAAATTGACAATTGATCTTTGCTCTTCAAAATGAGCCCAAAGCCAAATTGTTTGCATGCACCCTTAAAGTAGGGGGTGGGTTTATGTCAAGGGGTGCAAAAGAAAAAGAAACACATTACGGAGGTCCTTGAAGATTGTTACTCAGGGTTTTTGGGGTCGCTATTTACAGCTCTTCATTCAGATTTAAAAAATTCAAAATGGCGGATCCAATATGGCGGTCGAGGCTTATAAAAATTAATCAGATTTACTTGACTTTACCTTTTTTTCGAAAAGCTGACGTGATGGAAAATTTTTGAAACCAGATTCGTGTTCAGCGCACGAAATGCCTTTGGAAACGCCTGGAGCAATCTTATTTACAAAACCCATGCAGGATTGTGTAATCGATTTAAAATCGTCAGATTCAAACCTTTTTCTGTCGGGATTTTTACCACTGAAGCAGACTTGTGTGCATCCCGGCATTATCCTACTGCAAAAGAGCATTCTCTTGCTATCGAGATCTTGAGATTTTTTTGGAACTAATTCGTCTCGAAAACTTTGCTGTTATAACTTTTGTTGAGACTCACGTATGCTCTGATGCATTTAGTGCATGTGGGTGAACATCGTCAATCTCTTCTGCGAACTTCTTATGGGAGCTGCAATGGTGGGAAAAGCTTTCTTCCACTATCTCACCCACTTGCAATCTCAGATCAAAACAGATTCGGCTGTAGAAAGGCATTGTTTGGCGTCTGGTGTCACAATAGACCTAATCTGACTTAAGTGGTACCTTAGACGATAGGAGGGATCAAGAAGACCTCAACTGGATGTCCAGAATAAAGCACTTTCTCTATTTTATTGGCCATTACAACCCTTTTACGAACCTTTAGATACGATTACGGCTTATCTTCTCTAGTTGTGAAGGGAAAAGTGAGGAGAATAAATTTGTATTAGATGTTCTCTCTTAATAATGATGAACGAAGTTGTCAGATAAATTTTATTCTTCTGTTTCGTTCCATTACGCGAACGGTTTCAGTTGCATTACTTAATTGTTTCTACTGCTGCAGCTTCTAGAAAGGCAGGGTTACCATCTTTCGATGCTTAGAACTATTTTCTTCATCATCTTTAATTGCATTTATATGTGTATTGAGAAGACTTATATTTTTGTGTATTATCCAATCAAGTCTCCGATTAATTAAGTCGCCGTAGTCTAGTAGGTAGTGTGTTGGCTTATTAGACGCAAAAGCCTGGGTTCGAGCCCCAGGCCAGTCATCAAAGACAAAATACAAAAAGTATTTTTTCGGCGACTTCCTCTCAGTAGATTTCTGGCAAAAACTCTGAGAGTAAATAAAAATTGCTATGAAAAGTTCCTCAATAAATAAAAATCTGTCGTTCGGAGTCGACTTTAAACTGTAGGTCCCACCACTCATGTATAAAAAATTAACACACACAACATAAGTGGTGTGAGAAACTAGGACGTTGTACAATGGGTCAATTCGACTTCCGGGTACTGTACTTGTCTTAATTGACAAGTACACGTCCTCTAACCTAACCTAACCTAACCTCCGATTAATTTCTTTCAGTGTCTTTCGATGAAGACAAAAAAAAAGGAAAAAGAGAAACCCGAGTGAACGAAATTCAATTCTTATGACCAAGTGGCAGTGACTTAAACTGTAGACGGAAACTGAGTGTACATGTTTGCATTTTTTATGCAATTGAATGCAAATAAAGTCGGCAGAGAAAAAAAAATACAGAAAAACCCTAAACGACGACAACATCCTCAATGCTCAATGTTTTCTTTGTTCCCCGAGTTGCTGTAAATAAATAAAAGATTCATTCTGACTGCCTATCTTGACTGCTTACTTGGCCAGTCGTAATAGCAAAAGAGTTGTGAAACGGAAACTGTTATGGCCTAGAAAAGAATTTCCCGAGCTGCTCATTTTAAAAGATATTTGCATTCGTATATTCACACACATATGCACACAAGCGTATATTTAAAAACAGTTGCAGGAATTTTTTTTATAAACTATCGCACTCCTGTAATGTTTGAGAGAGAAATTGCCCCGAGAAAGTCGTGCAACAGATGTACGACACCCTACATATATTACCCGTTATTTTCTAAGGATAGGCTTCTGTTGAATAATAAATTCATTGAAAAATAATCGTTTAAACTGGGTTGCAATAATTTCGTTTTCAAACTTCTACACCCAATTTGGCATTTAAACTCAAAAAATTCAATAAACTTCCAAGGCTTCAAGTCCAGTTGTTACATGATTACTGTTAAGAACCACCTGTGGAATATGAAGTGTCCTTTGTCAACATTTGAGTCAATGCATCTGCTATGCATTTAAAAGGAAAACTCGTCGCTTGCTCAATGGAGATGGAACTGCACAACATAGCGTGACAGCATGTTCGCATATTAGATTAAGACTACCATGACTGTCTATTCAACTTAAAGTAAAGTCCTTGACTACAAATGCAGTGGATATACAAATAGAGACGAAGGAGTTCG
The DNA here is from genome assembly GCA_958299815.1 of Sarcophaga carnaria. Classification (NCBI taxonomy): domain Eukaryota; kingdom Metazoa; phylum Arthropoda; class Insecta; order Diptera; family Sarcophagidae; genus Sarcophaga; species Sarcophaga carnaria. Next base: position 100,737,720 of record OY283149.1, on the reverse strand, counting down.
TTTTCGGCAACGTAAGATGGCAACACTGTCATAGTAGAACCTGCTAAAGTAAACCAAAAAGTGCTGAAAACACTTGAATAATGAAACTGAAATGAAGCAGTTTTCTTTACGAAAAGAAGGGAACAATTTACTTGATCGTTAACAAGACAAGCGGCTATCAGGGCTTTGAGTTCTAACGTGATGAACTCCAAGACGGTGTACGGCTGTCGCAGATATCTCGACGAGATAGCGGAACGATATGACATCCATATCGTATGGGTACCGGGACACAGTGGCAGAGCTGATGAATTTGCCAGGCGGGGCACGACCATCGAGCTCACCGCTGAGTTCTCGAATCTGGGCATACCAATGAGGACCTGCAAGCTCATAATTGATAATGCGATCGTCGATTCCGTCAACGACAGGTGGGCGGCCTCGGACACGGGTAGAACGGCTCGTAAAATCTGGCCAAGGCTAGATGAGGGGCGCACAATGAGTCTACTTAAACTCCAAAGAGGCGCGCTCAGTGTAGTTGTCGGTGTCATTACGGGGCATTGCATTATGGCTACGCATGCGAGGCGCATTGGACTTGGACACCTTGCTAACGACTTCTGTAGAAGCTGCAGAGATGAGGAAGAAGAGGAGACTGTCCCTCATCTGCTGGGTACATGCCCGGCTCTATGCCAAAGGAGAAGGAAGTACTTGGGTACTTACTACATGGATGATCTGGAGGAACTGTCAGGGATTGACATTGGCAGCCTAAATCGCTTCATCAGGAGCTCCGAATGGTTTCGCGACTAGGGGACATCGGATGACTGTGGTAGCACAATGGGCCCAATGCGGCCTAAGTGTGTCCGTCACCAAGAAAAATTTTTCTTGGATGGGCAGCCACCTCTACCCACCTACCTACCTAACAAGACAAGCAGACAACAACAAAATACACACATCGAATGGTACAAAGAGTTAGCCAAACAAATACATAGGAATTTACAAGAAGGGAACAAAAAAATAATCAAAAATCCAAAAATAACAAAAAGATTTTGATGTTGCCAGACAAAAAAAGGAGAGCGAAGAACGATGCTACCAGTCAGTCCAGAAAGTCAGGCAGTCATGAGGCGTGAGTCTGTGTTTAATAACCAAGGGTTAGATTAAAGTGCAAGTGGTATTGAGAGCCGAAAAAAAAGGTCGTGAATAAAATTGACAGCGTCAGTCATTTTGACAGTTTTTTCTATATTGGATGTGGAATCTTTATTTATTGGGTAGATTTTTATAAAATCTTCTATTAAACGAATGTCCTACGTTACCTGTCTTTCTCTTTTATGCTCTCTTATGTATAGGGTACAGCATTACTGCAATTGAAAGGATCTCTTGCGTTAAAGGCTACTACACCTAGAGGAGGCTGTTGAAAGTGGCTTGTGTTTGTTCGTTTAGATATGAATGTCATGAATGTAAAGGAACAAATAAAAATCAAGTGATTCGTTTAAATATTGCATTGCAATTGCATAACCTTTGTGCTCGGGCCCGTACCCGTGCCCATGTTGTAGAATGTGTTACGGCAGCATCCGTATGATTGTGTCTGTAATGGCTTAAACGGATGCGAAATTTTGATGAGCTTAACGAGAATATTTGTTATTTTTATTGTTTGTTTGACTCCAATATATGTTGTATGTTCTCTCTTTCCCTCTCTCTCTCTCTCTCTCTCTCTCTCTCTCTCTCTCTCTCTCTCTCTCTCTCTCTCTCTCTCTCTCTCTCTCTATGCCTTTTGTACATGTATGTGGAACGCCCAGTTAGATTTTTGATTGCAAAATTGTGTTGAATTTTTGCCAAATGATTACGTCTTCCTTCTGAAGATGCTTTCAAATGAATTCGTCGTCGTATATAATGGATACACAGGCAGTAGTTAAACTTAATGTTGAAGATTTTTGTTATCTTTGCTAACACATTCCATTACCATTTCATTCAGAATTCTTCTTCTGCCTCTTCTTCTGCTAATACATTATTTACACAACAAAACAAACAAACAAACAGAAAAAGAAAGAATAGATTCGCTTCCCTTGGTGAGTACAATGACTATTTGTTGCAAGTCTATGTGTGTTTGTTTGTGAGGCAGTGAGTAAAATTGTTTACCATAAAAATAAAAGTTGTCTTACTATTTTATTTGATGCCGCATGTTGCATGTTATGTGTGTTTACTTTTATGCATACATACGTTGCATAAATACTGGTAGAGTTTTTCATTTTTATTTCCCGTACTATTTACTTCACCTCCGCTTTCACTGCATCGTCTGCCTTGTCCTGCTCCCTGCTCCCTAGTGTAATAGTAGCAACTTGAAACCTGCAATCAGCCACCCATTTCACATACATACTTATGTATGTATGTATGTATGTGTATGCATGTTTGCTCGTAGGTTGCTTTTGCATTGTAGTTTTATTCGTAATAATTCCACTTGCTTCAATTCTTCTCCTTCTTCTCCTTCTTCTTCTCAACTTGCCGTGTGAATAATTAATCGTTCAATTGGTTTTTAACGCCACATAAACTTGACGTTTGTACTCAAACAGAAGACATGGGAATTGCAACAACAGCAACAACAACAACAAAAGAAAGAACATGAAAAAGATAAAAACAAAAACAAAATAAATAAATTCCAAGACGTCTGAATGCATGGATTATGAAACAATTTTATTGCTACGACGTTTTTCATTATATTTTTATTTATTTGGCCCAAATACAGTCTTTATTAAAACCATATACTGGTGGCAGTATGGGTAACATTCCCTTTGGTTGAACATTGGCTTTATTTTCAAAACTGCTTCCATGAAGAATATTTTATGATCAATGGAAGATACAGGAGGTTATATTGGTTCTAGAGCCAAATAATATGTAAGGAGAGCCAAAGTCATACCGGCCTACCTATCTCCTGTACACTATAAACAAGAACCCGAGTGCTTACAGCCGTTTTGCGGCTTGGATATACTTCGTGCAGCAAGGAGGTCAACGATTAACTCATTGCAGTCTTTGACAGAAAGGACGAAAAGGGAATATTGTATTGTATTTACAATTGTGGCTCCTTGCGGGTCTTTCCCAGATTCGCTCAGGTACGTGATCCGAAGCGTCAGGTATTATTGCTTGTGTAATGTACATCACAACGACAGAAGTTTCTCAAGGTTTGGAATGCGACATGTAATGTATCAAGAGGTGACTTTATCACCGTAGTACTAGGCGACGATATCGCCGTTCACAAGCCAGTCGAAAATCTCTGAAGATTAAAGTTAATGGGAGCGATATAAAGTCCATCAAATATCGGGCTGAAATGATTGTCAACCGTTGCAACATCAACATGGTGACATGGATGGACTACACTTGCAGGAACTCAGCAAAAGTTTAAAATTTTTTGTTTTTGTTTTGTATGACCAACACTCAGGGGATGGCCCCTGTCCTCGTCGGGCCAAAGGTTGTCAACCGTTTCAACTTCAAGATGCTAACATGAATGGACTACGCCTGCAGGAACTCAGCAAAAGTTTAATATTTTTGTTTGTTTTTTTATTCTTTGTATGACCAACACTCAGGTGATGGCCTCTACTCTTGCAGTGTCAAATGTACTGTTTCGGATGATGCCATATGTAGGAGAACCTAAGAAAATGAAGAGAGGAGTTCTTGTATATGAAGGAGGTAATAATATGTGCATTTCTTGACATACAGGCGGCATTTTATAACACTTCTCAGGGGATCATAAATAGGTCTTTAGATAGAAAAGTTATAAAACCTAAGATATGCATATGGATTCTTGAACTCCTTTACACTCTAACTAGAAACAAAATAAAAGGGCTCAACACAACTAGAGGATGCCCAAGTGTGGTGGACCGAACTTCTAACAAAACTATCTGGGTCACACGTCGACTGTCAAGGAAATGCAAATATTATAGTCGTGCTCCTTGTCAAAAGATCTGTCTGACTCATGACTCTAATCTCCTCTTATTGTAATGCCCGAACAAAAGTTCTGATTGACCTAAATCCACTTGAGAAGAGTCTTTTCCTCTGTTTATCTTCTCTTTCGTTAAGCATATATTTCCAAAAATCGTCCCCATAAAACGTTCTGGACCATTAATGCCGAGGAAGGTTCCCTCCACGTAAGCTTGTGTGCCTGTCTGTTGCCGAAAATTCCCATATGATCTGAGGGTGCCATTATTTTCCCTGACTAACCCATTCAGCTTGTCCAGATTGTGCCATATTATCTTCGATTTAACCTCACAAGTGCTGAGTGCTTGAATGACGGCCAGACTGTCAGATAGTATTGCAGTGGCCTGTCTTTCGTATCTCCTATCCAAGTTGAATTGAGCATATCCTTTAATGGCATATATTTCTGCTTGCAAGATACCCGCGAGTTGGCTTGGGCTTGGAATATTTCATTGTGGGTCCGAAAACTCCAGCTCTTGTCCCAAGATCAGTTCTTAACCCATCTGTATACCACAAAATAATCCCCCCTTTTAAGATGGTATTCAGCTGCCAGATAACTCCCTTTATTTTTGTTACTAAGTTTCGTTTCGAAATGCTTTCCAAAGTCATAGAGTTTACTGGTTTACTAGTTTGTTCAGAGGGTATTTAAGGAGGGAGCTATAAGGCATTCGTTTCATTAGGCCAGAAGAAATCGTTGGTTGCGAAAGTCTGCGAATCCAATGCACTCGCAGAATCCAATGCATTCGCAGACTTTAGGAAATAAATGAAGATTTTAAGGTACTTTTTTTTTAAAGTACTATTGGTCAGAAGGAACTTTTTTAAACGAAAATATTTTATGAGCTGTAAGTCATTCGATTCCTTAGGTCACGAGAAATCGTTGGCTGCGAAAATAGCGAATTCAATGCATTTACAGACTGTAGGAAATAAATTAAGAATTTATGGTACTTTTTTAAAGTACTATTGTTCGGAAGAATCTTTTTTGAATCAAACATATTTTATGAGCTTCTCTGTGTAAGAAACGCTGTTAGTAAGTGAAATAAAAATCCAAGATATCTGTAGGAGGGAAAGTAATCTTCCAAATTTTATGATCTTCACGTTGACTCTTCAGACTTGAAGAATTATTTTCCAAATGATTGACTCTTAGAGCTCCAATGTAATTTTAATTAAAAAACAATTAAAAATCTTTCACAATATTCGCAGAACAACAAATTGCAACATTTTTTTTTTGTGAAATTCTGTTTTTGAAACGCATCCATCCATCCATTATGTTAAATATTATGTGAGGCCTACAGGTTTCTGAGGCGGCACCACTCTTAATGACTTGTATTGTCGATTTGAGCAGAATGCCTTACGAAAAATTAGACCATTTTGTGGTGTTAACATGAAAAATTAAATAAATTATAAAGTTTTGTACAGTCGTAGGCTTATGCTCAATTAAAATTTAATTAAAACTGAAGTTAATTACTAATGCAGGTAGTACAGTACATAGCACAGCACCGCACACTTAATAATTTAATCGACAAACGCATTTATTATGCCATCATCATCATACAGAGGTAGAGCAGAGAAGAGGGAAAACATTTTATCATCAAGGGAAAAAGTGCAACAACTATTTATTGGATATGAACAACAATAAATAGACGATTATATGTACCTGACTACCTACCTGCCTATCTATCTGCCTGCCTGCAAACTGCTAACAGAGTCATGTTGCTGAGTATGTTGATTGGCAACAATTTAATATGTTAAGTAAGCATAAATTTGTTGGCTTTTAATAGTCAAAGAACTTTATGAAAACCCCCCAATGGTTTTGTATAGAAAGCTAGAGCCAGAGCCTACGCTAGCGTAATGGATGTTTTTACATCCGCCTTTAAATGTTAATGGTTACGCTAAAACTGACTCCAGTTACGCATGCAATCTAGAGAGTTTACTCGTTTATTATTATTATGAAACACTTTAATTGTGTTTATGAAAATATATTAACCCATTAAGAGCATACACATACTGAAAAAGAAACTTAAGCTTGGCTTTGAAGTGTAGAAGAACACACTCTTTCCTTTATAAAAGGCCGCTTGAGTCTCTATCCTATAGAGGTGGACTATTGGAAGAGTATATCTTCTAAACTCACGGCGATATAGTTCCAACAGGAAGTCAAAGTTCAAAAAGACTATCGCGACGACAGTCTAAAGTGAGCGTGGGATTGTGAGTCGGTCGTGTGTATCGTGGGAATTGAATATTGTACCGAACAAAACCACGATAGCATCATTACAAGGAGAAGAAAGTTTCCCAAATAATTAAATATTCATCTCGTTAGGAAGGTATTCTTGAAAACAGTTCTGATGGAATTGGATAAGATATAGAGACTCACGTGCGTTGCCACCAGCTGGACAATGAGTACAAGTCGCAAAGAAGTGTCATTGGGTTTAAATTATTGCGTATTACAATGAAAACCCGAGCTAAAAAGATAATTTTGTTAATTTATTAACCCTTTGACGGACACTGACTTCTATAGACGTCATAACAAGGGTTTCTGGGGGGACATGCCGTGTATACACGTTATAAATTGATTGTCTTGCTAAATAACGGAGATACAGCAAGTGTCCTACGGGAAGGCCTCCTAAAATGTTGGTGTCCGTCAAAGGGTTAAGAGGTAACGCCCCCTTGACCATCCCTGGGGAAAAAACCCAAACCTTTAGGGCTTTGAAAAATACTTTAGAATAACACAGACTCTTATGGCATACGGTTGTGTTACAAAAGCTTAGGTTCATTCCAAGAGTTGAGTAGGTAGGTAGGTTGGAGTGATAACTTTGATAACGAAAGCTCACTTGCCTAGAATAAAAAACTTATGGGGAAATATTCTGGTAGTTTCGATAGTAACGTAAGACATCGAAACTTTGGAATGGTTATGTCGAGGACACGTTGTTGGCAGCTGTAGGTAGTGTGTTGGCTTATTAGACGTAAGGCCACGGTTTAAATCCCAGGTCAAGAAAATATTTCTTCGGTGCCAGCAGGGTATATAAAACTGCCATAAAAAGCATGTCAAACATCTAATGTTCGGAGTCGGATTTAAACTGTGGGTCCTCCAACTCATGTAGGAAATTAGGTGGTGTGAGAATTTAGGTCTATGTATGTATTTGATACTCTAGATGTCTATGAGGTTGTTTCAAATTTTGTCCGGATAAGTCGAATAAGCTGAATAGAGATAAAACGATTATCCTCTGCTGAATCTCTGGTAGTTTAACAGCTCAAGAGGATAGACAAACGGATGAACTTACCACGAGAAAAGTTGCCACGCCATTGATTTGATTTGAAATTTTTTTTAAATGAGATGATGAGTTATTAAAGGTATCCTCAGCAAAAGCGAAGATAAAAGAAGATGTCTCTTCTCTAGCAAGATGTACTTGAGACGGTCTAAACTAGGCATCTATAATTTATATCAAACTATCGTAAACACCTGAGTTTAGCCTTTCTCCCCCGGCATGGTAGAGCTTACAAATCATTTGAACAGAATAGACATCGTTTCAATTCCAATATTGGGATTCTGCGAGTAGGAAACCGAATCATACATACATATGTACATATTGGTCATTACAACTCTTTAGTTACGATTACGACTTCCACTTATATTGTGTGTGTTAATTTGAAAGATGTGTGGCAGGACCCACACTTTAAAGTTTGACAATCTTTTTCAGGGCAATTTTATTTGCCAGAAATCTGCTGAGAGAAAGTTAGGTTAGAGGACGTGTACTTGTCAATTAAGACAAGTACAGCACCCGGAGGTCGAATTGACCCATTGTACAACGTCCTAGTTTCTCACACCACTTATGTTGTGTGTGTTAATTTTATACATGAGTGGTGGGACCTACAGTTTAAAGTCGACTCCGAACGACAGATTTTGTGAGAAACTTTTCATGGCAATTTTATTTACTCTCAGAGTTTTTGTCAGAAATCTGCTGAGAGGAAGTCGCCGAAGAAATATTTTTTCATATTTCGTTTTGATGTCTGGCCTGGGACTCGAACCCTGGCTTTACGTCTCATAAGCCAATACACTACCTACTAGACTACGGCGACTTCACTGAGAGGAAGTTGCCGACAAAATATTTTTTTATATTTCCTTTTGATTTAGATGTCTGACCTGGGGTTTAGGCCGTGGCAACACATCTAATAAGCCAACACACTACCTACTAGACTACGGTATTTCAGATAGTTTTGTTATTTCCTGTCCTAGGATTATGGTTCCACTTATTTGGTAACCATGAAGTGTTAATGCATTACTGAAGGAAGGTACCTGGGCACTTTTCAAGTATTACTCTTACTGGCAGCGACCAACAGCTGGGATTCCTTAGAACTGCGATACTGCAGGAGTCATTATAGAGGAACCATATGCACATTGAGCTCTAAATAATAGACCGTATTACAGTTAAAGTCCATGAGGCTTTAAATCTGTTTGGTATGATAACTGCCAGAGTGCTTTTGAATCCTCTTCATCCCTGAAAGGGTTAATTAAACTATTTTACATACAAGTGATGTATTAATTAAATTAGCCCTTCTATTTGGTTGGTTGTGTTGTGTTTTTTTTCATTTCTTTTTTCTGTTGTGTGTTGTGTGTAGTGCAGTAATTTTCTTTGTTGATTACACATAATCATTTATTTACTGCTATTCCAAGTCTTTTTTCCACTTTTTTCCACTTTTCCATTTTCCATACACAATCCATTGCCACTGCCACTGCCACGGCCAGGTTCATAGCAGTTCCGTTCAATTCACATCAATTCCGTAACTACACACCAGTATCAGTACTGGACGCTGAACGCTTTTTCTCCAAACAGTTTAACTGAAGATTGAAAACATTTATGCTTAATTAATACTCAGGTAAACATCAATTTTCATGTTGCCAAGAAATTATACACAAAAAAAGACGAAGAAGGGGGGGAAAAAGAGCCAAAATGTGTCTAACCGTTTCATACATTTCATGTCATGTTTTTTTCCCCCATGTAAAGAATGCATTTACGCTTACGCTGTTTGCTTTCGCATTCAACGGTGCTGATGATTGCACGCACCACATCAACTACAACAGCACATATAAGCATACATGTATACGAGAGTCGTCTTCTTTTTCTTTTCATTTTTAATGATAAATTTACGATAAAGCAAAATAAATGGAGGGGGCCTGTAAAGTAATTTATCAAAATAAATACGACAAAAAAAACGAATGCGAGAATAAAATTATTCTTCTGCCACATCTGCCTTTTGGCTGGATGCCCAACAATGTGATGCGTGTGTAGTTTTGTGCCCTGGCAGCGCATGCGTAGCGCCAAAATATTTCCTTGTCTTCTTCAGAATATATTTTATACAAAACGATGAAATGAAATGGGAAAAATAAAACGTTTCAATCTTGTGCGATTTTTATTTTTATTTTTGAAGAGAGTGTTTCTTGTAAACGAGTTTTAAAAACAAGCACTTTGAATATTGCCCCTGGGGTTGCCTTCAATTTATTCCCTTTCGTTTCGCTTCTTGTCTTCAATTTTATTTGTATTTTAATTTAATTTTTTTGCCCTCTTTTTTTATCCTCTCTCCCTGCATTGTAAATCAATTATTGCCTTAATTGCCTGGTCTTACACGCATTTTATTGTCTTCTTTTTTATCGCAAGAATGCAAGTTTAACTGTTGTAAACATAAAATAACTGTGATAACTGTGTGTTGTCGATGATCACTGAACTGCTGGTGACACAGAATTTATGTAAATGCCGTCGTTCATTACATAAGAAATTGGTCTGGAAAATTTGTCTCTCAAAACTTTAAAGGCTGCAGGTGCTGAACATTAAACAAAACTTGATTTCCGTGTAATACGCAAGAGCACCAAAATTACTTGGGCTTCGGTTCAGTAAAAGCAGAATGTATTATTTGCAGTAGAGATTATATTGGTAGGATCTGCTACTTATCAATGTCGAAGGATACCTTTTATATTCGGAGAATAGGCATAACCAAACCATTGACCCTACAACAGTCTCGGTTTCACCGTAGAATCGTAGTCAGTGGAATGCAGATTTTCAGTATTCACCGATTAGCCTAAATGGCAGCCAATATGCGGTACAACGTTATCTCCATTATATTCCAATCCAAAAGAGTAATGTATCTCGGGGTTATTCTTTTCTTACGTAACTTGGGCCTCAATTATGTATCGCTTGGAACCTTTAAATGGACCGTAGATACATGCCACGTTTAAACCAACCTTGTTTTACAGTGTTCGCGTTTAGTGAACGCTGCGTAATCACCAATGAGACTGCTGTCTTGTAAACCGAGTGCGCGCTGGCATGCAGCCGCCGCATGTTCCGTATTCCACTCCTAATAAGCTATTATTTCTCACACGCAATTGAATTTCCTCTGTACTTCTACTCAAGCAGAGGCATCAGACAGCGGTGGAAAGGCTGAATGCAGCTTAATTTCGGTCCAACCTGATGTATGGATGTGCTGCAACTCAGGGCAGACGTATACATATGATTTCTTATCTCTTTCTGAATAGAATGTATGATTTTAGAATTCCAACACGGAACTTTTGATCTGAAAATCGGGTGGTTTCTAGCGTGGCAGTTATTTTGATGGCTCCAAAATGCTCTACCTTCAGATCTGGAGGTTTCTATTGCGACCCTTATGATTTACTCCGATAGCACCAAAATATTGGATGCATTAGACTGTAGTATACTTATCAAGGGTTCTGATAATAAATTTTGGTTTTGGCTGCGCGATAACTGCAGTGATTTATAGGCGGAGTTTATGGCCATTTTCAAAGCGACGCAATGGTTGTTAGGTGACGGGAGTTTTCTGAAGGTCTTTTGATTTACCCGGACATTCAAGATGGTTCCAGATAAAGGGGTCTTCGACGTACTTGATCATCCATGAATAAGACCGATTTATCAGAAAAATTTAGGTGCTCTTTTTTGGGTCTGTGGACCATAGGTATATCGTCGAAAATTGCACTGCTGGTGACAGAACCAGAACGCAGTTTAAAATCTCTGACATTTTACAGTGCATACATATGTATTCTAATCACCTCATTTAGACTAGGACTTCTCCGCCTAAAGTACGCTGTCCTGCTTAGGTTTTCTACATGGCCCATTCATTGCCAGTTTATCGGGATATACCCCAAATCCAGTTCCACACTCCATTTTTGAGCCATCACCGTCATCGATGACAGCTTTGGCAACCCACTCTTTCAGCGTAAAAGTAAGAGTTTTGTATTTTCGTTCGAAAACCGTCTCTGGTACCAAGTAGTCAAATTGAAAATTCGTGGCCCACCGTGCATGGCCTAAACATATCTGAGAACTTGAACCTTAGTGCAGTTCTAACAGCCACGTTTTGGATGAAGATCTTCAATGGCTGAAGAGACAAGATGACTTCGAAAACAGGCCGACTCTTCAGCCTCCCACCACACTAATGCCCCGTAAGATAGTATCGGCCGTACAACCTCTGTATACATTCAGTGGAGACTACAGGCCCCATCTAGTCCCAAAACGTCCATTTACAGACGTACAAGACGTACTAGGCATTCATCGCCTTCTTCATCCTTTCCTCCGTGTTCCTCTTCTAGGACAGTATGAAATCCACAGTGATACCCAAATAATTTGTCTCTTTTGAGAGTCTCAGAGCCGTTCTATTTATTTTCGGAATGTTGAAGCTCGGTACTCTGTACTTCCGAGTGAACAAGACAAAATCCGTTTTATCTAGGTTCATACCCTCCGCCCACCTGTGTGTTCTTGCCAGTGTCAGCTCCAAAAATTAAATTCTAACTCCAATAATTTAAATTTGATTTTCAAATCAAAGCTTATACTTGAAATCAATACAATCCTAATCTCACTTGTGAATGGTTTATATAGCATTTTGTGTTATCACTTTAAATAGTGAATTGGGCCCCAAGGGCGGCCTATCTCTTAATCATTTTATAGCATAGCTGACGTCTTCTAAGGGTGTTCTTTATAGAGGTATAGAACTTTAAGTTGGCATTACTTTTCAAGATGGCGACCGAGTTAACAGCTGTCAAGTGATTTATTCTCAGTTTGCTTTGGCAATTCATCATGAATAGACTCACGCCTAAACAACGCTTGCAAATAGTGCAATTTTATTACGAAAATAATGGTTCTGTGCGGAAAACGTATCGCGCACTACGTCCATTTTATCGTCGACAAAATCGTCCATCAGAGCAGTTAATTCGATTAACCATGGAACGTTTTCGCACCACGTTTACTCTTATTGATAACTCGCATCCCCAGAGACGCTGTACGGTGCGTACAGAAGAAGCTATTGCTGCTGTAGAGCGTAGCATTGAGGAAGACCCGAATGAGTCCATCCGCCATCGCGTACAGGAATTGGATCTGTGTCCATCCACTTTATGGAAGATTTTGCGGAAGGATCTTGGTTTGCGTGCTTACAAAATCCAACTCGTGCAAGATTTGAAGCCAAACGATCATCAAGTAAGGCGTAGATTCGTCGAATGGGCCCAGAACTAGATTACCCTTGTTCCCGATTTTCATAAGCGAATTTTGTTTAGCGATGAAGCGCACTTCTGGTTGAATGGCTACGTCAACAAACAAAACTGCCGCATTTGGAATGAAGGTAATCCTCAAGTGTATGTGGAAACACCGTTACATCCAGAAAAACTGACTGTTTGGTGCGCTTTATGGGCTGGTGGAATCATTGGTCCGTACTTTTTCAAAAAAACGATGGTGGCCAGAACGTTACAGTCAATGGTGATCGGTATAGAGCCATGATTACTAACTTTTTCATTCCTGAATTGAATAACCATGATGTCCAGGAGATGTGGTTTCAACAAGACGGCGCAACATGTCACACAGCTCGTGCCACAATAGATTTATTGAAAGACACGTTTGGTGACCGCCTAATTTCACGTTTTGGACCTGTGAATTGGCCTCCAAGATCTTGTGATTTAACGCCGCTAGACTACTTTCTGTGGGGCTATGTAAAGTCATTAGTCTATGCGTTAAAGCCACAAACGCTTGACCATTTGGAAGACAACATTCACCGTATTATTGCCGATATACGGCCACAAATGTTGGAAAAAGTCATCGAAAATTGGACGTCCAGATTGGACTACATCCGCGCCAGCCGTGGCGGTCATATGCCAGAAATCATATTTAAAATGTAATGCCACAAGATTATCTTTCGGATAATTAAAATTCATGTCAATCGAATAATCCATCGTTGTTTTATAGCAACTTAAAGTTCTATACCTCTATAAAAAACACCCTTTATAAATCCCAATATAATGTTGTAGCGCAACCCTATTATTTACAGCTTAATACGGCAAAAATTAATGACTTTTGAACATTTTATTATGCTTCTATCTTGTTACTGTATTTGTTGTTGTTGTTGTTGTTGTTACACTTTAAAATAAGTTGGCATTTATTACCGATTTTCTTATGGTGATAAGCCAATAAAAAAAAAGAAAAAACCGAAATGGAAATGGAAAAGAAAAGAAGTAAAAAAAAGGAAAGAAAATCTTGTACGATTATCTTGTTTAACACGCACAGATTCACACATAAATTATGAATCACAAGCCAATGTTAGAAACGCACTTTAAACGAAATTCACAAGTTTTTTCCAAAAGCAGGCATTTGATTACGCTGGGAGATATACTCTGTAAGTGAGTATGATACGTAGACATACAGATATTATACGGAGCTGAAAGCCAGAAAAGCAGCTACAAAGCAAGAAAAATTACCAGCAAATCAAGATTTCTGTAATTATGGGCATGAATTAAACGAAAACAATGAACAGAACAGAAAACATACATAAAAGTTGTAAACACACACACACACACAATAATTTATTATTGTTTTAATCTAATTTACAAAGTAATTTCAGAACAATACACACACTCTGAGATAAGCCAGTGAATTCTTAACAGCCATACACATGGTGTTAACCCACTAAAGCTGCAGGGTTTTCGATTTAATGAACTTGTAGTTGAAAATGTTAATCGAAATGATATGAAATTTTTTTTCGTACACCACACTACTCTAAATTTATGGTGTGTTAGGGCACATTCCCTTCGATTCATAGGTATTCATGAAATGATCTTCAGTTGGAATAAAACATTTCTTTTTTATTGTTCACACACACTATTTGGAAACATATCTCCTCCCTATGTTTGGGTATTTTTCTCCGATAGTTGTGAACTTCAAATCTGTTATCCTATAATTCTGGCCATACAATCATGACGATTTGTCAGCGTATGTCCCATGTTCTATTCATGTCTTTGGATATTCTAGTGGTCGTAACCTGCTGTTTGAATTGGATTCTATTTACGTAAAAATATGTTCAGAAATTTCTGTTCGCCACGTATAATGGAATTTGTACAGTAGAGTCACCTAACTTCCAATCTTGTGATTCTTTAACGGTATTAACTTTACGTTTGAGTTTGAAAAAAAATCTGATTTTGATATTCGATGACCCCTCGATTACAGAAGATATGTCAGTCACCATAAGTTTGCTTTGCAGTTTACATACACATGCGCATAAAATACATAATTGGTCACTTCAACCCTTCAGTTAGGTGTACGACCTAGCTTCTCACATCACTTATGTTGTGTGTCTCATTTTTTCAATAAGTGGCGGGGCCTACAGTTTAAAGTCGACTCCGAACTACAGATCTTTTTTGAGAAACTTTTCGTTTCAATTCTCATTTACTCTCAAAGTTTTTGCCAGAAATCTGGTGAGAGGAAGTCGCCCAAGAATTATTTTTTTATATTTCGTTTTGTTGGAGATGTCTGCCCAGGAGTAAGAACCGATGCCTCACGTCTAATAAGCCAACACACTACCTACTAGTCTACGGCGGCTACACAGATATCTTCAATTATCTGGTGACAGTCCAGGATGTGGACAATGGCATACAGGGGAAGTGTATGTATCAAAAATTTCCATTCATTCATTTAAAACCTTAAACTCACCTTGCTTCCAATCTTGCGATTCTGCAACATAGTTTGCTTTGCAGTTTACATACGGAATACTATTCCTACAATAGTCATCTGAAATTCTGTATCATCTTTCGCAGCTTGGTATATTTCAATACATACCTCTTGACTGTATTTATTTCTACACCGGTGTGGTTTTAGCTTTGATTACACAACCAAATATGTTGCATCGTTCTATCGAATACCGAGATCCTGTACTATTTCAGTGGAACAAAGACGATATAATGCAGCTCTACTTGGCACACTTTTAAGTATCGCTTTGGTTTGATTTTCATTGCCGAATGTGACAGTCTACGTCCCTGTGTATAGCTTTACCGAAGATCACTAAGAGGTCTGTAAGGTTATTACATTCGTAGGCGTCTAGCGAAACTTAGTACGAGAGTGCATAGAAACCTCTTTCGTACAGTGGGGATCGTCATTTCTGTGATCGGAAGATTTCATTTTCGAGCTAACTTGGGCGGTCATATTTATTAAAGTTACAACCCTCAACCGCCCGCTTTGATATAAAATCTTTCACACTTAAGGCCAAGGGACATTTACGATGAAATGTCATGAAGAGGACCATACGATCTATAGTACGCCCCTCATACTTTATAGAGGGTATTCCTATGATGTCTTCTCCAAGCCGTTTGCCCTTAAAAACTTCAAGATGATACTCGGTGTCAAGAATAAGAATTCTTACTCCTCCATTTGAATGATATCCACGAGTTTCCCCAAGAGCTCAAAAACTCTGGCTCCTGTTCCAAAATTCATTCTTTACCTATCTATATAACACAAATTAACCCCTTTTTTAAAGGGTATGCAGCCGTCAAATTACTCCATTCATTTTACTTTGTCTCGCAGGGAAGCACTTCCCGAAACCATAGTCTTTACTGGTACTACTGCTGTCAGCAAATCGTTTACTTAGATCGCGAAATCGTTTAATGAATTTCATCAGAATTTCCCATCAGCCTAAGCAGGTTAGGTTAGATTAATGGGTAGCTTGCCGTTCATAGGCAAGTTCACTCGGTAGCCCATATGGTCCATTATGTTAACCCAGTGTAAGCTAAGCCCCCTTAACATAATACGTTGGTGGTGGTTTTAAACCATTCCGAGCTTCGGAGAAAACCGGCCAGTTCTCTTAGAAGCACGTTCACCACCATGCTCAGATCTGCAAACGTTCTGTTCGTAAAACCCGATGAAGTGCAGGCCACTCACATAAAAGATGTTGTACCGATTCTGCTTCTTCCATAACCTAGCACCTACTGTAATAATTCTGGTGGGGTAGACAGAGCTTGTCAGCAATATTGTCAACGGGGCAGTGTCTTATTAGAATAACTGTTAGAGTGCCAACTGTTCTTTTATCGAACTCAAGTAGTTTCTTGGTATCAACCTAAACAAGGTTACTTAAAGTGGTAGCGGCTCGTTGTGACCAACCTAAGCAAAATATCCAAAGTTTTTGTCTTCACTACCACCCGCAAAGGACTTAAATGCAGAAGAGGCTTCAGTGTCACTGTTATATTAACACATGCTAGTCTCTGTATCTTGTTCAATCCCATTTGACTTGTTTTCAGTTGTATTTTACCGGCCCAGACGCGTTTATTTAACGTCAGTCCAACAAAATAAAACCAAGTAGTTTGAATCCGTAGATGATAACGCTGAAAGAGACTAATAATTTAGAAATTTTTAAAGGTATTTATGACGCCACTATTCTCCAAAAACCTATCTACCTAATGATGCAGCCTGAATACTGACTCAAAGAAAGCATAACTTACCCGTATTGCATGTGCAACATGGCTACATTTGAAGACGTTTACAAATTGTTATCAGCAAAAACCATGTACGCGAGCACATAAACAATGAAGTATGAAAACTGCTTTTGAAAACGTAACTGAACTACTATTTATCTACTCTTCTCTAGCATAGAACTACATATGTATGTACGTATGTACGTATGTACATGACTAGAACATGGGCAGAACACTTTAATAATTTTAATAGATTGTTATTAAATAAAATTAAATTAACGTTTTTAAGAAAATAATAAGAAATTATGCCATACAAGTAAAGTCCATGTTAACAATTTATAATCGCTAACAACGCAGTACGCGACCTGTCTGTGACTGGACTGGATGGTTAGATGGTAGGCAGCATTTACCGCATGTGTTGCAAGTGGTAAAAAGGGGAAGTGCAAACACGCATTTACTTCTATGAATAGTTTGTTCTGCGCAATTAATTTTGACTTGAAAATTTTAAAGCAAAAAAAAATAAACAAAAAAGAGAAGGGAAAGAGAGAAAAAAAGATAAATATTTCATTCGCATAATTTGTAGACAAAATCATAAAAATTTCGATTATACAGTGTACACTGTACACCATAAATTTAATCATTATTTGGTTGAATATTATGTTGTAAATATAATTAAATTTCTTGTTAAAAATTAAAGTATTTTCTTTGTTTATATAATAATATATGTATAAACTAATTTATCATGATTAATTATTATTTAATAATTAATTATTTATGAAGCGCATGTTCCTTAATAAACACTGTTTCTATGCGACCTGAAAGGTTGTGATATTTTTAATTCAGGTAACTTCCAATATTCCAATTAATTTTCTTTGCAAAAGAAAAATTGTCTTTGCAAAAGCAATTGTCTTTGCAAAAGCAAAATTGTCTTTGCAAAAGCAAAATTGTCTTTGCAGAAGCAAAATTGTGTTTGCAAAAGCAAAATTGTTTTTGCAAAGTAAAATTGTGTTTGCAAAAGCAAAATAAAAACAATTTTTATTTATATTTTATTTTATATTTTATTTTATTTTGCTTTTGCAAACACAATTTTGCTTTTGCTAACACAATTTTGCTTTTGCAAAAACAATTTTGCTTTTGCAAAAACAATTTTGCTTTTGCAAACACAATTTTGCTTTCGCAAAAACAATTTTGCTTTTGCAAACACAATTTTTCTTTTGCAAAAACAATTTTGCTTTTGCAAAAACAATTTCGCTTTTGCAAAAACAATTTTGCTTTTGCTTTTGCAAACACAATTTTTCTTTTGCAAAAACAATTTTGCTTTTGCAAACACAATTTTGCTTTTGCGAAAACAATTTTGCTTTTGCAAAGACAATTTTGCTTTTGCGAAAACAATTTTGCTTTTGCAAAAACAATTTTGCTTTTGCTTTTGCAAACACAATTTTTCTTTTGCAAAAACAATTTTGCTTTTGCAAACACAATTTTGCTTTTGCGAAAACAATTTTGCTTTTGCAAAGACAATTTTGCTTTTGCGAAAACAATTTTGCTTTTGCAAACACAATTTTGCTTTTGCAAACACAATTTTGCTTTTGCGAAAACAATTTTGCTTTTGCAAAGACAATTTTGCTTTTGCGAAAACAATTTTGCTTTGGCAAAAACAATTTTGCTTTTGCGAAAACAATTTTGCTTTTGCAAAGACAATTTTGCTTTTGCGAAAACAATTTTGCTTTTGCAAACACAATTTTGCTTTTGCAAACACAATTTTGCTTTTGCGAAAACAATTTTGCTTTTGCAAAGACAATTTTGCTTTTGCGAAAACAATTTTGCTTTGGCAAAAACAATTTTGCTTTTGCAAACACAATTTTGCTTTTGCGAAAACAATTTTGCTTTTGCAAAAACAATTTCGCTTTTGCAAACACAATTTTGCTTTTGCAAAAACAATTTTGCTTTTGCTTTTGCAAACACAATTTTTCTTTTGCAAAAACAATTTTGCTTTTGCAAACACAATTTTGCTTTTGCGAAAACAATTTTGCTTTTGCAAAGACAATTTTTCTTTTGCAAAAACAATTTTGCTTTTGCAAAAACAATTTTGCTTTTGCAAATACAATTTTGCTTTTGCGAAAACAATTTTGCTTTTGCAAAAACAATTTTGCTTTTGCAAATACAATTTTGCTTTTGCGAAAACAATTTTGCTTTTGCAAAAACAATTTTGCTTTTGCAAATACAATTTTGCTTTTGCAAAGACAATTTTGCTTTTGCAAATACAATTTTGCTTTTGCAAAAACAATTTTGCTTTTGCAAACACAATTTTGCTTTTGAAAAACAATTTTGCTTTTGCTTTTGCAAACACAATTTTGCTTTTGCTTTTGCAAACACAATTTTGCTTTTGCAAACACAATTTTGCTTTTGCAAAAACAATTTTACTTTTGCTTTTGCAAACACAATTTTGCTTTTGCAAACACAATTTTGCTTTTGCAAAAACAATTTTGCTTTTGCAAAAACAATTTTGCTTTTGCAAACACAATTTTGCTTTTGCAAACACAATTTTGCTTTTGCAAACACAATGTTGCTTTTGCAAAAACAATTTTGCTTTTGCTTTTGCAAACACAATTTTACTTTTGCAAACACAATTTTGCTTTTGCAAACACAAAAAAAATCTTTTCGGAAGAAACTAATTTTTATCTTGGTGGGTACGGTAATAAACAAAATGTGAGGCTTTGAAAAACCACACGTGATCTTACAGAAGTCAATGCACCCATTACCAGAGACTGTTTGGTGAGGCTTGTGGAGCGGATTCATCATTGGCCCATATTTTTTTGGAAAATGAGGACGGTGCAACCATTACGGTCAATGGAGACACCTATCGCACAGTGATAAGCGATTTTTTTGTACCCGTTCTTCATGGTTTCGATGGGAACGCTGTTTGATTTCAACAAGATGGTGAAACTTAACACACATCTCATGCCACAATCGATTTATTACGTCAAACGTTTCATTCTAATCCCATGTATTACACAATGGTAATGGATTTCTTTCTTCTACGCTAGATTTTTGAAATATAAATTCATAATGGGTGCCCTGGTAGTCTAGTGGGTAGTGTGCTAGTCTATTAGCGTGAGGGTCGTGGGTTCGATTCCAACCAGAGACTCTGGTCTATGACACTACACCGAGCATATGGGTAAAGTTACCCAGCTCGTATATAATTAAAATCTAATTTGTAATTGTATTGTAATTAATAAATAAATAAATTTATAGTCTTTTTATATATTTTATAATATATTACGTGTACTTTTAATTAAAACTTCAATTTTTTTCTTTTCAGGTAATTTTCTGCTTGTTTGAACAACTATACTTTGGTAAGATAACTTAGACGCAAAATATATGCAAATACACCCAAACCTTTTTTTACACGGTAGATACGTTCCAGTGGTTACCGTGTAAAAAAAAAACGCGTAAAAAAAGTCAAATATTATGTATGTATGTAAGTGTATAAACAAACTGAAAAAATATACATAGGATTGATGCAGCAGCCTACATATGCCTATAAAATTGAATAACTTTATAAAAACGCACAGATTTAGTTGAATAGTATACACAGAGTTTTTATTTTATTAAACGATTTTATCCGTATAAAAAGGAGCGAACAAAAAAAATGGTAAATTTGTTAAAAAAAAACCGTGTTATTTCAAATTCGCGTAAAAAAAAACCGTGTAAAAACAGGTTTGGGTGTATGATTATCGTAACGATTTCCCTCATACTTTTTATTGATCTTCACTGTAGAAAATAATTTTTATTTCTTCAATACTGATACTGATTGTTTTTGAAAAAGCAAAATTGTTTTTGCAAAAGCCAAATTGTCTTTGCAAAAGCAATTGCCTTTGCAAAAGCAAAATGTCTTTGCAAAAGCAATTGTCTTTGCAAAAACAAAATTGTCTTTGCAAAAGCATTTGTCAGCTTTTTAAATTTAAAAAAAGTTAGCTTCGTCGGCTATATCTCCGATCCCAAGGTTCGCCCGACCATAACGAAAACTGTTTTGGAATCCTTGATCCAATAGCTATCCCAATAGGTCAGAAAGCCGAACTTTTTTAAATTTTATCGAATTTGTCACGATTTGTGTAGAGCATTTTGTTTGCTCATATAAAAAGTTAGCTACGTCGGCTATATCTCCGATCCCAAGGTTCGCCCGATCATAACGAAAACTGTTTTGGAATCCTCATTTCGATTTATATTCGTACGTAGCATTGTAAAAGCAATACAAAACTTAAATTTTTTTTTATCATTTCAAATATCTTATGGAATTAATACAAATAAGGCAAATAAGCAATCCTTTTCTGCAGTACTTTTCTAAAAATATTTATTTTTTGTGTTTCGTCTTATATTGTCTATGAAATAATGAAATCCCTCTACATTGTCTGGACACATACTGAACAGAGTGTTGTATTACACCTCCTTCCGCTCCCCAAAAAAAAAGGGATTCATTTAAGTCACTTGAAATGTTGATTAAAAATTCAATTTCCTTTATCAGGAAACTAACCAACTAACATGACTCCCCACAAAACATCTTGATGTTGGCCGCCTCAATGAACGCTTGAATGATTCAATTTCAATACAAATTTAATAGAGACTGTTCTTCTTCTTTTTCGTTTTCCTTTTTTTGGAATTTATTCTCTTTTTTGTTTTTCTTTATTAACAACAAAATGATTTGTTTCGAAGTGAAAATTGTAAATTTTATTCCTGATTTTCCTTTTTTTTACTTTCCTATTGTTTTTGTAAGTTTTTGTAATGGAATGGGCCGTCATAGTCTGTAAATAGTTGTTTGCAGCCAGCGGTCTCTGATCTTTGTTTGTATATGAAAGTGGAAAGCAAACATACACTGAGCGCCAAAAGTGAGTAAACACCACTAAAATAATTCATTTTTTAGGATAGCGAGAAAAGTAAATGAGAAGAGTCGAATAAATTTCCAAAAATAAAAACGTTTATTTATTACTTATGAAATGTTGAAACAAAAACAACAATTCATTATAAAGGAACTTTTTTATACTTAAGAACAAAACTGTTTTATACTTAAGAACAAAAGTGTTGACTCACTTATGGCGCTCACTGTACATATGAACATAATTGTTCATTACAACCCTTCAGTTAGGATTACGACCTAGTTTCTCACATCACTTATGTTGTGTGCGTTAATTTTTATACATGAGTGGTGGGACCGGCACTTACAGTTTAAAGTCGGCTCCTCACGCAAGATTTGTGAGAAACTTTTCATGGCAATTCTCATTTACTGTCAAAGAGTTTTTGCCAGAAATCTGCTGAGAGGAAGTTGCCGAAGAAATATTTTTCATATTTCGTCTTGTCGGAGATGCCTGACCTGGGCACATATGTAGGCATTTTCTAGTTGCTTTCTTTAGTTCTTCAATTAATTTGTTCTTGTATACGTTTGGACCATTATTCTTATGTTTATATAACAACAAGCCCTTTTCCTTTTCCTGCCTATAAGAGATGTCCTCCAAGTCACTGATGTTTCTTTCACTCATTAGTACGTTTTTCTATTATTTTCTTTGCTGTTAATTTAGTTAAGAACAGGCAGGCTAACAGGTATGGTTGTTAGGAACGTCCAACATCCAACAAATTCGTATGTTTTTAGAACATGTAGTTTATGTACATATGAATGTATGTGCATGTCCTTAGGGATTATTTTCATCTCTAATTGCTATCAATTGTCGTTGCTGAAGTTGCTGCATTTGCAGTTGTTATTGCTGTTCTTGGGTGACGGTGACATCGTCAATGTTTGTCATGTTCAAAGCATTAAAAGAAAAACACAGTATTTGGTGTCAAACAACACATGATGGAACATAACGTTTACAACATTTTCTTTCTATTACTGTCTATATAAGCTTACATACCCTACATACATACAACAAGTGAATTTAGTTTGATGCATCAATTTTATTACTCGAAAGATGTACATCATCATGATGTAGGGTATCATTTGTTGGTGCTTGACTATCTTCTTGCATTTTCTTCTCTCTTCTCCAAATTTTGATGCAAAACAAACGAAAAGAAATCCACTTGAATCAACTCAATGGAATATAATTCTGCACAGTATTTACCAAAAAAGAAATCTAATGGAGCCTTTTTTACGTATTCTAATTTTCATTTGCTCTCCCTGCTTCTCCTCATTCAGTTGCTTGAATAAAATTCATTCTACAGAAGATATTTGACCAAGAACACCAAGAACACAAAAAAGGGGGTCATCATGTAAGTAAACTTGCCCCATGAAAACACTTGTTTGTCTCTTACATGTCTCACATGTCCTTTTCTTTTGTCATTCTATACGCTGTGTACGCTTTAATGTCTACTGTTTTGAAAACATTTTTTAATGTTGAATTACATGAAGTGGAAACTGTCTACATACTTATGTATGTATGTATGATACACTGATCACTGATTTCCAGTTGAATTTCTGGGTTTGTTTACTTTCTAAAGAAAACAGCTTTAATTTCCCAAAAAGTTTTCATTTTTCTTACTGGTGCAGGATAAGTGCACATAATTGAATTTCCCATATTTTGGAAAATCTATTAACATTTACTGTTAAGTTTTTCATTTGCAACTGCCGAGGAGCAGTAAAACAAGGTGGAAGCACTTTTATATTTTATATATTCACAGTCACTATTTGTTAGGGTAGTTGGCCTATAATCTTATGTGTGGCCATTCGTTAGGGCAAACTCTTACAAAAATCACTGACTTTAAATTATTTGTTGATCGAATTGCCTTGAAAAAGTTTTCAAAAGTCTGTCGTCCGGAACCCAGTAGAGACGGGTATTGTGTCGACGTATACCGTGTAGAGAGTTTATGCAACTCCTTTGATGTGACGAGGTAGGATTCCAGCGCTTTGATTACTGCTTGACTGTCCCCACATATAATCAAGTACGAAGGAGGTAGATTCCTGGTTTAAATCTTACTTGCAGCTTGTTCAATACAACCTGGTTTCTCGCACCATCCATGTCGCAAACGTTTTTGCAAGAAGATTGATGAGACGAAAGCTTTGAAAGAGATATTTTTTCATTTCACATTTATGCAACTCAAATTCATCCGACCCATATTTGGATGGGTCCCGGTATATTTGTGTGCTATATCGTTGGTTTTCAATTCAATCGTTGGAAATTCTACAAGATTACATACATACATAATTGGTCATCACAACCTTTCAGTTAATTTTATACAAGAGTGGCGGGATCTACAGTTTAAAGTCGACTCCGAATGAAACATTTTTGAGAAACTTTTCATTGCATTTTTTATTGACTCTCAGAGAGTTTTTGATAGAATTCTGCTGAAAGGAAGTCGCCTAAGAAAAAAATTTTCATACTTCGTTATGTTCGGGATGTCTGACCAGGGGTTTGAACCGTGTCCTCACGCCTAATAAGGCAATACACTACTTAGTAGACTACGACGACTACAATTTTACAAGGTTACCTCATGTGATTCTCTTGCCATGTTCCCTCGACTGTTCACCACCTCATGTCCGACCACACTCTAGTTACACAAATAATGTACACCATACTTCATCTATGGCAAGTAAACCCTCTCGTATACGTTCGAAGCACTTCAAACCCTCTTTCTGAAAACCCTGGAAAAGGTAATTCGCCTTCCTCTGAGAGTGACTATTGGTTCAGCGTAGTTAACGGCGGTGGCAATGGCTTGCACACTTTAGTGAATTGCATTTTGATAACTTGCGGATTCGTAGGCAAACTCTTGAGTTATGGGGTTAAGGGCTGCAAATCAGGATTCACTTCAGGGCTGTGTATTATTTCTCGTCATATGGAATATAACAGTGAAACATCTGTACATTATCAATTGTTTGGAGACTGTACTAAAGTGTAGACAGTATAACCACCAACAGATATTTGCACGGCTTGAATTGTGTGCTTGCCGTGGAGTACCATAACATAACCTCACTTAGAACAATACAGAAAGGCGAATTTGCATTAGTCAAGTCTTTCATTATCGCATTGAGTATAGTGCTATCGTTTCAAAAGTTTATCTTCAGAAAATATCGATTCATTCATTTGTTGTTTTATTATTGACAGGCCAAATGTGTTTAATGAGGATATATGACTTAGTATACATACATACATACAGTTAGGTACAAACTTGTTCACAAAACAACCATTATTAAATATAAATAACTTGCTTTTTCTTATTCATTGTTTTTATTGAAATTTTTTAAATTGATTTTAATCTTTACATTATGCTTTAATAAAAAAAAGATAAAACTAACAAAAAAATATTAAATTCACCTTTTAAATTTAAAAAAGTTTCACATGTCAAGGTCAATTATGACCCTTGGAGGAAATCCTTACGTTTTTGGCTATTAATATTTCGTGTGCCCGCTCTTGCAGTTTTAACACCTTTTATTCGTTTTGGCATACTATTTACAAGATTTATTAGCACCTGTGGGTTAATATTTACCCACGCCTCGATAGAAGGCTCCCAAAGTTCATTGATGGTTTTCGCTGGGTGTTTTTTAGCCAATACTTTCCTTTTCAATTTTGACCAAAGGTGTTCAATCGGATTTAAATCCGGAGACTGGGATGGCCATCTAAAAGTTTAATCCCATTTTCTTCAAACCACTTTTTAGTAATTTCGGCAGTGTGATTCGTGTCCCGAATCCCGGCTCTAAACCAAATATATCCAAACTTGGAATGTTTGAGTTTGAGGATTGTAATGTAATCTTTGACACACATTCTGCCAGTTATTCGGCGTAGTACACCCAACTGGTTTCCACGAAAACAGCCCCAAGCCATCAAAGATTCACCTCCAAATTTCATTGTGCTTATAATATTTCGCTCTTGGACTCCAATTCATTTATCAACCCATGTCCATTGGCGCCCATCAGACCCAATACGGTTGGTTTTTGTTTCATCTGACCAAGTTACCTTCATCCAGTCGTCAGTCGTAAAATGCACGTGCATTTTTGCAAAAGCCAACCGCTTTTTTCGATTTTGTTCGATTAAATAAGATTTCTTCAGTTTTCTTCTTGGCGCTAGGCCGCTGGATTTTAAACATCTTCGAACGGTTTTGGAACTTATGTTTAAACTATACTCTTGGTTGAGTATTTGTGTGACCTCAACAGCTATATTAGCCCCACCAGACACAATCAATCGACGAGCTTCTCGAGCATCGGCAAGCGAAAGTTTTTTGGGACGACCATATTTATTTCCCGTGGAGTTTAAACTATTCTGATTCTTTATTTTATTCACTAACCCTATTAATATATTATATTTTTTAGCGATTTCGCGATATGGGACACCTTCCATTATGTCTTTTGCCACATTTTGTTTTAATAGGGGAGTCTTAGCTTTTCCCATTATAAAAGGCTAAATAAATTATTTAAAAGAGTAGTATTTTATTTAAATAACTTTAAATAATGTCCTTTACTTACGTTATTAAAAAAAATTACGAATTTTTTTTTTTATTTTTTTTATATTGAGAAAAAGATCTGAGGGTCAAAAATGTTAATTTGTTTTTAGTAGAAAAGTAACGGTACTCCAAAAAAAAAATGTTGGCATACAATAAACAACATTGCGCCAGACTACATAACATAAAATGGGTTTCCAGACCTAAGTTTGTACAAAAATTTTTTCTAGATATATCTTTAATCTTACTTTTTGTGAACAATTTTGTCCCTAACTGTAATTGGTCATTAGAACCATTCAGTCAAGATTACGACCTGTTAACTTTATAAATGAGTGCCGGCACCTTCAGTTTAAAGTCAACTCCGAACGACAGATGTTTAAGAAACTTTTCATGGCAATTTTATTTCAATCTCAGAGTTTTTGCCAGAAATCTGCTGAGAGGAGGATGTCACCGAAGAAATATTTGTTCATATTTTCGTTTTGGTGTCTGACCAACGTTTAGCGACCAATAATGTTATCAGTAGTGGTTCCAGTGACTTTTAGAGCAACTGAATGTGTAAGATTTTAGCAGGAAAATCTGAACCAAGCTTCATGTTGCATAAAATCACTAAAACAGTAGAGTAGTAGGCAAAGTGGCGCATGGTACGTTGACATGTTCAGCTTTAAATTAAAATTTTTTTAATTTCGGTGTGCTACCTTAAGCCTGAATTAAATTTATTCAAATTTCATCTGAAAGCTTCTTTCTAGGATTCCATAAATAAAATCCTTAGAATATGAAAGAAAAAAAATTTAAAAAAATAAAAAACGATTCTTTAAAGGAAAACAAATGACAAAAGGCGTAACCACTTAAAGCCATGTATGAAAAGAAAGGCGCATTTAATTCAGTGAACAAAGAGAAGCAAGAAAAAAACAACAACAACAAAATTTACTTGCAACGAACATTTGTGGTAACGATGCATAAATAAAAATCGCTTTTATCGATACCTCAAATGCGAATAATAAAACACAACAAACGATGAGGCATTTATAAGAAGTTAAGCTAAGCCAAGGCAAAGCAACGCAAACCGATCGAAGCGTATGAATCTTAAGCTGCGTAAATACAAAATTAAGCCATTACAACGGCAACAGCAACAACAATAGCCATAACGATAACACTCATATGCCACAGCTGTATGTATGTGTTTGCCACTTGACTTGAAGTCACAATAAGAATTTCGCACTTTTTTTTTCGTCGCAAAACTTGCGGAGGCTGTCTCCACTTTTAAGCGAATACTTTTTCATCGAAAGAAAACTGAGTAAAGAATTGTTTTGTGTTCAGTACAGAGAGAGAGAGTGTGTGTGTGTTTTGTGTGTCGATTTCGATTAATGAGTTGCAGTTAAAATAAATCGTGCCACTATTTAAGGAAGTATAACACAACAATACTGGGCAAAAGGCTAAAAATGATTTTTTATTTTTCAGTTTTTAATACCAATTTGCACCTTGCAGCACATACTCATGCGAGTAGTATTGATGTAACACACCCCCCCCCCCCCCCTCCCCCTCTCATTTTTAGTTACGTACTATTTCAAGTGCTACGTATAATGAAAGCAATTTATGACGGAAAGCTTTAGTTTAAGTTGAAATGCTATAAGGGCTTAACAAAGGCCTGCGAAGGGCCTATTAACGTTCTAAATTAAGCTGTGAATGAAAATAATTTTGAACTTTGACAGTTAAAACTGTCAAATTAGTTGTCATTGATTCAGTTTGTTTTGCTTGATCACAACTAACGTCCACATGCAATGACTTGTGTTGGCTGAACAGGCTCTAGAGCAGTTGACATAAGCAAAATTATCAAATTTGGGGCGCAATATACCAATATCCATGGCACCCAAGAGAGATGGGCTGGCGAAGTTATCAGTCCATAGTTCTTTGGAGCAATGTTATCAGTAGTCTAGTAGGTAGTGTGTTGGCTTCTTAGACGTAAGGCCACGGTTCAAACCCCAGGTCAGACATCGCCAACGAAATATGACAACAAAATATTTCTTAGTTGACTTCCTCTTAGAAGATTTCTGGCCAAAGCTCTGACAGTAAAGATAACGGCCATGAAAAGCTTTTCAAAAATCTGTCGTTCGGAGTCGACTTTAAACTGTAGGTCCAGCCACTCATGTATAAAATTAACACACACAACACAAGTGGTGTGAGAAACTGGGTCCATAATCCAAATTGAAGGGTTGTAATGACCAATTATGTATGTGTGTATGTAAAGTTATCGGTGTCTACAGTGATCACTAGAGATTAATGATTACCAATTTCGTTTGGCCTGAAATATTTGGAAAGTTACTCTGCTCTTAAGAACTTGGATAACCCAATGCCGCTCTTTGATTGCTGTAGAAGAATATCACAGTAGGAAGAATGGCGAGGATACTTTAGAACGTTGCTAATGGTTAGATAACCATGAGTACACTGAGACTCAGAAAAGAATTCTGAAATACACTAATGACCGCCCTTACAGCACACTTCACTTCACCTTGCATGTACACCAAAACCGAATTAGTATAGTAGATAATAACGAACTCAGCATATATGGTGAAGACATACACATCATTGTCTTGCTTTCGTAAGCTCCCGATTTCAACATTTACTCGGAAATAAGCCGCCGTAGTCTAGCAGGTAGTCTGTGAGGCCCCGGCTTAATTCTAAGGGCAGATATTTGCACAGCGAAATTACAATTCTTTAGTTAGGAGCACAACCTAGTTTCTCACACCACCCATATTGTGTATGTTAATTTTATCTATGAATGGCGGGACTTTCAGTTTAAAATATCATGACAGTTAATTTTTTTGCCAGAAGATTGCTGAGAGTAAGTCGCCGAAGGAAATTTTTTTTCGTGTTTTCTTTTGACCTGAATTTTACACCACGTACTCGCGTTTTATAAACCAACACACTATTTGTTAGACTATGACGACATCATTGATTCGTTTGATGCTTATTTCGAAATGTTTCATGAAAAGTCTTGTCGTAACGTCCTGTATTCTTCAATTCCTGTTTCTCCTCGTAAATCAATTCATTAGTGAAACACAATCGCAATCATACTTTAGCAACGTCTCGCATTTCTGAGACTTTTTCTACAACTGAATAGACTCATGAAGTAATTTTCGACATTTGAGAGGAAAGTCTACTTCATTCGAAGGGCTTATTAGAAGGACTTTTAGATTGGGACATAGCTTCTGCTTATTAGAAGGACTTTTAGATTGGGACATAGCTTTTGCAGAACCGTTTTCCGTCTGGGGGTATCAGTTTCAAGGAAAAGAAAAAAAAGCAAATGATCTTAACAAGTGACTTGAATCGGAAGCTCTTTTTATTCCTTGGGCCCATGAAAACTTTGTAACAGTGGGATTGGGCTTCCGCAACGGCATAATTCTTTGGAATTTTACTACAATGTCAGCTTTGCAATCTCGTTGTTAGATCCCTATACCATCAATTTCAAAATCGCTTCACTTACCCTTCTTGCTTTGGAAGGCATGTCCTGTATTAGCGTGCTGTGTTTTCAAATTCCGTAGTTTTCATCTGCATTAATACGGCTTTGTTAAGTTTCGAACAATGCAGTTTAAGCTCTGTAAGGCGCTCAGTTATTGTCTCATATTCTTCCTCATTTCGAATACCTACTTTCGGTCTAATCACAAAACAACTGGCCTTTGGCTCACTTAAGGCCTTCGACGCGCCTTCCTCCTGCCTTGCCTGCATGTACCGCCTCACATTCCAAAAGATTTTTTTCTTCTATGAACTGGTGACACAACGAAATGAATGCGTTTTAATGTTTTCTTGTTGTCAGATTTATTTTCTGTTTCTGTGCACCTTCCTTGCCCCAAAGCCATATCCCAGGTAATATTCATGTACTAGGTAAAGCCAACAACAACAACATAAAGAAAGAAAGATGGAAAGAAAGAAAGAAAGAAAAATGAATTGTTTTGTTACTGGGCTTAGTGGTGCGTGGTTTAAATGACTGATTGCGTGTAGTAGTACCATGCCATGAGTGGGTTCATGTTAAAGCCTTTTAGGCCATATTGTGATTCTAGTTAACAGCATGAATTCTGAATTCTACATACACACACACAAAAGTATATGTATGTTTAAGTATTGAATGTTGTGATTAAGCACAAGTGATTTGTTTAATGGTGCATGAATCAGTTTCGGATTATGCATGAATACAATCTTGAGTGAAACAGTATGTGAGTGCAAGTTTCAAATACGAACTAGTTAAACCAGCATGAAGCTCTCTTACTTACTAAGTCGTTGCTGTGAAAAGAACGAAAAAATCTTTAAATCCCCAGATCGGTAGTTTAAGCCACTACAGAATTGAGGGGGGATAATTGAAGGAGCAACAGGATTAAAATCGAAAACATTATTGTTGGCATGTGGCATACTTTGAATATTTTGTTTAATTAAATTGGCTGTTGGTAGTTGTGACATTTCTTACCAA
Organism: Sarcophaga carnaria; assembly: GCA_958299815.1. NCBI lineage: Eukaryota > Metazoa > Arthropoda > Insecta > Diptera > Sarcophagidae > Sarcophaga > Sarcophaga carnaria. Next base: position 100,707,202 of record OY283149.1, on the reverse strand, counting down.
CTCATTTTTATTGCGCCGCTTAAGTACAGCACGAGCCATAAAAAATACGACGATCTCATCTTAGGCTCACTTGAATTATTTGCACATTTCTTTAGTTTTAGCCTCAAGTCGATGGTGGTGGTTAGCTAGACTGAGCTGAGCTCAGTTGAGTTAAATTGCTTCCGGCTGGATTCGTTGAATGAATGAGTTTAAATCAGGTTACAATTATTCGCATGTATTTCTATGACGATTAATGGCTGTTGATTAAGATTTCATTTCAGCACATGTTCCCTCTCTCTCTCTCTCTCTCTTCTTTTAAGCCAGTTTAAGCTTTAACTTAATTAACATGTTATGTTCTTAGCCGTACATATTTGAACATTATGTCTCTATACACTACATTGTCTGTCCACCATCAGTTAGTTGAATGGGTTTTAAAGACCCCCATTGGGAAAAAGTTGGAATATTTCCAAGAATGTTAGATTCACACATTGGGAATGATATTCTCGATACAAGCCTGAGTTGGGCAATGTGTAAGGTTAGGTTAGGTCTGAGTGGTAGCTCTGATTTCACAAAGCTCACTTGAGCACGCATAGCGGCCCGTTGTGATGCCACGGGTGAACGCAGTCCCTGTACTGACCAAGTTCCACCAAAATCAGGGAAGAGGAAGAAGTTGGTCAGCGCAAGGGCTGCACAATGTGTAAAGTTTGATAAAATTTTGGAATTATCTAGAAGACGGACACGTAGCTTCATGTGTCATCAGTTCTGGAACTCTTGTTTATTTCTGAAAATTTGAAAGGGTATAGCAAAAATAGCATGTCTTGTCATCTAGGTGCGATGGATTTCAATTATTGAAATATGGAAACTAATAGCCGTGAAATCTTAAATTGTAAACGTTATCCATTGCAAGATTTCAACAACAATACTGGGTGGTTGAGAAGGTAGGTAGGTAGGCAGGCAGAAGTGGCTGTTTACTTAAGAAGTATGAATGGACATACTTAGCCTACACAGGGCCCATTGTAATACCACAGTTTTCCATTTTCCCCTAGTTTCGCAACCACTCGAAACTTTCGATGATGCGACTCACACTGCCAATGTAAATGCAGATGCCATTTTCTCCTTAGACATAGTGCCGGGCACATACATAATCATCCTCCTCCTCATCTCTACAGTTTCTGCAAAAATCATGCGCAATGTGACTAAGACCAATGCGCCCATAATGCAGTGCCCTATAATAACCACCCGGCTGCAATACTGAGCTTGCTTCTTTGGAGAATAAGCAGAGCTGTTGTGCCCGTTCTATCCAGCCTTGGTCAGATTATCTGCACCGTTTTGTCCTTGGTCGAAGCCGCCCACCTATTGTTGACAAAGTCCAGGATTGCATTGTGAATTATCAATCCCAAATGTCGTGATTTCATTAGAGAGTTCGGTGGCCGTGCCCTGCCTTGCAAGTACATTCACTCTGCAGCTACCCGGAATGTTCATAAATCCTCATACCCCTGTGAGACAAATAACGATCCGCAACCTTTATGACATATCTGGACATACGTTGACCGTCTTGGAGTTCATTACACTACAATCCAGTGCTCTGATAGCCGCCTGGCTTTCGGCAAAGTATGGTAATTTCCCGGTCCCCCTTTTTGCCCACAACAATTATTACCGCAGCCTGTATTGCAAACACTTTCGCCTGATGGACGCTGCCGGGATTCAGTTGAAAACAATGTGAAGTTTCTGGTGATTCGTTCTCTTCATCACGGAGTCTACATGTTGACCTTAAAGCTTCATTAGTGAAATAAAAGATACCCTACTCATTGTCGCGAGTGACCATAAGGCCTGGGGTCAATCCATTACAACCCTGGTTCCGATTTCCCCAAGCGTTTTGAACACTTCACTTACCCCCGCTATATGTCCTAGACCCATCTGTATACCACACAATGGTCGCTTCACTCTTATTACGTATTCTCGTTGCAAAGCATTTTTCAAAATCATTAAGTTTAGTGGTTCTATCCAGGGGATAGTTTAAGAACGAAGTGTGAGCCACTAGATTTGTCAAGAGAGGATCTTTCCTGGTGAATTTCGCATCAGACTTGTCTTCCATTAATCACAGCCGTTGTTTTTTATGTTCTTGTCTGTTCTACTTTATTCAATACAGGAAAGCCTGCGTTATAGGTTAGACTCTCATTGCCACGTTGTTCAATAAAAAAATATCGAATTGTATCAAAAAGTTGCGTCCAGCATTTTTGAAATATCGACGTATATGGGTCACCACTAAGTAACGCATGCTTTTCGATGTTATTGTCTTTCTCAGAAATAAATTTTTATTTGAAATAGTTGGTGACCGTAAGATAAGAAGAGTGTGCTTCAAGCAGCGGCTTACGAATGTTATGGGCCTAGAAATTCTAATGATATCAGTCGAGAGAAAATGTACTCATGTGTGAGCATGCAGTAAATGAATTCCACCAGTGAAATAACCTGATCTGTTGTATCAAATCCGGATTAGTTGCAGCAGAAAGCGCCTGATTGCAGTTGAATAGGAAGATAAATGGCAGGCGCATGATCAATTGAAAATATTACTGAAGTATAGAGAAAATGGCGCCAGGATCTATTTACTGAAGCGTTATGTTAAAGGCGTTGCATGCATTTACATATGGGCACCAGGACATCATAATCATGTTGATTATTATTTATGTGCGAATGCTGATGTTAATGATGTTTTTAATGCACTTGTCTGTTCCTATGACAGCGGATACGGGGACTCTCGAAAATATCTTGAACGAATGCAAAATAAAATCCAGTGGAATTGGCCATATTTTGCAAATAACTCATGAGATCAGAGCTACGTCGGTGATTGTATGTAATACCCAAGGCAGTAGAACAAGAGTGTGATTCGTTTGGAGAAGAGAACAGATTGAAGTCGCCGTAGTCTAGTAGGTAGTGCGTTAGCTTATTAGACGTGAGGCTGAGGTTCAAACCCCAGTTCAGACATCTTCAACCAAACTAAATTTAAATATTTCTTTGGTGTCTTACTCTCAGCAGTTTTCTGGTGAAAGCTCTGAGTGTAACTAACTAAATTTGCCATGAAAAGTTTCTCTAAAATCTGTCGTTTGGATTCGACTTTAAACTGCCAGATCGTAATCCTGACTGCAGGGTTGTAATAACCAATTATGTATGTATGTAAGGGAACAGAACATAATGAAGGAAATTTGCCTGTGTTTCACCCTGTTTGTGTTCTAAAATCAAGTAAATTTTCTTTCTTCATTTTCAATTGGGTCTTCTTTGGCTTTATCGCATCTATTTCTTGTCTATTGACTTGTCTTATTGGTAAAACTATTTATAATCTCTTAAGTTTTTATTATTCGTTATTCCTTTCTTTTTTTTTCAACAAAAAAGCGGAAAAAACCCAAGATTTTCTTATAAAATTTTCATATAAAATGTGTGGAGACATACAGTAGTCGCCTTGCCGTTTAGTTTTATAGTCAAGTCTTTAGCGTCTTTTGGTTTGCAAACGCTTGATCAATTTGTTTTTGACATATTTTCCTATTGACAGGGCCTTAATGGATTAACATTTGTTCATGTCATGTTTTAGTTTGGCCATGTTTGTCTCTCGATATGAATTGCATACGTACGTAGCCTCACTCCACCGGCATACATACGAGTGTATGTATGACTTGCGGTAGAATGTCTCAATATTTACTTCCTTAAGACATTGTCTTCCTTCATACTACACTCTTTGCATTTCATTGGATAATAATGTGTACTGCAAGACATTGTGTATGTATGGTATACGGGCGTATAAATGTCTAGTTGTTTAGATATTTAACTTGAAATGTCCACAAAATGCGTTGAGTTGAGTTGTTAAAAAATGTTTATCTTGTTGTTTCTCTCTCTCTCTCTCTCTCTGCTGTTGTTGTCGCCAGTTTATGAAGGATAAATTGTTTAAATCGCTCGTTTGACAATGTTCATAAATTTTACTGCTATTTGCGTACATACATACATACTTGTATTGTTATTACGAGATATTATTATTCTTTTATGCCAATATACAATCTACATACATACATACACAGTTTCATTTTATGAACAAAAAAAATTTGTTTCTTTTTATATCAAAGCACACTGATGTGCTCAATATTAAGGAGAGTTTTCAAAGTGAAAAAATAAGAAAAGGTCCTGTGTAATGGTCCTATTAAGCCAACAAATTTTCCTAATCTGAAAAGAAAAATTTTTTCTTGGAAGTTTACAATTTTAAAACTGAAATTTGCTGAAGATATTCCAGCAAAGCACAGGTTGCCAATAGATTGTTCTCCACAAAAGAAATCCCACAGACAACTTTCAGATGATTATCCTTGGAAACAATATGTACCTCGTAAACCACACCAAGCTAATCACCTGGTAAGTTCAGTTCTTCTTGTTAAACTTTCCACTTCATAAATATGCATTCATTAAGGACGTCTAGTTAGTAGGCTTAGATGCAGTCTCTTGATCATATTAATGTAAAATCTACACATACATATATAAACATAAATGGCCATTACAACCGTTCAGGCAAGATTACGGCCTAGCTTCTCACACCACTCATGCTTTGTCTGTTAATTTTATACATGAGCGGCGGGACCCGCAGTTTATTGGACTCCGAACGACGGATTTTTGAGAAACTTTTCATGGTAATTTTATTTACTCTGAGAGAGTTTTTGCCAGAATTCTGCTGAGAGGAAGTCGCCTAGGAAATAATTTTTCATATTTCGTTTTGTCTGAGATGTCTGACCTGGTTTTTGGCTTTACGTCTAATAAGCCAACACACTACCTACTTGACTACGGCGACATCGAAAAGCAAAATCTACCAGAGGAAGCTCTGAGCTCTTTGCCGTTTGTTCAACTTTTTATTTACGATTTGTTTGTGAAATGGTTTTACCATCTTTCGTCAAGTACCTTTTCGCCGGACCACCTTGCTTTTCTTTGGTGACGGTTAGCTTTCTAAAACACTCAGTCTTGACTGCTATTTGATCTCTGGTGTGTAATGGTGAATTCATATTTCGTCCATGACTACAACATGGAGCAAAAGCACACACAGTCATAGAAAAAAGTCCACAAACACCGTCAAATGTAGACCGTTTTTCTTGCTAAATTTTTTTGTGATTTTCTAATAATTTCTAGGTTATAATTTTTTTATATTTTTTGTTTTTGTCTTGAAACATTCTTGATTGTAACTGACTTAAAGAACGCCATAACACCTTTTTCAATTTGATAAATATCACCGGGAAAGAAGTCTACATACGGCGCTGTATGTAGGCCTTTTTCTTCTTTCTGCAAAGATGTCGTACTTTACAGGAGTGTTTGATTTTGCTCAAACTCAATATAGAGGAGATTTTGCGCCCATTCGTAACCTTGACAAAAATTGGTTATACCGCTGCATCAGATAGCAGTTGGTACTCCTTTTGGCAGGCGACTTTGTGCAGAGAGCGGCAATTTTTTATTTTGTAAGGAAATGGCTTGCCAGAAAGAGATTCGATTCCTGCAATGAAGTTATCCTACAAACGATCGATCCAATTCAACTTGGATAAGAGATACAAAAGGTAGGACATATCACTACTATCTGATAGTAAGGCCGTCATTAGGCACTCGGCTCAAATATATGATTGAATGGGACTGTCTGGAAAAACTGAATAGGCCTGCCAGGGAAAATAATCTCACACTCTGATGGGTCCCAGATCATATGGGAAATCTCGGTTATAAAATTCACGCCGTTGCTGGGGCTAGAACCCTTCTATGGAATGGGGGCGGATGTTTTGAAAGGTATGGTCAACGAAAAGGAAGATTATGAGAGGCAAATGTCAAGAGAATTTGAGGCGATTGGAAATTTTTTGGGCAAATTACAATAAGAGCAAATCTGAATCACGCATCAGACTGTCCATGAATAATGTGAAGGGTACTCTTTGGACAGGGTACTATAGGCTCAGAGTACAATTATTAAGGATTGGGTTTGTTTCTAGCCCAACATGTAACGATGAGAATGCATTCTTGGAACCTATAAGGTATTAACAGCTTCTAGTGGAAAATGCCTGGGTTCATACCAAATGCTAGACAGTCTGGAGTTGGAGAAGACATTATAGGAATACCACCTATAAAGTATGAGGGGAGTACAATAGATTGTACGGTGGCTGGATTTGAAAAATTTTCCACGACAATTTTATTTACTCACAGAGTGCTTGCCAGAAGAATGAGAAAATGTCTGAGCTGAAGTTTGAACCACGAGCTGTCATTTAATAAGCCAACAGATTACCTGCTAGATTTCAGCGACTTCATAAGAATTGTCGGCATTTTATCCAATATGTGCCAGAATGACAAAGCAAATAGGAAAACAGTTCTAATAATCTGAATGAATTGAATTGGTGGAGTAATTAACTACAGCTTCACAGAACTCCCGATGGTATATGATGGTTATGAACGTTGACTTTTTACTTCGTGTAATGACAATGGCACAAAAAGACAAAAAGCTATCACGTAGTACAGCCTTATTTTAATGTCTTCTCCAAGCTTATTTCCCATGCCAAAATTCAGCATACTGCTGGATGCCAACACTGGGAAATTCAGCCCGAGTTTAGCAGAATAGCGAATGTAAATAAATGATTGTGATGCTCCAAGAAAACTCGTCAATACATTTACTGTGGTAGTTAACCTAGCAATGCGAAAATGGGAAGGTATGCTTAAAGCAATATAACGTTGCAGTTCTAATCTCTATCTTCTATAGGAAATGAAGAAAAAATCATAATTCCTTGTGATTTCGAGTGACTTTAGTTTAATTGCCACACATGGTGCAGATCCCGCGACAGCGTTATAGAAAGGAAAATAAATTTGTGGCGTGAGTTTGTTAGCCACTGTAAATTTCTCTTCAAACTCTATAGTAGTATCCAGCATTGCTGTCAGTTACTTTACGTATACGTCTCTCTCTCTAATTTCGAAAGCAAGAAATCTAATCAACATGTATTTCTTAGCAAATCGTGCAAACTCCTTTAGGCCTCTGTTAGACATCCTATCAAAGTTAGTCATCCAGGGAAAATAATACACGTTAAGGATATAAATGCGAATTGATGCCCTACTAGCTGATGTGCTTGACTGCAAAATCAAGCAATCCAGGTTCAAATCGGGAAGGCGATACAAAATTTTCGCCACTGTTTTGAAGTTCCGCCACTGTTTTAAAGTTCTATTTAAGGATTGCCTTAAGTCCTGTCGAATTAATCAAAACAGGAAGATGTCCCAAAGAGAATAACAACAGCGTTGATACATCATAGGAAGATACAAAATTACTATCTCTTCAGATAGGACTCAGTTAGCAAAGTTCCTAATCCAACATCACAGTGTAATACATTGCCATAGAGGAAGTTGTTTCTAGCCCATGACAGATGTTATTCTAAGACCTGCTAGACTGCATGCACTTGAATAATGGAACTGAGACAAAGGAGAAAAATAATATGCTAGGTACGCTTTGGTCATTAAAAGCACGAAAAGAATTTCAAAAGAGAGCTCCTATGTACATAGGTCCAATTAGCAAAGCGATTAGATGTTAAAACCATTTTATAAACTCAAAAGATAATTTAGGAACGATTACGGAATTAGTTTGACGTCAATTTTGTTTGTCCCAAAAATAGTTGTGTCTTCTTAAGAATTCTGACTGACACACTTCAAAACAAAAAAATGAAAATGTTTGTTAATACGAGAATTAAAACTTTTTAATACAAAAAAAATAATGTTCATACAGAGAGTACCATGAACTTTATGCCATGACCTTAAGGTTCACATTTACCATTTGTTTGTTGCAGTTGTTGGCTGGCTGGCAATTCATAGTTGTTTTGTTGTTGTCACCTGTCACCTCACTATGTCACTTGATTTCACATTAAAAGACATGGTCTTACAAAGATTTTTACAATTCCAAACAACATTAACATCAACAGAAACGTATAATCAGAGTTTAAGTTACAGCATCTGCAATAACTAAGCCAATAACAAATACAACCCCCTCCCCCTTCCCCCCACTAAAAACAAAGTGAGGAGAGGATGAGGACGAGGTGAGTGAGTAAATACAACATTATGTTGCTAAAAACAATTGTCGTGTAAAAACATTTAAATTTAAATTACATTTTCGTGCTACCTAGAGAAGATGTTGCAATAAAATTGAACAAAACAAGTGAATTCCTTGTACGACGATTTCAAAATGATACTCGCTTACTCACTCACTCTCGTACACACGTCTACGTCACTTGTTTAGTCACCCGCTAAATATAAAAAGAAGAAGAAAAGAAAACTACGCTGGCATATGTACGTACGTACGTTTAGGTTTGTGGTTACAACCATTTAAGACGACAATGATGATAATAATGGTGGCAATGGAGGTGATGTGACGTTTACACTGACTAAGGAATGATACGTATGCCATGCAGTCGTAATTTGCTGCTGCTGTTGCTGCTGTAATAGTGCTGTGTACGGTTGTTGGTGATGGTAATGGTGATGGTGATGGTGACATTGTTGACCGTTTTCGGTTGGCGCTTGTTGACTTGATGTTATTTTCATTCAAATGGCTGCTGCTGCATGTTATTATTGTTGTAGTTCTTATTGCATTTCAATGGTTTTGTTTTTGTTTATTTTTTCGTGGTTTTTGCAAGATTTTCGGCCATAATTTGTGTATTTGTTTAAGACCAACGAAAATCGAGAGAAACTACCAAAGACAGCTGAAAACTAAACCATGACACCTTTTCCCGAACACGAACGAAGGAACCATGCAATAGCCATCGCATCAAGAGTCAGTTTATTTAGTAGTTAGGATCAGGACAGGAACCAAAAAACAAAAAAACAATTCCAGCAACAATTATTTGTTACAACGACAAAGTGTTTTTGTGTAATTTCTTGTTGACTTTCTGGGTTGGGGTGCATTTAAATGTGGCATGTGGCAACAAGTGCTTGTTGCATTTTTAAATGTTTCCCTGTACCTTGTTTGTTTAGTTTTGTTTCTGTTTTTTTGTTTTATTGTTCCAGGAGCATTACGTTTTTGCTTCCTTTTTTAGCCGGTGCAACATACCTGCAGGCTTAAAACAATGTACGCACCGTGACACCGTGTAGTTTCAAGCAATTACATATTTTTCGGTACATTATTGCCGGTATTTTTCGCATATTTTTTGGTAATTCATGTCGAGCGTTAAGTAAGGGTCATTACCCCTTAAGTGCATTTCACTACATAACGTAACTTGGCACAGGACAAATTTTTTAAGTTCAATTGCTTCAAAACAGAAGCATTATGATTGATAAGGTCCTTAGAATTTAACGACAAAAATAGGGATCAGTTTGTCATTACATGCCATTCAGCAAGTTACACAGTAATTAATCGAAAAACGGTTTTTGGATGTACATCATTTCATTTCAAGTTTTGGGGTACTTTTGCTGTACTCCTCTTGTTCAGTTTTCCATGACTTCATCCTACAAATCAGGCTAAATTTGACCGAAGGCATGGGATATGTTGGCTTTGAGTACAGCTGTGGTTTGTGGCTATATCTCATAAAACCTATGACATAAGAAAAAATCCCACAAGAAAAAGTCTAACGGGGTTAAGTCGCACTATCTCGGTGACCAGTTCACGTCATCTCCACGTGATTTGACCATGTCATCGACTCACTCGTGCAAAATATCCAATGTGGTGAGCTGTATAAAACGTAACAACGTTATGTTGAAACAACATGTCATTGTTGTCCAGATTATTCACTTCAGGCCCAAAAGAAGTCGTCCTATAGTGGTTGCCTTTGACAGTGATGGCCTAGCCAAAGTCGTCCTCAAAGAAATATAGACCGTTGACGCCGCCAACCCAAAATCCACACTAGACAATGACTTTTTCAGGATGATCGGATATGATCAGCATTAACTGCTGCGAAACTTACAAACAGTGTCTGAACGAATCGTTAGCATAACGTGACAAATTTACAAAAAAAGAGACAGTAAAGAGGCAACAACTGTCGAGGAGTCAGTTTCGTAAACCTTGCTGAATGATTTCTTGGCGTTCTGTGGCTTCTACAACTGATTAGATTTCTACATTTTGATAAATTCTCAAGAAGTCCCATAAATCCCAAGCTGCAGTTTACCACCTCTTTATCTAGGAGTTTATAGCCAAATATTCTACTTACTTAATTGGTCATTACAACCCTGCAGTCAGAATTATGACGTAGTTTCTCACACCAACCATGCATGCTATGTGTGTTAAATTCAACCATCCAGTCCAGGACCTACAGATTTTTGAGAAACATTTCACGACAATTTTATTTATTGTCATAGTTTTTTTCAGAATCTTTTCGTTTTATTTCAGATCGAACCCATGTTACGATCTTATGTAGGTCCTGGCACTGGTTGATAAAATTAACACTCCTAACATGGGTGGTTTGAGAAGTTAGATTGTAATCCTCACTAAAAGATTGTAATGACGAATTAAGTAATCCTGGAACCATACGGTGCTCACTACAACGCTGAACGCTTATGATAACACGTAAATGGATTCAACTGCATGGCAGCAGCCCAGGAGTTTCTTCCTCTTTCTGGCATATAACATGGGCATGTAACCAGTAAATGAAGAATCATTTCCTCCTCGTTTCTAAACTTTTTGCTGAAGTCATTGAATAGGTTTCATAGTCCCACGCTCTAAACATGAGTGTTTAATATGCAATGTCCAGTACTCACTCGAAAAGCTACGCTGAGTATACCGCTCTTGGAGTTTGAACAGAATTTCGCTACACAGTTTTTATACAGAATTGGACGTTAAAGTATCTTTTGAAGCCTTGGCACTTCCTCTTCTTTCTGACACATAATATGAGCATGTGCCCAGTAGATTAAGAATCGTTTCCTTCTCGTTTCTAAACTTTTTGCAGAAGTCATTGACTAGGGGACTTCACAGACCCATACGCTAGGCATGAGTATTTAATATGCAATTTCCAGTACTGAATCGAACAGCTGCGCTCAGTATAACCTTTTTGAAGTTTGAGCAAATATTTCGAATGTAAACGATGCAAATCTGTCCAGATTTAAGCGCTATCGTATGCGAAGCCACCCATGTGGGTGTTAATGAAATTTACTGCCTTTTTGTCAAACCTGAGCTTACATAACATATTTGGCCCTTACAACCCTTCAGTCAGAATTACGAAATAACTTCGCACACCACATAGGTTGTGTTCGTTAATTTTATACATGAGTATAACAGTTAAAGTATACAGTTTAAAGTCGATTCCGAACAACAGATTTATTTTATTTACTCTCGGAGAGTTTTTGCCAGAAATCTGTTGAGAGGAAGTCGCCGACCAACCGAAGTTGGTCTTACATTTTTTTTTTCAATTGAGAACCCCGTTACCGTTATGAACTTAGCTTAACTTTAACGCGTTTACGTGGAATTTGTATACATATTCTCAACATTCTTAACAAATATAAAAAAAATCAATTAAAACACTTCGTTGCCTTGATTTTATGTTCCCCGTACATATGGTGGATGACTGGAATAAGTGGCAAAAAGTAAAAACGAATAAAAGAATCAATTTTTCCCATCTCTTACAAGTCAATCTGTAAATGATGACAACAACAACAAGAACGATAATAAAGTGACTGCAACGACAACAACAATAACAATAACAAAAACAGTAACAAACAAACAATATTTAAAAAAGCACTAAAGTAAGTGGCCACTTCAAAAGGTACAGATGATGGCAGCAAACGGATCACTGACTGACTGGATAGATGGATGGATGGATGGATGGGGTTGGTTGATTTCGGCAAATTTGCTTGATTTTCTTCACTTGCACAACATATTGTTGTATTGTTACCGTATGGAAAGTAAAAAACGAATATTTCTCTGCTATTTTATGCTAAATTATACAGAAAAGATGTTGGCGTTAAATTTTTTTCGCTTCCAAAACCATCAAAGAACACAAAATACTTGAAAGCAAAAAACAGAAACAGAAATAAAAATAAGAAGAAGTACCTGAAAACTCAAAACAATTTTTGGTTACTTCTTGCAGAAACCATCAAAATTTTCAAAAAAAAAAACAACAACAAAAAGTGTAAAATTGTAGTGTAATTAAGTATTTTGGCTATTTGTTGTTGCTGCCGTTGCCGTTGCTGTTGCAGTTGCAGTTGCATGTAAAACAAAATAAAATAAAATTGAAACGAAATGCAAGGCAAGGCAATGCAATGCAACAGTGCCAGGCGATGTACATAAGTGAAGTAAAAGTCACAACAACAACAATAAGTTTTTGCATAAATTTATTCACATTTTGTTGTCTACGGTTCTTTATTTTTATTTTTCCTTTTTTTTTTTGGAAATAAAAAAAAAATCATTTGCCACTACAAAAAGCCGACAACATTAGAGAAGAACAACAGCATTATTATGCTGCCTGTATTGTTTCCCCCTTTTTTTTATTTCTTTCTGTACATAAAAGTATCAATTAAAGGCTAGAGAATCGTAAAATTAAATTTTTGTTTCAACTTATTTGGGAATAAAGCAACAAACAAAACGCGATTTCTCTGTTAAAATCAGCGAGAAATAAGGTTTTTGCTGCTTGGCAGGTGGCAACGGCAACCGCAAATGCACTCTGCACTCATTTACTCATCTTGCGAATGCTAAAGTTCAGTAGGCAGTTGTAATAAAAACTAAGGGCAAATCTATAGGAACTTCCATTCTCTTGTGACCTCATTGCGGTTATAGATTCTAATATTTTCCAGTCGATCCATAAAATCTTCATAATGTAAAAAAAGTCTTTTTTTTTCTTAAATGAAAATTTAAAGAGTCAGTGCCTTTTTCCAATACAATACTTAGATCTGTTACATTCCTTTACCTCCATATTACGCAATTACGACGCCGAAGATGGAATTTTAAATGTAAATTGAATATGGTTTCCTTTACCTTGGTTTTTTATTGGGAGTTTCATTCCAAATAGAGCGGTCCACTTTATTTAAGATTGCATTCATATCTTCACTGATGGTTTCAATTTACATGGAGCTGTGTGTGGTGTGGCAAATAGCGGACAGATATGACGTTCATATCAGGTGGATACTGGGACCAACAGGCAGAGTCATTGAACTCTCCAATGGGCTCACAGCTGACAATACAGCTGACACAGGAACAACACACTCAGCATGGTCACTGGAATCATTACTGCACACTGCGTTATGAGCATTCATGTAAGGCGCGTCGGACTAGGACACGTGGCAAATTACTGTTGCAAGAGCTGTAGAGATGACGAAGAGGTGGAAACTGTTATTCACCTACTGGATTAAAATCTATTAAGTGGATACTTTGAGTGAGCTATCAAAGGTAGATATAGGTAGTAGAATCCGCTTCATCAGAAGCTACGGATGGTTCAGAGATTTAGGGAAATATAGTGCAGCCCATGCGCTGACCAACTTCTTCCTCTTCCCCGATTTTAGTGGAACTTAGTCAGTACGGAGACTACGTTCACCGGTGGCATCACAGCGGGCCGCTATGAGTGCTTAAGTGAGCTTTTTGATATCAGAGCTACCACTCCGTCCTAACCTAATCTAGGGAAATATAAAACTGTTGTAACACAGCCGCCCTTAAGTGTGTCCAAATCCTTTGAGTAGACAGCCACCTATCTTACCCGGGTTTTTATAAACAATTTTAACTTTCTCGCATGATTCACCGATTTTGGTTAGGTTTTTGCCTAATGAAGTCGCCGCAGTCTAGTAGGTAGTATGTTGGCATATAAGACGTGAGGCCTCGGTTCAAACCCCAGGTCAGACAACAAAACGAAAATATGAAAAAAAAATATTTCTTCGGCGACTTCCTCTCAGCAGATTTTTGGCAAAAACTCTGGGCGTAAATAAAAATTCCCATGATAAGTTTCTCAAAAATCTGTCGTTTGGATTCGACGTTAAACTGTAGGTATCGCCACTCATGTATAACATTAACATACTCAACATCAGTGATGTGAAGAGCTACGTCGTAATCCTGACAAAAGGGTTGTAATGACAAATTATGTATGTATATACAGTGCACAGCAAAAGTCTTAGTAAGGCAATATATTTTGACAAAAAAGTCCCCACAGGCTTAATACTCTTCCACAAAGTCCCGATATGACTTCAAGATAGTATTTTGGAGATCTTTTGAAAGAACGGTTACGTAATCGCTAAACCTTAAACAAAAGTCAACCGATAAACTCAAATCCAAGTGGATTAAATGGAGTGCTTGACCTTAAGGGATATTCTACTAAATACAAGGGATAAGATTTTCATATATTAGGCCTTTGAATTTTAAATTTACTCAGGGTTCTACTTGGGGGTACCTATGGAGTCATCTGAAACTTTTCCTGGTTTTTCACTTGCAATATGAAAAACATTAAGAAATTTTTTGTTATCTAATAAAACATAAATAAATTTATAAAATAAATATATAAACTATAAATTTTTATACAAACTTTTGGCTATAATTGAAGTCGCCGTAGTCTAGTAGGTAGTGTGTTGGCTTATTAGACGCAAAAGCCTGGGTTCGAGCCCCAGGCCAGGCATCAAAGACAAAATACAAAAAGTATTTTTTCGGCGACTTCCTCTCAGTAGATTTCTGGCAAAAACTCTGAGAGTAAATAAAAATTGCCATGAAAAGTTTCTCAATAAATAAAAATCTGTCGTTCGAAGTCGACTTTAAACTGAAACTGTAGGTCACACCACTCATGTATAAAATTAACACACACAATATAAGTGGTGTGAGAAACTGGGACGTTGTACAATGGGTCAATTCGACCTCCGGGTACTGTACTTGTCTTAATTGACAAGTACACGTCCTCTAACCTTACCTAACCTAACCTTTGGCTAAAATTCATGAAATTGCTAAAATATATTGCCGTACTAAGACTTTTGCTGTCCGTCCACTGTATGTGTGTTTTGCTTGATTACGTTTACTTCAACTTATTAATTCTGAATAAGACCTGATATTTTTTCTTTCTTGTAGAACAACCGAAAGACCCAATCTTTGTGGTCACGATTTGTTTTAAAACTTCCGAATTAAATCATCAGAAAAGCTGCAAACTGTCTTCAACGACTTTTTAGAAACGACGAAAATAAATCAGACCACTCAACATACATATTCTCCGTCAACGGCAGTCACTTGTGGACTTCAAACAACAGATGTTTGCTAGCAACCCGATGGTTTGCTAACCTATGTCAGCAAGGAGAAATAGTTCAAAGCAGGTAAGTGATTTTCCTGTTATTATTTTTATTTATTTATTTACTATCATCTATCATATAAAATGATAAAATTTACTATATACATACATGATATGAGATTTTACTTATAGTATTACAACACTTAGGGCCATTATTACAACTTGCCATTAAACTTTGGTTTAGTTAAAGGTACCTTTAGCTAAAGGAAACTGTAAAGTTACCTTTAACTTATTTTCGTTATTACAACATACAGATAAAATAAAGTTAACTGATTTCGAAAATATGACAGTGCCGGAGCAGTGTCGATAAAACTGCTCAATTAAACAAGTTTGTTTTAACGCAGTGGCAACAACGGGCTTCGTTTTTGTTTGTTACATATGATCATTTTGTTTAAATTTGAAGTTGCCATATTGAAAATAATATATAATATGGCAAATTCAATAATAAACTTAACTTTAAAAGTTACCTGCAGGATGATCTTCCCCTTAGCTTAACGCTCACTTCGATTTTATTGGGTACTCATAATAATGAAAAACAATTTATCTGTCTGTTAAAATCCTCCCTTTAGTTAACGGCAAGTTGTAATGATAACCCTTAGAACGTTATTTATCACAATAATAACTTTTAATTTAACAATTTAGGTAAAAATATAGAAAAAAAAGAATAAATTAGAATTTTTAAGAAATTTTGTTTTCACCGACTTCAGTAACTTCTTTACAGAAGCCGTGAAGATTTAGTTAATTTGTTAAATTGCTTATTGTTTCAAAATTTGACGAAAAATTGTACGTTTATCTTCGATTCCAAGTAATAATTTATCAAATAGGGGGTATTAAGCACTTTTTGGTTAAATTTATTGTATAGGCGGGCGGATGGTGGAAAATTTTCCAGGCAAGTTAAAAAGAGTTTTTAAAGTTTTATTTTGAATCACTTGAAGCTTCTTTAAGTTTGTGTTTGTTTCCGTAACTCAAAATGGGGCGAATGTACATTTTATACGGTAATAACTTATTTTCACAATTCAATTTCGATTTTCTGTTCAGAAGTGGTAAAAGCGCTCTTCCACATTTTAATGCCTCTTCACATGTACAATACATATGTAAAATATGTTGGCGAAAATTTAGTTTTTTTTATCCAAAATAACGCCAAGATATTTTTATTATATTCTGCATTGAAATAGGTTAGGTTAAGTTAGAGGACGTGTACTTGTCAATGAAGACAAGTACAATACCCGGAGGTCGAATTGACCCATTGTACAACGTCCTAGTTTCTCACACCACTTATGTTGTGTGTATTAGTTTTATACATGAGTGGTGTTACCTACAGTTTAAAGTCGACTCCGAACGACAGATTTTTGAGACACTTTTTCATGGCAATTTTGTTTACTCTCAGAGTTTTTCCCAGAAATCTGCTGAGAGGAAGTCGCCGAAGAAATACTTTTTGTATTTTGTCTTGATGTCTGGCCTGGAGCTCGAACCCTGGCTTTACGTCTAATAAGAAAACACTACCTACTAGACTACATCGACTTCCTCTGCATTGAAATAACTGTTCCATTTATTACAAGAGGACGCGTAGAATAATAGCCTGACTATTCTCGTGGTTGATTTTAATTTTCCGTTTATCAGAAAACCAAAGCGCTTTTCGTCATTCTGTTTATGATGGCCTTAGAGACTTTACCGCAAGTAATAAATGCAGAATCATCTGCATAAAAAGCAATTTCTAGCTTTTTGGTTGGTGTAAAATCAGATATAAAGATGGAGTCTAAGGTTAGTGACAATATTGGGCCTTGTGGTACTTCAGCTGGAATGGTTCTGTGAGTTGACGTCCCCATCTTCCACTCTTACCTCAAATAATCTGGACGATAAAAACTTTTTACTATTTTTTGAAGGTATATCGCTACTGATTACTTACTTACTTACTTAATTGGCCATAACAACCCGATTAACGGATTTCGGCCTGCCGCAACACATCCTTCCAGGCGCCTCTGCTTCTTGCGTGCCTATTCCAGTTGGTCACACCAATCGATGACAGGGCTTCCTCGATTTGGTGCTTCCAACGGATACAATGTCGTATTCTTCGCCGACTTCCGCAGATCCCCGCATCGCCGGAGCATCCTCATTCATTCGAACGACACGGCCGAGCTAGCGCAGCCGCTGGATATTAATACGCTGCACAACGTCCATGTCGTTGAGGAGCTCATACAGCTCACTGTTGGATCGAATGCGGAAATCATCGCCAACTCCTACTGGACCGAAGATCTTACGCAGTACTTTTCTCTCGAACACTCTCAAGGCTGCTGCATCAGTACTTAATAGGGTCCATGCCTCTGCGCCATAAAGAAGCACGGATAGGATGAGCGTCTTGTAGAGTGTTAGTTTTGTCGTACGAGAGAGGCCTCTGCTACTCAATTGCCTATTGAGACCATAGTAGCACCTGTTGGCAAGAGTGATCCTGCGCTTGATCTCCAGACTGACATCATTTTTGGTGGTAATGGCGGAGCCAAGATAAATAAATTCCTTAACTGTATCAAAAGTATAGTTATCGGCCGTAATCTGAGAATCAATACGCCGCACGTCTCTACTTGTCGATAACATATACTTTGTTTTGCCCTCATTTACTGCCAAACCCATCTTAGTATCGCTACTGATTATTGTAATAAATTAAGGCTGGGATTGAAAGTTTATTGGAAAAGCGAACTAAAGATAGAGTGACATAAATAGCCTCAAGATACGTATTGATTGTACTGCACAATTGTCAAGGAAACTGTGGAAACCATCAATCTTCGTTATTCTGTGAAATGTAAATTTAGTTTGGTTGTGGGTATACTCTTCCGATTCTGTTGTATTCAAACAATGCTGTTCTTGATTTTTTTTTCAACTTCGTGACACGTGTATGAAAAGAAACATTGATGTTCGAGTATATTTCTTAACTTCTGTGATGACATTTCAAAACACTTAACTTTCTGCAGAAAAATATCGAGTAGGGGATCTGAAAATTTGAGAAAAAAAATAAAGAAATCGTAAGAAATTATAATGATGTGAATAACGATTAGGGTGACGGCATTGATGTCTGCTGTAACGACGACGACGGCAATGAGTGTGATGGTGTTGATGGTGATGATGAAAACTTTAATGATTTTTTTTTTGTTCTGTTTTTTGCTTTTGGTCGGCTATTGGTTACGTTGCCCCTTGAAATTTTTTTTTCAGTTTACATGCCATTAAGCTGGCCACTAGCTTTTGCTCTCTCTCTCTCCCTCACTCTCTCTGTTTCTGTTTGCCTTTCTCTTTCTCAATTTTTTGGATTTCTGTGGTGTGTTGTAAATGCCGGTTCCGGTTGAAAATAGTGTTGAATGTATTGTATGGATTAAATGCAGCTTAACTGACAATTAAATGCTTTACAAATGAGCCATTCTTAATAACAACAACAACAGCAACAACAATAAAAAAAAACAAATTTGGCCAACATAAATCTGTAAGCATATGATTGTTGCATTCAAATACGACACAAGCACATGTAGACTCCTCTTACCATGCCATAGCATGTTATGCCATGACTTCTAAAGAATAGTCCCCGTATAGAGTATGTGGCAGAAGCCCCAGCCAGCCAGTTTTTATATGCATTTAAAGCGGAAGGCAAAGAGCCTCTTTTGCCCATAATGAAGATGAAAATGAATCAACAGCAGCAGCAGCAGAAGCAGAAGAAGCAGCAATGGCAATAGCAACAGCAATAGCAACTGAAACAAAAGAACGCAAAACGAAATTGTGGTGTAAAAAGTGGTTTCGTTAGGCTTCAGTGATTTTAAATGATGGCTGCGTGCAATAAAACATGCTTATTTAAATAAAAATTAATTCTCCTTTTGTCTACTTCTTAGCTGTTCTTAGCCTTGCTTAGCTGTTTCTTATTTTTTTTCCAAATCTCCTCAAAAGAAAAAACCAAGAAGAAGAAGTGAAGAAAAAAACGAAGAAGAAAAATTTGTTCTCTTTTTGTTTTAGTTAACCTTGGAATTTTATATGAAGTGCAGAAGGTACGTTAACTCTGCTAGTATTCTGCTGCTAATACAATACAATCTTATGTTATATGTGAGGTTATGTTATTATTTCATATTTTATGTCATGTTAAGTTTGCAAGAAATCATTGAAAGACTGTTTTTTCTTTAACATTTTATACGCTCTTACATCCATTAAATCATGGAAGAATAGAAAATAAAGTTATTAAATCATCAGTAAAAATTCCTTGCCTTTTTTATAGTCATCGCTCTTTGTGGTGGTACTTCTAAGAACAACATTCAAATTTTATAAGTTTTAATAGGCATCTGCCTGCCTGCATTGCTTTTTTGCATTCACTTGCTGTTCAAGTATTTGCTTGATGTGAACCAATATTTTTGCATTGGCATTTTCATGAATTACAAACCAAATCCCGATAGATAGACTGTCGATGTTGACTCTGATCTCTCTCATGTAAGACAATAAAAATTTTTATCGCGCCGTTGAATTATTTTATGTCCACGTCCACAGCTGTTGTTTTATGTTAACAGAAGCCACCAGCAGCAAATATTTATTCGTTTTTGGCTTTAATTAGCAAATAAATTTATAAAATTAGTTCCTTATTTTGTTTAAATAAAAAAAAAAAAAAAAACGTTTACCTCGATCATAAGCTTTTAGGTAGCCCGACATGGGAGTTCCTATTACTTCCAATAAAACTGATTGCGCTATTCAAGACCATGTCAGTAACACAGGCGTGGGATTTCTTTTCAAAATCATACAGAAGAATGTATTAAAAACCTTCAACACATTTAAGTCCGCATCAATTTCAACAAGTTTCTGAAAATAGTTACAAAACGTCATCGGGAACAAAGAGTGCTACTACTGGATTAGAAAAATATTCAAAGTGTTAGCTTAAGTTAAAGGGGTCAGCTGCCTTAGGCAAAGGTACATGGTAATACAATTCCACCATATATCCACAATTTCTGGGTGGCATACATATGTCAGTCTTGAAGTCGCCATAGTCTAGTAGATGGTGTAGCCACTGTTCAACCTCAGGTCAGACACCCCCAACAAAACGCAATATGGAAAATTATTTCTTCGGCGACTTCCTCTCAGCAGATTTCTGACAAAAACTCTCTTGGAGTAAATACAACTGCTTTTAAAAGTTTTTCAAACATCTGCCTTTCGGAGTTAACTGTAAACTGTAGATCCCGTTATTCATGTATAAAATTAACACACAGCACATAAGTGGTGTGAGGAGCTAGGTTGTAATCCTGACTGAAGGGTTGTAATGACCAGGTTGTAATGAAGGGTTGTAATGACAACCTTTCAATAAATTCTGGCTGCGTAAATATCTTTTGAGTGATGTTACAAAGCGGCGCAAGTTGACAGAGAATGTAATTTTTGATCTTCTCTGCGGTAAGGCATTTACATCCTTTAAGGATGAACGTTCAAATGCGAGAATTGACGCAAATCGTGACATTAGTATACAAATTACATGGCATATACATATGTATGTATGTATACTACAATTAGTTTTATTTACTTATCTTTCCTTTGCCAACCAATCATAAGATTAAATGCTTTACGATTCTTACAATTCGAAACGAAAGTAAGTTCGTCAGCTTTTATATCCTAGTCTCACTATCTGCTCCGGAGGCACCCTTCAATCCTCGTCAATCTTTGGAGTGCTGTAGACTCTCTCTAAGAATGTAGGGGCACTTTGCAACTAGTATACCCCATTCAATCCGCCTTATTACCGAATTTGAACAGACTTTCGTCTTTGTCATGTAATCTTGATCTATTGTCTCCTGTTTACTCCGATAAAGACAGCCACCAAACTGCGGCCTCGCACAATAGTATTAAGGAAATGATATTGTAGAGTAGGTTGAAAGTCTCAATTTGACCGTATTTATTTTAAGTGATTCTGTGCGGTGCTCTCCAATTCCAGTTTACCATAGCAAAGATGAGCGCACAACTCCACATGATGTATGTCGAATTGAAGTTTAATAATTTTTTTATAGCGTCTTCCCGAGTTTCGAACTTTGGCAGTTGATACTAGCCATGTTGTTGATGCTACATCTGCTAGATTAGTTCAGCCAAATCTAGCGCTTCAATCATTTTATGATCGCAAAAATGGTATTTTCGAGAAGACTTTTTGCAAATGTGGTGCATAAAAACCAGTTCAATAAACGATCAATCAACACCCGTACATTGAAGGAAGCCAAGATCTGCTGAAAACATGATATTAGTCAATGAGAATATGCAGGAGACACCGAAGCGCTCGATTTTACGTTGCTCTCCAGAACTCTGCCTTTAGTAGACTACAACTTGATGAATTTCGTACGTTGCTCTTGTGAAACTTTCAACTGATGGAGGGACTGAAGGTAAACGACCATGAACAGTGCTGGATGAACTCTAGCCCAGTTTGAAACCGACCCCAATTTTCATCGAAAAATCATTTTCAGCGATGAGTAGATTTCTTTTTGTCCCTGAAAAAAACACTTGTTGCGAGGGAGGATACATTGTAGACATCCATGTTGATTCTTTCAGACCGATAAGCTTAAAAAACCTAGCATTGATATGAGGTGATTTACCTCCTTTAGGAATAAAGACCCCTCTTGTACACTGTCAAGTTCGAAGGAACGTGAGATGTACTTTGGAAAGTTCTGATCATTATTAGAAGGGTTTTTCAAGTCTGTTCTACTTGCTTTCCCTAACTTGCTTTCGTGCGGTATGGCATTATCCGCAAAAATGAATGAAATTCTTAAGCTTACCAGATTGTTTTCGCTCTTATGCTGGGGCTGCTGCAACTGAACGTAAGGGAATATAAGCGTAGTAACAGCTTACCGCAGTCGTAGTCTAGCAGGCAGTGTGATGGCTTATTAGACGTGAGGCCACTCTTCAAACACCAAGTCAGAGATCTTCAACGAAACGAAATAAAAAAGGATATTTCTTGGGCGACTTCTTTTCAGCAGATTTCTGGGAAAAACTCGCTCAGAGTAAATACAATTTCCATGAAAAGTTTCTCAAATAATCTATCGTTCGGAGACGACTTTAAACTATAGGCTGTGCCATTAATTGATAAAAATTAACACACACACAACATGGGTGGTTTGAGAAGCTAGGTCGTCATCCTGACTAAATGGTTGTAATGACCAATTATGTATGTTATGTATCAGCTTAACGGTGATGCTAAGAGGTTAAAACGTCCTCCGGGCATTGATTTCAAAAAAATGTTATTTATTGCCTCGAAGAATGCAAACACAATGGATTGTTATGTTGGATTATTTCTTATGCGAACAATTGGGACATCTTGTAACCAAAATGCATATCGTTGTCGTGGTAATAAAATTTTAATAAATGCGTTCAAAACTTGGTGTGCCTCTATCACTTCTACCATCACTATACAGTATAACAAAATTTTTTTAAGTGTTCATATTAACAATAGAATTGAAGTAAATTTTTTCAAAAATTCAAATTAATGTTTCAAATCTTGGCTAAAGTGTATAATTATCGAGCCTAATTAAAGAAATTAACAGCATAAGAACATATTTTGCATTAATAAAATATTCACATTAAATTTCACCTGAGGACTCATGTATTTATTTTTTTTTTCTGTGGGTGGGGTACATACAGGTGTGAAGTACAGGCAAGAGTTGTTTTAATTGTTTAAAAACTTGAAATGAATATTCAATTTAGAAATCATATTTGATAGATTAAAAAAAACAAACAAAAAATAATTCACACGACATAAGATGTTTCTTTTCATTTAAATTGGTTGTAAGCTTCTGGGCTTTAAATTTACAATTCCTAGGTTGTAATTGAAAGCATCGACTTGAAAATCGCGTTTTTAGTAAAGAATAGAACAGAATTGTTATTATTATTAACTTTTAATACATTTACTCGTTCATTCAGATTCATATATTTGTACAATACATTACGAATAATTTAATTGTTACTCTCTTGTAATTCGTATTTAAATTTTTAACAAAAAGAAAAGAAGAAAAAAATTAAGAAAAAAAGTTCATTTAATACCTCATCATACATCACATGCTTTTTGTCGTCATGTAGCAAATGTTGTAATAAGATACCAAGGAGCAGAAGAAAAACTACAGGAAAATAATGCTTTCCAAGCTTAATGCGCCAATTTAAGCACAGAGTTCTCGCTCTCTCTCTCTCACTAATTTAAATTCAACACTCGTAACAATGAATGCATGTTTAAAAGCCTGAAATTAAAACTGTTTTTATGGTGTCTGCTTAAATGGGAAATTCTAAAATGTTCACTTTACGTTTACGTTCACGTTTAAACACTCGCAACACTTTCCACTTGACACAACCGTTGCCACCGTCACTGCCACTGCCACTGCCACTGCCACTTCCAGGTTGCAACAGGAAAAGCACAGTTTGTAACTCATTTTCATTTACATTTCATGCCATCACCATTCGCCTGATGTCGTTCGTTTTTCAATTGGAAAATTATACAATTGCAGTGTGATTTTGTTGACTAATTTTTCTCAAATACCGGCAGTTAAGTTAATAACACGTTGTGTGTTATCAACATAGTTTTTGTTGCTGCAAAAGGGAAAAGTAAGGAATACTTCCCATCCCCAGTGTTGATATCAAATAATTTTCAATTGAATTTTGAATTTTTCATTTGATTATTATAATCAGAATTTAATTAATGCTGTGCTCTGCTTGCTGTGTATTCTTTTGAATTAATTTCCAATTCAATTCGAATTTTATCTGAAAAATGTCATGGCTTTTATTCACACACATACATTTGCTTGTAATATGTAGAGTTTTGTTTGAATTGTAAGTCTATCTTTTGGTATACCTCATTCACTCACTCTCTCTCTCTCTCTCTCTCTCTCTCTCTCTCTCTTTCTTCATTTCTATCATTGTTTTTTGTTTATGTCATGTGACATTTTGACTGACGTTTCAACAGTGCAATGAATCTCATGTAAACATTTACCGTCTTACCTTTGATAATCGCAATGGCCAACGTTTTGTCTTTTAAGCATTCGAATTCAATGGTGAAAATACCATTTAAATACGCCTGAACTAGACTCCCATACGGTTATTTAAGAAATAAGTTCGAAGAAAGTGGGGGGGAAATATGTTTAGTATCCAGCAGTAAGTTCTACGCTGTAGTTTAGTTGGTAGTGTTTTGGATTATTAAACGTGAGGCCATAGTTCAAACCCCGGATCAGTCTTCGCCAACAAAACAAAATATTAAAAAAATATTTCTTCGGCGGCTTCCACTCAGTAGATTTGTGCCAAAAATTGCCACAATCTCAAAAATCTGTCATTCGGAGTCGACTTTAAACTGTAGGTTCCCACCACTCATGTGTAAAATCAACAAACACAACATAAGTGGTGTGAGAAACTGGATCGTAATCCTGACTGTAATGACCATCTACGTACATATATTACTGCTTATGGTAGTTATAAACTATCAGGCCTCTAAATAGGGACTTCCGAAATTTGACGGTTGGTGCCGATCATCTTAATGAATCTACTTCTGTCAAATTGGTTCTCAATTATTCAGGATGGATATTAGCATCCATAAATACGTGTAAATAATAAAATTCTTTTATAAAAATTGGTGTTCTGTTAGGAAACATACCGCTGGCTTCACCCATTTTATGATCACTATATTCGTCCGACCACGAAATCTATTCACAATGTGGTGCATAAATTCGGGTTCACTAGTTCAGTAAACTATCGACCAACACCCCTGCCATCACGAAACGCAAGATATGCCGAAAACAATGCCACATTATGTGAAAGTGGTGCAGGAGAATCGGAGATAGTAGATTTCGCTTCGTTTACTCGGTCGTTCGGTAAACTACAACTAGGACCTTCATCCGTGACCTAGAAACTGAAAGTAAACAAAACGACACTAGAGTTAAAAATACTTTCTAATCAAAGTTCAATGATGCACAGTCATCGCCGATTTCAATAGGAAGTATCAGATTCCAACCACTCAACACACAAACGCCGCTTCGCTATCCTCCGATCGATATAGATCCAACCCGATCGATTGCAATTGACTGATGGAAGGCAACATTCTACATGTGCGTACATTTAGCGGTCCAAACATCGACTCAAAGCGGTCTTGCTGCCGCTACAGTACTATTACGCTCTTGTCAAAGCTAAATGTTGAAATGAAGGTCTTAGTAGGCTCCGTTGATCCCCACTTTACCTCGATGACATTTTGCACTATACCCGAAGCAGGTTACTATCGATAACTGTAGCTTCGATATTTCAAGAATATTTTTTAACTTGTATCCGATGTTACCAGCGAAAATCATGTCAGCAGTCTAGACAATCAGCATAGAACCACTGTAACTGGTAGGTGCTATAATAGACTCAAAAACATTTCCCTTGTGGGGAGTCAAATCAATTCCCTACAAGTTATTCTATGAAGTCTAAGCATGAAATCTATTTTGCCTAATTAAAGCTGCTGTGGGAACATTTGAGAGAAAAGTTCTATTCAAGGTAGTAAGTAAGGTCCTGTACAAATAGACGATAATTTCCACATGCAGTCCAAAAATGTTCTTTATGAGTTCCTCAACGATAAAGACATTGTTTAGTGCATTAACATGCATTGGCTAAACAGGCTCGGTCATGTCGTTATATATAAGAGGCGAGGATCAGTCGACGTTGATGTAGAGGACGATCTTGTCTGAGTTGGAAGTTCTAGGTAGTGGAAGCATTGTTAGCGATTGGTGCGATCGCAAGGCAGAGATCTTAGCAAGGAATACCAAGATAGGGAATACAACACCAATGAACAGTAACTGTTCCGTTTTTTAGTATTTTTTGAATATTTTCACTGCATTCAAGGCACCAAATGTTGGCCACAGCTGCCTTAGTGTTTAAATAAAGATAAAAGCACTGCAGGTAACATACATTAAATGAACTCGTATAAATAATTGCCATACGCTGTATAAACGAATGCATTTCCAAATGAATGAAAACCTAATCAAAACCAAAAACAACAAGTGGGGAACGCATTTTACAGTAACAGGAATATTGCAACACTGATGCCATGACATTTTAAAACCACAAATCATTCACAGTTAATAAGTCAATTGTCTCAGCGACGATTATAATTTTGCAACAGAAATGACAAAATGATTGCATAGATGGATGGTGGGATGAATGGATGGATGGATTGCTAAGTAAATAATAATATTTCCGATTAATTTCAAATTTTCTTTCAAACTTTAATAAGTCTCTGAATGGCTGGCTCATTAATTTCAAAACATTTAAAAAAAATATTTCTTTTCTTGGGGGTTTTTTCTTTTTTGGCTACCAAACGTGAGTTTGTGTTTTCTCGTTAATTTTATGATTTGATCACACTGGCTGGCAGAAATATAATTTAGGAAAAACATGTTCTTTTCGAATGGATACGACGTTTACAAGTGGCTATATGATCAAACTGGCTGGTACTTTTGGGTATAACTTTACAAATTAGATCACTTAACGAAATGTTCTCAAGATTACTGGAAAAAAAACTGACTGGAGACTATAAAGCAATTGCGTGTTGTGGCGTGAAAAACTGCACTTTAATTTAAACGTTCACATGGCATTCGTTCATTCACTTGCACACTCGCTCACTCTGTTGCACACTCGCACATTTAGTCACTGCAGTGACCGACCCCAAAACTAGCAACAGCGTCAACCCAACAACCAAAACCAACACTTCAGTTCAAATGAAACGATGAACAACCGCAAAAAAAAATAAGAAGAAAAAAATTTTAAAACGGAGTATAAATCACGACTTTTCAGATGAAATAAACGCTAAACTGTTACTTGAGAAACAGAAAATACAACAACAACAACAACAAACACTAAGATTGTTGCACTAAAATTGGTGCAAAATATCCAACACAGAGCAGAAAAAAATTTGGAAAAAAAATCATGGCAATAGAATGAAAACTTCTTTCAATTCTATTTGGCCAAGAAACAAAAGATGCAACAACCCAGTGAAAGGGTGAAAAGCAGAGATAGAGCACTTAAACTATAACAACAATTGCCAGAGTATGGTATAGAAAAGCAAAAATTAAATTAGAAATTGTGTAGATTCACAAGATATAATGGTGGTACAACAACAGCAACTACAACAACAACAGTAACAAGTACAGCAATTGCAACATTAACTACAAAAAAAAAATTGAAAAAAAAAGAATTCAACACGATGACGTTAAGATTTCCAATTTTTTCTGCTTCTTTTTTTTATTGTTAAAGAGCGTGTGTATGTATGTGTGAAACATAAAATATCCTCCAGTTTAGACAATATAACGCATGGGCCGCATGATCTTACTGCCAAAAAAACCAAACCCAAAAGCCATCACCATCATCATCATCACCACCATCGTCATCATTTTCAGCCAACAGTTTCAACATCATTCTGCCCCAAAATCGAGTATAGAGCGCAGGTTAATTTTCCAAACGAATGAAAAACGCAAAATTAACAGAGAAAACTTTAATGGAATAAAAGAAAGAAAATGTGAAGGGAAAAAAATGTGAAAAATAATATTGAAAAATTTGACATGAAATGAAATGAAATGATCATTAACGAAATATGATCGTAACAGCGTTTATAACATGTGACCAACATGGTCCCATTACACATAGAATTCATTTATATTCATGTATATTAAGGCAAAGGTATCAGTTTGCAATCATCGATCTGCAAAACCTCAGAACTGTATCGCAAGAGGGCCCATGAGTTGTCTCGAACTTAGTACACCGATCCATGATCTGACATATCGAAGCCGTGCCATTTGTTGTCGCCCCCATTGCCCTTTATTCTTATATTCAGAATATATTCTTATGTTATGTTATGTATGTATGTATTCTTATTTGCCTGTCAACGGCAAGCTACCCGTTAATCTAACCCAACCTAGATTGTCCCTTTCACTACCCGATTACATATTACTATTTAGGCTGAAATAAGGACTACAAAGATAGCCGCTATGCGTATCGAGTATCCGATTCTATCGGCAGTATATCGGTTGAGAAATCGCCGTTGTCTAGTAGGTAGTGTGTTGGCTTAGACGTAAAGCCCGGGTTCGTACCTCAGGTCAGACATCAAAACGCAAATATGAAAAAATATTTCTTTGGCGACTTCCTCTCAGCGGATTTCTGGCAAAAACTCTGAGAGTAAATAAAATTGCCATGAAAAGTTTCTCATAATTCTGTCGTTCTGAGTCGACTTTAAGCTGCAGGTGTATAGATCGAAGATTTTAGATCGTCCAATGCCAAGTATCTCTGAAGGAGACAACGAAACATTCGACAGTTACCCTCGTATATGATTCTGTTCCCTCAGACATTGAAGTTAGCAACAAATTTGAAGCCCTTGCAAAGACTGTTACAACGGAAAATTCAACTGAATTTGTACATAAGATTGGCATTCCTGAAGTCGCCATAGTCTAGTAGGTAGTGTGTAGGCTTATTAGGCATTAGACCAAGATTAGACCAAGGTTCAAACTCCAGGACAGACATCTCGATCAAAAAGAAATATGAAGAAATATTTCGTCGGCGATTTTCTCTCAGCAGATTTCTGGCAAAAACTCTCTGAGAGTAAATAAATGAAACATTTCTCAAAATGAAAGGTCGTTCAGAGTCAACTTTAAACTGTAGGTCCGCCGCCACTCATGTATAATATTAATACACACAACATAAGTCGTTTGGGAAGTTAGGTCGCAACTCTGACTGAAGGGTTGTAATGACCAATTGTGTATGTGGCATTCCTTCACAAAAACGAAAACAAACTTTTCTCATTACAAATGATGGGATAATGAAGTCGCTTGCAGAGATCCCAGACAGATCTAAACTGAGCTGAGTACATATTAGAAAACTCATAGCAATTACAACGGGACACTGGCCTCTGTGTACATACGCCCAGATTCTGGAAATACCTTACACGAATTCCACAGAAGCTATAAGGAAGACCACAGAACAACCTTTCTGTCACTATCCGTTGCTTGAAAATGTAAAATAAATGCCAGAACATGTGTAAGCAAACGTGATCTGAATAGAATTCACACCGTCATAAGGCTGTTGGATTGGCTGCGATATGCCAGCCGGGGGATATAATTTTGTGACATAATATATGAGTACAATATCAGTAATACAGCGGGGACCGAAGTAAGCTATGCCCGTTGAGGCGGCTGCCAATTCAACCTAACGAAGCCTAACCAGTCCGAAATAGGTATCCTAAAATTCTCTTGTAAGGAATTTAAAAAGAGTTAGATTACCTAACGTTTAAAGTAAACGTATTAAAGAGGAATTACCCCCAAACTCTTACGTAATCGAGAAGGCTGTAAAATACTTTAGGACGGCTAAGGATATGGCCAATACAAATATGACCAACGTTTTTTTAGGATGCTCGTGGCAAAAACCACACCGATTACTTTCTAATGGAGATAATTAATCACAGGTGAATATTATGGCAACATATTGTGTCGATTGTGTCACATAAGATGTGAAAATAAAAGGCAATATTTAACCTACGAAAAGTCTCTTTTGAACATCATCAATACAACCTTTCATTGCGCAAATAAACGAATTGGGTCACTAATTACTACCTTCGGATTTAGCTCCGAGTAGCCATTTTTGATTTCCAAAACCTTATGAAATTGCTCGGCGGTAAGGAATTTGACTACTGGGATAAGAAAATTGACGAAATGTTGGATAAAGTGTGCACAGTTCAAACCTCAAAAGGATTTTTATCCAAAAACTGGTATTTCACTTAAAACATCACGATTTTATTAAATGGTCCTCGCTTCTTGCACTGTCTTAAGGATCTAAGGCACCTGACTGTTCATTCAAAACTTAAAAATTATGCTGGATTCTGTTTTTCTGGATTCAAATAAAAAATATGCGTGAATTTGAATTTACAATTTTTCCCATCTTTTCATAAGACACTACTCTTGCTGCAATGAGTAGGAGCCATACCCTTTGTGTTGACCGAATACTTAAAGGAAGTCTTTTTGTGCTGGACTCTATTTTTCTGGATTCAAATAAAATATTTGTGAATGCTTTACCGTTTTTTCATCTTTCCATTTGACACTCCCATAGTTTGAATAAGTAGGAGCCATACCCTTTGTGTTGACCGAATATTTAAAGGAAGTATTTTTCTTAATAAACTTTTCAGGAGTCACTGGCATTGTTGACATTTTCTTTTAGTTGGTCTCATAAAAGTCTTCAAAAAATGTCCAAAGTACACCAATTGGCGGATACCCCATCATGGGCAAAGTGATAAAGTTGTTGAGCCTAAACAACAACAGCAATAGCAATAACAGACAGCGTATTAAATGGAAACGAAAAACTTACTGAAATGTTAAGTGCACGAATTTTCCAATAGGCAGCCACGATTACAACATATTCTCCGTGCCGAAACAACAACAACATTTCCTTATTTTATTTTACACTTTTTTATGGAAAAAAAAAAGAATTTTTTATATAGGTTTTCTATTTCCAAAGATTGTGAAGCGATAGCGCCAATAGGGAAGGTGTTTCTTTTTAATGCGTAAGAAACGTGGGTGTATCAAAACGTACACACATACACACACACATACTCACTCAGTGCATTATCTAAGCAAATAATTTTGAAAATTTTTTCACAATTATTTTCTGTTTATCCATGCAGCACTGAGATGTACTTTACAGTGTTAGAGTCAGTAACTGGCTGGCTAACTGACTGGCTGAGTGACTGCCTGCCAGCCAGCTTGTCTAACTTTACCTAGAATGCTATTGCGCACCTTAAACGTAACAACTGCATAGACAACAGCAGTAGTAATAACAACAACAACAATAAAAAAAAACAGAAAAAGAACGAAATTCCTTTAAGAAGAACAGTTTTTTTTTTTGGTGTCTTATGTGCGAACAAGATCACTTCATGACGACACCCAATGAGCGGTCGAAAAAATCGTGCCCGTGATCATCACAAAAATAACAGCAACAGCAAAAATAAGTGCAACAACAACAGCAACAACAACTGGTACCATTTCACAATCAAGTGAAAATTGGCCAATGAACCCTTAAGTTCACGCGTGCAATATTAGAACGTTTGTACTGCCAGCAAGTAAGCCAACCAAGCAAACGAAACCAATAATAGCCATGCAATAGCCAAGCTTGTCAAGCATCCTTATGCCATGTGAAAATTGGTTCGTACATTATTATCATCCGTGTCCCCCCCTCTCTCTTTTTCAATACCACACCAACCGCCCGGCCTCTCGTAATTTTATTTCATTGTGTGTTGTGTGTTGCTCTCTATTATCTTAACTTTTGGAAAATTATAGAAATTATTGGATGTTGTGCTTTGAATTTCATAGATACACAGATACGCTCCTCTATGTGTGTGTGTGTGTGCAATAACGCTCATTGAGAACGTTTAAAGTGGCCGCCTAATTTAGTGTGAAATTTAAGACGTTTTTTTTTTCTTCCCCCCCATTTGCTCTACTACTCTTCCTTCAGTTTTCTGCAATTTATGCAGAGCCACAGCCATAGAATATCAAATGATAATGGAAATATATGTATCTGAACGTAATTCTAACTTAAATTACATATGGATTAATGTCTTGTGTACGTACTACGTTCCTATGTACATACGTACACATGCATGAGTTGCAAGTATGCTTTCGATATCGTAAAGCTTCCTGATTTGATAGCAGTGAGTGTGTCTTGTCTGCTGACCAAATATTCCAGCATATTTTACCATGTGATGTAAAGCAAATCCAAAAAATACTAGAAAAGGAAGTTTTTTACAATAAAAAGCGGAAGAAGTTACCGTTGTATACACATACATACACAAATAATTGGTCATTACAACCCTTTAGTCGGGATTACAACCTAGCTTTTGAAACCTACTTTCTCACACCACTTATGTTGCGTGTATTAATTTCTATACAAGAGTGGCGGGCGGGACATACAGTTTGAAGTCCACTCCGAACGAAAGATTTTTTGAGAAACATTTCATGGCAATTTTTTATTTACTCTCAGAGACTAGACTACGGCGACATCAACACACACATACACATTCTCAAACGCATACATTGTTCGTCACTACTAATCTTCTCTCAGGCTTACGGATTAACTTCTTATGCCACCCACATTATGTGTGTCAACTTTTTCTACGAGAAACGAAGCATTCTGTTGAACCAAGACCCGGAATAACAGATTTTTGGAAGCAATTTAATGGCAATTAGCCACTCGCAAAGCTCTCGTTAGAACACTTCCTCGAGGAGGTCAATGAAAGAAATTTTTTTTTTAATTTCCTAGTTTTCAACATGTCTGAGGTGAAGAGCTCCCGTCATTCACTCATAGATTGTGGCGAACCCGCTATTTTAAAATTAAGGAGACCATATAGTTCCGATATTGACTTCACAAATGATAGGCTAGGTTAGGTTAGGTCGTAGTGGTAGCTTTGATTAACAAAGCTCACTTGAACACGCATAGCGGCCCGTTGTGAGGCCACAGGTAAAACCAAATAATTTCGATATTTTCTAACCACACAGAAGATAAAGTGTTGAAAAGGAAAAACAGTCCCAAACCTTCACTGCAGTGGTCTTATACCTTGAAAAGCTTATGCCTGAAATGGTGGAAAACCCTCTTCAAGACTACAATTATTATTGCTGGTACATTGCGTACTAGACCTACATCGAAGTCCGAACCTTTGCGAAACTGGACAATGAATACGAACCAAGAGAACCTGCGCACTATCAGGAAAGTTTAGGAGGGATAGTGGGGAATGGGCAAATAGAAGAATGCAATTCGTGGACGACTCTCTACTGATCTGTTCTAGCGGCTGAATGAAGCTGTAAGTAGAAATATTTTTTCGGAGTCGACGGGTTTGACCAACTCGCTATGGCTGGTTCTATAACTATTACAAACACTTTCGGTCGAAAGTATCAGCAATTCCGGCTGTTGTGATAAATATTGAAAAAACATTGTCTCTAGGAAAGGCTATACAAAAACAGGCCCATAGTTGTAATTCTAGGAACTGCAGAACTGCACTGAACTTATGGGCTCTAAAAATCCGAGGGGGTGCACTTAGTATCGCAACTTGATTCACTACTAGAAACTCATGCGAGACGTATTGGCTTAAGCCATCTGATCAATGGTTTCTACAGAAATTTTAGAGGCGACCAAGCGGAGGAAACCACTCTTCATTCAAACGGTATGTGGTAAGAAAAAGAAGAACTTACGTTGAACTCGCTGATCTTATTGTCTTAGGCACCGAATAGCTCGAGAATTCAGTAGCTAGCAATGGTGTCGCCTTTCTTCTTTTCCTACTTCCTCTCTTTTTTCCCTATATCCCGTATTATCCCCTCTCCTTTAGGACATTTGTACAATGGGGTCAACTTGACCTCCGTGTACTGTACTTGTCTCAATTGGCAAGTACACATCCTCTAAGCTAAACCGAAAATGGTGTCGCCTGGGTAGCTACCGCTCTACGTACTCAAATGACAGCTCTCATTGAAAGGTATTTAGGTTAGGTGACGGACGCCATTGAAGAAAAAGTTACGAGATGGGACGCCAGACTTGAGGCCCATTGTGATACCACAACCAACAATCAACCCGCGAATCCAACAGTTAATAGAGGAAAGCAATCTGAATCCAAAATAAATCTTACTATTGCAACAATCCTTATATTGGAGAGCTCAGTCTAATATGTCAGATAGTGAGAGTTCTAGATCCTTCGTTTTTTTCGTGAGAAGATCAAGGTACTGACTCATGCGGTGAGTGGCTGGCACTTCGACCTCCTCAGACCCATAGCCCCTGGTGAATTCATTTGCCAGAATAACAAGTTTTTCAGCTTGCCTAGCAAAAGGGCAGTGATCCGTGAGAAAGCACAATAGAAGGTTGTATGGCCATGCGATTTATCCAGACTTGTCCTGAAATATTGGACGTAGCTTTCTACTGCCAACGATAGTGAGTCTACAAATTCACCGAGGCAATTGGAATACCAACGATATCCATATGACACGGAATCCATATCGATTTACCGAAATTTCCCTAAGAAATCCTCGCCATTCATGGACAAGAACGGATACTAGGACTACGTTTATTAGGGACCTAGTCGCAATCTAGCTGTCCGAGTAAATCAACGTAAAGCACACAGAATCACAATGCTACTCAGTACTCCTGACCAGAGAGCATTTCTGGCAGCCACATTTTAAGTCGTATTACTGCGCGAACAAACTACGATTTATTCGCCTTGATGACCAAAGAAATAACGTGTGAAAGTAAAGTATTTTCCTTCAGCATGTTTTTGGCAATCCAACTTGAAATCTCTTCATTTTCCATGAGATGTGTTGCTGACACTTTCTAATTATTTTAAACGATGACTAAATATGGCACCGTAAATGACATCATTGCACACACAGGCTGTCCGTCTCGTTGTCTGTCTGTGTGTCGATATGTTTCATGGGCGAAATGATCTACGGCTGATGATCACTATGTCAACGTTAATATGTTGTTGCAATTTAATTGACAATTAAATGACAACACTTCCATAGCGCCATTGGCACCTCATATATTGTCCAAGAACACTAACAATAGCGACAACAGTAACAGCAACAGCAATTGTTACAATATCAACAACACAGTTGCATTAATTTTGAGCCGACAATACCAAACAGCCAGCCAGTCAGCCAGCCAGTCAACCAAACCGTGTATGGGATACGCACTCTAGAATATTGAATTTTAAAATTGACTTTAACCGGGGGGTTCATTAAAAATGCCAAACACGCTTAAACTGTCAAATTACAATTTACGCCAACTGACGCATTTCTTAAAGCGCTGTAACAGCACAGCGCAACACAAAACGACAAACGCTGTAGTATTGTGCATTGTGGCACATTATTTATGTGTGTGTGTCTGTGTCAGGCATTCTAAAGCCATGCCAGCCAGTTAGGCTGACTGGCTGACTGGAGTTTCGTTTTGGTTGCTTTACTTGGCTTGGTTTCTTTTCATTTTGGCGCACGTTCACGTTCCACAACACAGTTACACTTCGAATGAAGTGTCAATGTTTGTAAAAATCTGGTTCAACTCACGTTTGCTGTCACTTTAACTGTCATTCAGTTGACACAACATTTTGTGGCGTTTGCCGCTTTCGTTTCCAGTATATTTTCCAGATTTCATTGGTGGTGGCTTTGCCGATCACGCATGCGCTGCTCTTTCGCAGCAACTGACGACAACGCACATTAATTATTTTGCAATAAATTTATTGTTGCTGTTGGTGTCTTTTGGTCTTCTTCTGCGTGTTCTTCGCTCTCTCCCTCTCTCTCTCTCTCTTTCACTATGTGTTGCATGAGTTGTCATCACATTAAATGAAGTGTAAAATAAAGTGTCACTGCCTGCTAACAACTGGGCTGTGTTTTGGGATGAAGTATAATGCGTTACATGATATGAAGAACCTAAAAAAGAAGAAGAAAAAAAGAGGAAAAGCAGAACTGATGTGAAAGTGATCATACAACTTGTGTATTTTAACGAGGGTCGTTTTTTTTGCATTTTTTACAATGTCTTGTAAGAATACTTTTTCTTCTAAACATTAGCAAATTATTACCACCGAACCTCGTATATAGAGTGTATGCGTACAGATACATTGAACTTGTCATCGGGTTGTTATTTACTTTTAAAACTAAAAGAAAATTGTCTTAAATTTTTAGGAAAAAAAATTTAAAAGAAAGAGGAAGAAAACAGCGCCTAGAAAGATTCGTACAAAACGATTCATGTTGCACAAAGCGTTGACGACAATAAATGTCAACACATTCGAGAGGTTAATTTATTTGTTTGTGTGATTTCTGATTCCTTAACTAGCTGAACTACGACGATCGTTACGGATCGTTATGGAAGTGTTCCGTGTATATTCAAGTGGAAAATAAGAAAATTGCATTGCCTTTTATGCTCTTCTCTCCTTTGCAAATTTTTTTTTGGTTTTGTTTCCGCAATATCAAGTGCTGCTTTGTGAGACGCACTGGACTAAACGTTTTGTAAATCTTGTATGGCCCGGTGGTCTCACAAATTGGTTTTCGTTTTTTGTTTTGTTTTTGTTTCAGATTAATTTGCATTTTAAAGAGGATTTTATAAATGGGGAGCAATTTTGTGTTTTTCTCTTTTTTTCTTTTTTTTTTTTTTTTTTTTTTTTTGGTTTGTACAATTGGTATGAAAAGTGATTTAAAAAAAAGAGTTTTTGTTCTGAATAAAATACTTGAGACACTTAACTTGTCAGCAATTCAGCCAAGCATAGTGATGACACCAAATTTAATACAAAAAATTGAATTTTTTAGTTTCATAAATGTAAACCAGCAACATACAGAGACATATTTTTCGTATTGCGATTGAAGAACCTGCATTTGTTTTTGTGAAATAAGCTCTTCATTTCATTGTATAGGACTGTAAAAGTAAGCTTTTAATCTAATATATTCTGGCTTTTGAAGTCGTAGAAAACATCTTATTTTGGTTATAAGTTCCGTAGAGAAAACTACTTCTTAAGCTTTCTAGAAGGCAATTGAAAGAAGACGTTTTATAAGCCTCAC
Source organism: Sarcophaga carnaria (assembly GCA_958299815.1). Classification (NCBI taxonomy): domain Eukaryota; kingdom Metazoa; phylum Arthropoda; class Insecta; order Diptera; family Sarcophagidae; genus Sarcophaga; species Sarcophaga carnaria. The sequence goes on along the minus strand of OY283149.1, from coordinate 100,670,496 downwards.
CTAGAGGTTTTTTTAGATGAACTGCAAACTTATGAGAAAGAATGCAATTCGGAATTCTATTTAAAACAAATCACATACAGTAAGCGTTAAAAGAAACTGTACACTAAAGATAAAAAATAATCACATACATACGTGCTCGACGTATGACAATAATTCGAAATTGTTTATAATTTTTTTTTTTCATTTTTAAAAACTTCCAATGAAACAATTTTAAAATACAAATAACGGTAATTTATTAATGTATATTTATTTTAATGTACAGTTTCTTTTACCGCTCACTGTAGATAGTGAGAGAAGAATTTGATAAAAGGAAACCGTATGATAATATGTGTCCACCAAAGTATTCAGGACACAAGAATTTGCAGGCTTTCACCGTACAACCCTAAGGGCTCAAACAGTTCACTTGTTTCCTGGGTTTTTATCTTTAAACAGTTGAAATAAGATCTTAGTTTAGGTATTATCTTCGGTTATGTTTAGGTATTATGCTTCTATAAAAATTTTCATTTTATGTTGAGTTTATGTTCTGCATTCTACATATGGAACCACCCATGAAGCAAACCATGTACTTAATACTGAATTATTAAAACTATCGTTTGGAAAACTCTCATAATCCTGTAATAAGTGATCATACGATAAACCGCTCGAATGATAAAATCTCCAAATAAAGAATTAAGTATTAGAGTCATAAGACCTCTAATAATCACGACAGGATAACAAAAGTTAGGCTAGGTTAAATAAGCATGGTGCACACTGCTCCCATTAGGTATTTTATCATGTTCTCACAATTCTTGAATGGATAACTTTTCTAAATTAATTTTTACTCCAATTACTTATAACTACGCAAGCTCTGTTTCTGTATTCTAGGTGTCTAAGAAACCTTCATTTTAGGCATCCAAGTCCCAGACAATTGCAGAAACAATATTTTTTACAACATCTGTTTAGGTGTGAGTAAGTGTTTTCAGCCTATAGATATATCCAATTAGGCGTCAGAGTCCCTTCATTTGCGTTATCCTCCTTTTAACACAGATTCCGAGTAGATCTCATGCAAAATTTATAACAGGCCAGAATGTAATGTGTGTATGAATGTGTACAGTCACATTACGTTCTTTATTGTAGTGTGTCAAGACTAGTTCAGTTGGCTGTCCAATCTAACTCAACCTTGCTACTTCCTTGATATTCGCTTACCAAATCGTGTAGCTTCTTGCAAATATTCTTGCAAATATTCTGAATATTCGTAGATTATATAACAGTTTCCCGGATACTCAGGCAGTTAATTTGATTTTAAAATATTACTTGCTAGTGGGTTGCTTGTATTTTATGCCTACTGCTAGGGTTCTAAATACTGCCCCAGATGCAGACACATGTTCTTATTAAACTGCTGGTGGATTATTATCAATTTGTGGGGATCATGTTCCAATCTCCATCATTGTGTTTTATTCACTGTAGAGGCATAACAAGCCCATAACATTAGGCAGTAAGAACCACAGTTGGATAATGGGAAACACATCTAATACGAGAATTCATTAGATGGCCTCATGACCAGACCAAATTGAGTGGCTATAGGCCTACTCGCTGATTTTCCTTTGGACAAAATCAACAAACTCAACCATTTTGGGAAAAGCTTTGTAAGGAAATTTAATAACAACGAAGAAAGGAAGCTATTTGAAAGACAAATAATCTGAAAAGATGCGGGAATACAGAATTCAGGATATTTTGGCCCATATTATTCTCCAATCTGAGGTTTACGTCTTCAGAAGATGTGATCAATTCAACTTGGACAGAAGATACTACAGAAAATAGGATAGAGCAACCAAGAATAATGACGCCGCTTAGCTTACGTTGACCAAAAAGTATCTAAGTAATCGAAAATAGCCAGCTATGGCTGCTGGCTTTCAGGTCATTTAGAAGTTCAGGGCCTTATGAAAAAAGTTTCTACGCCGCTGATAATGGCAAAACCTTTCTGGAGAACGTGAAGAGAAGCATTGAAGGAAAAGCCCATAGAAACGGAAGATAGATAGAGGTGAACACACAAGCTAATAGGTTTGTTTTGATTGAAAATTATAGAAGATTTGTATCCAGGCCTTGTGATACTTACAAAAATTACTTACTTAGTTGGGCATTACAACCCTTTAGTCAGGATTACAACCTAAGTTCTCATTACATCACCCATCTTGTGTGTGTTAATTTTACCCATGGGTAGCAGGACCTATAACTTTAATGTAAACTCGGAACGTTTTGGCAATTTTATTTTCTTCCAGAGATTTTGTCAGAAGGCAGCTGAATTTCACCGAAAGAAATATTTTTTTCATACTTTGTTTTGTTCGAGACGTCTTAGCTGGGATTTGAACCATGGGCTCTAGTCTAACAAGCCTACATACTACCTACTAAACTATGGCGACTTTGCTCTTGAAATACCATAAGATTCATGATCAGTTTCTCTGGTCTTCAGATATAAAATTAAAAACCAGAATTATGGAAATCTAAAGACAAAGTCACCGTAGTCTAGTAGATAGTTTGTTGGCTTATTAGACGTGAGGCCTCGAACATCTCCAACAAAACGAAATCTGAACAACTATTCCTTCAGTGACTTCCGTTCAACAGATTTCTGGCAAAAACTCTCTGAGAGTAAATAAAATTGCCATGACAAGTTTTTCAATAAAAACAGTCGTTCAAATCCACTGGAAACTGTAGGTCCCCTTGACTCATGTACAAATTTAACACACACCATAGGTAGTGTGAGAAGCTAGGTTGTAATCCTGACTAAAGAGTTGTAATGACCAATTTTGTATGTACATATGTATGTAAAGACATGCTAATAAGTTAGTTCTTGTTTGAGAAGAATATTTCATTTCCATTAAACATTTTGCAAAGAACTACTATCCATTAGTACAGGTGTCATATGTCATGTCATATAAAACAGAAATATGGCATGACATATAAAACAGAGTCCCTTTTTTCTATTGAAAATAAAATTTTGCATGTTTCATAAATTTGTTGTTCGTTTACAAATCCCTGATATTAATCGCTGATCGCATGGTACAACTATCGATAATTTTAACCAAAAGGGCACAATTGCAATCAATAATCAATAATTTGTGTAAATTCGTAGCGTGACTGTGACTATTTCTTTTTTTTATTTTTTTATATTTTTTTGTTGCAACAAGTAGCGTGTTACCCTTTTTGGTTATACCTTAAATGGCCTCAAACCGTTGTATATTGGCGGTGTAGTGATAATGTGACGATGCATATAAACAAAACACTTTTCATAATCGTCGAAAACTTAAAAAAAAGTGCAAAGTGTTGCAAGTTGCAACACCTTTTTTGTCGGGCAACAAATGGCGAAGAAAATTTAATGAAAAATACAGATTATTGGCTAGTTGCTGCCACTGACTCTATCAGGATGATATGCTGATTTGCTAAGAAGTGAAAAAAATTAGAAAAACTTCCATCATTCAAACAATAAACTTTAAAGTCAATGAGTGATAGTTGGTTGGTTGGTTGGTTGCCCATCATCGATACCACAAAAAACAAAAACAAGTAGAAAAAAAAGCGAAGAAAATTTCAAGTGATCTGCGATAATTTTCAGCAATTATTGCAACTATTTTGAATAGTTCAAAGGCCAAATTACTGCAACGAATTTGGTAAATGGAAAGCACAGTAAGAGGCTTAAAGAAGAGCGCAGCAAATATGGCTTTTACTGGTTGCTGGTTGCTTATTGTTATACAGCCTTTAACCATAACAACACTTTATTGTCAGATTTACACTTCACCAAGGGAAAATTGTAGCATAGCACAGCATAGCATCATCGATAACAGCTTTAAACTTTATAAACAGAGAAGAGAGCATTAGAGACAGCGATGCAGAAATCTAACGATCATATGTATGAGTTTTCTTTGGTTTCTGAAACTAATCTAACGATCGGTAGCTGAAATAAGAGACCCGAGGGCTAAAGTTAAGGAAAAACCCATTTTGGTAGACACAAAAACATTGAAAAACCATTTAAAAAGTCTTACAAACAAACATACATACATACGTACGTACTCGTATTTTGAAATTGCAGAAGTTGTTGCCTTTAGTTTTGCGATCTCATGATCATCGCACTGTAAAACGTCATCGTCAGCAAGTGATCGCTTAGTTAAGGTTGTTTTAAAGTAGTTTTCCAAAATATCAAGATGTTAAGCAGTTTCCTTTCTTCCTCTCTTTCTCTATCCTTCTCTCTCTGTATCACTGTTTCACTCCTAAGCTTAAAATTTCCTTTTGTATTCGCAATTAAACTGTGCAAGTGCTGGTTTTGCCACACCAACTGAAACGTGATGTTTAAATGCGATCGTTAAAAGCGTTTTCCCGTTGCAGCATAAACGCTGCAAAGTGGCTTGGTTCACTTGAAGTCATGTATCGCTTCGTATCTTCCACATAAAAAAGCGACAGATTCGTTGCGCTTTATTTCCTATTCCTTGTTTTCCTTTTAGGCTCGTATTTACTACCAGCGTTAGCGCTCCCACTATTTATGCTGTAGTAGCAACAGTAACAATAACAACAACAATAACTGTTACTAACTACTTACAAACATTTCACGTGCAACACGTTTAATAAAATTTAATTTTGATTTTGGAGCAGATTATACTTCATACCTCTTTATGCCGTTCTTTTTGCCAACCCAATATTTTTTTTTTTTAAGAACCCAAATATTAAATCGTCGTTGTTGCTCCAACTGCTGTGATACAATGTTAAACAATAATCAGAACAAACTGTCGAACATGTTATTAAATTTTGAATAAAATTGCAACGAATTTTGAAAATACCCTACAAAATATCAGCCCCATTAAAAACACGAATTATATATCTTCACAGACAAAGATTCAGTAGAGATTCTCACATACATAACATAATTGGTTATTACAACCCCTTACGACCTAGTTTCGAACACCATTTATGTTATGCATGAGAGGCGGGACCTGTACCTGTACTTTAAATTTTATTTTTACTTTCAGAGTTTTTACCAGAAATCTGCTGAGAGGAAGTTGCCGAAGAAATATTTTTTCATATTTCGTTTCGTTGGAGATGTCTGACCTGGGTTTTGAACCGCGGCCTCACGTCTAATAAGCCAACACCCTACCTACTAGACTAGGGCAACTTCACACCCTTACTCCTATAAGCTATATTACCATTGGAGCCCTACGAACCTCAGCTACGAAAATCCTCGTTACTTATGCATATAAACTTCATGGCTCCCATTACACTTTAATCACATAAAACTGGTCCATTCCCGGATATAATTTCCATTCGACGTTCTTTAAATCTCGATCCTCTAAACACAACATGTTCTGCAGCCTCCTTTTAATTGAGACATCATTAGAACCTAAGCTGTCATACCTAAAACGATAGAGATAACACGCGCAACTACAGTAAAGGAATTATGGTAAGTTATAGTTGAGCTTTCCGTAACTTATGTTTACCCACATAGATATGGATTTAGTTTAAACTTCAATTGATTTTCCATTGATTTTGTAATTTTAGCAGCAACTTTTTCATTCTGTGTGTCCATAATTCTTTACTATTTCTTTACCATATTTTGTAATACGACAGGTTTCTTGATGCTCCTATCTAAGGCCATAGTTTTCTACTACAACAGTGATCATGTCCGAAAAAATTATGACATGCTCTTCAGCCTTTCCAATACTCATACATTAACACTCAGTTAATAACCCACGATAGTAATAAACTCTCTTACTAAGTCGCTCACAAAGCATCAGCCTATTTTGTTCATATTGTTTTGTTTTCTTTCAGTTTTATTGATTCAGTTTTTCCGGCGAAAGGGCCATCTGGCCCTCAGTGAAATTCACTTAAATTGTTGCATTTAGAGCGTAGGAACTTTGTTCAACAAAATTTTACATTTTTAAAAAGCTTTCTCTGTCTGATCTTGTTTGAGGGGTCAGTTAGCATCTTGGATGCATAATTAGATTGACCTCATTACAGTATGATGTTTTACTTTAATGGGCCTGAGAGCTTTGTAGACGAATGATTTTTAGTGGAATTGAAATTTTTGAATAAGTGATTGAATGATTTATGCTATTCGGTTTGATGGCTTTGTTATCATCAGTTCGAAGGCAGAAAATCATGTTTTCAGTCACATCAACACCAACGTCATGAGGAAATTGTGAAAGAGTATCGTTATTGGTATGTGCCTTTATTATGATAGTTGGCCAGTACATGGCCGTCTCGTACAATGTCTCGACCCAACCTCTCTGGCCTAACAATCTTCAGAGTGCTAGTCAGTGCTTGATAAATCCCCTCTATGTCTCCCTTCTTAAAAGCATTAACTCGACCAAGTACCAACTATGTGCTCAGAGCTTATTAAGCGAGCACACATCGTTGTTTATCGCAGAACATGGTGCTTTGGTAAAACCGACTGAATGCAGATGCAGATTCAACAATATGACCGTTATGGAAAGTTAAAATTAGGAAGACCCTGCTGGCAGACTCGATATTATAGTTGCCTAGCAAAGGTTTAGATTAGGTTAGTGGATATCTTACAGGTCACAGGCAACTTCATTCAGTGGCCCATTGTGTTACCCAGTGTGAGGTAAACTCCCTTGTCATGTTCTGTTAGTGGTAGGCTTGAACCTCCCCGAGTTCCGGACCATGCCTAGATCTTCAAACGTTCTGTCACCCAAAAACCGATGATGTCTGTTCTGAAGTACAGGCCACTCGCATAAAAAGTGTTGTACCGATTTCGTTTCCTCTACATAATGACAGCTTCTGCAGTAATCCTGAAGAGGCACATAAAGCTTCTCAGCGAGGCTGTCAACAGCGTAGTGTCACGTTAGAATTCCTGTTGGAGTGCTGCGAACCGTTTTGTTGTCGAAATCAAGTAGTTTCTTGGTTTTCCTGCTGTCCACTGCTGGACACAGCAGTTTTGAAATTCGACAACCAGGTATATATGAGCATCCATAGTTTATTGAATTCCATGCTGCTTTTGTTAATTTGGAAAAGTATTCTTGTAGAGGCGCATATATCCCTTCTATCTTTTACTCTTCAGACATCTTCGAACCCTTCCGTGCCAGTTCGTCCGCTTTTTCATTTCTCACTATACTCTCTCAAATTCTCTTTCTGGCTGTTGAAGAGACTTCTCCTCTCTTTATTTTTTCCTTTCTCATTCCATAGAAAGTTTCCAGCTCCCCCCCCCCCTATGCAAGTTCGTCAACCTGTTCATTTGCCTTTATTCGTTTATGATAAGGGACCCGGCAGATGGTAACCATATTGTCCTTACATATGCGCTTCAGCTTACTCAGAAAGTAAGGCTTAGACTTACTACTAGGCTATTATCTCCCATTCTTCAACTGATTCTTTTTGAGTTTGATTAGATTATCACTCCAGGAATAGTTTTTGTTTCCAAAACAAGGAAGCATTGCATATAACTCTTAAAGCCTAGTCACAAGTCTTAGTATATTCTAGCTGCTCATTGGGGGGCTCAAAAAGAATCTTCTCCTAAGCATATAACGTTACTTGCCTTTCAATTAATTTAAATGCTTTTATTAGCTACGTTCCATGCACGAGGGAAAATAGATGATTTTCCTAAGCAATATCTTATTTTCTTTTAACAGGACATTCATTGCCAACGTTTTCCTTTTCTTCATCTTTAGTTTTCTTTAATATTTCTTTCATTTTTTTTCTTCTTCTCTTTTTACTGATCAATATCGTAACACCACTCATTTAGCTCATGCTTTAACATGCCATTCTCCAAACACATGATCCATCGAAGAGTATTAAAGTGCTGCTTGCCACTATAAGTGCAACATCCATCTGCTGCTGCATGTATTCCTTAGCGTTGTTGCCCTTTTTCTTTTAATTCATTGGAAGCTGTTCTTGATTTAAGCGCACTTGACTTTTCTGGTTGACCTTTTTAAAGATTTTTTGAAGATTTTTTATTTAACTTGTTTTTATAGTTTTTGTTGTTGTTGCTGCCTTTTTGTGGTGGCAGAAATAACTCAACGTTTTACAACAAATGAAAGAACAAAAAAAAAAAGCCAAAGCAAACGAAACGAAACAACGAAAATTCATAATGTAGACACAGCGAATGCTCTCGTATAAATCAGTTTTTATTGGAACTCTCTTTTTTTGTGGGCTATTTTGGCCAACAGAAGTAATCGATCTTTTCGTATATGAATCTTCATTTCGTACTACTGTTTCAGTTCTTCTTCGCTTTTTTGGGAAATTTTTTCTTCTTTTTCTGGTCGTTTTCTAAGATTTTTTTCTGAATGCTGCCTTGGAATGCCTTTAAGTTTGATTTTGTTTTACATGGAATTTGTACTGATTGCTCCTAGTCATGCCCGATTTGTTGCGGTTTCTGTTGTCTTATTGAATGCAATTTTTATTCTGTTGTTCTTTCGTTTTTTTGTTTTGTTTCCTTTGCTGTCGTTCGTTTTCTGATTTTCTATTTGCGATTGGAGAATGATTTTTTGTTTTCATGGAAATCTTGTGAAATTGTTTGGAAAATTGTTAAGGAATTAAATTTTAATTGTTGTAATCCTATTCCGTTTTTTTGTTGTTTTTCAATTGGAATGGAAAAGATATTCGCTGTTGATATTTGCCTGAAATTCTAATTTTTATGATTCACAAACAAAGATTGCCTTGGTACTAAATGGGAGGTGAATGAAGAAACAAACGGAGAATAAAGAGAACTTTGATTCGTAACTCGTTGCACGAGCTATACGTACAATACAAATCAGAAGGGATCGTTTTATTGATCGTGTTTTGATCATTTAGAGGAAAGAATCCTTAGACTATCCTTTATCGATTATGATACCGTACAAGGATTGAGAGATCATCCAAAGCTTGATTTTATTTTTATCTCCAATTACTCCTGTAGAATAACAGATAGGATACGTGCAATTGACTCTGCTGAACAAGTATGGACAAGCAGAGAATCGAACTACTTAAATCGCATGGCTATTCATGGCACAATAACGATTCTCACAGGCCACTGTCCTTTTGGTAGGTAAGCTGCAAAAACTTTTAAAAATATTAAACACCGCCTTTTGCAATGTTTAATGCCCTCAAATACCACACACTGCATAATTAATCAGTATTCATACTACATAACTAACTGCCTTAATTAAGTTCTCTACCGCATCCTTACTCATTCACGTACTGCCGGGAGAATTGATTTCGATTGTTGTTGACCTCTTAGTAAATTCTATTCCAATCCATCTTTCAATATCTGACATTAGTTTGTAGGTTGGCTGAACGGCGATGCTGTTTCCAAAATAATTGCAATTTTTTTATTATTAATTGCTGGATAATTTTCAAGATATCATCGATAGATTTTTGTAGTAAATATCCTGAAGTCGCCGTAGTCTAGTAGGTAGTGTGTTGGCTTATTAGACGTAAAGCCAGGGTTCGAGCCCCAGGCTAGACATCAAAACAAAATACAAAAAGTATTTCTTCGGCGCCTTTCTGTCAGCAGATTTCTGGCAAAAACTCTGAGAGTAAATAAAATAGCCATGAAAAGTTTCTCAAAAATCTGTCGTTCCGAGTCGACTTTAAACTGTAAGTCCCACCACTCATGTATAAAATGAACACACACAACATAAGTGGTGTGAGAAACTAGGTCGTAATCCTGACTGAAGGGTTTTAATGACCAATTATATATGTATGTATCATGTAAAACTGCATTTACTATGCTAAACACTACATAGTCAGACGAAGAATATTAAAAATTGTAAATATAAGCAATTATACGTGAAAAATGCAATATTTGTCTGAGTAGGCGTGGCATTTGGGGGCGGATTTATTTTGTTGATTGAAGCAGAAAAAATATTAAATACCGCCTGAAATATAAGGCATTATATATTACAATTCAGTATATTTCTTAGTAGGTGTGGCATTTGTGGGCGGAAATAAATTTTGCTAAATAGCCGATGTTTTTTCCTAACTTATAGCGAATATTCAATGTCATTATCTCTTATAATTTCCGAGATATTCGCCAAAATGTAAAATTTTTACACGAGAATACAGTTTCTGTTCTGTTTTCTGTTCGCCTAGTATTGGCAGAAAATTTTTGAACGATTTTACAGGCAGAAAAATTCAACAAAAAGAAGGACTGGATATGCATGTTCCAGTTTCTGCCAGAGGCTTAAACGATTAAAACCCACAATTCAAATCTTGAAACCGGATTTAATGGGAAGTGGGTGTCTATAAGAAGTTCGAGGGTATTCTTCTCCGCCCGTGCAGCATTGCAGAGTCTGCGTAATTCCTTTCGTAGTTTACTCAGATTTTGCTCTTGAGTCAATCTCAAGGTATTTTTTGCCGTTTCTTACCTTTTTTGGTCAATCTTTTGTTACTTTAATCTTAACTGAACGACATGCTAAGAAAATAAGTTTTCTGCTACCATGTGTGCAGCAAGATTAAAGAACTTCTCTGATTGTACATGTGCGTGTGTGTAGGTCGAAAAATTTTGAAAAATTTTGTTGAATTTCCTTGCCTTCAAAATTGTTCAAAAATTTTCTGCCAATACCAGGCCAACAGAACACAACAGAAAGCGTATTCGGTTATAACGATTTTACATTTTGGCGAATATCTCGGTAGCTATAAGATATAATGACATTCAGTTTTCACCATACAACAGAAACAATAAATGAACATACATATGTACATAATTGGCCATTACAAACCTTCAGTCAGAATTACGGCCTAGCTTCTCACACCACTCATGTTGTGTGTGTTAATATTATACATGAGTGGCGGAGGACCTACAGTTTAAAGTCGACACCAAACGACAGATTTTTTTTTTGAGAAACTTTTCATGGCAATTTTATTTACTCTGAGAGTGCTGACAGAAATCGGCTGAGAGGAATCCCTGAAGAAATATTTTTTCATATTTCGTTTCATTGGAGATATTTGACCTGGTATTGAACCGTAGCCAAAAACAACAGATTGTATGTGGTAGACATCGGTGTGTAAATATTTGTTGTGGCCATGTAATGCCCAAGACCTATCGAGGCCATTCATCAAAACCTATTGATGCCATTATGTGTGGAATACAATATCGTTCAAATGTCCGCCATCGGTGCGTAAATATTTGTTATGGCCATGTAATGCCCAAGACCTATCGAGGCCATTCATCAAGACTTATTGATGCCATTATGTGTGGAATACAATATCGCTCAAATGTCCGGTACGCCTTTTCTGGAGCACAAACGAAATGTGCATGCAATTTCCTACGACTCTGACGAATAAATCAGACTGAATTTGATCGATGGCTTTAAGCACCGCTATGGCTTGTGCCGTTTGATTTTCTTAATTCACCTGAGAGAAATATATCTTTTCTGCTAGAAACACGTATGTACATTTTTGGCAAAATTGTTACAAAATTTCTTAAAAAATCAAAAACCTTCTCACTGTGCTACCCTAACAAGAGAATGAACTCTCATTATGAATTTTAGTGGGCGTTGCAAAATCGTATAGGCTTTCCATCATCATCGCCATAATAACACACATAAAGTAGCCTCTTTTGATAATGACACCAACAACCGACACTTTAAAACCACTCTGTACGAGTAATAGTAGTACACACAGCAGAAATGTCTTTAAAGAATTTCTTCATCGGCCCATGTAACTGACCTAACGTAAGCCATTTTAAATTAAGACACAATAACAACAATAAACTCCCCTATTGTTCTTCTTTAAATTCTCTTTTCTTTTTTTTTCTGTTCTGTTTGCAGAACAGGTCTAAAACGCGTTACCACAATCAATCAGCTTGACTTATTTCATGCATTTCATGTACGTGTATGAATATTGGTTTTTACAAAAATGTCATGCTTCATGCTTTTAAACGCTTGTACGTACATACGTAAATACAAAGGTATGCCACCACATTTCATTACAAAAAAAAGGGAACTGCCAACATAAAGTGTTCCGATATACGATGCGAGTACATATAAAGAGGGAGAGCAGCAGGTATTTTAAAAATTGTTGGACTGTGTTTTTAATGTCTATTCTGTCGTGCTGTTCTGCTTTAAAGTGTTATTTTGTTGCTTTTTAATGGCAATAATAATGGTATGTACGGTGGTGGCAGACTTATAATTTCGGCCAATAATAAAACAAAGTTATGAAAGAACATTAAAAAGGAGGGCACAGAATACCAGGCCCAGTTAACAGGGTATTCAATTTGGAGATGTTAAGGCATTCTGATTATGTTTCTACTTATAGCGGGCAACAGTAATTCTCTGGCACCAAATATACGATTGAAGGGCATCATTTCAGTTAACATGCTTGGTGAAGATATTGTTACGTTTAAAATATGAGTTCGTAGATTACAAATAAAATAAAAATAAATTTGTGTTTAGTTTTAATTAAAATTCTTTATTATTCGCACAATTCTGTGTGTCACTGTTCACAACTTGATGTAACAACAACAATTGCTTTTCTTTGTTATTCCTCTGTTTATACCCTTTGCATAAACAATAACAATTGCTGGATGTTTATTTGACAGATTTTTGTAACGGAGATCCTCATATCACGATTACACTCTTCAAACGCACCGATTCTTCACACAAGGCTGACTGAACTTCACTAACTGAGCCGCCTGCTTTGCCTTGCCTTTTATATGGCAAAGTAAACAGTCTGATGAATGTTCTTGAAAGCGAACGTCATGACTTCGCCTTCTCGAAATTTCTATAAATGTAAACATCGTTGTTTACGTTTATTATTGTACTGTTGTTGGTATATTTTTGTTTACTTGTTTACCATTTTTTTATGCTGGTGTTTATTGTTATGTTAGGCAGTACAATAATTTGTAAACAAGTTTGTTTACTGCATTGTTTTGATTTTGTACCTTTTGTTTATAATTTTATCTATCTAGATTTTTTCATTTTCGTAACAATATGTTTCCCACAAGTCTCTTGTGTGAAAAGTTATGTTAATTTATACAGGGTAAAAACCTTTTTTACTGGAAAAGTAAAAAATCTGCTGCAAAAACGGTCTCAAGTATATGTCAGATGTATATTTAAGATGTAGTGTTTAGTTCTGCCACGTAATCTGTCAAGTGGTAACGGAAACGAAAAATGTTTGAATTCATTTCACAAAGACTAGCTACCCTAAGAATATCGATATTTTGGTGCCACATAAACCAATACAAAGTAATTTCAGCTCCAAATCAAAATTAAAGCGAATTCCTACGGGAAATTAAAAAATTGCTTAGAATTGTCAACATTAATCATCATGTTCCGCAAGTCTAAAACTCGAAAGGAAACTACCTCAATAAGTGACATTCTTTTGGACTCTGATGCGAGGTGTTCTTATTTCCTCGTTACATGAAGGCATTCATCATAGGTTGTTGCAGGGCGCCATGTTCTCCGTGACATTCTTTAGGCTGCAACGTTCCTTTTTAATCTCTTTCCAAAGATCTCAATGGTTATTCTATAAATGCAAACTATTTTCTAAAGATGTGGTACTGCATTGTATTTAGTTTGTCGTACGCAGCAGTTCTTATTTATCGATCAATATTACTTCCCCTTTTTGTCCAGAAGCAACAGATTACAGATTTTTTACAACCCTTTAGTCAAGATTATGACCTAATTTCTCACACCACTTATGTTGCGTGTATTAATTTTGTACGTGAGTGGCGGGACCTACAGTTTAACGTCAACTCCGAACGACAGATTTTTGAAAAACTTTTCATGGCAATTTTATTCTAATTTTCAGAAATTTTGCCAGAAATCTGCTGAGAGGCAGTAGCCGAAGATATATTATTTCATATTTCGTTTTGTCTGAGATGTCTGACCTGGAGTTTGAACCGTGGCCTCACGTCTTATTAGCCAACATACTACCTACTAGACTACGGCGACTACAACATTACCACCCGATTTTGTCCAGAAGCAACAGATTGTATGTCGTGGGCATTGGTTTGTAAATATTTGTTGTGACCTTATGATGTTCAAGATCTATTGATACCATTATGTATGGAATACACAGCATCGTTTAGACGTTCGTCACGGCTTTTCTGGATAAGGCACATCTGAAATGTTAAATTTTCCATAACTCTGACGAATAAGTCAGACTGAATTTGCTCGATGACGTGGGTTATGTTGGCTTTAAGCACCACTATGGTTTGTAACTTATCCGCATACACTTGCGAATTAAGAAACCTCGCAACAAAAACTCTAACGTGGTTAAACCGCACGATCTCTGTGGTCAGTTCACTTCCATGTTAGATGATTATGCTCTCAAATCGCTGTAAATAGCGCCATTCTGTTGCCACCTCATGTCGTTGGCGTCCACATCATCCAACTCGATCCAAAAGAATTTGGCTATCATGGACACTTACCTTAAAACTACTGCTTCAGTCCAAAATAGCACCTGTTAGCGAGTATAATTCCTAAATCAGTTGAAAACATATCTCGTAGCTCATAATACCTCATCTTGGAATACCCTGTGCTGCTAGCAAAATTAATAATAACCGAGCAATTAAAAAATGGAAACAAATGTTTAATAATTTAATTTCCTGTGTAATAATAAATGATGAGTCGAGTCAAGTCAATCGTTCGTTCGTTCGTTGTACATGTCGATTGTAGGCAGTTCCATATTTTGTTAAATTAAACATTCAATTAGAAAAACAATTTCATGTTTGGCCGCATTGGCCATTATGAACTCACTTAGCCAACGATAAGGTTGCAGTAGAAAATTTAAACAAATTGTTTTTGTTTTTTTATTTTCAAATTTTAAATCAAAAAAAAAGTTTCCTCCGGTTTTCTTTAATTTTCTTTCTTTCGTTTTTTCGCATTTTCTATTTGAAATTTCAAATTCAGTTGCTTGTTTTCGTTCATAAACTCTGTTATCTGATATATCGGCTGGGTTTGAATATTTATAACCATATAAATACATACATACAGTGTTGTTGTTGTTGTTGTTTTAATGTTTTCTTAAGCTTGGGTATACAGTATTCAGAGTATCAGTCTATATTTAACTGGGGTATATGGTTTAGTATAGTTAACCTCTTGCATAGGTGAACATGTGCGGGTGTTATTTAACCACTTATAACTACCATAACTGCTACATAAATCGCTCACGATCAATGCCGGTTTACTACATGCATTTTCACCAAAAACGGATAGAAAAAAATCGAAAAAGAAAAACAAAAAAATTGGCCAGAAATAACTGCAGATAATAAGACCATAATGTGTATGTAAGTTAAGAAAAATTCAAACAAAAGCAGAGCTGTACCTGGTAAAGTGTTTGTAAAGGCTAAACAATGCAGTGAAATGGTTTTTGAGTGCAAAAATAAATTGTATGGCTGGCAGTGCGTTTTACGAAATCACCATGAACGGCCTTAGCACTCTTACATAATAAGACGTACAAATAATGAAATTATTCAAACCAAAAGTGGTGTTCGGTTTGACCCTAATTACCAACGAAAAATCATCTTCAGCCTTGAGGACCATTTCTGTATCAATGGATACATGAACAGTCAAAATTGTTGAATTTGAAACGATACCAATTCACATGAGTCCAAGAAAGTCAAGTACATATATACATACATAATTGGCCATTACAACCCTTCAGTCAGGATTATGGCCTAGCTTCTCCCACAACCTATGTTGTGTGTGCTAAGTTTATAAAAGGTCCGCCAAATAACTTTTTTTTTTTGAAAATCCTTTAAAAAAACTACTGAATATTTTCTCAAATTTCTTTTGTTATTTGAAAGTACAATCCTTCCGGTTAATAATGAAAAATCAGTTCATTCAAATGGCTGCCTCGGCTGGCCATGCAGTAGCCTACACGATCGGTCCAATTTTTAAGCACATTATCGATTGTGTGCAGCTGTATTTCACCAATAGCTTCACGAATATTGTCCTTTAAAGCGTCACTTGTCTCTGGCTTGTCGGCGTAACACTTATCTTTGACGGCACCCCACAAAGAATAGTCCAACGGTGTCAAATCGCAGCTCCGAGGTGGCCAAACGACTTCAGCTCTGCGGCTGATAATGCGATCTTCAAAAACGGGGCGCAAAACATCGAGTGTAGCTTCGGCTGTGTGGCACGTAGCGCCGTCCTGTTGAAACCAAATGTTGCCAATATCCTCCTCTTCAATTTTTGTGAACAAAAATTCGTTCAACATGGCCCGATAACGATCACCATTGACTGTAACGGCCACTCCTTGCTCATTTTCTAAGAAAAATGGCCCAATTATGCCTCTGGACCAAAAATCCGCACCAAACAGTGACTCGTTTTGGATGCGTCGGCTTTTCAATGTATGCGTGCAGGTTTTCTGTGCCCCAAATGCGACAATTTTGCTTGTTTACATACCCGCCAAGATCAAAATGAGCTTCATCTGAAATGATGATTTTTTTTTTGCCAAAATCGGCATCTTCTGGTGTAGGCTACTGCATGGCCAGCCGAGGCAGCCATTTGAATGAAATTATTTTCCATTATTAACCGGAAAGATTGTACTTTCAAATAAAAAAAGAAATTTGAGAAAATATTCAGTAGTTTTTTTAAAGCATTTTCAAAAAAAAGTTATTTGGCGGACCCTTTACATGACTGGCGGGACCTACAGTGTATTGACTTATTAGCCATGACGACACGTTTCAAACCCCAGGTGAGACATCTCGATCAAAACAGAAAATTGAAAAATATTTCCACGGCGACTTCCTCTGAGCAGATTTCTGGGAGTGAATAAATATTGTCATGAAAAGTTTCTCAAAAAATATCTGTCGTTCGGAGTTGACTTTAAACTGTAGGTCCCGCCTCTCATGTATAAAATTGTCACACACAACATAAGCGTCGTGTGAAGATAGGTCGTAATCCTAACTGAATGTATTATGTGTGTATTTAATTTGCTTTCCCATTGATTTTGTAATTTTTTTTCTGTCGTTTCTATACATATTTCTTCAGTATGGCTGCCTTCCAAAATGTATCAATACAAAGTTTGTATGCAGTTCTACTACTGTATATAAACTATGTAGATATGCAAAGTAACCAAACAATGCATCAACTATAAATCCGATGATGCCTGATTGCTTTTTGACTGCGTTAAAAATACACATTGACGACGTTTTGAAATAGAATACATTGTTGTATATATTTTGTACAGCGGCATTATGAAACACGATACTTTGTTCAAACACAAAGCAACTAACATTTTGGAAGGCAGCCTATTTCTTTGCAAGAGTAGTGTATAACACTGAAACTTCTCTTGCGGTTCTTGCTGTAGTGCTAACAAGACATAATCCTGTAAAGATTTTTGTATCTCCTGCAAGTTTGCATAAGCATCAGTTGTTAATTTTTTAAAAAATAAATTTTTGTGCAGACTCTCCCATGAGTAGTCTCCTTATCTTACAACGTCTCTGCCAATAGTTGTTTGCGCCTATTTTATGTAACAGCATCGAATGCTCATGATTCACAATCATGAGTTTAATAAAATGCAACGCCAACCATTAAAACCAACATGAACAAGCCAATAATGTTGAAAACTTTGGCCAACATATAAGGTAAGAGCTGCTCGTAATTTTACAAATCACTGAAACATATGAGAAGATTTGTGCGAACATCTTAAACTTATAATCTTATCGAGTAAGTGCGTTCAGTTTTCTTTCCCAATTTCTTTTAGTTTTTTTTTATTTTCTTAAGATTTTTCTCATAAACTGTCTTTGGATTTCTTTTTTAATGGCTGCGGCAATAGAATTCTGGGATATAATTTAAGGCTTCAAAATTATCGCCTTTAAAATATAGAAAAATTAGCCAAACGTTATAAATTTATTTTTTGGGGTGGCACAATTGTTAAGTCATTCAAAGTGAATCCATTAAAGTATTGTTTACGTAGCTGCATTTACATGGAGTCTCTTGTTTGTTTCTTTTCCAGATTGGGTCATACGTACAACGGGTAGACTTAAAGGCAGCTGGTCAATGTTTCTCTAGTTTCTTAATGTGGACTCACTATACGCTACAAGGTAAGTTTAAGAAGTATATTGAATAGCTGAATAATTCGATAACACTGTAACAATAATACAGCTTATGCCAGAAACAATGTGCAATTAAACAACCTGCCGGGCGAAGTTAATATTAAGCGATAGGAAAGCGACATACCGAATAACACCAGGTTTGCTACTACATGAAAAGATATTAATCGAAGCACAAATAACGCTGCATAATATTTTTTCTTATCCTTGTAGGAACGTGGGAATTCCAGGCCTTCTTATAGGACTTCAATCAACAGCCTGATGTAATTCTTTTTTAATTCCAGCCATACACTGGTCATAAGTAAACCTAAGTACGGGTACATAAATCTTCGGATTTCTAAGTTTCTCGCCATGGCTCACCACAAAATTGAGCAGATTGTGTACCTCAAATGGATAATTTTTGAATGATCTCTTGGGCATGACAAAATTTTCCACAAAATGTGTGCCGCCAAGCAATCACAAAGGCAGTCATGTAAGAACTTTGCGGTACTGTCTACTGGGCAATAATTTTTGACCTGTTTCATTACCATGAACCTTACAACTCACAAGACATCAGGCACCAGACTCCATGTACCAGACATCAGGCACCAGACATCAGGTACCAGGCATCAGGCATCAGACATCAATCATCAGACATCAATCACGAGACATCTGGCATCAATCATCAGACATCAATCGCGAAACATCAGTCATCAGATATCAATCATTAGAAATCAGGAACCAGACATCAGGCACCAGACATCAAACACCAGATATCGTCACCAGACAACAGACACCAGACATCAAGCACCAGACATCAGGCACCAGACATCAGGCACCAGATCGTTTTAAATAGGATTTAAGCAAATAAATTCAATTTAATTGGCCAAGAAAGGATTGTTTTGCACCGGGAGAATGATGCAAGTATGTGTGCAACTGCAATGTATAGTTTTCATAGGAAAAACCCATGAATTCAGCTACAAAGTGTACCTTCCGCCATCATATGCTCGGATTCAGTGTTGATGGCCTGGTTTTTTACTACATACCTGAAGAGATTGCAATTCGGGAATGAAATTGAAGAATTTTATTTTAAAAAATGAATAAAGGATTGGAGAAACGTTGGACCATACATAGAGGTCTGTGTAGTGGAGGTGGAAGTATGTAGAGGAGGACAAATTTGAACAATAAAACGATTTTTTATTCAAACAAATGTTTTTCCATTCAAAAAGCTACAGACTTGTTGATCCATTCTCCCTCAATCGGGCAGTTAAATGTTGGAATGTTGCAGCATGAAGTAAGGAAGTCATTGAAATGAATGTTTGTGGACATTGGAACTGAAACAGATTGCATTGCAGCTTATAAATAAATTCCTTCTGCATCCAATGGACAATTTTCGGGGACAGCATGAAATTTGTTCATTTCAGTATCGATCCTGTAACTGTCAGAAGCCATCCTGTAACTGTCATTACACTGGCAATAATGAGCCGTGTGGTTATATTTCCTAACGTTTCAAGGACTTAACATATCAGTCGTAATCAATGAAAAGCTGAGCACCTGATATTATCAAGCCAAAGTCCGCTTGATTTGCAAATAGAAGCTAAGAAGAATTGAAAACAAAGCAAATTCTATGATCACTTTCATTACATCTGCACGCACCTTAACAGTGTAATTCCCGGCCATCGTTTAATTTTCAAACAATTTTCACTTTGTCTACTGGTTGATACTCTGTGTTCAATAATGACAAGACAGAGTCTTTCTCTTTTTAGTGTGAGAATATATTTTTGTTTTGTTTTTCAATTCTTTTTTTGTTTCTCTGTTGAGTTTTTGTTGAATTTATCAGAGAATAATTGTTTATGGAGTGCTGATGTGTTGTTAACAGTTTTATGATTTTCGATTTCTTCGAAGTCCAATTACGAGTGTATTTAGAAATTTGAAACAATTTCCAACAGTTACTCGTTTGCATTCAACAAACACTTGCCGAAAAAATTAAAAAAAAATCAGTTTTTTGTTGCCATAATGATATAACAGTTACCCTAACGGTGTGAAGATCCTTTTAATTTCGCAGATCATTGATATTGTGTTCAATTCAATATAAAACATACCATGTCTCCGGTTTCACTGTGACGTACAGCTACCAACTCTTTGATAAACTAATAACGCCACCTTATCATCGCATACAAATAATAACAAGGTTTAGTTGCAAGAAAACAAATAGATTTTCCTGCCTGGTGCTTACTAACAAACAACCGTGCGATACTGGCTGTTGTGTTAAGCTGGAAAATTATAACGTTTTTCTTATTACCCGCTTAAAGAAGGTGGCATAAATTTTTGGTGGCAGCCTGTGGTTAGGCATTGGCTCATGGTTTTCTTCCTTTTTCATTTGCTTCTCATTTAATTTTCCTTCAATTTTCTTTGAGGCTTAGTATACCACCACCACCACCACCACCGAGCAGCATTTAAAATAGTTTTTATGGTAATCCAAGAAGGTGTTAAAATATATTTCAACGTTTTACTTTGGACTTCCTCGCCAAAAACAATTTCAGTTCATGAAAGTTTATGAGACATTATGATTTTATAGTTGAAGTCGTGTTGCACGAATTATCATTTATTATTGAGTTGAGGGTGTTTAATTTAATTTCTTTTCAGTTTTATTTTGTTTTGTTTGCCTTTTTTTTTCAAATTAATTTTCCGTTTTACCGCAAATTGTTTGATTCAATTTTCGCTATTTTATGAGTATAATTTACTGGTCGTATGCTTCGGTTTTAAATTATAGTCGGGTGACCCATACTGTAACCGCTAAAAATAAAATAAAAATAAACGTCTCAAAAATCAAATATTTTTGTGCTTTGCATGTGTTAAGGAATGGGGGAAATTAGGGGAACGGTGTATTAAATAAACAATTATGGGGTTATTGCTTTAAAGAATTTATTTAATAAAGTCGTTATAATTTCGAATAATTTAGATGTTGCAACATGACCACATGATGTAAAGTAGTGTGGGTAGTAACATATAAATGTCTCCTGCAGTTCAAAATGTATCTA
This sequence comes from Sarcophaga carnaria, assembly GCA_958299815.1. Classification (NCBI taxonomy): domain Eukaryota; kingdom Metazoa; phylum Arthropoda; class Insecta; order Diptera; family Sarcophagidae; genus Sarcophaga; species Sarcophaga carnaria. Next base: position 100,649,520 of record OY283149.1, on the reverse strand, counting down.
AGCACTCATATGCTCACTAAATCAACAATCATTTAAAAAGTTTAACTATGTAAAGATCCACAGATAAAAGGATTCGACGTAGAGTTGAATCTTAAGCAAGAGACCGAAGCCAAACACATAAATACTGCAAATAGCAGTACATCAAGCTGAAAACCTAGGAAGGAACATAACGATATCGTTGAAAATTGCACGCCGTTTGAGCTGACCAGAATCAATACGGCATGTTACGGGACATAAGTATTCTGATTGTCTCAGTTAATTTGATTTTATCCACCCTTTTTATAATAACGAGATAGGGAACGTGCATTAGACTTTGCGGGACACGCACTGATAGGAGGATCAGTGCGTCTATCCTTATCCCTAAATTAAATGTCCATTCATCTTACACAGAAGTTTGAAAAAATATTAAACACCGTCTTTAAAGTAAGGCATTCTATGTAATAATTCAATATTTAATTTAGTAGGCGTGCCATTTGTGTGCGGATTCCAGATAGTTGTGATAAATGAGATGTAAAACTGCATTTACAGTGCTAAACACTTGCTAGTCAGACAAAAAATATTAAAAATGTCGTAAATATGAGCAATTGTATGTAAAAAATTCAATATTTTTCGTAGTAGGTGTGGCATTTGGGAGCGTATTTATCTTGTTGATTGAAGCTGATGTTTTTCCTGTTGAATGGTGAAAACTGAATGTCATTATCTCTTATAGTTTCGGATATATTTGCAAAACTGTAAAATTGCTACACGAGAATGCATTTTCTGTTGTGTTCTGTTGGCCAAAACCTACTTTTCTTTTTCACTCAAAAACAAAATAAATATAAACAATTATTTTCATTTCAATTAATTTAATTGTTTCTTCAGAACTCCAGCTATCTTAGACAGAAAAAAAATGCAAAAAATATACCGCCTGAAATATAAGGCATTATATATAAAAAATGTATATATATTTGTTAGTAGGCGTGGCATTTGTGGGCGGAAATAAATTTTGCTAAATAGCTGATGTTTTTTCCTATCGTATAGCGAAAACTCAATGTCGTTATCTCTTATAGTTTCCGAGTTATAAGCAAAATTGTAAAATTGTTTAACAAAAAACACTTGCTGCTGAATTCTGTTGGCCTGGTATTTCCAGAAAATTTTTGAACGAAAAATTTAAAAACATTTTTCGATATACACACACGCACATGTATAATCGTATAACAATTTTACATTTTTGCGAATATCTTGGAAACTATAAGAGCTAATGACAATCGGTTTTCACCATGCGACTGGAAAAAACATCAGCTATCTTAGACAGAAAAATTTTTTTAAAAATATTTAATACCGCCTGAAATATAAAGCATTATATATAAAACATCAATATATTTCTTAGTGGGCGTGGCATATGTGGGCGGAAATAAATTTTGCTAAATAGCTGATGTTCTTTTCTATCGTATAGCCAAAACTCAATGTCGTTATCTCTTATAGTTTCCGAGTTATAAGCAAAATTGTAAAATTGTTTAACATTTTTCGATATACACATACGCACATATATAATCGTATAACAATTTTACATTTTTGCGAATATCTTGGAAACTATAAGAGCTAATGACAATCGGTTTTCACCATGCGACTGGAAAAAACATCAGCTATCTTAGACAGAAAAATTTTTTTAAAAATATTTAATACCGCCTGAAATATAAAGCATTATATATAAAACATCAATATATTTCTTAGTGGGCGTGGCATATGTGGGCGGAAATAAATTTTGCTAAATAGCTGATGTTCTTTTCTATCGTATAGCCAAAACTCAATGTCGCTATCTCTTATAGTTTCCGAGTTATAAGCAAAATTGTAAAATTGTTTAACAAAAAACACTTGCTGCTGAATTCTGTTGGCCTGGTATTAGAAAAAATTTTTGAATGAAAGATTGCAAAAAATTTTTCGACATACATACACACACGCACATATATAATCGTATAACAATTTTACATTTTTGCGAATATCTCGGAAACTATAAGAGCTAATGACAATCGGTTTTCACCATGCGACTGGAAAAAACATCAGCTATCTTAGACAGAAATTTTTTTTAAAAATATTTAATACCGCCTGAAATATAAAGCATTATATATAAAACATCAATATATTTCTTAGTGGGCGTGGCATATGTGGGCGGAAATAAATTTCGCTAAATAGCTGATGTTCTTTTCTATCGTATAGCCAAAACTCAATGTCGTTATCTCTTATAGTTTCCGAGTTATAAGCTAAATTGTAAAATTGTTTAACATTTTTCGATATACACATACGCACATATATAATCGTATAACAATTTTACATTTTTGCGAATATCTTGGAAACTATAAGAGCTAATGACAATCGGTTTTCACCATGCGACTGGAAAAAACATCAGCTATCTTAGACAGAAAAATTTTTTTAAAAATATTTAATACCGCCTGAAATATAAAGCATTATATATAAAACATCAATATATTTCTTAGTGGGCGTGGCATATGTGGGCGGAAATAAATTTTGCTAAATAGCTGATGTTCTTTTCTATCGTATAGCCAAAACTCAATGTCGCTATCTCTTATAGTTTCCGAGTTATAAGCAAAATTGTAAAATTGTTTAACAAAAAACACTTGCTGCTGAATTCTGTTGGCCTGGTATTAGAAAAAATTTTTGAATGAAAGATTGCAAAAAATTTTTCGACATACATACACACACGCACATATATAATCGTATAACAATTTTACATTTTTGCGAATATCTCGGAAACTATAAGAGCTAATGACAATCGGTTTTCACCATGCGACTGGAAAAAACATCAGCTATCTTAGACAGAAATTTTTTTTAAAAATATTTAATACCGCCTGAAATATAAAGCATTATATATAAAACATCAATATATTTCTTAGTGGGCGTGGCATATGTGGGCGGAAATAAATTTCGCTAAATAGCTGATGTTCTTTTCTATCGTATAGCCAAAACTCAATGTCGTTATCTCTTATAGTTTCCGAGTTATAAGCTAAATTGTAAAATTGTTTAACATTTTTCGATATACACAAACGCACATATATAATCGTATAACAATTTTACATTTTTGCGAATATCTCGGAAACTATAAGAGCTAATGACAATCGGTTTTCACCATGCGACTGGAAAAAACATCAGCTATCATAGACAGAAATTTTTTTTTAAAAATATTTAATACCGCCTGAAATATAAAGCATTATATATAAAACATCAATATATTTCTTAGTGGGCGTGGCATATGTGGGCGGAAATAAATTTCGCTAAATAGCTGATGTTCTTTTCTATCGTATAGCCAAAACTCAATGTCGTTATCTCTTATAGTTTCCGAGTTATAAGCAAAATTGTAAAATTGTTTAACATTTTTCGATATACACATACGCACATATATAATCGTATAACAATTTTTATCTTGGAAACTATAAGAGCTAATGACAATCGGTTTTCACCATGCGACTGGAAAAAACATCAGCCATCTTAGACAGAAAATTTTTTTTAAAAATATTTAATACCGCCTGAAATATAAAGCATTATATATAAAACATCAATATATTTCTTAGTGGGCGTGGCATATGTGGGCGGAAATAAATTTTGCTAAATAGCTGATGTTCTTTTCTATCGTATAGCCAAAACTCAATGTCGTTATCTCTTATAGTTTCCGAGTTATAAGCAAAATTGTAAAATTGTTTAACAAAAAACACTTGCTGCTGAATTCTGTTGGCCTGGTATTAGAAAAAATTTTTGAATGACAAATTGCAAAAAATTTTTCGACATACACACACACACGCACATATATAATCGTATAACAATTTTACATTTTTGCGAATATCTCGGAAACTATAAGAGCTAATGACAATCGGTTTTCACCATGCGACTGGAAAAAACATCAGCTAGCTTAGACAGAAAATTTTTTTTAAAAATATTTAATACCGCCTGAAATATAAAGCATTATATATAAAACATCAATATATTTCTTAGTGGGCGTGGCATATGTGGGCGGAAATAAATTTCGCTAAATAGCTGATGTTCTTTTCTATCGTATAGCCAAAACTCAATGTCGTTATCTCTTATAGTTTCCGAGTTATAAGCAAAATTGTAAAATTGTTTAACATTTTTCGATATACACATACGCACATATATAATCGTATAACAATTTTTATCTTGGAAACTATAAGAGCTAATGACAATCGGTTTTCACCATGCGACTGGAAAAAACATCAGCCATCTTAGACAGAAAATTTTTTTTAAAAATATTTAATACCGCCTGAAATATAAAGCATTATATATAAAACATCAATATATTTCTTAGTGGGCGTGGCATATGTGGGCGGAAATAAATTTTGCTAAATAGCTGATGTTCTTTTCTATCGTATAGCCAAAACTCAATGTCGTTATCTCTTATAGTTTCCGAGTTATAAGCAAAATTGTAAAATTGTTTAACAAAAAACACTTGCTGCTGAATTCTGTTGGCCTGGTATTAGAAAAAATTTTTGAATGAAAAATTGCAACAAATTTTTCGCCATACACACACACACGCACATATATAATCGTATAACAATTTTACATTTTTGCGAATATCTTGGAAACTATAAGAGCTAATGACAATCGGTTTTCACCATGCGACTGGAAAAAACATCAGCTATCTTAGACAGAAAATTTTTTTTAAAAATATTTAATACCGCCTGAAATATAAAGCATTATATATAAAACATCAATATATTTCTTAGTGGGCGTGGCATATGTGGGCGGAAATAAATTTTGCTAAATAGCTGATGTTCTTTTCTATCGTATAGCCAAAACTCAATGTCGTTATCTCTTATAGTTTCCGAGTTATAAGCAAAATTGTAAAATTGTTTAACATTTTTCGATATACACACACGCACATATATAATCGTATAACAATTTTACATTTTTGCGAATATCTCGGAAACTATAAGAGCTAATGACAATCGGTTTTCACCATGCGACTGGAAAAAACATCAGCTATCTTAGACAGAAATTTTTTTTAAAAATATTTAATACCGCCTGAAATATAAAGCATTATATATAAAACATCAATATATTTCTTAGTGGGCGTGGCATATGTGGGCGGAAATAAATTTCGCTAAATAGCTGATGTTCTTTTCTATCGTATAGCCAAAACTCAATGTCGTTATCTCTTATAGTTTCCGAGTTATAAGCAAAATTGTAAAATTGTTTAACATTTTTCGATATACACATACGCACATATATAATCGTATAACAATTTTTATCTTGGAAACTATAAGAGCTAATGACAATCGGTTTTCACCATGCGACTGGAAAAAACATCAGCCATCTTAGACAGAAAATTTTTTTTAAAAATATTTAATACCGCCTGAAATATAAAGCATTATATATAAAACATCAATATATTTCTTAGTGGGCGTGGCATATGTGGGCGGAAATAAATTTTGCTAAATAGCTGATGTTCTTTTCTATCGTATAGCCAAAACTCAATGTCGTTATCTCTTATAGTTTCCGAGTTATAAGCAAAATTGTAAAATTGTTTAACAAAAAACACTTGCTGCTGAATTCTGTTGGCCTGGTATTAGAAAAAATTTTTGAATGAAAAATTGCAACAAATTTTTCGCCATACACACACACACGCACATATATAATCGTATAACAATTTTACATTTTTGCGAATATCTTGGAAACTATAAGAGCTAATGACAATCGGTTTTCACCATGCGACTGGAAAAAACATCAGCTATCTTAGACAGAAAATTTTTTTTAAAAATATTTAATACCGCCTGAAATATAAAGCATTATATATAAAACATCAATATATTTCTTAGTGGGCGTGGCATATGTGGGCGGAAATAAATTTTGCTAAATAGCTGATGTTCTTTTCTATCGTATAGCCAAAACTCAATGTCGTTATCTCTTATAGTTTCCGAGTTATAAGCAAAATTGTAAAATTGTTTAACATTTTTCGATATACACACACGCACATATATAATCGTATAACAATTTTACATTTTTGCGAATATCTCGGAAACTATAAGAGCTAATGACAATCGGTTTTCACCATGCGACTGGAAAAAACATCAGCTATCTTAGACAGAAATTTTTTTTAAAAATATTTAATACCGCCTGAAATATAAAGCATTATATATAAAACATCAATATATTTCTTAGTGGGCGTGGCATATGTGGGCGGAAATAAATTTCGCTAAATAGCTGATGTTCTTTTCTATCGTATAGCCAAAACTCAATGTCGTTATCTCTTATAGTTTCCGAGTTATAAGCAAAATTGTAAAATTGTTTAACATTTTTCGATATACACATACGCACATATATAATCGTATAACAATTTTTATCTTGGAAACTATAAGAGCTAATGACAATCGGTTTTCACCATGCGACTGGAAAAAACATCAGCCATCTTAGACAGAAAATTTTTTTTAAAAATATTTAATACCGCCTGAAATATAAAGCATTATATATAAAACATCAATATATTTCTTAGTGGGCGTGGCATATGTGGGCGGAAATAAATTTTGCTAAATAGCTGATGTTCTTTTCTATCGTATAGCCAAAACTCAATGTCGTTATCTCTTATAGTTTCCGAGTTATAAGCAAAATTGTAAAATTGTTTAACATTTTTCGATATACACATACGCACATATATAATCGTATAACAATTTTTATCTTGGAAACTATAAGAGCTAATGACAATCGGTTTTCACCATGCGACTGGAAAAAACATCAGCCATCTTAGACAGAAAATTTTTTTTAAAAATATTTAATACCGCCTGAAATATAAAGCATTATATATAAAACATCAATATATTTCTTAGTGGGCGTGGCATATGTGGGCGGAAATAAATTTCGCTAAATAGCTGATGTTCTTTTCTATCGTATAGCCAAAACTCAATGTCGTTATCTCTTATAGTTTCCGAGTTATAAGCAAAATTGTAAAATTGTTTAACAAAAAACACTTGCTGCTGAATTCTGTTGGCCTGGTATTAGAAAAAATTTTTGAATGACAAATTGCAAAAAATTTTTCGACATACACACACACACGCACATATATAATCGTATAACAATTTTACATTTTTGCGAATATCTCGGAAACTATAAGAGCTAATGACAATCGGTTTTCACCATGCGACTGGAAAAAACATCAGCTAGCTTAGACAGAAAATTTTTTTTAAAAATATTTAATACCGCCTGAAATATAAAGCATTATATATAAAACATCAATATATTTCTTAGTGGGCGTGGCATATGTGGGCGGAAATAAATTTCGCTAAATAGCTGATGTTCTTTTCTATCGTATAGCCAAAACTCAATGTCGTTATCTCTTATAGTTTCCGAGTTATAAGCAAAATTGTAAAATTGTTTAACATTTTTCGATATACACATACGCACATATATAATCGTATAACAATTTTTATCTTGGAAACTATAAGAGCTAATGACAATCGGTTTTCACCATGCGACTGGAAAAAACATCAGCCATCTTAGACAGAAAATTTTTTTTAAAAATATTTAATACCGCCTGAAATATAAAGCATTATATATAAAACATCAATATATTTCTTAGTGGGCGTGGCATATGTGGGCGGAAATAAATTTTGCTAAATAGCTGATGTTCTTTTCTATCGTATAGCCAAAACTCAATGTCGTTATCTCTTATAGTTTCCGAGTTATAAGCAAAATTGTAAAATTGTTTAACAAAAAACACTTGCTGCTGAATTCTGTTGGCCTGGTATTAGAAAAAATTTTTGAATGAAAAATTGCAACAAATTTTTCGCCATACACACACACACGCACATATATAATCGTATAACAATTTTACATTTTTGCGAATATCTTGGAAACTATAAGAGCTAATGACAATCGGTTTTCACCATGCGACTGGAAAAAACATCAGCTATCTTAGACAGAAAATTTTTTTTAAAAATATTTAATACCGCCTGAAATATAAAGCATTATATATAAAACATCAATATATTTCTTAGTGGGCGTGGCATATGTGGGCGGAAATAAATTTTGCTAAATAGCTGATGTTCTTTTCTATCGTATAGCCAAAACTCAATGTCGTTATCTCTTATAGTTTCCGAGTTATAAGCAAAATTGTAAAATTGTTTAACATTTTTCGATATACACATACGCACATATATAATCGTATAACAATTTTACATTTTTGCGAATATCTTGGAAACTATAAGAGCTAATGACAATCGGTTTTCACCATGCGACTGGAAAAAACATCAGCTATCTTAGACAGAAAAATTTTTTTAAAAATATTTAATACCGCCTGAAATATAAAGCATTATATATAAAACATCAATATATTTCTTAGTGGGCGTGGCATATGTGGGCGGAAATAAATTTTGCTAAATAGCTGATGTTCTTTTCTATCGTATAGCCAAAACTCAATGTCGCTATCTCTTATAGTTTCCAAGTTATAAGCAAAATTGTAAAATTGTTTAACAAAAAACACTTGCTGCTGAATTCTGTTGGCCTGGTATTAGAAAAAATTTTTGAATGAAAGATTGCAAAAAATTTTTCGACATACATTCACACACGCACATATATAATCGTATAACAATTTTACATTTTTGCGAATATCTCGGAAACTATAAGAGCTAATGACAATCGGTTTTCACCATGCGACTGGAAAAAACATCAGCTATCTTAGACAGAAATTTTTTTTAAAAATATTTAATACCGCCTGAAATATAAAGCATTATATATAAAACATCAATATATTTCTTAGTGGGCGTGGCATATGTGGGCGGAAATAAATTTCGCTAAATAGCTGATGTTCTTTTCTATCGTATAGCCAAAACTCAATGTCGTTATCTCTTATAGTTTCCGAGTTATAAGCAAAATTGTAAAATTGTTTAACAAAAAACACTTGCTGCTGAATTCTGTTGGCCTGGTATTAGAAAAAATTTTTGAATGACAAATTGCAAAAAATTTTTCGACATACACACACACACGCACATATATAATCGTATAACAATTTTACATTTTTGCGAATATCTCGGAAACTATAAGAGCTAATGACAATCGGTTTTCACCATGCGACTGGAAAAAACATCAGCTAGCTTAGACAGAAAATTTTTTTTAAAAATATTTAATACCGCCTGAAATATAAAGCATTATATATAAAACATCAATATATTTCTTAGTGGGCGTGGCATATGTGGGCGGAAATAAATTTCGCTAAATAGCTGATGTTCTTTTCTATCGTATAGCCAAAACTCAATGTCGTTATCTCTTATAGTTTCCGAGTTATAAGCAAAATTGTAAAATTGTTTAACATTTTTCGATATACACATACGCACATATATAATCGTATAACAATTTTTATCTTGGAAACTATAAGAGCTAATGACAATCGGTTTTCACCATGCGACTGGAAAAAACATCAGCTATCTTAGACAGAAAAATTTTTTTAAAAATATTTAATACCGCCTGAAATATAAAGCATTATATATAAAACATCAATATATTTCTTAGTGGGCGTGGCATATGTGGGCGGAAATAAATTTTGCTAAATAGCTGATGTTCTTTTCTATCGTATAGCCAAAACTCAATGTCGCTATCTCTTATAGTTTCCAAGTTATAAGCAAAATTGTAAAATTGTTTAACAAAAAACACTTGCTGCTGAATTCTGTTGGCCTGGTATTAGAAAAAATTTTTGAATGAAAGATTGCAAAAAATTTTTCGACATACATTCACACACGCACATATATAATCGTATAACAATTTTACATTTTTGCGAATATCTCGGAAACTATAAGAGCTAATGACAATCGGTTTTCACCATGCGACTGGAAAAAACATCAGCTATCTTAGACAGAAATTTTTTTTAAAAATATTTAATACCGCCTGAAATATAAAGCATTATATATAAAACATCAATATATTTCTTAGTGGGCGTGGCATATGTGGGCGGAAATAAATTTCGCTAAATAGCTGATGTTCTTTTCTATCGTATAGCCAAAACTCAATGTCGTTATCTCTTATAGTTTCCGAGTTATAAGCAAAATTGTAAAATTGTTTAACAAAAAACACTTGCTGCTGAATTCTGTTGGCCTGGTATTAGAAAAAATTTTTGAATGACAAATTGCAAAAAATTTTTCGACATACACACACACACGCACATATATAATCGTATAACAATTTTACATTTTTGCGAATATCTCGGAAACTATAAGAGCTAATGACAATCGGTTTTCACCATGCGACTGGAAAAAACATCAGCTAGCTTAGACAGAAAATTTTTTTTAAAAATATTTAATACCGCCTGAAATATAAAGCATTATATATAAAACATCAATATATTTCTTAGTGGGCGTGGCATATGTGGGCGGAAATAAATTTCGCTAAATAGCTGATGTTCTTTTCTATCGTATAGCCAAAACTCAATGTCGTTATCTCTTATAGTTTCCGAGTTATAAGCAAAATTGTAAAATTGTTTAACAAAAAACACTTGCTGCTGAATTCTGTTGGCCTGGTATTAGAAAAAATTTTTGAATGAAAGATTGCAAAAAATTTTTCGACATACATACACACACGCACATATATAATCGTATAACAATTTTACATTTTTGCGAATATCTCGGAAACTATAAGAGCTAATGACAATCGGTTTTCACCATGCGACTGGAAAAAACATCAGCTATCTTAGACAGAAATTTTTTTTAAAAATATTTAATACCGCCTGAAATATAAAGCATTATATATAAAACATCAATATATTTCTTAGTGGGCGTGGCATATGTGGGCGGAAATAAATTTCGCTAAATAGCTGATGTTCTTTTCTATCGTATAGCCAAAACTCAATGTCGTTATCTCTTATAGTTTCCGAGTTATAAGCTAAATTGTAAAATTGTTTAACATTTTTCGATATACACAAACGCACATATATAATCGTATAACAATTTTACATTTTTGCGAATATCTCGGAAACTATAAGAGCTAATGACAATCGGTTTTCACCATGCGACTGGAAAAAACATCAGCTATCTTAGACAGAAATTTTTTTTTAAAAATATTTAATACCGCCTGAAATATAAAGCATTATATATAAAACATCAATATATTTCTTAGTGGGCGTGGCATATGTGGGCGGAAATAAATTTCGCTAAATAGCTGATGTTCTTTTCTATCGTATAGCCAAAACTCAATGTCGTTATCTCTTATAGTTTCCGAGTTATAAGCAAAATTGTAAAATTGTTTAACATTTTTCGATATACACATACGCACATATATAATCGTATAACAATTTTTATCTTGGAAACTATAAGAGCTAATGACAATCGGTTTTCACCATGCGACTGGAAAAAACATCAGCCATCTTAGATAGAAAATTTTTTTTAAAAATATTTAATACCGCCTGAAATATAAAGCATTATATATAAAACATCAATATATTTCTTAGTGGGCGTGGCATATGTGGGCGGAAATAAATTTTGCTAAATAGCTGATGTTCTTTTCTATCGTATAGCCAAAACTCAATGTCGTTATCTCTTATAGTTTCCGAGTTATAAGCAAAATTGTAAAATTGTTTAACAAAAAACACTTGCTGCTGAATTCTGTTGGCCTGGTATTAGAAAAAATTTTTGAATGACAAATTGCAAAAAATTTTTCGACATACACACACACACGCACATATATAATCGTATAACAATTTTACATTTTTGCGAATATCTCGGAAACTATAAGAGCTAATGACAATCGGTTTTCACCATGCGACTGGAAAAAACATCAGCTAGCTTAGACAGAAAATTTTTTTTAAAAATATTTAATACCGCCTGAAATATAAAGCATTATATATAAAACATCAATATATTTCTTAGTGGGCGTGGCATATGTGGGCGGAAATAAATTTCGCTAAATAGCTGATGTTCTTTTCTATCGTATAGCCAAAACTCAATGTCGTTATCTCTTATAGTTTCCGAGTTATAAGCAAAATTGTAAAATTGTTTAACATTTTTCGATATACACATACGCACATATATAATCGTATAACAATTTTTATCTTGGAAACTATAAGAGCTAATGACAATCGGTTTTCACCATGCGACTGGAAAAAACATCAGCTATCTTAGACAGAAAATTTTTTTTAAAAATATTTAATACCGCCTGAAATATAAAGCATTATATATAAAACATCAATATATTTCTTAGTGGGCGTGGCATATGTGGGCGGAAATAAATTTTGCTAAATAGCTGATGTTCTTTTCTATCGTATAGCCAAAACTCAATGTCGTTATCTCTTATAGTTTCCGAGTTATAAGCAAAATTGTAAAATTGTTTAACAAAAAACACTTGCTGCTGAATTCTGTTGGCCTGGTATTAGAAAAAATTTTTGAATGAAAAATTGCAACAAATTTTTCGCCATACACACACACACGCACATATATAATCGTATAACAATTTTACATTTTTGCGAATATCTTGGAAACTATAAGAGCTAATGACAATCGGTTTTCACCATGCGACTGGAAAAAACATCAGCTATCTTAGACAGAAAAATTTTTTTAAAAATATTTAATACCGCCTGAAATATAAAGCATTATATATAAAACATCAATATATTTCTTAGTGGGCGTGGCATATGTGGGCGGAAATAAATTTTGCTAAATAGCTGATGTTCTTTTCTATCGTATAGCCAAAACTCAATGTCGCTATCTCTTATAGTTTCCAAGTTATAAGCAAAATTGTAAAATTGTTTAACAAAAAACACTTGCTGCTGAATTCTGTTGGCCTGGTATTAGAAAAAATTTTTGAATGAAAGATTGCAAAAAATTTTTCGACATACATACACACACGCACATATATAATCGTATAACAATTTTACATTTTTGCGAATATCTCGGAAACTATAAGAGCTAATGACAATCGGTTTTCACCATGCGACTGGAAAAAACATCAGCTATCTTAGACAGAAATTTTTTTTAAAAATATTTAATACCGCCTGAAATATAAAGCATTATATATAAAACATCAATATATTTCTTAGTGGGCGTGGCATATGTGGGCGGAAATAAATTTCGCTAAATAGCTGATGTTCTTTTCTATCGTATAGCCAAAACTCAATGTCGTTATCTCTTATAGTTTCCGAGTTATAAGCAAAATTGTAAAATTGTTTAACAAAAAACACTTGCTGCTGAATTCTGTTGGCCTGGTATTAGAAAAAATTTTTGAATGACAAATTGCAAAAAATTTTTCGACATACACACACACACGCACATATATAATCGTATAACAATTTTACATTTTTGCGAATATCTCGGAAACTATAAGAGCTAATGACAATCGGTTTTCACCATGCGACTGGAAAAAACATCAGCTAGCTTAGACAGAAAATTTTTTTTAAAAATATTTAATACCGCCTGAAATATAAAGCATTATATATAAAACATCAATATATTTCTTAGTGGGCGTGGCATATGTGGGCGGAAATAAATTTCGCTAAATAGCTGATGTTCTTTTCTATCGTATAGCCAAAACTCAATGTCGTTATCTCTTATAGTTTCCGAGTTATAAGCAAAATTGTAAAATTGTTTAACATTGTTCGATATACACATACGCACATATATAATCGTATAACAATTTTACATTTTTGCGAATATCTTGGAAACTATAAGAGCTAATGACAATCGGTTTTCACCATGCGACTGGAAAAAACATCAGCTAGCTTAGACAGAAAAATTTTTTTTAAAAATATTTAATACCGCCTAAAATATAAAGCATTATATATAAAACATCAATATATTTCTTAGTGGGCGTGGCATATGTGGGCGGAAATAAATTTTGCTAAATAGCTGATGTTCTTTTCTATCGTATAGCCAAAACTCAATGTCGTTATCTCTTATAGTTTCCGAGTTATAAGCAAAATTGTAAAATTGTTTAACAAAAAACACTTGCTGCTGAATTCTGTTGGCCTGGTATTAGAAAAAATTTTTGAATGAAAAATTGCAAAAAATTTTTCGACATACACACACACACGCACATATATAATCGTATAACAATTTTACATTTTTGCGAATATCTTGGAAACTATAAGAGCTAATGACAATCGGTTTTCACCATGCGACTGGAAAAAACATCACCTAGCTTAGACAGAAAAATTTTTTTAAAAATATTTAATACCGCCTGAAATATAAAGCATTATATATAAAACATCAATATATTTCTTAGTGGGCGTGGCATATGTGGGCGGAAATAAATTTTGCTAAATAGCTGATGTTCTTTTCTATCGTATAGCCAAAACTCAATGTCGTTATCTCTTATAGTTTCCGAGTTATAAGCAAAATTGTAAAATTGTTTAACATTTTTCGATATACACATACGCACATATATAATCGTATAACAATTTTACATTTTTGCGAATATCTCGGAAACTATAAGAGCTAATGACAATCGGTTTTCACCATGCGACTGGAAAAAACATCAGCTATCTTAGACAGAAATTTTTTTTAAAAATATTTAATACCGCCTGAAATATAAAGCATTATATATAAAACATCAATATATTTCTTAGTGGGCGTGGCATATGTGGGCGGAAATAAATTTCGCTAAATAGCTGATGTTCTTTTCTATCGTATAGCCAAAACTCAATGTCGTTATCTCTTATAGTTTCCGAGTTATAAGCAAAATTGTAAAATTGTTTAACATTTTTCGATATACACACACGCACATATATAATCGTATAACAATTTTACATTTTTGCGAATATCTCGGAAACTATAAGAGCTAATGACAATCGGTTTTCACCATGCGACTGGAAAAAACATCAGCTATCTTAGACAGAAATTTTTTTTAAAAATATTTAATACCGCCTGAAATATAAAGCATTATATATAAAACATCAATATATTTCTTAGTGGGCGTGGCATATGTGGGCGGAAATAAATTTCGCTAAATAGCTGATGTTCTTTTCTATCGTATAGCCAAAACTCAATGTCGTTATCTCTTATAGTTTCCGAGTTATAAGCAAAATTGTAAAATTGTTTAACATTTTTCGATATACACATACGCACATATATAATCGTATAACAATTTTTATCTTGGAAACTATAAGAGCTAATGACAATCGGTTTTCACCATGCGACTGGAAAAAACATCAGCCATCTTAGACAGAAAAATTTTTTTAAAAATATTTAATACCGCCTGAAATATAAAGCATTATATATAAAACATCAATATATTTCTTAGTGGGCGTGGCATATGTGGGCGGAAATAAATTTTGCTAAATAGCTGATGTTCTTTTCTATCGTATAGCCAAAACTCAATGTCGTTATCTCTTATAGTTTCCGAGTTATAAGCAAAATTGTAAAATTGTTTAACATTTTTCGATATACACATACGCACATATATAATCGTATAACAATTTTACATTTTTGCGAATATCTCGGAAACTATAAGAGCTAATGACAATCGGTTTTCACCATGCGACTGGAAAAAGCATCAGCTATCTTAGGCAGAATAATTTTTTTAAAAATATTTAATACCGCCTGAAATATAAAGCATTATATATAAAACATCAATATATTTCTTAGTGGGCGTGGCATATGTGGGCGGAAATAAATTTTGCTAAATAGCTGATGTTCTTTTCTATCGTATAGCCAAAACTCAATGTCGTTATCTCTTATAGTTTCCGAGTTATAAGCAAAATTGTAAAATTGTTTAACATTGTTCGATATACACATACGCACATATATAATCGTATAACAATTTTACATTTTTGCGAATATCTTGGAAACTATAAGAGCTAATGACAATCGGTTTTCACCATGCGACTGGAAAAAACATCAGCTAGCTTAGACAGAAAATTTTTTTTTAAAAATATTTAATACCGCCTAAAATATAAAGCATTATATATAAAACATCAATATATTTCTTAGTGGGCGTGGCATATGTGGGCGGAAATAAATTTTGCTAAATAGCTGATGTTCTTTTCTATCGTATAGCCAAAACTCAATGTCGTTATCTCTTATAGTTTCCGAGTTATAAGCAAAATTGTAAAATTGTTTAACAAAAAACACTTGCTGCTGAATTCTGTTGGCCTGGTATTAGAAAAAATTTTTGAATGAAAAATTGCAAAAAATTTTTCGACATACACACACACACGCACATATATAATCGTATAACAATTTTACATTTTTGCGAATATCTCGGAAACTATAAGAGCTAATGACAATCGGTTTTCACCATGCGACTGGAAAAAACATCACCTAGCTTAGACAGAAAAATTTTTTTAAAAATATTTAATACCGCCTGAAATATAAAGCATTATATATAAAACATCAATATATTTCTTAGTGGGCGTGGCATATGTGGGCGGAAATAAATTTTGCTAAATAGCTGATGTTCTTTTCTATCGTATAGCCAAAACTCAATGTCGTTATCTCTTATAGTTTCCGAGTTATAAGCAAAATTGTAAAATTGTTTAACATTTTTCGATATACACATACGCACATATATAATCGTATAACAATTTTACATTTTTGCGAATATCTCGGAAACTATAAGAGCTAATGACAATCGGTTTTCACCATGCGACTGGAAAAAACATCAGCTATCTTAGACAGAAATTTTTTTTAAAAATATTTAATACCGCCTGAAATATAAAGCATTATATATAAAACATCAATATATTTCTTAGTGGGCGTGGCATATGTGGGCGGAAATAAATTTCGCTAAATAGCTGATGTTCTTTTCTATCGTATAGCCAAAACTCAATGTCGTTATCTCTTATAGTTTCCGAGTTATAAGCAAAATTGTAAAATTGTTTAACATTTTTCGATATACACACACGCACATATATAATCGTATAACAATTTTACATTTTTGCGAATATCTCGGAAACTATAAGAGCTAATGACAATCGGTTTTCACCATGCGACTGGAAAAAACATCAGCTATCTTAGACAGAAATTTTTTTTAAAAATATTTAATACCGCCTGAAATATAAAGCATTATATATAAAACATCAATATATTTCTTAGTGGGCGTGGCATATGTGGGCGGAAATAAATTTCGCTAAATAGCTGATGTTCTTTTCTATCGTATAGCCAAAACTCAATGTCGTTATCTCTTATAGTTTCCGAGTTATAAGCAAAATTGTAAAATTGTTTAACATTTTTCGATATACACATACGCACATATATAATCGTATAACAATTTTTATCTTGGAAACTATAAGAGCTAATGACAATCGGTTTTCACCATGCGACTGGAAAAAACATCAGCCATCTTAGACAGAAAAATTTTTTTAAAAATATTTAATACCGCCTGAAATATAAAGCATTATATATAAAACATCAATATATTTCTTAGTGGGCGTGGCATATGTGGGCGGAAATAAATTTTGCTAAATAGCTGATGTTCTTTTCTATCGTATAGCCAAAACTCAATGTCGTTATCTCTTATAGTTTCCGAGTTATAAGCAAAATTGTAAAATTGTTTAACATTTTTCGATATACACATACGCACATATATAATCGTATAACAATTTTACATTTTTGCGAATATCTCGGAAACTATAAGAGCTAATGACAATCGGTTTTCACCATGCGACTGGAAAAAGCATCAGCTATCTTAGGCAGAATAATTTTTTTAAAAATATTTAATACCGCCTGAAATATAAAGCATTATATATAAAACATCAATATATTTCTTAGTGGGCGTGGCATATGTGGGCGGAAATAAATTTTGCTAAATAGCTGATGTTCTTTTCTATCGTATAGCCAAAACTCAATGTCGTTATCTCTTATAGTTTCCGAGTTATAAGCAAAATTGTAAAATTGTTTAACATTTTTCGATATACACATACGCACATATATAATCGTATAACAATTTTACATTTTTGCGAATATCTCGGAAACTATAAGAGCTAATGACAATCGGTTTTCACCATGCGACTGGAAAAAACATCAGCTATCTTAGACAGAAATTTTTTTTAAAAATATTTAATACCGCCTGAAATATAAAGCATTATATATAAAACATCAATATATTTCTTAGTGGGCGTGGCATATGTGGGCGGAAATAAATTTCGCTAAATAGCTGATGTTCTTTTCTATCGTATAGCCAAAACTCAATGTCGTTATCTCTTATAGTTTCCGAGTTATAAGCAAAATTGTAAAATTGTTTAACATTTTTCGATATACACACACGCACATATATAATCGTATAACAATTTTACATTTTTGCGAATATCTCGGAAACTATAAGAGCTAATGACAATCGGTTTTCACCATGCGACTGGAAAAAACATCAGCTATCTTAGACAGAAATTTTTTTTAAAAATATTTAATACCGCCTGAAATATAAAGCATTATATATAAAACATCAATATATTTCTTAGTGGGCGTGGCATATGTGGGCGGAAATAAATTTTGCTAAATAGCTGATGTTCTTTTCTATCGTATAGCCAAAACTCAATGTCGCTATCTCTTATAGTTTCCGAGTTATAAGCAAAATTGTAAAATTGTTTAACAAAAAACACTTGCTGCTGAATTCTGTTGGCCTGGTATTAGAAAAAATTTTTGAATGAAAGATTGCAAAAAATTTTTCGACATACATACACACACGCACATATATAATCGTATAACAATTTTACATTTTTGCGAATATCTCGGAAACTATAAGAGCTAATGACAATCGGTTTTCACCATGCGACTGGAAAAAACATCACCTAGCTTAGACAGAAAAATTTTTTTAAAAATATTTAATACCGCCTGAAATATAAAGCATTATATATAAAACATCAATATATTTCTTAGTGGGCGTGGCATATGTGGGCGGAAATAAATTTTGCTAAATAGCTGATGTTCTTTTCTATCGTATAGCCAAAACTCAATGTCGTTATCTCTTATAGTTTCCGAGTTATAAGCAAAATTGTAAAATTGTTTAACATTTTTCGATATACACATACGCACATATATAATCGTATAACAATTTTACATTTTTGCGAATATCTCGGAAACTATAAGAGCTAATGACAATCGGTTTTCACCATGCGACTGGAAAAAACATCAGCTATCTTAGACAGAAATTTTTTTTAAAAATATTTAATACCGCCTGAAATATAAAGCATTATATATAAAACATCAATATATTTCTTAGTGGGCGTGGCATATGTGGGCGGAAATAAATTTCGCTAAATAGCTGATGTTCTTTTCTATCGTATAGCCAAAACTCAATGTCGTTATCTCTTATAGTTTCCGAGTTATAAGCTAAATTGTAAAATTGTTTAACATTTTTCGATATACACATACGCACATATATAATCGTATAACAATTTTACATTTTTGCGAATATCTTGGAAACTATAAGAGCTAATGACAATCGGTTTTCACCATGCGACTGGAAAAAACATCAGCTATCTTAGACAGAAAAATTTTTTTAAAAATATTTAATACCGCCTGAAATATAAAGCATTATATATAAAACATCAATATATTTCTTAGTGGGCGTGGCATATGTGGGCGGAAATAAATTTTGCTAAATAGCTGATGTTCTTTTCTATCGTATAGCCAAAACTCAATGTCGCTATCTCTTATAGTTTCCGAGTTATAAGCAAAATTGTAAAATTGTTTAACAAAAAACACTTGCTGCTGAATTCTGTTGGCCTGGTATTAGAAAAAATTTTTGAATGAAAGATTGCAAAAAATTTTTCGACATACATACACACACGCACATATATAATCGTATAACAATTTTACATTTTTGCGAATATCTCGGAAACTATAAGAGCTAATGACAATCGGTTTTCACCATGCGACTGGAAAAAACATCAGCTATCTTAGACAGAAATTTTTTTTAAAAATATTTAATACCGCCTGAAATATAAAGCATTATATATAAAACATCAATATATTTCTTAGTGGGCGTGGCATATGTGGGCGGAAATAAATTTCGCTAAATAGCTGATGTTCTTTTCTATCGTATAGCCAAAACTCAATGTCGTTATCTCTTATAGTTTCCGAGTTATAAGCTAAATTGTAAAATTGTTTAACATTTTTCGATATACACAAACGCACATATATAATCGTATAACAATTTTTATCTTGGAAACTATAAGAGCTAATGACAATCGGTTTTCACCATGCGACTGGAAAAAACATCAGCCATCTTAGACAGAAAATTTTTTTTAAAAATATTTAATACCGCCTGAAATATAAAGCATTATATATAAAACATCAATATATTTCTTAGTGGGCGTGGCATATGTGGGCGGAAATAAATTTTGCTAAATAGCTGATGTTCTTTTCTATCGTATAGCCAAAACTCAATGTCGTTATCTCTTATAGTTTCCGAGTTATAAGCAAAATTGTAAAATTGTTTAACAAAAAACACTTGCTGCTGAATTCTGTTGGCCTGGTATTAGAAAAAATTTTTGAATGACAAATTGCAAAAAATTTTTCGACATACACACACACACGCACATATATAATCGTATAACAATTTTACATTTTTGCGAATATCTCGGAAACTATAAGAGCTAATGACAATCGGTTTTCACCATGCGACTGGAAAAAACATCAGCTAGCTTAGACAGAAAATTTTTTTTAAAAATATTTAATACCGCCTGAAATATAAAGCATTATATATAAAACATCAATATATTTCTTAGTGGGCGTGGCATATGTGGGCGGAAATAAATTTCGCTAAATAGCTGATGTTCTTTTCTATCGTATAGCCAAAACTCAATGTCGTTATCTCTTATAGTTTCCGAGTTATAAGCAAAATTGTAAAATTGTTTAACATTTTTCGATATACACATACGCACATATATAATCGTATAACAATTTTTATCTTGGAAACTATAAGAGCTAATGACAATCGGTTTTCACCATGCGACTGGAAAAAACATCAGCCATCTTAGACAGAAAATTTTTTTTAAAAATATTTAATACCGCCTGAAATATAAAGCATTATATATAAAACATCAATATATTTCTTAGTGGGCGTGGCATATGTGGGCGGAAATAAATTTTGCTAAATAGCTGATGTTCTTTTCTATCGTATAGCCAAAACTCAATGTCGTTATCTCTTATAGTTTCCGAGTTATAAGCAAAATTGTAAAATTGTTTAACAAAAAACACTTGCTGCTGAATTCTGTTGGCCTGGTATTAGAAAAAATTTTTGAATGAAAAATTGCAACAAATTTTTCGCCATACACACACACACGCACATATATAATCGTATAACAATTTTACATTTTTGCGAATATCTTGGAAACTATAAGAGCTAATGACAATCGGTTTTCACCATGCGACTGGAAAAAACATCAGCTATCTTAGACAGAAAATTTTTTTTAAAAATATTTAATACCGCCTGAAATATAAAGCATTATATATAAAACATCAATATATTTCTTAGTGGGCGTGGCATATGTGGGCGGAAATAAATTTTGCTAAATAGCTGATGTTCTTTTCTATCGTATAGCCAAAACTCAATGTCGTTATCTCTTATAGTTTCCGAGTTATAAGCAAAATTGTAAAATTGTTTAACATTTTTCGATATACACATACGCACATATATAATCGTATAACAATTTTACATTTTTGCGAATATCTTGGAAACTATAAGAGCTAATGACAATCGGTTTTCACCATGCGACTGGAAAAAACATCAGCTATCTTAGACAGAAAAATTTTTTTAAAAATATTTAATACCGCCTGAAATATAAAGCATTATATATAAAACATCAATATATTTCTTAGTGGGCGTGGCATATGTGGGCGGAAATAAATTTTGCTAAATAGCTGATGTTCTTTTCTATCGTATAGCCAAAACTCAATGTCGCTATCTCTTATAGTTTCCAAGTTATAAGCAAAATTGTAAAATTGTTTAACAAAAAACACTTGCTGCTGAATTCTGTTGGCCTGGTATTAGAAAAAATTTTTGAATGAAAGATTGCAAAAAATTTTTCGACATACATTCACACACGCACATATATAATCGTATAACAATTTTACATTTTTGCGAATATCTCGGAAACTATAAGAGCTAATGACAATCGGTTTTCACCATGCGACTGGAAAAAACATCAGCTATCTTAGACAGAAATTTTTTTTTAAAATATTTAATACCGCCTGAAATATAAAGCATTATATATAAAACATCAATATATTTCTTAGTGGGCGTGGCATATGTGGGCGGAAATAAATTTCGCTAAATAGCTGATGTTCTTTTCTATCGTATAGCCAAAACTCAATGTCGTTATCTCTTATAGTTTCCGAGTTATAAGCAAAATTGTAAAATTGTTTAACAAAAAACACTTGCTGCTGAATTCTGTTGGCCTGGTATTAGAAAAAATTTTTGAATGACAAATTGCAAAAAATTTTTCGACATACACACACACACGCACATATATAATCGTATAACAATTTTACATTTTTGCGAATATCTCGGAAACTATAAGAGCTAATGACAATCGGTTTTCACCATGCGACTGGAAAAAACATCAGCTAGCTTAGACAGAAAATTTTTTTTAAAAATATTTAATACCGCCTGAAATATAAAGCATTATATATAAAACATCAATATATTTCTTAGTGGGCGTGGCATATGTGGGCGGAAATAAATTTCGCTAAATAGCTGATGTTCTTTTCTATCGTATAGCCAAAACTCAATGTCGTTATCTCTTATAGTTTCCGAGTTATAAGCAAAATTGTAAAATTGTTTAACATTTTTCGATATACACATACGCACATATATAATCGTATAACAATTTTTATCTTGGAAACTATAAGAGCTAATGACAATCGGTTTTCACCATGCGACTGGAAAAAACATCAGCCATCTTAGACAGAAAATTTTTTTTAAAAATATTTAATACCGCCTGAAATATAAAGCATTATATATAAAACATCAATATATTTCTTAGTGGGCGTGGCATATGTGGGCGGAAATAAATTTTGCTAAATAGCTGATGTTCTTTTCTATCGTATAGCCAAAACTCAATGTCGTTATCTCTTATAGTTTCCGAGTTATAAGCAAAATTGTAAAATTGTTTAACAAAAAACACTTGCTGCTGAATTCTGTTGGCCTGGTATTAGAAAAAATTTTTGAATGAAAAATTGCAAAAACTTTTTCGACATACATACACACACGCACATATATAATCGTATAACAATTTTACATTTTTGCGAATATCTCGGAAACTATAAGAGCTAATGACAATCGGTTTTCACCATGCGACTGGAAAAAACATCAGCTATCTTAGACAGAAATTTTTTTTAAAAATATTTAATACCGCCTGAAATATAAAGCATTATATATAAAACATCAATATATTTCTTAGTGGGCGTGGCATATGTGGGCGGAAATAAATTTCGCTAAATAGCTGATGTTCTTTTCTATCGTATAGCCAAAACTCAATGTCGTTATCTCTTATAGTTTCCGAGTTATAAGCAAAATTGTAAAATTGTTTAACAAAAAACACTTGCTGCTGAATTCTGTTGGCCTGGTATTAGAAAAAATTTTTGAATGAAAGATTGCAAAAAATTTTTCGACATACATACACACACGCACATATATAATCGTATAACAATTTTACATTTTTGCGAATATCTCGGAAACTATAAGAGCTAATGACAATCGGTTTTCACCATGCGACTGGAAAAAACATCAGCTATCTTAGACAGAAATTTTTTTTAAAAATATTTAATACCGCCTGAAATATAAAGCATTATATATAAAACATCAATATATTTCTTAGTGGGCGTGGCATATGTGGGCGGAAATAAATTTCGCTAAATAGCTGATGTTCTTTTCTATCGTATAGCCAAAACTCAATGTCGTTATCTCTTATAGTTTCCGAGTTATAAGCTAAATTGTAAAATTGTTTAACATTTTTCGATATACGCAAACGCACATATATAATCGTATAACAATTTTACATTTTTGCGAATATCTCGGAAACTATAAGAGCTAATGACAATCGGTTTTCACCATGCGACTGGAAAAAACATCAGCTATCTTAGACAGAAATTTTTTTTTAAAAATATTTAATACCGCCTGAAATATAAAGCATTATATATAAAACATCAATATATTTCTTAGTGGGCGTGGCATATGTGGGCGGAAATAAATTTCGCTAAATAGCTGATGTTCTTTTCTATCGTATAGCCAAAACTCAATGTCGTTATCTCTTATAGTTTCCGAGTTATAAGCAAAATTGTAAAATTGTTTAACATTTTTCGATATACACATACGCACATATATAATCGTATAACAATTTTTATCTTGGAAACTATAAGAGCTAATGACAATCGGTTTTCACCATGCGACTGGAAAAAACATCAGCCATCTTAGATAGAAAATTTTTTTTAAAAATATTTAATACCGCCTGAAATATAAAGCATTATATATAAAACATCAATATATTTCTTAGTGGGCGTGGCATATGTGGGCGGAAATAAATTTTGCTAAATAGCTGATGTTCTTTTCTATCGTATAGCCAAAACTCAATGTCGTTATCTCTTATAGTTTCCGAGTTATAAGCAAAATTGTAAAATTGTTTAACAAAAAACACTTGCTGCTGAATTCTGTTGGCCTGGTATTAGAAAAAATTTTTGAATGACAAATTGCAAAAAATTTTTCGACATACACACACACACGCACATATATAATCGTATAACAATTTTACATTTTTGCGAATATCTCGGAAACTATAAGAGCTAATGACAATCGGTTTTCACCATGCGACTGGAAAAAACATCAGCTAGCTTAGACAGAAAATTTTTTTTAAAAATATTTAATACCGCCTGAAATATAAAGCATTATATATAAAACATCAATATATTTCTTAGTGGGCGTGGCATATGTGGGCGGAAATAAA
This sequence comes from Sarcophaga carnaria, assembly GCA_958299815.1. Taxonomy (NCBI): domain Eukaryota; kingdom Metazoa; phylum Arthropoda; class Insecta; order Diptera; family Sarcophagidae; genus Sarcophaga; species Sarcophaga carnaria. Next base: position 100,624,664 of record OY283149.1, on the reverse strand, counting down.
TTTCGCTAAATAGCTGATGTTCTTTTCTATCGTATAGCCAAAACTCAATGTCGTTATCTCTTATAGTTTCCGAGTTATAAGCAAAATTGTAAAATTGTTTAACATTTTTCGATATACACATACGCACATATATAATCGTATAACAATTTTTATCTTGGAAACTATAAGAGCTAATGACAATCGGTTTTCACCATGCGACTGGAAAAAACATCAGCCATCTTAGACAGAAAATTTTTTTTAAAAATATTTAATACCGCCTGAAATATAAAGCATTATATATAAAACATCAATATATTTCTTAGTGGGCGTGGCATATGTGGGCGGAAATAAATTTTGCTAAATAGCTGATGTTCTTTTCTATCGTATAGCCAAAACTCAATGTCGTTATCTCTTATAGTTTCCGAGTTATAAGCAAAATTGTAAAATTGTTTAACAAAAAACACTTGCTGCTGAATTCTGTTGGCCTGGTATTAGAAAAAATTTTTGAATGAAAAATTGCAACAAATTTTTCGCCATACACACACACACGCACATATATAATCGTATAACAATTTTACATTTTTGCGAATATCTTGGAAACTATAAGAGCTAATGACAATCGGTTTTCACCATGCGACTGGAAAAAACATCAGCTATCTTAGACAGAAAATTTTTTTTAAAAATATTTAATACCGCCTGAAATATAAAGCATTATATATAAAACATCAATATATTTCTTAGTGGGCGTGGCATATGTGGGCGGAAATAAATTTTGCTAAATAGCTGATGTTCTTTTCTATCGTATAGCCAAAACTCAATGTCGTTATCTCTTATAGTTTCCGAGTTATAAGCAAAATTGTAAAATTGTTTAACATTTTTCGATATACACATACGCACATATATAATCGTATAACAATTTTACATTTTTGCGAATATCTTGGAAACTATAAGAGCTAATGACAATCGGTTTTCACCATGCGACTGGAAAAAACATCAGCTATCTTAGACAGAAAAATTTTTTTAAAAATATTTAATACCGCCTGAAATATAAAGCATTATATATAAAACATCAATATATTTCTTAGTGGGCGTGGCATATGTGGGCGGAAATAAATTTTGCTAAATAGCTGATGTTCTTTTCTATCGTATAGCCAAAACTCAATGTCGCTATCTCTTATAGTTTCCAAGTTATAAGCAAAATTGTAAAATTGTTTAACAAAAAACACTTGCTGCTGAATTCTGTTGGCCTGGTATTAGAAAAAATTTTTGAATGAAAGATTGCAAAAAATTTTTCGACATACATACACACACGCACATATATAATCGTATAACAATTTTACATTTTTGCGAATATCTCGGAAACTATAAGAGCTAATGACAATCGGTTTTCACCATGCGACTGGAAAAAACATCAGCTATCTTAGACAGAAATTTTTTTTAAAAATATTTAATACCGCCTGAAATATAAAGCATTATATATAAAACATCAATATATTTCTTAGTGGGCGTGGCATATGTGGGCGGAAATAAATTTCGCTAAATAGCTGATGTTCTTTTCTATCGTATAGCCAAAACTCAATGTCGTTATCTCTTATAGTTTCCGAGTTATAAGCAAAATTGTAAAATTGTTTAACAAAAAACACTTGCTGCTGAATTCTGTTGGCCTGGTATTAGAAAAAATTTTTGAATGACAAATTGCAAAAAATTTTTCGACATACACACACACACGCACATATATAATCGTATAACAATTTTACATTTTTGCGAATATCTCGGAAACTATAAGAGCTAATGACAATCGGTTTTCACCATGCGACTGGAAAAAACATCAGCTAGCTTAGACAGAAAATTTTTTTTAAAAATATTTAATACCGCCTGAAATATAAAGCATTATATATAAAACATCAATATATTTCTTAGTGGGCGTGGCATATGTGGGCGGAAATAAATTTCGCTAAATAGCTGATGTTCTTTTCTATCGTATAGCCAAAACTCAATGTCGTTATCTCTTAGGGCCGTTTTTTGAATGCAAGTTTAAACTCGAGATTAAGTTAATCTCCAGTTAAAGTTAATCTCCAGTTAACTCAGTTTTCATTTTTTCAATGCGAATTTAACTGGAGATTAACTTTGTAGAGCTGCCGTACTTATAAGCAAAAATGGCAACATTTTCTTCGTTTATATTGTTGTTTTTACTACTTTTTGCAAATTATTTCACAACAATTAGCTTTTGTATATAACAAAAACAAACAAACAAAAGCTGAATACTATTGATCTTTATGTAAAAAAATCATTTTCTTAAAATAATAAATAAATTAAGACTGTCTGTTGTCAATTTGTGTGTTATATAATTCATAGTTACTTAAATATTTGTCTTATTCGGCTTCCCCTCACTTAAAAGCTTTTTAAAAAAAAAAAAATTTGTCAACTACTTGTCATAGTTAATCTCGAGTTTAAACCACCAACGTTGCTGGTTTAAACTCGAGATTAACTACTTAACCGTAAGTTTAAACTCGAGATTAAGTGAATTCAAAAACTGAAAACGGAGTTTAACTGGAGATTAACTTAATCTCTAGTTTAAACTTGCATTCAAAAAACGGCCCTTATAGTTTCCGAGTTATAAGCAAAATTGTAAAATTGTTTAACATTTTTCGATATACACATACGCACATATATAATCGTATAACAATTTTACATTTTTGCGAATATCTCGGAAACTATAAGAGCTAATGACAATCGGTTTTCACCATGCGACTGGAAAAAGCATCAGCTATCTTAGGCAGAATAATTTTTTTAAAAATATTTAATACCGCCTGAAATATAAAGCATTATATATAAAACATCAATATATTTCTTAGTGGGCGTGGCATATGTGGGCGGAAATAAATTTTGCTAAATAGCTGATGTTCTTTTCTATCGTATAGCCAAAACTCAATGTCGTTATCTCTTATAGTTTCCGAGTTATAAGCAAAATTGTAAAATTGTTTAACATTGTTCGATATACACATACGCACATATATAATCGTATAACAATTTTACATTTTTGCGAATATCTTGGAAACTATAAGAGCTAATGACAATCGGTTTTCACCATGCGACTGGAAAAAACATCAGCTAGCTTAGACAGAAAAATTTTTTTTAAAAATATTTAATACCGCCTAAAATATAAAGCATTATATATAAAACATCAATATATTTCTTAGTGGGCGTGGCATATGTGGGCGGAAATAAATTTTGCTAAATAGCTGATGTTCTTTTCTATCGTATAGCCAAAACTCAATGTCGTTATCTCTTATAGTTTCCGAGTTATAAGCAAAATTGTAAAATTGTTTAACAAAAAACACTTGCTGCTGAATTCTGTTGGCCTGGTATTAGAAAAAATTTTTGAATGAAAAATTGCAAAAAATTGTTCGACATACACACACACACGCACATATATAATCGTATAACAATTTTACATTTTTGCGAATATCTTGGAAACTATAAGAGCTAATGACAATCGGTTTTCACCATGCGACTGGAAAAAACATCACCTAGCTTAGACAGAAAAATTTTTTTAAAAATATTTAATACCGCCTGAAATATAAAGCATTATATATAAAACATCAATATATTTCTTAGTGGGCGTGGCATATGTGGGCGGAAATAAATTTTGCTAAATAGCTGATGTTCTTTTCTATCGTATAGCCAAAACTCAATGTCGTTATCTCTTATAGTTTCCGAGTTATAAGCAAAATTGTAAAATTGTTTAACATTTTTCGATATACACATACGCACATATATAATCGTATAACAATTTTACATTTTTGCGAATATCTCGGAAACTATAAGAGCTAATGACAATCGGTTTTCACCATGCGACTGGAAAAAACATCAGCTATCTTAGACAGAAATTTTTTTTAAAAATATTTAATACCGCCTGAAATATAAAGCATTATATATAAAACATCAATATATTTCTTAGTGGGCGTGGCATATGTGGGCGGAAATAAATTTCGCTAAATAGCTGATGTTCTTTTCTATCGTATAGCCAAAACTCAATGTCGTTATCTCTTATAGTTTCCGAGTTATAAGCAAAATTGTAAAATTGTTTAACATTTTTCGATATACACACACGCACATATATAATCGTATAACAATTTTACATTTTTGCGAATATCTCGGAAACTATAAGAGCTAATGACAATCGGTTTTCACCATGCGACTGGAAAAAACATCAGCTATCTTAGACAGAAATTTTTTTTAAAAATATTTAATACCGCCTGAAATATAAAGCATTATATATAAAACATCAATATATTTCTTAGTGGGCGTGGCATATGTGGGCGGAAATAAATTTCGCTAAATAGCTGATGTTCTTTTCTATCGTATAGCCAAAACTCAATGTCGTTATCTCTTATAGTTTCCGAGTTATAAGCAAAATTGTAAAATTGTTTAACATTTTTCGATATACACATACGCACATATATAATCGTATAACAATTTTTATCTTGGAAACTATAAGAGCTAATGACAATCGGTTTTCACCATGCGACTGGAAAAAACATCAGCCATCTTAGACAGAAAAATTTTTTTAAAAATATTTAATACCGCCTGAAATATAAAGCATTATATATAAAACATCAATATATTTCTTAGTGGGCGTGGCATATGTGGGCGGAAATAAATTTTGCTAAATAGCTGATGTTCTTTTCTATCGTATAGCCAAAACTCAATGTCGTTATCTCTTATAGTTTCCGAGTTATAAGCAAAATTGTAAAATTGTTTAACATTTTTCGATATACACATACGCACATATATAATCGTATAACAATTTTACATTTTTGCGAATATCTCGGAAACTATAAGAGCTAATGACAATCGGTTTTCACCATGCGACTGGAAAAAGCATCAGCTATCTTAGGCAGAATAATTTTTTTAAAAATATTTAATACCGCCTGAAATATAAAGCATTATATATAAAACATCAATATATTTCTTAGTGGGCGTGGCATATGTGGGCGGAAATAAATTTTGCTAAATAGCTGATGTTCTTTTCTATCGTATAGCCAAAACTCAATGTCGTTATCTCTTATAGTTTCCGAGTTATAAGCAAAATTGTAAAATTGTTTAACATTGTTCGATATACACATACGCACATATATAATCGTATAACAATTTTACATTTTTGCGAATATCTTGGAAACTATAAGAGCTAATGACAATCGGTTTTCACCATGCGACTGGAAAAAACATCAGCTAGCTTAGACAGAAAAATTTTTTTTTAAAATATTTAATACCGCCTAAAATATAAAGCATTATATATAAAACATCAATATATTTCTTAGTGGGCGTGGCATATGTGGGCGGAAATAAATTTTGCTAAATAGCTGATGTTCTTTTCTATCGTATAGCCAAAACTCAATGTCGTTATCTCTTATAGTTTCCGAGTTATAAGCAAAATTGTAAAATTGTTTAACAAAAAACACTTGCTGCTGAATTCTGTTGGCCTGGTATTAGAAAAAATTTTTGAATGAAAAATTGCAAAAAATTTTTCGACATACACACACACACGCACATATATAATCGTATAACAATTTTACATTTTTGCGAATATCTTGGAAACTATAAGAGCTAATGACAATCGGTTTTCACCATGCGACTGGAAAAAACATCACCTAGCTTAGACAGAAAAATTTTTTTAAAAATATTTAATACCGCCTGAAATATAAAGCATTATATATAAAACATCAATATATTTCTTAGTGGGCGTGGCATATGTGGGCGGAAATAAATTTTGCTAAATAGCTGATGTTCTTTTCTATCGTATAGCCAAAACTCAATGTCGTTATCTCTTATAGTTTCCGAGTTATAAGCAAAATTGTAAAATTGTTTAACATTTTTCGATATACACATACGCACATATATAATCGTATAACAATTTTACATTTTTGCGAATATCTCGGAAACTATAAGAGCTAATGACAATCGGTTTTCACCATGCGACTGGAAAAAACATCAGCTATCTTAGACAGAAATTTTTTTTAAAAATATTTAATACCGCCTGAAATATAAAGCATTATATATAAAACATCAATATATTTCTTAGTGGGCGTGGCATATGTGGGCGGAAATAAATTTCGCTAAATAGCTGATGTTCTTTTCTATCGTATAGCCAAAACTCAATGTCGTTATCTCTTATAGTTTCCGAGTTATAAGCAAAATTGTAAAATTGTTTAACATTTTTCGATATACACACACGCACATATATAATCGTATAACAATTTTACATTTTTGCGAATATCTCGGAAACTATAAGAGCTAATGACAATCGGTTTTCACCATGCGACTGGAAAAAACATCACCTAGCTTAGACAGAAATTTTTTTTAAAAATATTTAATACCGCCTGAAATATAAAGCATTATATATAAAACATCAATATATTTCTTAGTGGGCGTGGCATATGTGGGCGGAAATAAATTTCGCTAAATAGCTGATGTTCTTTTCTATCGTATAGCCAAAACTCAATGTCGTTATCTCTTATAGTTTCCGAGTTATAAGCAAAATTGTAAAATTGTTTAACATTTTTCGATATACACATACGCACATATATAATCGTATAACAATTTTTATCTTGGAAACTATAAGAGCTAATGACAATCGGTTTTCACCATGCGACTGGAAAAAACATCAGCCATCTTAGACAGAAAAATTTTTTTAAAAATATTTAATACCGCCTGAAATATAAAGCATTATATATAAAACATCAATATATTTCTTAGTGGGCGTGGCATATGTGGGCGGAAATAAATTTTGCTAAATAGCTGATGTTCTTTTCTATCGTATAGCCAAAACTCAATGTCGTTATCTCTTATAGTTTCCGAGTTATAAGCAAAATTGTAAAATTGTTTAACATTTTTCGATATACACATACGCACATATATAATCGTATAACAATTTTACATTTTTGCGAATATCTCGGAAACTATAAGAGCTAATGACAATCGGTTTTCACCATGCGACTGGAAAAAGCATCAGCTATCTTAGGCAGAATAATTTTTTTAAAAATATTTAATACCGCCTGAAATATAAAGCATTATATATAAAACATCAATATATTTCTTAGTGGGCGTGGCATATGTGGGCGGAAATAAATTTTGCTAAATAGCTGATGTTCTTTTCTATCGTATAGCCAAAACTCAATGTCGTTATCTCTTATAGTTTCCGAGTTATAAGCAAAATTGTAAAATTGTTTAACATTGTTCGATATACACATACGCACATATATAATCGTATAACAATTTTACATTTTTGCGAATATCTTGGAAACTATAAGAGCTAATGACAATCGGTTTTCACCATGCGACTGGAAAAAACATCAGCTAGCTTAGACAGAAATTTTTTTTAAAAATATTTAATACCGCCTGAAATATAAAGCATTATATATAAAACATCAATATATTTCTTAGTGGGCGTGGCATATGTGGGCGGAAATAAATTTCGCTAAATAGCTGATGTTCTTTTCTATCGTATAGCCAAAACTCAATGTCGTTATCTCTTATAGTTTCCGAGTTATAAGCAAAATTGTAAAATTGTTTAACATTTTTCGATATACACATACGCACATATATAATCGTATAACAATTTTTATCTTGGAAACTATAAGAGCTAATGACAATCGGTTTTCACCATGCGACTGGAAAAAACATCAGCCATCTTAGACAGAAAAATTTTTTTAAAAATATTTAATACCGCCTGAAATATAAAGCATTATATATAAAACATCAATATATTTCTTAGTGGGCGTGGCATATGTGGGCGGAAATAAATTTTGCTAAATAGCTGATGTTCTTTTCTATCGTATAGCCAAAACTCAATGTCGTTATCTCTTATAGTTTCCGAGTTATAAGCAAAATTGTAAAATTGTTTAACAAAAAACACTTGCTGCTGAATTCTGTTGGCCTGGTATTAGAAAAAATTTTTGAATGAAAAATTGCAAAAAATTTTTCGACATACACACACACACGCACATATATAATCGTATAACAATTTTACATTTTTGCGAATATCTTGGAAACTATAAGAGCTAATGACAATCGGTTTTCACCATGCGACTGGAAAAAACATCACCTAGCTTAGACAGAAAAATTTTTTAAAAATATTTAATACCGCCTGAAATATAAAGCATTATATATAAAACATCAATATATTTCTTAGTGGGCGTGGCATATGTGGGCGGAAATAAATTTTGCTAAATAGCTGATGTTCTTTTCTATCGTATAGCCAAAACTCAATGTCGTTATCTCTTATAGTTTCCGAGTTATAAGCAAAATTGTAAAATTGTTTAACATTTTTCGATATACACACACGCACATATATAATCGTATAACAATTTTACATTTTTGCGAATATCTCGGAAACTATAAGAGCTAATGACAATCGGTTTTCACCATGCGACTGGAAAAAACATCAGCTATCTTAGACAGAAATTTTTTTTAAAAATATTTAATACCGCCTGAAATATAAAGCATTATATATAAAACATCAATATATTTCTTAGTGGGCGTGGCATATGTGGGCGGAAATAAATTTCGCTAAATAGCTGATGTTCTTTTCTATCGTATAGCCAAAACTCAATGTCGTTATCTCTTATAGTTTCCGAGTTATAAGCAAAATTGTAAAATTGTTTAACATTTTTCGATATACACATACGCACATATATAATCGTATAACAATTTTTATCTTGGAAACTATAAGAGCTAATGACAATCGGTTTTCACCATGCGACTGGAAAAAACATCAGCCATCTTAGACAGAAAAATTTTTTTAAAAATATTTAATACCGCCTGAAATATAAAGCATTATATATAAAACATCAATATATTTCTTAGTGGGCGTGGCATATGTGGGCGGAAATAAATTTTGCTAAATAGCTGATGTTCTTTTCTATCGTATAGCCAAAACTCAATGTCGTTATCTCTTATAGTTTCCGAGTTATAAGCAAAATTGTAAAATTGTTTAACATTTTTCGATATACACATACGCACATATATAATCGTATAACAATTTTACATTTTTGCGAATATCTCGGAAACTATAAGAGCTAATGACAATCGGTTTTCACCATGCGACTGGAAAAAGCATCAGCTATCTTAGGCAGAATAATTTTTTTAAAAATATTTAATACCGCCTGAAATATAAAGCATTATATATAAAACATCAATATATTTCTTAGTGGGCGTGGCATATGTGGGCGGAAATAAATTTTGCTAAATAGCTGATGTTCTTTTCTATCGTATAGCCAAAACTCAATGTCGTTATCTCTTATAGTTTCCGAGTTATAAGCAAAATTGTAAAATTGTTTAACATTGTTCGATATACACATACGCACATATATAATCGTATAACAATTTTACATTTTTGCGAATATCTTGGAAACTATAAGAGCTAATGACAATCGGTTTTCACCATGCGACTGGAAAAAACATCAGCTAGCTTAGACAGAAAATTTTTTTTTAAAAATATTTAATACCGCCTAAAATATAAAGCATTATATATAAAACATCAATATATTTCTTAGTGGGCGTGGCATATGTGGGCGGAAATAAATTTTGCTAAATAGCTGATGTTCTTTTCTATCGTATAGCCAAAACTCAATGTCGTTATCTCTTATAGTTTCCGAGTTATAAGCAAAATTGTAAAATTGTTTAACAAAAAACACTTGCTGCTGAATTCTGTTGGCCTGGTATTAGAAAAAATTTTTGAATGAAAAATTGCAAAAAATTTTTCGACATACACACACACACGCACATATATAATCGTATAACAATTTTACATTTTTGCGAATATCTTGGAAACTATAAGAGCTAATGACAATCAGTTTTCACCATGCGACTGGAAATAACATCAGCTATCTTAGACAGGAAAGAAATTTAAAAAATATTAAATACCGCCTGAAATATAAAGCATTATATATAAAACATCAATATATTTCTTAGTGGGCGTGGCATATGTGGGCGGAAATAAATTTTGCTAAATAGCTGATGTTCTTTTCTATCGTATAGCCAAAACTCAATGTCGTTATCTCTTATAGTTTCCGAGTTATAAGCAAAATTGTAAAATTGTTTAACATTTTTCGATATACACACACGCACATGTATAATCGTATAACAATTTTACATTTTTACGAATATCTGGGAAACTATAAGAGCTAATGACAATCAGTTTTCACCATGCGACTGGAAATAACATCAGCTATCTTAGACAGGAAAGAAATTTAAAAAATATTAAATACCGCCTGAAATATAAAGCATTATATATAAAACATCAATATATTTCTTAGTGGGCGTGGCATATGTGGGCGGAAATAAATTTTGCTAAATAGCTGATGTTCTTTACTATCGTATAGCCAAAACTCAATGTCGTTATCTCTTATAGTTTCCGAGTTATAAGCTAAATTGTAAAATTGTTTAACATTTTTCGATATACACAAACGCACATATATAATCGTATAACAATTTTACATTTTTGCGAATATCTCGGAAACTATAAGAGCTAATGACAATCGGTTTTCACCATGCGACTGGAAAAAACATCAGCTATCTTAGACAGAAAAATTTTTTTAAAAATATTTAATACCGCCTGAAATATAAAGCATTATATATAAAACATCAATATATTTCTTAGTGGGCGTGGCATATGTGGGCGGAAATAAATTTTGCTAAATAGCTGATGTTCCTTTCTATCGTATAGCCAAAACTCAATGTCGCTATCTCTTATAGTTTCCGAGTTATAAGCAAAATTGTAAAAATGTTTAACAAAAAACACTTGCTGCTGAATTCTGTTGGCCTGGTATTATAAAAAATTTTTGAATGAAAGATTGCAAAAAATTTTTCGACATACATACACACACGCACATATATAATCGTATAACAATTTTACATTTTTGCGAATATCTCGGAAACTATAAGAGCTAATGACAATCGGTTTTCACCATGCGACTGGAAAAAACATCAGCTAGCTTAGACAGAAAAATTTTTTTCAAAATATTTAATACCGCCTGAAATATAAAGCATTATATATAAAACATCAATATATTTCTTAGTGGGCGTGGCATATGTGGGCGGAAATAAATTTTGCTAAATAGCTGATGTTCTTTTCTATCGTATAGCCAAAACTCAATGTCGTTATCTCTTATAGTTTCCGAGTTATAAGCAAAATTGTAAAATTGTTTAACATTTTTCGATATACACATACGCACATATATAATCGTATAACAATTTTACATTTTTGCGAATATCTCGGAAACTATAAGAGCTAATGACAATCGGTTTTCACCATGCGACTGGAAAAAACATAAGCTATCTTAGACAGAAATTTTTTTTAAAAATATTTAATACCGCCTGAAATATAAAGCATTATATATAAAACATCAATATATTTCTTAGTGGGCGTGGCATATGTGGGCGGAAATAAATTTTGCTAAATAGCTGATGTTCTTTTCTATCGTATAGCCAAAACTCAATGTCGTTATCTCTTATAGTTTCCGAGTTATAAGCAAAATTGTAAAATTGTTTAACATTTTTCGATATACACACACGCACATGTATAATCGTATAACAATTTTACATTTTTACGAATATCTGGGAAACTATAAGAGCTAATGACAATCAGTTTTCACCATGCGACTGGAAATAACATCAGCTATCTTAGACAGGAAAGAAATTTAAAAAATATTAAATACCGCCTGAAATATAAAGCATTATATATAAAACATCAATATATTTCTTAGTGGGCGTGGCATATGTGGGCGGAAATAAATTTTGCTAAATAGCTGATGTTCTTTTCTATCGTATAGCCAAAACTCAATGTCGTTATCTCTTATAGTTTCCGAGTTATAAGCAAAATTGTAAAATTGTTTAACATTTTTCGATATACACACACGCACATGTATAATCGTATAACAATTTTACATTTTTACGAATATCTGGGAAACTATAAGAGCTAATGACAATCAGTTTTCACCATGCGACTGGAAATAACATCAGCTATCTTAGACAGGAAAGAAATTTAAAAAATATTAAATACCACCTGAAATATAAAGCATTATATATAAAACATCAATATATTTCTTAGTGGGCGTGGCATATGTGGGCGGAAATAAATTTTGCTAAATAGCTGATGTTCTTTTCTATCGTATAGCCAAAACTCAATGTCGCTATCTCTTATAGTTTCCGAGTTATAAGCAAAATTGTAAAATTGTTTAACATTTTTCGATATACACATACGCACATATACAATCGTATAACAATTTTACATTTTTGCGAATATCTCGGAAACTATAAGAGCTAATGACAATCGGTTTTCACCATGCGACTGGAAAAAACATCAGCTATCTTAGACAGAAAATTTTTTTTAAAAATATTTAATACCGCCTGAAATATAAAGCATTATATATAAAACATCAATATATTTCTTAGTGGGCGTGGCATATGTGGGCGGAAATAAATTTTGCTAAATAGCTGATGTTCTTTTCTATCGTATAGCCAAAACTCAATGTCGTTATCTCTTATAGTTTCCGAGTTATAAGCAAAATTGTAAAATTGTTTAACATTTTTCGATATACACACACGCACATGTATAATCGTATAACAATTTTACATTTTTACGAATATCTGGGAAACTATAAGAGCTAATGACAATCAGTTTTCACCATGCGACTGGAAATAACATCAGCTATCTTAGACAGGAAAGAAATTTAAAAAATATTAAATACCGCCTGAAATATAAAGCATTATATATAAAACATCAATATATTTCTTAGTGGGCGTGGCATATGTGGGCGGAAATAAATTTTGCTAAATAGCTGATGTTCTTTACTATCGTATAGCCAAAACTCAATGTCGTTATCTCTTATAGTTTCCGAGTTATAAGCTAAATTGTAAAATTGTTTAACATTTTTCGATATACACAAACGCACATATATAATCGTATAACAATTTTACATTTTTGCGAATATCTCGGAAACTATAAGAGCTAATGACAATCGGTTTTCACCATGCGACTGGAAAAAACATCAGCTATCTTAGACAGAAAAATTTTTTTAAAAATATTTAATACCGCCTGAAATATAAAGCATTATATATAAAACATCAATATATTTCTTAGTGGGCGTGGCATATGTGGGCGGAAATAAATTTTGCTAAATAGCTGATGTTCCTTTCTATCGTATAGCCAAAACTCAATGTCGCTATCTCTTATAGTTTCCGAGTTATAAGCAAAATTGTAAAAATGTTTAACAAAAAACACTTGCTGCTGAATTCTGTTGGCCTGGTATTATAAAAAATTTTTGAATGAAAGATTGCAAAAAATTTTTCGACATACATACACACACGCACATATATAATCGTATAACAATTTTACATTTTTGCGAATATCTCGGAAACTATAAGAGCTAATGACAATCGGTTTTCACCATGCGACTGGAAAAAACATCAGCTAGCTTAGACAGAAAAATTTTTTTCAAAATATTTAATACCGCCTGAAATATAAAGCATTATATATAAAACATCAATATATTTCTTAGTGGGCGTGGCATATGTGGGCGGAAATAAATTTTGCTAAATAGCTGATGTTCTTTTCTATCGTATAGCCAAAACTCAATGTCGTTATCTCTTATAGTTTCCGAGTTATAAGCTAAATTGTAAAATTGTTTAACATTTTTCGATATACACATACGCACATATACAATCGTATAACAATTTTACATTTTTGCGAATATCTCGGAAACTATAAGAGCTAATGACAATCGGTTTTCACCATGCGACTGGAAAAAACATCAGCTAGCTTAGACAGAAAAATTTTTTTCAAAATATTTAATACCGCCTGAAATATAAAGCATTATATATAAAACATCAATATATTTCTTAGTGGGCGTGGCATATGTGGGCGGAAATAAATTTTGCTAAATAGCTGATGTTCTTTTCTATCGTATAGCCAAAACTCAATGTCGTTATCTCTTATAGTTTCCGAGTTATAAGCTAAATTGTAAAATTGTTTAACATTTTTCGATATACACATACGCACATATACAATCGTATAACAATTTTACATTTTTGCGAATATCTCGGAAACTATAAGAGCTAATGACAATCGGTTTTCACCATGCGACTGGAAAAAACATCAGCTATCTTAGACAGAAAATTTTTTTTAAAAATATTTAATACCGCCTGAAATATAAAGCATTATATATAAAACATCAATATATTTCTTAGTGGGCGTGGCATATGTGGGCGGAAATAAATTTTGCTAAATAGCTGAGGTTCTTTTCTATCGTATAGCCAAAACTCAATGTCGCTATCTCTTATAGTTTCCGAGTTATAAGCAAAATTGTAAAATTGTTTAACATTTTTCGATATACACACACGCACATATATAATCGTATAACAATTTTACATTTTTGCGAATATCTTGGAAACTATAAGAGCTAATGACAATCGGTTTTCACCATGCGACTGGAAAAAACATCAGCTATCTTAGACAGAACATTTTTTTTAAAAATATTTAATACCGCCTGAAATATAAAGCATTATATATAAAACATCAATATATTTCTTAGTGGGCGTGGCATATGTGGGCGGAAATAAATTTTGCTAAATAGCTGATGTTCTTTTCTATCGTATAGCCAAAACTCAATGTCGTTATCTCTTATAGTTTCCGAGTTATAAGCAAAATTGTAAAATTGTTTAACATTTTTCGATATACACACACGCACATATATAATCGTATAACAATTTTACATTTTTGCGAATATCTCGGAAACTATAAGAGCTAATGACAATCGGTTTTCACCATGCGACTGGAAATAACATCAGCTAGCTTAGACAGAAAAGAAATTTAAAAAATATTAAATACCGCCTGAAATATAAAGCATTATATATAAAACATCAATATATTTCTTAGTGGGCGTGGCATATGTGGGCGGAAATAAATTTTGCTAAATAGCTGATGTTCTTTTCTATCGTATAGCCAAAACTCAATGTCGTTATCTCTTATAGTTTCCGAGTTATAAGCAAAATTGTAAAATTGTTTAACAAAAAACACTTGCTGCTGAATTCTGTTGGCCTGGTATTAGAAAAAATTTTTGAATGAAAAATTGCAAAAAATTTTTCGACATACACACACACACGCACATATATAATCGTATAACAATTTTACATTTTTGCGAATATCTCGGAAACTATAAGAGCTAATGACAATCGGTTTTCACCATGCGACTGGAAAAAACATCAGCTATCTTAGACAGAAAAATTTTTTTAAAAATATTTAATACCGCCTGAAATATAAAGCATTATATATAAAACATCAATATATTTCTTAGTGGGCGTGGCATATGTGGGCGGAAATAAATTTTGCTAAATAGCTGATGTTCTTTTCTATCGTATAGCCAAAACTCAATGTCGCTATCTCTTATAGTTTCCGAGTTATAAGCAAAATTGTAAAATTGTTTAACAAAAAACACTTGCTGCTGAATTCTGTTGGCCTGGTATTAGAAAAAATTTTTGAATGAAAAATTGCAAAAAATTTTTCGACATACACACACACACGCACATATATAATCGTATAACAATTTTACATTTTTGCGAATATCTCGGAAACTATAAGAGCTAATGACAATCGGTTTTCACCATGCGACTGGAAAAAACATCAGCTATCTTAGACAGAAAAATTTTTTTTAAAATATTTAATACCGCCTGAAATATAAAGCATTATATATAAAACATCAATATATTTCTTAGTGGGCGTGGCATATGTGGGCGGAAATAAATTTTGCTAAATAGCTGATGTTCTTTACTATCGTATAGCCAAAACTCAATGTCGCTATCTCTTATAGTTTCCGAGTTATAAGCAAAATTGTAAAATTGTTTAACATTTTTCGATATACACATACGCACATGTATAATCGTATAACAATTTTACATTTTTACGAATATCTGGGAAACTATAAGAGCTAATGACAATCAGTTTTCACCATGCGACTGGAAATAACATCAGCTATCTTAGACAGGAAAGAAATTTAAAAAATATTAAATACCGCCTGAAATATAAAGCATTATATATAAAACATCAATATATTTCTTAGTGGGCGTGGCATATGTGGGCGGAAATAAATTTTGCTAAATAGCTGATGTTCTTTACTATCGTATAGCCAAAACTCAATGTCGCTATCTCTTATAGTTTCCGAGTTATAAGCAAAATTGTAAAAATGTTTAACAAAAAACACTTGCTGCTGAATTCTGTTGGCCTGGTATTAGAAAAAATTTTTGAATGAAAGATTGCAAAAAATTTTTCGACATACATACACACACGCACATATATAATCGTATAACAATTTTACATTTTTGCGAATATCTCGGAAACTATAAGAGCTAATGACAATCGGTTTTCACCATGCGACTGGAAAAAACATCAGCTATCTTAGACAGAAAAATTTTTTTTAAAATATTTAATACCGCCTGAAATATAAAGCATTATATATAAAACATCAATATATTTCTTAGTGGGCGTGGCATATGTGGGCGGAAATAAATTTTGCTAAATAGCTGATGTTCTTTACTATCGTATAGCCAAAACTCAATGTCGCTATCTCTTATAGTTTCCGAGTTATAAGCAAAATTGTAAAATTGTTTAACATTTTTCGATATACACACACGCACATGTATAATCGTATAACAATTTTACATTTTTACGAATATCTGGGAAACTATAAGAGCTAATGACAATCAGTTTTCACCATGCGACTGGAAATAACATCAGCTATCTTAGACAGGAAAGAAATTTAAAAAATATTAAATACCGCCTGAAATATAAAGCATTATATATAAAACATCAATATATTTCTTAGTGGGCGTGGCATATGTGGGCGGAAATAAATTTTGCTAAATAGCTGATGTTCTTTTCTATCGTATAGCCAAAACTCAATGTCGTTATCTCTTATAGTTTCCGAGTTATAAGCTAAATTGTAAAATTGTTTAACATTTTTCGATATACACAAACGCACATATATAATCGTATAACAATTTTACATTTTTGCGAATATCTCGGAAACTATAAGAGCTAATGACAATCGGTTTTCACCATGCGACTGGAAAAAACATCAGCTATCTTAGACAGAAAAATTTTTTTAAAAATATTTAATACCGCCTGAAATATAAAGCATTATATATAAAACATCAATATATTTCTTAGTGGGCGTGGCATATGTGGGCGGAAATAAATTTTGCTAAATAGCTGATGTTCCTTTCTATCGTATAGCCAAAACTCAATGTCGCTATCTCTTATAGTTTCCGAGTTATAAGCAAAATTGTAAAAATGTTTAACAAAAAACACTTGCTGCTGAATTCTGTTGGCCTGGTATTATAAAAAATTTTTGAATGAAAGATTGCAAAAAATTTTTCGACATACATACACACACGCACATATATAATCGTATAACAATTTTACATTTTTGCGAATATCTCGGAAACTATAAGAGCTAATGACAATCGGTTTTCACCATGCGACTGGAAAAAACATCAGCTAGCTTAGACAGAAAAATTTTTTTCAAAATATTTAATACCGCCTGAAATATAAAGCATTATATATAAAACATCAATATATTTCTTAGTGGGCGTGGCATATGTGGGCGGAAATAAATTTTGCTAAATAGCTGATGTTCTTTTCTATCGTATAGCCAAAACTCAATGTCGTTATCTCTTATAGTTTCCGAGTTATAAGCTAAATTGTAAAATTGTTTAACATTTTTCGATATACACATACGCACATATACAATCGTATAACAATTTTACATTTTTGCGAATATCTCGGAAACTATAAGAGCTAATGACAATCGGTTTTCACCATGCGACTGGAAAAAACATCAGCTATCTTAGACAGAAAAATTTTTTTAAAAATATTTAATACCGCCTGAAATATAAAGCATTATATATAAAACATCAATATATTTCTTAGTGGGCGTGGCATATGTGGGCGGAAATAAATTTTGCTAAATAGCTGATGTTCTTTACTATCGTATAGCCAAAACTCAATGTCGCTATCTCTTATAGTTTCCGAGTTATAAGCAAAATTGTAAAATTGTTTAACATTTTTCGATATACACATACGCACATATATAATCGTATAACAATTGTACATTTTTGCGAATATCTTGGAAACTATAAGAGCTAATAACAATCGGTTTTCACCATGCGACTGGAAAAAACATCAGCTATCTTAGACAGAAAATTTTTTTTAAAAATATTTAATACCGCCTGAAATATAAAGCATTATATATAAAACATCAATATATTTCTTAGTGGGCGTGGCATATGTGGGCGGAAATAAATTTTGCTAAATAGCTGAGGTTCTTTTCTATCGTATAGCCAAAACTCAATGTCGCTATCTCTTATAGTTTCCGAGTTATAAGCAAAATTGTAAAATTGTTTAACATTTTTCGATATACACACACGCACATATATA
Organism: Sarcophaga carnaria; assembly: GCA_958299815.1. Lineage (NCBI taxonomy): Eukaryota > Metazoa > Arthropoda > Insecta > Diptera > Sarcophagidae > Sarcophaga > Sarcophaga carnaria. Next base: position 100,606,192 of record OY283149.1, on the reverse strand, counting down.
ATCGTATAACAATTTTACATTTTTGCGAATATCTTGGAAACTATAAGAGCTAATGACAATCGGTTTTCACCATGCGACTGGAAAAAACATCAGCTATCTTAGACAGAACATTTTTTTTAAAAATATTTAATACCGCCTGAAATATAAAGCATTATATATAAAACATCAATATATTTCTTAGTGGGCGTGGCATATGTGGGCGGAAATAAATTTTGCTAAATAGCTGATGTTCTTTTCTATCGTATAGCCAAAACTCAATGTCGTTATCTCTTATAGTTTCCGAGTTATAAGCAAAATTGTAAAATTGTTTAACATTTTTCGATATACACACACGCACATATATAATCGTATAACAATTTTACATTTTTGCGAATATCTCGGAAACTATAAGAGCTAATGACAATCGGTTTTCACCATGCGACTGGAAATAACATCAGCTAGCTTAGACAGAAAAGAAATTTAAAAAATATTAAATACCGCCTGAAATATAAAGCATTATATATAAAACATCAATATATTTCTTAGTGGGCGTGGCATATGTGGGCGGAAATAAATTTTGCTAAATAGCTGATGTTCTTTTCTATCGTATAGCCAAAACTCAATGTCGTTATCTCTTATAGTTTCCGAGTTATAAGCAAAATTGTAAAATTGTTTAACAAAAAACACTTGCTGCTGAATTCTGTTGGCCTGGTATTAGAAAAAATTTTTGAATGAAAAATTGCAAAAAATTTTTCGACATACACACACACACGCACATATATAATCGTATAACAATTTTACATTTTTGCGAATATCTCGGAAACTATAAGAGCTAATGACAATCGGTTTTCACCATGCGACTGGAAAAAACATCAGCTATCTTAGACAGAAAAATTTTTTTAAAAATATTTAATACCGCCTGAAATATAAAGCATTATATATAAAACATCAATATATTTCTTAGTGGGCGTGGCATATGTGGGCGGAAATAAATTTTGCTAAATAGCTGATGTTCTTTTCTATCGTATAGCCAAAACTCAATGTCGCTATCTCTTATAGTTTCCGAGTTATAAGCAAAATTGTAAAATTGTTTAACAAAAAACACTTGCTGCTGAATTCTGTTGGCCTGGTATTAGAAAAAATTTTTGAATGAAAAATTGCAAAAAATTTTTCGACATACACACACACACGCACATATATAATCGTATAACAATTTTACATTTTTGCGAATATCTCGGAAACTATAAGAGCTAATGACAATCGGTTTTCACCATGCGACTGGAAAAAACATCAGCTATCTTAGACAGAAAAATTTTTTTTAAAATATTTAATACCGCCTGAAATATAAAGCATTATATATAAAACATCAATATATTTCTTAGTGGGCGTGGCATATGTGGGCGGAAATAAATTTTGCTAAATAGCTGATGTTCTTTACTATCGTATAGCCAAAACTCAATGTCGCTATCTCTTATAGTTTCCGAGTTATAAGCAAAATTGTAAAATTGTTTAACAAAAAACACTTGCTGCTGAATTCTGTTGGCCTGGTATTAGAAAAAATTTTTGAATGAAAAATTGCAAAAAATTTTTCGACATACACACACACACGCACATATATAATCGTATAACAATTTTACATTTTTGCGAATATCTCGGAAACTATAAGAGCTAATGACAATCGGTTTTCACCATGCGACTGGAAAAAACATCAGCTAGCTTAGACAGAAAATTTTTTTTAAAATATTTAATACCGCCTGAAATATAAAGCATTATATATAAAACATCAATATATTTCTTAGTGGGCGTGGCATATGTGGGCGGAAATAAATTTTGCTAAATAGCTGATGTTCTTTTCTATCGTATAGCCAAAACTCAATGTCGTTATCTCTTATAGTTTCCGAGTTATAAGCAAAATTGTAAAATTGTTTAACATTTTTCGATATACACATACGCACATGTATAATCGTATAACAATTTTACATTTTTACGAATATCTGGGAAACTATAAGAGCTAATGACAATCAGTTTTCACCATGCGACTGGAAATAACATCAGCTATCTTAGACAGGAAAGAAATTTAAAAAATATTAAATACCGCCTGAAATATAAAGCATTATATATAAAACATCAATATATTTCTTAGTGGGCGTGGCATATGTGGGCGGAAATAAATTTTGCTAAATAGCTGATGTTCTTTACTATCGTATAGCCAAAACTCAATGTCGCTATCTCTTATAGTTTCCGAGTTATAAGCAAAATTGTAAAAATGTTTAACAAAAAACACTTGCTGCTGAATTCTGTTGGCCTGGTATTAGAAAAAATTTTTGAATGAAAGATTGCAAAAAATTTTTCGACATACATACACACACGCACATATATAATCGTATAACAATTTTACATTTTTGCGAATATCTCGGAAACTATAAGAGCTAATGACAATCGGTTTTCACCATGCGACTGGAAAAAACATCAGCTATCTTAGACAGAAAAATTTTTTTTAAAATATTTAATACCGCCTGAAATATAAAGCATTATATATAAAACATCAATATATTTCTTAGTGGGCGTGGCATATGTGGGCGGAAATAAATTTTGCTAAATAGCTGATGTTCTTTACTATCGTATAGCCAAAACTCAATGTCGCTATCTCTTATAGTTTCCGAGTTATAAGCAAAATTGTAAAATTGTTTAACATTTTTCGATATACACACACGCACATGTATAATCGTATAACAATTTTACATTTTTACGAATATCTGGGAAACTATAAGAGCTAATGACAATCAGTTTTCACCATGCGACTGGAAATAACATCAGCTATCTTAGACAGGAAAGAAATTTAAAAAATATTAAATACCGCCTGAAATATAAAGCATTATATATAAAACATCAATATATTTCTTAGTGGGCGTGGCATATGTGGGCGGAAATAAATTTTGCTAAATAGCTGATGTTCTTTTCTATCGTATAGCCAAAACTCAATGTCGTTATCTCTTATAGTTTCCGAGTTATAAGCTAAATTGTAAAATTGTTTAACATTTTTCGATATACACAAACGCACATATATAATCGTATAACAATTTTACATTTTTGCGAATATCTCGGAAACTATAAGAGCTAATGACAATCGGTTTTCACCATGCGACTGGAAAAAACATCAGCTATCTTAGACAGAAAAATTTTTTTAAAAATATTTAATACCGCCTGAAATATAAAGCATTATATATAAAACATCAATATATTTCTTAGTGGGCGTGGCATATGTGGGCGGAAATAAATTTTGCTAAATAGCTGATGTTCCTTTCTATCGTATAGCCAAAACTCAATGTCGCTATCTCTTATAGTTTCCGAGTTATAAGCAAAATTGTAAAAATGTTTAACAAAAAACACTTGCTGCTGAATTCTGTTGGCCTGGTATTATAAAAAATTTTTGAATGAAAGATTGCAAAAAATTTTTCGACATACATACACACACGCACATATATAATCGTATAACAATTTTACATTTTTGCGAATATCTCGGAAACTATAAGAGCTAATGACAATCGGTTTTCACCATGCGACTGGAAAAAACATCAGCTAGCTTAGACAGAAAAATTTTTTTCAAAATATTTAATACCGCCTGAAATATAAAGCATTATATATAAAACATCAATATATTTCTTAGTGGGCGTGGCATATGTGGGCGGAAATAAATTTTGCTAAATAGCTGATGTTCTTTTCTATCGTATAGCCAAAACTCAATGTCGTTATCTCTTATAGTTTCCGAGTTATAAGCTAAATTGTAAAATTGTTTAACATTTTTCGATATACACATACGCACATATACAATCGTATAACAATTTTACATTTTTGCGAATATCTCGGAAACTATAAGAGCTAATGACAATCGGTTTTCACCATGCGACTGGAAAAAACATCAGCTATCTTAGACAGAAAAATTTTTTTAAAAATATTTAATACCGCCTGAAATATAAAGCATTATATATAAAACATCAATATATTTCTTAGTGGGCGTGGCATATGTGGGCGGAAATAAATTTTGCTAAATAGCTGATGTTCTTTACTATCGTATAGCCAAAACTCAATGTCGCTATCTCTTATAGTTTCCGAGTTATAAGCAAAATTGTAAAATTGTTTAACATTTTTCGATATACACATACGCACATATATAATCGTATAACAATTGTACATTTTTGCGAATATCTTGGAAACTATAAGAGCTAATAACAATCGGTTTTCACCATGCGACTGGAAAAAACATCAGCTATCTTAGACAGAAAATTTTTTTTAAAAATATTTAATACCGCCTGAAATATAAAGCATTATATATAAAACATCAATATATTTCTTAGTGGGCGTGGCATATGTGGGCGGAAATAAATTTTGCTAAATAGCTGAGGTTCTTTTCTATCGTATAGTCAAAACTCAATGTCGCTATCTCTTATAGTTTCCGAGTTATAAGCAAAATTGTAAAATTGTTTAACATTTTTCGATATACACACACGCACATATATAATCGTATAACAATTTTACATTTTTGCGAATATCTTGGAAACTATAAGAGCTAATGACAATCGGTTTTCACCATGCGACTGGAAAAAACATCAGCTATCTTAAACAGAAAATTTTTTTTAAAAATATTTAATACCGCCTGAAATATAAAGCATTATATATAAAACATCAATATATTTCTTAGTGGGCGTGGCATATGTGGGCGGAAATAAATTTTGCTAAATAGCTGATGTTCTTTTCTATCGTATAGCCAAAACTCAATGTCGTTATCTCTTATAGTTTCCGAGTTATAAGCAAAATTGTAAAATTGTTTAACATTTTTCGATATACACACACGCACATGTATAATCGTATAACAATTTTACATTTTTACGAATATCTGGGAAACTATAAGAGCTAATGACAATCAGTTTTCACCATGCGACTGGAAATAACATCAGCTATCTTAGACAGGAAAGAAATTTAAAAAATATTAAATACCGCCTGAAATATAAAGCATTATATATAAAACATCAATATATTTCTTAGTGGGCGTGGCATATGTGGGCGGAAATAAATTTTGCTAAATAGCTGATGTTCTTTTCTATCGTATAGCCAAAACTCAATGTCGTTATCTCTTATAGTTTCCGAGTTATAAGCAAAATTGTAAAATTGTTTAACAAAAAACACTTGCTGCTGAATTCTGTTGGCCTGGTATTAGAAAAAATTTTTGAATGAAAAATTGCAAAAAATTTTTCGACATACACACACACACGCACATATATAATCGTATAACAATTTTACATTTTTGCGAATATCTCGGAAACTATAAGAGCTAATGACAATCGGTTTTCACCATGCGACTGGAAAAAACATCAGCTATCTTAGACAGAAAAATTTTTTTAAAAATATTTAATACCGCCTGAAATATAAAGCATTATATATAAAACATCAATATATTTCTTAGTGGGCGTGGCATATGTGGGCGGAAATAAATTTTGCTAAATAGCTGATGTTCTTTTCTATCGTATAGCCAAAACTCAATGTCGCTATCTCTTATAGTTTCCGAGTTATAAGCAAAATTGTAAAATTGTTTAACAAAAAACACTTGCTGCTGAATTCTGTTGGCCTGGTATTAGAAAAAATTTTTGAATGAAAAATTGCAAAAAATTTTTCGACATACACACACACACGCACATATATAATCGTATAACAATTTTACATTTTTGCGAATATCTCGGAAACTATAAGAGCTAATGACAATCGGTTTTCACCATGCGACTGGAAAAAACATCAGCTATCTTAGACAGAAAAATTTTTTTTAAAATATTTAATACCGCCTGAAATATAAAGCATTATATATAAAACATCAATATATTTCTTAGTGGGCGTGGCATATGTGGGCGGAAATAAATTTTGCTAAATAGCTGATGTTCTTTACTATCGTATAGCCAAAACTCAATGTCGCTATCTCTTATAGTTTCCGAGTTATAAGCAAAATTGTAAAATTGTTTAACATTTTTCGATATACACACACGCACATGTATAATCGTATAACAATTTTACATTTTTACGAATATCTGGGAAACTATAAGAGCTGATGACAATCAGTTTTCACCATGCGACTGGAAATAACATCAGCTATCTTAGACAGGAAAGAAATTTAAAAAATATGAAATACCGCCTGAAATATAAAGCATTATATATAAAACATCAATATATTTCTTAGTGGGCGTGGCATATGTGGGCGGAAATAAATTTTGCTAAATAGCTGATGTTCTTTTCTATCGTATAGCCAAAACTCAATGTCGTTATCTCTTATAGTTTCCGAGTTATAAGCAAAATTGTAAAATTGTTTAACAAAAAACACTTGCTGCTGAATTCTGTTGGCCTGGTATTAGAAAAAATTTTTGAATGAAAAATTGCAAAAAATTTTTCGACATACACACACACACGCACATATATAATCGTATAACAATTTTACATTTTTGCGAATATCTCGGAAACTATAAGAGCTAATGACAATCGGTTTTCACCATGCGACTGGAAAAAACATCAGCTATCTTAGACAGAAAAATTTTTTTAAAAATATTTAATACCGCCTGAAATATAAAGCATTATATATAAAACATCAATATATTTCTTAGTGGGCGTGGCATATGTGGGCGGAAATAAATTTTGCTAAATAGCTGATGTTCTTTTCTATCGTATAGCCAAAACTCAATGTCGCTATCTCTTATAGTTTCCGAGTTATAAGCAAAATTGTAAAATTGTTTAACAAAAAACACTTGCTGCTGAATTCTGTTGGCCTGGTATTAGAAAAAAATTTTGAATGAAAAATTGCAAAAAATTTTTCGACATACACACACACACGCACATATATAATCGTATAACAATTTTACATTTTTGCGAATATCTCGGAAACTATAAGAGCTAATGACAATCGGTTTTCACCATGCGACTGGAAAAAACATCAGCTAGCTTAGACAGAAAATTTTTTTTAAAATATTTAATACCGCCTGAAATATAAAGCATTATATATAAAACATCAATATATTTCTTAGTGGGCGTGGCATATGTGGGCGGAAATAAATTTTGCTAAATAGCTGATGTTCTTTTCTATCGTATAGCCAAAACTCAATGTCGTTATCTCTTATAGTTTCCGAGTTATAAGCAAAATTGTAAAATTGTTTAACATTTTTCGATATACACATACGCACATGTATAATCGTATAACAATTTTACATTTTTACGAATATCTGGGAAACTATAAGAGCTAATGACAATCAGTTTTCACCATGCGACTGGAAATAACATCTGCTATCTTAGACAGGAAAGAAATTTAAAAAATATTAAATACCGCCTGAAATATAAAGCATTATATATAAAACATCAATATATTTCTTAGTGGGCGTGGCATATGTGGGCGGAAATAAATTTTGCTAAATAGCTGATGTTCTTTACTATCGTATAGCCAAAACTCAATGTCGCTATCTCTTATAGTTTCCGAGTTATAAGCAAAATTGTAAAAATGTTTAACAAAAAACACTTGCTGCTGAATTCTGTTGGCCTGGTATTAGAAAAAATTTTTGAATGAAAGATTGCAAAAAATTTTTCGACATACATACACACACGCACATATATAATCGTATAACAATTTTACATTTTTGCGAATATCTCGGAAACTATAAGAGCTAATGACAATCGGTTTTCACCATGCGACTGGAAAAAACATCAGCTATCTTAGACAGAAAAATTTTTTTTAAAATATTTAATACCGCCTGAAATATAAAGCATTATATATAAAACATCAATATATTTCTTAGTGGGCGTGGCATATGTGGGCGGAAATAAATTTTGCTAAATAGCTGATGTTCTTTACTATCGTATAGCCAAAACTCAATGTCGCTATCTCTTATAGTTTCCGAGTTATAAGCAAAATTGTAAAATTGTTTAACATTTTTCGATATACACACACGCACATGTATAATCGTATAACAATTTTACATTTTTACGAATATCTGGGAAACTATAAGAGCTAATGACAATCAGTTTTCACCATGCGACTGGAAATAACATCAGCTATCTTAGACAGGAAAGAAATTTAAAAAATATTAAATACCGCCTGAAATATAAAGCATTATATATAAAACATCAATATATTTCTTAGTGGGCGTGGCATATGTGGGCGGAAATAAATTTTGCTAAATAGCTGATGTTCTTTTCTATCGTATAGCCAAAACTCAATGTCGTTATCTCTTATAGTTTCCGAGTTATAAGCAAAATTGTAAAATTGTTTAACAAAAAACACTTGCTGCTGAATTCTGTTGGCCTGGTATTAGAAAAAATTTTTGAATGAAAAATTGCAAAAAATTTTTCGACATACACACACACACGCACATATATAATCGTATAACAATTTTACATTTTTGCGAATATCTCGGAAACTATAAGAGCTAATGACAATCGGTTTTCACCATGCGACTGGAAAAAACATCAGCTATCTTAGACAGAAAAATTTTTTAAAAAATATTTAATACCGCCTGAAATATAAAGCATTATATATAAAACATCAATATATTTCTTAGTGGGCGTGGCATATGTGGGCGGAAATAAATTTTGCTAAATAGCTGATGTTCTTTTCTATCGTATAGCCAAAACTCAATGTCGCTATCTCTTATAGTTTCCGAGTTATAAGCAAAATTGTAAAATTGTTTAACAAAAAACACTTGCTGCTGAATTCTGTTGGCCTGGTATTAGAAAAAATTTTTGAATGAAAAATTGCAAAAAATTTTTCGACATACACACACACACGCACATATATAATCGTATAACAATTTTACATTTTTGCGAATATCTCGGAAACTATAAGAGCTAATGACAATCGGTTTTCACCATGCGACTGGAAAAAACATCAGCTAGCTTAGACAGAAAATTTTTTTTAAAATATTTAATACCGCCTGAAATATAAAGCATTATATATAAAACATCAATATATTTCTTAGTGGGCGTGGCATATGTGGGCGGAAATAAATTTTACTAAATAGCTGATGTTCTTTTCTATCGTATAGCCAAAACTCAATGTCGTTATCTCTTATAGTTTCCGAGTTATAAGCAAAATTGTAAAATTGTTTAACATTTTTCGATATACACATACGCACATGTATAATCGTATAACAATTTTACATTTTTACGAATATCTGGGAAACTATAAGAGCTAATGACAATCAGTTTTCACCATGCGACTGGAAATAACATCAGCTATCTTAGACAGGAAAGAAATTTAAAAAATATTAAATACCGCCTGAAATATAAAGCATTATATATAAAACATCAATATATTTCTTAGTGGGCGTGGCATATGTGGGCGGAAATAAATTTTGCTAAATAGCTGATGTTCTTTACTATCGTATAGCCAAAACTCAATGTCGCTATCTCTTATAGTTTCCGAGTTATAAGCAAAATTGTAAAAATGTTTAACAAAAAACACTTGCTGCTGAATTCTGTTGGCCTGGTATTAGAAAAAATTTTTGAATGAAAGATTGCAAAAAATTTTTCGACATACATACACACACGCACATATATAATCGTATAACAATTTTACATTTTTGCGAATATCTCGGAAACTATACACACACACACGCACATATATAATCGTATAACAATTTTACATTTTTGCGAATATCTCGGAAACTATAAGAGCTAATGACAATCGGTTTTCACCATGCGACTGGAAAAAACATCAGCTAGCTTAGACAGAAAAATTTTTTTAAAAATATTTAATACCGCCTGAAATATAAAGCATTATATATAAAACATCAATATATTTCTTAGTGGGCGTGGCATGTGTGGGCGGAAATAAATTTTTCTAAATAGCTGATGTTCTTTTCTATCGTATAGCCAAAACTCAATGTCGCTATCTCTTATAGTTTCCGAGTTATAAGCAAAATTGTAAAATTGTTTAACAAAAAACACTTGCTGCTGAATTCTGTTGGCCTGGTATTAGAAAAAATTTTTGAATGAAAAATTGCAAAAAATTTTTCGACATACACACACACACGCACATATATAATCGTATAACAATTTTACATTTTTGCGAATATCTCGGAAACTATAAGAGCTAATGACAATCGGTTTTCACCATGCGACTGGAAAAAACATCAGCTAGCTTAGACAGAAAATTTTTTTTAAAATATTTAATACCGCCTGAAATATAAAGCATTATATATAAAACATCAATATATTTCTTAGTGGGCGTGGCATATGTGGGCGGAAATAAATTTTGCTAAATAGCTGATGTTCTTTTCTATCGTATAGCCAAAACTCAATGTCGTTATCTCTTATAGTTTCCGAGTTATAAGCAAAATTGTAAAATTGTTTAACATTTTTCGATATACACATACGCACATGTATAATCGTATAACAATTTTACATTTTTACGAATATCTGGGAAACTATAAGAGCTAATGACAATCAGTTTTCACCATGCGACTGGAAATAACATCTGCTATCTTAGACAGGAAAGAAATTTAAAAAATATTAAATACCGCCTGAAATATAAAGCATTATATATAAAACATCAATATATTTCTTAGTGGGCGTGGCATATGTGGGCGGAAATAAATTTTGCTAAATAGCTGATGTTCTTTACTATCGTATAGCCAAAACTCAATGTCGCTATCTCTTATAGTTTCCGAGTTATAAGCAAAATTGTAAAAATGTTTAACAAAAAACACTTGCTGCTGAATTCTGTTGGCCTGGTATTAGAAAAAATTTTTGAATGAAAGATTGCAAAAAATTTTTCGACATACATACACACACGCACATATATAATCGTATAACAATTTTACATTTTTGCGAATATCTCGGAAACTATAAGAGCTAATGACAATCGGTTTTCACCATGCGACTGGAAAAAACATCAGCTATCTTAGACAGAAAAATTTTTTTTAAAATATTTAATACCGCCTGAAATATAAAGCATTATATATAAAACATCAATATATTTCTTAGTGGGCGTGGCATATGTGGGCGGAAATAAATTTTGCTAAATAGCTGATGTTCTTTACTATCGTATAGCCAAAACTCAATGTCGCTATCTCTTATAGTTTCCGAGTTATAAGCAAAATTGTAAAATTGTTTAACATTTTTCGATATACACACACGCACATGTATAATCGTATAACAATTTTACATTTTTACGAATATCTGGGAAACTATAAGAGCTAATGACAATCAGTTTTCACCATGCGACTGGAAATAACATCAGCTATCTTAGACAGGAAAGAAATTTAAAAAATATTAAATACCGCCTGAAATATAAAGCATTATATATAAAACATCAATATATTTCTTAGTGGGCGTGGCATATGTGGGCGGAAATAAATTTTGCTAAATAGCTGATGTTCTTTTCTATCGTATAGCCAAAACTCAATGTCGTTATCTCTTATAGTTTCCGAGTTATAAGCAAAATTGTAAAATTGTTTAACAAAAAACACTTGCTGCTGAATTCTGTTGGCCTGGTATTAGAAAAAATTTTTGAATGAAAAATTGCAAAAAATTTTTCGACATACACACACACACGCACATATATAATCGTATAACAATTTTACATTTTTGCGAATATCTCGGAAACTATAAGAGCTAATGACAATCGGTTTTCACCATGCGACTGGAAAAAACATCAGCTATCTTAGACAGAAAAATTTTTTAAAAAATATTTAATACCGCCTGAAATATAAAGCATTATATATAAAACATCAATATATTTCTTAGTGGGCGTGGCATATGTGGGCGGAAATAAATTTTGCTAAATAGCTGATGTTCTTTTCTATCGTATAGCCAAAACTCAATGTCGCTATCTCTTATAGTTTCCGAGTTATAAGCAAAATTGTAAAATTGTTTAACAAAAAACACTTGCTGCTGAATTCTGTTGGCCTGGTATTAGAAAAAATTTTTGAATGAAAAATTGCAAAAAATTTTTCGACATACACACACACACGCACATATATAATCGTATAACAATTTTACATTTTTGCGAATATCTCGGAAACTATAAGAGCTAATGACAATCGGTTTTCACCATGCGACTGGAAAAAACATCAGCTAGCTTAGACAGAAAATTTTTTTTAAAATATTTAATACCGCCTGAAATATAAAGCATTATATATAAAACATCAATATATTTCTTAGTGGGCGTGGCATATGTGGGCGGAAATAAATTTTGCTAAATAGCTGATGTTCTTTTCTATCGTATAGCCAAAACTCAATGTCGTTATCTCTTATAGTTTCCGAGTTATAAGCAAAATTGTAAAATTGTTTAACATTTTTCGATATACACATACGCACATGTATAATCGTATAACAATTTTACATTTTTACGAATATCTGGGAAACTATAAGAGCTAATGACAATCAGTTTTCACCATGCGACTGGAAATAACATCAGCTATCTTAGACAGGAAAGAAATTTAAAAAATATTAAATACCGCCTGAAATATAAAGCATTATATATAAAACATCAATATATTTCTTAGTGGGCGTGGCATATGTGGGCGGAAATAAATTTTGCTAAATAGCTGATGTTCTTTACTATCGTATAGCCAAAACTCAATGTCGCTATCTCTTATAGTTTCCGAGTTATAAGCAAAATTGTAAAAATGTTTAACAAAAAACACTTGCTGCTGAATTCTGTTGGCCTGGTATTAGAAAAAATTTTTGAATGAAAGATTGCAAAAAATTTTTCGACATACATACACACACGCACATATATAATCGTATAACAATTTTACATTTTTGCGAATATCTCGGAAACTATAAGAGCTAATGACAATCGGTTTTCACCATGCGACTGGAAAAAACATCAGCTAGCTTAGACAGAAAAAATTTCAAAATATTTAATACCGCCTGAAATATAAAGCATTATATATAAAACATCAATATATTTCTTAGTGGGCGTGGCATATGTGGGCGGAAATAAATTTTGCTAAATAGCTGATGTTCTTTTCTATCGTATAGCCAAAACTCAATGTCGTTATCTCTTATAGTTTCCGAGTTATAAGCTAAATTGTAAAATTGTTTAACATTTTTCGATATACACACACGCACATGTATAATCGTATAACAATTTTACATTTTTACGAATATCTGGGAAACTATAAAAGCTAATGACAATCAGTTTTCACCATGCGACTGGAAATAACATCAGCTATCTTAGACAGAAAAATTTTTTTAAAAATATTTAATACCGCCTGAAATATAAAGCATTATATATAAAACATCAATATATTTCTTAGTGGGCGTGGCATATGTGGGCGGAAATAAATTTTGCTAAATAGCTGATGTTCCTTTCTATCGTATAGCCAAAACTCAATGTCGCTATCTCTTATAGTTTCCGAGTTATAAGCAAAATTGTAAAAATGTTTAACAAAAAACACTTGCTGCTGAATTCTGTTGGCCTGGTATTAGAAAAAATTTTTGAATGAAAGATTGCAAAAAATTTTTCGACATACATACACACACGCACATATATAATCGTATAACAATTTTACATTTTTGCGAATATCTCGGAAACTATAAGAGCTAATGACAATCGGTTTTCACCATGCGACTGGAAAAAACATCAGCTAGCTTAGACAGAAAAATTTTTTTAAAAATATTTAATACCGCCTGAAATATAAAGCATTATATATAAAACATCAATATATTTCTTAGTGGGCGTGGCATATGTGGGCGGAAATAAATTTTGCTAAATAGCTGATGTTCTTTACTATCGTATAGCCAAAACTCAATGTCGCTATCTCTTATAGTTTCCGAGTTATAAGCAAAATTTTAAAATTGTTTAACATTTTTCGATATACACATACGCACATATATAATCGTATAACAATTGTACATTTTTGCGAATATCTTGGAAACTATAAGAGCTAATGACAATCGGTTTTCACCATGCGACTGGAAAAAACATCAGCTATCTTAGACAGAAAATTTTTTTTAAAAATATTTAATACCGCCTGAAATATAAAGCATTATATATAAAATATCAATATATTTCTTAGTGGGCGTGGCATATGTGGGCGGAAATAAATTTTGCTAAATAGCTGAGGTTCTTTTCTATCGTATAGCCAAAACTCAATGTCGCTATCTCTTATAGTTTCCGAGTTATAAGCAAAATTGTAAAATTGTTTAACATTTTTCGATATACACACACGCACATATATAATCGTATAACAATTTTACATTTTTGCGAATATCTTGGAAACTATAAGAGCTAATGACAATCGGTTTTCACCATGCGACTGGAAAAAACATCAGCTATCTTAGACAGAAAATTTTTTTTAAAAATATTTAATACCGCCTGAAATATAAAGCATTATATATAAAACATCAATATATTTCTTAGTGGGCGTGGCATATGTGGGCGGAAATAAATTTTGCTAAATAGCTGATGTTCTTTTCTATCGTATAGCCAAAACTCAATGTCGTAATCTCTTATAGTTTCCGAGTTATAAGCAAAATTGTAAAATTGTTTAACATTTTTCGATATACACATACGCACATGTATAATCGTATAACAATTTTACATTTTTACGAATATCTGGGAAACTATAAGAGCTAATGACAATCAGTTTTCACCATGCGACTGGAAATAACATCAGCTATCTTAGACAGGAAAGAAATTTAAAAAATATTAAATACCGCCTGAAATATAAAGCATTATATATAAAACATCAATATATTTCTTAGTGGGCGTGGCATATGTGGGCGGAAATAAATTTTGCTAAATAGCTGATGTTCTTTACTATCGTATAGCCAAAACTCAATGTCGCTATCTCTTATAGTTTCCGAGTTATAAGCAAAATTGTAAAAATGTTTAACAAAAAACACTTGCTGCTGAATTCTGTTGGCCTGGTATTAGAAAAAATTTTTGAATGAAAGATTGCAAAAAATTTTTCGACATACATACACACACGCACATATATAATCGTATAACAATTTTACATTTTTGCGAATATCTCGGAAACTATAAGAGCTAATGACAATCGGTTTTCACCATGCGACTGGAAAAAACATCAGCTAGCTTAGACAGAAAAAATTTCAAAATATTTAATACCGCCTGAAATATAAAGCATTATATATAAAACATCAATATATTTCTTAGTGGGCGTGGCATATGTGGGCGGAAATAAATTTTGCTAAATAGCTGATGTTCTTTTCTATCGTATAGCCAAAACTCAATGTCGTTATCTCTTATAGTTTCCGAGTTATAAGCTAAATTGTAAAATTGTTTAACATTTTTCGATATACACAAACGCACATATATAATCGTATAACAATTTTACATTTTTGCGAATATCTCGGAAACTATAAGAGCTAATGACAATCGGTTTTCACCATGCGACTGGAAAAAACATCAGCTATCTTAGACAGAAAAATTTTTTTAAAAATATTTAATACCGCCTGAAATATAAAGCATTATATATAAAACATCAATATATTTCTTAGTGGGCGTGGCATATGTGGGCGGAAATAAATTTTGCTAAATAGCTGATGTTCCTTTCTATCGTATAGCCAAAACTCAATGTCGCTATCTCTTATAGTTTCCGAGTTATAAGCAAAATTGTAAAAATGTTTAACAAAAAACACTTGCTGCTGAATTCTGTTGGCCTGGTATTAGAAAAAATTTTTGAATGAAAGATTGCAAAAAATTTTTCGACATACATTCACACACGCACATATATAATCGTATAACAATTTTACATTTTTGCGAATATCTCGGAAACTATAAGAGCTAATGACAATCGGTTTTCACCATGCGACTGGAAAAAACATCAGCTAGCTTAGACAGAAAAATTTTTTTAAAAATATTTAATACCGCCTGAAATATAAAGCATTATATATAAAACATCAATATATTTCTTAGTGGGCGTGGCATATGTGGGCGGAAATAAATTTTGCTAAATAGCTGATGTTCTTTTCTATCGTATAGCCAAAACTCAATGTCGCTATCTCTTATAGTTTCCGAGTTATAAGCAAAATTGTAAAATTGTTTAACAAAAAACACTTGCTGCTGAATTCTGTTGGCCTGGTATTAGAAAAAATTTTTGAATGAAAAATTGCAAAAAATTTTTCGACATACACACACACACGCACATATATAATCGTATAACAATTTTACATTTTTGCGAATATCTCGGAAACTATAAGAGCTAATGACAATCGGTTTTCACCATGCGACTGGAAAAAACATCAGCTAGCTTAGACAGAAAATTTTTTTAAAAATATTTAATACCGCCTGAAATATAAAGCATTTTATATAAAACATCAATATATTTCTTAGTGGGCGTGGCATATGTGGGCGGAAATAAATTTTGCTAAATAGCTGATGTTCTTTTCTATCGTATAGCCAAAACTCAATGTCGTTATCTCTTATAGTTTCCGAGTTATAAGCTAAATTGTAAAATTGTTTAACATTTTTCGATATACACATACGCACATATACAATCGTATAACAATTTTACATTTTTGCGAATATCTCGGAAACTATAAGAGCTAATGACAATCGGTTTTCACCATGCGACTGGAAAAAACATCAGCTATCTTAGACAGAAAAATTTTTTTAAAAATATTTAATACCGCCTGAAATATAAAGCATTATATATAAAACATCAATATATTTCTTAGTGGGCGTGGCATATGTGGGCGGAAATAAATTTTGCTAAATAGCTGATGTTCCTTTCTATCGTATAGCCAAAACTCAATGTCGCTATCTCTTATAGTTTCCGAGTTATAAGCAAAATTGTAAAAATGTTTAACAAAAAACACTTGCTGCTGAATTCTGTTGGCCTGGTATTAAAAAAAATTTTTGAATGAAAGATTGCAAAAAATTTTTCGACATACATACACACACGCACATATATAATCGTATAACAATTTTACATTTTTGCGAATATCTCGGAAACTATAAGAGCTAATGACAATCGGTTTTCACCATGCGACTGGAAAAAACATCAGCTAGCTTAGACAGAAAAATTTTTTTAAAAATATTTAATACCGCCTGAAATATAAAGCATTATATATAAAACATCAATATATTTCTTAGTGGGCGTGGCATATGTGGGCGGAAATAAATTTTGCTAAATAGCTGATGTTCTTTTCTATCGTATAGCCAAAACTCAATGTCGCTATCTCTTATAGTTTCCGAGTTATAAGCAAAATTGTAAAATTGTTTAACAAAAAACACTTGCTGCTGAATTCTGTTGGCCTGGTATTAGAAAAAATTTTTGAATGAAAAATTGCAAAAAATTTTTCGACATACACACACACACGCACATATATAATCGTATAACAATTTTACATTTTTGCGAATATCTCGGAAACTATAAGAGCTAATGACAATCGGTTTTCACCATGCGACTGGAAAAAACATCAGCTAGCTTAGACAGAAAATTTTTTTTAAAATATTTAATACCGCCTGAAATATAAAGCATTATATATAAAACATCAATATATTTCTTAGTGGGCGTGGCATATCTGGGCGGAAATAAATTTTGCTAAATAGCTGATGTTCTTTTCTATCGTATAGCCAAAACTCAATGTCGTTATCTCTTATAGTTTCCGAGTTATAAGCTAAATTGTAAAATTGTTTAACATTTTTCGATATACACATACGCACATATACAATCGTATAACAATTTTACATTTTTGCGAATATCTCGGAAACTATAAGAGCTAATGACAATCGGTTTTCACCATGCGACTGGAAAAAACATCAGCTATCTTAGACAGAAAAATTTTTTTAAAAATATTTAATACCGCCTGAAATATAAAGCATTATATATAAAACATCAATATATTTCTTAGTGGGCGTGGCATATGTGGGCGGAAATAAATTTTGCTAAATAGCTGATGTTCCTTTCTATCGTATAGCCAAAACTCAATGTCGCTATCTCTTATAGTTTCCGAGTTATAAGCAAAATTGTAAAAATGTTTAACAAAAAACACTTGCTGCTGAATTCTGTTGGCCTGGTATTAAAAAAAATTTTTGAATGAAAGATTGCAAAAAATTTTTCGACATACATACACACACGCACATATATAATCGTATAACAATTTTACATTTTTGCGAATATCTCGGAAACTATAAGAGCTAATGACAATCGGTTTTCACCATGCGACTGGAAAAAACATCAGCTAGCTTAGACAGAAAATTTTTTTTAAAATATTTAATACCGCCTGAAATATAAAGCATTATATATAAAACATCAATATATTTCTTAGTGGGCGTGGCATATGTGGGCGGAAATAAATTTTGCTAAATAGCTGATGTTCTTTTCTATCGTATAGCCAAAACTCAATGTCGTTATCTCTTATAGTTTCCGAGTTATAAGCTAAATTGTAAAATTGTTTAACATTTTTCGATATACACATACGCACATATACAATCGTATAACAATTTTACATTTTTGCGAATATCTCGGAAACTATAAGAGCTAATGACAATCGGTTTTCACCATGCGACTGGAAAAAACATCAGCTATCTTAGACAGAAAAATTTTTTTAAAAATATTTAATACCGCCTGAAATATAAAGCATTATATATAAAACATCAATATATTTCTTAGTGGGCGTGGCATATGTGGGCGGAAATAAATTTTGCTAAATAGCTGAGGTTCTTTTCTATCGTATAGCCAAAACTCAATGTCGCTATCTCTTATAGTTTCCGAGTTATAAGCAAAATTGTAAAATTGTTTAACATTTTTCGATATACACACACGCACATATATAATCGTATAACAATTTTACATTTTTGCGAATATCTCGGAAACTATAAGAGCTAATGACAATCGGTTTTCACCATGCGACTGGAAATAACATCAGCTAGCTTAGACAGAAAATTTTTTTTAAAAATATTTAATACCGCCTGAAATATAAAGCATTATATATAAAACATCAATATATTTCTTAGTGGGCGTGGCATATGTGGGCGGAAATAAATTTTGCTAAATAGCTGATGTTCTTTTCTATCGTATAGCCAAAACTCAATGTCGTTATCTCTTATAGTTTCCGAGTTATAAGCAAAATTGTAAAATTGTTTAACATTTTTCGATATACACACACGCACATGTATAATCGTATAACAATTTTACATTTTTGCGAATATCTCGGAAACTATAAGAGCTAATGACAATCAGTTTTCACCATGCGACTGGAAATAACATCAGCTATCTTAGACAGGAAAGAAATTTAAAAAATATTAAATACCGCCTGAAATATAAAGCATTATATATAAAACATCAATATATTTCTTAGTGGGCGTGGCATATGTGGGCGGAAATAAATTTTGCTAAATAGCTGATGTTCTTTTCTATCGTATAGCCAAAACTCAATGTCGTTATCTCTTATAGTTTCCGAGTTATAAGCAAAATTGTAAAATTGTTTAACAAAAAACACTTGCTGCTGAATTCTGTTGGCCTGGTATTAGAAAAAATTTTTGAATGAAAAATTGCAAAAAATTTTTCGACATACACACACACACGCACATATATAATCGTATAACAATTTTACATTTTTGCGAATATCTCGGAAACTATAAGAGCTAATGACAATCGGTTTTCACCATGCGACTGGAAAAAACATCAGCTATCTTAGACAGAAAAATTTTTTTAAAAATATTTAATACCGCCTGAAATATAAAGCATTATATATAAAACATCAATATATTTCTTAGTGGGCGTGGCATATGTGGGCGGAAATAAATTTTGCTAAATAGCTGATGTTCTTTTCTATCGTATAGCCAAAACTCAATGTCGCTATCTCTTATAGTTTCCGAGTTATAAGCAAAATTGTAAAATTGTTTAACATTTTTCGATATACACATACGCACATGTATAATCGTATAACAATTTTACATTTTTACGAATATCTGGGAAACTATAAGAGCTAATGACAATCAGTTTTCACCATGCGACTGGAAATAACATCAGCTATCTTAGACAGGAAAGAAATTTAAAAAATATTAAATACCGCCTGAAATATAAAGCATTATATATAAAACATCAATATATTTCTTAGTGGGCGTGGCATATGTGGGCGGAAATAAATTTTGCTAAATAGCTGATGTTCTTTACTATCGTATAGCCAAAACTCAATGTCGCTATCTCTTATAGTTTCCGAGTTATAAGCAAAATTGTAAAAATGTTTAACAAAAAACACTTGCTGCTGAATTCTGTTGGCCTGGTATTAGAAAAAATTTTTGAATGAAAGATTGCAAAAAATTTTTCGACATACATACACACACGCACATATATAATCGTATAACAATTTTACATTTTTGCGAATATCTCGGAAACTATAAGAGCTAATGACAATCGGTTTTCACCATGCGACTGGAAAAAACATCAGCTAGCTTAGACAGAAAAAATTTCAAAATATTTAATACCGCCTGAAATATAAAGCATTATATATAAAACATCAATATATTTCTTAGTGGGCGTGGCATATGTGGGCGGAAATAAATTTTGCTAAATAGCTGATGTTCTTTTCTATCGTATAGCCAAAACTCAATGTCGTTATCTCTTATAGTTTCCGAGTTATAAGCTAAATTGTAAAATTGTTTAACATTTTTCGATATACACAAACGCACATATATAATCGTATAACAATTTTACATTTTTGCGAATATCTCGGAAACTATAAGAGCTAATGACAATCGGTTTTCACCATGCGACTGGAAAAAACATCAGCTATCTTAGACAGAAAAATTTTTTTAAAAATATTTAATACCGCCTGAAATATAAAGCATTATATATAAAACATCAATATATTTCTTAGTGGGCGTGGCATATGTGGGCGGAAATAAATTTTGCTAAATAGCTGATGTTCCTTTCTATCGTATAGCCAAAACTCAATGTCGCTATCTCTTATAGTTTCCGAGTTATAAGCAAAATTGTAAAAATGTTTAACAAAAAACACTTGCTGCTGAATTCTGTTGGCCTGGTATTAGAAAAAATTTTTGAATGAAAGATTGCAAAAAATTTTTCGACATACATTCACACACGCACATATATAATCGTATAACAATTTTACATTTTTGCGAATATCTCGGAAACTATAAGAGCTAATGACAATCGGTTTTCACCATGCGACTGGAAAAAACATCAGCTAGCTTAGACAGAAAAATTTTTTTAAAAATATTTAATACCGCCTGAAATATAAAGCATTATATATAAAACATCAATATATTTCTTAGTGGGCGTGGCATATGTGGGCGGAAATAAATTTTGCTAAATAGCTGATGTTCTTTTCTATCGTATAGCCAAAACTCAATGTCGCTATCTCTTATAGTTTCCGAGTTATAAGCAAAATTGTAAAATTGTTTAACAAAAAACACTTGCTGCTGAATTCTGTTGGCCTGGTATTAGAAAAAATTTTTGAATGAAAAATTGCAAAAAATTTTTCGACATACACACACACACGCACATATATAATCGTATAACAATTTTACATTTTTGCGAATATCTCGGAAACTATAAGAGCTAATGACAATCGGTTTTCACCATGCGACTGGAAAAAACATCAGCTAGCTTAGACAGAAAATTTTTTTAAAAATATTTAATACCGCCTGAAATATAAAGCATTTTATATAAAACATCAATATATTTCTTAGTGGGCGTGGCATATGTGGGCGGAAATAAATTTTGCTAAATAGCTGATGTTCTTTTCTATCGTATAGCCAAAACTCAATGTCGTTATCTCTTATAGTTTCCGAGTTATAAGCTAAATTGTAAAATTGTTTAACATTTTTCGATATACACATACGCACATATACAATCGTATAACAATTTTACATTTTTGCGAATATCTCGGAAACTATAAGAGCTAATGACAATCGGTTTTCACCATGCGACTGGAAAAAACATCAGCTATCTTAGACAGAAAAATTTTTTTAAAAATATTTAATACCGCCTGAAATATAAAGCATTATATATAAAACATCAATATATTTCTTAGTGGGCGTGGCATATGTGGGCGGAAATAAATTTTGCTAAATAGCTGATGTTCCTTTCTATCGTATAGCCAAAACTCAATGTCGCTATCTCTTATAGTTTCCGAGTTATAAGCAAAATTGTAAAAATGTTTAACAAAAAACACTTGCTGCTGAATTCTGTTGGCCTGGTATTAAAAAAAATTTTTGAATGAAAGATTGCAAAAAATTTTTCGACATACATACACACACGCACATATATAATCGTATAACAATTTTACATTTTTGCGAATATCTCGGAAACTATAAGAGCTAATGACAATCGGTTTTCACCATGCGACTGGAAAAAACATCAGCTAGCTTAGACAGAAAAATTTTTTTAAAAATATTTAATACCGCCTGAAATATAAAGCATTATATATAAAACATCAATATATTTCTTAGTGGGCGTGGCATATGTGGGCGGAAATAAATTTTGCTAAATAGCTGATGTTCTTTTCTATCGTATAGCCAAAACTCAATGTCGCTATCTCTTATAGTTTCCGAGTTATAAGCAAAATTGTAAAATTGTTTAACAAAAAACACTTGCTGCTGAATTCTGTTGGCCTGGTATTAGAAAAAATTTTTGAATGAAAAATTGCAAAAAATTTTTCGACATACACACACACACGCACATATATAATCGTATAACAATTTTACATTTTTGCGAATATCTCGGAAACTATAAGAGCTAATGACAATCGGTTTTCACCATGCGACTGGAAAAAACATCAGCTAGCTTAGACAGAAAATTTTTTTTAAAATATTTAATACCGCCTGAAATATAAAGCATTATATATAAAACATCAATATATTTCTTAGTGGGCGTGGCATATCTGGGCGGAAATAAATTTTGCTAAATAGCTGATGTTCTTTTCTATCGTATAGCCAAAACTCAATGTCGTTATCTCTTATAGTTTCCGAGTTATAAGCTAAATTGTAAAATTGTTTAACATTTTTCGATATACACATACGCACATATACAATCGTATAACAATTTTACATTTTTGCGAATATCTCGGAAACTATAAGAGCTAATGACAATCGGTTTTCACCATGCGACTGGAAAAAACATCAGCTATCTTAGACAGAAAAATTTTTTTAAAAATATTTAATACCGCCTGAAATATAAAGCATTATATATAAAACATCAATATATTTCTTAGTGGGCGTGGCATATGTGGGCGGAAATAAATTTTGCTAAATAGCTGATGTTCCTTTCTATCGTATAGCCAAAACTCAATGTCGCTATCTCTTATAGTTTCCGAGTTATAAGCAAAATTGTAAAAATGTTTAACAAAAAACACTTGCTGCTGAATTCTGTTGGCCTGGTATTAAAAAAAATTTTTGAATGAAAGATTGCAAAAAATTTTTCGACATACATACACACACGCACATATATAATCGTATAACAATTTTACATTTTTGCGAATATCTCGGAAACTATAAGAGCTAATGACAATCGGTTTTCACCATGCGACTGGAAAAAACATCAGCTAGCTTAGACAGAAAATTTTTTTTAAAATATTTAATACCGCCTGAAATATAAAGCATTATATATAAAACATCAATATATTTCTTAGTGGGCGTGGCATATGTGGGCGGAAATAAATTTTGCTAAATAGCTGATGTTCTTTTCTATCGTATAGCCAAAACTCAATGTCGTTATCTCTTATAGTTTCCGAGTTATAAGCTAAATTGTAAAATTGTTTAACATTTTTCGATATACACATACGCACATATACAATCGTATAACAATTTTACATTTTTGCGAATATCTCGGAAACTATAAGAGCTAATGACAATCGGTTTTCACCATGCGACTGGAAAAAACATCAGCTATCTTAGACAGAAAAATTTTTTTAAAAATATTTAATACCGCCTGAAATATAAAGCATTATATATAAAACATCAATATATTTCTTAGTGGGCGTGGCATATGTGGGCGGAAATAAATTTTGCTAAATAGCTGAGGTTCTTTTCTATCGTATAGCCAAAACTCAATGTCGCTATCTCTTATAGTTTCCGAGTTATAAGCAAAATTGTAAAATTGTTTAACATTTTTCGATATACACACACGCACATATATAATCGTATAACAATTTTACATTTTTGCGAATATCTCGGAAACTATAAGAGCTAATGACAATCGGTTTTCACCATGCGACTGGAAATAACATCAGCTAGCTTAGACAGAAAATTTTTTTTAAAAATATTTAATACCGCCTGAAATATAAAGCATTATATATAAAACATCAATATATTTCTTAGTGGGCGTGGCATATGTGGGCGGAAATAAATTTTGCTAAATAGCTGATGTTCTTTTCTATCGTATAGCCAAAACTCAATGTCGTTATCTCTTATAGTTTCCGAGTTATAAGCAAAATTGTAAAATTGTTTAACATTTTTCGATATACACACACGCACATGTATAATCGTATAACAATTTTACATTTTTGCGAATATCTCGGAAACTATAAGAGCTAATGACAATCAGTTTTCACCATGCGACTGGAAATAACATCAGCTATCTTAGACAGGAAAGAAATTTAAAAAATATTAAATACCGCCTGAAATATAAAGCATTATATATAAAACATCAATATATTTCTTAGTGGGCGTGGCATATGTGGGCGGAAATAAATTTTGCTAAATAGCTGATGTTCTTTTCTATCGTATAGCCAAAACTCAATGTCGTTATCTCTTATAGTTTCCGAGTTATAAGCAAAATTGTAAAATTGTTTAACAAAAAACACTTGCTGCTGAATTCTGTTGGCCTGGTATTAGAAAAAATTTTTGAATGAAAAATTGCAAAAAATTTTTCGACATACACACACACACGCACATATATAATCGTATAACAATTTTACATTTTTGCGAATATCTCGGAAACTATAAGAGCTAATGACAATCGGTTTTCACCATGCGACTGGAAAAAACATCAGCTATCTTAGACAGAAAAATTTTTTTAAAAATATTTAATACCGCCTGAAATATAAAGCATTATATATAAAACATCAATATATTTCTTAGTGGGCGTGGCATATGTGGGCGGAAATAAATTTTGCTAAATAGCTGATGTTCTTTTCTATCGTATAGCCAAAACTCAATGTCGCTATCTCTTATAGTTTCCGAGTTATAAGCAAAATTGTAAAATTGTTTAACAAAAAACACTTGCTGCTGAATTCTGTTGGCCTGGTATTAGAAAAAATTTTTGAATGAAAAATTGCAAAAAATTTTTCGACATACACACACACACGCACATATATAATCGTATAACAATTTTACATTTTCGCGAATATCTCGGAAACTATAAGAGCTAATGACAATCGGTTTTCACCATGCGACTGGAAAAAACATCAGCTAGCTTAGACAGAAAATTTTTTTTAAAATATTTAATACCGCCTGAAATATAAAGCATTATATATAAAACATCAATATATTTCTTAGTGGGCGTGGCATATGTGGGCGGAAATAAATTTTGCTAAATAGCTGATGTTCTTTCTATCGTATAGCCAAAACTCAATGTCGTTATCTCTTATAGTTTCCGAGTTATAAGCAAAATTGTAAAATTGTTTAACATTTTTCGATATACACATACGCACATGTATAATCGTATAACAATTTTACATTTTTACGCATATCTGGGAAACTATAAGAGCTAATGACAATCAGTTTTCACCATGCGACTGGAAATAACATCAGCTATCTTAGACAGGAAAGAAATTTAAAAAATATTAAATACCGCCTGAAATATAAAGCATTATATATAAAACATCAATATATTTCTTAGTGGGCGTGGCATATGTGGGCGGAAATAAATTTTGCTAAATAGCTGATGTTCTTTACTATCGTATAGCCAAAACTCAATGTCGCTATCTCTTATAGTTTCCGAGTTATAAGCAAAATTGTAAAAATGTTTAACAAAAAACACTTGCTGCTGAATTCTGTTGGCCTGGTATTAGAAAAAATTTTTGAATGAAAGATTGCAAAAAATTTTTCGACATACATACACACACGCACATATATAATCGTATAACAATTTTACATTTTTGCGAATATCTCGGAAACTATAAGAGCTAATGACAATCGGTTTTCACCATGCGACTGGAAAAAACATCAGCTATCTTAGACAGAAAAATTTTTTTAAAAATATTTAATACCGCCTGAAATATAAAGCATTATATATAAAACATCAATATATTTCTTAGTGGGCGTGGCATATGTGGGCGGAAATAAATTTTGCTAAATAGCTGATGTTCTTTTCTATCGTATAGCCAAAACTCAATGTCGTTATCTCTTATAGTTTCCGAGTTATAAGCTAAATTGTAAAATTGTTTAACATTTTTCGATATACACAAACGCACATATATAATCGTATAACAATTTTACATTTTTGCGAATATCTCGGAAACTATAAGAGCTAATGACAATCGGTTTTCACCATGCGACTGGAAAAAACATCAGCTATCTTAGACAGAAAAATTTTTTTAAAAATATTTAATACCGCCTGAAATATAAAGCATTATATATAAAACATCAATATATTTCTTAGTGGGCGTGGCATATGTGGGCGGAAATAAATTTTGCTAAATAGCTGATGTTCCTTTCTATCGTATAGCCAAAACTCAATGTCGCTATCTCTTATAGTTTCCGAGTTATAAGCAAAATTGTAAAAATGTTTAACAAAAAACACTTGCTGCTGAATTCTGTTGGCCTGGTATTAGAAAAAATTTTTGAATGAAAAATTGCAAAAAATTTTTCGACATACACACACACACGCACATATATAATCGTATAACAATTTTACATTTTTGCGAATATCTCGGAAACTATAAGAGCTAATGACAATCGGTTTTCACCATGCGACTGGAAAAAACATCAGCTAGCTTAGACAGAAAATTTTTTTTAAAATATTTAATACCGCCTGAAATATAAAGCATTATATATAAAACATCAATATATTTCTTAGTGGGCGTGGCATATGTGGGCGGAAATAAATTTTGCTAAATAGCTGATGTTCTTTTCTATCGTATAGCCAAAACTCAATGTCGTTATCTCTTATAGTTTCCGAGTTATAAGCAAAATTGTAAAATTGTTTAACATTTTTCGATATACACATACGCACATGTATAATCGTATAACAATTTTACATTTTTACGAATATCTGGGAAACTATAAGAGCTAATGACAATCAGTTTTCACCATGCGACTGGAAATAACATCAGCTATCTTAGACAGGAAAGAAATTTAAAAAATATTAAATACCGCCTGAAATATAAAGCATTATATATAAAACATCAATATATTTCTTAGTGGGCGTGGCATATGTGGGCGGAAATAAATTTTGCTAAATAGCTGATGTTCTTTACTATCGTATAGCCAAAACTCAATGTCGCTATCTCTTATAGTTTCCGAGTTATAAGCAAAATTGTAAAAATGTTTAACAAAAAACACTTGCTGCTGAATTCTGTTGGCCTGGTATTAGAAAAAATTTTTGAATGAAAAATTGCAAAAAATTTTTCGACATACACACACACGCGCACATATATAATCGTATAACAATTTTACATTTTTGCGAATATCTCGGAAACTATAAGAGCTAATGACAATCGGTTTTTACCATGCGACTGGAAAAAACATCAGCTAGCTTAGACAGAAAATTTTTTTTAAAATATTTAATACCGCCTGAAATATAAAGCATTATATATAAAACATCAATATATTTCTTAGTGGGCGTGGCATATGTGGGCGGAAATAAATTTTGCTAAATAGCTGATGTTCTTTTCTATCGTATAGCCAAAACTCAATGTCGTTATCTCTTATAGTTTCCGAGTTATAAGCAAAATTGTAAAATTGTTTAACATTTTTCGATATACACATACGCACATGTATAATCGTATAACAATTTTACATTTTTACGAATATCTGGGAAACTATAAGAGCTAATGACAATCAGTTTTCACCATGCGACTGGAAATAACATCAGCTATCTTAGACAGGAAAGAAATTTAAAAAATATTAAATACCGCCTGAAATATAAAGCATTATATATAAAACATCAATATATTTCTTAGTGGGCGTGGCATATGTGGGCGGAAATAAATTTTGCTAAATAGCTGATGTTCTTTACTATCGTATAGCCAAAACTCAATGTCGCTATCTCTTATAGTTTCCGAGTTATAAGCAAAATTGTAAAAATGTTTAACAAAAAACACTTGCTGCTGAATTCTGTTGGCCTGGTATTAGAAAAAATTTTTGAATGAAAGATTGCAAAAAATTTTTCGACATACATACACACACGCACATATATAATCGTATAACAATTTTACATTTTTGCGAATATCTCGGAAACTATAAGAGCTAATGACAATCGGTTTTCACCATGCGACTGGAAAAAACATCAGCTATCTTAGACAGAAAATTTTTTTTAAAAATATTTAATACCGCCTGAAATATAAAGCATTATATATAAAACATCAATATATTTCTTAGTGGGCGTGGCATATGTGGGCGGAAATAAATTTTGCTAAATAGCTGATGTTCTTTTCTATCGTATAGCCAAAACTCAATGTCGTTATCTCTTATAGTTTCCGAGTTATAAGCAAAATTGTAAAATTGTTTAACATTTTTCGATATACACATACGCACATATACAATCGTATAACAATTTTACATTTTTGCGAATATCTCGGAAACTATAAGAGCTAATGACAATCGGTTTTCACCATGCGACTGGAAAAAACATCAGCTATCTTAGACAGAAAATTTTTTTTAAAAATATTTAATACCGCCTGAAATATAAAGCATTATATATAAAACATCAATATATTTCTTAGTGGGCGTGGCATATGTGGGCGGAAATAAATTTTGCTAAATAGCTGATGTTCTTTACTATCGTATAGCCAAAACTCAATGTCGTTATCTCTTATAGTTTCCGAGTTATAAGCTAAATTGTAAAATTGTTTAACATTTTTCGATATACACAAACGCACATATATAATCGTATAACAATTTTACATTTTTGCGAATATCTCGGAAACTATAAGAGCTAATGACAATCGGTTTTCACCATGCGACTGGAAAAAACATCAGCTATCTTAGACAGAAAAATTTTTTTAAAAATATTTAATACCGCCTGAAATATAAAGCATTATATATAAAACATCAATATATTTCTTAGTGGGCGTGGCATATGTGGGCGGAAATAAATTTTGCTAAATAGCTGATGTTCCTTTCTATCGTATAGCCAAAACTCAATGTCGCTATCTCTTATAGTTTCCGAGTTATAAGCAAAATTGTAAAAATGTTTAACAAAAAACACTTGCTGCTGAATTCTGTTGGCCTGGTATTAGAAAAAATTTTTGAATGAAAGATTGCAAAAAATTTTTCGACATACATACACACACGCACATATATAATCGTATAACAATTTTACATTTTTGCGAATATCTCGGAAACTATAAGAGCTAATGACAATCGGTTTTCACCATGCGACTGGAAAAAACATCAGCTATCTTAGACAGAAAATTTTTTTTAAAAATATTTAATACCGCCTGAAATATAAAGCATTATATATAAAACATCAATATATTTCTTAGTGGGCGTGGCATATGTGGGCGGAAATAAATTTTGCTAAATAGCTGATGTTCTTTTCTATCGTATAGCCAAAACTCAATGTCGCTATCTCTTATAGTTTCCGAGTTATAAGCAAAATTGTAAAATTGTTTAACAAAAAACACTTGCTGCTGAATTCTGTTGGCCTGGTATTAGAAAAAATTTTTGAATGAAAAATTGCAAAAAATTTTTCGACATACACACACACACGCACATATATAATCGTATAACAATTTTACATTTTCGCGAATATCTCGGAAACTATAAGAGCTAATGACAATCGGTTTTCACCATGCGACTGGAAAAAACATCAGCTAGCTTAGACAGAAAATTTTTTTTAAAATATTTAATACCGCCTGAAATATAAAGCATTATATATAAAACATCAATATATTTCTTAGTGGGCGTGGCATATGTGGGCGGAAATAAATTTTGCTAAATAGCTGATGTTCTTTCTATCGTATAGCCAAAACTCAATGTCGTTATCTCTTATAGTTTCCGAGTTATAAGCAAAATTGTAAAATTGTTTAACATTTTTCGATATACACATACGCACATGTATAATCGTATAACAATTTTACATTTTTACGCATATCTGGGAAACTATAAGAGCTAATGACAATCAGTTTTCACCATGCGACTGGAAATAACATCAGCTATCTTAGACAGGAAAGAAATTTAAAAAATATTAAATACCGCCTGAAATATAAAGCATTATATATAAAACATCAATATATTTCTTAGTGGGCGTGGCATATGTGGGCGGAAATAAATTTTGCTAAATAGCTGATGTTCTTTACTATCGTATAGCCAAAACTCAATGTCGCTATCTCTTATAGTTTCCGAGTTATAAGCAAAATTGTAAAAATGTTTAACAAAAAACACTTGCTGCTGAATTCTGTTGGCCTGGTATTAGAAAAAATTTTTGAATGAAAAATTGCAAAAAATTTTTCGACATACACACACACGCGCACATATATAATCGTATAACAATTTTACATTTTTGCGAATATCTCGGAAACTATAAGAGCTAATGACAATCGGTTTTTACCATGCGACTG
The DNA here is from genome assembly GCA_958299815.1 of Sarcophaga carnaria. NCBI lineage: Eukaryota > Metazoa > Arthropoda > Insecta > Diptera > Sarcophagidae > Sarcophaga > Sarcophaga carnaria. The sequence continues at coordinate 100,575,517 of OY283149.1, read as the reverse complement.
GAAAAAACATCAGCTAGCTTAGACAGAAAATTTTTTTTAAAATATTTAATACCGCCTGAAATATAAAGCATTATATATAAAACATCAATATATTTCTTAGTGGGCGTGGCATATGTGGGCGGAAATAAATTTTGCTAAATAGCTGATGTTCTTTTCTATCGTATAGCCAAAACTCAATGTCGTTATCTCTTATAGTTTCCGAGTTATAAGCAAAATTGTAAAATTGTTTAACATTTTTCGATATACACATACGCACATGTATAATCGTATAACAATTTTACATTTTTACGAATATCTGGGAAACTATAAGAGCTAATGACAATCAGTTTTCACCATGCGACTGGAAATAACATCAGCTATCTTAGACAGGAAAGAAATTTAAAAAATATTAAATACCGCCTGAAATATAAAGCATTATATATAAAACATCAATATATTTCTTAGTGGGCGTGGCATATGTGGGCGGAAATAAATTTTGCTAAATAGCTGATGTTCTTTACTATCGTATAGCCAAAACTCAATGTCGCTATCTCTTATAGTTTCCGAGTTATAAGCAAAATTGTAAAAATGTTTAACAAAAAACACTTGCTGCTGAATTCTGTTGGCCTGGTATTAGAAAAAATTTTTGAATGAAAGATTGCAAAAAATTTTTCGACATACATACACACACGCACATATATAATCGTATAACAATTTTACATTTTTGCGAATATCTCGGAAACTATAAGAGCTAATGACAATCGGTTTTCACCATGCGACTGGAAAAAACATCAGCTATCTTAGACAGAAAATTTTTTTTAAAAATATTTAATACCGCCTGAAATATAAAGCATTATATATAAAACATCAATATATTTCTTAGTGGGCGTGGCATATGTGGGCGGAAATAAATTTTGCTAAATAGCTGATGTTCTTTTCTATCGTATAGCCAAAACTCAATGTCGTTATCTCTTATAGTTTCCGAGTTATAAGCAAAATTGTAAAATTGTTTAACATTTTTCGATATACACATACGCACATATACAATCGTATAACAATTTTACATTTTTGCGAATATCTCGGAAACTATAAGAGCTAATGACAATCGGTTTTCACCATGCGACTGGAAAAAACATCAGCTATCTTAGACAGAAAATTTTTTTTAAAAATATTTAATACCGCCTGAAATATAAAGCATTATATATAAAACATCAATATATTTCTTAGTGGGCGTGGCATATGTGGGCGGAAATAAATTTTGCTAAATAGCTGATGTTCTTTACTATCGTATAGCCAAAACTCAATGTCGTTATCTCTTATAGTTTCCGAGTTATAAGCTAAATTGTAAAATTGTTTAACATTTTTCGATATACACAAACGCACATATATAATCGTATAACAATTTTACATTTTTGCGAATATCTCGGAAACTATAAGAGCTAATGACAATCGGTTTTCACCATGCGACTGGAAAAAACATCAGCTATCTTAGACAGAAAAATTTTTTTAAAAATATTTAATACCGCCTGAAATATAAAGCATTATATATAAAACATCAATATATTTCTTAGTGGGCGTGGCATATGTGGGCGGAAATAAATTTTGCTAAATAGCTGATGTTCCTTTCTATCGTATAGCCAAAACTCAATGTCGCTATCTCTTATAGTTTCCGAGTTATAAGCAAAATTGTAAAAATGTTTAACAAAAAACACTTGCTGCTGAATTCTGTTGGCCTGGTATTAGAAAAAATTTTTGAATGAAAGATTGCAAAAAATTTTTCGACATACATACACACACGCACATATATAATCGTATAACAATTTTACATTTTTGCGAATATCTCGGAAACTATAAGAGCTAATGACAATCGGTTTTCACCATGCGACTGGAAAAAACATCAGCTATCTTAGACAGAAAATTTTTTTTAAAAATATTTAATACCGCCTGAAATATAAAGCATTATATATAAAACATCAATATATTTCTTAGTGGGCGTGGCATATGTGGGCGGAAATAAATTTTGCTAAATAGCTGATGTTCTTTTCTATCGTATAGCCAAAACTCAATGTCGCTATCTCTTATAGTTTCCGAGTTATAAGCAAAATTGTAAAATTGTTTAACAAAAAACACTTGCTGCTGAATTCTGTTGGCCTGGTATTAGAAAAAATTTTTGAATGAAAAATTGCAAAAAATTTTTCGACATACACACACACACGCACATATATAATCGTATAACAATTTTACATTTTCGCGAATATCTCGGAAACTATAAGAGCTAATGACAATCGGTTTTCACCATGCGACTGGAAAAAACATCAGCTAGCTTAGACAGAAAATTTTTTTTAAAATATTTAATACCGCCTGAAATATAAAGCATTATATATAAAACATCAATATATTTCTTAGTGGGCGTGGCATATGTGGGCGGAAATAAATTTTGCTAAATAGCTGATGTTCTTTCTATCGTATAGCCAAAACTCAATGTCGTTATCTCTTATAGTTTCCGAGTTATAAGCAAAATTGTAAAATTGTTTAACATTTTTCGATATACACATACGCACATGTATAATCGTATAACAATTTTACATTTTTACGCATATCTGGGAAACTATAAGAGCTAATGACAATCAGTTTTCACCATGCGACTGGAAATAACATCAGCTATCTTAGACAGGAAAGAAATTTAAAAAATATTAAATACCGCCTGAAATATAAAGCATTATATATAAAACATCAATATATTTCTTAGTGGGCGTGGCATATGTGGGCGGAAATAAATTTTGCTAAATAGCTGATGTTCTTTACTATCGTATAGCCAAAACTCAATGTCGCTATCTCTTATAGTTTCCGAGTTATAAGCAAAATTGTAAAAATGTTTAACAAAAAACACTTGCTGCTGAATTCTGTTGGCCTGGTATTAGAAAAAATTTTTGAATGAAAGATTGCAAAAAATTTTTCGACATACATACACACACGCACATATATAATCGTATAACAATTTTACATTTTTGCGAATATCTCGGAAACTATAAGAGCTAATGACAATCGGTTTTCACCATGCGACTGGAAAAAACATCAGCTATCTTAGACAGAAAAATTTTTTTAAAAATATTTAATACCGCCTGAAATATAAAGCATTATATATAAAACATCAATATATTTCTTAGTGGGCGTGGCATATGTGGGCGGAAATAAATTTTGCTAAATAGCTGATGTTCTTTTCTATCGTATAGCCAAAACTCAATGTCGTTATCTCTTATAGTTTCCGAGTTATAAGCTAAATTGTAAAATTGTTTAACATTTTTCGATATACACAAACGCACATATATAATCGTATAACAATTTTACATTTTTGCGAATATCTCGGAAACTATAAGAGCTAATGACAATCGGTTTTCACCATGCGACTGGAAAAAACATCAGCTATCTTAGACAGAAAAATTTTTTTAAAAATATTTAATACCGCCTGAAATATAAAGCATTATATATAAAACATCAATATATTTCTTAGTGGGCGTGGCATATGTGGGCGGAAATAAATTTTGCTAAATAGCTGATGTTCCTTTCTATCGTATAGCCAAAACTCAATGTCGCTATCTCTTATAGTTTCCGAGTTATAAGCAAAATTGTAAAAATGTTTAACAAAAAACACTTGCTGCTGAATTCTGTTGGCCTGGTATTAGAAAAAATTTTTGAATGAAAAATTGCAAAAAATTTTTCGACATACACACACACACGCACATATATAATCGTATAACAATTTTACATTTTTGCGAATATCTCGGAAACTATAAGAGCTAATGACAATCGGTTTTCACCATGCGACTGGAAAAAACATCAGCTAGCTTAGACAGAAAATTTTTTTTAAAATATTTAATACCGCCTGAAATATAAAGCATTATATATAAAACATCAATATATTTCTTAGTGGGCGTGGCATATGTGGGCGGAAATAAATTTTGCTAAATAGCTGATGTTCTTTTCTATCGTATAGCCAAAACTCAATGTCGTTATCTCTTATAGTTTCCGAGTTATAAGCAAAATTGTAAAATTGTTTAACATTTTTCGATATACACATACGCACATGTATAATCGTATAACAATTTTACATTTTTACGAATATCTGGGAAACTATAAGAGCTAATGACAATCAGTTTTCACCATGCGACTGGAAATAACATCAGCTATCTTAGACAGGAAAGAAATTTAAAAAATATTAAATACCGCCTGAAATATAAAGCATTATATATAAAACATCAATATATTTCTTAGTGGGCGTGGCATATGTGGGCGGAAATAAATTTTGCTAAATAGCTGATGTTCTTTACTATCGTATAGCCAAAACTCAATGTCGCTATCTCTTATAGTTTCCGAGTTATAAGCAAAATTGTAAAAATGTTTAACAAAAAACACTTGCTGCTGAATTCTGTTGGCCTGGTATTAGAAAAAATTTTTGAATGAAAAATTGCAAAAAATTTTTCGACATACACACACACGCGCACATATATAATCGTATAACAATTTTACATTTTTGCGAATATCTCGGAAACTATAAGAGCTAATGACAATCGGTTTTTACCATGCGACTGGAAAAAACATCAGCTAGCTTAGACAGAAAATTTTTTTTAAAATATTTAATACCGCCTGAAATATAAAGCATTATATATAAAACATCAATATATTTCTTAGTGGGCGTGGCATATGTGGGCGGAAATAAATTTTGCTAAATAGCTGATGTTCTTTTCTATCGTATAGCCAAAACTCAATGTCGTTATCTCTTATAGTTTCCGAGTTATAAGCAAAATTGTAAAATTGTTTAACATTTTTCGATATACACATACGCACATGTATAATCGTATAACAATTTTACATTTTTACGAATATCTGGGAAACTATAAGAGCTAATGACAATCAGTTTTCACCATGCGACTGGAAATAACATCAGCTATCTTAGACAGGAAAGAAATTTAAAAAATATTAAATACCGCCTGAAATATAAAGCATTATATATAAAACATCAATATATTTCTTAGTGGGCGTGGCATATGTGGGCGGAAATAAATTTTGCTAAATAGCTGATGTTCTTTACTATCGTATAGCCAAAACTCAATGTCGCTATCTCTTATAGTTTCCGAGTTATAAGCAAAATTGTAAAAATGTTTAACAAAAAACACTTGCTGCTGAATTCTGTTGGCCTGGTATTAGAAAAAATTTTTGAATGAAAGATTGCAAAAAATTTTTCGACATACATACACACACGCACATATATAATCGTATAACAATTTTACATTTTTGCGAATATCTCGGAAACTATAAGAGCTAATGACAATCGGTTTTCACCATGCGACTGGAAAAAACATCAGCTATCTTAGACAGAAAATTTTTTTTAAAAATATTTAATACCGCCTGAAATATAAAGCATTATATATAAAACATCAATATATTTCTTAGTGGGCGTGGCATATGTGGGCGGAAATAAATTTTGCTAAATAGCTGATGTTCTTTTCTATCGTATAGCCAAAACTCAATGTCGTTATCTCTTATAGTTTCCGAGTTATAAGCAAAATTGTAAAATTGTTTAACATTTTTCGATATACACATACGCACATATACAATCGTATAACAATTTTACATTTTTGCGAATATCTCGGAAACTATAAGAGCTAATGACAATCGGTTTTCACCATGCGACTGGAAAAAACATCAGCTATCTTAGACAGAAAATTTTTTTTAAAAATATTTAATACCGCCTGAAATATAAAGCATTATATATAAAACATCAATATATTTCTTAGTGGGCGTGGCATATGTGGGCGGAAATAAATTTTGCTAAATAGCTGATGTTCTTTACTATCGTATAGCCAAAACTCAATGTCGTTATCTCTTATAGTTTCCGAGTTATAAGCTAAATTGTAAAATTGTTTAACATTTTTCGATATACACAAACGCACATATATAATCGTATAACAATTTTACATTTTTGCGAATATCTCGGAAACTATAAGAGCTAATGACAATCGGTTTTCACCATGCGACTGGAAAAAACATCAGCTATCTTAGACAGAAAAATTTTTTTAAAAATATTTAATACCGCCTGAAATATAAAGCATTATATATAAAACATCAATATATTTCTTAGTGGGCGTGGCATATGTGGGCGGAAATAAATTTTGCTAAATAGCTGATGTTCCTTTCTATCGTATAGCCAAAACTCAATGTCGCTATCTCTTATAGTTTCCGAGTTATAAGCAAAATTGTAAAAATGTTTAACAAAAAACACTTGCTGCTGAATTCTGTTGGCCTGGTATTAGAAAAAATTTTTGAATGAAAGATTGCAAAAAATTTTTCGACATACATACACACACGCACATATATAATCGTATAACAATTTTACATTTTTGCGAATATCTCGGAAACTATAAGAGCTAATGACAATCGGTTTTCACCATGCGACTGGAAAAAACATCAGCTATCTTAGACAGAAAAATTTTTTTAAAAATATTTAATACCGCCTTTTCGATATACACATACGTACATATATAATCGTATAACAATTTTACATTTTTGCGAATATCTCGGAAACTATAAGAGCTAATGACAATCGGTTTTCACCATGCGACTGGAAAAAACATCAGCTATCTTAGACAGAAAAATTTTTTTAAAAATATTTAATACCGCCTGAAATATAAAGCATTATATATAAAACATCAATATATTTCTTAGTGGGCGTGGCATATGTGGGCGGAAATAAATTTTGCTAAATAGCTGATGTTCCTTTCTATCGTATAGCCAAAACTCAATGTCGCTATCTCTTATAGTTTCCGAGTTATAAGCAAAATTGTAAAAATGTTTAACAAAAAACACTTGCTGCTGAATTCTGTTGGCCTGGTATTAGAAAAAATTTTTGAATGAAAGATTGCAAAAAATTTTTCGACATACATACACACACGCACATATATAATCGTATAACAATTTTACATTTTTGCGAATATCTCGGAAACTATAAGAGCTAATGACAATCGGTTTTCACCATGCGACTGGAAAAAACATCAGCTAGCTTAGACAGAAAAATGTTTTTAAAAATATTTAATACCGCCTGAAATATAAAGCATTATATATAAAACATCAATATATTTCTTAGTGGGCGTGGCATATGTGGGCGGAAATAAATTTTGCTAAATAGCTGATGTTCTTTTCTATCGTATAGCCAAAACTCAATGTCGCTATCTCTTATAGTTTCCGAGTTATAAGCAAAATTGTAAAATTGTTTAACAAAAAACACTTGCTGCTGAATTCTGTTGGCCTGGTATTAGAAAAAATTTTTGAATGAAAAATTGCAAAAAATTTTTCGACATACACACACACACGCACATATATAATCGTATAACAATTTTACATTTTTGCGAATATCTCGGAAACTATAAGAGCTAATGACAATCGGTTTTCACCATGCGACTGGAAAAAACATCAGCTAGCTTAGACAGAAAAATTTTTTTAAAAATATTTAATACCGCCTGAAATATAAAGCATTATATATAAAACATCAATATATTTCTTAGTGGGCGTGGCATATGTGGGCGGAAATAAATTTTGCTAAATAGCTGATGTTCTTTTCTATCGTATAGCCAAAACTCAATGTCGTTATCTCTTATAGTTTCCGAGTTATAAGCAAAATTGTAAAATTGTTTAACATTTTTCGATATACACATACGCACATGTATAATCGTATAACAATTTTACATTTTTACGAATATCTGGGAAACTATAAGAGCTAATGACAATCAGTTTTCACCATGCGACTGGAAATAACATCAGCTATCTTAGACAGGAAAGAAATTTAAAAAATATTAAATACCGCCTGAAATATAAAGCATTATATATAAAACATCAATATATTTCTTAGTGGGCGTGGCATATGTGGGCGGAAATAAATTTTGCTAAATAGCTGATGTTCTTTACTATCGTATAGCCAAAACTCAATGTCGCTATCTCTTATAGTTTCCGAGTTATAAGCAAAATTGTAAAAATGTTTAACAAAAAACACTTGCTGCTGAATTCTGTTGGCCTGGTATTAGAAAAAATTTTTGAATGAAAGATTGCAAAAAATTTTTCGACATACATACACACACGCACATATATAATCGTATAACAATTTTACATTTTTGCGAATATCTCGGAAACTATAAGAGCTAATGACAATCGGTTTTCACCATGCGACTGGAAAAAACATCAGCTAGCTTAGACAGAAAAAATTTCAAAATATTTAATACCGCCTGAAATATAAAGCATTATATATAAAACATCAATATATTTCTTAGTGGGCGTGGCATATGTGGGCGGAAATAAATTTTGCTAAATAGCTGATGTTCTTTTCTATCGTATAGCCAAAACTCAATGTCGTTATCTCTTATAGTTTCCGAGTTATAAGCTAAATTGTAAAATTGTTTAACATTTATACACATACGCACATATACAATCGTATAACAATTTTACATTTTTGCGAATATCTCGGAAACTATAAGAGCTAATGACAATCGGTTTTCACCATGCGACTGGAAAAAACATCAGCTATCTTAGACAGAAAAATTTTTTTAAAAATATTTAATACCGCCTGAAATATAAAGCATTATATATAAAACATCAATATATTTCTTAGTGGGCGTGGCATATGTGGGCGGAAATAAATTTTGCTAAATAGCTGATGTTCTTTACTATCGTATAGCCAAAACTCAATGTCGCTATCTCTTATAGTTTCCGAGTTATAAGCAAAATTGTAAAATTGTTTAACAAAAAACACTTGCTGCTGAATTCTGTTGGCCTGGTATTAGAAAAAATTTTTGAATGAAAAATTGCAAAAAATTTTTCGACATACACACACACACGCACATATATAATCGTATAACAATTTTACATTTTTGCGAATATCTCGGAAACTATAAGAGCTAATGACAATCGGTTTTCACCATGCGACTGGAAAAAACATCAGCTAGCTTAGACAGAAAAATTTTTTTAAAAATATTTAATACCGCCTGAAATATAAAGCATTATATATAAAACATCAATATATTTCTTAGTGGGCGTGGCATATGTGGGCGGAAATAAATTTTGCTAAATAGCTGATGTTCTTTTCTATCGTATAGCCAAAACTCAATGTCGTTATCTCTTATAGTTTCCGAGTTATAAGCAAAATTGTAAAATTGTTTAACATTTTTCGATATACACACACGCACATGTATAATCGTATAACAATTTTACATTTTTACGAATATCTGGGAAACTATAAGAGCTAATGACAATCAGTTTTCACCATGCGACTGGAAATAACATCAGCTATCTTAGACAGGAAAGAAATTTAAAAAATATTAAATACCGCCTGAAATATAAAGCATTATATATAAAACATCAATATATTTCTTAGTGGGCGTGGCATATGTGGGCGGAAATAAATTTTTCTAAATAGCTGATGTTCTTTACTATCGTATAGCCAAAACTCAATGTCGTTATCTCTTATAGTTTCCGAGTTATAAGCTAAATTGTAAAATTGTTTAACATTTTTCGATATACACAAACGCACATATATAATCGTATAACAATTTTACATTTTTGCGAATATCTCGGAAACTATAAGAGCTAATGACAATCGGTTTTCACCATGCGACTGGAAAAAACATCAGCTATCTTAGACAGAAAATTTTTTTTAAAAATATTTAATACCGCCTGAAATATAAAGCATTATATATAAAACATCAATATATTTCTTAGTGGGCGTGGCATATGTGGGCGGAAATAAATTTTGCTAAATAGCTGATGTTCTTTTCTATCGTATAGCCAAAACTCAATGTCGTTATCTCTTATAGTTTCCGAGTTATAAGCAAAATTGTAAAATTGTTTAACATTTTTCGATATACACATACGTACATATATAATCGTATAACAATTTTACATTTTTGCGAATATCTCGGAAACTATAAGAGCTAATGACAATCGGTTTTCACCATGCGACTGGAAAAAACATCAGCTAGCTTAGACAGAAAAATTTTTTTAAAAATATTTAATACCGCCTGAAATATAAAGCATTATATATAAAACATCAATATATTTCTTAGTGGGCGTGGCATATGTGGGCGGAAATAAATTTTGCTAAATAGCTGATGTTCTTTTCTATCGTATAGCCAAAACTCAATGTCGTTATCTCTTATAGTTTCCGAGTTATAAGCAAAATTGTAAAATTGTTTAACATTTTTCGATATACACACACGCACATATATAATCGTATAACAATTTTACATTTTTGCGAATATCTTGGAAACTATAAGAGCTAATGACAATCGGTTTTCACCATGCGACTGGAAAAAACATCACCGAGCTTAGACAGAAAAATTTTTTTAAAAATATTTAATACCGCCTGAAATATAAAGCATTATATATAAAACATCAATATATTTCTTAGTGGGCGTGGCATATGTGGGCGGAAATAAATTTTGCTAAATAGCTGATGTTCTTTTCTATCGTATAGCCAAAACTCAATGTCGTTATCTCTTATAGTTTCCGAGTTATAAGCAAAATTGTAAAATTGTTTAACATTTTTCGATATACACAAACGCACATATATAATCGTATAACAATTTTACATTTTTGCGAATATCTCGGAAACTATAAGAGCTAATGACAATCGGTTTTCACCATGCGACTGGAAAAAACATCAGCTAGCTTAGACAGAAAAATTTTTTTTAAAATATTTAATACCGCCTGAAATATAAAGCATTATATATAAAACATCAATATATTTCTTAGTGGGCGTGGCATATGTGGGCGGAAATAAATTTTGCTAAATAGCTGATGTTCTTTTCTATCGTATAGCCAAAACTCAATGTCGTTATCTCTTATAGTTTCCGAGTTATAAGCAAAATTGTAAAATTGTTTAACATTTTTCGATATACACACACGCACATATATAATCGTATAACAATTTTACATTTTTGCGAATATCTTGGAAACTATAAGAGCTAATGACAATCGGTTTTCACCATGCGACTGGAAAAAACATCACCTAGCTTAGACAGAAAAATTTTTTTAAAAATATTTAATACCGCCTGAAATATAAAGCATTATATATAAAACATCAATATATTTCTTAGTGGGCGTGGCATATGTGGGCGGAAATAAATTTTGCTAAATAGCTGATGTTCTTTTCTATCGTATAGCCAAAACTCAATGTCGTTATCTCTTATAGTTTCCGAGTTATAAGCTAAATTGTAAAATTGTTTAACATTTTTCGATATACACAAACGCACATATATAATCGTATAACAATTTTACATTTTTGCGAATATCTCGGAAACTATAAGAGCTAATGACAATCGGTTTTCACCATGCGACTGGAAAAAACATCAGCTATCTTAGACAGAAAATTTTTTTTAAAATATTTAATACCGCCTGAAATATAAAGCATTATATATAAAACATCAATATATTTCTTAGTGGGCGTGGCATATGTGGGCGGAAATAAATTTTGCTAAATAGCTGATGTTCTTTTCTATCGTATAGCCAAAACTCAATGTCGTTATCTCTTATAGTTTCCGAGTTATAAGCAAAATTGTAAAATTGTTTAACAAAAAACACTTGCTGCTGAATTCTGTTGGCCTGGTATTAGAAAAAATTTTTGAATGAAAAAATGCAAAAAATTTTTCGACATACACACACACACGCACATATATAATCGTATAACAATTTTACATTTTTGCGAATATCTCGGAAACTATAAGAGCTAATGACAATCGGTTTTCACCATGCGACTGGAAAAAACATCAGCTATCTTAGACAGAAAAATTTTTTTAAAAATATTTAATACCGCCTGAAATATAAAGCATTATATATAAAACATCAATATATTTCTTAGTGGGCGTGGCATATGTGGGCGGAAATAAATTTTGCTAAATAGCTGATGTTCCTTTCTATCGTATAGCCAAAACTCAATGTCGTTATCTCTTATAGTTTCCGAGTTATAAGCTAAATTGTAAAATTGTTTAACATTTTTCGATATACACACACGCACATGTATAATCGTATAACAATTTTACATTTTTACGAATATCTCGGAAACTATAAGAGCTAATGACAATCAGTTTTCACCATGCGACTGGAAATAACATCAGCTATCTTAGACAGAAAATTTTTTTAAAAATATTTAATACCGCCTGAAATATAAAGCATTATATATAAAACATCAATATATTTCTTAGTGGGCGTGGCATATGTGGGCGGAAATAAATTTTGCTAAATAGCTGATGTTCTTTTCTATCGTATAGCCAAAACTCAATGTCGTTATCTCTTATAGTTTCCGAGTTATAAGCCAAATTGTAAAATTGTTTAACATTTTTCGATATACACATACGTACATATATAATCGTATAACAATTTTACATTTTTGCGAATATCTCGGAAACTATAAGAGCTAATGACAATCGGTTTTCACCATGCGACTGGAAAAAACATCAGCTAGCTTAGACAGAAAAATTTTTTTAAAAATATTTAATACCGCCTGAAATATAAAGCATTATATATAAAACATCAATATATTTCTTAGTGGGCGTGGCATATGTGGGCGGAAATAAATTTTGCTAAATAGCTGATGTTCTTTTCTATCGTATAGCCAAAACTCAATGTCGTTATCTCTTATAGTTTCCGAGATATAAGCAAAATTGTAAAATTGTTTAACATTTTTCGATATACACACACGCACATATATAATCGTATAACAATTTTACATTTTTGCGAATATCTTGGAAACTATAAGAGCTAATGACAATCGGTTTTCACCATGCGACTGGAAAAAACATCACCTAGCTTAGACAGAAAAATTTTTTTAAAAATATTTAATACCGCCTGAAATATAAAGCATTATATATAAAACATCAATATATTTCTTAGTGGGCGTGGCATATGTGGGCGGAAATAAATTTTGCTAAATAGCTGATGTTCTTTACTATCGTATAGCCAAAACTCAATGTCGTTATCTCTTATAGTTTCCGAGTTATAAGCTAAATTGTAAAATTGTTTAACATTTTTCGATATACACATACGCACATATACAATCGTATAACAATTTTACATTTTTGCGAATATCTCGGAAACTATAAGAGCTAATGACAATCGGTTTTCACCATGCGACTGGAAAAAACATCAGCTATCTTAGACAGAAAAATTTTTTTAAAAATATTTAATACCGCCTGAAATATAAAGCATTATATATAAAACATCAATATATTTCTTAGTGGGCGTGGCATATGTGGGCGGAAATAAATTTTGCTAAATAGCTGATGTTCTTTTCTATCGTATAGCCAAAACTCAATGTCGTTATCTGTTATAGTTTCCGAGTTATAAGCAAAATTGTAAAATTGTTTAACATTTTTCGATATACACACACGCACATGTATAATCGTATAACAATTTTACATTTTTACGAATATCTGGGAAACTATAAGAGCTAATGACAATCAGTTTTCACCATGCGACTGGAAATAACATCAGCTATCTTAGACAGGAAAGAAATTTAAAAAATATTAAATACCGCCTGAAATATAAAGCATTATATATAAAACATCAATATATTTCTTAGTGGGCGTGGCATATGTGGGCGGAAATAAATTTTGCTAAATAGCTGATGTTCTTTACTATCGTATAGCCAAAACTCAATGTCGTTATCTCTTATAGTTTCCGAGTTATAAGCTAAATTGTAAAATTGTTTAACATTTTTCGATATACACAAACGCACATATATAATCGTATAACAATTTTACATTTTTGCGAATATCTCGGAAACTATAAGAGCTAATGACAATCGGTTTTCACCATGCGACTGGAAAAAACATCAGCTATCTTAGACAGAAAAATTTTTTTAAAAATATTTAATACCGCCTGAAATATAAAGCATTATATATAAAACATCAATATATTTCTTAGTGGGCGTGGCATATGTGGGCGGAAATAAATTTTGCTAAATAGCTGATGTTCTTTTCTATCGTATAGCCAAAACTCAATGTCGCTATCTCTTATAGTTTCCGAGTTATAAGCAAAATTGTAAAAATGTTTAACAAAAAACATTTGCTGCTGAATTCTGTTGGCCTGGTATTAGAAAAAATTTTTGAATGAAAGATTGCAAAAAATTTTTCGACATACATACACACACGCACATATATAATCGTATAACAATTTTACATTTTTGCGAATATCTCGGAAACTATAAGAGCTAATGACAATCGGTTTTCACCATGCGACTGGAAAAAACATCAGCTAGCTTAGACAGAAAAATTTTTTTCAAAATATTTAATACCGCCTGAAATATAAAGCATTATATATAAAACATCAATATATTTCTTAGTGGGCGTGGCATATGTGGGCGGAAATAAATTTTGCTAAATAGCTGATGTTCTTTTCTATCGTATAGCCAAAACTCAATGTCGTTATCTCTTATAGTTTCCGAGTTATAAGCTAAATTGTAAAATTGTTTAACATTTTTCGATATACACAAACGCACATATATAATCGTATAACAATTTTACATTTTTGCGAATATCTCGGAAACTATAAGAGCTAATGACAATCGGTTTTCACCATGCGACTGGAAAAAACATCAGCTATCTTAGACAGAAAAATTTTTTTAAAAATATTTAATACCGCCTGAAATATAAAGCATTATATATAAAACATCAATATATTTCTTAGTGGGCGTGGCATATGTGGGCGGAAATAAATTTTGCTAAATAGCTGATGTTCTTTTCTATCGTATAGCCAAAACTCAATGTCGCTATCTCTTATAGTTTCCGAGTTATAAGCAAAATTGTAAAATTGTTTAACAAAAAACACTTGCTGCTGAATTCTGTTGGCCTGGTATTAGAAAAAATTTTTGAATGAAAAATTGCAAAAAAATTTTCGACATACACACACACACGCACATATATAATCGTATAACAATTTTACATTTTTGCGAATATCTTGGAAACTATAAGAGCTAATGACAATCGGTTTTCACCATGCGACTGGAAAAAACATCAGCTATCTTAGACAGAAAAATTTTTTTAAAAATATTTAATACCGCCTGAAATATAAAGCATTATATATAAAACATCAATATATTTCCTAGTGGGCGTGGCATATGTGGGCGGAAATAAATTTTGCTAAATAGCTGATGTTCTTTACTATCGTATAGCCAAAACTCAATGTCGTTATCTCTTATAGTTTCCGAGTTATAAGCTAAATTGTAAAATTGTTTAACATTTTTCGATATACACATACGCACATATACAATCGTATAACAATTTTACATTTTTGCGAATATCTCGGAAACTATAAGAGCTAATGACAATCGGTTTTCACCATGCGACTGGAAAAAACATCAGCTATCTTAGACAGAAAAATTTTTTTAAAAATATTTAATAGCGCCTGAAATATAAAGCATTATATATAAAACATCAATATATTTCTTAGTGGGCGTGGCATATGTGGGCGGAAATAAATTTTGCTAAATAGCTGATGTTCTTTTCTATCGTATAGCCAAAACTCAATGTCGTTATCTCTTATAGTTTCCGAGTTATAAGCAAAATTGTAAAATTGTTTAACATTTTTCGATATACACACACGCACATGTATAATCGTATAACAATTTTACATTTTTACGAATATCTGGGAAACTATAAGAGCTAATGACAATCAGTTTTCACCATGCGACTGGAAATAACATCAGCTATCTTAGACAGGAAAGAAATTTAAAAAATATTAAATACCGCCTGAAATATAAAGCATTATATATAAAACATCAATATATTTCTTAGTGGGCGTGGCATATGTGGGCGGAAATAAATTTTGCTAAATAGCTGATGTTCTTTACTATCGTATAGCCAAAACTCAATGTCGTTATCTCTTATAGTTTCCGAGTTATAAGCTAAATTGTAAAATTGTTTAACATTTTTCGATATACACAAACGCACATATATAATCGTATAACAATTTTACATTTTTGCGAATATCTCGGAAACTATAAGAGCTAATGACAATCGGTTTTCACCATGCGACTGGAAAAAACATCAGCTATCTTAGACAGAAAAATTTTTTTAAAAATATTTAATACCGCCTGAAATATAAAGCATTATATATAAAACATCAATATATTTCTTAGTGGGCGTGGCATATGTGGGCGGAAATAAATTTTGCTAAATAGCTGATGTTCTTTACTATCGTATAGCCAAAACTCAATGTCGTTATCTCTTATAGTTTCCGAGTTATAAGCTAAATTGTAAAATTGTTTAACATTTTTCGATATACACAAACGCACATATATAATCGTATAACAATTTTACATTTTTGCGAATATCTCGGAAACTATAAGAGCTAATGACAATCGGTTTTCACCATGCGACTGGAAAAAACATCAGCTATCTTAGACAGAAAAATTTTTTTAAAAATATTTAATACCGCCTGAAATATAAAGCATTATATATAAAACATCAATATATTTCTTAGTGGGCGTGGCATATGTGGGCGGAAATAAATTTTGCTAAATAGCTGATGTTCCTTTCTATCGTATAGCCAAAACTCAATGTCGCTATCTCTTATAGTTTCCGAGTTATAAGCAAAATTGTAAAAATGTTTAACAAAAAACACTTGCTGCTGAATTCTGTTGGCCTGGTATTAGAAAAAATTTTTGAATGAAAGATTGCAAAAAATTTTTCGACATACATACACACACGCACATATATAATCGTATAACAATTTTACATTTTTGCGAATATCTCGGAAACTATAAGAGCTAATGACAATCGGTTTTCACCATGCGACTGGAAAAAACATCAGCTAGCTTAGACAGAAAATTTTTTTTCAAAATATTTAATACCGCCTGAAATATAAAGCATTATATATAAAACATCAATATATTTCTTAGTGGGCGTGGCATATGTGGGCGGAAATAAATTTTGCTAAATAGCTGATGTTCTTTTCTATCGTATAGCCAAAACTCAATGTCGCTATCTCTTATAGTTTCCGAGTTATAAGCAAAATTGTAAAATTGTTTAACAAAAAACACTTGCTGCTGAATTCTGTTGGCCTGGTATTAGAAAAAAATTTTGAATGAAAAATTGCAAAAAAATTTTCGACATACACACACACACGCACATATATAATCGTATAACAATTTTACATTTTTGCGAATATCTTGGAAACTATAAGAGCTAATGACAATCGGTTTTCACCATGCGACTGGAAAAAACATCAGCTATCTTAGACAGAAAAATTTTTTTCAAAATATTTAATACCGCCTGAAATATAAAGCATTATATATAAAACATCAATATATTTCTTAGTGGGCGTGGCATATGTGGGCGGAAATAAATTTTGCTAAATAGCTGATGTTCTTTTCTATCGTATAGCCAAAACTCAATGTCGCTATCTCTTATAGTTTCCGAGTTATAAGCAAAATTGTAAAATTGTTTAACATTTTTCGATATACACATACGCACATATATAATCGTATAACAATTTTACATTTTTGCGAATATCTCGGAAACTATAAGAGCTAATGACAATCGGTTTTCACCATGCGACTGGAAAAAACATCAGCTATCTTAGACAGAAAAATTTTTTTAAAAATATTTAATACCGCCTGAAATATAAAGCATTATATATAAAACATCAATATATTTCTTAGTGGGCGTGGCATATGTGGGCGGAAATAAATTTTGCTAAATAGCTGATGTTCTTTACTATCGTATAGCCAAAACTCAATGTCGTTATCTCTTATAGTTTCCGAGTTATAAGCTAAATTGTAAAATTGTTTAACATTTTTCGATATACACAAACGCACATATATAATCGTATAACAATTTTACATTTTTGCGAATATCTCGGAAACTATAAGAGCTAATGACAATCGGTTTTCACCATGCGACTGGAAAAAACATCAGCTATCTTAGACAGAAAAATTTTTTTAAAAATATTTAATACCGCCTGAAATATAAAGCATTATATATAAAACATCAATATATTTCTTAGTGGGCGTGGCATATGTGGGCGGAAATAAATTTTGCTAAATAGCTGATGTTCCTTTCTATCGTATAGCCAAAACTCAATGTCGCTATCTCTTATAGTTTCCGAGTTATAAGCAAAATTGTAAAAATGTTTAACAAAAAACACTTGCTGCTGAATTCTGTTGGCCTGGTATTAGAAAAAATTTTTGAATGAAAGATTGCAAAAAATTTTTCGACATACATACACACACGCACATATATAATCGTATAACAATTTTACATTTTTGCGAATATCTCGGAAACTATAAGAGCTAATGACAATCGGTTTTCACCATGCGACTGGAAAAAACATCAGCTAGCTTAGACAGAAAAATTTTTTTCAAAATATTTAATACCGCCTGAAATATAAAGCATTATATATAAAACATCAATATATTTCTTAGTGGGCGTGGCATATGTGGGCGGAAATAAATTTTGCTAAATAGCTGATGTTCTTTTCTATCGTATAGCCAAAACTCAATGTCGTTATCTCTTATAGTTTCCGAGTTATAAGCAAAATTGTAAAATTGTTTAACAAAAAACACTTGCTGCTGAATTCTGTTGGCCTGGTATTAGAAAAAATTTTTGAATGAAAAAATGCAAAAAATTTTTCGACATACACACACACACGCACATATATAATCGTATAACAATTTTACATTTTTGCGAATATCTCGGAAACTATAAGAGCTAATGACAATCGGTTTTCACCATGCGACTGGAAAAAACATCAGCTATCTTAGACAGAAAAATTTTTTTAAAAATATTTAATACCGCCTGAAATATAAAGCATTATATATAAAACATCAATATATTTCTTAGTGGGCGTGGCATATGTGGGCGGAAATAAATTTTGCTAAATAGCTGATGTTCCTTTCTATCGTATAGCCAAAACTCAATGTCGTTATCTCTTATAGTTTCCGAGTTATAAGCTAAATTGTAAAATTGTTTAACATTTTTCGATATACACACACGCACATGTATAATCGTATAACAATTTTACATTTTTACGAATATCTCGGAAACTATAAGAGCTAATGACAATCAGTTTTCACCATGCGACTGGAAATAACATCAGCTATCTTAGACAGAAAATTTTTTTTAAAAATATTTAATACCGCCTGAAATATAAAGCATTATATATAAAACATCAATATATTTCTTAGTGGGCGTGGCATATGTGGGCGGAAATAAATTTTGCTAAATAGCTGATGTTCTTTACTATCGTATAGCCAAAACTCAATGTCGTTATCTCTTATAGTTTCCGAGTTATAAGCTAAATTGTAAAATTGTTTAACATTTTTCGATATACACAAACGCACATATATAATCGTATAACAATTTTACATTTTTGCGAATATCTCGGAAACTATAAGAGCTAATGACAATCGGTTTTCACCATGCGACTGGAAAAAACATCAGCTATCTTAGACAGAAAAATTTTTTTAAAAATATTTAATACCGCCTGAAATATAAAGCATTATATATAAAACATCAATATATTTCTTAGTGGGCGTGGCATATGTGGGCGGAAATAAATTTTGCTAAATAGCTGATGTTCCTTTCTATCGTATAGCCAAAACTCAATGTCGCTATCTCTTATAGTTTCCGAGTTATAAGCAAAATTGTAAAAATGTTTAACAAAAAACACTTGCTGCTGAATTCTGTTGGCCTGGTATTAGAAAAAATTTTTGAATGAAAGATTGCAAAAAATTTTTCGACATACATACACACACGCACATATATAATCGTATAACAATTTTACATTTTTGCGAATATCTCGGAAACTATAAGAGCTAATGACAATCGGTTTTCACCATGCGACTGGAAAAAACATCAGCTAGCTTAGACAGAAAAATTTTTTTCAAAATATTTAATACCGCCTGAAATATAAAGCATTATATATAAAACATCAATATATTTCTTAGTGGGCGTGGCATATGTGGGCGGAAATAAATTTTGCTAAATAGCTGATGTTCTTTTCTATCGTATAGCCAAAACTCAATGTCGTTATCTCTTATAGTTTCCGAGTTATAAGCAAAATTGTAAAATTGTTTAACAAAAAACACTTGCTGCTGAATTCTGTTGGCCTGGTATTAGAAAAAATTTTTGAATGAAAAAATGCAAAAAATTTTTCGACATACACACACACACGCACATATATAATCGTATAACAATTTTACATTTTTGCGAATATCTCGGAAACTATAAGAGCTAATGACAATCGGTTTTCACCATGCGACTGGAAAAAACATCAGCTATCTTAGACAGAAAAATTTTTTTAAAAATATTTAATACCGCCTGAAATATAAAGCATTATATATAAAACATCAATATATTTCTTAGTGGGCGTGGCATATGTGGGCGGAAATAAATTTTGCTAAATAGCTGATGTTCCTTTCTATCGTATAGCCAAAACTCAATGTCGTTATCTCTTATAGTTTCCGAGTTATAAGCTAAATTGTAAAATTGTTTAACATTTTTCGATATACACACACGCACATGTATAATCGTATAACAATTTTACATTTTTACGAATATCTCGGAAACTATAAGAGCTAATGACAATCAGTTTTCACCATGCGACTGGAAATAACATCAGCTATCTTAGACAGAAAATTTTTTTTAAAAATATTTAATACCGCCTGAAATATAAAGCATTATATATAAAACATCAATATATTTCTTAGTGGGCGTGGCATATGTGGGCGGAAATAAATTTTGCTAAATAGCTGATGTTCTTTTCTATCGTATAGCCAAAACTCAATGTCGTTATCTCTTATAGTTTCCGAGTTATAAGCAAAATTGTAAAATTGTTTAACATTTTTCGATATACACATACGTACATATATAATCGTATAACAATTTTACATTTTTGCGAATATCTCGGAAACTATAAGAGCTAATGACAATCGGTTTTCACCATGCGACTGGAAAAAACATCAGCTAGCTTAGACAGAAAAATTTTTTTAAAAATATTTAATACCGCCTGAAATATAAAGCATTATATATAAAACATCAATATATTTCTTAGTGGGCGTGGCATATGTGGGCGGAAATAAATTTTGCTAAATAGCTGATGTTCTTTTCTATCGTATAGCCAAAACTGAATGTCGTTATCTCTTATAGTTTCCGAGTTATAAGCAAAATTGTAAAATTGTTTAACATTTTTCGATATACACACACGCACATATATAATCGTATAACAATTTTACATTTTTGCGAATATCTTGGAAACTATAAGAGCTAATGACAATCGGTTTTCACCATGCGACTGGAAAAAACATCACCTAGCTTAGACAGAAAAATTTTTTTAAAAATATTTAATACCGCCTGAAATATAAAGCATTATATATAAAACATCAATATATTTCTTAGTGGGCGTGGCATATGTGGGCGGAAATAAATTTTGCTAAATAGCTGATGTTCTTTTCTATCGTATAGCCAAAACTCAATGTCGTTATCTCTTATAGTTTCCGAGTTATAAGCAAAATTGTAAAATTGTTTAACATTTTTCGATATACACATACGCACATATATAATCGTATAACAATTTTACATTTTTGCGAATATCTCGGAAACTATAAGAGCTAATGACAATCGGTTTTCACCATGCGACTGGAAAAAACATCAGCTAGCTTAGACAGAAAATTTTTTTTAAAATATTTAATACCGCCTGAAATATAAAGCATTATATATAAAACATCAATATATTTCTTAGTGGGCGTGGCATATGTGGGCGGAAATAAATTTTGCTAAATAGCTGATGTTCTTTACTATCGTATAGCCAAAACTCAATGTCGTTATCTCTTATAGTTTCCGAGTTATAAGCTAAATTGTAAAATTGTTTAACATTTTTCGATATACACATACGCACATATACAATCGTATAACAATTTTACATTTTTGCGAATATCTCGGAAACTATAAGAGCTAATGACAATCGGTTTTCACCATGCGACTGGAAAAAACATCAGCTATCTTAGACAGAAAAATTTTTTTAAAAATATTTAATACCGCCTGAAATATAAAGCATTATATATAAAACATCAATATATTTCTTAGTGGGCGTGGCATATGTGGGCGGAAATAAATTTTGCTAAATAGCTGATGTTCTTTTCTATCGTATAGCCAAAACTCAATGTCGTTATCTCTTATAGTTTCCGAGTTATAAGCAAAATTGTAAAATTGTTTAACATTTTTCGATATACACACACGCACATGTATAATCGTATAACAATTTTACATTTTTACGAATATCTGGGAAACTATAAGAGCTAATGACAATCAGTTTTCACCATGCGACTGGAAATAACATCAGCTATCTTAGACAGGAAAGAAATTTAAAAAATATTAAATACCGCCTGAAATATAAAGCATTATATATAAAACATCAATATATTTCTTAGTGGGCGTGGCATATGTGGGCGGAAATAAATTTTGCTAAATAGCTGATGTTCTTTACTATCGTATAGCCAAAACTCAATGTCGTTATCTCTTATAGTTTCCGAGTTATAAGCTAAATTGTAAAATTGTTTAACATTTTTCGATATACACAAACGCACATATATAATCGTATAACAATTTTACATTTTTGCGAATATCTCGGAAACTATAAGAGCTAATGACAATCGGTTTTCACCATGCGACTGGAAAAAACATCAGCTATCTTAGACAGACAAATTTTTTTAAAAATATTTAATACCGCCTGAAATATAAAGCATTATATATAAAACATCAATATATTTCTTAGTGGGCGTGGCATATGTGGGCGGAAATAAATTTTGCTAAATAGCTGATGTTCCTTTCTATCGTATAGCCAAAACTCAATGTCGCTATCTCTTATAGTTTCCGAGTTATAAGCAAAATTGTAAAAATGTTTAACAAAAAACACTTGCTGCTGAATTCTGTTGGCCTGGTATTATAAAAAATTTTTGAATGAAAGATTGCAAAAAATTTTTCGACATACATACACACACGCACATATATAATCGTATAACAATTTTACATTTTTGCGAAAATCTCGGAAACTATAAGAGCTAATGACAATCGGTTTTCACCATGCGACTGGAAAAAACATCAGCTAGCTTAGACAGAAAAATTTTTTTCAAAATATTTAATACCGCCTGAAATATAAAGCATTATATATAAAACATCAATATATTTCTTAGTGGGCGTGGCATATGTGGGCGGAAATAAATTTCGCTAAATAGCTGATGTTCTTTTCTATCGTATAGCCAAAACTCAATGTCGTTATCTCTTATAGTTTCCGAGTTATAAGCTAAATTGTAAAATTGTTTAACATTTTTCGATATACACAAACGCACATATATAATCGTATAACAATTTTACATTTTTGCGAATATCTCGGAAACTATAAGAGCTAATGACAATCGGTTTTCACCATGCGACTGGAAAAAACATCAGCTATCTTAGACAGAAAAATTTTTTTAAAAATATTTAATACCGCCTGAAATATAAAGCATTATATATAAAACATCAATATATTTCTTAGTGGGCGTGGCATATGTGGGCGGAAATAAATTTTGCTAAATAGCTGATGTTCTTTACTATCGTATAGCCAAAACTCAATGTCGTTATCTCTTATAGTTTCCGAGTTATAAGCTAAATTGTAAAATTGTTTAACATTTTTCGATATACACAAACGCACATATATAATCGTATAACAATTTTACATTTTTGCGAATATCTCGGAAACTATAAGAGCTAATGACAATCGGTTTTCACCATGCGACTGGAAAAAACATCAGCTATCTTAGACAGACAAATTTTTTTAAAAATATTTAATACCGCCTGAAATATAAAGCATTATATATAAAACATCAATATATTTCTTAGTGGGCGTGGCATATGTGGGCGGAAATAAATTTTGCTAAATAGCTGATGTTCCTTTCTATCGTATAGCCAAAACTCAATGTCGCTATCTCTTATAGTTTCCGAGTTATAAGCAAAATTGTAAAAATGTTTAACAAAAAACACTTGCTGCTGAATTCTGTTGGCCTGGTATTATAAAAAATTTTTGAATGAAAGATTGCAAAAAATTTTTCGACATACATACACACACGCACATATATAATCGTATAACAATTTTACATTTTTGCGAAAATCTCGGAAACTATAAGAGCTAATGACAATCGGTTTTCACCATGCGACTGGAAAAAACATCAGCTAGCTTAGACAGAAAAATTTTTTTCAAAATATTTAATACCGCCTGAAATATAAAGCATTATATATAAAACATCAATATATTTCTTAGTGGGCGTGGCATATGTGGGCGGAAATAAATTTTGCTAAATAGCTGATGTTCTTTTCTATCGTATAGCCAAAACTCAATGTCGTTATCTCTTATAGTTTCCGAGTTATAAGCTAAATTGTAAAATTGTTTAACATTTTTCGATATACACAAACGCACATATATAATCGTATAACAATTTTACATTTTTGCGAATATCTCGGAAACTATAAGAGCTAATGACAATCGGTTTTCACCATGCGACTGGAAAAAACATCAGCTATCTTAGACAGAAAAATTTTTTTAAAAATATTTAATACCGCCTGAAATATAAAGCATTATATATAAAACATCAATATATTTCTTAGTGGGCGTGGCATATGTGGGCGGAAATAAATTTTGCTAAATAGCTGATGTTCTTTACTATCGTATAGCCAAAACTCAATGTCGTTATCTCTTATAGTTTCCGAGTTATAAGCTAAATTGTAAAATTGTTTAACATTTTTCGATATACACAAACGCACATATATAATCGTATAACAATTTTACATTTTTGCGAATATCTCGGAAACTATAAGAGCTAATGACAATCGGTTTTCACCATGCGACTGGAAAAAACATCAGCTATCTTAGACAGACAAATTTTTTTAAAAATATTTAATACCGCCTGAAATATAAAGCATTATATATAAAACATCAATATATTTCTTAGTGGGCGTGGCATATGTGGGCGGAAATAAATTTTGCTAAATAGCTGATGTTCCTTTCTATCGTATAGCCAAAACTCAATGTCGCTATCTCTTATAGTTTCCGAGTTATAAGCAAAATTGTAAAAATGTTTAACAAAAAACACTTGCTGCTGAATTCTGTTGGCCTGGTATTATAAAAAATTTTTGAATGAAAGATTGCAAAAAATTTTTCGACATACATACACACACGCACATATATAATCGTATAACAATTTTACATTTTTGCGAATATCTCGGAAACTATAAGAGCTAATGACAATCGGTTTTCACCATGCGACTGGAAAAAACATCAGCTAGCTTAGACAGAAAAATTTTTTTCAAAATATTTAATACCGCCTGAAATATAAAGCATTATATATAAAACATCAATATATTTCTTAGTGGGCGTGGCATATGTGGGCGGAAATAAATTTTGCTAAATAGCTGATGTTCTTTTCTATCGTATAGCCAAAACTCAATGTCGTTATCTCTTATAGTTTCCGAGTTATAAGCTAAATTGTAAAATTGTTTAACATTTTTCGATATACACAAACGCACATATATAATCGTATAACAATTTTACATTTTTGCGAATATCTCGGAAACTATAAGAGCTAATGACAATCGGTTTTCACCATGCGACTGGAAAAAACATCAGCTATCTTAGACAGAAAAATTTTTTTAAAAATATTTAATACCGCCTGAAATATAAAGCATTATATATAAAACATCAATATATTTCTTAGTGGGCGTGGCATATGTGGGCGGAAATAAATTTTGCTAAATAGCTGATGTTCTTTACTATCGTATAGCCAAAACTCAATGTCGTTATCTCTTATAGTTTCCGAGTTATAAGCTAAATTGTAAAATTGTTTAACATTTTTCGATATACACAAACGCACATATATAATCGTATAACAATTTTACATTTTTGCGAATATCTCGGAAACTATAAGAGCTAATGACAATCGGTTTTCACCATGCGACTGGAAAAAACATCAGCTATCTTAGACAGAAAATTTTTTTAAAAATATTTAATACCGCCTGAAATATAAAGCATTATATATAAAACATCAATATATTTCTTAGTGGGCGTGGCATATGTGGGCGGAAATAAATTTTGCTAAATAGCTGATGTTCCTTTCTATCGTATAGCCAAAACTCAATGTCGCTATCTCTTATAGTTTCCGAGTTATAAGCAAAATTGTAAAAATGTTTAACAAAAAACACTTGCTGCTGAATTCTGTTGGCCTGGTATTAGAAAAAATTTTTGAATGAAAGATTGCAAAAAATTTTTCGACATACATACACACACGCACATATATAATCGTATAACAATTTTACATTTTTGCGAATATCTCGGAAACTATAAGAGCTAATGACAATCGGTTTTCACCATGCGACTGGAAAAAACATCAGCTAGCTTAGACAGAAAAATTTTTTTCAAAATATTTAATACCGCCTGAAATATAAAGCATTATATATAAAACATCAATATATTTCTTAGTGGGCGTGGCATATGTGGGCGGAAATAAATTTTGCTAAATAGCTGATGTTCTTTTCTATCGTATAGCCAAAACTCAATGTCGTTATCTCTTATAGTTTCCGAGTTATAAGCAAAATTGTAAAATTGTTTAACATTTTTCGATATACACACACGCACATATATAATCGTATAACAATTTTACATTTTTGCGAATATCTCGGAAACTATAAGAGCTAATGACAATCGGTTTTCACCATGCGACTGGAAAAAACATCAGCTATCTTAGACAGAAAAATTTTTTTAAAAATATTTAATACCGCCTGAAATATAAAGCATTATATATAAAACATCAATATATTTCTTAGTGGGCGTGGCATATGTGGGCGGAAATAAATTTTGCTAAATAGCTGATGTTCTTTTCTATCGTATAGCCAAAACTCAATGTCGCTATCTCTTATAGTTTCCGAGTTATAAGCAAAATTGTAAAAATGTTTAACAAAAAACACTTGCTGCTGAATTCTGTTGGCCTGGTATTAGAAAAAATTTTTGAATGAAAGATTGCAAAAAATTTTTCGACATACATACACACACGCACATATATAATCGTATAACAATTTTACATTTTTGCGAATATCTCGGAAACTATAAGAGCTAATGACAATCGGTTTTCACCATGCGACTGGAAAAAACATCAGCTAGCTTAGACAGAAAAATTTTTTTCAAAATATTTAATACCGCCTGAAATATAAAGCATTATATATAAAACATCAATATATTTCTTAGTGGGCGTGGCATATGTGGGCGGAAATAAATTTTGCTAAATAGCTGATGTTCTTTTCTATCGTATAGGCAAAACTCAATGTCGCTATCTCTTATAGTTTCCGAGTTATAAGCAAAATTGTAAAATTGTTTAACATTTTTCGATATACACATACGCACATATATAATCGTATAACAATTTTACATTTTTGCGAATATCTCGGAAACTATAAGAGCTAATGACAATCGGTTTTCACCATGCGACTGGAAAAAACATCAGCTATCTTAGACAGAAAAATTTTTTTAAAAATATTTAATACCGCCTGAAATATAAAGCATTATATATAAAACATCAATATATTTCTTAGTGGGCGTGGCATATGTGGGCGGAAATAAATTTTGCTAAATAGCTGATGTTCTTTTCTATCGTATAGCCAAAACTCAATGTCGCTATCTCTTATAGTTTCCGAGTTATAAGCAAAATTGTAAAATTGTTTAACAAAAAACACTTGCTGCTGAATTCTGTTGGCCTGGTATTAGAAAAAATTTTTGAATGAAAAATTGCAAAAAAATTTTCGACATACACACACACACGCACATATATAATCGTATAACAATTTTACATTTTTGCGAATATCTTGGAAACTATAAGAGCTAATGACAATCGGTTTTCACCATGCGACTGGAAAAAACATCAGCTATCTTAGACAGAAAAATTTTTTTAAAAATATTTAATACCGCCTGAAATATAAAGCATTATATATAAAACATCAATATATTTCCTATTGGGCGTGGCATATGTGGGCGGAAATAAATTTTGCTAAATAGCTGATGTTCTTTACTATCGTATAGCCAAAACTCAATGTCGTTATCTCTTATAGTTTCCGAGTTATAAGTTAAATTGTAAAATTGTTTAACAAAAAACACTTGCTGCTGAATTCTGTTGGCCTGGTATTAGAAAAAAATTTTGAATGAAAAATTGCAAAAAAATTTTCGACATACACACACACACGCACATATATAATCGTATAACAATTTTATAAGCAAAATTGTAAAATTGTTTAACATTTTTCGATATACACATACGCACATATATAATCGTATAACAATTTTACATTTTTGCGAATATCTCGGAAACTATAAGAGCTAATGACAATCGGTTTTCACCATGCGACTGGAAAAAACATCAGCTATCTTAGACAGAAAAATTTTTTTAAAAATATTTAATACCGCCTGAAATATAAAGCATTATATATAAAACATCAATATATTTCTTAGTGGGCGTGGCATATGTGGGCGGAAATAAATTTTGCTAAATAGCTGATGTTCTTTTCTATCGTATAGCCAAAACTCAATGTCGCTATCTCTTATAGTTTCCGAGTTATAAGCTAAATTGTAAAATTGTTTAACATTTTTCGATATACACAAACGCACATATATAATCGTATAACAATTTTACATTTTTGCGAATATCTCGGAAACTATAAGAGCTAATGACAATCGGTTTTCACCATGCGACTGGAAAAAACATCAGCTATCTTAGACAGAAAAATTTTTTTAAAAATATTTAATACCGCCTGAAATATAAAGCATTATATATAAAACATCAATATATTTCTTAGTGGGCGTGGCATATGTGGGCGGAAATAAATTTTGCTAAATAGCTGATGTTCCTTTCTATCGTATAGCCAAAACTCAATGTCGCTATCTCTTATAGTTTCCGAGTTATAAGCAAAATTGTAAAATTGTTTAACAAAAAACACTTGCTGCTGAATTCTGTTGGCCTGGTATTAGAAAAAAATTTTGAATGAAAGATTGCAAAAAATTTTTCGACATACATACACACACGCACATATATAATCGTATAACAATTTTACATTTTTGCGAATATCTCGGAAACTATAAGAGCTAATGACAATCGGTTTTCACCATGCGACTGGAAAAAACATCAGCTATCTTAGACAGAAAAATTTTTTTAAAAATATTTAATACCGCCTGAAATATAAAGCATTATATATAAAACATCAATATATTTCTTAGTGGGCGTGGCATATGTGGGCGGAAATAAATTTTGCTAAATAGCTGATGTTCTTTTCTATCGTATAGCCAAAACTCAATGTCGCTATCTCTTATAGTTTCCGAGTTATAAGCTAAATTGTAAAATTGTTTAACATTTTTCGATATACACAAACGCACATATATAATCGTATAACAATTTTACATTTTTGCGAATATCTCGGAAACTATAAGAGCTAATGACAATCGGTTTTCACCATGCGACTGGAAAAAACATCAGCTATCTTAGACAGAAAAATTTTTTTAAAAATATTTAATACCGCCTGAAATATAAAGCATTATATATAAAACATCAATATATTTCTTAGTGGGCGTGGCATATGTGGGCGGAAATAAATTTTGCTAAATAGCTGATGTTCCTTTCTATCGTATAGCCAAAACTCAATGTCGCTATCTCTTATAGTTTCCGAGTTATAAGCAAAATTGTAAAATTGTTTAACAAAAAACACTTGCTGCTGAATTCTGTTGGCCTGGTATTAGAAAAAATTTTTGAATGAAAGATTGCAAAAAATTTTTCGACATACATACACACACGCACATATATAATCGTATAACAATTTTACATTTTTGCGAATATCTCGGAAACTATAAGAGCTAATGACAATCGGTTTTCACCATGCGACTGGAAAAAACATCAGCTATCTTAGACAGAAAAATTTTTTTAAAAATATTTAATACCGCCTGAAATATAAAGCATTATATATAAAACATCAATATATTTCTTAGTGGGCGTGGCATATGTGGGCGGAAATAAATTTTGCTAAATAGCTGATGTTCTTTTCTATCGTATAGCCAAAACTCAATGTCGCTATCTCTTATAGTTTCCGAGTTATAAGCTAAATTGTAAAATTGTTTAACATTTTTCGATATACACAAACGCACATATATAATCGTATAACAATTTTACATTTTTGCGAATATCTCGGAAACTATAAGAGCTAATGACAATCGGTTTTCACCATGCGACTGGAAAAAACATCAGCTATCTTAGACAGAAAAATTTTTTTAAAAATATTTAATACCGCCTGAAATATAAAGCATTATATATAAAACATCAATATATTTCTTAGTGGGCGTGGCATATGTGGGCGGAAATAAATTTTGCTAAATAGCTGATGTTCCTTTCTATCGTATAGCCAAAACTCAATGTCGCTATCTCTTATAGTTTCCGAGTTATAAGCAAAATTGTAAAATTGTTTAACAAAAAACACTTGCTGCTGAATTCTGTTGGCCTGGTATTAGAAAAAATTTTTGAATGAAAGATTGCAAAAAATTTTTCGACATACATACACACACGCACATATATAATCGTATAACAATTTTACATTTTTGCGAATATCTCGGAAACTATAAGAGCTAATGACAATCGGTTTTCACCATGCGACTGGAAAAAACATCAGCTAGCTTAGACAGAAAAATTTTTTTAAAAATATTTAATACCGCCTGAAATATAAAGCATTATATATAAAACATCAATATATTTCTTAGTGGGCGTGGCATATGTGGGCGGAAATAAATTTTGCTAAATAGCTGATGTTCTTTTCTATCGTATAGCCAAAACTCAATGTCGCTATCTCTTATAGTTTCCGAGTTATAAGCAAAATTGTAAAATTGTTTAACATTTTTCGATATACACATACGCACATATATAATCGTATAACAATTTTACATTTTTGCGAATATCTCGGAAACTATAAGAGCTAATGACAATCGGTTTTCACCATGCGACTGGAAAAAACATCAGCTATCTTAGACAGAAAAATTTTTTTAAAAATATTTAATACCGCCTGAAATATAAAGCATTATATATAAAACATCAATATATTTCTTAGTGGGCGTGGCATATGTGGGCGGAAATAAATTTTGCTAAATAGCTGATGTTCCTTTCTATCGTATAGCCAAAACTCAATGTCGCTATCTCTTATAGTTTCCGAGTTATAAGCAAAATTGTAAAAATGTTTAACAAAAAACACTTGCTGCTGAATTCTGTTGGCCTGGTATTAGAAAAAATTTTTGAATGAAAAATTGCAAAAAAATTTTCGACATACACACACACACGCACATATATAATCGTATAACAATTTTACATTTTTGCGAATATCTTGGAAACTATAAGAGCTAATGACAATCGGTTTTCACCATGCGACTGGAAAAAACATCAGCTATCTTAGACAGAAAAATTTTTTTAAAAATATTTAATACCGCCTGAAATATAAAGCATTATATATAAAACATCAATATATTTCCTAGTGGGCGTGGCATATGTGGGCGGAAATAAATTTTGCTAAATAGCTGATGTTCTTTACTATCGTATAGCCAAAACTCAATGTCGTTATCTCTTATAGTTTCCGAGTTATAAGCTAAATTGTAAAATTGTTTAACATTTTTCGATATACACATACGCACATATACAATCGTATAACAATTTTACATTTTTGCGAATATCTCGGAAACTATAAGAGCTAATGACAATCGGTTTTCACCATGCGACTGGAAAAAACATCAGCTATCTTAGACAGAAAAATTTTTTTAAAAATATTTAATACCGCCTGAAATATAAAGCATTATATATAAAACATCAATATATTTCTTAGTGGGCGTGGCATATGTGGGCGGAAATAAATTTTGCTAAATAGCTGATGTTCTTTTCTATCGTATAGCCAAAACTCAATGTCGTTATCTCTTATAGTTTCCGAGTTATAAGCAAAATTGTAAAATTGTTTAACATTTTTCGATATACACACACGCACATGTATAATCGTATAACAATTTTACATTTTTACGAATATCTGGGAAACTATAAGAGCTAATGACAATCAGTTTTCACCATGCGACTGGAAATAACATCAGCTATCTTAGACAGGAAAGAAATTTAAAAAATATTAAATACCGCCTGAAATATAAAGCATTATATATAAAACATCAATATATTTCTTAGTGGGCGTGGCATATGTGGGCGGAAATAAATTTTGCTAAATAGCTGATGTTCTTTACTATCGTATAGCCAAAACTCAATGTCGTTATCTCTTATAGTTTCCGAGTTATAAGCTAAATTGTAAAATTGTTTAACATTTTTCGATATACACAAACGCACATATATAATCGTATAACAATTTTACATTTTTGCGAATATCTCGGAAACTATAAGAGCTAATGACAATCGGTTTTCACCATGCGACTGGAAAAAACATCAGCCATCTTAGACAGAAAAATTTTTTTAAAAATATTTAATACCGCCTGAAATATAAAGCATTATATATAAAACATCAATATATTTCTTAGTGGGCGTGGCATATGTGGGCGGAAATAAATTTTGCTAAATAGCTGATGTTCTTTTCTATCGTATAGCCAAAACTCAATGTCGTTATCTCTTATAGTTTCCGAGTTATAAGCAAAATTGTAAAATTGTTTAACAAAAAACACTTGCTGCTGAATTCTGTTGGCCTGGTATTAGAAAAAATTTTTGAATGAAAAATTGCAAAAAATTTTTCGACATACACACACACACGCACATATATAATCGTATAACAATTTTACATTTTTGCGAATATCTCGGAAACTATAAGAGCTAATGACAATCGGTTTTCACCATGCGACTGGAAAAAACATCAGCTAGCTTAGACAGAAAATTTTTTTTAAAAATATTTAATACCGCCTGAAATATAAAGCATTATATATAAAACATCAATATATTTCTTAGTGGGCGTGGCATATGTGGGCGGAAATAAATTTTGCTAAATAGCTGATGTTCTTTTCTATCGTATAGCCAAAACTCAATGTCGCTATCTCTTATAGTTTCCGAGTTATAAGCAAAATTGTAAAATTGTTTAACATTTTTCGATATACACATACGCACATATATAATCGTATAACAATTTTTATCTTGGAAACTATAAGAGCTAATGACAATCGGTTTTCACCATGCGACTGGAAAAAACATCAGCCATCTTAGACAGAAAAATTTTTTTAAAAATATTTAATACCGCCTGAAATATAAAGCATTATATATAAAACATCAATATATTTCTTAGTGGGCGTGGCATATGTGGGCGGAAATAAATTTTGCTAAATAGCTGATGTTCTTTTCTATCGTATAGCCAAAACTCAATGTCGTTATCTCTTATAGTTTCCGAGTTATAAGCAAAATTGTAAAATTGTTTAACAAAAAACACTTGCTGCTGAATTCTGTTGGCCTGGTATTAGAAAAAATTTTTGAATGAAAAATTGCAAAAAATTTTTCGACATTAACACACACACGCACATATATAATCGTATAACAATTTTACATTTTTGCGAATATCTTGGAAACTATAAGAGCTAATGACAATCGGTTTTCACCATGCGACTGGAAAAAACATCACCTAGCTTAGACAGAAAAATTTTTTTAAAAATATTTAATACCGCCTGAAATATAAAGCATTATATATAAAACATCAATATATTTCTTAGTGGGCGTGGCATATGTGGGCGGAAATAAATTTTGCTAAATAGCTGATGTTCTTTTCTATCGTATAGCCAAAACTCAATGTCGTTATCTCTTATAGTTTCCGAGTTATAAGCAAAATTGTAAAATTGTTTAACATTTTTCGATATACACATACGCACATATATAATCGTATAACAATTTTACATTTTTGCGAATATCTCGGAAACTATAAGAGCTAATGACAATCGGTTTTCACCATGCGACTGGAAAAAACATCAGCTATCTTAGACAGAAATTTTTTTTAAAAATATTTAATACCGCCTGAAATATAAAGCATTATATATAAAACATCAATATATTTCTTAGTGGGCGTGGCATATGTGGGCGGAAATAAATTTCGCTAAATAGCTGATGTTCTTTTCTATCGTATAGCCAAAACTCAATGTCGTTATCTCTTATAGTTTCCGAGTTATAAGCAAAATTGTAAAATTGTTTAACATTTTTCGATATACACACACGCACATATATAATCGTATAACAATTTTACATTTTTGCGAATATCTCGGAAACTATAAGAGCTAATGACAATCGGTTTTCACCATGCGACTGGAAAAAACATCAGCTATCTTAGACAGAAATTTTTTTTAAAAATATTTAATACCGCCTGAAATATAAAGCATTATATATAAAACATCAATATATTTCTTAGTGGGCGTGGCATATGTGGGCGGAAATAAATTTCGCTAAATAGCTGATGTTCTTTTCTATCGTATAGCCAAAACTCAATGTCGCTATCTCTTATAGTTTCCAAGTTATAAGCAAAATTGTAAAATTGTTTAACAAAAAACACTTGCTGCTGAATTCTGTTGGCCTGGTATTAGAAAAAAATTTTGAATGAAAGATTGCAAAAAATTTTTCGACATACATACACACACGCACATATATAATCGTATAACAATTTTACATTTTTGCGAATATCTCGGAAACTATAAGAGCTAATGACAATCGGTTTTCACCATGCGACTGGAAAAAACATCAGCTATCTTAGACAGAAAAATTTTTTTAAAAATATTTAATACCGCCTGAAATATAAAGCATTATATATAAAACATCAATATATTTCCTATTGGGCGTGGCATATGTGGGCGGAAATAAATTTTGCTAAATAGCTGATGTTCTTTACTATCGTATAGCCAAAACTCAATGTCGTTATCTCTTATAGTTTCCGAGTTATAAGTTAAATTGTAAAATTGTTTAACAAAAAACACTTGCTGCTGAATTCTGTTGGCCTGGTATTAGAAAAAAATTTTGAATGAAAAATTGCAAAAAAATTTTCGACATACACACACACACGCACATATATAATCGTATAACAATTTTATAAGCAAAATTGTAAAATTGTTTAACATTTTTCGATATACACATACGCACATATATAATCGTATAACAATTTTACATTTTTGCGAATATCTCGGAAACTATAAGAGCTAATGACAATCGGTTTTCACCATGCGACTGGAAAAAACATCAGCTATCTTAGACAGAAAAATTTTTTTAAAAATATTTAATACCGCCTGAAATATAAAGCATTATATATAAAACATCAATATATTTCTTAGTGGGCGTGGCATATGTGGGCGGAAATAAATTTTGCTAAATAGCTGATGTTCTTTTCTATCGTATAGCCAAAACTCAATGTCGCTATCTCTTATAGTTTCCGAGTTATAAGCTAAATTGTAAAATTGTTTAACATTTTTCGATATACACAAACGCACATATATAATCGTATAACAATTTTACATTTTTGCGAATATCTCGGAAACTATAAGAGCTAATGACAATCGGTTTTCACCATGCGACTGGAAAAAACATCAGCTATCTTAGACAGAAAAATTTTTTTAAAAATATTTAATACCGCCTGAAATATAAAGCATTATATATAAAACATCAATATATTTCTTAGTGGGCGTGGCATATGTGGGCGGAAATAAATTTTGCTAAATAGCTGATGTTCCTTTCTATCGTATAGCCAAAACTCAATGTCGCTATCTCTTATAGTTTCCGAGTTATAAGCAAAATTGTAAAATTGTTTAACAAAAAACACTTGCTGCTGAATTCTGTTGGCCTGGTATTAGAAAAAAATTTTGAATGAAAGATTGCAAAAAATTTTTCGACATACATACACACACGCACATATATAATCGTATAACAATTTTACATTTTTGCGAATATCTCGGAAACTATAAGAGCTAATGACAATCGGTTTTCACCATGCGACTGGAAAAAACATCAGCTATCTTAGACAGAAAAATTTTTTTAAAAATATTTAATACCGCCTGAAATATAAAGCATTATAT
Organism: Sarcophaga carnaria; assembly: GCA_958299815.1. Taxonomy (NCBI): domain Eukaryota; kingdom Metazoa; phylum Arthropoda; class Insecta; order Diptera; family Sarcophagidae; genus Sarcophaga; species Sarcophaga carnaria. The sequence goes on along the minus strand of OY283149.1, from coordinate 100,539,397 downwards.
ATAAAACATCAATATATTTCTTAGTGGGCGTGGCATATGTGGGCGGAAATAAATTTTGCTAAATAGCTGATGTTCTTTTCTATCGTATAGCCAAAACTCAATGTCGCTATCTCTTATAGTTTCCGAGTTATAAGCTAAATTGTAAAATTGTTTAACATTTTTCGATATACACAAACGCACATATATAATCGTATAACAATTTTACATTTTTGCGAATATCTCGGAAACTATAAGAGCTAATGACAATCGGTTTTCACCATGCGACTGGAAAAAACATCAGCTATCTTAGACAGAAAAATTTTTTTAAAAATATTTAATACCGCCTGAAATATAAAGCATTATATATAAAACATCAATATATTTCTTAGTGGGCGTGGCATATGTGGGCGGAAATAAATTTTGCTAAATAGCTGATGTTCCTTTCTATCGTATAGCCAAAACTCAATGTCGCTATCTCTTATAGTTTCCGAGTTATAAGCAAAATTGTAAAATTGTTTAACAAAAAACACTTGCTGCTGAATTCTGTTGGCCTGGTATTAGAAAAAATTTTTGAATGAAAGATTGCAAAAAATTTTTCGACATACATACACACACGCACATATATAATCGTATAACAATTTTACATTTTTGCGAATATCTCGGAAACTATAAGAGCTAATGACAATCGGTTTTCACCATGCGACTGGAAAAAACATCAGCTATCTTAGACAGAAAAATTTTTTTAAAAATATTTAATACCGCCTGAAATATAAAGCATTATATATAAAACATCAATATATTTCTTAGTGGGCGTGGCATATGTGGGCGGAAATAAATTTTGCTAAATAGCTGATGTTCTTTTCTATCGTATAGCCAAAACTCAATGTCGCTATCTCTTATAGTTTCCGAGTTATAAGCTAAATTGTAAAATTGTTTAACATTTTTCGATATACACAAACGCACATATATAATCGTATAACAATTTTACATTTTTGCGAATATCTCGGAAACTATAAGAGCTAATGACAATCGGTTTTCACCATGCGACTGGAAAAAACATCAGCTATCTTAGACAGAAAAATTTTTTTAAAAATATTTAATACCGCCTGAAATATAAAGCATTATATATAAAACATCAATATATTTCTTAGTGGGCGTGGCATATGTGGGCGGAAATAAATTTTGCTAAATAGCTGATGTTCCTTTCTATCGTATAGCCAAAACTCAATGTCGCTATCTCTTATAGTTTCCGAGTTATAAGCAAAATTGTAAAATTGTTTAACAAAAAACACTTGCTGCTGAATTCTGTTGGCCTGGTATTAGAAAAAATTTTTGAATGAAAGATTGCAAAAAATTTTTCGACATACATACACACACGCACATATATAATCGTATAACAATTTTACATTTTTGCGAATATCTCGGAAACTATAAGAGCTAATGACAATCGGTTTTCACCATGCGACTGGAAAAAACATCAGCTAGCTTAGACAGAAAAATTTTTTTAAAAATATTTAATACCGCCTGAAATATAAAGCATTATATATAAAACATCAATATATTTCTTAGTGGGCGTGGCATATGTGGGCGGAAATAAATTTTGCTAAATAGCTGATGTTCTTTTCTATCGTATAGCCAAAACTCAATGTCGCTATCTCTTATAGTTTCCGAGTTATAAGCAAAATTGTAAAATTGTTTAACATTTTTCGATATACACATACGCACATATATAATCGTATAACAATTTTACATTTTTGCGAATATCTCGGAAACTATAAGAGCTAATGACAATCGGTTTTCACCATGCGACTGGAAAAAACATCAGCTATCTTAGACAGAAAAATTTTTTTAAAAATATTTAATACCGCCTGAAATATAAAGCATTATATATAAAACATCAATATATTTCTTAGTGGGCGTGGCATATGTGGGCGGAAATAAATTTTGCTAAATAGCTGATGTTCCTTTCTATCGTATAGCCAAAACTCAATGTCGCTATCTCTTATAGTTTCCGAGTTATAAGCAAAATTGTAAAAATGTTTAACAAAAAACACTTGCTGCTGAATTCTGTTGGCCTGGTATTAGAAAAAATTTTTGAATGAAAAATTGCAAAAAAATTTTCGACATACACACACACACGCACATATATAATCGTATAACAATTTTACATTTTTGCGAATATCTTGGAAACTATAAGAGCTAATGACAATCGGTTTTCACCATGCGACTGGAAAAAACATCAGCTATCTTAGACAGAAAAATTTTTTTAAAAATATTTAATACCGCCTGAAATATAAAGCATTATATATAAAACATCAATATATTTCCTAGTGGGCGTGGCATATGTGGGCGGAAATAAATTTTGCTAAATAGCTGATGTTCTTTACTATCGTATAGCCAAAACTCAATGTCGTTATCTCTTATAGTTTCCGAGTTATAAGCTAAATTGTAAAATTGTTTAACATTTTTCGATATACACATACGCACATATACAATCGTATAACAATTTTACATTTTTGCGAATATCTCGGAAACTATAAGAGCTAATGACAATCGGTTTTCACCATGCGACTGGAAAAAACATCAGCTATCTTAGACAGAAAAATTTTTTTAAAAATATTTAATACCGCCTGAAATATAAAGCATTATATATAAAACATCAATATATTTCTTAGTGGGCGTGGCATATGTGGGCGGAAATAAATTTTGCTAAATAGCTGATGTTCTTTTCTATCGTATAGCCAAAACTCAATGTCGTTATCTCTTATAGTTTCCGAGTTATAAGCAAAATTGTAAAATTGTTTAACATTTTTCGATATACACACACGCACATGTATAATCGTATAACAATTTTACATTTTTACGAATATCTGGGAAACTATAAGAGCTAATGACAATCAGTTTTCACCATGCGACTGGAAATAACATCAGCTATCTTAGACAGGAAAGAAATTTAAAAAATATTAAATACCGCCTGAAATATAAAGCATTATATATAAAACATCAATATATTTCTTAGTGGGCGTGGCATATGTGGGCGGAAATAAATTTTGCTAAATAGCTGATGTTCTTTACTATCGTATAGCCAAAACTCAATGTCGTTATCTCTTATAGTTTCCGAGTTATAAGCTAAATTGTAAAATTGTTTAACATTTTTCGATATACACAAACGCACATATATAATCGTATAACAATTTTACATTTTTGCGAATATCTCGGAAACTATAAGAGCTAATGACAATCGGTTTTCACCATGCGACTGGAAAAAACATCAGCCATCTTAGACAGAAAAATTTTTTTAAAAATATTTAATACCGCCTGAAATATAAAGCATTATATATAAAACATCAATATATTTCTTAGTGGGCGTGGCATATGTGGGCGGAAATAAATTTTGCTAAATAGCTGATGTTCTTTTCTATCGTATAGCCAAAACTCAATGTCGTTATCTCTTATAGTTTCCGAGTTATAAGCAAAATTGTAAAATTGTTTAACAAAAAACACTTGCTGCTGAATTCTGTTGGCCTGGTATTAGAAAAAATTTTTGAATGAAAAATTGCAAAAAATTTTTCGACATACACACACACACGCACATATATAATCGTATAACAATTTTACATTTTTGCGAATATCTCGGAAACTATAAGAGCTAATGACAATCGGTTTTCACCATGCGACTGGAAAAAACATCAGCTAGCTTAGACAGAAAATTTTTTTTAAAAATATTTAATACCGCCTGAAATATAAAGCATTATATATAAAACATCAATATATTTCTTAGTGGGCGTGGCATATGTGGGCGGAAATAAATTTTGCTAAATAGCTGATGTTCTTTTCTATCGTATAGCCAAAACTCAATGTCGCTATCTCTTATAGTTTCCGAGTTATAAGCAAAATTGTAAAATTGTTTAACATTTTTCGATATACACATACGCACATATATAATCGTATAACAATTTTTATCTTGGAAACTATAAGAGCTAATGACAATCGGTTTTCACCATGCGACTGGAAAAAACATCAGCCATCTTAGACAGAAAAATTTTTTTAAAAATATTTAATACCGCCTGAAATATAAAGCATTATATATAAAACATCAATATATTTCTTAGTGGGCGTGGCATATGTGGGCGGAAATAAATTTTGCTAAATAGCTGATGTTCTTTTCTATCGTATAGCCAAAACTCAATGTCGTTATCTCTTATAGTTTCCGAGTTATAAGCAAAATTGTAAAATTGTTTAACAAAAAACACTTGCTGCTGAATTCTGTTGGCCTGGTATTAGAAAAAATTTTTGAATGAAAAATTGCAAAAAATTTTTCGACATTAACACACACACGCACATATATAATCGTATAACAATTTTACATTTTTGCGAATATCTTGGAAACTATAAGAGCTAATGACAATCGGTTTTCACCATGCGACTGGAAAAAACATCACCTAGCTTAGACAGAAAAATTTTTTTAAAAATATTTAATACCGCCTGAAATATAAAGCATTATATATAAAACATCAATATATTTCTTAGTGGGCGTGGCATATGTGGGCGGAAATAAATTTTGCTAAATAGCTGATGTTCTTTTCTATCGTATAGCCAAAACTCAATGTCGTTATCTCTTATAGTTTCCGAGTTATAAGCAAAATTGTAAAATTGTTTAACATTTTTCGATATACACATACGCACATATATAATCGTATAACAATTTTACATTTTTGCGAATATCTCGGAAACTATAAGAGCTAATGACAATCGGTTTTCACCATGCGACTGGAAAAAACATCAGCTATCTTAGACAGAAATTTTTTTTAAAAATATTTAATACCGCCTGAAATATAAAGCATTATATATAAAACATCAATATATTTCTTAGTGGGCGTGGCATATGTGGGCGGAAATAAATTTCGCTAAATAGCTGATGTTCTTTTCTATCGTATAGCCAAAACTCAATGTCGTTATCTCTTATAGTTTCCGAGTTATAAGCAAAATTGTAAAATTGTTTAACATTTTTCGATATACACACACGCACATATATAATCGTATAACAATTTTACATTTTTGCGAATATCTCGGAAACTATAAGAGCTAATGACAATCGGTTTTCACCATGCGACTGGAAAAAACATCAGCTATCTTAGACAGAAATTTTTTTTAAAAATATTTAATACCGCCTGAAATATAAAGCATTATATATAAAACATCAATATATTTCTTAGTGGGCGTGGCATATGTGGGCGGAAATAAATTTCGCTAAATAGCTGATGTTCTTTTCTATCGTATAGCCAAAACTCAATGTCGCTATCTCTTATAGTTTCCAAGTTATAAGCAAAATTGTAAAATTGTTTAACAAAAAACACTTGCTGCTGAATTCTGTTGGCCTGGTATTAGAAAAAAATTTTGAATGAAAGATTGCAAAAAATTTTTCGACATACATACACACACGCACATATATAATCGTATAACAATTTTACATTTTTGCGAATATCTCGGAAACTATAAGAGCTAATGACAATCGGTTTTCACCATGCGACTGGAAAAAACATCAGCTATCTTAGACAGAAATTTTTTTTAAAAATATTTAATACCGCCTGAAATATAAAGCATTATATATAAAACATCAATATATTTCTTAGTGGGCGTGGCATATGTGGGCGGAAATAAATTTCGCTAAATAGCTGATGTTCTTTTCTATCGTATAGCCAAAACTCAATGTCGTTATCTCTTATAGTTTCCGAGTTATAAGCAAAATTGTAAAATTGTTTAACAAAAAACACTTGCTGCTGAATTCTGTTGGCCTGGTATTAGAAAAAATTTTTGAATGACAAATTGCAAAAAATTTTTCGACATACACACACACACGCACATATATAATCGTATAACAATTTTACATTTTTGCGAATATCTCGGAAACTATAAGAGCTAATGACAATCGGTTTTCACCATGCGACTGGAAAAAACATCAGCTAGCTTAGACAGAAAATTTTTTTTAAAAATATTTAATACCGCCTGAAATATAAAGCATTATATATAAAACATCAATATATTTCTTAGTGGGCGTGGCATATGTGGGCGGAAATAAATTTCGCTAAATAGCTGATGTTCTTTTCTATCGTATAGCCAAAACTCAATGTCGTTATCTCTTATAGTTTCCGAGTTATAAGCAAAATTGTAAAATTGTTTAACATTTTTCGATATACACATACGCACATATATAATCGTATAACAATTTTACATTTTTGCGAATATCTCGGAAACTATAAGAGCTAATGACAATCGGTTTTCACCATGCGACTGGAAAAAGCATCAGCTATCTTAGGCAGAATAATTTTTTTAAAAATATTTAATACCGCCTGAAATATAAAGCATTATATATAAAACATCAATATATTTCTTAGTGGGCGTGGCATATGTGGGCGGAAATAAATTTTGCTAAATAGCTGATGTTCTTTTCTATCGTATAGCCAAAACTCAATGTCGTTATCTCTTATAGTTTCCGAGTTATAAGCAAAATTGTAAAATTGTTTAACATTGTTCGATATACACATACGCACATATATAATCGTATAACAATTTTACATTTTTGCGAATATCTTGGAAACTATAAGAGCTAATGACAATCGGTTTTCACCATGCGACTGGAAAAAACATCAGCTAGCTTAGACAGAAAAATTTTTTTTAAAAATATTTAATACCGCCTAAAATATAAAGCATTATATATAAAACATCAATATATTTCTTAGTGGGCGTGGCATATGTGGGCGGAAATAAATTTTGCTAAATAGCTGATGTTCTTTTCTATCGTATAGCCAAAACTCAATGTCGTTATCTCTTATAGTTTCCGAGTTATAAGCAAAATTGTAAAATTGTTTAACAAAAAACACTTGCTGCTGAATTCTGTTGGCCTGGTATTAGAAAAAATTTTTGAATGAAAAATTGCAAAAAATTTTTCGACATACACACACACACGCACATATATAATCGTATAACAATTTTACATTTTTGCGAATATCTTGGAAACTATAAGAGCTAATGACAATCGGTTTTCACCATGCGACTGGAAAAAACATCACCTAGCTTAGACAGAAAAATTTTTTTAAAAATATTTAATACCGCCTGAAATATAAAGCATTATATATAAAACATCAATATATTTCTTAGTGGGCGTGGCATATGTGGGCGGAAATAAATTTTGCTAAATAGCTGATGTTCTTTTCTATCGTATAGCCAAAACTCAATGTCGTTATCTCTTATAGTTTCCGAGTTATAAGCAAAATTGTAAAATTGTTTAACATTTTTCGATATACACATACGCACATATATAATCGTATAACAATTTTACATTTTTGCGAATATCTCGGAAACTATAAGAGCTAATGACAATCGGTTTTCACCATGCGACTGGAAAAAACATCAGCTATCTTAGACAGAAATTTTTTTTAAAAATATTTAATACCGCCTGAAATATAAAGCATTATATATAAAACATCAATATATTTCTTAGTGGGCGTGGCATATGTGGGCGGAAATAAATTTCGCTAAATAGCTGATGTTCTTTTCTATCGTATAGCCAAAACTCAATGTCGTTATCTCTTATAGTTTCCGAGTTATAAGCAAAATTGTAAAATTGTTTAACATTTTTCGATATACACACACGCACATATATAATCGTATAACAATTTTACATTTTTGCGAATATCTCGGAAACTATAAGAGCTAATGACAATCGGTTTTCACCATGCGACTGGAAAAAACATCAGCTATCTTAGACAGAAATTTTTTTTAAAAATATTTAATACCGCCTGAAATATAAAGCATTATATATAAAACATCAATATATTTCTTAGTGGGCGTGGCATATGTGGGCGGAAATAAATTTCGCTAAATAGCTGATGTTCTTTTCTATCGTATAGCCAAAACTCAATGTCGTTATCTCTTATAGTTTCCGAGTTATAAGCAAAATTGTAAAATTGTTTAACAAAAAACACTTGCTGCTGAATTCTGTTGGCCTGGTATTAGAAAAAATTTTTGAATGACAAATTGCAAAAAATTTTTCGACATACACACACACACGCACATATATAATCGTATAACAATTTTACATTTTTGCGAATATCTCGGAAACTATAAGAGCTAATGACAATCGGTTTTCACCATGCGACTGGAAAAAACATCAGCTAGCTTAGACAGAAAATTTTTTTTAAAAATATTTAATACCGCCTGAAATATAAAGCATTATATATAAAACATCAATATATTTCTTAGTGGGCGTGGCATATGTGGGCGGAAATAAATTTCGCTAAATAGCTGATGTTCTTTTCTATCGTATAGCCAAAACTCAATGTCGTTATCTCTTATAGTTTCCGAGTTATAAGCAAAATTGTAAAATTGTTTAACATTTTTCGATATACACATACGCACATATATAATCGTATAACAATTTTACATTTTTGCGAATATCTCGGAAACTATAAGAGCTAATGACAATCGGTTTTCACCATGCGACTGGAAAAAGCATCAGCTATCTTAGGCAGAATAATTTTTTTAAAAATATTTAATACCGCCTGAAATATAAAGCATTATATATAAAACATCAATATATTTCTTAGTGGGCGTGGCATATGTGGGCGGAAATAAATTTTGCTAAATAGCTGATGTTCTTTTCTATCGTATAGCCAAAACTCAATGTCGTTATCTCTTATAGTTTCCGAGTTATAAGCAAAATTGTAAAATTGTTTAACATTGTTCGATATACACATACGCACATATATAATCGTATAACAATTTTACATTTTTGCGAATATCTTGGAAACTATAAGAGCTAATGACAATCGGTTTTCACCATGCGACTGGAAAAAACATCAGCTAGCTTAGACAGAAAAATTTTTTTTAAAAATATTTAATACCGCCTAAAATATAAAGCATTATATATAAAACATCAATATATTTCTTAGTGGGCGTGGCATATGTGGGCGGAAATAAATTTTGCTAAATAGCTGATGTTCTTTTCTATCGTATAGCCAAAACTCAATGTCGTTATCTCTTATAGTTTCCGAGTTATAAGCAAAATTGTAAAATTGTTTAACAAAAAACACTTGCTGCTGAATTCTGTTGGCCTGGTATTAGAAAAAAATTTTGAATGAAAAATTGCAAAAAATTTTTCGACATACACACACACACGCACATATATAATCGTATAACAATTTTACATTTTTGCGAATATCTTGGAAACTATAAGAGCTAATGACAATCGGTTTTCACCATGCGACTGGAAAAAACATCACCTAGCTTAGACAGAAAAATTTTTTTAAAAATATTTAATACCGCCTGAAATATAAAGCATTATATATAAAACATCAATATATTTCTTAGTGGGCGTGGCATATGTGGGCGGAAATAAATTTTGCTAAATAGCTGATGTTCTTTTCTATCGTATAGCCAAAACTCAATGTCGTTATCTCTTATAGTTTCCGAGTTATAAGCAAAATTGTAAAATTGTTTAACATTTTTCGATATACACATACGCACATATATAATCGTATAACAATTTTACATTTTTGCGAATATCTCGGAAACTATAAGAGCTAATGACAATCGGTTTTCACCATGCGACTGGAAAAAACATCAGCTATCTTAGACAGAAATTTTTTTTAAAAATATTTAATACCGCCTGAAATATAAAGCATTATATATAAAACATCAATATATTTCTTAGTGGGCGTGGCATATGTGGGCGGAAATAAATTTCGCTAAATAGCTGATGTTCTTTTCTATCGTATAGCCAAAACTCAATGTCGTTATCTCTTATAGTTTCCGAGTTATAAGCAAAATTGTAAAATTGTTTAACATTTTTCGATATACACACACGCACATATATAATCGTATAACAATTTTACATTTTTGCGAATATCTCGGAAACTATAAGAGCTAATGACAATCGGTTTTCACCATGCGACTGGAAAAAACATCAGCTATCTTAGACAGAAATTTTTTTTAAAAATATTTAATACCGCCTGAAATATAAAGCATTATATATAAAACATCAATATATTTCTTAGTGGGCGTGGCATATGTGGGCGGAAATAAATTTCGCTAAATAGCTGATGTTCTTTTCTATCGTATAGCCAAAACTCAATGTCGTTATCTCTTATAGTTTCCGAGTTATAAGCAAAATTGTAAAATTGTTTAACATTTTTCGATATACACATACGCACATATATAATCGTATAACAATTTTTATCTTGGAAACTATAAGAGCTAATGACAATCGGTTTTCACCATGCGACTGGAAAAAACATCAGCCATCTTAGACAGAAAAATTTTTTTAAAAATATTTAATACCGCCTGAAATATAAAGCATTATATATAAAACATCAATATATTTCTTAGTGGGCGTGGCATATGTGGGCGGAAATAAATTTTGCTAAATAGCTGATGTTCTTTTCTATCGTATAGCCAAAACTCAATGTCGTTATCTCTTATAGTTTCCGAGTTATAAGCAAAATTGTAAAATTGTTTAACATTTTTCGATATACACATACGCACATATATAATCGTATAACAATTTTACATTTTTGCGAATATCTCGGAAACTATAAGAGCTAATGACAATCGGTTTTCACCATGCGACTGGAAAAAGCATCAGCTATCTTAGGCAGAATAATTTTTTTAAAAATATTTAATACCGCCTGAAATATAAAGCATTATATATAAAACATCAATATATTTCTTAGTGGGCGTGGCATATGTGGGCGGAAATAAATTTCGCTAAATAGCTGATGTTCTTTTCTATCGTATAGCCAAAACTCAATGTCGTTATCTCTTATAGTTTCCGAGTTATAAGCAAAATTGTAAAATTGTTTAACAAAAAACACTTGCTGCTGAATTCTGTTGGCCTGGTATTAGAAAAAATTTTTGAATGACAAATTGCAAAAAATTTTTCGACATACACACACACACGCACATATATAATCGTATAACAATTTTACATTTTTGCGAATATCTCGGAAACTATAAGAGCTAATGACAATCGGTTTTCACCATGCGACTGGAAAAAACATCAGCTAGCTTAGACAGAAAATTTTTTTTAAAAATATTTAATACCGCCTGAAATATAAAGCATTATATATAAAACATCAATATATTTCTTAGTGGGCGTGGCATATGTGGGCGGAAATAAATTTCGCTAAATAGCTGATGTTCTTTTCTATCGTATAGCCAAAACTCAATGTCGTTATCTCTTATAGTTTCCGAGTTATAAGCAAAATTGTAAAATTGTTTAACATTTTTCGATATACACATACGCACATATATAATCGTATAACAATTTTACATTTTTGCGAATATCTCGGAAACTATAAGAGCTAATGACAATCGGTTTTCACCATGCGACTGGAAAAAGCATCAGCTATCTTAGGCAGAATAATTTTTTTAAAAATATTTAATACCGCCTGAAATATAAAGCATTATATATAAAACATCAATATATTTCTTAGTGGGCGTGGCATATGTGGGCGGAAATAAATTTTGCTAAATAGCTGATGTTCTTTTCTATCGTATAGCCAAAACTCAATGTCGTTATCTCTTATAGTTTCCGAGTTATAAGCAAAATTGTAAAATTGTTTAACATTGTTCGATATACACATACGCACATATATAATCGTATAACAATTTTACATTTTTGCGAATATCTTGGAAACTATAAGAGCTAATGACAATCGGTTTTCACCATGCGACTGGAAAAAACATCAGCTAGCTTAGACAGAAAAATTTTTTTTAAAAATATTTAATACCGCCTAAAATATAAAGCATTATATATAAAACATCAATATATTTCTTAGTGGGCGTGGCATATGTGGGCGGAAATAAATTTTGCTAAATAGCTGATGTTCTTTTCTATCGTATAGCCAAAACTCAATGTCGTTATCTCTTATAGTTTCCGAGTTATAAGCAAAATTGTAAAATTGTTTAACAAAAAACACTTGCTGCTGAATTCTGTTGGCCTGGTATTAGAAAAAATTTTTGAATGAAAAATTGCAAAAAATTTTTCGACATACACACACACACGCACATATATAATCGTATAACAATTTTACATTTTTGCGAATATCTTGGAAACTATAAGAGCTAATGACAATCGGTTTTCACCATGCGACTGGAAAAAACATCACCTAGCTTAGACAGAAAAATTTTTTTAAAAATATTTAATACCGCCTGAAATATAAAGCATTATATATAAAACATCAATATATTTCTTAGTGGGCGTGGCATATGTGGGCGGAAATAAATTTTGCTAAATAGCTGATGTTCTTTTCTATCGTATAGCCAAAACTCAATGTCGTTATCTCTTATAGTTTCCGAGTTATAAGCAAAATTGTAAAATTGTTTAACATTTTTCGATATACACATACGCACATATATAATCGTATAACAATTTTACATTTTTGCGAATATCTCGGAAACTATAAGAGCTAATGACAATCGGTTTTCACCATGCGACTGGAAAAAACATCAGCTATCTTAGACAGAAATTTTTTTTAAAAATATTTAATACCGCCTGAAATATAAAGCATTATATATAAAACATCAATATATTTCTTAGTGGGCGTGGCATATGTGGGCGGAAATAAATTTCGCTAAATAGCTGATGTTCTTTTCTATCGTATAGCCAAAACTCAATGTCGTTATCTCTTATAGTTTCCGAGTTATAAGCAAAATTGTAAAATTGTTTAACATTTTTCGATATACACACACGCACATATATAATCGTATAACAATTTTACATTTTTGCGAATATCTCGGAAACTATAAGAGCTAATGACAATCGGTTTTCACCATGCGACTGGAAAAAACATCAGCTATCTTAGACAGAAATTTTTTTTAAAAATATTTAATACCGCCTGAAATATAAAGCATTATATATAAAACATCAATATATTTCTTAGTGGGCGTGGCATATGTGGGCGGAAATAAATTTCGCTAAATAGCTGATGTTCTTTTCTATCGTATAGCCAAAACTCAATGTCGTTATCTCTTATAGTTTCCGAGTTATAAGCAAAATTGTAAAATTGTTTAACATTTTTCGATATACACATACGCACATATATAATCGTATAACAATTTTTATCTTGGAAACTATAAGAGCTAATGACAATCGGTTTTCACCATGCGACTGGAAAAAACATCAGCCATCTTAGACAGAAAAATTTTTTTAAAAATATTTAATACCGCCTGAAATATAAAGCATTATATATAAAACATCAATATATTTCTTAGTGGGCGTGGCATATGTGGGCGGAAATAAATTTTGCTAAATAGCTGATGTTCTTTTCTATCGTATAGCCAAAACTCAATGTCGTTATCTCTTATAGTTTCCGAGTTATAAGCAAAATTGTAAAATTGTTTAACATTTTTCGATATACACATACGCACATATATAATCGTATAACAATTTTACATTTTTGCGAATATCTCGGAAACTATAAGAGCTAATGACAATCGGTTTTCACCATGCGACTGGAAAAAGCATCAGCTATCTTAGGCAGAATAATTTTTTTAAAAATATTTAATACCGCCTGAAATATAAAGCATTATATATAAAACATCAATATATTTCTTAGTGGGCGTGGCATATGTGGGCGGAAATAAATTTTGCTAAATAGCTGATGTTCTTTTCTATCGTATAGCCAAAACTCAATGTCGTTATCTCTTATAGTTTCCGAGTTATAAGCAAAATTGTAAAATTGTTTAACATTGTTCGATATACACATACGCACATATATAATCGTATAACAATTTTACATTTTTGCGAATATCTTGGAAACTATAAGAGCTAATGACAATCGGTTTTCACCATGCGACTGGAAAAAACATCAGCTAGCTTAGACAGAAAATTTTTTTTTAAAAATATTTAATACCGCCTAAAATATAAAGCATTATATATAAAACATCAATATATTTCTTAGTGGGTGTGGCATATGTGGGCGGAAATAAATTTTGCTAAATAGCTGATGTTCTTTTCTATCGTATAGCCAAAACTCAATGTCGTTATCTCTTATAGTTTCCGAGTTATAAGCAAAATTGTAAAATTGTTTAACAAAAAACACTTGCTGCTGAATTCTGTTGGCCTGGTATTAGAAAAAATTTTTGAATGAAAAATTGCAAAAAATTTTTCGACATACACACACACACGCACATATATAATCGTATAACAATTTTACATTTTTGCGAATATCTTGGAAACTATAAGAGCTAATGACAATCGGTTTTCACCATGCGACTGGAAAAAACATCACCTAGCTTAGACAGAAAAATTTTTTAAAAATATTTAATACCGCCTGAAATATAAAGCATTATATATAAAACATCAATATATTTCTTAGTGGGCGTGGCATATGTGGGCGGAAATAAATTTTGCTAAATAGCTGATGTTCTTTTCTATCGTATAGCCAAAACTCAATGTCGTTATCTCTTATAGTTTCCGAGTTATAAGCAAAATTGTAAAATTGTTTAACATTTTTCGATATACACACACGCACATATATAATCGTATAACAATTTTACATTTTTGCGAATATCTCGGAAACTATAAGAGCTAATGACAATCGGTTTTCACCATGCGACTGGAAAAAACATCAGCTATCTTAGACAGAAATTTTTTTTAAAAATATTTAATACCGCCTGAAATATAAAGCATTATATATAAAACATCAATATATTTCTTAGTGGGCGTGGCATATGTGGGCGGAAATAAATTTCGCTAAATAGCTGATGTTCTTTTCTATCGTATAGCCAAAACTCAATGTCGTTATCTCTTATAGTTTCCGAGTTATAAGCAAAATTGTAAAATTGTTTAACATTTTTCGATATACACATACGCACATATATAATCGTATAACAATTTTTATCTTGGAAACTATAAGAGCTAATGACAATCGGTTTTCACCATGCGACTGGAAAAAACATCAGCCATCTTAGACAGAAAAATTTTTTTAAAAATATTTAATACCGCCTGAAATATAAAGCATTATATATAAAACATCAATATATTTCTTAGTGGGCGTGGCATATGTGGGCGGAAATAAATTTTGCTAAATAGCTGATGTTCTTTTCTATCGTATAGCCAAAACTCAATGTCGTTATCTCTTATAGTTTCCGAGTTATAAGCAAAATTGTAAAATTGTTTAACATTTTTCGATATACACATACGCACATATATAATCGTATAACAATTTTACATTTTTGCGAATATCTCGGAAACTATAAGAGCTAATGACAATCGGTTTTCACCATGCGACTGGAAAAAGCATCAGCTATCTTAGGCAGAATAATTTTTTTAAAAATATTTAATACCGCCTGAAATATAAAGCATTATATATAAAACATCAATATATTTCTTAGTGGGCGTGGCATATGTGGGCGGAAATAAATTTTGCTAAATAGCTGATGTTCTTTTCTATCGTATAGCCAAAACTCAATGTCGTTATCTCTTATAGTTTCCGAGTTATAAGCAAAATTGTAAAATTGTTTAACATTGTTCGATATACACATACGCACATATATAATCGTATAACAATTTTACATTTTTGCGAATATCTTGGAAACTATAAGAGCTAATGACAATCGGTTTTCACCATGCGACTGGAAAAAACATCAGCTAGCTTAGACTGAAAATTTTTTTTTAAAAATATTTAATACCGCCTAAAATATAAAGCATTATATATAAAACATCAATATATTTCTTAGTGGGCGTGGCATATGTGGGCGGAAATAAATTTTGCTAAATAGCTGATGTTCTTTTCTATCGTATAGCCAAAACTCAATGTCGTTATCTCTTATAGTTTCCGAGTTATAAGCAAAATTGTAAAATTGTTTAACAAAAAACACTTGCTGCTGAATTCTGTTGGCCTGGTATTAGAAAAAATTTTTGAATGAAAAATTGCAAAAAATTTTTCGACATACACACACACACGCACATATATAATCGTATAACAATTTTACATTTTTGCGAATATCTTGGAAACTATAAGAGCTAATGACAATCGGTTTTCACCATGCGACTGGAAAAAACATCAGCTAGCTTAGACAGAAAAATTTTTTTAAAAATATTTAATACCGCCTGAAATATAAAGCATTATATATAAAACATCAATATATTTCTTAGTGGGCGTGGCATATGTGGGCGGAAATAAATTTTGCTAAATAGCTGATGTTCTTTTCTATCGTATAGCCAAAACTCAATGTCGTTATCTCTTATAGTTTCCGAGTTATAAGCAAAATTGTAAAATTGTTTAACATTGTTCGATATACACATACGCACATATATAATCGTATAACAATTTTACATTTTTGCGAATATCTTGGAAACTATAAGAGCTAATGACAATCGGTTTTCACCATGCGACTGGAAAAAACATCAGCTAGCTTAGACAGAAAATTTTTTTTTAAAAATATTTAATACCGCCTAAAATATAAAGCATTATATATAAAACATCAATATATTTCTTAGTGGGCGTGGCATATGTGGGCGGAAATAAATTTTGCTAAATAGCTGATGTTCTTTTCTATCGTATAGCCAAAACTCAATGTCGTTATCTCTTATAGTTTCCGAGTTATAAGCAAAATTGTAAAATTGTTTAACAAAAAACACTTGCTGCTGAATTCTGTTGGCCTGGTATTAGAAAAAATTTTTGAATGAAAAATTGCAAAAAAATTTTCGACATACACACACACACGCACATATATAATCGTATAACAATTTTACATTTTTGCGAATATCTTGGAAACTATAAGAGCTAATGACAATCAGTTTTCACCATGCGACTGGAAATAACATCAGCTATCTTAGACAGGAAAGAAATTTAAAAAATATTAAATACCGCCTGAAATATAAAGCATTATATATAAAACATCAATATATTTCTTAGTGGGCGTGGCATATGTGGGCGGAAATAAATTTTGCTAAATAGCTGATGTTCTTTTCTATCGTATAGCCAAAACTCAATGTCGTTATCTCTTATAGTTTCCGAGTTATAAGCAAAATTGTAAAATTGTTTAACATTTTTCGATATACACACACGCACATGTATAATCGTATAACAATTTTACATTTTTACGAATATCTGGGAAACTATAAGAGCTAATGACAATCAGTTTTCACCATGCGACTGGAAATAACATCAGCTATCTTAGACAGGAAAGAAATTTAAAAAATATTAAATACCGCCTGAAATATAAAGCATTATATATAAAACATCAATATATTTCTTAGTGGGCGTGGCATATGTGGGCGGAAATAAATTTTGCTAAATAGCTGATGTTCTTTTCTATCGTATAGCCAAAACTCAATGTCGTTATCTCTTATAGTTTCCGAGTTATAAGCAAAATTGTAAAATTGTTTAACATTTTTCGATATACACACACGCACATGTATAATCGTATAACAATTTTACATTTTTACGAATATCTGGGAAACTATAAGAGCTAATGACAATCAGTTTTCACCATGCGACTGGAAATAACATCAGCTATCTTAGACAGGAAAGAAATTTAAAAAATATTAAATACCGCCTGAAATATAAAGCATTATATATAAAACATCAATATATTTCTTAGTGGGCGTGGCATATGTGGGCGGAAATAAATTTTGCTAAATAGCTGATGTTCTTTTCTATCGTATAGCCAAAACTCAATGTCGTCATCTCTTATAGTTTCCGAGTTATAAGCAAAATTGTAAAATTGTTTAACAAAAAACACTTGCTGCTGAATTCTGTTGGCCTGGTATTAGAAAAAAATTTTGAATGAAAAATTGCAAAAAATTTTTCGACATACACACACACACGCACATATATAATCGTATAACAATTTTACATTTTTGCGAATATCTTGGAAACTATAAGAGCTAATGACAATCGGTTTTCACCATGCGACTGGAAAAAACATCAGCTAGCTTAGACAGAAAAATTTTTTTAAAAATATTTAATACCGCCTGAAATATAAAGCATTATATATAAAACATCAATATATTTCTTAGTGGGCGTGGCATATGTGGGCGGAAATAAATTTTGCTAAATAGCTGATGTTCTTTTCTATCGTATAGCCAAAACTCAATGTCGTTATCTCTTATAGTTTCCGAGTTATAAGCAAAATTGTAAAATTGTTTAACATTTTTCGATATACACATACGCACATATATAATCGTATAACAATTTTACATTTTTGCGAATATCTCGGAAACTATAAGAGCTAATGACAATCGGTTTTCACCATGCGACTGGAAAAAACATCAGCTATCTTAGACAGGAAAGAAATTTAAAAAATATTAAATACCGCCTGAAATATAAAGCATTATATATAAAACATCAATATATTTCTTAGTGGGCGTGGCATATGTGGGCGGAAATAAATTTTGCTAAATAGCTGATGTTCTTTTCTATCGTATAGCCAAAACTCAATGTCGCTATCTCTTATAGTTTCCGAGTTATAAGCAAAATTGTAAAATTGTTTAACATTTTTCGATATACACACACGCACATGTATAATCGTATAACAATTTTACATTTTTACGAATATCTGGGAAACTATAAGAGCTAATGACAATCAGTTTTCACCATGCGACTGGAAATAACATCAGCTATCTTAGACAGGAAAGAAATTTAAAAAATATTAAATACCGCCTGAAATATAAAGCATTATATATAAAACATCAATATATTTCTTAGTGGGCGTGGCATATGTGGGCGGAAATAAATTTTGCTAAATAGCTGATGTTCTTTTCTATCGTATAGCCAAAACTCAATGTCGTTATCTCTTATAGTTTCCGAGTTATAAGCAAAATTGTAAAATTGTTTAACATTTTTCGATATACACACACGCACATGTATAATCGTATAACAATTTTACATTTTTACGAATATCTGGGAAACTATAAGAGCTAATGACAATCAGTTTTCACCATGCGACTGGAAATAACATCAGCTATCTTAGACAGGAAAGAAATTTAAAAAATATTAAATACCGCCTGAAATATAAAGCATTATATATAAAACATCAATATATTTCTTAGTGGGCGTGGCATATGTGGGCGGAAATAAATTTTGCTAAATAGCTGATGTTCTTTTCTATCGTATAGCCAAAACTCAATGTCGTTATCTCTTATAGTTTCCGAGTTATAAGCAAAATTGTAAAATTGTTTAACATTTTTCGATATACAAACACGCACATGTATAATCGTATAACAATTTTACATTTTTGCGAATATCTCGGAAACTATAAGAGCTAATGACAATCGGTTTTCACCATGCGACTGGAAAAAACATCAGCTATCTTAGACAGAAAATTTTTTTTAAAAATATTTAATACCGCCTGAAATATAAAGCATTATATATAAAACATCAATATATTTCTTAGTGGGCGTGGCATATGTGGGCGGAAATAAATTTTGCTAAATAGCTGATGTTCTTTTCTATCGTATAGCCAAAACTCAATGTCGTTATCTCTTATAGTTTCCGAGTTATAAGCAAAATTGTAAAATTGTTTAACATTTTTCGATATACACACACGCACATGTATAATCGTATAACAATTTTACATTTTTACGAATATCTGGGAAACTATAAGAGCTAATGACAATCAGTTTTCACCATGCGACTGGAAATAACATCAGCTATCTTAGACAGGAAAGAAATTTAAAAAATATTAAATACCGCCTGAAATATAAAGCATTATATATAAAACATCAATATATTTCTTAGTGGGCGTGGCATATGTGGGCGGAAATAAATTTTGCTAAATAGCTGATGTTCTTTTCTATCGTATAGCCAAAACTCAATGTCGTTATCTCTTATAGTTTCCGAGTTATAAGCAAAATTGTAAAATTGTTTAACATTTTTCGATATACACACACGCACATGTATAATCGTATAACAATTTTACATTTTTACGAATATCTGGGAAACTATAAGAGCTAATGACAATCAGTTTTCACCATGCGACTGGAAATAACATCAGCTATCTTAGACAGGAAAGAAATTTAAAAAATATTAAATACCGCCTGAAATATAAAGCATTATATATAAAACATCAATATATTTCTTAGTGGGCGTGGCATATGTGGGCGGAAATAAATTTTGCTAAATAGCTGAGGTTCTTTTCTATCGTATAGCCAAAACTCAATGTCGTTATCTCTTATAGTTTCCGAGTTATAAGCAAAATTGTAAAATTGTTTAACATTTTTCGATATACACACACGCACATGTATAATCGTATAACAATTTTACATTTTTACGAATATCTGGGAAACTATAAGAGCTAATGACAATCAGTTTTCACCATGCGACTGGAAATAACATCAGCTATCTTAGACAGGAAAGAAATTTAAAAAATATTAAATACCGCCTGAAATATAAAGCATTATATATAAAACATCAATATATTTCTTAGTGGGCGTGGCATATGTGGGCGGAAATAAATTTTGCTAAATAGCTGATGTTCTTTTCTATCGTATAGCCAAAACTCAATGTCGCTATCTCTTATAGTTTCCGAGTTATAAGCAAAATTGTAAAATTGTTTAACATTTTTCGATATACACATACGCACATATACAATCGTATAACAATTTTACATTTTTGCGAATATCTCGGAAACTATAAGAGCTAATGACAATCGGTTTTCACCATGCGACTGGAAAAAACATCAGCTATCTTAGACAGAAAATTTTTTTTAAAAATATTTAATACCGCCTGAAATATAAAGCATTATATATAAAACATCAATATATTTCTTAGTGGGCGTGGCATATGTGGGCGGAAATAAATTTTGCTAAATAGCTGATGTTCTTTTCTATCGTATAGCCAAAACTCAATGTCGTTATCTCTTATAGTTTCCGAGTTATAAGCAAAATTGTAAAATTGTTTAACATTTTTCGATATACACACACGCACATGTATAATCGTATAACAATTTTACATTTTTACGAATATCTGGGAAACTATAAGAGCTAATGACAATCAGTTTTCACCATGCGACTGGAAATAACATCAGCTATCTTAGACAGGAAAGAAATTTAAAAAATATTAAATACCGCCTGAAATATAAAGCATTATATATAAAACATCAATATATTTCTTAGTGGGCGTGGCATATGTGGGCGGAAATAAATTTTGCTAAATAGCTGATGTTCTTTACTATCGTATAGCCAAAACTCAATGTCGTTATCTCTTATAGTTTCCGAGTTATAAGCTAAATTGTAAAATTGTTTAACATTTTTCGATATACACAAACGCACATATATAATCGTATAACAATTTTACATTTTTGCGAATATCTCGGAAACTATAAGAGCTAATGACAATCGGTTTTCACCATGCGACTGGAAAAAACATCAGCTATCTTAGACAGAAAAATTTTTTTAAAAATATTTAATACCGCCTGAAATATAAAGCATTATATATAAAACATCAATATATTTCTTAGTGGGCGTGGCATATGTGGGCGGAAATAAATTTTGCTAAATAGCTGATGTTCCTTTCTATCGTATAGCCAAAACTCAATGTCGCTATCTCTTATAGTTTCCGAGTTATAAGCAAAATTGTAAAAATGTTTAACAAAAAACACTTGCTGCTGAATTCTGTTGGCCTGGTATTATAAAAAATTTTTGAATGAAAGATTGCAAAAAATTTTTCGACATACATACACACACGCACATATATAATCGTATAACAATTTTACATTTTTGCGAATATCTCGGAAACTATAAGAGCTAATGACAATCGGTTTTCACCATGCGAGTGGAAAAAACATCAGCTAGCTTAGACAGAAAAATTTTTTTCAAAATATTTAATACCGCCTGAAATATAAAGCATTATATATAAAACATCAATATATTTCTTAGTGGGCGTGGCATATGTGGGCGGAAATAAATTTTGCTAAATAGCTGATGTTCTTTTCTATCGTATAGCCAAAACTCAATGTCGTTATCTCTTATAGTTTCCGAGTTATAAGCAAAATTGTAAAATTGTTTAACATTTTTCGATATACACATACGCACATATATAATCGTATAACAATTTTACATTTTTGCGAATATCTCGGAAACTATAAGAGCTAATGACAATCGGTTTTCACCATGCGACTGGAAAAAACATAAGCTATCTTAGACAGAAATTTTTTTTAAAAATATTTAATACCGCCTGAAATATAAAGCATTATATATAAAACATCAATATATTTCTTAGTGGGCGTGGCATATGTGGGCGGAAATAAATTTTGCTAAATAGCTGATGTTCTTTTCTATCGTATAGCCAAAACTCAATGTCGTTATCTCTTATAGTTTCCGAGTTATAAGCAAAATTGTAAAATTGTTTAACATTTTTCGATATACACACACGCACATGTATAATCGTATAACAATTTTACATTTTTACGAATATCTGGGAAACTATAAGAGCTAATGACAATCAGTTTTCACCATGCGACTGGAAATAACATCAGCTATCTTAGACAGGAAAGAAATTTAAAAAATATTAAATACCGCCTGAAATATAAAGCATTATATATAAAACATCAATATATTTCTTAGTGGGCGTGGCATATGTGGGCGGAAATAAATTTTGCTAAATAGCTGATGTTCTTTTCTATCGTATAGCCAAAACTCAATGTCGTTATCTCTTATAGTTTCCGAGTTATAAGCAAAATTGTAAAATTGTTTAACATTTTTCGATATACACACACGCACATGTATAATCGTATAACAATTTTACATTTTTACGAATATCTGGGAAACTATAAGAGCTAATGACAATCAGTTTTCACCATGCGACTGGAAATAACATCAGCTATCTTAGACAGGAAAGAAATTTAAAAAATATTAAATACCGCCTGAAATATAAAGCATTATATATAAAACATCAATATATTTCTTAGTGGGCGTGGCATATGTGGGCGGAAATAAATTTTGCTAAATAGCTGATGTTCTTTTCTATCGTATAGCCAAAACTCAATGTCGCTATCTCTTATAGTTTCCGAGTTATAAGCAAAATTGTAAAATTGTTTAACATTTTTCGATATACACATACGCACATATACAATCGTATAACAATTTTACATTTTTGCGAATATCTCGGAAACTATAAGAGCTAATGACAATCGGTTTTCACCATGCGACTGGAAAAAACATCAGCTATCTTAGACAGAAAATTTTTTTTAAAAATATTTAATACCGCCTGAAATATAAAGCATTATATATAAAACATCAATATATTTCTTAGTGGGCGTGGCATATGTGGGCGGAAATAAATTTTGCTAAATAGCTGATGTTCTTTTCTATCGTATAGCCAAAACTCAATGTCGTTATCTCTTATAGTTTCCGAGTTATAAGCAAAATTGTAAAATTGTTTAACATTTTTCGATATACACACACGCACATGTATAATCGTATAACAATTTTACATTTTTACGAATATCTGGGAAACTATAAGAGCTAATGACAATCAGTTTTCACCATGCGACTGGAAATAACATCAGCTATCTTAGACAGGAAAGAAATTTAAAAAATATTAAATACCGCCTGAAATATAAAGCATTATATATAAAACATCAATATATTTCTTAGTGGGCGTGGCATATGTGGGCGGAAATAAATTTTGCTAAATAGCTGATGTTCTTTACTATCGTATAGCCAAAACTCAATGTCGTTATCTCTTATAGTTTCCGAGTTATAAGCTAAATTGTAAAATTGTTTAACATTTTTCGATATACACAAACGCACATATATAATCGTATAACAATTTTACATTTTTGCGAATATCTCGGAAACTATAAGAGCTAATGACAATCGGTTTTCACCATGCGACTGGAAAAAACATCAGCTATCTTAGACAGAAAAATTTTTTTAAAAATATTTAATACCGCCTGAAATATAAAGCATTATATATAAAACATCAATATATTTCTTAGTGGGCGTGGCATATGTGGGCGGAAATAAATTTTGCTAAATAGCTGATGTTCCTTTCTATCGTATAGCCAAAACTCAATGTCGCTATCTCTTATAGTTTCCGAGTTATAAGCAAAATTGTAAAAATGTTTAACAAAAAACACTTGCTGCTGAATTCTGTTGGCCTGGTATTATAAAAAATTTTTGAATGAAAGATTGCAAAAAATTTTTCGACATACATACACACACGCACATATATAATCGTATAACAATTTTACATTTTTGCGAATATCTCGGAAACTATAAGAGCTAATGACAATCGGTTTTCACCATGCGACTGGAAAAAACATCAGCTAGCTTAGACAGAAAAATTTTTTTCAAAATATTTAATACCGCCTGAAATATAAAGCATTATATATAAAACATCAATATATTTCTTAGTGGGCGTGGCATATGTGGGCGGAAATAAATTTTGCTAAATAGCTGATGTTCTTTTCTATCGTATAGCCAAAACTCAATGTCGTTATCTCTTATAGTTTCCGAGTTATAAGCTAAATTGTAAAATTGTTTAACATTTTTCGATATACACATACGCACATATACAATCGTATAACAATTTTACATTTTTGCGAATATCTCGGAAACTATAAGAGCTAATGACAATCGGTTTTCACCATGCGACTGGAAAAACATCAGCTAGCTTAGACAGAAAAATTTTTTTCAAAATATTTAATACCGCCTGAAATATAAAGCATTATATATAAAACATCAATATATTTCTTAGTGGGCGTGGCATATGTGGGCGGAAATAAATTTTGCTAAATAGCTGATGTTCTTTTCTATCGTATAGCCAAAACTCAATGTCGTTATCTCTTATAGTTTCCGAGTTATAAGCTAAATTGTAAAATTGTTTAACATTTTTCGATATACACATACGCACATATACAATCGTATAACAATTTTACATTTTTGCGAATATCTCGGAAACTATAAGAGCTAATGACAATCGGTTTTCACCATGCGACTGGAAAAAACATCAGCTATCTTAGACAGAAAATTTTTTTTAAAAATATTTAATACCGCCTGAAATATAAAGCATTATATATAAAACATCAATATATTTCTTAGTGGGCGTGGCATATGTGGGCGGAAATAAATTTTGCTAAATAGCTGATGTTCTTTACTATCGTATAGCCAAAACTCAATGTCGCTATCTCTTATAGTTTCCGAGTTATAAGCAAAATTGTAAAATTGTTTAACATTTTTCGATATACACATACGCACATATATAATCGTATAACAATTGTACATTTTTGCGAATATCTTGGAAACTATAAGAGCTAATAACAATCGGTTTTCACCATGCGACTGGAAAAAACATCAGCTATCTTAGACAGAAATTTTTTTTTAAAAATATTTAATACCGCCTGAAATATAAAGCATTATATATAAAACATCAATATATTTCTTAGTGGGCGTGGCATATGTGGGCGGAAATAAATTTTGCTAAATAGCTGAGGTTCTTTTCTATCGTATAGCCAAAACTCAATGTCGCTATCTCTTATAGTTTCCGAGTTATAAGCAAAATTGTAAAATTGTTTAACATTTTTCGATATACACACACGCACATATATAATCGTATAACAATTTTACATTTTTGCGAATATCTTGGAAACTATAAGAGCTAATGACAATCGGTTTTCACCATGCGACTGGAAAAAACATCAGCTATCTTAGACAGAAAATTTTTTTTAAAAATATTTAATACCGCCTGAAATATAAAGCATTATATATAAAACATCAATATATTTCTTAGTGGGCGTGGCATATGTGGGCGGAAATAAATTTTGCTAAATAGCTGATGTTCTTTTCTATCGTATAGCCAAAACTCAATGTCGTTATCTCTTATAGTTTCCGAGTTATAAGCAAAATTGTAAAATTGTTTAACATTTTTCGATATACACACACGCACATATATAATCGTATAACAATTTTACATTTTTGCGAATATCTCGGAAACTATAAGAGCTAATGACAATCGGTTTTCACCATGCGACTGGAAATAACATCAGCTAGCTTAGACAGAAAAGAAATTTAAAAAATATTAAATACCGCCTGAAATATAAAGCATTATATATAAAACATCAATATATTTCTTAGTGGGCGTGGCATATGTGGGCGGAAATAAATTTTGCTAAATAGCTGATGTTCTTTTCTATCGTATAGCCAAAACTCAATGTCGTTATCTCTTATAGTTTCCGAGTTATAAGCAAAATTGTAAAATTGTTTAACAAAAAACACTTGCTGCTGAATTCTGTTGGCCTGGTATTAGAAAAAATTTTTGAATGAAAAATTGCAAAAAATTTTTCGACATACACACACACACGCACATATATAATCGTATAACAATTTTACATTTTTGCGAATATCTCGGAAACTATAAGAGCTAATGACAATCGGTTTTCACCATGCGACTGGAAAAAACATCAGCTATCTTAGACAGAAAAATTTTTTTAAAAATATTTAATACCGCCTGAAATATAAAGCATTATATATAAAACATCAATATATTTCTTAGTGGGCGTGGCATATGTGGGCGGAAATAAATTTTGCTAAATAGCTGATGTTCTTTTCTATCGTATAGCCAAAACTCAATGTCGCTATCTCTTATAGTTTCCGAGTTATAAGCAAAATTGTAAAATTGTTTAACAAAAAACACTTGCTGCTGAATTCTGTTGGCCTGGTATTAGAAAAAATTTTTGAATGAAAAATTGCAAAAAATTTTTCGACATACACACACACACGCACATATATAATCGTATAACAATTTTACATTTTTGCGAATATCTCGGAAACTATAAGAGCTAATGACAATCGGTTTTCACCATGCGACTGGAAAAAACATCAGCTATCTTAGACAGAAAAATTTTTTTTAAAATATTTAATACCGCCTGAAATATAAAGCATTATATATAAAACATCAATATATTTCTTAGTGGGCGTGGCATATGTGGGCGGAAATAAATTTTGCTAAATAGCTGATGTTCTTTACTATCGTATAGCCAAAACTCAATGTCGCTATCTCTTATAGTTTCCGAGTTATAAGCAAAATTGTAAAATTGTTTAACAAAAAACACTTGCTGCTGAATTCTGTTGGCCTGGTATTAGAAAAAATTTTTGAATGAAAAATTGCAAAAAATTTTTCGACATACACACACACACGCACATATATAATCGTATAACAATTTTACATTTTTGCGAATATCTCGGAAACTATAAGAGCTAATGACAATCGGTTTTCACCATGCGACTGGAAAAAACATCAGCTAGCTTAGACAGAAAATTTTTTTTAAAATATTTAATACCGCCTGAAATATAAAGCATTATATATAAAACATCAATATATTTCTTAGTGGGCGTGGCATATGTGGGCGGAAATAAATTTTGCTAAATAGCTGATGTTCTTTTCTATCGTATAGCCAAAACTCAATGTCGTTATCTCTTATAGTTTCCGAGTTATAAGCAAAATTGTAAAATTGTTTAACATTTTTCGATATACACATACGCACATGTATAATCGTATAACAATTTTACATTTTTACGAATATCTGGGAAACTATAAGAGCTAATGACAATCAGTTTTCACCATGCGACTGGAAATAACATCAGCTATCTTAGACAGGAAAGAAATTTAAAAAATATTAAATACCGCCTGAAATATAAAGCATTATATATAAAACATCAATATATTTCTTAGTGGGCGTGGCATATGTGGGCGGAAATAAATTTTGCTAAATAGCTGATGTTCTTTACTATCGTATAGCCAAAACTCAATGTCGCTATCTCTTATAGTTTCCGAGTTATAAGCAAAATTGTAAAATTGTTTAACATTTTTCGATATACACACACGCACATGTATAATCGTATAACAATTTTACATTTTTACGAATATCTGGGAAACTATAAGAGCTAATGACAATCAGTTTTCACCATGCGACTGGAAATAACATCAGCTATCTTAGACAGGAAAGAAATTTAAAAAATATTAAATACCGCCTGAAATATAAAGCATTATATATAAAACATCAATATATTTCTTAGTGGGCGTGGCATATGTGGGCGGAAATAAATTTTGCTAAATAGCTGATGTTCTTTTCTATCGTATAGCCAAAACTCAATGTCGTTATCTCTTATAGTTTCCGAGTTATAAGCTAAATTGTAAAATTGTTTAACATTTTTCGATATACACAAACGCACATATATAATCGTATAACAATTTTACATTTTTGCGAATATCTCGGAAACTATAAGAGCTAATGACAATCGGTTTTCACCATGCGACTGGAAAAAACATCAGCTAGCTTAGACAGAAAAATTTTTTTAAAAATATTTAATACCGCCTGAAATATAAAGCATTATATATAAAACATCAATATATTTCTTAGTGGGCGTGGCATATGTGGGCGGAAATAAATTTTGCTAAATAGCTGATGTTCTTTTCTATCGTATAGCCAAAACTCAATGTCGTTATCTCTTATAGTTTCCGAGTTATAAGCTAAATTGTAAAATTGTTTAACATTTTTCGATATACACAAACGCACATATATAATCGTATAACAATTTTACATTTTTGCGAATATCTCGGAAACTATAAGAGCTAATGACAATCGGTTTTCACCATGCGACTGGAAAAAACATCAGCTATCTTAGACAGAAAAATTTTTTTAAAAATATTTAATACCGCCTGAAATATAAAGCATTATATATAAAACATCAATATATTTCTTAGTGGGCGTGGCATATGTGGGCGGAAATAAATTTTGCTAAATAGCTGATGTTCCTTTCTATCGTATAGCCAAAACTCAATGTCGCTATCTCTTATAGTTTCCGAGTTATAAGCAAAATTGTAAAAATGTTTAACAAAAAACACTTGCTGCTGAATTCTGTTGGCCTGGTATTATAAAAAATTTTTGAATGAAAGATTGCAAAAAATTTTTCGACATACATACACACACGCACATATATAATCGTATAACAATTTTACATTTTTGCGAATATCTCGGAAACTATAAGAGCTAATGACAATCGGTTTTCACCATGCGACTGGAAAAAACATCAGCTAGCTTAGACAGAAAAATTTTTTTCAAAATATTTAATACCGCCTGAAATATAAAGCATTATATATAAAACATCAATATATTTCTTAGTGGGCGTGGCATATGTGGGCGGAAATAAATTTTGCTAAATAGCTGATGTTCTTTTCTATCGTATAGCCAAAACTCAATGTCGTTATCTCTTATAGTTTCCGAGTTATAAGCTAAATTGTAAAATTGTTTAACATTTTTCGATATACACATACGCACATATACAATCGTATAACAATTTTACATTTTTGCGAATATCTCGGAAACTATAAGAGCTGATGACAATCGGTTTTCACCATGCGACTGGAAAAAACATCAGCTATCTTAGACAGAAAAATTTTTTTAAAAATATTTAATACCGCCTGAAATATAAAGCATTATATATAAAACATCAATATATTTCTTAGTGGGCGTGGCATATGTGGGCGGAAATAAATTTTGCTAAATAGCTGATGTTCTTTACTATCGTATAGCCAAAACTCAATGTCGCTATCTCTTATAGTTTCCGAGTTATAAGCAAAATTGTAAAATTGTTTAACATTTTTCGATATACACATACGCACATATATAATCGTATAACAATTGTACATTTTTGCGAATATCTTGGAAACTATAAGAGCTAATAACAATCGGTTTTCACCATGCGACTGGAAAAAACATCAGCTATCTTAGACAGAAAATTTTTTTTAAAAATATTTAATACCGCCTGAAATATAAAGCATTATATATAAAACATCAATATATTTCTTAGTGGGCGTGGCATATGTGGGCGGAAATAAATTTTGCTAAATAGCTGAGGTTCTTTTCTATCGTATAGTCAAAACTCAATGTCGCTATCTCTTATAGTTTCCGAGTTATAAGCAAAATTGTAAAATTGTTTAACATTTTTCGATATACACACACGCACATATATAATCGTATAACAATTTTACATTTTTGCGAATATCTTGGAAACTATAAGAGCTAATGACAATCGGTTTTCACCATGCGACTGGAAAAAACATCAGCTATCTTAGACAGAAAATTTTTTTTAAAAATATTTAATACCGCCTGAAATATAAAGCATTATATATAAAACATCAATATATTTCTTAGTGGGCGTGGCATATGTGGGCGGAAATAAATTTTGCTAAATAGCTGATGTTCTTTTCTATCGTATAGCCAAAACTCAATGTCGTTATCTCTTATAGTTTCCGAGTTATAAGCAAAATTGTAAAATTGTTTAACATTTTTCGATATACACACACGCACATGTATAATCGTATAACAATTTTACATTTTTACGAATATCTGGGAAACTATAAGAGCTAATGACAATCAGTTTTCACCATGCGACTGGAAATAACATCAGCTATCTTAGACAGGAAAGAAATTTAAAAAATATTAAATACCGCCTGAAATATAAAGCATTATATATAAAACATCAATATATTTCTTAGTGGGCGTGGCATATGTGGGCGGAAATAAATTTTGCTAAATAGCTGATGTTCTTTTCTATCGTATAGCCAAAACTCAATGTCGTTATCTCTTATAGTTTCCGAGTTATAAGCAAAATTGTAAAATTGTTTAACAAAAAACACTTGCTGCTGAATTCTGTTGGCCTGGTATTAGAAAAAATTTTTGAATGAAAAATTGCAAAAAATTTTTCGACATACACACACACACGCACATATATAATCGTATAACAATTTTACATTTTTGCGAATATCTCGGAAACTATAAGAGCTAATGACAATCGGTTTTCACCATGCGACTGGAAAAAACATCAGCTATCTTAGACAGAAAAATTTTTTTTAAAATATTTAATACCGCCTGAAATATAAAGCATTATATATAAAACATCAATATATTTCTTAGTGGGCGTGGCATATGTGGGCGGAAATAAATTTTGCTAAATAGCTGATGTTCTTTACTATCGTATAGCCAAAACTCAATGTCGCTATCTCTTATAGTTTCCGAGTTATAAGCAAAATTGTAAAATTGTTTAACATTTTTCGATATACACACACGCACATGTATAATCGTATAACAATTTTACATTTTTACGAATATCTGGGAAACTATAAGAGCTGATGACAATCAGTTTTCACCATGCGACTGGAAATAACATCAGCTATCTTAGACAGGAAAGAAATTTAAAAAATATGAAATACCGCCTGAAATATAAAGCATTATATATAAAACATCAATATATTTCTTAGTGGGCGTGGCATATGTGGGCGGAAATAAATTTTGCTAAATAGCTGATGTTCTTTTCTATCGTATAGCCAAAACTCAATGTCGTTATCTCTTATAGTTTCCGAGTTATAAGCAAAATTGTAAAATTGTTTAACAAAAAACACTTGCTGCTGAATTCTGTTGGCCTGGTATTAGAAAAAAATTTTGAATGAAAAATTGCAAAAAATTTTTCGACATACACACACACACGCACATATATAATCGTATAACAATTTTACATTTTTGCGAATATCTCGGAAACTATAAGAGCTAATGACAATCGGTTTTCACCATGCGACTGGAAAAAACATCAGCTATCTTAGACAGAAAATTTTTTTTAAAAATATTTAATACCGCCTGAAATATAAAGCATTATATATAAAACATCAATATATTTCTTAGTGGGCGTGGCATATGTGGGCGGAAATAAATTTTGCTAAATAGCTGATGTTCTTTTCTATCGTATAGCCAAAACTCAATGTCGCTATCTCTTATAGTTTCCGAGTTATAAGCAAAATTGTAAAATTGTTTAACAAAAAACACTTGCTGCTGAATTCTGTTGGCCTGGTATTAGAAAAAAATTTTGAATGAAAAATTGCAAAAAATTTTTCGACATACACACACACACGCACATATATAATCGTATAACAATTTTACATTTTTGCGAATATCTCGGAAACTATAAGAGCTAATGACAATCGGTTTTCACCATGCGACTGGAAAAAACATCAGCTATCTTAGACAGAAAAATTTTTTTTAAAATATTTAATACCGCCTGAAATATAAAGCATTATATATAAAACATCAATATATTTCTTAGTGGGCGTGGCATATGTGGGCGGAAATAAATTTTGCTAAATAGCTGATGTTCTTTACTATCGTATAGCCAAAACTCAATGTCGCTATCTCTTATAGTTTCCGAGTTATAAGCAAAATTGTAAAATTGTTTAACATTTTTCGATATACACACACGCACATGTATAATCGTATAACAATTTTACATTTTTACGAATATCTGGGAAACTATAAGAGCTAATGACAATCAGTTTTCACCATGCGACTGGAAATAACATCAGCTATCTTAGACAGGAAAGAAATTTAAAAAATATTAAATACCGCCTGAAATATAAAGCATTATATATAAAACATCAATATATTTCTTAGTGGGCGTGGCATATGTGGGCGGAAATAAATTTTGCTAAATAGCTGATGTTCTTTTCTATCGTATAGCCAAAACTCAATGTCGTTATCTCTTATAGTTTCCGAGTTATAAGCAAAATTGTAAAATTGTTTAACAAAAAACACTTGCTGCTGAATTCTGTTGGCCTGGTATTAGAAAAAATTTTTGAATGAAAAATTGCAAAAAATTTTTCGACATACACACACACACGCACATATATAATCGTATAACAATTTTACATTTTTGCGAATATCTCGGAAACTATAAGAGCTAATGACAATCGGTTTTCACCATGCGACTGGAAAAAACATCAGCTATCTTAGACAGAAAAATTTTTTAAAAAATATTTAATACCGCCTGAAATATAAAGCATTATATATAAAACATCAATATATTTCTTAGTGGGCGTGGCATATGTGGGCGGAAATAAATTTTGCTAAATAGCTGATGTTCTTTTCTATCGTATAGCCAAAACTCAATGTCGCTATCTCTTATAGTTTCCGAGTTATAAGCAAAATTGTAAAATTGTTTAACAAAAAACACTTGCTGCTGAATTCTGTTGGCCTGGTATTAGAAAAAATTTTTGAATGAAAAATTGCAAAAAATTTTTCGACATACACACACACACGCACATATATAATCGTATAACAATTTTACATTTTTGCGAATATCTCGGAAACTATAAGAGCTAATGACAATCGGTTTTCACCATGCGACTGGAAAAAACATCAGCTAGCTTAGACAGAAAATTTTTTTTAAAATATTTAATACCGCCTGAAATATAAAGCATTATATATAAAACATCAATATATTTCTTAGTGGGCGTGGCATATGTGGGCGGAAATAAATTTTGCTAAATAGCTGATGTTCTTTTCTATCGTATAGCCAAAACTCAATGTCGTTATCTCTTATAGTTTCCGAGTTATAAGCAAAATTGTAAAATTGTTTAACATTTTTCGATATACACATACGCACATGTATAATCGTATAACAATTTTACATTTTTACGAATATCTGGGAAACTATAAGAGCTAATGACAATCAGTTTTCACCATGCGACTGGAAATAACATCTGCTATCTTAGACAGGAAAGAAATTTAAAAAATATTAAATACCGCCTGAAATATAAAGCATTATATATAAAACATCAATATATTTCTTAGTGGGCGTGGCATATGTGGGCGGAAATAAATTTTGCTAAATAGCTGATGTTCTTTACTATCGTATAGCCAAAACTCAATGTCGCTATCTCTTATAGTTTCCGAGTTATAAGCAAAATTGTAAAAATGTTTAACAAAAAACACTTGCTGCTGAATTCTGTTGGCCTGGTATTAGAAAAAATTTTTGAATGAAAGATTGCAAAAAATTTTTCGACATACATACACACACGCACATATATAATCGTATAACAATTTTACATTTTTGCGAATATCTCGGAAACTATAAGAGCTAATGACAATCGGTTTTCACCATGCGACTGGAAAAAACATCAGCTATCTTAGACAGAAAAATTTTTTTTAAAATATTTAATACCGCCTGAAATATAAAGCATTATATATAAAACATCAATATATTTCTTAGTGGGCGTGGCATATGTGGGCGGAAATAAATTTTGCTAAATAGCTGATGTTCTTTACTATCGTATAGCCAAAACTCAATGTCGCTATCTCTTATAGTTTCCGAGTTATAAGCAAAATTGTAAAATTGTTTAACATTTTTCGATATACACACACGCACATGTATAATCGTATAACAATTTTACATTTTTACGAATATCTGGGAAACTATAAGAGCTAATGACAATCAGTTTTCACCATGCGACTGGAAATAACATCAGCTATCTTAGACAGGAAAGAAATTTAAAAAATATTAAATACCGCCTGAAATATAAAGCATTATATATAAAACATCAATATATTTCTTAGTGGGCGTGGCATATGTGGGCGGAAATAAATTTTGCTAAATAGCTGATGTTCTTTTCTATCGTATAGCCAAAACTCAATGTCGTTATCTCTTATAGTTTCCGAGTTATAAGCAAAATTGTAAAATTGTTTAACAAAAAACACTTGCTGCTGAATTCTGTTGGCCTGGTATTAGAAAAAATTTTTGAATGAAAAATTGCAAAAAATTTTTCGACATACACACACACACGCACATATATAATCGTATAACAATTTTACATTTTTGCGAATATCTCGGAAACTATAAGAGCTAATGACAATCGGTTTTCACCATGCGACTGGAAAAAACATCAGCTATCTTAGACAGAAAAATTTTTTAAAAAATATTTAATACCGCCTGAAATATAAAGCATTATATATAAAACATCAATATATTTCTTAGTGGGCGTGGCATATGTGGGCGGAAATAAATTTTGCTAAATAGCTGATGTTCTTTTCTATCGTATAGCCAAAACTCAATGTCGCTATCTCTTATAGTTTCCGAGTTATAAGCAAAATTGTAAAATTGTTTAACAAAAAACACTTGCTGCTGAATTCTGTTGGCCTGGTATTAGAAAAAATTTTTGAATGAAAAATTGCAAAAAATTTTTCGACATACACACACACACGCACATATATAATCGTATAACAATTTTACATTTTTGCGAATATCTCGGAAACTATAAGAGCTAATGACAATCGGTTTTCACCATGCGACTGGAAAAAACATCAGCTAGCTTAGACAGAAAATTTTTTTTAAAATATTTAATACCGCCTGAAATATAAAGCATTATATATAAAACATCAATATATTTCTTAGTGGGCGTGGCATATGTGGGCGGAAATAAATTTTGCTAAATAGCTGATGTTCTTTTCTATCGTATAGCCAAAACTCAATGTCGTTATCTCTTATAGTTTCCGAGTTATAAGCAAAATTGTAAAATTGTTTAACATTTTTCGATATACACATACGCACATGTATAATCGTATAACAATTTTACATTTTTACGAATATCTGGGAAACTATAAGAGCTAATGACAATCAGTTTTCACCATGCGACTGGAAATAACATCAGCTATCTTAGACAGGAAAGAAATTTAAAAAATATTAAATACCGCCTGAAATATAAAGCATTATATATAAAACATCAATATATTTCTTAGTGGGCGTGGCATATGTGGGCGGAAATAAATTTTGCTAAATAGCTGATGTTCTTTACTATCGTATAGCCAAAACTCAATGTCGCTATCTCTTATAGTTTCCGAGTTATAAGCAAAATTGTAAAAATGTTTAACAAAAAACACTTGCTGCTGAATTCTGTTGGCCTGGTATTAGAAAAAATTTTTGAATGAAAGATTGCAAAAAATTTTTCGACATACATACACACACGCACATATATAATCGTATAACAATTTTACATTTTTGCGAATATCTCGGAAACTATACACACACACACGCACATATATAATCGTATAACAATTTTACATTTTTGCGAATATCTCGGAAACTATAAGAGCTAATGACAATCGGTTTTCACCATGCGACTGGAAAAAACATCAGCTAGCTTAGACAGAAAAATTTTTTTAAAAATATTTAATACCGCCTGAAATATAAAGCATTATATATAAAACATCAATATATTTCTTAGTGGGCGTGGCATATGTGGGCGGAAATAAATTTTGATAAATAGCTGATGTTCTTTTCTATCGTATAGCCAAAACTCAATGTCGCTATCTCTTATAGTTTCCGAGTTATAAGCAAAATTGTAAAATTGTTTAACAAAAAACACTTGCTGCTGAATTCTGTTGGCCTGGTATTAGAAAAAATTTTTGAATGAAAAATTGCAAAAAATTTTTCGACATACACACACACACGCACATATATAATCGTATAACAATTTTACATTTTTGCGAATATCTCGGAAACTATAAGAGCTAATGACAATCGGTTTTCACCATGCGACTGGAAAAAACATCAGCTAGCTTAGACAGAAAATTTTTTTTAAAATATTTAATACCGCCTGAAATATAAAGCATTATATATAAAACATCAATATATTTCTTAGTGGGCGTGGCATATGTGGGCGGAAATAAATTTTGCTAAATAGCTGATGTTCTTTTCTATCGTATAGCCAAAACTCAATGTCGTTATCTCTTATAGTTTCCGAGTTATAAGCAAAATTGTAAAATTGTTTAACATTTTTCGATATACACATACGCACATGTATAATCGTATAACAATTTTACATTTTTACGAATATCTGGGAAACTATAAGAGCTAATGACAATCAGTTTTCACCATGCGACTGGAAATAACATCTGCTATCTTAGACAGGAAAGAAATTTAAAAATATTAAATACCGCCTGAAATATAAAGCATTATATATAAAACATCAATATATTTCTTAGTGGGCGTGGCATATGTGGGCGGAAATAAATTTTGCTAAATAGCTGATGTTCTTTACTATCGTATAGCCAAAACTCAATGTCGCTATCTCTTATAGTTTCCGAGTTATAAGCAAAATTGTAAAAATGTTTAACAAAAAACACTTGCTGCTGAATTCTGTTGGCCTGGTATTAGAAAAAATTTTTGAATGAAAGATTGCAAAAAATTTTTCGACATACATACACACACGCACATATATAATCGTATAACAATTTTACATTTTTGCGAATATCTCGGAAACTATAAGAGCTAATGACAATCGGTTTTCACCATGCGACTGGAAAAAACATCAGCTATCTTAGACAGAAAAATTTTTTTTAAAATATTTAATACCGCCTGAAATATAAAGCATTATATATAAAACATCAATATATTTCTTAGTGGGCGTGGCATATGTGGGCGGAAATAAATTTTGCTAAATAGCTGATGTTCTTTACTATCGTATAGCCAAAACTCAATGTCGCTATCTCTTATAGTTTCCGAGTTATAAGCAAAATTGTAAAATTGTTTAACATTTTTCGATATACACACACGCACATGTATAATCGTATAACAATTTTACATTTTTACGAATATCTGGGAAACTATAAGAGCTAATGACAATCAGTTTTCACCATGCGACTGGAAATAACATCAGCTATCTTAGACAGGAAAGAAATTTAAAAAATATTAAATACCGCCTGAAATATAAAGCATTATATATAAAACATCAATATATTTCTTAGTGGGCGTGGCATATGTGGGCGGAAATAAATTTTGCTAAATAGCTGATGTTCTTTTCTATCGTATAGCCAAAACTCAATGTCGTTATCTCTTATAGTTTCCGAGTTATAAGCAAAATTGTAAAATTGTTTAACAAAAAACACTTGCTGCTGAATTCTGTTGGCCTGGTATTAGAAAAAATTTTTGAATGAAAAATTGCAAAAAATTTTTCGACATACACACACACACGCACATATATAATCGTATAACAATCTTACATTTTTGCGAATATCTCGGAAACTATAAGAGCTAATGACAATCGGTTTTCACCATGCGACTGGAAAAAACATCAGCTATCTTAGACAGAAAAATTTTTTAAAAAATATTTAATACCGCCTGAAATATAAAGCATTATATATAAAACATCAATATATTTCTTAGTGGGCGTGGCATATGTGGGCGGAAATAAATTTTGCTAAATAGCTGATGTTCTTTTCTATCGTATAGCCAAAACTCAATGTCGCTATCTCTTATAGTTTCCGAGTTATAAGCAAAATTGTAAAAATGTTTAACAAAAAACACTTGCTGCTGAATTCTGTTGGCCTGGTATTAGAAAAAATTTTTGAATGAAAGATTGCAAAAAATTTTTCGACATACATACACACACGCACATATATAATCGTATAACAATTTTACATTTTTGCGAATATCTCGGAAACTATAAGAGCTAATGACAATCGGTTTTCACCATGCGACTGGAAAAAACATCAGCTAGCTTAGACAGAAAAAATTTCAAAATATTTAATACCGCCTGAAATATAAAGCATTATATATAAAACATCAATATATTTCTTAGTGGGCGTGGCATATGTGGGCGGAAATAAATTTTGCTAAATAGCTGATGTTCTTTTCTATCGTATAGCCAAAACTCAATGTCGTTATCTCTTATAGTTTCCGAGTTATAAGCTAAATTGTAAAATTGTTTAACATTTTTCGATATACACACACGCACATGTATAATCGTATAATATTTAATACCGCCTGAAATATAAAGCATTATATATAAAACATCAATATATTTCTTAGTGGGCGTGGCATATGTGGGCGGAAATAAATTTTGCTAAATAGCTGATGTTCTTTACTATCGTATAGCCAAAACTCAATGTCGCTATCTCTTATAGTTTCCGAGTTATAAGCAAAATTTTAAAATTGTTTAACATTTTTCGATATACACATACGCACATATATAATCGTATAACAATTGTACATTTTTGCGAATATCTTGGAAACTATAAGAGCTAATGACAATCGGTTTTCACCATGCGACTGGAAAAAACATCAGCTATCTTAGACAGAAAATTTTTTTTAAAAATATTTAATACCGCCTGAAATATAAAGCATTATATATAAAATATCAATATATTTCTTAGTGGGCGTGGCATATGTGGGCGGAAATAAATTTTGCTAAATAGCTGAGGTTCTTTTCTATCGTATAGCCAAAACTCAATGTCGCTATCTCTTATAGTTTCCGAGTTATAAGCAAAATTGTAAAATTGTTTAACATTTTTCGATATACACACACGCACATATACAATCGTATAACAATTTTACATTTTTGCGAATATCTCGGAAACTATAAGAGCTAATGACAATCGGTTTTCACCATGCGACTGGAAAAAACATCAGCTATCTTAGACAGAAAAATTTTTTTAAAAATATTTAATACCGCCTGAAATATAAAGCATTATATATAAAACATCAATATATTTC
The DNA here is from genome assembly GCA_958299815.1 of Sarcophaga carnaria. NCBI lineage: Eukaryota > Metazoa > Arthropoda > Insecta > Diptera > Sarcophagidae > Sarcophaga > Sarcophaga carnaria. The sequence continues at coordinate 100,500,093 of OY283149.1, read as the reverse complement.
TTAGTGGGCGTGGCATATGTGGGCGGAAATAAATTTTGCTAAATAGCTGATGTTCTTTACTATCGTATAACCAAAACTCAATGTCGTTATCTCTTATAGTTTCCGAGTTATAAGCTAAATTGTAAAATTGTTTAACATTTTTCGATATACACAAACGCACATATATAATCGTATAACAATTTTACATTTTTGCGAATATCTCGGAAACTATAAGAGCTAATGACAATCGGTTTTCACCATGCGACTGGAAAAAACATCAGCTATCTTAGACAGAAAAATTTTTTTAAAAATATTTAATACCGCCTGAAATATAAAGCATTATATATAAAACATCAATATATTTCTTAGTGGGCGTGGCATATGTGGGCGGAAATAAATTTTGCTAAATAGCTGATGTTCCTTTCTATCGTATAGCCAAAACTCAATGTCGCTATCTCTTATAGTTTCCGAGTTATAAGCAAAATTGTAAAAATGTTTAACAAAAAACACTTGCTGCTGAATTCTGTTGGCCTGGTATTAGAAAAAATTTTTGAATGAAAGATTGCAAAAAATTTTTCGACATACATACACACACGCACATATATAATCGTATAACAATTTTACATTTTTGCGAATATCTCGGAAACTATAAGAGCTAATGACAATCGGTTTTCACCATGCGACTGGAAAAAACATCAGCTAGCTTAGACAGAAAAATTTTTTTAAAAATATTTAATACCGCCTGAAATATAAAGCATTATATATAAAACATCAATATATTTCTTAGTGGGCGTGGCATATGTGGGCGGAAATAAATTTTGCTAAATAGCTGATGTTCTTTTCTATCGTATAGCCAAAACTCAATGTCGCTATCTCTTATAGTTTCCGAGTTATAAGCAAAATTGTAAAATTGTTTAACAAAAAACACTTGCTGCTGAATTCTGTTGGCCTGGTATTAGAAAAAATTTTTGAATGAAAAATTGCAAAAAATTTTTCGACATACACACACACACGCACATATATAATCGTATAACAATTTTACATTTTTGCGAATATCTCGGAAACTATAAGAGCTAATGACAATCGGTTTTCACCATGCGACTGGAAAAAACATCAGCTAGCTTAGACAGAAAATTTTTTTAAAAATATTTAATACCGCCTGAAATATAAAGCATTTTATATAAAACATCAATATATTTCTTAGTGGGCGTGGCATATGTGGGCGGAAATAAATTTTGCTAAATAGCTGATGTTCTTTTCTATCGTATAGCCAAAACTCAATGTCGTTATCTCTTATAGTTTCCGAGTTATAAGCTAAATTGTAAAATTGTTTAACATTTTTCGATATACACATACGCACATATACAATCGTATAACAATTTTACATTTTTGCGAATATCTCGGAAACTATAAGAGCTAATGACAATCGGTTTTCACCATGCGACTGGAAAAAACATCAGCTATCTTAGACAGAAAAATTTTTTTAAAAATATTTAATACCGCCTGAAATATAAAGCATTATATATAAAACATCAATATATTTCTTAGTGGGCGTGGCATATGTGGGCGGAAATAAATTTTGCTAAATAGCTGATGTTCCTTTCTATCGTATAGCCAAAACTCAATGTCGCTATCTCTTATAGTTTCCGAGTTATAAGCAAAATTGTAAAAATGTTTAACAAAAAACACTTGCTGCTGAATTCTGTTGGCCTGGTATTAAAAAAAATTTTTGAATGAAAGATTGCAAAAAATTTTTCGACATACATACACACACGCACATATATAATCGTATAACAATTTTACATTTTTGCGAATATCTCGGAAACTATAAGAGCTAATGACAATCGGTTTTCACCATGCGACTGGAAAAAACATCAGCTAGCTTAGACAGAAAAATTTTTTTAAAAATATTTAATACCGCCTGAAATATAAAGCATTATATATAAAACATCAATATATTTCTTAGTGGGCGTGGCATATGTGGGCGGAAATAAATTTTGCTAAATAGCTGATGTTCTTTTCTATCGTATAGCCAAAACTCAATGTCGCTATCTCTTATAGTTTCCGAGTTATAAGCAAAATTGTAAAATTGTTTAACAAAAAACACTTGCTGCTGAATTCTGTTGGCCTGGTATTAGAAAAAATTTTTGAATGAAAAATTGCAAAAAATTTTTCGACATACACACACACACGCACATATATAATCGTATAACAATTTTACATTTTTGCGAATATCTCGGAAACTATAAGAGCTAATGACAATCGGTTTTCACCATGCGACTGGAAAAAACATCAGCTAGCTTAGACAGAAAATTTTTTTTAAAATATTTAATACCGCCTGAAATATAAAGCATTATATATAAAACATCAATATATTTCTTAGTGGGCGTGGCATATCTGGGCGGAAATAAATTTTGCTAAATAGCTGATGTTCTTTTCTATCGTATAGCCAAAACTCAATGTCGTTATCTCTTATAGTTTCCGAGTTATAAGCTAAATTGTAAAATTGTTTAACATTTTTCGATATACACATACGCACATATACAATCGTATAACAATTTTACATTTTTGCGAATATCTCGGAAACTATAAGAGCTAATGACAATCGGTTTTCACCATGCGACTGGAAAAAACATCAGCTATCTTAGACAGAAAAATTTTTTTAAAAATATTTAATACCGCCTGAAATATAAAGCATTATATATAAAACATCAATATATTTCTTAGTGGGCGTGGCATATGTGGGCGGAAATAAATTTTGCTAAATAGCTGATGTTCTTTACTATCGTATAGCCAAAACTCAATGTCGCTATCTCTTATAGTTTCCGAGTTATAAGCAAAATTGTAAAATTGTTTAACATTTTTCGATATACACATACGCACATATATAATCGTATAACAATTGTACATTTTTGCGAATATCTTGGAAACTATAAGAGCTAATGACAATCGGTTTTCACCATGCGACTGGAAAAAACATCAGCTATCTTAGACAGAAAAATTTTTTTAAAAATATTTAATACCGCCTGAAATATAAAGCATTATATATAAAACATCAATATATTTCTTAGTGGGCGTGGCATATGTGGGCGGAAATAAATTTTGCTAAATAGCTGATGTTCCTTTCTATCGTATAGCCAAAACTCAATGTCGCTATCTCTTATAGTTTCCGAGTTATAAGCAAAATTGTAAAAATGTTTAACAAAAAACACTTGCTGCTGAATTCTGTTGGCCTGGTATTAAAAAAAATTTTTGAATGAAAGATTGCAAAAAATTTTTCGACATACATACACACACGCACATATATAATCGTATAACAATTTTACATTTTTGCGAATATCTCGGAAACTATAAGAGCTAATGACAATCGGTTTTCACCATGCGACTGGAAAAAACATCAGCTAGCTTAGACAGAAAATTTTTTTTAAAATATTTAATACCGCCTGAAATATAAAGCATTATATATAAAACATCAATATATTTCTTAGTGGGCGTGGCATATGTGGGCGGAAATAAATTTTGCTAAATAGCTGATGTTCTTTTCTATCGTATAGCCAAAACTCAATGTCGTTATCTCTTATAGTTTCCGAGTTATAAGCTAAATTGTAAAATTGTTTAACATTTTTCGATATACACATACGCACATATACAATCGTATAACAATTTTACATTTTTGCGAATATCTCGGAAACTATAAGAGCTAATGACAATCGGTTTTCACCATGCGACTGGAAAAAACATCAGCTATCTTAGACAGAAAAATTTTTTTAAAAATATTTAATACCGCCTGAAATATAAAGCATTATATATAAAACATCAATATATTTCTTAGTGGGCGTGGCATATGTGGGCGGAAATAAATTTTGCTAAATAGCTGAGGTTCTTTTCTATCGTATAGCCAAAACTCAATGTCGCTATCTCTTATAGTTTCCGAGTTATAAGCAAAATTGTAAAATTGTTTAACATTTTTCGATATACACACACGCACATATATAATCGTATAACAATTTTACATTTTTGCGAATATCTCGGAAACTATAAGAGCTAATGACAATCGGTTTTCACCATGCGACTGGAAATAACATCAGCTAGCTTAGACAGAAAATTTTTTTTAAAAATATTTAATACCGCCTGAAATATAAAGCATTATATATAAAACATCAATATATTTCTTAGTGGGCGTGGCATATGTGGGCGGAAATAAATTTTGCTAAATAGCTGATGTTCTTTTCTATCGTATAGCCAAAACTCAATGTCGTTATCTCTTATAGTTTCCGAGTTATAAGCAAAATTGTAAAATTGTTTAACATTTTTCGATATACACACACGCACATGTATAATCGTATAACAATTTTACATTTTTGCGAATATCTCGGAAACTATAAGAGCTAATGACAATCAGTTTTCACCATGCGACTGGAAATAACATCAGCTATCTTAGACAGGAAAGAAATTTAAAAAATATTAAATACCGCCTGAAATATAAAGCATTATATATAAAACATCAATATATTTCTTAGTGGGCGTGGCATATGTGGGCGGAAATAAATTTTGCTAAATAGCTGATGTTCTTTTCTATCGTATAGCCAAAACTCAATGTCGTTATCTCTTATAGTTTCCGAGTTATAAGCAAAATTGTAAAATTGTTTAACAAAAAACACTTGCTGCTGAATTCTGTTGGCCTGGTATTAGAAAAAATTTTTGAATGAAAAATTGCAAAAAATTTTTCGACATACACACACACACGCACATATATAATCGTATAACAATTTTACATTTTTGCGAATATCTCGGAAACTATAAGAGCTAATGACAATCGGTTTTCACCATGCGACTGGAAAAAACATCAGCTATCTTAGACAGAAAAATTTTTTTAAAAATATTTAATACCGCCTGAAATATAAAGCATTATATATAAAACATCAATATATTTCTTAGTGGGCGTGGCATATGTGGGCGGAAATAAATTTTGCTAAATAGCTGATGTTCTTTTCTATCGTATAGCCAAAACTCAATGTCGCTATCTCTTATAGTTTCCGAGTTATAAGCAAAATTGTAAAATTGTTTAACAAAAAACACTTGCTGCTGAATTCTGTTGGCCTGGTATTAGAAAAAATTTTTGAATGAAAAATTGCAAAAAATTTTTCGACATACACACACACACGCACATATATAATCGTATAACAATTTTACATTTTCGCGAATATCTCGGAAACTATAAGAGCTAATGACAATCGGTTTTCACCATGCGACTGGAAAAAACATCAGCTAGCTTAGACAGAAAATTTTTTTTAAAATATTTAATACCGCCTGAAATATAAAGCATTATATATAAAACATCAATATATTTCTTAGTGGGCGTGGCATATGTGGGCGGAAATAAATTTTGCTAAATAGCTGATGTTCTTTCTATCGTATAGCCAAAACTCAATGTCGTTATCTCTTATAGTTTCCGAGTTATAAGCAAAATTGTAAAATTGTTTAACATTTTTCGATATACACATACGCACATGTATAATCGTATAACAATTTTACATTTTTACGCATATCTGGGAAACTATAAGAGCTAATGACAATCAGTTTTCACCATGCGACTGGAAATAACATCAGCTATCTTAGACAGGAAAGAAATTTAAAAAATATTAAATACCGCCTGAAATATAAAGCATTATATATAAAACATCAATATATTTCTTAGTGGGCGTGGCATATGTGGGCGGAAATAAATTTTGCTAAATAGCTGATGTTCTTTACTATCGTATAGCCAAAACTCAATGTCGCTATCTCTTATAGTTTCCGAGTTATAAGCAAAATTGTAAAAATGTTTAACAAAAAACACTTGCTGCTGAATTCTGTTGGCCTGGTATTAGAAAAAATTTTTGAATGAAAGATTGCAAAAAATTTTTCGACATACATACACACACGCACATATATAATCGTATAACAATTTTACATTTTTGCGAATATCTCGGAAACTATAAGAGCTAATGACAATCGGTTTTCACCATGCGACTGGAAAAAACATCAGCTATCTTAGACAGAAAAATTTTTTTAAAAATATTTAATACCGCCTGAAATATAAAGCATTATATATAAAACATCAATATATTTCTTAGTGGGCGTGGCATATGTGGGCGGAAATAAATTTTGCTAAATAGCTGATGTTCTTTACTATCGTATAGCCAAAACTCAATGTCGTTATCTCTTATAGTTTCCGAGTTATAAGCTAAATTGTAAAATTGTTTAACATTTTTCGATATACACAAACGCACATATATAATCGTATAACAATTTTACATTTTTGCGAATATCTCGGAAACTATAAGAGCTAATGACAATCGGTTTTCACCATGCGACTGGAAAAAACATCAGCTATCTTAGACAGAAAAATTTTTTTAAAAATATTTAATACCGCCTGAAATATAAAGCATTATATATAAAACATCAATATATTTCTTAGTGGGCGTGGCATATGTGGGCGGAAATAAATTTTGCTAAATAGCTGATGTTCCTTTCTATCGTATAGCCAAAACTCAATGTCGCTATCTCTTATAGTTTCCGAGTTATAAGCAAAATTGTAAAAATGTTTAACAAAAAACACTTGCTGCTGAATTCTGTTGGCCTGGTATTAGAAAAAATTTTTGAATGAAAAATTGCAAAAAATTTTTCGACATACACACACACACGCACATATATAATCGTATAACAATTTTACATTTTTGCGAATATCTCGGAAACTATAAGAGCTAATGACAATCGGTTTTCACCATGCGACTGGAAAAAACATCAGCTAGCTTAGACAGAAAATTTTTTTTAAAATATTTAATACCGCCTGAAATATAAAGCATTATATATAAAACATCAATATATTTCTTAGTGGGCGTGGCATATGTGGGCGGAAATAAATTTTGCTAAATAGCTGATGTTCTTTTCTATCGTATAGCCAAAACTCAATGTCGTTATCTCTTATAGTTTCCGAGTTATAAGCAAAATTGTAAAATTGTTTAACATTTTTCGATATACACATACGCACATGTATAATCGTATAACAATTTTACATTTTTACGAATATCTGGGAAACTATAAGAGCTAATGTCAATCAGTTTTCACCATGCGACTGGAAATAACATCAGCTATCTTAGACAGGAAAGAAATTTAAAAAATATTAAATACCGCCTGAAATATAAAGCATTATATATAAAACATCAATATATTTCTTAGTGGGCGTGGCATATGTGGGCGGAAATAAATTTTGCTAAATAGCTGATGTTCTTTACTATCGTATAGCCAAAACTCAATGTCGCTATCTCTTATAGTTTCCGAGTTATAAGCAAAATTGTAAAAATGTTTAACAAAAAACACTTGCTGCTGAATTCTGTTGGCCTGGTATTAGAAAAAATTTTTGAATGAAAAATTGCAAAAAATTTTTCGACATACACACACACACGCACATATATAATCGTATAACAATTTTACATTTTTGCGAATATCTCGGAAACTATAAGAGCTAATGACAATCGGTTTTTACCATGCGACTGGAAAAAACATCAGCTAGCTTAGACAGAAAATTTTTTTTAAAATATTTAATACCGCCTGAAATATAAAGCATTATATATAAAACATCAATATATTTCTTAGTGGGCGTGGCATATGTGGGCGGAAATAAATTTTGCTAAATAGCTGATGTTCTTTTCTATCGTATAGCCAAAACTCAATGTCGCTATCTCTTATAGTTTCCGAGTTATAAGCAAAATTGTAAAATTGTTTAACATTTTTCGATATACACATACGCACATGTATAATCGTATAACAATTTTACATTTTTACGAATATCTGGGAAACTATAAGAGCTAATGACAATCAGTTTTCACCATGCGACTGGAAATAACATCAGCTATCTTAGACAGGAAAGAAATTTAAAAAATATTAAATACCGCCTGAAATATAAAGCATTATATATAAAACATCAATATATTTCTTAGTGGGCGTGGCATATGTGGGCGGAAATAAATTTTGCTAAATAGCTGATGTTCTTTACTATCGTATAGCCAAAACTCAATGTCGCTATCTCTTATAGTTTCCGAGTTATAAGCAAAATTGTAAAAATGTTTAACAAAAAACACTTGCTGCTGAATTCTGTTGGCCTGGTATTAGAAAAAATTTTTGAATGAAAGATTGCAAAAAATTTTTCGACATACATACACACACGCACATATATAATCGTATAACAATTTTACATTTTTGCGAATATCTCGGAAACTATAAGAGCTAATGACAATCGGTTTTCACCATGCGACTGGAAAAAACATCAGCTATCTTAGACAGAAAATTTTTTTTAAAAATATTTAATACCGCCTGAAATATAAAGCATTATATATAAAACATCAATATATTTCTTAGTGGGCGTGGCATATGTGGGCGGAAATAAATTTTGCTAAATAGCTGATGTTCTTTTCTATCGTATAGCCAAAACTCAATGTCGTTATCTCTTATAGTTTCCAAGTTATAAGCAAAATTGTAAAATTGTTTAACATTTTTCGATATACACATACGCACATATACAATCGTATAACAATTTTACATTTTTGCGAATATCTCGGAAACTATAAGAGCTAATGACAATCGGTTTTCACCATGCGACTGGAAAAAACATCAGCTATCTTATACAGAAAAATTTTTTTAAAAATATTTAATACCGCCTGAAATATAAAGCATTATATATAAAACATCAATATATTTCTTAGTGGGCGTGGCATATGTGGGCGGAAATAAATTTTGCTAAATAGCTGATGTTCTTTACTATCGTATAGCCAAAACTCAATGTCGTTATCTCTTATAGTTTCCGAGTTATAAGCTAAATTGTAAAATTGTTTAACATTTTTCGATATACACAAACGCACATATATAATCGTATAACAATTTTACATTTTTGCGAATATCTCGGAAACTATAAGAGCTAATGACAATCGGTTTTCACCATGCGACTGGAAAAAACATCAGCTATCTTAGACAGAAAAATTTTTTTAAAAATATTTAATACCGCCTGAAATATAAAGCATTATATATAAAACATCAATATATTTCTTAGTGGGCGTGGCATATGTGGGCGGAAATAAATTTTGCTAAATAGCTGATGTTCCTTTCTATCGTATAGCCAAAACTCAATGTCGCTATCTCTTATAGTTTCCGAGTTATAAGCAAAATTGTAAAAATGTTTAACAAAAAACACTTGCTGCTGAATTCTGTTGGCCTGGTATTAGAAAAAATTTTTGAATGAAAGATTGCAAAAAATTTTTCGACATACATACACACACGCACATATATAATCGTATAACAATTTTACATTTTTGCGAATATCTCGGAAACTATAAGAGCTAATGACAATCGGTTTTCACCATGCGACTGGAAAAAACATCAGCTATCTTAGACAGAAAAATTTTTTTAAAAATATTTAATACCGCCTTTTCGATATACACATACGTACATATATAATCGTATAACAATTTTACATTTTTGCGAATATCTCGGAAACTATAAGAGCTAATGACAATCGGTTTTCACCATGCGACTGGAAAAAACATCAGCTATCTTAGACAGAAAAATTTTTTTAAAAATATTTAATACCGCCTGAAATATAAAGCATTATATATAAAACATCAATATATTTCTTAGTGGGCGTGGCATATGTGGGCGGAAATAAATTTTGCTAAATAGCTGATGTTCTTTTCTATCGTATAGCCAAAACTCAATGTCGCTATCTCTTATAGTTTCCGAGTTATAAGCAAAATTGTAAAATTGTTTAACAAAAAACACTTGCTGCTGAATTCTGTTGGCCTGGTATTAGAAAAAATTTTTGAATGAAAAATTGCAAAAAATTTTTCGACATACACACACACACGCACATATATAATCGTATAACAATTTTACATTTTTGCGAATATCTCGGAAACTATAAGAGCTAATGACAATCGGTTTTCACCATGCGACTGGAAAAAACATCAGCTAGCTTAGACAGAAAAATTTTTTTAAAAATATTTAATACCGCCTGAAATATAAAGCATTATATATAAAACATCAATATATTTCTTAGTGGGCGTGGCATATGTGGGCGGAAATAAATTTTGCTAAATAGCTGATGTTCTTTTCTATCGTATAGCCAAAACTCAATGTCGTTATCTCTTATAGTTTCCGAGTTATAAGCAAAATTGTAAAATTGTTTAACATTTTTCGATATACACATACGCACATGTATAATCGTATAACAATTTTACATTTTTACGAATATCTGGGAAACTATAAGAGCTAATGACAATCAGTTTTCACCATGCGACTGGAAATAACATCAGCTATCTTAGACAGGAAAGAAATTTAAAAAATATTAAATACCGCCTGAAATATAAAGCATTATATATAAAACATCAATATATTTCTTAGTGGGCGTGGCATATGTGGGCGGAAATAAATTTTGCTAAATAGCTGATGTTCTTTACTATCGTATAGCCAAAACTCAATGTCGCTATCTCTTATAGTTTCCGAGTTATAAGCAAAATTGTAAAAATGTTTAACAAAAAACACTTGCTGCTGAATTCTGTTGGCCTGGTATTAGAAAAAATTTTTGAATGAAAGATTGCAAAAAATTTTTCGACATACATACACACACGCACATATATAATCGTATAACAATTTTACATTTTTGCGAATATCTCGGAAACTATAAGAGCTAATGACAATCGGTTTTCACCATGCGACTGGAAAAAACATCAGCTAGCTTAGACAGAAAAAATTTCAAAATATTTAATACCGCCTGAAATATAAAGCATTATATATAAAACATCAATATATTTCTTAGTGGGCGTGGCATATGTGGGCGGAAATAAATTTTGCTAAATAGCTGATGTTCTTTTCTATCGTATAGCCAAAACTCAATGTCGTTATCTCTTATAGTTTCCGAGTTATAAGCTAAATTGTAAAATTGTTTAACATTTTTCGATATACACATACGCACATATACAATCGTATAACAATTTTACATTTTTGCGAATATCTCGGAAACTATAAGAGCTAATGACAATCGGTTTTCACCATGCGACTGGAAAAAACATCAGCTATCTTAGACAGAAAAATTTTTTTAAAAATATTTAATACCGCCTGAAATATAAAGCATTATATATAAAACATCAATATATTTCTTAGTGGGCGTGGCATATGTGGGCGGAAATAAATTTTGCTAAATAGCTGATGTTCTTTACTATCGTATAGCCAAAACTCAATGTCGCTATCTCTTATAGTTTCCGAGTTATAAGCAAAATTGTAAAATTGTTTAACAAAAAACACTTGCTGCTGAATTCTGTTGGCCTGGTATTAGAAAAAATTTTTGAATGAAAAATTGCAAAAAATTTTTCGACATACACACACACACGCACATATATAATCGTATAACAATTTTACATTTTTGCGAATATCTCGGAAACTATAAGAGCTAATGACAATCGGTTTTCACCATGCGACTGGAAAAAACATCAGCTAGCTTAGACAGAAAAATTTTTTTAAAAATATTTAATACCGCCTGAAATATAAAGCATTATATATAAAACATCAATATATTTCTTAGTGGGCGTGGCATATGTGGGCGGAAATAAATTTTGCTAAATAGCTGATGTTCTTTTCTATCGTATAGCCAAAACTCAATGTCGTTATCTCTTATAGTTTCCGAGTTATAAGCAAAATTGTAAAATTGTTTAACATTTTTCGATATACACACACGCACATATATAATCGTATAACAATTTTACATTTTTACGAATATCTGGGAAACTATAAGAGCTAATGACAATCAGTTTTCACCATGCGACTGGAAATAACATCAGCTAGCTTAGACAGAAAAATTTTTTTAAAAATATTTAATACCGCCTGAAATATAAAGCATTATATATAAAACATCAATATATTTCTTAGTGGGCGTGGCATATGTGGGCGGAAATAAATTTTGCTAAATAGCTGATGTTCTTTTCTATCGTATAGCCAAAACTCAATGTCGTTATCTCTTATAGTTTCCGAGTTATAAGCTAAATTGTAAAATTGTTTAACATTTTTCGATATACACAAACGCACATATATAATCGTATAACAATTTTACATTTTTGCGAATATCTCGGAAACTATAAGAGCTAATGACAATCGGTTTTCACCATGCGACTGGAAAAAACATCAGCTATCTTAGACAGAAAATTTTTTTAAAAATATTTAATACCGCCTGAAATATAAAGCATTATATATAAAACATCAATATATTTCTTAGTGGGCGTGGCATATGTGGGCGGAAATAAATTTTGCTAAATAGCTGATGTTCTTTTCTATCGTATAGCCAAAACTCAATGTCGTTATCTCTTATAGTTTCCGAGTTATAAGCAAAATTGTAAAATTGTTTAACATTTTTCGATATACACACACGCACATGTATAATCGTATAACAATTTTACATTTTTACGAATATCTGGGAAACTATAAGAGCTAATGACAATCAGTTTTCACCATGCGACTGGAAATAACATCAGCTATCTTAGACAGGAAAGAAATTTAAAAAATATTAAATACCGCCTGAAATATAAAGCATTATATATAAAACATCAATATATTTCTTAGTGGGCGTGGCATATGTGGGCGGAAATAAATTTTTCTAAATAGCTGATGTTCTTTACTATCGTATAGCCAAAACTCAATGTCGTTATCTCTTATAGTTTCCGAGTTATAAGCTAAATTGTAAAATTGTTTAACATTTTTCGATATACACAAACGCACATATATAATCGTATAACAATTTTACATTTTTGCGAATATCTCGGAAACTATAAGAGCTAATGACAATCGGTTTTCACCATGCGACTGGAAAAAACATCAGCTATCTTAGACAGAAAATTTTTTTTAAAAATATTTAATACCGCCTGAAATATAAAGCATTATATATAAAACATCAATATATTTCTTAGTGGGCGTGGCATATGTGGGCGGAAATAAATTTTGCTAAATAGCTGATGTTCTTTTCTATCGTATAGCCAAAACTCAATGTCGTTATCTCTTATAGTTTCCGAGTTATAAGCAAAATTGTAAAATTGTTTAACATTTTTCGATATACACACACGCACATATATAATCGTATAACAATTTTACATTTTTGCGAATATCTTGGAAACTATAAGAGCTAATGACAATCGGTTTTCACCATGCGACTGGAAAAAACATCACCTAGCTTAGACAGAAAAATTTTTTTAAAAATATTTAATACCGCCTGAAATATAAAGCATTATATATAAAACATCAATATATTTCTTAGTGGGCGTGGCATATGTGGGCGGAAATAAATTTTGCTAAATAGCTGATGTTCTTTTCTATCGTATAGCCAAAACTCAATGTCGTTATCTCTTATAGTTTCCGAGTTATAAGCTAAATTGTAAAATTGTTTAACATTTTTCGATATACACAAACGCACATATATAATCGTATAACAATTTTACATTTTTGCGAATATCTCGGAAACTATAAGAGCTAATGACAATCGGTTTTCACCATGCGACTGGAAAAAACATCAGCTATCTTAGACAGAAAATTTTTTTTAAAATATTTAATACCGCCTGAAATATAAAGCATTATATATAAAACATCAATATATTTCTTAGTGGGCGTGGCATATGTGGGCGGAAATAAATTTTGCTAAATAGCTGATGTTCTTTTCTATCGTATAGCCAAAACTCAATGTCGTTATCTCTTATAGTTTCCGAGTTATAAGCAAAATTGTAAAATTGTTTAACAAAAAACACTTGCTGCTGAATTCTGTTGGCCTGGTATTAGAAAAAATTTTTGAATGAAAAAATGCAAAAAATTTTTCGACATACACACACACACGCACATATATAATCGTATAACAATTTTACATTTTTGCGAATATCTCGGAAACTATAAGAGCTAATGACAATCGGTTTTCACCATGCGACTGGAAAAAACATCAGCTATCTTAGACAGAAAAATTTTTTTAAAAATATTTAATACCGCCTGAAATATAAAGCATTATATATAAAACATCAATATATTTCTTAGTGGGCGTGGCATATGTGGGCGGAAATAAATTTTGCTAAATAGCTGATGTTCCTTTCTATCGTATAGCCAAAACTCAATGTCGTTATCTCTTATAGTTTCCGAGTTATAAGCTAAATTGTAAAATTGTTTAACATTTTTCGATATACACACACGCACATGTATAATCGTATAACAATTTTACATTTTTACGAATATCTCGGAAACTATAAGAGCTAATGACAATCAGTTTTCACCATGCGACTGGAAATAACATCAGCTATCTTAGACAGAAAATTTTTTTAAAAATATTTAATACCGCCTGAAATATAAAGCATTATATATAAAACATCAATATATTTCTTAGTGGGCGTGGCATATGTGGGCGGAAATAAATTTTGCTAAATAGCTGATGTTCTTTTCTATCGTATAGCCAAAACTCAATGTCGTTATCTCTTATAGTTTCCGAGTTATAAGCAAAATTGTAAAATTGTTTAACATTTTTCGATATACACATACGTACATATATAATCGTATAACAATTTTACATTTTTGCGAATATCTCGGAAACTATAAGAGCTAATGACAATCGGTTTTCACCATGCGACTGGAAAAAACATCAGCTAGCTTAGACAGAAAAATTTTTTTAAAAATATTTAATACCGCCTGAAATATAAAGCATTATATATAAAACATCAATATATTTCTTAGTGGGCGTGGCATATGTGGGCGGAAATAAATTTTGCTAAATAGCTGATGTTCTTTTCTATCGTATAGCCAAAACTCAATGTCGTTATCTCTTATAGTTTCCGAGTTATAAGCAAAATTGTAAAATTGTTTAACATTTTTCGATATACACACACGCACATATATAATCGTATAACAATTTTACATTTTTGCGAATATCTTGGAAACTATAAGAGCTAATGACAATCGGTTTTCACCATGCGACTGGAAAAAACATCACCTAGCTTAGACAGAAAAATTTTTTTAAAAATATTTAATACCGCCTGAAATATAAAGCATTATATATAAAACATCAATATATTTCTTAGTGGGCGTGGCATATGTGGGCGGAAATAAATTTTGCTAAATAGCTGATGTTCTTTACTATCGTATAGCCAAAACTCAATGTCGTTATCTCTTATAGTTTCCGAGTTATAAGCTAAATTGTAAAATTGTTTAACATTTTTCGATATACACATACGCACATATACAATCGTATAACAATTTTACATTTTTGCGAATATCTCGGAAACTATAAGAGCTAATGACAATCGGTTTTCACCATGCGACTGGAAAAAACATCAGCTATCTTAGACAGAAAAATTTTTTTAAAAATATTTAATACCGCCTGAAATATAAAGCATTATATATAAAACATCAATATATTTCTTAGTGGGCGTGGCATATGTGGGCGGAAATAAATTTTGCTAAATAGCTGATGTTCTTTTCTATCGTATAGCCAAAACTCAATGTCGTTATCTCTTATAGTTTCCGAGTTATAAGCAAAATTGTAAAATTGTTTAACATTTTTCGATATACACACACGCACATGTATAATCGTATAACAATTTTACATTTTTACGAATATCTGGGAAACTATAAGAGCTAATGACAATCAGTTTTCACCATGCGACTGGAAATAACATCAGCTATCTTAGACAGGAAAGAAATTTAAAAAATATTAAATACCGCCTGAAATATAAAGCATTATATATAAAACATCAATATATTTCTTAGTGGGCGTGGCATATGTGGGCGGAAATAAATTTTGCTAAATAGCTGATGTTCTTTACTATCGTATAGCCAAAACTCAATGTCGTTATCTCTTATAGTTTCCGAGTTATAAGCTAAATTGTAAAATTGTTTAACATTTTTCGATATACACAAACGCACATATATAATCGTATAACAATTTTACATTTTTGCGAATATCTCGGAAACTATAAGAGCTAATGACAATCGGTTTTCACCATGCGACTGGAAAAAACATCAGCTATCTTAGACAGAAAAATTTTTTTAAAAATATTTAATACCGCCTGAAATATAAAGCATTATATATAAAACATCAATATATTTCTTAGTGGGCGTGGCATATGTGGGCGGAAATAAATTTTGCTAAATAGCTGATGTTCTTTTCTATCGTATAGCCAAAACTCAATGTCGCTATCTCTTATAGTTTCCGAGTTATAAGCAAAATTGTAAAAATGTTTAACAAAAAACATTTGCTGCTGAATTCTGTTGGCCTGGTATTAGAAAAAATTTTTGAATGAAAGATTGCAAAAAATTTTTCGACATACATACACACACGCACATATATAATCGTATAACAATTTTACATTTTTGCGAATATCTCGGAAACTATAAGAGCTAATGACAATCGGTTTTCACCATGCGACTGGAAAAAACATCAGCTAGCTTAGACAGAAAAATTTTTTTCAAAATATTTAATACCGCCTGAAATATAAAGCATTATATATAAAACATCAATATATTTCTTAGTGGGCGTGGCATATGTGGGCGGAAATAAATTTTGCTAAATAGCTGATGTTCTTTTCTATCGTATAGCCAAAACTCAATGTCGTTATCTCTTATAGTTTCCGAGTTATAAGCTAAATTGTAAAATTGTTTAACATTTTTCGATATACACAAACGCACATATATAATCGTATAACAATTTTACATTTTTGCGAATATCTCGGAAACTATAAGAGCTAATGACAATCGGTTTTCACCATGCGACTGGAAAAAACATCAGCTATCTTAGACAGAAAAATTTTTTTAAAAATATTTAATACCGCCTGAAATATAAAGCATTATATATAAAACATCAATATATTTCTTAGTGGGCGTGGCATATGTGGGCGGAAATAAATTTTGCTAAATAGCTGATGTTCTTTTCTATCGTATAGCCAAAACTCAATGTCGCTATCTCTTATAGTTTCCGAGTTATAAGCAAAATTGTAAAATTGTTTAACAAAAAACACTTGCTGCTGAATTCTGTTGGCCTGGTATTAGAAAAAAATTTTGAATGAAAAATTGCAAAAAAATTTTCGACATACACACACACACGCACATATATAATCGTATAACAATTTTACATTTTTGCGAATATCTTGGAAACTATAAGAGCTAATGACAATCGGTTTTCACCATGCGACTGGAAAAAACATCAGCTATCTTAGACAGAAAAATTTTTTTAAAAATATTTAATACCGCCTGAAATATAAAGCATTATATATAAAACATCAATATATTTCCTAGTGGGCGTGGCATATGTGGGCGGAAATAAATTTTGCTAAATAGCTGATGTTCTTTACTATCGTATAGCCAAAACTCAATGTCGTTATCTCTTATAGTTTCCGAGTTATAAGCTAAATTGTAAAATTGTTTAACATTTTTCGATATACACATACGCACATATACAATCGTATAACAATTTTACATTTTTGCGAATATCTCGGAAACTATAAGAGCTAATGACAATCGGTTTTCACCATGCGACTGGAAAAAACATCAGCTATCTTAGACAGAAAAATTTTTTTAAAAATATTTAATAGCGCCTGAAATATAAAGCATTATATATAAAACATCAATATATTTCTTAGTGGGCGTGGCATATGTGGGCGGAAATAAATTTTGCTAAATAGCTGATGTTCTTTTCTATCGTATAGCCAAAACTCAATGTCGTTATCTCTTATAGTTTCCGAGTTATAAGCAAAATTGTAAAATTGTTTAACATTTTTCGATATACACACACGCACATGTATAATCGTATAACAATTTTACATTTTTACGAATATCTGGGAAACTATAAGAGCTAATGACAATCAGTTTTCACCATGCGACTGGAAATAACATCAGCTATCTTAGACAGGAAAGAAATTTAAAAAATATTAAATACCGCCTGAAATATAAAGCATTATATATAAAACATCAATATATTTCTTAGTGGGCGTGGCATATGTGGGCGGAAATAAATTTTGCTAAATAGCTGATGTTCTTTACTATCGTATAGCCAAAACTCAATGTCGTTATCTCTTATAGTTTCCGAGTTATAAGCTAAATTGTAAAATTGTTTAACATTTTTCGATATACACAAACGCACATATATAATCGTATAACAATTTTACATTTTTGCGAATATCTCGGAAACTATAAGAGCTAATGACAATCGGTTTTCACCATGCGACTGGAAAAAACATCAGCTATCTTAGACAGAAAAATTTTTTTAAAAATATTTAATACCGCCTGAAATATAAAGCATTATATATAAAACATCAATATATTTCTTAGTGGGCGTGGCATATGTGGGCGGAAATAAATTTTGCTAAATAGCTGATGTTCCTTTCTATCGTATAGCCAAAACTCAATGTCGCTATCTCTTATAGTTTCCGAGTTATAAGCAAAATTGTAAAAATGTTTAACAAAAAACACTTGCTGCTGAATTCTGTTGGCCTGGTATTAGAAAAAATTTTTGAATGAAAGATTGCAAAAAATTTTTCGACATACATACACACACGCACATATATAATCGTATAACAATTTTACATTTTTGCGAATATCTCGGAAACTATAAGAGCTAATGACAATCGGTTTTCACCATGCGACTGGAAAAAACATCAGCTAGCTTAGACAGAAAATTTTTTTTCAAAATATTTAATACCGCCTGAAATATAAAGCATTATATATAAAACATCAATATATTTCTTAGTGGGCGTGGCATATGTGGGCGGAAATAAATTTTGCTAAATAGCTGATGTTCTTTTCTATCGTATAGCCAAAACTCAATGTCGCTATCTCTTATAGTTTCCGAGTTATAAGCAAAATTGTAAAATTGTTTAACAAAAAACACTTGCTGCTGAATTCTGTTGGCCTGGTATTAGAAAAAAATTTTGAATGAAAAATTGCAAAAAAATTTTCGACATACACACACACACGCACATATATAATCGTATAACAATTTTACATTTTTGCGAATATCTTGGAAACTATAAGAGCTAATGACAATCGG